>CM065813.1:43792357-45107857 GCA_033398695.1 Orobanche coerulescens
GTCCAAAACATCATATCCCAACACAAAATCGAAATCCAAGATGTTGAAGAAATTACCTCTTGAAGATCCAACCACTACGATCCGAAGAACACGAGTTAAATCGAGTATCTAAGCTTCCCAAATGAATGAAGATGATGAAAAATACACACTCAAATGATTGATGATGGCAAAATCTCTCCCTCAACCCTCTCTCTCGGATAAAGTTGGAGAAATGAAGAAATGAGGAAAAATGTCCCGGCCAAATCCTTATATACTACCGGAAGTTACGGCTGTAACTCGGCCCTCTTACGGCCGTAATATTCCAGGTCAACGGCCTTACGGATGTAACTGGCCAACTCGTACGGCCGTAACTCGGCTTTGTCCGAAAGCCAGCCGACAGACTTACGGCCGTAACCGCTCCTGAGTTACGGGCGTAACCCGCCTTCGTCAAAAACAACTGCCGACACCTTACGGCCGTACCCGCACACCTTACGGGCGTAACTCGGATGATACGGCCGTATCCGGCCGAACTTACAGGCGTAAGCCCCCTTCGTCGAAAATGACCAGGCACCTGTCACTGCCAGACTGGCCGTATCCGGCCAAGCCTTACGGCCGTACCTTCCTCGACTTACGGCCGTATGCCGCAACCCTTACGGCCGTAAGTCCCCCTTGCCCGACAACACCTGAAATTTACGAACACCACTTACGGCCGTATCCTCCCCTTCTTACGGCCGTAACTCGCCTTCGGCCAAAAATGTTTGGGCGACTGCTGACACGTACGGCCAGAATCGGCCAGCCTTTACGGCCGTACACTCAACTTACGGCCGTATTCCGAAACCTTATGGCCGTAAGTCCCGTTCGTCCAAAATGGCCTGAAATCAACGAACCCTTGTTACGGCCGTAACCCAAAGTCCTTACGGCCGTAACTCAATCAAGGTGAAAAATCCGATAACTCCGATTCCTCGCTACGACTGATGAATGATCCGACATATCATACGAATGTGAAAGTGAACAAGTCTAACACAAGCCAAAGATGATACTCCCAGTACAAGGCTATCAATCACAATGAAAATGATAATACTCCCGTCTCGGTCTATAAACGGAGATGAAATGACGATCGGTAACTGATATACGATTACAACATGCCAACAGTGAACGTAAATGAATGATTCATGAATGATGAGTGATTATTAATGAGTGAAAATTACTGAGTGACAATTACAGACTGATAATTACTGAATGAAAATGAATGAATTACAACCGGGTATTACATTTTTCACCTTGGAACCACCCAAATCGCACCAACGGATAGGAAGAAGGAGGAAATGGGTTAAGAAACCCGTCCCTCAAGTTTATATAGGTTGACCGATGTTACGCCCGTAACTATTACTCCTTACGTCCGTAACTATGCTACTGGGCAACTCCCCAGTTAACGAATGTAGCTTACGGCCGTAACATCCAAGGATTACAGCCGTAACATCCAACACTTACGGCCGTAGCATACAAATGGATACGGCCATAGAAATGCTACTGGAATAACAGGTTTTTGACGAAGGAAACATACGGCTGCAACAAGAAAGGACTTACGGCCGTAACAAACAATCTTACGGTCGTAGTGAAAAAAGTATACGGTCGTAACTATGCCAAGGGACTAGCAGGCTTTGACAAATGGAACTTACGGCCGTAACAAGAAGGACTTACGTCCGTAACACAAGCAGCTACACTAAACCTAAGTCCGGAAGCTCAAAAACGACACGAATGATGCGGAACTCAACGGATAACACTTATTCACGAAGTGCTCACGAAGGTACAGAGAATGAATAATAGGGAAAATGCCCAAATCTTTGGAAAATTACCAAACGGCCCAAACGTGCGAATAATCACGATACAAGCTCAAATAACAAAACCGACGCTCACAACACATCTAAATATATTGAACAAACTTATAAGGTAGATGAAACGACAGTTCCGAACAATATTTATGAGAATCGGACCAAAACACGATGTAGTCACAACATTACTCGGATCCGACTACAATGGCATCGAAACTCGATCAAATGACAAAAGTGCTAAACAATATAATTCCCAAAATATCGACACGATTACAAGTGAATCGTAAAAATCGTAAAAATACCAAAATCATAAAGATACGGAAAGTAGAAAAATTTGGATATTACATTCTCCCCCCTGAAAAGAAGTTTCGTCCAAAAACTTAAGAAATAAAAAGTTCGGGGTACTCCGATCGCATCCTCTCTTCCGTCTCCCAAGTTGCCTCCTCGACTCCATGTCTCGACCATTGTACCTTAACCAACAGAATGGTTTTGTGCCGAAGTTGCTTCTCTCGACATTTCAGGATCTTCACCGGTCTCTCTGGAAAGGTAACATCCTCGGCTACATTAATCTCGCTATAATTGATAATATGGCTTGGATCCGGCACGTACTTTATCAGCAGAGAGACATGAAAAACGCTATGGACATGACTCAAAGCTGGAGGCAACGCCAAGCGATAAGCTAAATCCCCAACTCTGTCCAAAATCAAAAGGTCCGATATACCTCAGACTAAGTTTCCCTTTCTTCTCGAAGCGGAAGACTCCCTTTGTCGGCGACACCTTGAGTAGAACGTGGTCTGCCACTTCGAATTTCCAAGGGTCGATGGCGAACATCAGCATAAGATTTCTGCCTACTCTGGACAGTCAATAACCGATCTCGAATGATAGAAATCTTCTCCTTAGTTTCCATCAACATATCTGGTTCCGTTCCCACTAACTCTGAAGTTTCATCCCAACATAATGGTGATCTACACCCTCTGCCATAAAGTGCTTCGAATGGCGCGATCGTGATTGGAGCATGCCAACTATTGTCATAGGCAAATTCGACCAATGACAAATAGAGCTCCCAATCACTACTCCAATCTTGGGCACAAGCCCGCAACATATCCTCTAATGTCTGGATTGTCCGCTCAGTCTGACTGAGGATGAAAAGACGTACTCAATCTCAATTCGGTACCCAAGGCTTGATGGACCGCTTGCCAGAAATGTGACATGAAACGGCCATCCCGATCAGAAACAATAGTTTTAGGGGCACCATGCAATCTTACAATCTCATCTATAAAAGTTCGAGCAAATCTCTCCGGTCCCCAAGTATTCTTAATACCCAGGAAGTGTGCATACTTGGTTAACGGATCGAGGATTACCCAAATCATATTCATTCCGGCTCTTGTTCTCGGCATCCCAGTGATAAAATCCATAGAGATGTCTTCCACTCGGGAATGGGAAATGGCTTCAACAACCCCGTTGGTCGTTGGTGCTCGATCTTGACTTGCTGACACGTCAAACATTGCAATACGAATTCTGTGACGTCATTCTTCATGTTATTCCACCAAAAATTGCGCTTCAAGTCTTTGTACATCTTACTCGTTCCTGGATGGATTGAGTAAGGCGTAGCATGGGCTTATCGAAGAATTCTCTGCCTCAACTCCAGATTATTCGGGACACAAAGCCTGCCCTGAAATCTCAAAATACTATCCTCATGGACCATAAAACCAGGGGCTTTTCCTTTAGTTACATCTTCCTTCAGTTGAGAGATCATTGGGTCACTCCACTGTTTCCCTTTGATGTCATCAACCAAGGATGAGTAATTTCGAAAGTGCACAACTCTCCCTGCACTCTTTGAAGCCAAACTTCTATTCCTTGATCGATCAAATCCTGACGAATCTTCGTCTTGAGTGTAAGAACCTCGAGCATTTGAAGTGATGCCGGTTTGCGGTTCAAAGCGTCCGCGACGACATTAGCTTTTCCCGGATGGTAAAGAATTTCTAAATCGTAATCCTTAATCAATTCCAACCAACGCCGTTGCCTCTGATTCAACTCTTTCTGACTAAAAATGTATTTAAAAATCTTGTGATCGATATAAATCGGACATGAAGAGCCAAACAAATTCTGTCGCCAAATCTTAAGTGCGAAAACAAACGCGGGCAATTCCAAATCATGAGTAGGATAATTCATCTCATACGGCCTCAACTGTCATGATGCAAAGGCTATCGTTTTATCGTACTGCATAAGCACACATCCAAGTCCCTGTCCTGAAGCATCACTATAAACTGCAAATCCTTCACCACTCTATGGTAAAGCTAAAATCGACACTGAGGTCAAACGTCTATTCAGCTCATCGAAGCTCTGTTGTCTCTCAGTCGTCCAAACAAACTTTTCTATCTTCTGGAGTAATTTTGTAAGCGGCCGAGCGAGTTTCGAGAACCCCTCGACGAACCGACGGTAATACCCAGCAAGACCCAAAAAGCTACGAACTTCCTTAACATTCTTAGGCGGTGCCCAATCTAGCACTGCCTCAATCTTCTGCGGGTATGCATGAACCCCTTCAGCCGAAACCACATGGCCGAGAAACATAACTTCTTTCAGCTAGAACTCACATTTCGAGAATTTTGCATAGAGGTGCTCGGCTCTCAAAACATCTAGTATCAAACGCAAGTGTCGGGCATGTTCCTCCTTATATCGAGAATAAATCAAGATGTCGTCGATAAAGACGACCATACATCTGTCCAAGTATTCGATGAATATCTTGTTCATTAGTTGCATGAATACTGCCGGTGCATTAGTCAATCCAAAATGCATGACCACAAATTCATAACGTCCTTATCTCGTCCGAAATGCAGTTTTCGGAATGTAGGACTCTTTCACCCGGAGCTGGTAGTATCCTGATATCAAGTCAAATTTTGAGAATACTGCGGCTCCCTGCAACTGATCAAATACATCATCTATAAGAGGCAATGGATACTTATTCTTGATGGTCACTTTGTTTAGCTCACGGTAATCAATGCATAAACGTAGTGAACCATCCTTCTTCCTCACAAAAAGAACATGTGCGCCCCAAGGCGAAGCGCTCGGTCTAATGTACCCTTTCTCTAATAGTTCTCCCAACTGACTCTTCAATTCTTGCATCTCTGAAGGTGCCATCCGATAAGGCGCATTAGAAATCGGAGCCGTGTCAGGCTCTAAATCCACAGAAAATTCTATCTCTCGATCTGGCGGTAATCCCGGGAGATTGTCTGGAAACACATCTGGATATTTATTAACAACTGGAATTGAAGAGAAATTGACTCCATTCTCTTCCGACTTCAAAGCATAACACCAATAGCCCTTGCAACCTTGATTCAAGAGTTTTACGATCTTCATGGCGCTGATAAGCAACTTAGGTTGACCCGATTTACATCCCATAAACGAGTATTCGGAACCATCTTTAGTCATCATAGTGATAACCTTAGTGCGGTAATTGATAATTGCTTGGTGCCTATCGAGCCAGTCCTCACTGAGGATCACATCCTCGTCCTCGATATCAACCACAGTCAATTTCGATAACCAATCAATACCTGCTATGCTCACCGGACCCGCAATTATATCCCCACTTAGGCAGTTTCACAATGAAAGGATCGCAAGCAGTCATACAATTTATATTCAAACGGCGTACACAATCCAAGGACATGAAAGAATGTGTAGCACCAGAATAAAAAAGTACTCGAACTGGATGAGATAGGATATGAATGATACCAGAGGCCACCGCCGCATCAGGTTCATCTGCTCGACGCATCTCGTAAACTCGTGGGTGTGCCGAACCGACGCTAGAGTCTCCCTTTCTAATGGTTTGACCGCGTCCCTGGCCTCTGCCGAAACCCTACTGTGACTGGATAACTGATGGTTGCTGATTCATACTCTGATCTTTATGTGCTGGGGCAGAAGCTCGGGTATCCGAAGTTTGATCCTGTCTGGGGCAATATACTGCCCTGTGTCCCATCTGACCACTAGTGTGACACTTTAGAGGTGGAAAGTTGCACTCTAGGTCGATGTGGCCTGGATGACCACAATTAAAACAGGTCACCGGGCGAGTTGAGGTGTCGGGGGCAGAATGAAAACTCTTCTTCCCTTTAATAGAACGTGACGACTGCCCGACAGAACGGTTAGCCGTCTGAGGTCTCTGAAAGTTGCCGCCTTTAAAGCCAGAAAAATTACCAGTGGTCTTTTGCTTCTTCGGGTCTTCTGTGGTATTATTGTTGGAACTTAACATGTCATATGCCAAAGCCCTGTCTTGGTATTCTTTCATAGTAGTGCAAGCAAACCCGGCCATATAACGCCGTAAATCCATATTCATCTGCATGTCGAAGTGGCGGGTCTTGTCACACTCATCACGCACTTGATTCTTCACATGAACCACCTGTTGGTTGTATTCCACTATCGCCTGTGAGACTGTAATGTTCTGCGGGTTAGACTCTAAAAAGGCTCGGATTCTGCTTTCTTGCACTGGCAAGGACAAAACTCAACCTCCAGTAGCTCTTTAAATTCATCCCATGTAACAACACGATCTCGTGGTTTAACAGCTTTCCACCAAGTCACGGCTTCTTTAGTAAGAAAGTACTGAGTAATAGGTACCTTCCTCGTTTCGGGGCAATCAACAGCCTCGAACACTTTTTCCAACTCGAAGAGCCAAGTCTCCCAATCATTCGGGTCGGTAGCACCGCTAAACTGCGGAGGATGCATACGAACCACATTTTGGAGCAAAACGTCTGCTACCGTATTAGGATTATTTAGCTAAACAACTTGGGCCAGGATAGTCATCTTATTTGCCAATTGTTGAAGAACATTCATAGTCCCAACATCTGCATTAATCCCTTGACCGGTCGACTGGTCGTGTTGAATCTCGGTATCAGGATGCATTGAGTTAGATAAAGTAGGGGTAGCCGACCCCGCAATGTAAGTGAGGGAAACGGCCGTGCCACGTCCTCGCCCGCGTCCACGACCACGTAGATGTGCCTCCGGGCCGAAACCGCCGGTTTTGGGCCTCGAACCGGCGGTCCTCGGTCCCCAAAACACAGAACCGAGCCCGGACCGGAGACGAGCCCGACCACTCGTGCCGGGCTAGAAGCCCTCCAGTCCCGGGCCGGGCTAAAACCACCGGTTTCGACGGGCCGGCCCGCAGCCCGCGACGAAAACAGGGGTTGCCCAATTTTGCATTTTATTTTATTTTTTTAACTTTTTTAATTTTTTTCATTTTATTCTTGTATATTTATTACTTCTATGAATAGAAAATGATATTTCTTAATATTTTGATTTTGTTTTATTTTTTTTAAATATTTAAAAACTCATTAAATTGTTGAAAAATGAATAAGGAGAAGGACTTTGTAATTTTGCATTAAGAATGAGGAAAATTACAACAAATAAGTTAAGCACAATTTTAGGAGTTTTACACTTGAATTATTGAAATGAAAAAATAATAATAATAAAGGACTTGAGCTCTCTACTCCGCATCCGATCGATCCGTCTCAGACTGAAGTGCTGCTCTTTTTTTCCGACGGGCCCATCGAGCCCGGCACAGCCCGACGGGCTTCTTAGGACCGACAGGCTTCTTAGGACCAACGGTCCTGAACCGTCGGTCCTCGGTTTGATTTCCCCCGACCCTAGCCCAACCCGGGCTTCTCGGTCCCGGTCCGGTTCAGGCCCATTGACTGGCAGGCCCAGTCTAAAACCGTTGACTTTGGGTCGGTTCTGGGCCAAAACCGGCAGGCCTAGAAGCCCAGGTACGTCTACGACCACAGACTCGTCCTCGATCCTGCTGTAATATTCGTACTTTTTATTGACCGTTTGACCTTGCCGTTCTTCCTATTTTGTCGCTCTGTAAACAGTTTGAGATGTTGTCATTGTTGATTTGGAGTTTCGTACCTTATCGTGTTAATTGGACCTTTTGGCAGTATTCTGGGACAGGCAGATAGCGCGCGCTAGGCCTAGGCTAACGCACGCTATTTCTACTTGAGTAGCGCACGCTAGCTTTGAGCCTTAGCGCACGCTAACGGTCCAGGCTTGGCAGAGGCAGTAGCTAATTCTGCTCTCTAGACTAGCAGTTAGTGCACGCTAGGAGTTCGCTAGCGCACGCTATTCGTGGTCAGTAGCACGCGCTAATATCGTCCGTAGTGCACGCTAATGTGTTGGGTCAGTAGAGACAGTGAGTTATTTCTACTTTCTGGACTAGCAGGTAACGCACGCTAGGCAGCAGCTAGCACACGCTAAAGGTGTTGCGTAGCGCGCGCTAATGCCCAGTCGTAGCGTAGGCTATCGGAGTTGGGCAGTGAACTGGAAATTTTGCAGGACAACAGTTAGCGTACGCTAAGATGTGGTAGCGTGCGCTAACTCCTCAGGACAGAAGCCACTGGACAACCGGGTGAGCCCGTTAGCGCATGCTAGCCCCTATTCTTAGCGCACGCTAACCTGGCATTTTATATAAGGGGCAGTCAACCCCTGAAGTCGCCATTTTTATCATTTCTTTCCTTTTTCCGAAGGGAGCAGCGGGTTGGGCGATTTGGAGCGATTTTGAGGTGATCCTTCTTCAGCCATTATCCTTGGTTGAATAAAAAAGATTACATAACATCTAATCCATTTCTATCTTCCAAATTAAGGTGCCGGGAGTGCGTTCTTGGACATACCGAACTTATACTCTTTTCCTTCCGAATTCTCGATGCTTCAAAGACAAGTATATATTTATGATTGCGCGTTATCGACTTTGAAGGTAAGATATATGAATTGTATAATGGTTTATATCCACTCTGGGATGAACCGACGGGTCCTCTGAGGGTTCCGTAGCCTCTGGTGCGGTTTCGCGGATATTTTGGGTTAACCACTCTGGGACAGACCGACGGGTCCTATGAGGGTTCCATAGCCTCTGGTGCGGTTCCACAGTTAATCATGTATGTATTGAATGTGATGCTATGTGATTTAGTTATTCCGGAATACTAGTCTTGAATTGATGAGATGATGATTACATTTACTTTATTGTCAAGGAGTATTGTGTTTCATATTCGATATACTTGCACTAGCAATTCGACGGCTAACCCATTTATGGGGGAAATACTTTCATGTATTTCAGGATCCAGGAGAGCGGATAGGCATGTACCGGGTCGGCATGAAGATGATGGGCAAGTGTGATGTTGTGTCTTGTCTATGGTTATGTTTTGTATTTCCTCTATTCAGCGTTGTTATACTTGATGATTTTTGAATACTCGAGTACTGTTTTCAGTTTCCTTAATGTTCAGGCCTGTGTTGCCGAGGTATTGAATTGTGATGTGTTGTATTTGGATATATTAGATATGGTTTGAATACCATTTGTATTGTCCTTCATTTCATTGTATTGGACCTCCTCAGTCAAAGTTTATAGTTCCGCGTATAAATAGCCTTGTGGGTCCCACGTCGGGGCTCACGGCGTTGTAATATACCCTGAATAAGTCGGGGTGTTACAAAATATGGTATCAGAGCTTAGGTTTATGGATACCTAGGATGTCGGTTTTTTGGGTCGATTGAGTCATCATTTGTCTACAGTATCACTACTTTGCCATCATCACAGTGCGACCGGTACTTGTAAGACCTCTTACTCTCCTAATGTTTCCGTACTCGTTTTACTTTTGAATTGGTATTTTGGGAATCGTCACTTCGATGACGTGCGATTTGAATTGTACTTACGTGCTATGTGTATCATTCAGAATGTCTGCTGATAGGGGACAAAGGCGAGGCCGTGGTCGTGGACGCGGACGAGGATGTGGCACGGCCGCTTCCCTCAATTTCGTTGTGGGGTCGACCAACCCTAGATTATCTAACTCAGTATATCCTGATACCGAGGGTCATCACGACCAGTCGATTGGCAAAGGGAATAATGCAGATTTTTGAGTTACAAATGTCCTTCAGCAATTGGCTAACGAGATGACTATCCTGGCCCAAGCCGTTCAACTGAACAATCCAAACCTGACATCGGATGCCTTGCTTCAGAATGTGATCCGTATGCACCCTCCGCAGTTCAGTGGTGCTACAGACCCGATGGATTGGGAGAATTGGTTGGCAGAGTTAGAGAAAGTGTTTGAAGCGGTTGATTGTCCGTAAGTGAGGAAGGTACCGATTGCTCAGTACTTCCTTACCAAGGAGGCCGCGACTTGGTGGAAAGTTATCAAGCCACAGGATCGTACTGCTATGTGGGAAGAATTTCAAGAGCTACTGGAGGCCGAGTTTTGTCCTTGGCTAGTGCAAGAAGGCAGAATTCGAGCCCTTTTCAAGGCTAAGCCGCAGAATATTCCAGTCTCGCAGGCGATAGTGGAATACAATCAACAGCTGATCCACGTGAAGAATCAAGTGCGGGATGAGCGTGACAAGATCCGTTACTTTGATATGCAGATGAATATGGATTTACAGCGTTATATGGCCGGATTTGCTTGTACTACTTTGAAGGAATACCAAGATAGGGCCTTGGCATATGACATGTTGAGTCCCAACAATGACATCGCATAAGAACCAAAGAAACAGACGATCATTGGTAACTTTTTTGGTTCTAAGGGTGGCAACTTCCAGAGACCTCATACGACTAACCATTCTGTCGGGCAGTCGTCACGTTCTGCTAGAGGGAAGAGGAGTTATCGTTCTATGCCGGGCACCTCAACTTGCCCGGTAACTTGTTTTAATTGTGGTCGCCCAGGCCACGTTAACCTGAAGTGCAATTTCCCACCCTGAAGTGTCACACTTGTGGACATATGGGACATAGGGCAGCTTATTGCCCCAAAAAAGATCAGACTGTGGACACTCGGGCTTCTGCCCTAGCACCTTTAGATCAGAGTAAGAATCAGAGGCAACCAGTTGTAAAATCACAGCAGAGTTACGGCAGATGCCGGGGACGGAGTCAGAACGCTATAGGGGGAGATTCTAGCATCAGTTCGGCACACCCACGAGTCTATGAGATGCGTTGAGCAGACGAAGCCGATGCGGCGGTGGCCTAAGGTACCATTCATATCCTATCTCATCTAGTTCGTGTACTTTTTGATTCGGGTGCTACACATTCTTTCATCTCCTTGGAGTGTGTACGCCGTTTGAATATAACTTGTATGACTGTTTGCGATCCTTTCATTGTGAAACTACCTAGTGGGGATAGAATCGTGGGGAATTGGGAGAATAGAGATTTTCCGGTGAATATAGCCAGTATGGATTGGTTATTGAATTTGATTTTGGTTGATATGGAAGGCGAGGATGTGATCCTCGGCGAGGACTGGCTTGACGGTCACCAAGCGATTATGAATAAGTTGCTTATCAGTTCCATGAAGGCCGTAAAACTTTTGGATAAAGGTTGCACGGGCTATTGGTGTTATGCATTGAAGACGGAAGGGAACGAAGTCAATTTCTCTTTGATTCCAGTTGTTAATGAGTATCCCGATGATTTTTTGGATGACCTCCCAGGATTACCACCGGATCGAGAGATAGAATTTTCTGTGGACTTAGAGCCTGACGCGGATCCGATTTCTAAGGCACCTTATCGGATGGCACCTTCCGAGATGCAAGAATTAAAGAGTTAGCTGGGAGAATTATTGGAGAAAGGGTACATCAGACCGAGCACTTTGCCTTGGGGCGCGCCTGTTCTTTTTGTGAGGAAGAAGGATGGTTCATTATGTTTATGCATTGATTACCGTGAACTGAACGAAGTGACCGTCAAGAACAAGTATCCTTTGCCTCGTATAGACGATTTATTTGATCAGTTGCAGGGAGCCGCAGTATTCTCGAAAATTGATTTGAGATCAAGGTACTATCAGCTCCGGGTGAAAGAGTCCGACGTTTCGAAGACTGCGTTTCGGACGAGGTACGGATATTATGAATTTGTGGTCATGCCTTTTAGATTGACTAATGCACCGGCAGTGTTCATGCAACTAATGAACAAGATATTCATCGAATACTTGGACAGATGTGTGGTTATCTTTATCGACAACATCTTGATTTATTCTCGAGATAAGGAGGAACATGCTCGGCACTTGCGTTTGATACTAGATGTTTTGAGAGCCGAGCACCTCTATGCAAAATTCTCGAAATGTGAGTTCTGGTTGGAAGAAGTTATGTTTCTCAGTCATGTGATTTCGGCCGAAGGGGTTCGGGTAGACCCACAGAAGATTGAGGCAGTGCTAGATTGGGCACCGCCTAAAAATGTTATAGAAGTTCGTAGCTTTTTGGGTCTTGCTGGGTATTACCGTCGATTCTTCAAGGGGTTCTCAAAACTCGCTCGACCGCTTACGAAATTACTTCAGAAGACAGAAAAGTTTGTTTGGACGACTGAGAGACAGCAGAGCTTCGAGAATAGACGTTTGACCTCAGCGCCAATTTTAGCTTTACCACAGGGTAGTGAAGGATTTTCAGTTTATAGCGACGCTTCGGGACAAGGGCTTGGATGTGTGCTTATGCAGCATGATAAGACGATAGCTTTTGCGTCACGGCAGTTGAAGCCGTATGAGATGAACTATCCTACACACAGTTTGGAGTTGGCCGCAATTGTCTTCATACTTAAGATTTGGTGGCATTATTTGTATGGCTCTCCGTGTCGGATTTATACCGATCACAAGAGTTTGAAGTATATTTTCATCCAGAAAGAGCTGAATATGAGGCAGAGACATTGGTTGGAATTGATCAAGGATTACGATTTGGAAATTATTTACTATCCGGGAAAGGCCAATGTCGTCGCGGACACTTTGAGCCGCAAATCGGCATCACTCCATATGCTCGAGGTTCTTACAGCTCAGACGAAGATTCATCGGGATTTAATCGAGCAAGGAATATAAGTTTGGCTTCAAAGATTGCAAGGACAGTTGTGCACTCTTGAAATTACTTCGCCCTTGGTTGACGACATCAAAGGGAAACAGTGGAGTGACCCGATGATCTCTCATCTGAAGGAAGATGTAATTAAAGGAAAATCCCCTGGTTTTATGGTCCACGAGGATAGTATTCTGAGATTTCAAGGCAGGCCTTGTGTTCCGAATGATCTAGAGTTGAGGCAGAGAATTCTCCGAGAAGCTCATGCTACGCCTTACTCAATCCACCCCGGAATGAGTAAGATGTACAAGTACTTGAAGTGAATTTTGGTGGAATAATATGAAGAAAGATGTCACGGAGTTTGTACTATGGTGCTTGATGTGTCAACAAGTCAAGATTGAACATCAACGACCGGCGGGGTTGTTGAAGCCACTTCCCATTCCCGAGTGGAAGTGGAAAGATATCTCTATGGATTTTATCACTGGTATGCCGAGAACTAGAGCCGGAATGAATATGATTTGGGTAATCGTCGATCGGTTGACCAAGTATGCACACTTCTTAGGTATTAAGGATACTTGGGGACCAGAGAGATTGGCATGAACTTTTATAGCTGAGATCGTAAGGTTGCATGGTGCCCCTAAGATCATTGTTTTCGATCGAGATGGTCATTTCGTATCACATTTTTGGCAGGCCGTTCATCAGGCTTTGGGTACCGAGTTGAGATTGAGCATGTCTTTTCATCCTCAGTTATACGGTCAGACGGAAAGGACGATTAAGACGTTGGAGGATATGTCGCGGGCTTATGCCCTAGACTGGAGTAATGATTGGGAGCTTCACTTGCCGTTGATCGAGTTTGCCTACAATAATAGTTGGCATGTGTCGATCAAAATGGCACCGTTTGAGGCACTTTATGGTAGGCGGTGTAGATCGCCATTATGTTGGGACGAGGCTTCGGAGCTAGTCGGAACGGAACTGGATATGTTGATGGAGACTAAAGAGAAGATTTCTATTATCCATGACCGGTTGTTGACTGTCCAGAGCCGTCAGAAATCTTATGTTGATACTCGTCGTCGATCTTTAGAATTCGAAGTGGGAGACCATGTTCTACTCAAGGTGTCGCCGACTAGAGGAGTTCTCTGCTTCGGGAAAAAGAGGAAACTTAGTCCAAGGTATATCGGACCTTTTGAAATTTTGGACAGGGTTGGAGATTTAGCTTATCAATTGGCGTTGCCTCCAGCTTTAAGTCACGTCCATAGTGTTTTTCATGTGTCTCAGTTGAGAAAGTACATGCCGGATCCAAGTCATGTTATCGACTATAGTGAGATTGACGTAGTCGAGGATGTTACCTTTCCGAAGAGGCCAGTGAAGATCCTTGAATGTCGTTAGAAGCAACTTCGGCATAAAACCATTCCGTTGGTTAAAGTGCAGTGGTCGAGACATGGAGTTGAGGAGACGACTTGGGAGACGGAAGAGAAGATGCGATCGAATACCCTAAACTTTTTATTTCTTAAGTTTCGGGACGAAACTTCTTTTTAGAGGGGGAGAATGTAATATCCGTACTTTTTATTGACTATTTGACCTTGCCGTTCTTCCTATTTTGTCGCTCTGTAAACACTTTGAGATGTTGTCATTGTTGATTTGGAGTTTCGTACTTTTTTGGAGCATGATCGTGTTAATTGGACCTTTCGGCAGTATTCTGGACAGGCAGATAGCGCGCGTTAGGCCTAGGCTAAGGCAAGCTATTTCTACTTGAGTAACGCACATTAGCTTTGAGCCTTAGCGCACGCTAACGGACTGGTCTTGGCAGAGGCAGTAGCTAATTCTGCTCTCTGGACTAGCAGTTAGCGCACGTTAGGAGTTCGCTAGCGCACGCTATTCGTGGCCAGTAGCGCGCGCTAACATCAGCCGTAGTGCACGCTAACGTGCTGGGTCGGCAGAGCCAGTGAGGTATTTCTACTTTCTAGACTAGCAGGTAACGCACGCTAGGCAGCAGCTAGCGCACGCTAAAGGTGTTGCGTAGCGCGCGCTAATGCCCAGTCGTAGTGCACGCTATCGGAGTTGGGCAGTGAACTGGAACTTTTGCAGGACAACAGTTAGCGCACACTAAGGTGTGCTAGTGCGCGCTAACGCCTCAGGACAGAAGCCACTGGACTATCGGGTAAGCCCGTTAGCGCATGCTAGCCCGATTCTTAGCGCGCGCTAACCTGGCGTTTTACGTAAGGGGCAGTCAACCCCTAAAATCGCCATTTTCATTGTTTCTTTCCTTTTTCCAATGGGAGCAGCGGGTTGGGAGATTTGGAACAATTTTGAGGCGATCCTTGTTCAGCTATCATTATCCTTGGTTGAATAACAAAGATTACACAACATCTAATCCATTTCTATCTTCCAAATCAAGGTGCCGGGAGTGCGTTCTTGGACCTGTCGAACTTATACGATTTTCCTTCTGAATTCTCGATGTCTCAAAAGCAAGTATATGTTTATGATTGTGCATTCTCGACTGTGAAGGTAAGATATATGAATTGTATAATGGTTTATATCCACTCTGGGACAGACCGACGGGTCCTCTGAGGGTTCCGTAGCCTCTGGTGCGGTTCCGCGGATATTTTGGGTTAACCACTCTGGGACACACCGACGGGTCCTTTGAGGGTTCTATAGCCTCTGGTGCGGTTCCACGGTTAATCATGTATGTATTGAATGTGATGCTATGTGATTTAGTTATTCCGTAATACTAGTCTTGAATTGATGAGATGATGATTACATTTACTTTATTGTCGAGGAGTATTATGTTTCATATTCGATATACTTACACTAGCTATTCGACGGTTAACCCCTTTATGGGGAAATACCTTTCATGTATTTCAGGATCCAGGAGAGCGGATAGGCATGTACCGGGTCAGCATGAAGATGATGGGCAAGTGTGATGCTGTGTCTTGTCTCTCGTTATGTTTTGTATTTCCTCCATTCAGCGTTGTTGTACTTGAATGATTTTTTAATACTCGAGTACTGTTTTCAGTTTCCTTGATGTTCCGGCCTGTGCTGCCGAGGTATTGAATTGTGATGTGTTGTATTTGGATATATTGGATATGGTTTGAATACCATTTGTATTGTCCTTCATTTCATTGTATTGGACCTCCTCGGTCAAAGTTCATAGTTTTGCGTATAAATAGCCTTGTGGGTCCCACGACGGGGCTCACGGCGCTGTAATATACCTTGAATAACTTGGAGGTGTTACACCTGCCAGGAGACATTCTGAAGGATACACAAAATACATAAGTAAAATTCAAATCGCCAGTCATCGAGGTGATCAATTCCCAATAATACCAAATTAAAAGCGAAGCGATTAGAAAAAAGTACAAAAAGAATAAAAGGACTTACTAGTAGCGATCGCACCGAGATAATGGCAATATTGTGATACTGTATTCGAGATAACTCAATTTCGACCCAAAAAGACCGACAGTCTAGGTATCCATAAACCTAAGCTCTGATACCATATTATGTAACACCCCCAAGTTCTTCAGGGTATATTACAGTGCCGTGAGCCCCGCCGTGGGACCCACAAGCCTTGACATGTGCGGAACCATGAACTTTGACCGATATAAACATAATACAATGAAAGACAATAAAATTGACAACCAAGACAATATTCGATAAGACAACATACAATACATCGGGAATCAACCCCAAGGCAACACCGGCCACAACAACATGAACGTCTGAAATATCACTCGAGTATTCAAACCATTCCAAGTACAACTAAACCGAATGGGACAAAGTACAAACATAGACAGAAACAAGACACGGCATCACTCTAGCCCATCATCTTCATGCCGACCCAGTACACGCCTTTCTCCTCTCCTGGATCCTGAAATACATGAAAAGTATTTTCCCCAAAAGGGGTTAGCCGTCGAATAGCTAGTACAAGTATATCGAATATGAAACACAATACTTCTCGATAATAAAGTAAATGTAATCATCATTTCATCAAACTCAAGACTAGTATTCCGGAATAACTAAATCTCATAGCACTTCATTTCAATACATACGTGATTAACCATGGAACCGCACCAAAGGCAACGGAACCCTCTGAGGCCCCGTCGGACCCTCCCAGAGTGGCTAACCCAAAAATATTCGTGGAACCGCACCAAAGGCAACAGAACCCTCTGAGGACCCGTCGGACCCTCTCAGAGTGAATATATACAATCATACAATTCATATACTTCACTTTCAAGGTCGAGAACGTAGAATCATAAACATATACTTGCCTTTGAGACATTGAGAATCGGAAGGAAAGGTATACAAGTTCGGTAGGTCCAAGAATGCACTTACGGCACCTAATTGATTCGTACGGAATACGATAATTAATAACCAATACTCAATTCACATGGAGAAACTCACGAAACCCACTAACAATTTCCCCCGATTACAATCTCATGAACATAGGGTTGGGAAACACCCAAACCCTCTCGAATTCGCAACACAAACCAAAGTAGGGCATGAAATCGTAGGGTTGACGTATATACAAGTGAGATTAATCACAAACTCAAGATTTCCATGGTCAAAAACGGGTTACACAACCGAATCGAACAAAAACCCCCCAAAACTACCCAAGGTAGGGATTCACGAAGATTTACCTTGATTTGAAGGAGAAGAGACGGTATTGTGATGATTAAATCATGTTATGAACTCGAGATGATGATGATTGATGAACTCCCGTCGATTTTTCACCTTGGAATCGCCCAAATTGCACCAATGGAGAGGAAAAAGGAGGAAATGGGTTAAGAAACCCGTCCCTCAAGTATATATAGGCTGATCGATGTTACGGACGTAACTATTACTTCGTACGGCTGTAACTATGCTACTGGGCAACTCCTTAATTAACTAATGTAACTTACGACCGTAACATCCAAGGATTACGGCCGTAACATCCAACACATACGGCCATAGCATACAAATGGATACGGCCGTAGAATTGCTACTGGAATAACAAGTTTTTGACGAAGGAAACATATGGCCGCAACAAGAAAGGACTTATGGACGTAACAGTTATCTTACGGCCATAGTGGAAAAAGTATACGGCCGTAACTATGCCACTGTACTAGCAGGCTTTGACGAACGGAACTTACGGCCGTAACAAGAAGTACTTACGGCCGTAATACAAAGTTGCTACACTAAACCTGAGTCTGGTAGCTCAAAAATGACATAAATGATGCGGAACTCAACGGATAGCACTACTTCACAAAGTGCTCACGAATAACGTTAATATACAGATTCAAGTGTTATACGAACTTGACATTCTGACCATCCGAAGGTACTGAGAATGAATAAAAGGGAAAATGCCCAAATCTTTAGAAAATTACCAAACGGCCCAAACATCCGAATAATCACGATACAAGCTCAAATAACAAAACTGACGCTCACAGCGTGTCTAAATACATTGAACGAACTTATAAGGTAGATGAAACGACAGTTCCGAACAATATTTATGAGAATCAGACCAAAATACGGTGTAGTCACAACATTACTCGGATTCGACTATAATGGCTTCGAAACTCGATCAAATGACAAAAGTGCAGAACAATATAATTCCCAAAATATCGACACGATTACAAATGAGTTGTCAAAATCATAAAAAGACCAAAATCATAAAGATACAGAAAGTAGAAAAATATGGATATTACACAGATCCCATTTATGATTGCATTGCTACTTGCTACGAGCCAGCATTTTTATCTTGGATTGGCTTTTTGTAAGTCCAGGAATCTGATTCATCTTCATCTGGGATTAAGTCCGAAGACTTTCCCATGCCTATGAATCCTTCCGATTGACGAATAACCCTCCCACTATGATGAGACAAATCCTAAATTAGTGTAGAAGTTTCAGAGTTGATACGTGGTGCAATATTGGTGCTTGTACGATTGGTATAGATGGAGTCTCTCCCCTCAATTATTTCGCTCATGGTCTTGTGACTAATCACATAATTCTCTACCACGGATCGAGCATTGGTGCTAACAATGACCTTTTGATCCTGGGAACTGTAGAAGAAACCACCTTTCATTCTTTTAGGGTCTCCTACAAACACTCGTATCTCTGTACAAGGTGCCAACTTATCAACATCCTTATTAAGCACATGTTATGGAGAACCCCAAATCCGAACACATCTTAAATAGGGCTTCCGCCCACTCCACATTTTTGTTGGCATTTTTGGAACTGATCTCGAATGCAATAGGTTTAGTATATACGTCGTTGTTTCCAAGGCATACATCCATAACTAAAGAGGAAAATCTGAGTATCTCATCATCGGCCTAACCATCTCTAAAAGAGTTCGGTTCCTTCGCGCAGCAACACCATTTTGTTATGAAGTTCCCAGCACAGTGAGATGGGACGTTTTGCCAAGAAATCTAACTCTCCACTAAGATACTTTCCACAACGATCAAATCGTAGTGACTTGATACTCTTCCCATGTTGCTTCTTCGTTTTATCCTTGAAATCTCTGAACTTATCAAAGGCTTCAGACTTACGTCGCATCAAATAGATGTACCCATATCTTGAATAATCATCTATAAACGTGATAAAGTATTAAAAACCACCCTAGCTTAGATGTTCATAGGACCACATACATCAGTATGAACCAATTCTAACACATTCTGAGCACGATTTCCCTTGGTCTTAAAAAATATTTTTGGTCATTTTACCTCCGAGACAAGATTTACATATTGGAAATGACTCAACCTGGAGTTCGTCCAATGGGCCATCATCTACCAGTTTCTGAATCCTTCTAAGGTTTACATGACATAATCATAATTACCACATATATGTTTGGTTTATGCTTGAATGTTCTTTTCTTTGTTTAGGATTAAACAAAGATTTAAGTGATTTACTTTTATGTGTGGAAATTTGTGCAGTATTAATGACATATAGTCCACCAGTATAGATACCTTTGTAGATATATTCACTGTTTCTTTTAATAATATCATCATCATCATCAAATAAACTGAATAACCATCACGACTTATTTAGAAGTCGAAATTACATTCATTCTAAAATTAGGTAGCAATAATACGATATTTAGTACTAATATCTTATCATTAATCTTCAATCGCACGACTCCCGCTGCTATAGCCATAATGCTGGAATAATCACCCCAGTTGATGTTGGTATGGCCCGTACTAAGCTGCCTGGTTACCTGAAAACTGTGCAAGTCGAAACAAATATGATCAGTGGAGTCCTAATATATTATCCACGAAGTGGTATAACAAGCTCACAAACATACTTTTACTACAAGTGCACGAGACATACCTTTCTTAAGAGCAGGGCAATCCACTTTAAAATGTCCTTTATGACCACACTTGTTATATTTGCTTTTTAGCTTTTTGTTCGCCTCAGGCTGAGGAGCCTTGCTTTTCACCTTGGGGGGTGCCACTTGCTTCTGGACCGCTTGCTTCTTCCCCTTCCCCCACTTAGGTTTGGAAGTTGAAATACCAGTTGCCTCAAGAACTTGATACCCTTGTCTGAAGAGTCCTACGGGAGCTTGAAGCTCTGTTAGCAATTCCTACAAAGTATATTCCCTACGATTCATATTGTAGTTTAGGCGGAGCTGCTAAAAGGTTCCAGGTAAGCTGCCTAGAATTATATCAACCTGCGTTTCTGCATCGATAGTAGCCCCTAAGATATCAAGTTTTTTTAGATGAAGAATCATATTTAGAACATTATCTCTTACTGGGGTTCCTTTAGGCATCTGGGTCGTCATCAAGACCCTCTTAGCATTTTGCCTCGCCGCCAGGTTTTGATGACCAAAAATCTCGCCGAGATTTTTCATCATGTCCACGGTCGTGCCCATACTCTGATACTGATGCTGCAATACATTTGCTAAAGAAGCCAAGATGTAACAGCCATCTCATCAGATTTCTTCCATTTGCGGTACTCTTTCACCTCAGGTGTCGAGTCGATATCTGGTTCCAATAGGCATAGATCAATTATAAAAAACTTATGTTCTTCAGCAGTCAAGACAATATTAAGGTTATGTTTCTAATCAGCAAAGTTAGTGCCAACAACTTTGTTTTTTTTTTAGAATAACAGCAAATGGATTCAAACACATCTGAGATAAAATTAAAATCATTACATAATGCATAGCAAAATATATTGAAAACCTCAAAATATGATATATATATATATATATGTTAGCAACCAACTCCTCGAAAAACCCGCACATGTAAGCCACGATCATGTAGACTTTTATACACACAGTTTTCAAGTAGTGTTTTATGTCTTTAATTTTACTATCTAGTCAATTTGCGTTATGACAAGTAAAATTAATAGTCGGTTCCTCTTGGTTATGTATTAGTTGACTCCGATGGGAAGCTTATTAATTACTTAAGTGAACACCATAATTTAACAACCTTAAATATTATCTTTTAAGTAATAGTCCTACAAATGAGAGGTCATATCATAAAAAATAATATTTAAGTTTGTTATTGTTTGAAATTTAAACCAAGTGAACCTATAATTAACACATCCGATATGGAGGAAGACCCTAATGTCAACGCGTATGCTAACTATATCATAACTTAAATCAATTATGGAGGCCAATTTGATTTTATTTCAAAATAAATTAATTTAATCACTTATTTATTTAGCCTTAAGGTTTTTAATTTTCTCGTCCTAGCATTAAAGAAAATGTATCACGCATGTATTCATACATCTCATACATTCAAAATAATATGAACAAAAATAAACGCAAGGACAATTAAATTTTCAATTATCATGGTCTTCGTCCCCGAATTGAATTCAAAAAAGTATTCAACTCGATATCTCCCACTAGATCAAGTATCTCATCACTCCTCCCCGACCGGGTCATGTATTTCCAAAATTAACACTTATTGTGCAAAATTAATTACATAAAAATCTCAATTTATAATCCTGACTCTCCGACAGACGCGGCGAATAACGGTAAAACGAACCGGACCAAACACCGGACGACCCGACTGCTGGGATTTGATCCACCATCCTACCTGTATGAGCTTAAAAATGGGCGAGGCGCGACCTGTGAGATCTGCACTAGAAAGTGGTTAAATGAATTGATTTGGACTACTCATACCAACAAGATGCATCTTCTTTTCTGGTAGCCATCTCATAGAAACTTCAAAGTTAAGCGTGCTTGACTTAGAGTAGTTATGGGATGGGTGACCTCCTGGGAAGTTTCACAGGGTGCGCGTGAGTGAGGACAAAGCGCGCTAGAAAAGATTCATGTTGGTACGGTGAGGATAGTCTTTATTGCTTTGATTTACCATGGGTAAGAGTCAAAATGACAGACTCAATAAGCCTCGTATCTTGGGAAATACTATTATTTATATGGACAATTATTATTATTACTAGAAATCATGTCGTGACTCTGTGGGTTGATGATGTCCCCATGAGGAGCTCGATAATGATTATTATATTCAACCCTGCAGGTGGATTTAATTCCGATATAATTATAAAGTTCGAGCGGTACTACTCTTGGATAAGATATTAATTAATTAAAGCTATCAGTAGCTTAAATTAATTAATGGACATTCGATATCTTAAACCCAGGAAATAATATATTTAAATAAGGAGCCTGATTTCGTAAATTGGGATTTGGGTAGGTAGTGCAACATTAACTCTCTAGTGGACTGATTTCATATTAATAGACTCAATATATTAAGAAATGTCCTAATATGGAAATTTGAGGTCTATTATGAGTCCTTCCCTAATCATCCTTAAGATCCCTAGAATAGTCCACAACACCTATAAATAAGACATATTGGTTTGGCCGAAATTACTTTCTTACGGTCTAAGAAATTTCAATTTTTCTACTTTGTGTTTGATTGTGGATCTTGACTCGTGTCTTCGATTCCATAATCGGATAAACACAATATTTTTCTAAAATACCAATATATTCAAGAAAAATATAGAGAAAAATCGTGAGGTAATTTTCTTGAGAGTGGTTTGGCTGATTCAGTTTGTTGTTCAAAGAGGTCCGGTAAATTTTTGCCCACACGACATCCGGATATAGGCGGGATCATACTCTAGAAGATCTAAAGGTAGAAATACAAGTAGATCGAGTAAAGATTCGAAGACTTTCCTTCAAAGGTAATGTATTCTTAGATTTCTTAGATCTAGATAAGAATACTACGAGTTATCATAAATAGACACGTAGATTAATTTTGTTAGTTTAAATTGCTTACTAATCTGTTAATTAATTATTTGACGAGCCTAACTAGATCCAGTTCATGAGGGCCTATTTTAGTAAATCCAACCCGATGCTTCCACTGCATTTTATTTCCAACAATTGGTATCGGATACGGTCTTTAGGTTCCGTTCAATTTAATTAATTTTGTGATTAGTTGCTAGCAATTTAAAATCTTCATATTATGATCTTTGAAATATTTTTGCTAGAATTGTCTTTCAGGTAAATATGGTCCAATTATCATGGCTATATGATTTTATTTTATTTTTTACGCGTTTTGGTAATTTGGCCCGGTTTTTTAGGCATGTATAAATTTTTCCTGTGAGAAAATCCACAGGTAGAATAGGATTTTATTTTTCCTTATAATTTTGTTGTAAAGTCGATGTATTTTATTTCGTGTAAAATTATAATCGAGTTGGAGTACACAAAGTACGAAGGAAAAAGAAGTCCAGCGCGAAAAGGAGTCCCGAACGGACGAATCGACCGAGACCAGGAAGCTGCCGAGCGGTCCGGCCGCAGGATCGCGGTCTAGACCGCGGTCCAGGCTGCTGGTCGGGACGGGTCGGGTCGCCCGGTATGTGGTCCTGTTCGTTCTTCCGCCGTTCCTTGCGTCCGTTGGTGCACAATATTTAAATTTTGAATTTTCTTGTGCAATTAATTTTGCAGGGAAAAGAAAGTTCCCAAATTTGGAAATTTTGTGGGCCAACCGGGAAGAGGTGACGAGATGCTTGAAGCAGTGGGAGATTTCGAGCCGAAGATTTTCTCGTTATTCAAAATGAGGAATAAAAGCCATGATAGTTGGATTTAATTATCCAATTTATTTTATTGTTGGTTTTTATTATTTTGAATGTATGGCATGTATGGTTGGATGTATGCGTGATATGTTTCTTGCATGTTAGGGCGAGAAAATTAAAAACCTTAAGGCTAAAATAAGTGAGTGATTAAATTGATTTATTTTTTAAAAATAAAATCAAATTGGCCTCCGTAATTAATTTAAATTGTAAAGTAATTAGCATGCGCGTTGACATTAGGGTCTTCCTCCATATCGGATGTGCTAATTATAGGTTCACTAGTTTTAAATTTCAACTGATAACATAAGGTAAATATTATTTTTTATGATAGGACCTCTCCATCTGTGGGACTATTATTTAAAAGATAATATTTTAAGGATGTTAAATTATGGTGTTCACTTAGGTGTATTAATTAATAAGCTCCCCGTCGGAATCTATGTCAGTTAATACATGGCCAAGAGGAACCAACTATTAATTTTACTTGTCAAACGTAAATTGACTAGATAGTAAAATTAAAACGTAAAACTCTACTTGAAAAATGTGTGTGTAAACGTCCACACGATCGTGGCTTGCATGTGCGGGTTTTTCGAGGTGTTGGTTGGTAGTATATATATTATGTTTTGAGATTTTTCAATATCTTTTGCTACGCATTATGTGATGAATTTTTTAATTTTTATCTCAGATGTCTTTCAATCCACTTGTTGTATTTCTCAAAGAAAGCAAACTAGATGGCACTAACTTTGCTGATTGGAAACGTAATCTTAATATTGTCCTGACTGTTGAATAACACAAGTTTGTTCCAACTGAGGAATGCCTATTGGAACCAGATGCGGATTCGACACCTGAGGAGGTGAAAGAATACCGCAGATGGAAGAAATCTGATGAGATGGCTCGCTGTTACATCTTGGCTTCATTAGCAAATGTATTGCAGCATCAGCATCAGAATATGGGTACGACTGCGGAAATGATGAAAAATCTCGACGAGATGTTTGGTCATCAAAACCGGGTGCCTAGGTAAAATGCTATGAGGGTCTTGATGACGACTCAAATGCCTGAAGAAATCCCGGTAAGGGATCATGTTTTAAAGATGATTTCTCATCTAAACGGACTTGGTATCTTAGGGGATACTATCGATGCTGAAACGCAGGTCGATATCATCCTAGACAGCTTACCTAGGAGCTTTGAGCAGTTTCTCATAAACTACAATATGAATCGTAGGGAGTATACCTTGGCGGAATTGTTGACATAGCTTCAAGCTGCAGAAGGTCTCTTCAGGCAAGAGTATCAAGTTCTTGCGGCTACTAGTGTTTCGACTTCTAAACCCAAGTGAGGGAAGAAGAAGAAACAAGTGGGCCAGAAGCAAGTGGCAGCTCTCAAGGTGAAAAGCAAGGCTTCTCAGCTTGAGGCGAACAAAAAGCCAAAGGGAAAGTGCTACAAGTGCAGCCATAAAGGACATTTTAAAGTGGACTGCCCTACTCTTAATAAAGGTATGTCACGTGCACTAGTAGTCAAAACATGTTTGACAGCTTGTTCTTCCACTTCGTGGATAGTTGACTCAGGCTCCACTGATCATGTTTGCTTTGACTCGCATGGTTTTCAGGTAACCAAGCAGCTTAGTGCGGGCGAGATGACCATCAACTGGGGCGATTATTCCCGGATTATGGATATTGTAGTGGGAGTCGTGCAGTTGAAGATTAATGATAAAATTTTAGTCCTCAATAATTTTTATTAGTACCAGATTTTAGAATGAATTTAATTTCGGTTTCCAAATTAAAATGTGATGGTTATTCGGTTTCTTTCGATGATGATGCTATTATTAGAAGAAGAAACGGTGAATATATTTGCAAAGGTACTTTTACTGATGGACTATATGTCATTAAAACTGCACAAACTCCCATGCATAAACATAAATCACTTAACTTTTTGTCTAAACCTAAAAAGAGAAAAACACATTCGAGCATAAACCAAATATATATGTGGCATTTACGGCTAGGTCATGTAAACCTTAGGAGGATTCAAAGATTGGTAGATGATGGCGCATTTGTGAATCATGTCTGGAAGGTGAGATGACCAAAAGGGTTTTTAAGACTAAGGGAAACTGTACTCAGAATGTGTTAGAATTGGTTCATACGGATGTATGTGGTCCAATGAACGTCCAGGCTAGGGGTAGTTTCGAATACTTCATCACGTTTATAGATGATTATTCGAGATATGGATACATCTATTTGATGCGACGTAAGTGTCAAGCTTTTGACAAGTTCAGAAACTTCAAGGCTGAAATGGAGAAGCGTCATGGGAAGAGTATCAAGTCACTACGATCTGATCGTGTTGGCGAATACCTTAGTAGAGAGTTTTTGGATTTCTTGGCGAATGAGGGGATTTCATCACAGCTAACTGCGCCAGGAACTCCACAACAAAATGGTGTTGCTGAGAGAATGAACAAAACTCTTTTAGAAATGGTTAAGTCAATGATGAGTTATTCGGATTTACCTATTTCGTTCTGGGGGTATGCCTTAGAAACAGCGGCGTATATTCTAAACCTAGTGCCTTCAAAATCAGTTCCAAAAATACCCACAGAACTATGGAGTGGGCTAAAGCCCAGTCTAGGACATGTTCGAATTTGGGCACTCCAGCACATGTGCTGAACAAGGAAGCTGGTAAGCTGGCATCTCGTACAGAAGTACGAGTGTTTATACGATATCTTAAGGGAATGAAAGGTGGCTTATTCTATAGTCCCCATGATCAGAAGGTCATTGTTAGCACTAATGCCCGATTCATGGAAGAGGATTATATAATTATTCACAAGCCCATGAGCGAAATAATTCTGGAAGAGTTGAGGGGCGAGACTCTGTCTATACAAATCATACAAGCGCCAACTAACACTGCACCATGTATCGATTCTGAGACTTTTACACCAACTCAGGATTTGCCTCGTCGTAGTGGGAGGGTTGTTCATTAACCGGAATGATTCATATGAGTGGGACAGTCTTCCGAATCAATCCCAGGTGAAGATGAGTCGTATCTCTGGACTTACAAGGAGGCAATTCAAGATAAATATGCTGACTCTTGACAAGTAGCAATGGAATCAGAAATGAGATCTATGGATTCCAATCAAGTGTGGGAGATAGTAGAACTACCTGATGGGGTACAATCCATTGGGAGTAAATAGGTCTACAAGCGAAAGAAAGGATGTGACGGTAAGGTTGAAACCTTCAAAGCGAAGCTTGTTGCGAAAGGTTACACTCAGAAAGAGGGTATCGATTATGATGAAATCTTTTAGCCGGTAGCTATGCTTAAGTCAATCTGGATTCTTTTAGCTATAGCTGCGCATTTTGATCTGGAGATTTGGAAAATGGATGTCAAGACTGCATTCTTGAATGGGAGTCTAGACAAGGAAATCTACATGCGCGAACCAGAGGGATTCATTGCTGAAGGAGAAGAGCACTTAGTGTGCAAGCTTAAGAGATCCATTTATGGACTTAAGCAAGTATCTAGATCTTGGAACACTCAATTTTACGAGGTTATCCAGTCATATAGATTCGTCCAATGTCCGAGCGAGAGTTGTGTTTATAAGAAATACGATGGAAACGTGTTGGTGTTTCTTGTACTGTATGTAGATTGTAACACCCCCAATCCGCTCAGGGATATTACACGCCGTAGAACCTTTCCTCAAGGATCTACCAGGCTGGTAACAACATATAACAACTCAACCATGCCTTTAAGGCTAAAATGACTCAGTAGACCAATTTGGTCTTTCAATAAATACATATAACTCAAATACAACTCATGCCCACGCAAGGGTCAAAACACAACCACACCCGTACAACGGAAAAAATATAGCAGCGGAAAATAAAGTACAACTGAACCAATAAACAATGTACGGTTCCTCATGTGATTAGTATCGATCATCTTTCATCATCCTTCGTGCCGACCCTGTGTTATGCGCCAAAACCTGAATGCAAAAATAGACATCCACCCCCCGAATACTCGGGGGTTAGCAAAACTCCACTGTTTTGCTAGTGCAAGTACAGGTGCAAAAATACGAGTCATACAATTCACATTCCACGAACGATAATAATTCGGAATCCTCAAAGATTCAAACGAAACGAAAAGTACTTCCCGAGGCAAGAGTTTGAGAAAACATTTCAAAATCGAAAGATCACAAATCAATGGAAATAATTTATAAAACGGTTTAGAATGCCATCGAGAGTTTTAATAGGAAACAATTTAGGATTATCAAATCCCGCTTTTCAAAACCCAAAAGACGAAAGGGGTCACCGACCCAAAGGTTTACTTTCCGTAAAATGACCTTTACCAAACCGTTTGGATTTTAGCCCCAAATCCGTAAAATGACCTTTATAAAACCATTGGGATTTTAGCCCCAAATCTCATAAACTCACAGTACACAAGAACGACCACAAGGTTCGTCTTCCAACATCAAAATCCACAATTAAAGGATTTAACACAAACAACAAAATACTCTAGTGCCATCCTAGCCAAGTAGGCCAAACGAACAACTTACCTCTTACACACTTAGTCAATGCATGCAATCATGAAAACCGTTCGAAAGCACTCATTTCCGGAAATGCCATAATCAAATCACATTTGCAAAATGCACCACAATTAACCGTCGATCCACGTCTCTGTGGACCTCTATCGAGACCCCGTCGGATCTAACCCGTAGTGGTTAAAAGCAAGCTCGTCGATCCACGTCTCTTGTGGACCCCTACCGAGACCCCATCGGATCTAACCCGTAGTGAGCATACACACACACGTTACTCATGCAATACTAATATGCTAAGAATGTAGGTTCATTAAGAATACTCACTAGAGATGGCCACTTACTCGACGCCGTTATCAAACTCTTCAAAAACACCATAACAAGATTAAATACGGAATACACGATCTCATAACTTTAAACATAGGAGTATCATCATCAAAGACTTCAACGTTCAAAATAATCAAATCATAATCAATTCCCAAAACACATGCGTTTTGAAAGAAAGCCTTTAACGAGGCCAAACCGAAATCTTTTGAAACTTCATTTCAAACAAACGAACAAACACACCAAAACGATCACCAATCATCATATCCACAAAACGAGAAGCGTATGAACAAGGTACTTGCCTCGAATAACCACAACGCGGAGAATCGGCCGAAGTAGGTTGGCACGAACCGACTACGAACTCGCCGACTCCACCGAACGACAATCTACAACAATGAACTACGAACGAAAACAATAACAATGAAAATGAATTCCAAAGTACGACCCAAAGCCGCTGAATTCAAAGAACAAATGACGAAGGTTCAAGGATTTCCCCCAAAACGGCCAAGAACACGATTCGTCCCGTCAAATCACGAAAACGGAATTCCAAGTTGAAATATGGATATACAATCCATAGAATATGTTAACAACATCATTTAACCATAATCGATCCATCGAAAACGGATGAAAAACGAGATCGAGGACAAATCCCCCAAAAAGTCAATTCGAAGGAAATCAAGAAATATACTTCGATTTGACGAAGAACAATGGATTAAATGATGTTAAACACAATAATACTACCAAGATTAATCATACCCATCATGAATTAATCAACAACACGGAACGAATCGGACAAAAATGCAAAAACCCCCCAAATTCACGAAATTAGGGTTCTAAGGAAGATTACCTTGATTCGCTGGATCAAAGGATGATATAGGATGATTTATTGATGTTATGAACTCAATAACTTCGTGGATTTGTTGTCAAACAACATGGCTTCGCCACCCTCAAATCGCCAGCCGCAGATAGAAGAGGAAGGAAGTGGGAAATGAATGAAAATGTGACTGCTCTGTCACATTTATACTGGGCCAGAACTAGCATGCGCTAGCCTTCCCGGACTAACGTGCGCTATCGCCCGGTATCGGCCGAGTACCCTCGGCCAGGGCCCGCACGACCCGGCACCACCGACCAAACCTACTGACCAACCTGCCGACCCGACTCCCGCTAGCGTGCGCTAAGGCCGGATTCCTGCGCGCGCTAGCCGACCTGTCCAGTAACCTCTGGACTAAAAAGCTAGCCCAGGTAACGTATGCTAGTTGGCCTACAGCGTGCGCTACCCCTGCCGGTTAGCGTGCGCTACGACCAACAGTAGCGTGCGCTACCTGCCGATCCTGACCGAGTCCAGAACCTCAGGACCCCACTGCCCAGACCCGATAGCGTGCGTTAGGCCAGCCGATAACGTGCGCTATACCTGCCGGTTAGCGCGCGCAGCCTTCCCGCCGTAGCGTGCGCTACGACGGTTCCTGCTACACCTGTCCGGACGGTGCCCGCAATCGTCCGGCCAGTCCCGCAACCGTCCGGCCAGTACCCGACCACCAGGGCTCGACGACCCGATTTCCGAAAACGTACAGAACGAACACGACGAAAAGTTCACGGACAACATCAATGACCCGAAATGAAAACATAATACCATAATTAATCATACGCGACCAAGAAACGAGTCGAGACAGCAATTACAGATACGGATACCCGTAACTTTCAAGAAATTACAAAATGGCCCAAAACGTCCGAAAATCACGATACATGATTGAATAACCAAACTGAAGTTCACGACACGTCTAACGAAGTTAAACGGACTTACAGGAAACTCGAAACAGCAATTTCGAACGAGATTCGCAAGAATCGAACTCAAGCGCGGAAAAGTCGCTAAAAAGCACGGAACTCAACAAAACGACACCGAAACGAACTCGGATGTCAAAAAGTGCAGAATTAATCATTCTCATAATGACGAAACGGTCATGAGCGAGTCGTCAAAACGGACTTCCGCTGAAAAAAAGAAATTACCGAAAATCGAAAATTGCGGATATTACATTCTACCCTCCTTAAAAGAAGTTTCATCCCGAAACTTAAAATAAGTAGGGAGAAGCAATATCCCACCAGGAAAACTCAACGAGATACGCAAGAAACGCGTAACTAACGCCCAACGGTGAAACGTTACAAACAACACAACGGAATATACGGTGTGAAAACACGCTCCACGACGACCAACACAACGTCGCCGTTAGGGATATAATAAAACCAACAAGTGACAAGCGTCAACAATTGGATAATACAATCAAGTCAATTATCTGAACAATCACAAAATACGATGAACGAAAATCAATACGATTGACCAACCCAACGGTACATCAATCAAAGCGCGAGCCAATCGCTGAACAAATACGGAATTCCACCGCCCAAGGGTTGGAAGATCGGAAACGAGACTACTTTCCCAAACTTAAGGGAATTAGGAAGGAGCCTGAATGCTCAACAATCACGAAACGAGAACAAAAACCGAACAAGCAAACGATCGAGACAACAAAGATCGAACAATCATGTCCAAAACACGAAGGATAATAAAATTCAAACAACAACTCCCAGGATGATCTGGTGAGAACTACAAGACATGCATTCCCATAAGATCCACAGGAAAGGGAATAGCGATTGAAAAGTCACAACGACAAACGAGTTATTCCGAAACAACATCACACTCGTTCGATCAACAAAAGCAAGGGGCACGACAAGCTCAGAAATGTCAATGAACATAATGAGTCGACAGAGTCGAAAACACAAGAGTTCCAAATCCGATCCACTTCGAATAAAAGAACTAATAAAACCAGATGATGTCACTCCCGAACAAGGTTCACAAGAATCGAACTGAACCCAAAAAGTCACATCGATAACCAGATCGACCCACAACAAGATCACAGCTCGTTCGGACGATGAAACCAAAATACATAACAAGTTCATAAAGTATCAACGAACATGAGCGAATCGATAGACTGGAGAAATAGAAAATACAGAAGTCAAAATAGTACGGGCATTACCTCCGACCTCGTCCACGAAATTCACAAAAACAGGAGCAAGGTAACAAGACATTAAACAGCTGACACATAACGGAATGATGACCAATGCACACGGCCATACTAAACAAAGCTCTAACAGCTCGCACATGCGCGACAACGCAGAAATCACCACGAGGCGACAATATTCAATACCAACATCCCACCTCTCACAGAGGGCCAACACAACAAATGTGTGGAAAATGACTCAACGCTCACACCGACAATTCAATCATACTCGGGAGCAAACATCAAAATGACAACGCGAACATCATACATACATACCCAGTCCTCAAACGGGAATGGATAGGTTTTAAAAACGAAAACCTCATTGTGAAAATAATTTAGAAGAACACCGGTTGATCTTGAGTATCACCTTTCAAAAAGTACAAACGTGAAACATCGTTATCGAGACTTTGGAGAACCATTTCGCATTTGATAAAAATGAGGACACTTTCTCTTAGTGAAAACTTTCAGAATACTCGACCCTTGGGTCTAAATAAAAGTGTTTCTAGAACATTGAAAATATCTCAAAGCATTTTGGTCCTCGAGGTAGAAAATTTTTGAAATATATTGTGGCACCTTGGATGTACCACAAGAAAATAACTCATTTGAAAAGTATGTCTCGAAATTTATTTTTCTAAGATACTCAAGGTTTTTCAAAAATACAATAGGCCAGAATGCCCAAAACTCACAATATCGACGTTCACTAAAACAACTCCTAGTACACGCATCAAAATGTTTAAAATAAAGACAATACATGTCTTTAAACGGAAATAAATGATAAAATACCAGAGTCGAAGACCGCCTAGGATTCAGAACAAAACCACTGACCCCATTCGAAGTCTCTAAGAACCCTCCCGCACCGACTAGTGAACAAGTCGTACGTGTATAAGCACAAAGCTTCCACAAGAGACTTGTAAAACGTGCAAATCGATTCGAAAATCATCAACAACGGACAAAAACAACAATAAAAAGACATCACAAGCGACGACACTCCTCGTATAAATCAAATACGAGAGTCGATTAAATACATATCGTGAAATCAAAATCCACATAAGGATTCCACCACTTAACAAATAATCATAAAAATAGCTCGAGGCACAACACAAATAAGGGAGACTTACTTCCACAGGTCGCACGAAGATGATGATCGCCCCACGATACTAATCACGGCCAACAAACTCAGACGATGCGTCGCGACACGACTCAGTCAGATAAAATCCGACGAAACAAGACTCAAACAACACGACTTGACCCGACAGCCTAGGTTTCCACAACCTAAGCTCTGATACCATTTATGTAACACCCTCAATCCGCTCAGGGATATTACACGCCGTAGAACCTTTCCTCAAGGATCTACCAGGCTGGTAACAACATATAACAACTCAACCATGCCTTTAAGGCTAAAATGACTCAGTAGACCGATTTGGTCTTTCAATAAATACATACAACTCAAATACAACTCATGCCTACCAGGTCAAAACACAACCACACCCGTACAACGGGAAAAATATAGCAGCGGAAAATAAAGTACAACTGAACCAATAAACAATGTACGGTTCCTCATGTGATTAGTATCGATCATCTTTCATCATCCTTCGTGCCGACCCTGTGTTATGTGTAACACCCCCAAGTTATTCAGGGTATATTACAGCGCCGTGAGCCCCGCCGTGGGACCCACAAGGCTAAACATACGCAAAACTATAAAACTTGACCGAGAAGGTCTACATACAATGGAAAGAAAGACGATACAAATGGTATTCAAAACCATAACCAATGAAACCATATACATCACTACACAAATCAATACCTCGGCAACACAGGCCGGAACATCAAGGAAACTGAAATACAATACTCGAGTATTAAAAATCCATTCCAGTACAACAACACTGAATGGAGGAATCCAAAAAGATAGCCGGAAACAAGACACAGTATCACACTTGCCCATCATCTTCATGCCGACCCGATACCCGCCTGTCCTCTCTCCTGGAACCTGAAATACATAAAAAGTATTTCCCCCATAAAGGGGTTAGCCGTCGAATAGCTAGTGCAAGTATAACAGTATGAAACACAATACTCCTCGACAATAAAGTAAATGTAATCCGTCAATTCATCAATTCAAGACTAGTATTCCGGAATGACTAAAATCTCAAGACGTATGTGAATGCCGTAGAAACGGTTCGTTCATATCATACGCCGTTACATGTAGGAATGCCGTCAAAACGGTTCGTTCATTACATTCCATCAATATTTCATATGAATGCCGTAGAAACGGTTCGTTCATATCAACCATGGAATCGCACCAGAGGCTACGAAACCCTCAGAGGACCATCGGCCCGTCCCGGAGTGGCTAGAAATAATCATACCATCAATATTTCATACTTTCAAAGTCGAGAACGTACAATCATAAATGTATACTTGCCTTGAATAATCGACGACGCAACGAACGGAATGGAAACTCACCGACGAATGCTAGGAACCATCGAAACCGAACCTAACGATTCGAAGAATACAATCACAACAGATTCTAAACGAATACGGAATTGGAATACGCCCGGAAACCCACCTACGATTCATGTATATTCGTATAAAAACGACAACGAGGGCGGACCACAACCAAACCCTCTCGATTTCGTAAAAAATCACGAAATATACCATGAATCCGTAGGGAAACTAAGAGTACCAACAAGATTAATCGTATTCATCATGAATTACTCAGCAAAACCGAATGAATCGGACAAAACTGCGAAAATCCCCAAATCTCCCCAAAAGTAGGGTTCTAAAGATCTAACCTTGATTCGCTGGATCGAAGGATGTTATAGGATGATTGATCGATGATATAAACTCAAAAACGTCATGGATTTGTTGATCAACAACATGGTTTCGTCTCCTCCAAAACCCCAGCCGCGGACCGAAGAGAAATTAAATGAAAAATGGATGAAAAATTCGCTAGTCTGTCATTTATATACTGGGTCGGAACTAGCGTGCGCTAGCCTTCCCGGACTAGCGTGCGCTATCGGCCAGTACCGGTCCAGCACTCTCGGCCATGGCCCGCATGACCCGGCACCACCGACCAAATCTGCCGACCATGACTTGTCCGCCCGACTCCCGCTAGCGTGCGCTACGGCCGGAAGCTTTGCGCTAGCCGGCTTTGTCGGTAGCTGCGGACTAACAAACTCATCCGTGCGTGTCGCTGGCGGCCGGCGGCGTCGCTACCCTGCCGGTTAGCGTGCGCCACGGCCAAGCGATGGCGTGCGCTACCGCCGATCCTACGAGTCGAGAACCTCGAACCCCTCTACCCGGGCCCGATAGCGTCTGGCTGGTGACTCGGGCGTGCGCTACACTGCCGAGCTAGCGCGCGCAGCGTCCCGGCCGTAGCGTGCGTTACGCCGGTTCCTGCCGTGCCTGCTCGGTCAGTGCCCGCCATCGTCCGGCCAGAGCCCGTAACCGTCCGGCCAGTGCCCGACCACCAGGGCTCGACGACTCGATTTCCGAAAACGCACGGAACTCAACAGAACGATACCGAAACGAACTCGGATGTCAAAAAGTGTAGAATTAATCCTTCTCAGAATGACGAAACGGTCATGAGCGAGTCACCAAAACGGACTTCCGCCGAAAAAAAAAGAAATTACCGGAAATCGAAATTACGGGTATTACATTCTACCCTCCTTAAAAGAAGTTTCGTCCCGAAACTTAAAACAGGTAGGGAGAAGAAATATTCCGCCAGGAAAAACTCAGCGAGATACACAAGAACCGAAATATTACGCCCAAACGGCGAATCATCAATATAGAACACAACAATACATTACCCGAAGGTAAACCTAACCAATGCCGAAAAAGATACGAATTCACAATGCCCGAAGGCTCCAACGGAAAATACCGATACATCATAATGGCCTGAAAGCCGAACAGCCCAAAGCTGTAAATCATCACAAAATAGATCTCAAAGAAACCAACCTGACTGTCGGACATACCCCTCGGCGTATGGACAACCAGTCGCAAATCGTCGGACATATCCAATACAACATGGACTACGAACGGCCAAACAATAAAGCTCAAGAGGGACATCACAGTACGCCCGATCCGGAAATGTGTCCGTGCACATGTCCACCCCGTATACGGAATCCAGAATATACGTGTGACAATGTACCTAATTAGCCTCGAGAACTACGTCTCGTGTGCACGGTCCAATGCGGAAACATCCACGCATGACCATCGAGTGCCTGGCTAAAAATCCTACACATAACCAATCGACACGCAGACATGATTCCAGATATGCCATGATACAACATGACAACGAAACTCAAGGATAAAACATCCAATACGGATCATACGACTCACCAAGTGAACGATGACACACGAATAATGAAAGATCGACACGACCAACGATATTCAAAACAACCATCCTGGGATCAGAATTCCCTAAGGACTGATTAACACGGCAATAATCACAACACCACGATCCGGGAAATCCCCAACCCTCAACGATCACAGAATTACCGAGTTCACAAGAATAATAGTGTGCTGCCTTGAGTCGGCCAACACGGCAATAATAATTCAGCGGATGGAACTATCCTCGACAGTCCCAATTCAATACCTCGATTACCTTCAGGACGGTCAATCGATAATCAATGATACGATAGAATAGATGTCCCGGTGCCTTAAACCGACCACCGAAACAGAGATGATAAAAGAATATATCAAACGCCTTCAATCGGCTAATGAAACATCATAGCAGTTCGGTCGATAATAACGATTCAACGATGCCTCAGAACGACATTAATCGTGAACAATAATAATCGATACATCGATACCGCGAACCGGCCATCGCCAACATCAGTATCAACAAGAATTTCAATGCCTTAAACCGACCGTTAATGAATAAAAATAATATTTAGCATAATTGCCGAAGGGTGTCGTATCAAACAATCCCCTGATATCAATACAATCATAAGGAGGCCAAGTCTCGAAATGATACACACATTCGTACACCTACACGATAACATTAGTCTCATTGATTAGTACGAGTATAAAACTTGCCTCGATATCAATACAATGAACTGTTACCAATTCAGTTGATTTCGTCTTACGAATTCCTCAGTCTCGACCAAGTTAATCTACGAACCCTTCAACCTTAACCGTAACACAACAGCCGTAATTCACGATCAACATCATATCTTATTGTAAAACGAAGGATTAATAACTAACAGGTTCGATGACGACCAATATCAATACCACCAAACCACAAACTCAATCGTTTCACCATATCTCGACTAATCACAGTCTGAACAATCCAACTCAGACACTTACACATCCTGTCCACAATACGAGTCGAAATATGATGATCATATCAGCAACAAATGAGGACCAATAATAAAGGTCTAAATGTTCCAAACTCAATTCTTAAATACGAATTGATAAGGTTCCCTTCTCGTAAATCCATCGTTGAAATGTACTTATGACCGTCATCAATTCGAATCATCCGACTGGTTCAAAACAATAGATAATCCTATTAAAAAGGTTATCAAATAGTCCAATCATTCGACTTGAACGTTTGCTCCATACGTATGGGCTTCCAAATTCAGAGACGAATAATAGTCTCATCAAACTCATAATCACATTCGTATTCCTATACGAATATTATTTCAAACACATAGTTTAGCTCTAGATATGAATATTCCATATTCATTTTCAAAACATCAACACTTCTAAAAAAAATTCATCACGTCGTATAATTCAAAGGTTCTTCAAGAACACGAAATATCCGAAATCCCGTTCAGAACAACATATCCGAGGTATATATCTCCATGTTACCATTTTCTTCATCATGCCATTCATACAACCTTAAGAATCACAACAATACCGTTATCATCATATGAAGAAGATCTCAATAATCATATCAACATCCGAAATCTCTTATTACAATTTCACTAAATCTCGTATAACATTATCACATGATACCATAATTGTAACACCCCAGATCCTCCTGGGAATATTACACGCCGTAAACCCTTCTCACAAGGATTTACCAGGCTAAGCACAATTTTCCACGTCATTTCAAAAATGCCAAAAAGACCGATGACGGTAATGTTTTCCAAATACTAAAAAAAATCATTTTCCAAATACCGTCAAAACGATCAAGGCCAAAATGCCAAAAACTCAGTTTAGGGAATCGGTTTTACAAAATAAAATTCAGTTGGCAAAATACCAAAAGCCATTTCAAAATACTCACGCGATGGATAAAAATCTGATCAATTTATGCACTTTCATTTGAAATAAGACGAACATCAAAATACACGATTCCCAACATACTCCCTCCCAAGTAGTAATCCTTAAAAAAAAATGAACCACTATCAAAAGGATACGAGGATTACCTTGAATGGACTAACCACGAAGAAGAAGAATTTGAACTCCATTCCAAGAATCATCAAAAACTTCAAGAACAATACTTAAATCCGAGCTCTCCATCTTAATCTTGTTTGAGAGAATCATCTCTCAATGTTTAGGAGCTTCAAGTACTTCCCAAGGTTCTCTCTATTGATTGACGGAAGGAGAATGGGCAAAATGCCTCTCAGCACTCATCTATCCTCTCGATAAAACACATCACTAGCGCGCGCTAGACCTTATATTTAGTGTGCGCTACAGGACTAGCGTGCGCTATCCTTCCTGATAGCGTGCGCTATCGGGCAGTCCAGAAGCTACTACATTGCTTCGAAATTCATCTAACGTACGTAATACCCATGCATTAGCGTACGCTAACAGACGTTGACTTGGTACAGTGAAATGCTCAGTAGCGTGCACTATTCCTCGACCTTAACGTGCGCTAATCGACGTTGACTTGCTACAGTATCGTGCCCCCACATGCCGAAAGCACCCGCGATTACCGGGATTCCTTTGACCGATATGGAATTAGCGTGCGCTAATCATACGGTTTTAGCGTGCGCTAGCTCTACACGACAAACACTCGTTGACCTTATCTGGACACGCGTCGAACATGGACGGGTCCACTCGCCGAAAGCTAAGATTCCATTATTGGCGATCTGATGTTAGCGTGCGCTAACCAACATGCGTTAGCGTGTGCTAACTGAATATAAAAGTCAATCTGGGCCTACCTGTCGGTCACCTTCCGGAACTACCCAACAAGTCGTTACGTACGTTAGGGGTCCTCCTTAGCGTACGTAACCGAACCTCTTAGCGTACGCTAAGCATGCACCGTAGCGTACGCTAAGTATATATCTTAGCGCGCGCTAGTCATACCCTGAAGCGTGCGCTAACGTAGCTGTACTTAACCATTTTCCGCTATTCTCGACCAACATCTCGACATACCAAACGATCATACGGCACAATGAATGCATATACGCATTCAACAACATTGTCATACGTTCACATCATCCTCAAGCACAATTATCCATCAACGACATCCAACATATAAACGAAAAAAATATATCCGAAAAATCGGGGTATTACACTCTACCCCCCTTAAAAATAAGTTTCGTCCTCGAAACTTGCAATCACTCGCACAAACAACATTTCAACGGAAATTCAAATTCACCAAGAATTATCGAGTAATACGAACAATATACTTACAAGTCTGTGAAGTCGAAGATCTCCCGTGATACTAGCATGCGACTCCTAAACAAAGTCTCAACATAATACCGATACACATCAATATCGTAATTAGCAATTTAACACAATCTCAAAAAAAATTCACGTCTGTGACCACGGCCACGATACTTCCTACTTTCAGCCAACATTCTGAAGGGCACACACGTGCGATAGTATAATCCAAATCGCACAATCTCGAAGTGACCAATTCCCAAGAATACCAAGCTATAAACGAAACGATTAAGAAAAATACAAGAAGAGTGAGAGGACTTACAAGTACGGTCGCCTTTGTGATGATGGCGAGTAGTGATACGTGGGCAAAAGACGACTCAATCGACCCAAAGACCGGCCCTAGGTATCCATAAACCTAAGCTCGATACCATATTCGTAACACCCCCAAGTTATTCGGGTATATTACAGCGCCGTGAGCCCCGCCGTGGGACCCACAAGGCTAAACATACGCGGAACTATAAAACTTGACCGAGAAGGTCTACATACAATGGAAAGAAAGACGATACAAATGGTATTCAAAACCATAACCAATGAAACCATATACATCACTACACAAATCAATACCTCGGCAACACAGGCCGGAACATCAAGGAAACTGAAATACAATACTCGAGTATTAAAAATCCATTCCAGTACAACAACACTGAATGGAGGAATCCAAAAAGATAGCCGGAAACAAGACACAGTATCACACTTGCCCATCATCTTCATGCCAACCCGATACCCGCCTGTCCTCTCTCCTTGAACCTGAAATACATAAAAAGTATTTCCCCCATAAAGGGGTTAGCCGTCGAATAGCTAGTGCAAGTATAACAGTATGAAACACAATACTCCTCGACAATAAAGTAAATGTAATCCGTCAATTCATCAATTCAAGACTAGTATTCCGGAATGACTAAAATCTCAAGACGTATGTGAATGCTGTAGAAACGGTTCGTTCATATCATACGCCGTTACATGTAGGAATGCCGTCAAAACGGTTCGTTCATTACATGCCATCAATATTTCATATGAATGCCATAGAAACGGTTCGTTCATATCAACCATGGAATCGCACCAGAGGCTACGAAACCCTCAGAGGACCATCGGCCCGTCCTGGAGTGGCTAGAAATAATCATACCATCAATATTTCATACTTTCAAAGTCGAGAACGTACAATCATAAATGTATACTTGCCTTGAATAATCGACGACGCAACGAACGGAATGGAAACTCACCGACGAATGCTAGGAACCATCGAAACCGAACCTAACGATTCGAAGAATACAATCACAACAGATTCTAAATGAATACGGAATTGGAATACGCCCGGAAACCCACCTACGATTCATGTATATTCGTATAAAAACGACAACGAGGGCGGACCACAACCAAACCCTCTCGATTTCGTAAAAAATCACGAAATATACCATGAATCCGTAGGGAAACTAAGAGTACCAACAAGATTAATCGTATTCATCATGAATTACTCAGCAAAACCGAATGAATCGGACAAAACTGCGAAAATCCCCAAATCTCCCCAAAAGTAGGGTTCTAAAGATATAGGATGATTGATCGATGATATAAACTCAGAAACTTCATGGATTTGTTGATCAACAACATGGTTTCGTCTCCTCCAAAACCCCAGCCGCGGACCGAAGAGAAATGAAATGAAAAATGGATGAAAAATTCGCTAGTCTGTCATTTATATACTGGGCCGGAACTAGCGTGCGCTAGCCTTCCCGGACTAGCGTGCGCTATCGGCCAGTACCGGTCCAGCACTCTCGGCCATGGCCCGCATGACCCGGCACCACCGACCAAATCTGCCGACCATGACTTGTCCGCCCGACTCCCGCTAGCGTGCGCTACGGCCGGAAGCCTGCGCGCGCTAGCCGACCTGTCCAGTAGCCTCTGGACTAACAAACTCATCCCGGTAACGTACGCTAGCCGGCCGACAACGTGCGCTACCCCTGCCGGTTAGCGTGCGCCACGACCGACAGTAGCGTGCGCTACCTGCCGATCCTACCTGAGTCCAGAACCTCAGAACCCCTCTACCCATGCCCGATAGCGTACGCTGGGCTGACTCGACAACGTGCGCTACACTGTCGAGCTAGCACGCGCAGCGTCCCGGCCGTAGCGTGCGTTACGCCGGTTCCTGCCGTGCCTGCTCGGTCAGTGCCCGCCATCGTCCGGCCAGAGCCCGTAACCGTCCGGCCAGTGCCCGACCACCAGGGCTCGACGACTCGATTCCAGCATACGGAACTCAACGAGCGATGCAGCGAACTCGAATGTCAAAAAGTGTAGAATTAATCCTTCTCAGAATGACGTAACGGTCATGAGCGAGTCACCAAAACAGACTTCCGCCGAAAAAAAAAGAAATTACCGGAAATCGAAATTACGGGTATTACATTCTACCCTCCTTAAAAGAAGTTTCGTCCCGAAACTTAAAGCAGTAGGAGAAGAAATATTCCGCCGGGAAAAACTCAATGAGATACACAAGAACCGAAATCTTACGCCCACGGCGAATCATCAATATAGAACACAACAATACATTACGAAGGTAAACCTAACCATTGCGAAAAAGATACGAATTCACAATGCCCGAAGGCTCCAACGGAAAATACCGATACATCATAATGGCACAGCCGAAACGACCCAAAGTGTAAATCATCACAAAATAGATCTCAAAGAAACCAACTGGTATCGGACATACCCCTCGGCGTATGGACAACCCGATCGCAAATCGTCGGACATATCGATACAACATGGAATACGAGCGACCAAACAATAAAGCTCAAGAGGACATCACGATCGCCCGATCCTAAATGTGTCCGTGCACATGTCCACCCCGTATACGGAATCCAGAATATACGTGTGACAATGTACCTAATTAGCCTCGAGAACTACGTCTCGTGTGCACGGTCCAATGCGGAAACATCCACGCATGACCATCGAGTGCCTGGCTAAAAATCCTACACATAACCAATCGACACGCAGACATGATTCCAGATATGCCATGATACAACATGACAACGAAACTCAAGGATAAAACATCCAATACGGATCATACGACTCACCAAGTGAACGATGACACACGAATAATGAAAGATCGACACGACCAACGATATTCAAAACAACCATCCTGGGATCAGAATTCCCTAAGGACCGATTAACACGGCAATAATCACAACACCACGATCCGGGAAATCCCCAACCCTCAACGATCAAAGAATTACCGAGTTCACAAGAATAATAGTGTGCTGCCTTGAGTCGGCCAACACGGCAATAATAATTCAGCGGATGGAACTATCCTCGACAGTCCCAATTCAATACCTCGATTACCTTGAGGACGGTCAATCGATAATCAATGATACGATAGAATAGATGTCCCGGTGCCTTAAACCGACCACCGAAACAGAGATGATAAAAGAATATATCAAACGCCTTCAATCGGCTAATGAAACATCATAGCAACAGTTCCAATTCGATAATAACGATTCAACGATGCCTCAGAACGACATTAATCGTGAACAATAATAATCGATACATCGATACCGCGAACCGGACATCGCCAACATCAGTATCAACAAGAATTTCAATGCCTTAAACCGACCGTTAACGAATAAAAATCATATTTAGCATAATTGCCGAAGGGTGTCGTATCAAACAATCCCCTGATATCAATACAATCATAAGGAGGCCAAGTCTCGAAATGATACACACATTCGTACACTTACACGATAACATTAGTCTCATTGATTAGTACGAGTATAAAACTTGCCTCGATATCAATACAATGAACTGTTACCAATTCAGTTGATTTCGTCTTACGAATTCCTCAGTCTCGACCAAGTTAATCTACGAACCCTTCAACCTTAACCGTAACACAACAGTCGTAATTCACGATCAACATCATATCTTATTGTAAAATGAAGGATTAATAACCAACAGGTTCGATGACGACCAATATCAATACCACCAAACCACAAACTCAATCGTTTCACCATATCTCGACTAATCACAGTCTGAACAATCCTACTCAGACACTTACACATCCTGTCCACAATACGAGTCGAAATATGATGATCATATCAGCAACAAATGAGGACCAATAATAAGGGTCTAAATGTTCCAAACTCAATTCTTAAATACGAATTGATAAGGTTCCCTTCTCGTAAATCCATCGTTAAAATGTACTTATGACCGTCATCAATTCGAATCATCCGACTGGTTCAAAACAATAGATAATCCTATTAAAAAGGTTATCAAATAGTCCAATCATTCGACTTGAACGTTTGCTCCATACGTATGGGCTTCCAAATTCAGAGATGAATAATAGTCTCATCAAACTCATAATCACATTCGTATTCCTATACGAATATTATTTCAAACACATAGTTTAGCTCTAGATATGAATATTTCATATTCATTTTCAAAACATCAACACTTCTAAAAAAAATTCATCACCTCGTATAATTCAAGAGTTCTTCAAGAACACGAAATATCCGAAATCCTGTTCAGAACAACATATCCGAGGTATATATCTCCATGTTACCATTTTTTTCATCATGCCATTCATACAACCTTAAGAATCGCAACAATACCGTTATCATCATATGAAGAAGATCTCAATAATCATATCAACATCCGAAATCTCTTATTACAATTTCACTAAATCTCGTATAACATTATCACATGATACCATAATTGTAACACCCCAGATCCTCCTGGGAATATTACACGCCGTAAACCCTTCTCACAAGGATTTACCAGGCTAAGCACAATTTTCCACGTCATTTCAAAAATGCCAAAAAGACCGATGACGGTAATGTTTTCCAAATACTAAAAAAAATCATTTTCCAAATACCGTCAAAACGATCAAGGCCAAAATGCCAAAAACTCAGTTTAGGGAATCGGTTTTACAAAATAAAATTCAGTTGGCAAAATACCAAAAGCCATTTCAAAATACTCACGCAGTGGATAAAAGTACAGTCCAATTTATGCACTTTCATTTGAAATAAGACGAACATCAAAATACACGATTCCCAACATACTCCCTCCCAAGTAGTAATCCTTAAAAAAAAAATGAACCACTATCAAAAGGATACGAGGATTACCTTGAATGGGCTAACCACGAAGAAGAATAATTTGAACTCCATTCCAAGAATCATCAAAAACTTCAAGAACAATACTTAAATCCGAGCTCTCCATCTTAATCTTGTTTGAGAGAATCATCTCTCAATGTTTAGGAGCTTCAAGTACTTCCCAAGGTTCTCTCTATTGATTGACGGAAGGAGAATGGGCAAAATGCCTCTCAACACTCATCTATCCTCTCGATAAAACACATCACTAGCGCGCGCTAGACCTTATATTTAGCGTGCGCTACAGGACTAGCGTGCGCTATCCTTCCTTGATAGCGTGCGCTATCGGGCAGTCCAGAAGCTACTAGATTGCTTCGAAATTCATCTAACGTACGTAATACCCATGCATTAGCGTACGCTAACAGGCGTTGACTTGGTACAGTGAAATGCTCAGTAGCGTGCGCTATTCCTCGACCTTAACGTGCGCTAATCGACGTTGACTTGCTACAGTATCGTGCCCCCACATGCCGAAAGCACCCGCGATTACCGGGATTCCTTTGACCGATATGGAATTAGCGTGCGCTAATCATACGGTTTTAGCGTGCGCTAGCTCTACACGACAAACACTCGTTGACCTTATCTGGACACGCGTCGAACATGGACGGGTCCACTCGCCGAAAGCTAAGATTCCATTATTGGCGATCTGATGTTAGCGTGCGCTAACCAACATGCGTTAGCGTGTGCTAACTGAATATAAAAGTCAATCTGGGCCTACCTGTCGGTCACCTTCCGGAACTACCCAGCAAGTCGTTACGTACATTAGGGGTCCTCCTTAGCGTACGTAACCGAACCTCTTAGCGTACGCTAAGCATGCACCGTAGCGTACGCTAAGTATATATCTTAGCGCGCGCTAGTCATACCCTGAAGCGTGCGCTAACGTAGCTGTACTTAACCATTTTCCGCTATTCTCGACCAACATCTCGATATACCAAACGATCATACGGCACAATGAATGCATATACGCATTCAACAACATTGTCATACGTTCACATCATCCTCAAGCACAATTATCCATCAACGACATCCAACATATAAACGAAAAAAATATATCCGAAAAATCGGGGTATTACACTCTACCCCCCTTAAAAATAAGTTTCGTCCTCGAAACTTGCAATCACTCGCACAAACAATATTTCAACGGAAATTCAAATTCACCAAGAATTATCGAGTAATACGAACAATATACTTACAAGTCTGTGAAGTCGAAGATCTCCCGTGATACTAGCATGCGACTCCTAAACAAAGTCTCAACATAATACCGATACACATCAATATCGTAATTAGCAATTTAACACAATCTCAAAAAAAATTCACGTCTGTGACCACGGCCACGATACTTCCTACTTTCAGCCAACATTCTGAAGGGCACACACGTGCGATAGTATAATCCAAATCGCACAATCTCGAAGTGACCAATTCCCAAGAATACCAAGCTATAAACGAAACGATTAAGAAAAATACAAGAAGAGTGAGAGGACTTACAAGTACCGGTCGCACTGTGATGATGGCAGAGTAGTGATACTGTGGGCAAAAGACGACTCAATCGACCCAAAAGACCGACAGCCTAAGTATCCATAAACCTAAGCTCTGATACCATATTCTGTAACACCCCCAAGTTATTCAGGGTATATTACAGCGTCGTGATCCCCGCCGTGGGACCCACAAGGCTAAACATACGCGGAACAATAAAACTTGACCGAGAAGGTCTACATACAATGGAAAGAAAGACGATACAAATGGTATTCAAAACCATAACTAATGAAACCATATACATCACTACACAAATCAATACCTCGGCAACACAGTAGGAACATCAAGAAGCGAAATACAATACTCGAGTATTAAAAATCCATTCGAGACAACAACCTTGAATGGAGGAATCCAAAAAGATAGCCGGAAACAAGACACATTATCAGACTTGCCCATCATCTTCATGCCGACCCGATACCCTTTGTCCTCTCTCCTGGAACCTGAAATACATAAAAGTATTTCCCCATAAAGGGGTTAGCCGCCGAATAGCTAGTGCAAGTATAACAGTATGAAACACAATACCCTCGACAATAAAGTAAATGTAATCCGTCAATTCATCAATTCAAGACTAGTATTAGGAATGACTAAAATCTCAAGGCGTATGTGAATCTTTGTAAAGCGGTTCATTCATATCATACGCCGTTACATGTAGGAATGCCGTCAAAACGGTTCGTTCATTACATGCCATCAATATTTCATATGAATGCCGTAGAAGCGGTTCGTTCATATCAACCATGGAATCGCACTGCAGGCTACGAAACCCTCGAGAGGACCATCGGCCCGTCCGGAGTGGCTAGAAATAATCATACCATCAATATTTCATACTTTCAAAGTCGAGAACGTACAATCATAAATGTATACTTGCCTTGAATAATCGGCAGCCTTAGCGAACGGAATGGAAACTCACCGACGAATGCTAGGAACCATCGAAACCGAACCTAACGATTCGAAGAATACAATCACAACAGATTCTAAATGAATACGGAATTGGAATACGCCCGGAAACCCACCTACGATTCATGTATATTCGTATAAAAACGACAATGAGGGCGGACCACAACCAAACCCTCTCGATTTCGTAAAAAATCACGAAATATACCATGAATCCGTAGGGAAACTAAGAGTACCAACAAGATTAATCGTATTCATCATGAATTACTCAGCAAAACCGAATGAATCGGACAAAACTGCGAAAATCCCCAAATCTCCCCAAAAGTAGGGTTCTAAAGATCTAACCTTGATTCGCTGGATCGAAGGATGTTATAGGATGATTGATCGATGATATAAACTCAGAAACTTCATGGATTTGTTGATCAACAACATGGTTTCGTCTCCTCCAAAACCCCAGCCGCGGACCGAAGAGAAATGAAATGAAAAATGGATGAAAAATTCGCTAGTCTGTCATTTATATACTGGGCCGGAACTAGCGTGCGCTAGCCTTCCCGGACTAGCGTGCGCTATCGGCCAGTACCGGTCCAGCACTCTCGGCCATGGCCCGCATGACCCGGCACCACCGACCAAATCTGCCGACCATGACTTGTCCGCCCAACTCCCGCTAGTGTGCGCTACGGCCGGAAGCCTGCGCGCGGCGACTTTATCGATAGCCTGCGGACTAACAAACTCATCCCGTGCGTCGCTGGCGGCCGACAACGTCGCTACCCCTGCCGGTTAGCGTGCGCCCACGACCCGGCGATGGCGTGCGCTACTGCCGATCCTACGAGTCAGAACCTCGTAACCCCTCTGCCCGGACACGATAGCGTCTGGCCGGTGACTCGACAGCGTGCGCTACACTGCCGAGCTAGCGCGCGCAGCGTCCCGGCCGTAGCGTGCGTTACGCCGGTTCCTGCCGTGCCTGCTCGGTCAGTGCCCGCCATCGTCCGGCTAGAGCCCGCAACCGTCCGGCCAGTGCCCGACCACCAGGGCTCGACGACTCGATTTCCGAAAACGCACGGAACTCAACAGAACGATACCGAAACGAACTCGGATGTCAAAAAGTGTAAAATTAATCCTTCTCAGAATGACGAAACGGTCATGAGCGAGTCACCAAAACGGACTTCCGCCGAAAAAAAAAGAAATTACCGGAAATCGAAATTACGGGTATTACATTATGCTCCAAAACCTGAATGCAAAAATAGACATCCACCCCCCGAATACTCGGGGGTTAGAAAAACTCCACTGTTTTGCTAGTGCAAGTACAGGTGCAAAAATACGAGTCATACAATTCACATTCCACGAACGATAATAATTCGGAATCCTCAAAGATTCAAACGAAACGAAAAGTACTTCCCGAGGCAAGAGTTTGAGAAAACATTTCAAAATCGAAAGATCACAAATCAATGGAAATAATTTATAAAACGGTTTAGAATGCCATCGAGAGTTTTAATAGGAAACAATTTAGGATTATCAAATCCCGCTTTTCAAAACCCAAAAGACGAAAGGGGTCACCGACCCAAAGGTTTACTTTTCGTAAAATGACCTTTACCAAACCGTTGGGATTTTAGCCCCAAATCCGTAAAATGACCTTTACAAAACCATTGGGATTTTAGCCCCAAATCTCATCAAATCACAGTACACAAGAACGACCACAAGGTTCGTCTTCCAACATCAAAATCCACAATTAAAGGATTTAACACAAACAACAAAATACTCTAGTGCCATCCTAGCCAAGTAGGCCAAACGAACAACTTACCTCTTACACACTTAGTCAATCCATGCAATCATGAAAACCGTTCGAAAGCACTCATTTCCGGAAATGCCATAATCAAATCACATTTGCAAAATGCACCACAATTAACCGTCGATCCACGTCTCTGTGGACCCCTGCCGAGACCCCGTCGGATCTAACCCGTAGTGGTTAAAAGCAAGCTCGTCGATCCACGTCTCTTGTGGACCCCTACCGAGACCCCATCGGATCTAACCCGTAGTGAGCATACACACACACGTTACTCATGCAATACTAATATGCTAAGAATGTAGGTTCATTAAGAATACTCATTAGAGATTGCCACTTACTCGACGCCGTTGTCAAACTCTTCAAAAACACCATAACAAGATTAAATATGGAATACACGATCCCATAACTTTAAACATAGGAGTATCATCATCAAAGACTTCAACGTTCAAAATAATCAAATCATAATCAATTCCCAAAACACACCGTTCACAAAACACACACGTTTTGAAAGAAAGCCTTTAACGAGGCCAAACCGAAATCTTTTGAAACTTCATTTCAAACAAACGAACAAACACACCACGACGATCACCGATCATCATATCCACAAAACGAGAAGCGTATGAACAAGGTACTTGCCTCGAATAACCACAACGCGGAGAATCGGCCGAAGTAGGTTGGCACGAACCGACTACGAACTCGCCGACTCCACCGAACGACAATCCACAACAATGAACTACAAACGAAAACAATAACAATGAAAATGAATTCCAAAGTACGACCCAAAGCCGCTGAATTCAAAGAACAAATGACGAAGGTTCAAGGATTTCCCCCAAAACGGCCAAGAACACGATTCGTCCCGTCAAATCACGAAAATGGAATTCCAAGTTGAAATATGGATATACAATCCATAGAATATGTTTAACAACATCATTTAACCATAATCGATCCATCGAAAACGGATGAAAAACGAGATCGAGGACAAATCCCCCAAAAAGTCAATTCGAAGGAAATCAAGAAATATACTTCGATTCGATGAAGAACAATGGATTAAATGATTTTAAACACAAGAATACTACCAAGATTAATCATACCCATCATGAATTAATCAACAACACGGAACGAATCGGACAAAAATGCAAAAAAAACCCAAATTCACGAAATTAGGGTTCTAAGGAAGATTACCTTAATTCGCTGGATCAAAGGATGATATAGGATGATTTATTGATGTTATAAACTCAATAACTTCGTGGATTTGTTGTCAAACAACATGGCTTCGCCACCCTTGAATCGCCAGCCGCGGATAGAAGAGGAAGGAAGTGAGAAATGAATGAAAATGTGACTGCTCTGTCACATTTATACTGGGTCGGAACTAGCGTGTGCTAGCCTTCCCGGACTAGCGTGCGCTATCGGCCGAGTACCCTCGGCGGGGCCACGACCGGCACCACCGACCAAACCTGCCGACCCGACTCCGCTAGCGTGCGCTAAGGCCGGATTCTGCGCGCGCTAGCGGCACATCCGATAACCTCTGGACTAAAAGCTCGCCAGTGCGTCGTCGCTAGTCGGCGGCGTGCGCTACCCCTACCGGTTAGCGTCGCTACCCTGCCGGTTAGCATGCGCTACGGCCCGACGATGGCGTGCGCTACTGCCGATCTGGCCGAGTCGAGAACCTCGAACCTTTGCCCAGACCCGATGGCGTCGTTAGGCGGCCGATAGCGTCGTTAGGCGGCCGATAAGCGTGCGCTATACTGCCGGTTAACGCGCGACCTTTCCGTGGCGTGTGCTACGCCGGTTCTGCACTGTCCGGTGCCCTGTCGTCCGGCGATCCATAGCCGTCGGCGATGCAGACCACCAGGGCTCGACGACCCGATTTCCGAAAACGTACGGAACGAACACGACGAAAAGTTCGCGGACAACATCAACGACCCGAAATGAAAACATAATACCATAATTAATCATACGCGACCAAGAAACGGGTCGAGACAGCAATTACATATACGGATACCCGTAACTTTCAAGAAATTACAAAATGGCCCAAAACGCCCGGAAATCACGATACGTGATCGAATAACCAAACTGAAGTTCACAACACGTCTAACGAAGTTAAACGGACTTACAGGAAACTCGAAACAGCAGTTTCGAACGAGATTCGCAAGAATCGAACTCAAGCACGGAAAAGTCGCTAAAAACACGGAACTCAACAAAACGACACCGAAACGAACTCGGATGTCAAAAAGTGCAGAATTAATCATTCTCAGAATGACGAAACAGTCATGAGCGAGTCATCAAAACGGACTTCTGCTCAAAAAAAGAAATTACCGAAAATCGAAAATTGCGGATATTACATAGATGATATCCTTCTGATTGGAAACAACGTGAATGAGTTGTCGGATGTACGGATATGGCTATCTGAGCAGTTCGATATGAAGGATTTAGGAGAAGCAGGACACATCCTTGGAATCAGGATCTTTCGTGATCGGAAGAAAATGATGTTATGCTTATCCCAGGCATCCTATATCGACACACTGCTAAAGCGGTTTAGCATGGAGAATTCCAAGAAAGTTTTTGTACCTTACACACATGGAATTCAACTAGCTAAGGATATGTTTCCCAAGACACAAAAGGAGATAGATGACATGAAGCTGATCCCTTATGTGTCCAGCTGTAGGAAGCCTCATGTATGCTATGCTTTGCACTAGACCACATATCTGTCATGCCGTAGGCATGGCTGCTAGATATCAGTCGAACCCAGGACCAAGACACTGGATTGCTTTCAAGTACATACTCAAGTATCTGAGAAGGACTAGGGAGTATATGCTAGTATATCAATCAGACGACCTATGTCCGGTGGGTTATACTGACTCGGATTTTTCATTAGATAAAGAAAAGTCCAAGTCTACTTCAGGTTATGTGTTTAGCCTGGTAGGTGGACCATTAATTGGAGGAGTGTGAAGCAGAAATGCATTTAGACTCTACCATGGAAGCCGAGTACGTGGTAGCCTCTGAGGCAGCCAAGGAGGTGGTAGGGATGTCGAGTGGTTCGGTTTCGGTTAACCGAACCATAATTTTCGGTTAACCAGAACCATAAATGCCTCAAAATAAGAACCACTAACCACACCACTTTAAATTTCGGTTAACCGGAACCACACCGATTATATATGGCTCCGGTTCGGTTAACCTTAAAAACTATTTTTCTTTTTCTTTTTTATCCGAAAAAAACTGAAATAATCAATTCTAAAATGCTAAAATTAATATTTACAACAAAAATAGTAGGCAACAACACCATTAATCCATAAATCCAATAATTAAAATGCAAAACAATCACAAACGGAGAATTGATGTGGGGGTAATTAATTTACATATTATTAATTCAATTGAATTTCTTTTTACGATAAAAATATATAACTATAATTTATTAATTTATCATAATTTCGGTTTGTGGTTCTATGGTTCTGGAACCATTCGGTTCCGGTTAACCACTAACCATATTCTTTTTTGAAGTATGAACCACAAACCGCACCCTAACCACAAATAGTGGTTCTCGGTTAACCGGAACCACGTCGGTTCGGTTCGATTCCGGTTAAAACCACTAACCACAAACCTTTTAGACAGCCCTAGGAGGCGGTATGGCTCAAGGACTTCCTGCGGGACTTAGATGTGATTCCCGATTTGCCAAAGGGTATACATTTTATTGTGATAATACCGGTGCAGTCGCAAATTCGAGGGAACCACGAGCCCACAAGGCAAGTAAACATATCAACCGCAAGTACCACATCATATGACACTTCGTAAAGGAAGGAGACGTAGTTGTACCCAGGGTTGCATCAGGAGATAATCTTGTTGATCCTTTCACGAAAGGCCTACCCTCAAAAGTTTTTGAAATGCATGTGGAAGGAATGGGATTACGGTGTATGGTAGCATTGCTTTGAGTATAAGTGGGAGAAATGAGAGACTATGTAATAGATTAGTATACTTAAAAGTATGCTTTGAGTATAAGTGGGAGATTGTTAGGGTTGTATACTGCAAAGCATACTTTATGCTTATATTACCTTATGTCCCTGTAACTACCTATGAGAATATTAATTATATTTAATCACATATTTTGCATATTTATTCATGTTATGGTTATGCAAATGAAATGTCTAATTATTTTATATTGTAGATAATGTGGTGTGTTGGTGTCACACGAAAGATCACATTATCGGTGCCTTATAAAATAATATAATAATTTATAACCTATATAAATATTAGATAAATTATGTGAAAGGTTGTAGTGTATGCTTGAGATTAGTTGGTCTTGGCTATTAGCATGCATTAGCATATTTGCATATGTTGAACTCGATCGAGGTGAGATAGTGTCTTCTGTACTGACTGTAAATCTCGGATAATTATTATTTCTTAATTCTAAGTATATAATATTTAATTGTGTATTTATAATATTTCTTGCTTTGATTTACCATGGGTGAGAGTCAAAAAGACTGACTCAATAAGCCTCGTATCTTGCGCAATAATATTATTTATATGACAATTATTATTATTATTAGAAATCGTGTCCTGACTCATACGGGTTGATGATGTCCCCTTGAGGAGCTCGATAATAGTTATTATATTAAACCCTGCAGGTGGATTTAATTCTGATATAATAATAAGGTTCGAGCGGTACTACTCTTGGACAAGATATTAATTAATTAAAGTTGTCAGTAGCTTAAATTAATTAGTAGACTTTCAATATCTTAAACACGGAAAATAATATATTTAAATAAGGAGCCTGATTTCGTAAATTGGGATTTGGGTAGGTAGTGCAATATTAACCCTCTAATGGACTGAGTTGATATTAATAGACTCAATATATTAGGAAAGGTCCTAATATGGAAATTTGAGGTCTATTATGAGTCCTTCCCTAATCATCCTTAAGATCCCTAGAGTAGTCCATAACACCTATAAATAATACATATTGGTTCGGACGAAATTACTCTCTTATAGTCCAAGAAATTTCGATTTTTCTGCTTTGTGTTTGATTGTGGATCTTGACTTGTGTCTTCGATTCCATAACCACATGAATCCAAGCACATAATTTGGCCTAGCAAGGTACCTCGACTATATATATTTTGTGTGTTTGACCTTTGAGAGCTGTGGTTTTGTAATCTGTGAGTTGTTACTCTTCCACATGGGGATGGCATGTGGCCTCTGGGGGCCGATACTAATGGGTACAGCCACGTAAGTAGACTTGGGTGCGTGTGTTGATGTTCTTCCACCTGGGGATGGTTCGACGGGACCTCTGGGGGCCGATACTAATGGGTACGGCAGCGGAAGTGGTTTCCCACCTGGGGACGGTCCGACGGGGCCTCTGGGGGCTGATACTAATGGGTACGGCCACGGTTTACCAAGTGTGGTTTCTGTGATATTGATGTTGATGTTTTGATGATTAATTGTGATATGTCTGGAGTATCACAATGCTTTTCGTTCGGGGTCGAGATACATTATATATCGAGTCTTGGTGTTTGGCTAGAATGGCATAATGTAATGTGTCCTTGTAAGTGAATTATAGTGGATGATCGGGTCGTGGGCCCCGTGTTTTGTGATCGAAATGGTTGGGCCGTGGACCCCGTGCTTTGTTAACGGATTTGTATTTTGGAAAATGAACTTTGGGGCTGTGACCCTAAATGGCCTTCGAGGAATTAAGAACTTTTCAATTTCTAATGTTTTCAAAACTCCCGAGATTTGGAAGTGTTTTCAAAGTGCTTACTTGCTTCGTTTCTACTTTCAAGACTTGAACTATTTTTAACTAAATATATCTCGGGAAGTCTTTCGTTGTATTCTCGGAATGTGTTGTGTATGGCTCGTTTTTGCACTTTATACTTGCACTAGCGAAACAATGAAGTTTTGCAAACCCCCGAGTAATCGGGGGTGGATATATGTATTGTGTCCAGGTACATGCAGGTTTTCGGGAGCAAGTCACAGGTTCGGTACGAGGGATGATGAAAGACGAATGATACTAATCACACGAAGGCCAGTTTTGGGTTAAGTTAGTCGAAGTCCATTGTATTGTCTTTTCCGCTGTCTTATTGTTTGTTGTTGCAAGTATTTTACCCTTGCGTGGGTATGAGTCTGGATGAGTTTATGTATTTTGATTTGTAAGTCAGTGACGAAAGACCAAATCGGTCTAATGTTTCGTGATTTTGCCGTGTCGGCATGTAATGTATTATGTTGTTTCAATGTTTAGCCTGGCGGATCCTAACGGAGAGGGTCTGCGGCGTGTAATATTCCCGGTTAGATTATGGGGGTGTTACATTTGGCCATGTGAGGCAACATAAAAAACCTGTCTAACCTGTATTTCAGTGGGAAATACCGAAGTACCTTAACTGCTGTCTGTATCATACCTCTCTGTGTCAGATACTAGACATCTCATGAGATCTTCATTCGGCTGCCCCCAGTATAGACCATTATCGTATATGCAAACATGTATCTTGATGTAGGAAAGCCCAAGATCTTTCATGATCCGTCTCATATTCATGCACGTATTAGGAAGACGATGACCTTCTGGTAGCATATTACCGGTGAGCTCCAAAATCATCCACAGTCTTGATGGATAATCTATATTCCACCTTTAACCTCATTATTTTCATGAAACTATCAAGAATAGTCATATTACACCAAGAATATAGAGAGGCTTGCTGAATGTATATGAGGTTGTTGTATCTGTCAACAACAGTGGTGTTGAGAGGCACTGGTCTAGGAGCACGGTGACTTGGCTCAATATCATGGTACTCGTGATCTTCAAGAGGTACACCCATATAAGAATAACTAAGCACGTCGTCAGTCAACCTTTTCATGGGATCTGTGGACGTGTTTCTACTGTACTGTCCATGATCATGCAGAATAAGCGGGATTAATTCTTTACCGTGGTAAATCCAACATGTATATTTCTTTCAAAACCCTTATCTTTAGGTGCTCCCATAAAATATCAAATGAGAAACGATACATATCACTGTGACATCTACATTTGTTGCCAGATATATATAGTGCAATGTATTGCCGTTATCGTGGTCCTTCACAAATCGCATGAACTTTTTCATTCCACCATTACTCTACCATCTCATTTCTGTAATCCTATCCACCTTTTGTCCATTATCCTGAAAATATGAATATACTAAATCAATCAACACATTTTCATCCATACTTTCTACACAGTTTCATCATAAATCATCAAATTCATGAATTTCATCGTAATTCATCATGTACATATCCACAATATTTAACACAATTTAAAATATTAAATCAGAATTCATTATATTTTAACTAACATGATTAATACATACCTATATATTGTGAAATATAGCTTCACGAGTGCAATCCAGATAGTTTGAGCTTTTTCCTTCTCTTTTCTAATTTTTTTCTTATGGAGTTGTGAAAAAATGGCTTTAAAATGACTAATTTGGGCAGAAACCGAGCTTATATATTCTTTTGAAGGTTTAGCCGATGACAAAGGAGTAGTCGTCGGCTAAAGTATGAAATGTCGTAGGCTAAAGTGAAGGAAAATTTGTCAGCTTAACTTTATACTTTAGCCGACGATAATTATGACTTTAGCGGACGACATATGGAATGGTCGTTGGCTAAAATAATTTAGCCGACGACGGAACAGTAACGTCGGTCGTTCTATCTTATGTTGTTCCCTAAAGTCCTTTTTTTGGTAGTGTGAAAAGTGTTATTTGCTTAAAATACACAAACTATTTGCGCTTTTGAAATTAGGCATGGCTTCTAAAACGTCATGTAAATGTTGAAATATTCTATTCCATATAATCATAAATTGGTTTTGATGATGAGTTGATGATGAGCTAATGATGTTAGTGATGGTTTTGATGATGAATTGTTGATCAAACCAAAAAAACAAACAACATTAGAACGAAGCAAAACAACAAAGAAGTCGAAGACGCTCGAAACGGACAGAAAAGCAAACAAGTGATGATTTAGTGAAGCTAATGTACACTATATCTATTATATAATGTACGTAATGGGAAGTTACCTAAAGGCATATGAGAGTGGAGCTGACACAGTTAACGCACGCTATGTGCAACGGTTAACGCACGCTATCGGATGCACTTAATGTACATAACATGGAGAGGTTAACGTACGTAATGCAGTTTGAATACAAATTCAAACAAATGAACCATTGGAAGATTTGGATTCCAAGTCAAAAAGGAATACAACGGATCTATGACTTTGAGAGGTTAACGTACGCTATGAATCAAGATTGACGTACGCAACATCAAGCAGTTAACGTACGAAATGGAGAAGATCTAACGTACGTAATGGATGGACAGAAGCCACTGGAATGAAACCACAAGCAGGTAACATACGCTACAGGACGGCGATAACTTACGTAATGGCAGTAACGTATGTTATGCAGAAAGCATAACGCACGCTAAAGAAGGGCAGTGGGCTAACGGCTAGTTGAGAGAATTTGCTTATAAATACCAAGTATCATTCAAGACAACAACTCCAAGCAAATCACATATTGATCAGGTATCATTATATACATTATTGTTGTTGTAATTATGCTTAATTGATAGTGTTTGAGTGTTCATACACTAAATCATACACGAGAGGAACGATACAGATTGTAAATTGATTCGGTGTTATTAGGATCGTTGATCCGGCATTACTAGAATCATATCTAAATCCAAGTGAGGTTTGTCTAGTACCCATCGAAAGCTAGATAGGTTGCTTCCTTGTCCAATAGAAAAGAAAAATGGTTTATCTTGGACCGACATAAAGATAATAGTGTAACAGTTTATCTCGGACCGTTAGAAGATGAGATTGTAACGGTATCCCTTGGACCGATAGAAGACGAAGTGTAGAGGTTGATCTTAAGCCTAAGGAAAAAGATACGAAGAGAGGACGTAGACATTATTGGCCGAACCTCTATAAATCTTGTCTCGTTTATCTTCTGCACTTTAATTACGCTTCTGCAACGCAAAAGAGTTTCATAACTCTATTATACTTCGCGTAAATTTCAAATGGCGAAGGTACCAATTTCCCAGCAATTGGTATCGGAGCGGTATCGCATGAAAGCGGCTTAACATCCAAGGAGAAGAAGATCATATGGCGTTTCAAATTGCCCCGATCGAAGGTCTTGCCTTAAATCGACCTCCATTCTTTGATGGATCGAACTTTATGACGTGGAAGAAGAAAATGTCTATTTTCATCCGAGCCTACGACATCGAGCTTTGGAAAGTTATTTGCCTAGGTCCGAAAATTTCTACAAAACCGGACGGCTGTCTAAAAATCTTCGAAGATTATGATGATGCGGATTGAAAAAACGACCATTACAATTGCAAAGCAATGCAATTATTATATTGTGCTTTAAATTCGGAAGAACACAACCGGGTATCATCATGTGATAGTGCCAAAGAGATTTGGAAATTGCTTGAGGTAACTCATGAAGGAACATCACAAGTCAAGGAGATGAAGATAAATATGCTCCTCCACGAATACGAGCTATTTATCATGAAGAACGAAGAGTCCATAACTAAAATGCTCGATCGATTTTCGGTCATCACTAATGGACTAGCTTGTTTCGGAAAACCGTTGACAAGTAGTGAAAAAGTAAAGGAAATCCTACGATCACTACCTGTTGAATGGGACGGGACGGTTACGGCGATTATGGAATCGAAAGATTTAAATAATCTTTATTTTAGTGCCCTCGTCGGATCGCTAATAAACTACGAGATAGTTCTTAAATCTCGAAATGCCAAACCGAAACCGAATGAAAGAACAATAGCTTTGAAATCTAAGATGTCAAAGAAAGAAGAAATTCCGGTGGACGAAGATGATGAAGAATTGGCATATTATGCCAGGAATATAAATAAGTTCCAAAACTTATTGAACCGGAGAAGGAAAGATATCAAGACGAGCGAATCAAAGAAATTCGACAATAACTGTCGAAACTGTGGTAGACCAGGCCACTTTGCTAAAAATGCTGAGGCTCAAATCCTAAGAAAGAAGTTCTCATAGCTACATGGAGTGACGAAGAGGATGACGATGAATATACCCAAATGACCTCGCACTCATGGCAAGGAGTTCATTCGACGAAAGCGACGTCGAAAGTCAGGTAAGTACCTCATCTCACGACGAATTATTTGAAGCATTCGAACTTTTACATACCGATTTTCAAAATGCTTTACTTGATAATAAATCCCTCAAAGCGAAAAATAAATTATTGGAAATCGAAATTTCCAAAATAAATGAAAAAGGGAAATTTATTGAAACTGATCATTCTAAATGTCTTGAAAATAAAAATAAATTAAAGGATGATCTTTTAAAAGTTCAAACTGAACATAAAAATTTAACGACAAATTTTCTTGCGGAAATGATAAATTTGAACAAATATTTTCCGTTCAAAAATTTTCATTAAATAAATAGGGGTTAGGATTCAAACCGAATAATAAAATCGAATCCTTAAACTTTAAAATACCCGATGTGGGAAATATTTAAAACTTGGGCATCATATTTCGATTTTCAAAAGCACAAGACGGACGATTAAAATTAAAAAAGTTTGGATTCCAAAAGGAATCACTATACCGAATATTGTCTATGTTTCAAAAGAAAAACCAACTCCCGGTTAGATCCCCAAAAATCAAAATTAATATATTTCCATCAATTATTTGATAATTTATATTTTTTTAACAATTGATATTTAACTCAGGGGGAGTTATTTTTTCTAAATGGGGAGATCTATTTTTCAGGGGGAGTTTTACCCAATAATTATCATATTTAATTTTTATCATCGATATATTCTATGCATTTTTTGATTATGACAAAAAGGGGGAGAAGATGTTGAGAAAAATGATGGGAGAAGGAGAATATGAGTCATGGAAGAATGACGAGAAAAAGAAAAAGAAAAACTATATCCGATCATGAAAGGGGGAGAAAACACGAAGGAGAATAAAAGTCGAGAAAATAAAAGAAGAAAGTTGAAAACAAAAAATAATATGAAGAAGTCGAAAAGGAGAAAAGAAAAGAAGGGGAGAGAGAAACTAACGAAATGGACAAAGCCGAACACTTTGATCTGTAATTATTTTAATTTTGCAGGTATAAAATCCCATCGAAGGGTGTTGTTTTGTCATCATCAAAAATGGGGAGATTGTTAGAGTTTGAATACGAATTCAAACAAATGAACCGTTGGAAGATTCGGAGTCCAAGTCAAAAAGGCATGCAATGGATCTATGACTTTGAGAGGTTAATGTACGCTACAAATCAAGACATACGCAACATCAAGCGGTTAACGTACGTAATGGAGAAGATCTAACGTACGTAATGGATGGACAGGAGCCACTGGACTGAAACCACAAGCAGATAACGTACGCTACAGGATGGCTATAACGTACGTAATGGCAGTAACGTATGATATGCAGGAAGCATAACACACGCTAAAGAAGGGCAGTGGGCTAACGGCTAGTTGAGAGAATTTGCCTATAATTACCAAGTCATTTGGTATCATTCAAGACAACAACTCCAAGCAAATCACATATTGATCAGATATCATTATATACATTATTGTTGTTGTAATTGTGCTTAATTGATAGTGTTTGAGTGTTCATACACTAAATCATACACGAGAGGAAAGATATGGATTATAGATTGATTCGGTGTTATTAGGATCGTTGATCCGGCATTATTAGAATCATATCTAAATCCAAGTGAGGTTTGTCTAGTACCCATCGAAAGCTAGATATGTTGCTTTCTTGTCCAATAGAAAAGGAAAACAGTTTATCTTGGACCCACATAAAGACAAGAGTGTAACGGTTTATCTCAGACCAATAGAAGATGAGATTGTAACGGTATCCCTCAGACCGATAGAAGACGAGGCGTAGAGGTTGATCTTAAGCCTAAGGAAAAAGATATGAAGAGAGGACGTAGGCATTATTGGCCGAACCTCTATTAATCTTGTCTCGTTTATCTTACGCACTTTAATTATGCTTCCGCAATGCAAAAGAGTTTGATAACTCTATTATACTTTGCGTAAATTTTAAACGGTGAAGGTACCAATTTCCCAACAGCAAATTCACGATCTCAACATTGCGTATTTTAAATGTTGTGGATTTTCTTAATTGACATGGTGTGTTTTTAAATGACCCATATGATTTAGGGCTTTCTCACATTTCACCTACTAAGAGGGGGAAAATTAGGGTTCTTCGTCGACATGAAGAGGCTGCTTGAAGATGACCGAGGAGTTTGAATTGCTTGTTCTCTAGAGCTGGTTGAAGATGACGTGGATTTCTTACATCTCTTCTCTTTACCGAAAAATGGGCTTTATGTACATAATCTTCTTAGAACTTCAGTACTCAAACCTAGAGCAGAACCCAATCCAAGAGCATCCCCTAGAACAAAAGCCTCAAATTACTTCAAGTATAATTCAAGAAAGACCATTGCAAAGGTGAAGGCAACTGCAGAAAAATGTATGGTTGTCTTGACATAGGAATCTGGGAATATCCATGTGAGGTTAAGAACTTGATAATTATTCCTTTATCAATAATAATTTTAAGTGTTACACTATTAAATTTTTTATAACTCACTTCTGCGGAATTCATGCAATCAAAGAGGTTCGAGGTTTTTACATCCAAGAAAGACAACTATGGGATAATGCTCAACAACTACACTCATTAAGCTCCCGCCCACATAAGAAAGCAGGAATGAGTGAGGAGATGTTAAAATTTGCGTTATGCTATTGTGTGCAGACAATGTTATGTTTTTTTTGTGTGATGTTAAAGACAATGACCTCAATACACTACCACATCATTAGCAGCAGCAATGCACTAATCACAGACATGACAAAATCAAACGTCCTCCATCTGTGCAACTTCTCTTTCACTTTATCAAATTCCTGCAATTTTCAGTGCTCCACAAAAGTCACAACAACTTTATTCCAAGCATCCTCTTCAGCTTCTTTGTATTCTCGAGACAACCAAGTTTAAATTCTCAATTGCCCGCGTGCTTCATCGAGTTCACCTTCAGTTTGTGAATGTAATTTTTATGGGATTGAGTTGGCTCTTGATTTATTCAATCGTCCTAAAAATATGCATGACCCTAGTTTGATAAAGATCACACCTTTTTTCAGCTTCAAGGTTAAACATCCCATTTAATAAGGGAGTATATTTATTCTTATCAACAACTTAATCAAAATATTTACAATCATTAGACCTAGAAAATAATGATGTAACGGTCAGTCTGCTTTTTTATTTTCTTCTCGTTTATAATTTGTTAATACTCTGAATATGTTCTAAACAGAAGATTTATTATGGAGTTTAGTAATAATATTTAGCAGGATTTATACCCCACACCGAGGAATATCTAGCAAGATGTTCATATTATCACATATAGAAAAAATTAGAATAATATATTCTTGTACAAATCAAAAGTTGTACAAGCGCACATTATTCTCAATGTGCCAACGTAAGCACATTCCTAGATGCAAAGTACAATTTTGCCGAAATTCAGTAAATAATATATTAACTTTGTTATGTAATAAATTGGATGACTTTTGGCCTTTTACCTTTCCTCATTAATATTTAAGGCTTTTGGTTCTTCATCTACCTTGTACCTACTTCTCTAGTCCTATATAAGGACACTTGTATTTGTTGCGAACATATCAATAACATCTCAAGTCATTTCTCAATCTCTCTATTTAGTTCATTCTAATATTATTACTATATAATACGTTAGCAGCACGATCGATAAATGAAGGAGCTACACGAGAACAACACAGGAAGGATAAAGGTTTACTGGAAGTCGTTCCAAAATCAAATATCACAGTCTAAGGTAATAATAAAAGGATTTATCTACATTCCATATGGTCTGCAGTACTATCACACATTATGGTCTGCATGTGTTAGATATGCATATATGATTATGTTACTATCAAATTTTTAGACAGTGATACTAATTAGTCTTATTTAAAAATCTAAGTGTCCATGTGACTTCATGTAAAAAACTACATGTATGTTTCAAAAGATGCATGTATGTTATTGTTCATAGCAATGATTTGAAGTTTATGCCAAGCTCTTATTTTAATCACTTTATTATTATGGTCTTAACTTGTTTAGTAGATCAACTACTGAATTTGTTTTATATATTACATGTTGAAACCATTATGGGGTTATTTTATAATTATTCCTAGCTAACAAAAAAAATAGGTTAAAAGAGAAAATAGGGCAATTGGTAACTCAGGTCTTGTACTATATGTCACACATTATTTATTGTATGAAATTTTACTTGTATGATATGCATTTACATGACAGTGTGTTTATTATAATGATTCTCATTATTCTTAGAAATTTAATAATTGACATCTTTATTAAGTTTTATAAATTTCTTTCCATTTGATTCATTTTATTAAGTTACATACTCATATAATATTAAAAGAATAATAAGACATGTTTACAATATAGTAATGAACACTTCCTTTGTGTTAACATCTGGTCATATCATGATATATGCTTTTTATATTTTGTTTTCTCTTTGTCTTATCTGTATAATTATGTGCACCTGGTTTGCTATATTTACTTTAGTATCTCTAGTTGATTCAAAATTTTAAGTTCTGTAATATCACTAGTATTCACTAATCCGTGACTTCCTTAAAAAAAACTATTATATCCATTTTTGTTTGTTTGCGTGTGGCTTTTCTATTCATATTCCTTTATGTCCATAGTAAAAAAAGTATACTGGTAGAATCATGCATGTACGTACGGTTCCTACTTGCCATTCATTGTGTTTTACACCATTACATTATGGAGGAATGTCCCTATATTCTTGTTTTGGACACTTCTCGTTATTTATGATTGTTTTATCAACTTATGTGCATTCTGAAATGTCTTTATATTGTCTTTTTTATATATATTGATTTATAATCATGTTTATTTAGTAGTGACAATGTTAAATCTTACAAAACTTGAGTTCAATGCACTTGCTGTCACCGGCAAGAATTATCTAACATGGATATTGGATGCTGAAATCCATCTTAATGCTATGGGTCTTGGTGACACCATAAAGGAGGGAAATAAAACCTACGAGCAAGATAAGGCAAAAGCTATGATATTCCTCCACCACCACCTTGATGAAGGTTTGAAAACCGAATATTTGATTATTAAATATCCATCAAATCTTTGGAAGGATCTAAAAGAGAGGTACGACCACCAGAAAACTGTGATACTCCCTAATGCTTGCTATGATTGGCTACACTTACGTTTGCAAGATTATTAAAGTGTGAGCGAGTATAACTCTGCAATGTTTAAAATTACATCTCAATTGAAATTATGTGGGGAGAATGTCACTGATAAAGATATGCTGGAAAAAACATATTCCACTTTCCACGCTAATAATATACTCTTGCAGCAGCAATATCGTGAATGAGGATTCACGAAATATTCTGAGCTTATATCAGTCTTGATTCTTGCCGAACAAAATACTGAACTTTTGATGAAAAATCACCAAGCACGTCCAACTGGCTCAACACCATTCCCTAAAGTGAATGTTGTTACTAGTAATGAATATGGACAAACTAAGCCATTTGAACGTGGGCATGGGTGTGGATTTGGACGTGGACATGGACGTGGACATGCCCTTGAACGTGGTTTTGGGCACGGTCGAGGTTATAATCATCAAAAATTTTCCAACTTTAAAAAAGGAGCCTCACCACCAGAAGTGGACAAAAAATGAGGAGAAGCCTAAAGAAAGTATGATGGTTAAAAGGGTTGAAAGTACTTGTCATTGCTGTGGAATGAAGGGTCATTGGAGCTGTACCTGTCCTACCTCCAAGCATCTTGTTGATCTCTATCAGGCCTCCTTGAAAAATGATGAAACTAATTTTACCGAATAAAATGATCCCTTGTGGATTGCCCATCTTGAACCACATCTTGGCGATGGAGAACAAGTCGATCATTCAGGCCTAACTCACATGGAAGTGGGTGATTTCTTTGAAGATGGGAATATGGAGATGACTAAATCTGGTGGTGCCGATATTTAAAATCATATATTAAGATATTATTTTTATGCTTGAACTTTTTAAGTATTATGATTGGAACTATATGTGTATTTATTTGAACGATGATTATTCTCCTTATCTATTGCTTATGTTATTTCATTTTACTATCAATTAAGTTTCTGAAATATTCCTAATAATTATTTTATTTATTTCTGTGAAGAAATATGGCCAGCAGCCCCTCGTCATGTGTTGCAAAAGATTAGGAATCGCTTTGTTTGGCAGGTAGTGCAATAACGCATACAATATTAAAAAATCAAAAATATTTTTCGCATCTAACACTAGCTAAATCTAATGTAAACACAATATCAGGTGTGTCAAATCTTATTGAAGACTCCGGAAGAGCAAATATAGTATTACCTAATAGTACACATTTATCTATCGAGAATAAAATGTTTTCCACCCGATCAAAAAGAAACCTTTTAAGTTTCAGAGATATACGCCATAATGGCTATCATATTGAGACAATAAATGAAAATGATGATGAGTACTTATGTATCACGTCTGTAGTCTCATAGAGGAAACAAATAATAGAAAAGCTCTCATCATATAATTCTGGATTATATTATACCTTCATAAACCCAGTTGAGTCATACATGGTGGTAAACCAAAAATAAATGGACCCAACAAATTTTATTATATGGCATGATCGTTTAGGGCATCCGGGTCATGTAATGATGCAAAGAATAATAGAGAATTCTAATGGGCATCCTCTAAATCACAAGGTTTTTCCTTTGCCTAAAGATATATCATGTGTTGCTTGTTTCAAGGAAATTGATAACAAGACCATCTCCTATTAAAGTTGAGATTGAATGTCCAAAATTTTTAGAGCGAATACAAGGAGATATATGTGGACCCATTACCCCGTCAAGTGTAACACCCCCAATCCGCTCAGGGATATTACACGCCGTAGAACCTTTCCTCAAGGTTCTACGAGGCTGGTAACAAAATCGAACAACTCAACAATGCCTTTAAGGCTAAAATGACTCAGTAGACCGATTTGGTCTTTCAATAAATACATACAACTCAATTACAATACATGCCCACGCAGGAATCGAATACAACACACTCCCGTACAACGGGGAAAGAATACTGCAGCGGAAATAAAATACAGCTAGACCAATACGACAACATACGGGTCCTCGTGTGATTAGTATCGATCATCTTTCATCATCCTTCGTGTCGACCCTGTGTTATGCTCCCAAAACCTGAATGCAAAGACCGACATCCACCCCCGAATACTCGGGGGTTAGCAAAACTCCACTGTTTTGCTAGTGCAAGTATAAAATACGAAAACAAGCCATACATATCATACTCCAAAGACTTAGAAATCATAAACATACTTCCCGAGGTAAATCACTTGATCAAAACGGTTAAATCGACAAATAGCAGTAAACCCGATATACATCTTGTAAAAACATTTTACGATCTCGGGAGTTTTGAAAATATTGGGATTTTAAGAATTCTCAAACCTTTCGAAAACATTTAGGGACACAGCCCAAAAGTCATTTTCCCAAAATAAAATTACGATAACAACACACGGGGTCCATGACCCGATCATACCATAACAACCTATTTCCACAGATTATTCGCGTCCCGTGCTAGCAAGCCACGGATCTCAGATGCTCCCGTAGAACAAACCCGAGTAAATAACCCACAGGGAAACTATATCAAATCACATGTCACCGTAACAATAGTCACGTGACTACAAACACAGATACGTACTTAACCAAACCACAACCATAAGTTATCCCGGCATCGCACTAACAAGCTACTAACCTCGGAGTCCCCGCAAGACATATCCGACGATAACCCCATCAGTTATCTCGGCATCGGGCTAACAAGCCATGAACCTCGGAGTCCCCGCAAGACATACCCGGTGGATAACCCTACGGCCACGCCCGACCCATACTAGCAAGTATGGATCCCGGAGATTCAACAATCCTACCCGGAGGCACATCACATACAACAAGCACACAATAATAGTCAACTATCAAGTCAAGCAACATTAAGCATCACAACTTCCTTTCAAAGGAGTAACAACCAATATCACCCGTCACATATTCACCGAACAAGCACACATAACAACACGTTATCCTCGGTAAATGATAATTGCAAATGAGACACTTGAACAGAATTTCGTCCGATAGTTGCTGCCTCAAAAAACCCCAAATCCGTGGCATTCGACATTAAAGTGCTCAACCCTTCCGCAGCAATAAGAAAAAGTAATGGTGATAATGGGTCTCCCTGTCTTTCCAATTTGAACTCTTCCGTAGGACTCTCGTTGACTAGAATGGATGCAGTAGAAGTAAAAATGCATTCCATAATCCACTTCCGCCACAACGGGGAGAAACTAAAACGAAACATCATCTGATCAATGAAACTCCAGTCCACCGAATCATATGTCTTCGCGAAATCGATCTTAAAGAAAATTCTTTCAATGTATCTCTTTTTCGCTACGTCAATAGCTTCATTCAGGATCGCGACACTGTTACGATTTATTACATTCACTAAATGTGACCATAAGTCTTTCAACTAACGGAGTCAACACACATAGGCCAAAAACACACTTATTCACGAAGCATCCGAGTTATCGTTGAAAGACAACATTTATCGAGAACACACCGATACTTTTTAACATTCATTAAACATCCGGATTTTATATAAAATCATTTACCAACAATTATGCCTACGAAACATGAAATGTATGGGCAAGATACTTGCCTAGGAACCACGATCGTAACAAGACGACGGATGGAAATGCGGTCGAATAGCCTCGAACTCCCGAACACTATCAAGAACGCGATAGCACCGAAATTACTACGGGAAAACACCACACGAATCATCAATCACCAATAGAATTCAACATCGGAATCATCGAGCACCAATAATCCTCCGTAAGGAACAATAAAACATGATTACAACGAGAATCAAGGCCGAAAACAACGGAAATCCCAACAAACTATCGAAAGGAACTCATTGGGGCATTTAATCGAACACTAAATGTTCAATAATTCCCAAGAACACTCGAATCGTCAATAGAGTTAAACAAACTCGATATATAGATATACAATCCGTGAAACACGATTAATAACATCATACTACGCCAACCGATGTATCAAAATCAGACTAGAATCGAAATCAAGAACAATTCCCCAAAAAGTCAACTTGAAGGGAAATCAAGAAATATACCTTGATTCGACGAAGAACACGAATTGGATGATGATATAATCAACAAGAATCTTCCAAAATGTCTTGGAATTGAGTAGAATCGACCAAGAACCCTATTTCCCGTCGCACCCGTCCGATAGCCGCAAGAAAAGTGAAGAAATGAGCAAAAACCCGTTGCGAGGCCTTATATAGCCGGACACTGCGGGACGCTTACGGCCGTAACCGGCAGTACCTTACGGCCGTAACTCGGCCCATACGGCCGTACTCGGCAGGCCCTTACGGCCGTAACCGGCATTCGTCAAAAACCAGCCCAGCACCTGCCGACCACTTATGGCCGTAACGGATCACGCCATACGACCGTAACCGGCCTTCGTCCAGCCAAGTCTGCCGAGCACGTACGGCCGTAACTCGGCGAGCCAGCTGCTCGCCAGTGTGACTTCGGTGGCCACTCACGGCCGGAAGACCCGAACCTAAATAAAAACCGAAGATAAGGTTATGAAGTACTCGCAAAGATGAATCCGACCACTAAGAGAACACACAATTACGACCACCCGAAGGCTCGAAATTCGACAATGGAAAGTAATTACCCCAAACTTTGGGAAATTACGAAAACGGCCCAAAACGTCCGAAACACACGATACACGACCGAAACACCAAACCAAAGCTCGCAACATGAATAATAACATTAAATGAACTTACACGAAACTCGAAACAACAGTTTCAGACGAGACTCGCAAGAATCGAACTCGAGTGCGGAAAAGCCGCTTTAGAACGCGGAACTCAACAAAACGACACCGAAACGAACTCGAATGACAAAAAGTGTAGAATTAATCATTCTCAAAATGACGATACGGTTATGATCGAGTCGTCAAAACGGACTTCCATCGAAAAAAAGAAATTACGGAAATCGAAATTGCGGATATTACATCAAGTGGGCCATTTCAGTACTTTATGGTACTAATAGATGCATCAACACGTTGGTCGCATGTAAGTTTGTTGTCCACTCGTAATATTGCATTTGCAAGACTCCTTGCTCAAATAATTCGATTAAAAGCACAATTTCCTGATCATAATATAAAGAAAATTCGATTGGACAATGCAGGAGAGTTTACATCCCAATCTTTTAATGACTATTATATGTCAATTGGGATAACAGTGGAACATCCTGTTGCGCACACTCATACCCAAAATGGCATAGCCGAATCTTTTATTAAGAGGCTAAAGTTGATTGCTAGGCCTTCACTTATGAAAACAAATTTGGCAAATTCTGCATGGGGGCACACAATATTACATACGGCATCTCTAGTTCGGTTAAGGCCGAATGCTTATCATAAATATTCCCCATTACAACTTGTAAATGGCCAAGAGCCTAATATATCTCATTTGAGAGTTTCCGGGTGTGCAGTTTATGTTCCAATACCTCCTCCCCAAAGAACAAAAATGGGACCTCAAAGAAGATAAGGGGTATATGCTGGATTTCATTCCCCCTCAGTTATAAAATATTTGGAGCCCATGACTGGTGATATATTTAGGGCAAGATTCGCCGACTATCAATTTGATGAAACAGTTTTTCCTGCATTAGGGGGACATAAGTAAAAAATTTAAAAAAGAAAAGCAGGAAATTTTGTGGAATGCAGTATCACTGTCTCATTATGATCCTCGCACAAATCAATGTGAACTTGAAGTTCAAAAGATCATCCACCTACAAAATATTGCAAATACATTCCCTGATGCATTTACTGATGTCAAGACAGTGGCAAAGTCATATATACCAGCTGTCAATGTTCCTTGTAAAATTAAACTTCCTGAAGAAGATAATAAAATCATGCTAGCAAATGAGTCTAAAGCACGCCAGAAGCGTGGTAGACCTATTGGATCCAAGGATAAAAATCCTAGAAAAGCAAGGAAACTTGATAAACAAGCTGGACCATCAAATGACATCATGGATTTGATCAATGAAGAGACGTCTTCAGACGATGATCAAACACCTGAAATTGATGACAATGAAGAAATATCAATAAATTATGTCATTTCATGAAGAAGGTGGAATAAAATAAGAAATTGTCATGGATGATATATTTTCATATGCAGCTGCTGTTGAGATTTCTAGAGAAATTGAGGATCATAAACCTAGATCGATCTATGAATGTAGAAGAAGAAATGATTGACTAAAATGGAAAGATGTTATCGAGACAGAATCAAAATCACTTGAGAAACGCCAAGTTTTTGGACCAATTGTCCAAACACCTGCAGGTATAAAACCCGTTGGTTATAGATGGGTATTTGTGTGCAAACGAAATGATAAAAATGAAGTTGTGAGATATAAAGCATGTCTTGTTGCACAAGGCTTCTCATAAAGACCAGGAATTGATATGAGGAAACTTATTCACAGGTAATGGATGCAACGACATTCAGATTTTTACTCAGTCTGTCAATTTTAGAAGGGCTCCGAATGAATTTAATGGTTGTTGTGACTGCATATTTATATGGGTCACTCGATAATGACATCTACGTGAAAATCCCTGAAGGATTAAAAATGCCTGAAGCATTTAGCTCAAAATCCCGAGAGGTGTACTCAATTAAATTACGAAGATCCTTATATGGGTTAAAACAATCCGGGCGAATGTGGTATAATCGTCTCAGTGAGTACCTTTTGAAAGAAGGTTATGTTAATAACCTTCTTAGATCCTTATATGGGTTATGTTTACTATCATTGCAGTTTAGTTGATGATTTAAACATCATTGGGACACCAGATGAACTTTATGAGATGATTGCATATTTGAAAAGTGAATTTGAAATGAGAGACGGTGAAACAAAATTTTGCCTTGATTTTCAAGTTGAACATTTATCAAAAGGAATTTTTGTTCATCAGTCAGCATATATTGAAAAGATCCTTAAACGATTTATTATGGATAAAGCATATCCCATCAGTACACTTATGGTTGTGCGATCACCTGAAAGAAAAAGGATCCATTCCGCCCAAGAGAAAAGGGTGACGAACTACTTGGCCCTGAAGTACCGTACCTTAGTGCCATTGGTGCACTAATGTATCTTGCCAACTATACACGTCCAAATATTGTGTTTTCTGTTAATCTATTGGCAATACATAGTTCTGCTCCAACTCGAAGACATTGGACTGGTGTGAAACAAATATTTAGATATCTTCGAGGAACAATGGATATGGGCTTATTTTACTCTAAAGACTCGAAAGCGGAGTTATTAGGTTATGCAGATGCTGGATATCGATCTGATCCTTATAAAGGAAGATCACAAACAGGTTATATTTTTACATATGGTGATACCGCACTATCTTGGCGATCTACAAAGCAGACCCTTGCAGCAACTTCCTCAAACCATGGTGAATTATTGGCAATTCATGAAGCAAGTCGAGAATGTATATGGCTTAGACCTTTGGTCCACCATATCTGAGAATCATGTGATCTTTCAGTCAATAAAGGAAGTCCAACCATTCTATATGAAGACAATTAAGCATGTATCACTCAGACTACAGAAGACTACATTAAAGGAGATCGGACGGAGCACATTGATCCAAAGTTCTGCTTCACCCATGAACTCCAGCAAAAGGGAGAAATTGATGTTTGTGAGATCCGCTCGTGTGAAAATCGAGCAGATCTATTCACAAAGGCACTTCCAACAACTCCTTTCGAGAAATTAGTGCATAAGATCGGAATGCACAGACTTCGAGATATTTGCTAAATTTTATAGTCATATTAAAATTAGGGAGAGACATAAATATGCTTTTATTTTGTATTTTGTACACTCATGTACTCTTTTTCCTTCACTAGGGTTTTTTCCCACTGTATTTTACCTAGTAAGATTTTAACGAGGCATGATGTTAGTACAAGTCATTCAAGGAGGAGCCTTTTAGCTTTCCTCATTAATATTTAAGACTTTTGGTTCTTTATCTACTTGTAACCTACTTCTCTAGTCCTATATATAAGGACACTTTTATTTATTGTGAACATATCAATAACATCTCAAGTCATTTCTAAATCTCTCTATTTAGTTCATTCTAATATTATTATAATATAATAAACATTTTATTTTTGCACGGGGCCTCCAAAATATCAGGACCATTCGGAGTACTAAAAGTGCATTAAACAAAATTGTTTTTTTTTTCATAATTCAAAATATTTTGCTCCTGAAAAATGATATCATGTGACCTAAGATTCCGGAGAAAACTTTAAGGTTAATTTTTACGATTCCAGTCCATTCTGAACTGTGAAGTGCCAAGATATTAAAAATTGGCACGAAGGAATAATTTTCGATCGTCTTTGGTGCCTGCCTGCCTGCCTGGTACCAGTAAACAACGGGGACAGTCGGTGCATTATGCAGTACGGTGACCAACTGACCTGTTAGATACCTTTTGAAGAAATATGTTCTCTTTATTAGTAATATATGTACGGAAAGTTGGCCAAACTATCACGGTATATTATATCGTGGCCAGGCTTCACTTTACAAGGTGGATATTCATTAAAGAATAATGTATTTCTATTAATCAAGTAATATGCATATATAATAATGTATATTATTTTATATTAAATGTACACATGCTCAGAACTATATTTGTTTTTTATGTGATTTATTTAGTAGTTTTAAGTTGATGTACTTTATAGTGATCTATATTTATATCTTTTAAGTAACGTACATATATATTGATATAATTACTAATTAGTACATATATTAAAGTATATTTAGTTGCTACTTAAACCTATTTAATATACCTATAGTCTGATATACATTTAATTATTATATGGATTCTGATCCATGATATAACAGTTGAACTATAATATTCTGTTCTTTTGAACTGAATAAATCTGAACTGAACTGAAATATATATTAAAGGTACATAATAATAATAATGGTAAATAATAATAATAATAATAATCAACAGCAACAACGATAATAGTAAAATTATTAGTAATAATAACAATAATAATAATTAAGATTAATAATAATAAGAAGAAGAAGAGAATCAATCGAATCGAATCGAATTGACTAATCGAATCGAATCAAAAGCGAAAAATAAATCCAAAAGAACAGAGTCTAACTCACTAACTAGTACAATAATTGTTGTATATTACGTATTATGTCCATATTGCAAGTGGACCTGACCAGCAAAAATATTACAATAAAGATAAATATACATCAATATGTTTTTTTTCGTACTATATATATCAAAATATAGGTATGTTACATATCAGATAAATATATACATAATTATACGTGTACATTTAATTAAAACTGCATCACATAAAATATAAATATGTATACTTCAGTATATATGCATATTACACAGAAGATAAATGGACCATATATATGTGAACTATTTGATAGAATAATAAGTGTGCGTTCTGTTTTTATTTCATTTTGTATTTTCATTTTCAAAAATATTTTGTATTTTTCTATTTTTATTTTTATTTTCAAAATTGCTGAAAACGCGTTCTGTTAAATTTATTTTGCAAAATATTTTTTTTGTAATATTAATATTAAATTCATAAATCTTTATTTTAGACTTAGTTTCAAATTAGGATAATCCAAAAAAAAAATCTCAAAATGCATTTTGAGCATTTTGAAGATTTTTTTGTTGAAATACACACAGAACGCTCAAAACGAGGTTTTGGGCGTTTTGCGAAAATCATGCGTGATTGAGCTACTTTAAAGTGTGTACAAATATTTTTTTTGTTTTCCAAAATGCATTTTCGAATATGATAAAAAGAACACGTTTTTAGTGTTTTCGAAAATAAAAACAGAAAATGACCTCAAAACAGCAAAGAGAACAGGGCCTAAGGCTTTGTTGTTTTGAACTGAATAAACTGAACTGGATTGAACTGAATTGAAAATGGATCTGAACTGAACTGAACTGAATATATATTAAGAGTAAATAATAATAATAATAATAATAATAATAATAATAATAATAATAATAAATATAATAATAATAATAATAAATATTATTAGTGATAATAATAGTAATCGACAACACCAACAATAATAATAATCAAGATTGATAATAATAATAACACTAAGAATAATCAAGATTATTATTAATAAATAATTATTAATATTAATAATAATAATAATAATAATAATAATAATAAAATAATAATAATTATCAACATTAATAGTAATAATAATTATTATTATTACTATTAGTAATAATAATAACAATAATAATATAAAAATTAATAATAATAATAATAATTGAGCTTATGGGTGCTATTGCTAAAATTAATGATCCTCAGTGTGAGTTGTTGTTGCTTCGTGCTTGTGCCGGTATTTCCAAGTTATATTTTGCGATGCGCACTTGTTCTCCCCGGGTCTTTGAGAGTGCTCAGATTTCATTTGATGTGGCTCTTCGTTCTTCCTTGGAGCGTATTGTCACTGCTTCTGGACCTGGTTTTGGTGATTGGCAATGGAGACTTGCCACCTTACCCTTTTCTTTTGGGGGACTTGGTGTATATTCTGCAGGTGATGTCTTGAACTATGCCTTCCTTGCTTCTAGACTTCAATCTGCTAGCTTACAAGCTATGCTTCTCCGACATACCGGTATTGTGACTTCTGGCCCTTCTTTTGATGATGCATTATGTACTTTTAATGCGAAAATGGATATGGACCTTTTGAGTAACCCGAGTGAGATCGCTGCCCCCAAACTCATGAAGAAATTGGCAGATATATATTTCGCACGGGTTACCCAAACGGTTGAATCCACCTTTCGCCTATCTTCTCGACAGATGGCGTTATGGAATTCGCAAAAGGAGGACTACACTTCAGATTGGCTCAGAGTGGTTCCAATATCTGGTTTAGGACAGACTATGAACGCCAGGACTTACCGATGTGTGTTGTGTTATCGGCTTGGTGTTCCCCTTTTTTCTGTTCAGCTGTCGTTCTCAGCTTGTTCCAAGGTCTTTTCTGGGGATATTTATGGGGACCATGCTGTATCGTGTGCCGGTATTATTGGTATTAAACATCGGCATAATATTGTGCGTGATGTTCTTGTGGACATATGTTCTCGGTCCGAGATTTCGGCACGTAAGGAGGTGGATATTGGGCTTATTGGGGAAAGGGACAAACTCTTAGGTCCTGCGGATATGCTACTTTACTCATGGGATGGTGGGCTTGATGTATGTGTTGATCTGACAGGGTCATCGCCCTTAACGCAAACTAGCATGGTTGATTTTGTGCCAGGTCGTGCGGTGATTGAAGCCGCACAACGTAAACGCGTCAAGTACGAGGCTAAATGTTTTGATATGGGATATGGGTTTCTCCCCTTTTCATTCTCTTCTTTTGGAGAACTTGAGAAGGATGCGGTGGTCTTACTAAAACGTATCCGTAGATTCTCGGTGACTCAAGACATTGGAGCACGTGCTGTTGCTCATATTTTTAGTAGGGTTAGCTTCGCTATAGCTAGAGGAGTGGGGACTCAGATTGTTTCTCGGCTCCCTATTAATTTCTTGTAAACCCTATGAGTTTCTTATTATTATAAAATAATTATTATTTAAAAATAAAAAATGAAAAAAAAAAATATTATTAATAATAATAATAATAATCAATAACAACAACAATAATAATAATCAAGATTGTTATTAATAAAAATAATAATATTCTTGCTACAAAGTACGGCGACTTCAAGAATGAAAGATGAGTGTTTAGAACTTCTGGAAACATCTATGTATATTTGGAAATACATGTTCGGAACGAATGAATTAGCAGGCATAATGTTTTTTAAGCGCTTGTCTATTTTGATTTTGAGGGATCTCTCTATTAGAAATATGCCATCAAATGTCATTTACAAGATGAGAGGGTGAAAGCATTTTATTGTAATTATGAACATCAAGTGAATAAGATATTTATCATTGCTATAATATTGTACATCATTGGCATCATAATTTGGTATATAGAATAATAGTCCTTGTAAAATCTCAGCATTTTACATTATAAAAAATATTAAAATAAATATTATTACATGCCAAATAATTAGTGAAGTTATTTCTACAAATAATTTCATAGTATTTGGATAACTATAGCGACTAAGAATTACTTTTAATACCATTCAGGGTATTTTTCGCGTACAGTACAACTAATAATAAAAGGTGACATCATGATTTAAAGGAATCATTATGATACTATTATATAATAAATTTTAAATAATATATTTGAAATATTTGGGATTTATTTTAACAAAATTAGACGATTTTGACTCGGTCAAAAATGTGTCATCGGATCAATAATACTATATGACTATTTTTGAATTATTTTAATATTATTTAAGAAATCCGTCCGGGCATTTTGTAGAATTCGATCCAAGGAGTTGGGAACCAATTGAAACCGGAAAAATTCGGCTGGGAACCCCCTGAAGCGGCAGACCAAATTTCCGATCATTGGTCGAGCACCGCCGGCCAGGCTGACGAACACTGAGCGTCATCCACGTGCATGATGTGCGGGTTAGCTGTTGGGCTCGCCCTACAATTGTGCTCGACAGTCAACACGCGGGCACCGCGAATCCCGGCCGACCCAAGACTTTCTCACGTGGATGTTGACTTACCAGCCCTGTTCAACCCTGTAAATACCTGCATTCTCGAGTTTATTTTTCCATCCCGATTTCTGCATCTTGTATATAGATACATATCTTCCACCCTATATCTTCACGTTTTAGTTTTTTAAATTTTTAAGCCCATAAACAAAATGCAAATCCGAGCGCGTCATGCCACTTTTTTCAGAAGACTAGACACAACGTGTCTTACGAAAGCCCCGACTGAACCTTCGGATTTCAGACTTAGGTGCTGTTTTTGAGCTCGATTATCTTCCAATTCGTAAGTCCTTCTTAAAATAGCTCTCTCATATATTGTGTATAAAAAGCATTAGTGTAATATCCACATTTTTCCTTTCTCTTGATATTCTCATTTTGGTGTACTTCTATTTTTGGCAACTCGCTTGTAACCGTATTGATATCTCGAGGATATTTAATATTGGACTTTTTGTCGCTCGAGCTTTTTTCGGACTCGTTTTACTCGATTCGGTATTTTATGTTGTTTTCGTCGCTATTTCGGGTATTCTCGTAAATCGTCGTTCGTAACCGCCATTTCGGGGTTGTCGGGGATCCATCTCACGTTATTGAGCTTGTTGTGAGCTTTTGTTCGGTGTTTCGACCGCGTATTGTATATTTCGGATGTTTTGGGTCGTTTTGTAATTTCCCAAAGTTTTGGGAAAATTACGTTTATTGTTGTTTTTCCGAACCTTTGGGTAGTCGGGAATATGTTTTCCCTCAACACTTAAGTTAGTCGTCTCGAGTCCTTTACGTCCGTACCATCGTGAATTGTTCACCGTTGTATTTCGATTCTTTTTCGGTACCTTCCTCCCTATTTTTTTTGGCATGTACTTCCGAGAAAAGGATGTTACGTACGTAACACACCTTTTGGTTACGTACGTAACGGCCTAGTGTAAATAGTACAGGCATTTCTGCCTTTTTGGTTACGTACGTAAGGCCCTTATGGCTTACGTACGTAACAAAGCTTACGTACATTAGCAATTGGTAGCTAACGTACGTAACGCGTCCTGGGTTATAAACCCAGGAGTTGACCGATTTCGGTCATTTTTCATCCTTCTCCTCTCCTCCGACTCGTTGGCGACTTTCTTGGTGTTTTCCGGCGATTTGAAGCTTAGCAACTCCGAGCCATCATCTTCTTCGAGTTTTTGGAGTGTGTTATCAACATCTAATCGTGTTCTTCGTCATTAATTCGAGGTAGACTCCTAAAACCTTGCTTTGGGTAAATTGGTGGTTTTCACGTTTTCGTCTGATTCGTTCCGCACGATAGATTAATTCATGATGAATATGATTAATCTTGTTGGTATTGTTGGTTTTCCTACGGATTCATGGTATTTTTCATGGTATTTTTGTAATCGAGAGGGTTTGTTGTGGTCCGCCCTCGTTGTTGTTTTTATACGAGTATACATGAATCGTAGGTGGGTTTTTGGGTGTATTCCAATTCCGTATTCGTTTAGGATTGGTTGTGATTGTGTTCTTCGAATCGTTAGGTTCATGATTGACGATTCCTAGCGTTCGTCGGTATTTTTCCTTCCGTTCATTGCGTCGTCAATTATTCAAGGCAAGTAATTCTTGGAAACATTTATACTTAACGTGAAATGGTAATGTATATTGTGTGTGCTTTACTCACCTCGGGAGGGTCCGACGGGGCCTCGGGGGAATCTATGACTTCACTCTGGATTCACGAGTTTGTCTCGCTAGCCAGCTCGGGAGGGTCCTTTGAGGCCTCGGGTGGGATTTGTGGTGGCGTCCCGGTCCTACGCGATGCTTGTGCGTGATTTTGTTTTATAAAGTGGCCAGCTCGGGAGGGTCCTTAGAAGCCTCGGGTGGGATACGTGGCTTCGTCCCGGTCCTAGGCAAATTGTTTGACGGTTTGTTTCCGGAAAAGACATGTCTGATTTTGGTTTTGAAATGAATTTGGTGCATTGTACTATGAAATGTGTAAGCGATTGGTTTGCCTTGATTACTTGTACTAGCGTAATTGCTAACCTCTCTGGGGACCCGTTGTGGGGAAATTCTTGTTATGAATTTCAGGTTATGATCATCCAGACGAGCGAGCGCTGGGACAGTACGAGGATGTTGGCCAGGGTCGTTGACATGTGCATTTGAGTCCTTTTATTTCCGTTATTCCATTCGATATGGTTATTGTCCATTTTTGAAACTTATAGATTGTACTCGCGAGTACTTAGGTTTTTCTCTTCGGATTATGATTTGTATTTGTTGAAGTTATTTATGTTTGCCACTGTTGATTATTCCGCCGGTTGTACCAGGTGTGTTAATTGATTTTCAACTGGATGATGTGTGTTTTTACTGTGGTAAGTTGTGTCTAGCCTGGTGGGTCCCATGTAGGGGCCCACGACACTGTAATATACCTTGAATATCTTGGGGGTGTTACAGAAAATGGTATCGGAGACAGGTTTATGGATACCTAGGCTTGTCGGTTATTTGGGTCTAGTTGTGTTTTGTTTTGCATATTGTCACACCGCCGCCAGCATATCGGTACTTCCAGTGCTCGTAAGTTTTCTTATTCGGTCCTTTGTTTTCTTGCATTGTATTTCCGCTTCTTGAATCGTAGTTGCTTTTTCCTCCCTTACTCATCATCAATATACTTCTGTTATCTCTTAACACCAGTATGGATGCCGGAGGAAACTGTGGTCGTGGTCGTGGTCGTGGACGCGGCCGAGGACGTGGGGCAGTCGGTGGGGCGGCCACGTCGTATTCTTCGGGAGCCGGCATTATCTGTGACCGTCACAGTCATGCTTCTTCTCAGGAGCGCGCCGACCTTGGTATTGCGGCCGTTATGCAGCAAATGGTAAACCAAATGGCGGTGATAGCTCAAGTGGTCCAGAACCCGGATCCAGTCCACGCTAATCGGGGCGGAACGGATCGTTGGCTTCAGGATGTCATCAAGATGCATCATCCTCAGTTTTCGGGAGCTTCGGACCTGACCGGCTGGGAGGGGTGGATCAAGGATATATCTAAAGTCTTCACTGCTACCAACTATCCCGAGGACCGTAAGGTCCCTATTGCCCAGTACTTTCTCACTGGGGACGCTACGGATTGGTGGGAGGCTGTTGGGCCCAAGGACCATGTTGCTTCGTGGGACGAATTTCAGGAATTGATGGAGACTGAATATTGCCCGTGGCCGGTTAGACAGGCTCGAGTCCATGCTTTCTATGATGCTCAACCACCGGATATTCCCGTATCCCAAGCTATTGCCGATTTTAACAAGGAGTTGAGCTATGTGAAGACCCAAGTTGTCGAGGAGAGCGACAAAATTTTTCACTTTTCCAGACGGATGAAACTGTCAATTTGGGACTACATGTCTGGGCTCGTCTGTACTACTTTGAAGGATTATCAGAGTCGAGCTCTTGCCTATGATATGTCGGTGACAGCCAGTGCGGCGGTTGGGAAGAGTAAGAAGAAGAAATCCGCCGGAAATTTCTCGGGTCACAAGGGTGGAGGTCAGCAGAAGTCTCAGTCTGCGAATATTCCTGGAGGTAATTCGGCTCGTTTCTCTGGGAGCTATCGAGGTACTGCCAGTGCCTCCGTTCGGGATATCAAATGCTTTAACTGTGGCGAGCCGGGCCATCGGAACCGGGAGTGTTCTCGTCCGCCTCTGACTTGTCATACTTGTGGTCAGTCGGGCCACAAGGCTTTCTTTTGTGAGCGGGCAAGACAGCTTCTTGGTGCTCAGTCTTCTTTTCCAGCACCTAGGGAGTCAAGTGTGAACCAGGGCTCGTTTGCTCCGCAGTCTCCACCGAGTGCTAGTCGAGGGAGAGGTCGGGGTCAGCCCGCTAGAGGGAGAGCTTCCAGTGTCGACTCCGCCTACCCGCGTATCTATGAGATGAGGAGGGCCGATGATCTAGCGGCTACTGTGGCGACAGGTACCGTTCACATCCATTCCCATCCTGTTAGTGTGCTTTTTGATTCGGGTGCTACGCATTCATTCATTTCTCTGGAGTGTGTGCGCCGTTTGAGTCTTGACTGTTTATCGCCTTGCGAGCCTTTCATCATTAAACTTCCTAGCGGTGATAGAATCGTCGGTGATCGAGAGGTCCGGGACTGTTCTGTGTTTATTTGTGAGAGGGCTTGGCTCTATAATCCTATTGTTGTGGGCATTGAGGGTGAGGATTTGATTATCGGGGATGATTGGCGTGAGCGGCATGGTGCAATCATGAACTACCGCACGAGGATCATCACCATGCTAGCAGAGGACGGCATCGAACACTCTTTCTCGGGGCGAAGGAGAAACCAGAAGCTTGTTATTAACGCCTTGAAGGCGATGAGACTCCTGCGAAACGGTGTACTGGTTATTGGTGCTACGCCTTGAAAGAGGAGAGTGGTGGAGTCGAGCTTTCATCGATTCTAGTCGTTAGTGAATTTCCTGATGTTTTTCCTGATGAGTTACCAGGGTTGCGACCGGACCGTGAGGTCGAGTTCGCTATAGAGTTAGAGCCGGGTGCGGCTCCGATTTCGAAGGTGCCGTATCGCATGGCACCTTCAGAGATGGCCGAGATGAAGAAGCAGTTGAGTGAGCTTCTTGAGTTGGGTTATATTCGACCAAGCGCTTCGCCTTGGGGCGCACCGGTTTTGTTTGTTCGGAAAAAGAATGGTTCACTGCGTTTGTGTATCGACTACCGCGAGCTAAATAAGGTGACCATGAAGAACAAGTATCCTCTGCCGAGGATTGATGACTTGTTTGATCATTTGCAGGGGCTGCGGTATTCTCGAAGATCGACTTGAGATCGGGGTACTATCAGCTTCGGGTGAAGGAGTCCGACGTTCCGAGAACAGCTTTTCAGACGAGATACGGACACTATGAGTTTGTAGTTATGCCTTTCGGGTTAACTAATGCGCCGGCAGTGTTCATGCAGTTGATGAACAAGGTCTTTATCGAGTTTTTGGATAAGTGTGTCGTCGTCTTCATTGACGATATCCTTATCTATTCGAGGAACGAGGAGGAACACGCGTATCATTTACGAGTGGTGTTAGACATTTTGAGGATCGAGCAACTCTATGCAAAGTTCTCGAAATGTGAGTTCTAGCTGAAGGAAGTGATGTTTCTAGGTCACGTGATTTCAGCCGAGGGTGTTCGTGTGGACCCGCAGAATATTGAGGCAGTGTTGGATTGGGCACCGCCTAAAAACGTGAAGGAGGTTCGTAGTTTCTTAGGTTTAGCTGTCTACTACCGTAGGTTCGTCGAGGGTTTCTCGAAAATAGCTCGACCACTTACACAGTTGCTCCAGAATTCCAAGAAGTTCGTCTGGAATGACGAGAGGCAGTCGAGTTTTGAGGATCTGAAGAAGCGTTTGACTTCAGCCCCAATTTTGGCATTGCCATGTGGCAACGAGGGTTTTGTCGATTATAGCGATGCTTCGGTTCAGGGTCTTGGGTGCGTGTTGATGCAGCATGGCAAGACCATTGCATTTGCATCGAGGCAATTGAGGCCGTATGAGCTTAACTACCCTACTCACGATTTGGAGTTAGCGGCAGTTGTTTTTGCGCTCAAGATTTAGCGTCACTATCTTTTTGGCTCCACATGTCAGATTTTTACCGACCATAAAAGTCTGAAGTACATATTTACTCAGCGGGAGTGGAATATGAGGCATAGGAGGTGGTTAGAGTTGATTAAGGATTATGACCTCGAAATACTTTATCATCCGGGAAAGGCGAACGTCGTGGCCGGCGCCTTGAGTCGGAAACCAGTCTCGTTGCGGACACTTGAGATCCTTACATCTCAAGCCGAGCTTCAGCGGGATTTGATTGAGTTGAGTGTTGAGATTGTTAGGTGTATGCCCTCGAATGCCACTCAGAGGTTGTTGAGTGAGGGCATTGTACTTATAATTATGTAAATCATTTATATAAGGCAATGAATGTTTCTTTATTTACTGGTAGTTACTGGCATTCCTAACTCGTAAATATACATATAGAAGCTAGTCCGTGTATTTGAGAACAAACCGTTCCACTCCTTATTGGATAAGGGGGTCGGCACTGGAAAGGTTTATAGCTCAAATACTTAATCGTTCGCAAGTCGATGAAACTTGACTGGGCGTTAAGTTTATGTAAGGACTTGTATGACGTGTTCTTTGACAAGGAGAGTGCCTGTTGAACACTAATGGTTAGTGGGAGCACACATTATAGGTATGCTAATTGGATCAGTATACTCGAACCGACTCACCCTCGATTCGTCACACGAATTTCACTCCGGGACAGTCAATGACAGAATCGAAAGGTTGTGATAGGTATTCGTGAACCTTCGACTTGAGGATTTAGTAGGGATGTGCTTGTGACGTCAAGATTTTCATTAGAGTAGTTCGACCCTGTAAACCGGAAGGCGGGGGTCAACCTCGACGTGCATCTTGACGGGCAAGTAGCAGGTCCTACTGAATACCAAGATAGAATTCTTTCTCCTGTTAGTGAACGGGTTATATGTCCTATGTGGTTATTGGCAGATGAGATCATAAGTCTTTGGCCAAAGCATTGGAGCTAGCTGTATTAGATACACGAGAGCTCGATGATATCGATTTGCATTAACGCATGCATAGCATCAAGTACAGATTGGGTTTGACTGACCGTGACCCTATAACTTGATCAGGATATTTGAAAGAAGGGTTTATACGTTTACTGGTAGTCACGACAGAATGGTTCTTGAATGATCCCAATCATTCGTTCTCATTTGGGGTACAGTGTAGGCCGCCAGGCTGGCTAGGTGGTGCTACTACTCTTTGGTTCCTCCCATTGCTGACTGAGACGGACCTACCGAGTCGCGCAATAGGATTGACGACGGAATGAATAAAGCTAATTCTCTCATTATGAATATTAGATATTGGATATCTAATTTTGGGACATTGGATGTTTAAATCGATTTATTGGATAAATTGATTTACGGCCTAATGAATTAAATAAATTACTGGGTGATTCATTTAATTCATGTATATAATTATTTCTTGGAGAAATTAATTATATTATTTTGTATTTGATATGTTTAATTAATTGGATTAATTAATCGATATAAATACATCGATACGGAATCGGAGTTTATCTGTTTAGACCCTCGGAAGTCCAAAACGAACCGAACTCGTCCGATTTCTAACATGGGCCGCCCCAACTCCTTCCACCCACCTTCCCATTGTCTTGTTGTTTCCTTTTTATATTAAGGAATATGACTTGTGGGGCAAAAATCATATGGGATGATTTGTTTTGCATGTGAGTGGAAATAGAATAAAGAGAGGAAGACTTCTCACCTCATTCACTTCATTCACATTGATTCCTACGTGAATAATAGAGAGTAAAGAGAGAGAGAAGTCTACTTCATCATCTTCTTCTCTATTCATCAAGTTCTTGATTTTTTCTTGGAGAAAAATTGAGAAATAAAAGAGAGATTATGAGTTATACACTTAGAGTGTAATAATTTCATATTGAAAGCTTCATCACTTAGCTCTAGCCGTATCCTCGGAGGATAGCAAGGTGATTGTCGTTCCGGTCGTTTCTCCGGCGCGTGACAAGTAGAGACGCGGTGCTTTCGGCGTTGGATCGTTCAAGGGTTAGAGCGGAATAGATTCGTAGAGATCAAGCAAAGCTTGGGGAATAGATCAAGAGAAGGTTATCCATTTAATCAACGGACTACGAGGGTATGTTTCTCGTATCTCTTGTATTTCGTTTTTGATATTCGTATATACGTAGCTCGATCGATCCTCGTAGGGATTCGGATCGAATTAATTTTCGTTTTACCGCTTCCGCTGGGCCTTCGTTTTAGGCACCGAATCCCAACAGTGGTATCGGAGCGTAGGTCTTTCGATCGTATATACGATATTGGCATTTGGAATGCTTGATTATATGGTGAATGATTTGGAATTATTTTAGTCATAATCGTGGTATATATTTTTACGTTCGTTGTAGTTATATTTTTCGTAAGTTTATGTCTAAATATAAATCTTAATTTCTTGGAAATATGATTTATATTGAAGATATGAATGTTGAAAAATATTGATATTGAATATCCGGTCGAAAATCGAGCTCAATCGTCGTCGGACGATTTTTCTGGACAAAGGCGAGTGAAGTCGCCAGGTGACTCGGCCGTGTGCGGTGACACGGGCCGTGTCCGCGATCCCAGCACGCCGAGCAGACCGACCGTGTCGGTAGACACGGGCCGTGCCCGGCACGGTGCCGAGCGTGACTCGGCCATGCCCGGGCGATCTGGAAAGCTGCCGAGGGTGACTCGGCCAAGCGACCTTTTGCCCCGGCTCGATTTTTTCGTGTATTCTTGAAAATTAATCTCCCGCATGTTAAATTGGATTTAATATGATTAAAATGATTTATGGTATTTCATTTTATAAGGGAAATTTGATTAATTGGAATATTTATAGTCGACCAAATTATTTTGAACGTTTTCATATTACCGATTGTGTGAATCGATTGGATCGGTTCGTATTGTTGATTGGATCAATGTATCTCTACATTTTCCATTTATATAGTATTTATTGGTTGAATGCCTTTGAATGGGGATGTGGTTCGTGGACTTAGATTTGAATCGTTCGTTTTATTCGATTGGTTGTAAAGGCCGTTTTGAGCCTATTTATTTTACTAGAAATGTTTGTATCTATGATGCAATTTCGATGTAAAATTTATATGTAATGACGAAGACCGGGGGAAGATCCATTTCGAGAAGACGAAGATTCAAGACGAAGACTTGTAATTAGATTACGGAGTTTTTGTTTTCTAGGAACGGTCCATGAACCACATGTTGGTAGCAACTAGGTTGTGAATGGTTGTTTCATATTGTATGAATGCCACAAACGCGCTAATATGATTAATGTGCAAAGTGTAACGTTAATCGCGAAAATTCTCCCACAACAAATTATTAAGTTTATAAGGTTTCAAGGTTTTCCTTCCCTCCATCGAGCTTTCGGGAAATTGAAATCCAAATCGGATGTGCTATGCTTCCGAGTTATCGGGGTAGTCGTTCGGGGAGGACGGATAAATTACCGGGAGCGCATTGGATGTCTTCGGTTGGAGCAAATTTTATCCCTAGAAACCTGATAGGTTGCCGGATAAGATTCAATTGTGAAACTGATTTGCGTCGATGATATAAACTTAACTTGTTCACGAACCATAGAAACCGTATAGGTTGAGGGGAGTGAACAAGGGGAAAAAGAAGATCGAATCATCCATTATATGGGTTGGTGTTGGACACCACTTTATGAAAATTAATAGACTAGAAACCTGTTCGGTTGCCCTCTATTAAGATTTATAAAGAACTCGATCACCACTATGAAGTAGAGCGACGATACTTCCGGATTTCACATGGGAGTGTCTTATTCCGATAAAATAGTGGGAGCTCAGTAACAAGAATAGAAAAGACCTTAATTCTATACTCAAAACATAATTGAATGAGTCACTAATTAATCTGTTATACTTAATGCAGACAAATCTCAATATGACAATGAATCCACTCGCAATTCTACTCGAAAAGAACACCTTAATGGGACCTAACTTTGTGCATTGGCTCCGCAATCTGATGATTGTCCTCAGTATAGAGGCACTGGGATACGTCTTGGAGACAGACATTCCGGCACCTCCTGTGAGGACCCGAGCCAATCAGGAAGAGATTGAAAACCACGAAAAGTGGGTTAAGGATGACGTGAAAGTCCGTGCTTATATGATGGCTTCCATGTCTAATGAGCTTCAGAGAGCTCATGAGAAAATGACTTCTGCTAGGCAGATTTTATCTCACTTAACCGAGCTTTATGGTGAGCATAGCGTAATCGCTAGATATGAGATATCCAAGCAACTGTTCGGTGCAAGGATGAAGGAAGGTGAGAAGGTTGGGGAACACGTCCTCAAAATGATATCCATGATCGAGAGATTGGAGGCTCTTGATTTTAAAATGGATACTTCTCTCCAAACCGACCTTATCCTACAGTCTCTCCCTGATTCCTTCTCACAGTTTGTTATGAACTTCAACTGCAATGAGATTGCATGTAATTTAGCTGGGCTAATGAACAAACTTGTGACCGCTCAGTCTCAGATGAAGACTCCGCGAATGAAGGAGTCTGCTCTTGTGATTTCTTCTGGACTTCGGAAGTCTAAGAATAAGAAGAAAAAGACCACGAAGCGGACTGGACCACAAGCTAAGGACCTTAAGGGTAAGGGCAAGGCCCCGATGGTTCTGAAGAACAAGAAGAAGAAGGATGCTTGTCTCAAGTGCGGTGAGCTGGGCCACTGGGCTAGAGACTGTCCGATTCTTCATGGCACTTGGTCTGTAACTTTTAGTTTTGGAAACAAATTGTTCTGCTACTGTATTTTCTACTTCCTGGATACTGGATTCTGGTGCTAGTTCTCATATTTGTACCGTGAATCAGGATCTAGAACAAAGTAGGAAGCTTGGAGCTAGAGAAGTTATGATTATAGTCGGAAGCGGGCATAGTGTCGAGGCGACTGACATAGGATCACTTCTTTTGGGTTTAGAATCCGACTTTGTTTTGACTTTAGAGGATGTACTTGTTTTGCCCAAGGGGCACAAAAACATTGTATCCATTCCGGTCATGGACCGAAAAGGATTTTCATTTTTCATTGGTGATGGTTCCTGCAAAATTTATTTTAGAAATAAACTAGTGGGTACTACTACATTGTTAAATGGATTGTATCATCTAAATCTCAACAACAAAGTAGTTGTGAATACTATGACTAGAAAACGTGGTAGGGATGAAACCAATCAAGTTTTAAAATGGCATCTAAGACTTGGTCATGTTGGTCAGACCAAGGTTTACAAGATGGAAAAGGATGGACTTATGGGTCCATTGGGATCGGATCCCTTTCCTACTTGTGAATCTTGCCTTAAAGGCAAAATGACTAAGTCCCCCTTCACAGGGACTTTTGAAAGAGCCGCTGATAAACTGGGATTAATCCATACTGACGTTTGTGGTGCTTTGGAAGCAGCACGTGACGGATATCAATATTTCATTACGTTACAGATGATCATACTAGGTATGGTTATGTATACTTAATGAAACATAAATCTGAGGCCTTTGAGAAATTCCAGGAATTCAGGGCCCTAGTCGAGAAACAAATTGCTAATCATATCAAAGCACTTCGGTCGGACCGAGGTGGCGAGTATATGAGTACGGAGTTTCACGAGTTTCTTAAGGAACATGGAATAGTTTCACAACTAACACCTCTAGGTACTCCTCAGTTAAATGGTGTGTGAGAAAGAAGGAACCGGACCTTGTTGAACATGGTCTGTTCCATGCTGGGCTATACTGACTTGCCGATTTACCTGTGGGGGTATGCACTCCTGACTGCCGCTTACATCTTGAACAGATGTCCTTCCAAATCCGTTCCTAAAACTCCACATGAGATGTGGGAGGGAAGGAAACCAAGTCTTAATCACATTAGGATTTGGGGATGTCCCGACTATGTCAAGAAGACTAAAGTGGAGAAGTTGGAAGCTAGGTCCGCGAAGGGACGTTTCATTGTATTCCCATCTGGGGCGATGGGATATCTATTCTACATGCCTGAAGATCGAAAGATCGTTGTTGCTTTACAAGCACACTTCCTGGAAGATGAGTTCATTCAGGAAGGCAGAGCAGGTAGAAGTATTTCTTTAGAAGAATACAATGAAACTCCTCACGAGACACCTGTGCAAGAAACTGGAACTGAACTTTTTGAAACACAAGTACAACCACCTCGTAGGTCTAGTAGGGTGTCTCATTTACCTGAGAGATATAGTTTTATGCACTTGGAGGAACTGGGTTTCCTCGAGGTTCCAAGTGATAAACAAGAGACCGACCCGCGACCAATGACCTAGCAATGGTGGATGTAGACTCCATGAAATGGACTGTAGCAGTCTTCATGTAGTTGGGACCTTCATTTTGACGAGACGGTCAAAGAGTTTGACTTCGTGCAAAATGAAGAGGAATCTTGTGTATACAAGAGGGTTAGTGGGAGCAAGATCACATTCTAAGTACTATATGTAGATGACATTCTACTAATAGGAAATGATGTGGGAATGCTCAGTTCTGGGAAAGCTTGGCTTTCGAGTAATTCCTCCATGAAAGACTTGGGAGAAGAAACCTATATTCTTGGGATTAGACTCTACTGGGATAGATCGAAGAGAATGATATGTTTTTCCCAAGCCCTCTATATAGATTAGATCTTAAAGAGGGTTCCTTCCGATGCGACATGGAATAAAACTCACCTTGAAGATGTGTCCTCATAGTGAGGAACAATGAAAGGAAATGAGTTATATACCATATGCTTCAGAAGTGGGTAGCCGTACATATGCTTTATTGTGTACAAGACCTGACATTGCGCATGCTGGAAGCGTGGTAAGTAGGTTTCTGCCAACCTGATCGGGAACATTAGACCGCCGTAAAGAATGTTCTCAAGTACTTTAGAAGTACTAAGAGATCTAATTCTTATATATGGTGGTGGAGTACAGAATGTGGTGGGATTCACTGTAATGGACTTCCAAGGACAGAAAGACGATTATATGTCTACTTCTGGCTACATTTACTCTTAATGGAAGAGCAGTATCTTGGCATAGTGCCTAGTATAGCGTGACTGCTAATTCCACCAGTTAGGCTGAGTATAAAGCGGCTACGGAGGCCTCCAAAGGAAGGGTTAAGAAGTTACTAGGTAAACTTCTCGTGACACCTTGTGCTGCGCTGCCAGAGCGGTAGCACAGGCCTAAGAGCCGAGGTTTCCCAACAGTACCAAACATATTGAGAGAGTATCATCTCGTAAGAGTATTTGATCGCAAAGAGATACATTGTGCTGCATAGAGTAGAGTCAGCCGACTACGTCACTCATCCACTGACCAAGCCACATTCTCAGATTAGCTTGGAGCATAATCTGGAGAACATGGGTATTAGATACCATAGTGTGTGGCATTGAGTGCAAGTGGGAGATTGTTAGGAGTATGCCCTCGAATGCCACTCAGAGGTTGTTGAGTGAGGGCATTGTACTTATAATTATGTAAATCATTTATATAAGGCAATGAATGTTTATTTATTTACTGGTAGTTACTGGCATTCCTAACTCGTAAATATACATATAGAAACTAGTCCGTGTATTTGAGAACAAAACGTTCCACTCCTTATTGGATAAGGGGGTCGGCACTGGAAAGGTTTATAGCTCAAATACTTCATCGTTCGCAAGTCGATGAAACTTGACTGGGCGTTAAGTTTATCTAAAGACTTGTATGACGTGTTCTTTGACAAGGAGAGTGCCTGTTGAACACTAATGGTTAGTGGGAGCACACGTTATAGGTATGCTAATTGGATCAGTATACTCGAACCGACTCACCCTCGATTCGTCACACGGATTTCACTCCGGGACAGTCAATGACAGAATCGAAAGGTTGTGATAGGTATTCGTGAACCTACGACTTGAGAATTTAGTAGGGATGTGCTTGTGACGTCAAGATTTTCATTAGAGTAGTTCGACCCTGTAAACCGGAAGGCGGGGTCAACCTCGACGTGTATCTTGACGGGCAAGTAGCAGGTCCTACTGAATACCAAGATAGAATTCTTTCTCCTGTTAGTGAACGGGTTATATGTCCTATGCGGTTATTGGCAGATGAGATCATAAGTCTTTGGCCAAAGCATTGGAGCTAGCTGTATTAGATACACGAGAGCTCGATGATCTTGATTTGCATTAACGCATGCATAGCATCAAGTACAGATAGGGTTTGACTGACCGTGACCCTATCTTGATCAGGATATTTGAAAGAAGGGTTTATACGTTTACTGGTAGTCACGACAGAATGGTTCTTGAATGATCCCAATCATTCGTTCTCAGTTGGGGTACAGTGTAGGCCGCCAGGCTGGCTAGGTGGTGCTACTACTCTTTGGTTCCTCCCATTGCTGACTGAAACGGACCTACCGAGTCGCGCAATAGGATTGACGACGGAATGAATAAAGCTAATTCTCTCATTATGAATATTAGATATTGGGTATCTAATTTTGGGACATTGGATGTTTAAATCGATTTATTGGATAAATTGATTTACGGCCTAATGAATTAAATAAATTACTGGGTGATTCATTTAATTCATGTATATAATTATTTCTTGAAGAAATTAATTATATTATTTTGTATTTGATATGTTTAATTAATTGGATTAATTAATCGATATAAATACATCGATACGGAATCGGAGTTTATCTGTTTAGACCCTAGGAAGTCCAAAACGAACCGAACTCGTCCGATTTCTAACATGGGCCGCCCCAACCCCTTCCACCCACCTTCCCATTATCTTGTTGTTTCCTTTTTATATTAAGGAACATGACTTGTGGGGCAAAAATCATATGGGATGATTTGTTTTGCATGTGAGTGGAAATAGAATAAAGAGAGGAAGACTTCTCACCTCATTCACTTCATTCACATTGATTCCTACGTGAATAATAGAGAGGAAAGAGAGAGAGAAGTCTACTTCATCATCTTCTTCTCTATTCATCAAGTTCTTGATTTTTTCTTGGAGAAAAATTGAGAAATAAAAGAGAGATTGTGAGTTATACACTTAGAGTGTAATAATTTCATATTGAAAGCTTCATCACTTAGCTCTAGCCGTATCCTCGGAGGATAGCAAGGTGATTGTCGTTCCAGTCGTTTCTCCGGCGCGTGACAAGTAGAGACGCGGTGCTTTCGGCGTTGGATCGTTCAAGGGCTTAGAGCGGAATAGATTCGTAGAGATCAAGCAAAGCTTGGGGAATAGCTCAAGATAAGGTTATCCATTTAATCAACGGACTACGAGGGTATGTTTCTCGTATCTCTTGTATTTCGTTTTTGATATTCGTATATATGTAGCTCGATCGATCCTCGTAGGGATTCGGATCGAATTAATTTTCGTTTTACCGCTTCCGCTGGGCCTTCGTTTTAGGCACCGAATCCCAACAGAGATTTCGTTGCCTCGAGCCGTAGGGCGACTTTGTGCTTTAGAGATTTCGTCGTCTCTGATCGATGAAATTAAACTAAAGCAGCTGGAGGATCCGATGATTATTCAAATCCGAGAGAATGTTCTTAAGGAAAAGTCTCCTGGGTTTGTGATTCATGAAGATGGGGTATTGAGATTCCAGAGTCGTCTATGTGTACCGAACGACTCGGAATTGAGGCAGAGTATTTTACGAGAGGCCCATGCTACGCCTTACTCCGTTCATCCTGGTTCGAGTAAGATGTACAAGGACCTGAGGAGAAATTTCTGGTTGAATGATATGAAGGAGGAGGTCGCATAGTTTGTAACGAGATGTTTGACTTGTCAGCAGGTCAAAATCGAGCATCAGCGACCAGCCGGGCTATTGCAGTCACTTCCCGTTCCGGAATAGAATGGGAAGACATATCGATGGACTTCATTACGAGTTTGCCGAGATCGAGATCGGGCATGAATATGGTTTGGGTGATTGTTGATCGCCTGACCAAGTCGGCACATTTTCTGGGCATCAAGGATACTTTGGGCCCGGAGAAGTTGGCTCGTGTGTTTATAGCGCAGATTGTGAGGCTTCACGGTACTCCGAAGTCTATTGTTTCGGATCGTGATGGCCGTTTTGTATCGCATTTCTGGCAAGCGGTGCATAAGGCGTTGGGTACTCATTTGCGTTTGAGTACCTCTTTTCATCCTCAGTCAGATGGACAGTCGGAACGCACTATCCATACGTTCGAGGATATGTTGCGTGCTTGTGCTCTCGACTGGAGTAGCGACTGGGAGGAGCATTTGCCATTGATCGAATTCACGTACAACAATAGTTGGCACGCGTCGATTCGGATGGCACCGTATGAGGCGCTTTATGGGCGGCGTTGTCGATCGCCGATTTGTTGGAACGAAGCGTCCGATTTGGTCCGGACCGAACCGGATATTGTTTTAGAGACGAGGCGGAAGGTGGATTTGATTCGCTTGTAACCGTATTGACATTTCGAGGATATTTAATATTGGACTTTTTGTCGCTCGAGCTTGTTTCGGACTCGTTTTACTCGATTCGGTGTTTTATGTTGTTTCCGTCGCTATTTCAGGTATTCTCGTAAATCGTCGTTCGGAACCACTGTTTCGGGATTGCCGGGGATCCATATCACGTTATTGAGCTTGTTGTGAGCTTTTGTTCGGTGTTTCGACCGCGTATGGTACATTTCGGATGTTTTGGGCCGTTTTGTAATTTCCCAAAGTTTTGGGAAAATTACGTTTTTTGTTGTTTTTCCGAACCTTTGGGTAGTCGGGAATATGTTTTCCCTCAACACTTAAGTTCGTCGTCTCGAGTCCTTTACGTTCGTACCATCGTGAATTGTTCACCGTTGTATTTCGATTCTTTTTTGGTACCTTCCTCCCTATTTTTTTTGGCCTGTACTTCCCAGAAAAAGATGTTACGTACGTAACACACCTTTTGGTTACGTACGTAACGGCCTTGTGTAAATAGTATAGGCATTTCTGCCTTTTTGGTTACATACGTAAGGCCCTTATGGCTTACGTACGTAACAAAGCTTACGTACGTTAGCAATTGGTAGCTAACGTATGTAACGCGTCCTGGGTTATAAACCCAGGAGTTAACCGATTTCGGTCATTTTTCATCCTTCTCCTCTCCTCCGACTCGTTGGCGACTTTCTTGGTGTTTTCCGGTGATTTTAAGCTTAGCAACTCCGAGCCATCATCTTCTTCGAGTTTTTGGAGTGTGTTATCAACATCTAATCGTGTTCTTCGTCATTAATTCGAGGTAGACTCCTAAAACGTTGCTTTGGGTAAATTGGGGGTTTTCACGTTTTCGTCCGATTCGTTCCGCACGATAGATTAATTCATGATGAATATGATTAATCTTGTTGGTATTGTTGGTTTTCCTACGGATTCATGGTATATTTCGTGGTATTTTTGTAATCGAGAGGGTTTGGTTGTGGTCCGCCCTCGTTGTTGTTTTTATACGAGTATATATGAATCGTAGGCGGGTTTTCGGGTGTATTCCAATTCCGTAATCATTTAGGATTGGTTGTGATTGTGTTCTTCGAATCGTTAGGTTCGTGATTGACGGTTCCTAGCGTTCGTCGGTGTTTTTCCTTCCGTTCGTTGCGTCGTCAATTATTCAAGGCAAGTAATTCTCGGAAACCTTTATGCTTAACGTGAAATGGTAATGTATATTGTGTTTGCTTTACTCGCCTCGGGAGGGTCCGACGGGGCCTCAGGGGAATCTATTACTTCACTCTGGATTCACGAGTTTGTTTTGCTAGCCAGCTCTGGAGGGTCCTTTGAGGCCTCGGTTGGGATTTGTGGTGGCGTCCCGGTCCTAGGCGATGCCTGTGCGTGATTTTGTTTTATAAAGATGCCAGCTCGGGTGTGTCCTTAGAGGCCTCGGGTGGGATACGTGGCTTCGTCCTGGTCCCAGGCAAATTGTTTGACGGTTTGTTTCCGGAAAAGACATGTCTGATTTTGGTTTTGAAATGAATTTGGTGCATTGTACTATGAAATATGTAAGCGATTGGTTTGCCTTGATTACTTGTACTAGCATAATTGCTAACCCCTCTGGGGACCCGTTGTGGGAAAATTCTAGTTATGGATTTCAGGTTATGATCATCCGGACGAGCGAGCGTTGGGACAGTACGAGGATGTTGGTCAGGGTCGTTGACATGTGCATTTGAGTCCTTTTATTTCCGTTATTCCATTCGATATGGTTGTTGTCCATTTTTGAAACTTATATATTGTACTCGCGAGTACTTAGGTTTTTCTCTTAGGATTATGATTTGTATTCTGGATTACTAAACACCGCCCTAAATTACTAGTCACCGCCCTTAAAAATTACATTTTTGCTCTTCATTACTATTGAACCTCTCTCTCTCTTCTCTCTCACTATTTTTCTCTCTCACTATTGTATCTCACTTTTCTCTACCTGCCATTATCACCGCCGCCATGCAGTCGCACCACCACCGCCGTGCCGTCGCATCGCCACACTACTCTCACTTCGGTGAAATTGACGCAGGCGTCTGGAATTTCCGCCTGCACCATGGTACAGGCGTCTATTGTAGACGCCTGCACCATGGTGTAGGCGTCTATTCCAGACGCCTGCACCATGGTGGAGGCTTCTAGAGTTTCCGCCTGCACCATGGTGCAGGCGTCTGGGATAGACGCCTAAACCATGGTGCAGGCGGAAATTCCAGACGCCTGCGTCAATTTCACCGAAGTGAGAGTAGTGTGGCGGTGCTACGCCACGGCGGCGGTGGTGCGGCGACACGACAGCGGCGGTGCGGCGATGGCCGGTAGAGAGAAGTGAGAGATAGTAGTGAGAGAGAAAAGTAGTGAGAGAGAAGAGAGAGAGAGGTTCAATAGTAATGAAGGGCAAAAATGTAATTTTTAAGGGCGGTGACTAGTAATTTAGGGCGGTATTTAGTAATACCCATTGTATTTGTTGAAGTTATTTATGTTTGCCACTGTTGATTATTCCGCCGGTTGTACCGGGTGTGTTAATTGATTTTCAACTGGATGATGTGTGTTTTTACTGTGGTAAGTTGTGTCTAGCCTGGTGGGTCCTATGTAGGGGCCCACGGCACTGTAATATACCTTGAATATCTTGGGGGTGTTACAATTAGTAGAAAATTAACTTTTCAAAAATTAGATTAGAGATCAAATACTTAAAGAAAACGAGCCTTTTTCAGCGAGTCAGGACTGATTTTTATTCCTAGAAAACTGGTCCATTGAACTTTAAACGTATACAATTTTTATCCGTAAATTAATTTTTGATTCTATTTTGTGCAGATCGTATCTGAGTCATCCTTCTACATATTAAATATTTGGTTTAATTTTTAAAGATTTTAAAATTTCCATGTTCGTTTCCTTCTTAAACGAGCCTATTAAATATGTAATTCAAATACCGTATTTTCAAAATGAGTTGGATAATTCATAATCAATGATTGAGATTCGATATATGATGAATTTAGGTAATTTGTGTTATCCCGTAAGCCTAAATATTAAAGAACGATTTTTAGATTATTTTTTATATATAAAAACAAAAAAATATTGATTTCGATTAAAATAGAGTAATTAAACTTTCTATCGTAGGGAAATAGAGAGTATTACCTCTATGAATATTTGAGAATGATAAATTGGAATGATTTATAATAATTATTTATTAAATAGAATAAAAGATTTTTATTTGATTAAAAATTTGTATAACTAATACGCCATAATTGAACATCCGGACTGTTGAATTATATTTTCAAATATTCAAGGGCAATAATTAAAAGTTATTGACAATTCATTTTTAGACGACTACTTTATTAAAAGTTGAAAAAGACATAATATTTAAAAAAAGGACGAGCCATTAAATCAATCGAACTAAATCATTTTAATGATAATACTAGTAGCATGTTATTAATAGATTATTGAAACTTTATCTAGATATGGACAGTCGAATTTTCGAGACTTATTTGGAATCATGCTACCGACCAAACTTACAAGCCAAGTTCGTTCAACTTGTTCGACCCTAGCATTATTACAATTTTGTGTGTTCATTGAGTATTGATTATATTAGTCGAATGTGATGCGATGAATGTATGAATTTGTGTGCTTTTATGTGTCTTTATATATGAAGAGATGAAAAATTATACCGTCCCAGCGGGGACAAAGAGAAATTTAAAACGAACGTTCGTCCCGCACCCGGATAGTAGGGGTGTGCACCCGGATATTGGGGTGGTAGAAATTGTGTTATCCGGATATCGAGGATGGGTCGCGTATGTGCTCTTATATTTAAGTATATGTGATAAATATTTGTACGCTGATACGTTTGGAGTTGCACAATCATACATGTGGGCATGTGAGTTGTGATGTGTTATGACTGACCCGGGTTCGGACTGGTATTATATACTTGCCACTTGCAGAAACTTCAAGAATATAGACTTGGGAATGCGAAGGATCGTTACGAGCTTGACGACGGTATTTGGAATGCATTGAAATTTTAGTATTTTTATTTTCAAGGGGAATGTAATAATTTGCAACCCCTGTGTACTTTGACTTTCCTATTTAATGCTATGAAAATTTATTTTGGTATTTTCTCTTTTTATATTATAAGTTATCGTGGTGTAAAATGAATAACCTAGCCTGGTGGGTCACACAATGGGTCCACGACGCTATAGCTACTATGATTTGGAGATGTTACAATAGATGGTATCTGAGACAGGTTAATCGAATTACACACAAACTTTTTCCAAAATATATGTAAAAATCAAGTTTTTCTAAAATACCACGGTCATGTTGGAAGTGACAAAGCCGTAGAACAAATTACACGCATTTTCGAGCAAAATGTCTTTAAAGAAATGACTTTACCGAGGTCATTCTAAACACGTCAAGCATCCGCCGACTTCGTATGGCCCGCACAAGTAAGTGTTAAAGTTTTGCATTATTTTGATATTGATATATTTGCAAAGCAAAGTACTACAATAAGTGTACTGTAATAAAATGAAACGCAACAATCGTTTGATAATGCTAGTAGATGCCACGAATAAACCGCTAATATTTGTCACGACATATTAGATAGTGTATTGCGCTACGATAGACTATATGTGATTAGCGAGAATTAAGTAAAACATTAGAAATCAACATCGTAATGCTTAGTGAGGTCAATGATGGCATGCGATAGATAATGAGTCGGCCGATTGATATTCAACTTTTTAGGTACATATCCCTTTGGTTTAAGATGATTAAGGAATCAGCGAGTCTATTGTTTGTGAGTGTTGTTAAAAGAATCGTCATAATTTCATTAATTATTAAAAAATCCCATGTTGGAAAACAAAAGAAAAAAAAAAGGACGTTTGGATAAAAAAAAATTTCAAATTATTTGACAGCTTAGCTTAATATTATGATTAATGACATAATTGATAACTATAATTTGTATACATCAATGGAAATATTTTCATAAAAATAATTATAGATAATACTAATTAAGAAGGTTGTGTTAAAACACTTCAATATCATTGTTTTAATATTTTTTAAAGTACATCTTATGAACTTGATATTAACAAAAATTGTTTAACAAAAATTTAGCCTCCTAAAATAACATATGTCATGATCAATGATATATTATGTTGATAAATATATTTTTGGTGCCAAATCAAATGAATATTTCGCAGAATATATTTTATTTTTTTGTAAAAAGATAGTATCTTTGCAAAAACCGTAATTCTTGAAGATCCATTAAGGAAGTTCTTGAGGTCGCTCATCCATTATTTAAAAGCATTATGTGGGTTGTAGATAATCTATATAAATACGAGTATTGGTACGTCCTGAATATGATATAGAACATATCATAGACACCCTTCATTTGAATAGACAAATAGTACGCAATTAAGATAAAACGGAGATTGAGTGAGCCGCCATCGTGAAAAGGACAAATTTCCAAAGTGATACTAAGTAATGCTATGTGATAATAATTAAAAAAAAAATTCTTGAATGAGTTATTATTATCTTCTTTTGATGTCTATATAATTTAAACCCATCTCTAATATTTTTGTGGTATTTGTTTAATTTGAATAAAACAAAAAATAATAATAATTTCCTGAAATATTTTAATATATATATATATATATTTAAAAGTTGTTTTAACTATTGGTATTTTAACCTGGTATTTTCATCTTATGGTATTTGGTAAGACTGTGTTAATTTTTTAGATTGTGACTTAGGAAATCTACCACCTTTACTGGCTGAGAAGTTGCCAGTAGTCTTTTGTTTCTTATATTCGGAGCCACCTCTGATTCTGGAACAACCATCTCGATCGCCAAAGCACGATCATATGCCATACTCTGTCGGATATGCGACTTCATGTGCAGGTTGAAGTAACGAATCTTATCTGCTTCAGTTCTCACTTAGTCTCTCACATAGCTCAACTGATGATTGTAGCTGTAAAGATCTCGACAATTCTGCGGTCTCGAACCGGCGACGGACAATATTCCACCTCCATGGCGGTTTTAAACTCATCATAGGTATCTATGCGATCTCTATGTGCCACTGCCTCCCACCAATCAGCGCCTTCCTTATTCAGGAGATGTTGGGCAATAGGCACCCTCCTACCATCTGGACAAGCCACATCATCAAAAGTTCTGCCTAACTAGAAGAGCCAATTTTCCCATCCCAACAAATCAGTAAAACCAACAAAACAAGGGGGTGCATCTTCGTCACCTTCTGAAGCCATTTGCTGGCTTCGTCTTCCACAGTCGGGGATAGATTCTGGTGCCCACCTTGAGATATTTGAGCCAATTGAGCTACCAATTGCTGAAGAATAGCTGTAGCTCCAGTGTCGGTGTTATTACCCAATGGTTGGTCCTGGCTAACTGAAAAGTGTTAATGCCCATCAGAACTCAAAGGCGGAGTATTCGACACCGTATGTGATGCCGAATCAGTGGCTGACTGGGAAAGGGTAATTCCCTCATAAGCAGCACCACGTGCACGACCTCGGCTTCATCATCAGGCTGGTCTACCACGACTCTCAACATAATGAAGAACTAAAAAAGTAAATGAAACAAGGTCAGCACAGTTCACAATTTACGTCGCCAAGTATCTTAACTCACGACTCTAATTCACATAAGGAATAATACAGGAATATAACGGTTTGAGAAGACTTACAGCTATGGGTCGCACAAAAAAGGATAGCACGATGATGTTAGGCTCAACAACTGACTCTTACGACTCATGACAGGCCCAACTTGACCGACAGCCTAGGTATTCACAACCTAAGCTCTGATACCATAAATGTAACACCCCAAATAACTCAAAGAGTCGTTACATGCTGTAGAACCTTACTCGAGGTCTACCAGACTAACCATTCACATAAGTACACTTGTCACTTAAACATAAAACACTTAATATGGTAATTTAGGCCATGGCCTCGGCTAAAACAGTTGATTAAAAATAAAGTACGACAGTAGGTAATATAAAGTCATTGCCCACGTAGGGGACTTCAATAGTAATTTAAAAATAGAAAATGACTATTCAACTAACTCCACCAGACACAAAGAGATTTAGGAATAAGCTTCCAAGACTCGATCCTAATAACATCATGACTGAACAATCTTCGCATGCGCTTCCCGTGCTTGCTCCTTGTGCTGTCCATTACCTGAAATGCATAAGACGTATTTCCCCCATTTAAGGGGTTAGCATTCGAATGGCTAGTGCAAGTACACAACTACACAAGATTATATACAAGTACAATCCCTACCTCACTTTTCCATTTTGGGATACATTTGTAAAACAATATTCTGGAATATCATGTCTCACTAGAAGTAACATTATCAAAATAACATGTCACCACGCATTATTACCACAAATAATAACACACAAGATAACCCGCGGCCATGTCCCTTAGTATCGACCACCAGAGGTCCCACCGAACCGTCCCCGGGTGGGAAACCACAACCGGATCCAGCGCCCTTAGCATAGATCCACAGAGTCCTCGTCGGACCCCTCCCCGGGTGGACGAATTACTCACACAAATCATCAACCATATTGTAATACATCATACATAACATAATGTAATACATGTACTTGCCTTGATTAAAATTACGTAAAGAGATGGAACGGAAAGGACATCGGTACGAACTCTCTCCAGAGATTCGTTCCTAATGCACAACGATGTATAGTCAACCATAACATTTCTAGAACATAAGAAATTGTCTTAAGGTCTACCCTTTAGAACCATTCAGGGGACATTGCGAGGGCATAATTTACTATAATCAACTAACAGTGGCAATCTTGGAAACTAATCCATAAAATTTCAAAGAAAAGAATGAATTATGACTACACAGTCATAATCTATCATCAATCTAGACTAAATCAGATTAGAAAGACAAAATCATCACAAAACCCTCAAAATCCCCAAAACTAGGGTTCTACGAGATTTACCTCAATTGGGACGGTTGAGGAAGATTAGACAGTGTTAAATCTATACAAGGAACTTGAAGACGTTGATAGATGATGATATTGTTGTTATTATTATTATTATTAGTAGTAGTAGTAATAATAATAATGAAGAAGAAGAAGAAGAAGAACTGAATCAATCGAGTGCACTGAATCAACTGTGTGGACTGACTCAATCGAATCAATGAACATGAATGTAATCGAATCAATGAACTCGAATCGAATCAATCAACTAAACTGAAAAATAAGTCCAAAAGAATAGGCCTAACTATCTGCAAGTTTACTGTATAACTATGGAGATCGGTGAACAAGAGCATCATACTATCGTGACACGTCGATTTTAGTTAAACGACCTCATGTTGAAGAATGTGTTATATTTAACCAAATTGGAAATTAAAACTAAGATTATGTTTATCAGGAACCACCTCAACCACTCAATCATCCAATCACCTTAATATTTAATTTATTTCCCTCTTTTTTATATCATCAATATTCATCAACCCAACCACCTCTTTTTTTTACTAGTTTCTCAATGATCACTTCAACTATGCAACTACATAACCACAAAATTATAGATAATTATCTTTTTTCATTATATTTAATTATAATAATTGTTTTAATATTAAATTTAAATTAAATAATTAAAAATGATAAATACTAAAAAAGATAACAAACTAATAAAAATAAAAAATACGACAAAATAAGAACATAAATTACAACAATGGAAAAGTAAAATTGAAAATAAACAATCAGTAACAAGCACTCAGTTATGATCATCGAATCTTTGCTATATATGCTCGATCAAGTCATGTAACAGAGCACTGTGAGCTTATTTGTTACGAAGTTGGGACCTGGTTTTCATATAGCTCACTAGGCTTGCAATCCTATTCGTAGAGTATACGAAATCATTACTTTCATCTCCATCTTCACTTCGACGAGTATTACGTATGAGTCGATCTTCTATAAATTTTGTCGGATCATGATAGTTTGGTGAAATTCGGAAATAGGAGAATGAGTAGGATTTTGTGAGAATTCAAAGTTCATAGCATAATCGAACTCTAGGAATTCATTGGAGATTGGAAGATTATGATAATAACTTTGGGAGGAATTGAAATTTTGAGAACTATGGAAAGAGTTATTGTCTCTATCCACTGCAAAAAATAGAGAAAAAAATAATAAATGTTATATGTAGAGGAAAAAAAGAGAGTTCAAATGTGCAGTAGAATAAAGCAAGATTGATCTCTATTTATAGAAAATGGAAATATATAAAAAAAATGTTGTAGTAAAAGTAAAAAAGACAATAATTAGGGCAAAAAAAGATGTATATTCTCATTCATATAGTCCCTTTAAATAGGGAGAGATTACATATTCTGGAACATTCTAACAGGCCTAGCCCTATACTAGTTTGGGAGAAGCCCAATAGCCTGTTGACTAAGGCACACACTGTGTAATTACTTTAACACTCCCCCTTGTGCCGAATCTCCAACGCATGTCAAGTTGCCTCGTTAAAACCTCGTCAAGCAAAAACCACATGGGAAAAATGCCTTGATCGTAGGAAAAAAAAGTACAATATCCAGACATATAGGTTATGCTAATTTCATTAAGCCAAAACCTCTACTGAACATTTCGTCGATCAATGTGTGCTCAAGAACGTGATCAGTTTGTCGATCAGTGAGCTAAACGTCTAATTACCTCGTTAAAAACCTTTCCAAGTGATAAAAACCCAGTGGAAAAAAAAAAGAATCCTTGGTTAAGGAAAAAAGTGTAACTTGCGACGTGGATGTAAGACTCCCCATCAAGTCTACATCACCCCCTGATTAGTTCGTCAATCAAGGAATCTGAAAAACAGTGCATGTGATGTTGTCTCGTTAAAAACTTTGCCAAGTAATAAAACTCACTGGGACAAAATAAACGTTGGTCAAAGAAAAGAGTACAATATTGGTTGGTAAAATTCGTTATACCTCACCCTCCCATCGGATCCTTACTTCGATCTCGGGAGTTCGAAAATCCTACGCATTCCGATGTTTCTCACATGTTTTTCAAATACGGCCTTAGGTAATGATTTAGTGAATAAATCAGCCATATTCTCCTCAGACTTCACTTGCTTAACTTGGATGTTGCGAAGGGCCCGATGTTGCTGATTGCAGAAAAACTTTGAGAGATATGCTTCGTATTATCCCCCTTGATATACCCAAGCTTCATCTGTTCGATGCAAGCGGAATTATTTCAATATATGTATGTGGGCGTATCAATGACATTACTTAGTCCATTGTTACCTCGAATATGTGTGACGATGGCTCTCAACCATATACACTCACGTACCGCCTCGTGTAGAGTGATAATCTTAGCGTAATTCGAGGAGGTAGCAACAAGGGTTTTCTTAGTTGATATCCAAAATATAGCGGTGTCCCCAACGGTGAATACAAAACTAGTTTGGGATCGACCTTTATGTGGATCTGAAAAATACCCAGCATCAGCAAAACCTGCCAACACATTCATCGGGGTAGTTTCCTTGGCATTCACACTTACTTTAGTGATTGCACATTCATGGGCAGTTTCGTTAGCCTGATAGGGAAAGAAAATTCCCAAGTCAATAGTTCCTTTAAGATATCAAAAGATGTTTTGATACCATTCCAATGACGTTGCATGGGCTCAGAACTATATTTAGCCAACAAGTTTACTGAGAAGACTATATCAGGTCGAGTATACTGAGCCAAGTACAATAATGCACCTATTTCACTTTAGATAGGGAATTTCGTCTCACAAAATCTCTTCATCACATTCCTTCGGACGAAATGGATCTTTCTTCAAGTCCAAACGACGACGAATCATGGGAGGGCTTGTAATATCCGCAATTTCGAATTTCGGTAATTTTCTTTTTTCGGAGGAAGTTCGTTTTGACAACTCTATCATGACCGTTTCGTCATTCGGAGAATATTTAATTCTGCACTTTTTGTCATCCGAGTTCGTTTCGGTGCTGCTTTGTTGAGTTCCGTGCTTTTTAGCGACTTTTCCGCGCTTGAGTTCGGTTCTTGCGAATCTCGTTCGAAACTGTCGTTTGGGGTTTTTCGTAAGTTCATTTAACGTTGTTATACGTGTTGTGAGCTTCGGTTTGATTATTCGTTGTCGTATGGTGATTTTCGGGCATTTGGGCCATTTTCGTAATTTCCCAAAGTTTGGGGTAATTACCTTCCGTTGTCGAATTTCGAGCCTTCGGGTGGTCGGAATCATGTGTCCTACTAGCTCTTAGATTCGTCTTTGTGAGTACTTCGTAACCGTATCTTGGTTCGTATTCGAGTTCGGGTTTCGGTGTCGTTTTGTTAAATCAGGATTACTAAACGACTTTTCTAAGTATGAGTTCGACTTTGTTAGATCACCATTAATTTTTGGTAACTCAAAAATTCTGAATCTTTGCAATATTATAGAGCATCGAGTTAGCTTTCCAATGGTTCGAGCGGTGAGTCAATCGAGTCCGACGAGAGAGTTATGGTCGTTTTAGCTCACCCGCTCGTTATTGGCGATCACCGGCCGAACTTCGGCCGTGTCGTCCGACACACCCGTGCCGTACTCGTCCGGAAATGTCAGTCTCGCCTCAGACCCGACTGTCGCCTGCACGGCCGAGCCGAACTCTTCGGATAAGCCAACCGATCGCCAGAGGCCCGACCGTGTTCAGACACGGCCGAGTCAATGCCGAGCGCCGCGGACAGTCACTATCGGTAGGCCCCTCGGCGCGGCCGTGTCTAGCAGACACGGTCGAGTCCTCGCCGCCAGTGCGCGCCACGACCGTGTCGCGGACACGGTCGAGTCTGTCGGCTATTTAAGGCCCCGCAGACGTTTTTCTTGCCATTTTTCACCTTCTTCTTCTCCTCTTCCGCACTGGCGTGTTCTAAGCTTGAAGCCATGTTGTTTAACAACATATCCATGGAGTTCTTGAGGTTATATCATCAATAATCCGTCCGATATCATCCCTTGATCCAATGAATCAAGGTTAGATCTTTAGAACCCTACTTTTGGTAAAATTGGGGGTTTTCGTGTTTTTGTCCGATTCGTTCCGTTTTGTTGATTAATTCATGATGAATATGATTAATCTTGTTGGTATTCTTAGTTTCCCTACGGATTCATGGTATATTTCGTGATTTTTACGGAATCGAGAGGGTTTGGTTGTGGTCCGCCTCGTTGTTGTTTATATACGAATATACATGAATCGTAGGCGGGTTTTCGAGTGTATTCCAATTCCGTATTCATTTAGAAATGGTTGTGATTGTATTCTTCGAATCGTTAGGTTCGGTTTCATTGGTTCCTAGCGTTCGTCGGTGACTTTCCTTTCCGTTCGTTGCGTCGTCAATAATTCAAGGCAAGTATTCTTGGAAACCTTTATGCTTAACGTGAAATGGTAATGTATATTGTGTGTGCTTTACTCACCTCGGGAGGGTCCGACGGGCCTCGAGGGAATCTATGGCTTCGTCTGGATTCATGAGTTTGATTCGCTAGCCACTCGGGAGGGTCCTTAGAGGCCTCGAGTGGGATTCGTGGCTTCGTCCCGGTCTAGGTGACGTGTGGTGCTTGGTTTGTTTTATGAATGTGGCCGGCTCGGGAGGGTCCTTAGAGGCCTCGAGTGGGATTCGTGGCTTAGTCCGGTCTAGGCAAATTAATTGTGACTGTTTGTTTCCTAAAAGACATGTCTTGTTTTGGTTTTCGAAATGATATTGGTGCATGTACTATGAAATGTGTAAGCGATTGGTTTGCCTTGAATACTTGTACTAGCGTAATTGCTAACCCCTCTGGGGACCCGTTGTCGGGGAAATTCTTGTTATGGATTTCAGGTTATGTTCATCCAGACGAGCGGGCGCTGGGATGGTACGAGAATGTCGGCCAAGGTTGTTGACATGTGCAATCGAGTCTTGTTATTTCTTACTGTCTCTTTTGATGTGGATGTTTTCCAAATTGTAAACTTATAGATTGTACTCGCGAGTACTTAGGCTTTTCCTTTCAGATTGTGATTGGTCTTCGTTGGAGTTCTTTGTATTTGTCGGTTGATGTTATTTATGCCGGTTGTACCGGACGTGTTGTTTTATGTTCTTATTGTTAACAATTGTTACCTTGCTAACCGAGGCGGTTAGTCGAGTGGTGTTTTCTTGTGTTAGCCTGGTGGGTCCCATGTAGGGGTCCACGGCGCTGTAATTCTCCTCGAATATCTTGTGGTTTTTACAGAAATTGTATCTGATCTCTAGGTTTTTGGTTACCTATGATTGTTGGTTTTTTGTGTATTTTTGTTTTTTTTTTTGCACATTGTCACACCGCCGGCATCTCAAGACATCCAGTGCTCGTAAGTTTTCCTTACTCGATTCTCTTGTTTTCTCGTATTGAAATTCCACTTCTTGGTGTGATTGCCTCTCTCGTACTTATCGTCGAGTTGTTTTTTTACGATCCATCCGGTTCGTGCACCTTTGATTCTAGTATTGCGCAGTTTTTATCTCTCTCGAGTATGTGCGTCGCTGCTCGGGCTTGACCGTTTGTCGCTTTGCGAGCCTTCCATCGCTAAACTTCCTAGCATTGGTGGGATCGTTGGTGATCGAAAGATCCGAGTTTTGCTCGTGATATATTGTGAGAGGGCTTGACTCTCTAGTCTTTTCTTTGTGTGATGGAATCTGTGTTTGGTAATTGCGATATACTAAATGTATGTTGAGCCGAATGTACCGATGAGTTGGACAGAAGGGTGCGGATGATGTAGAAGTTTTGAACATTGATATGTTCCAGATAGGTATTGATGGCGAGTTTGTTGAGAAACTCACATAGCCGGGTTTCGACATATGTCCGAATCGGTGATCTTTGGTTACGTTGTTAAACTTGAAGAGATAGTTTGACATATGCTTGGAATTAGTATTTCCGAGTTGCGCTTTTAACCGGTGATTTTGAATGTCGTATATGAGTGTGTCCGGGAATTGTTGGTACTTGGCTAATTATTATTATTTACAACCAATGTGTTTCTATTAATAATAATACATGCGGCGTGCATGCTTGAAAATTTCTTAGACTTGATCGTAATGTGGGTTTTTGAAAAGTGACATGAATTTGGGCGAGCCAGCCTTGTATTTTCAAATAAAACCTTGTGTCGGTATTTAAAGGTCGTGTATAAAAGTGTTTAGGACATTTTATAAAATGCTACCACTGTTAAGCCCTTGTCGTGTTTAAAAGGGTCTTGAAAACGATTTTTAACTTATCGGTTTTATTTTCGAATAACTAGAGTATACGATTTTAAAATCAGATTAGCCTGGGAAAACCTAGGCTTTCGAGCCAAGTTGTGTTGGTTGAGTTTTGTCTCGTCGGATTTTGTCTGACTTAGTCGCATCGCGACGCGTCGTTTGAGATCATTGGTCGTGATTAGTATCAAAGGGCGGTCGTCACTTACGTGCGACCTATGGATGTAATACTCCCTTCCTTGTGTTGTGCCTCGTGTGACACGAGTTATTTGTATGATTAGTCGATTGAATGATGGAATCCTTCTATGGATTTTGATTTCACGATATGTGTTTATTAGACTCTCGTATTTGGTTTATACGAGGAGTGTCGTCACTACTGATGTATTTTCGTACCGTATTTTATCCGCTGCGTGAGTTCTTTCAAACGGCTTTCGGTATTTTGCAACCGAGTTTTATTTCGTAAAACCGATTCCTTGAATCAAGTTTTGGCATTTTGGCCTTGAATATTTCATGATGGTTTGACAAATGAGTTTTGAGTTTTGGAAAATATCACCGTCATTGGTCTTTTTAGCATTTTCGAAATGAGATGGGAAATCATGCTTAGCACAGTAAATCCTTGTGAGAAGGGTTTACGGCATGTAATTTTATGATATGTTGTTGTTGTCTCTGTGAATCGTTAGCGCACGCTACGCTTTACGGCTTACGCGCGCGAGAGTACGTTGGTAGCACGCTAAAGGGAGAATAGCGCACGCTACACAGTAGTTCGGAGCGATCCAGAACTACCGGACTGGATCTGAAGTTCTCGTTAGCGCACGCTAACACTTGGGATTAGCGCACGCTAACAGTGTATTTTTGGTCAGGAGTTTTGTTTGGTGCCGTGATAGCGCACGCTAACCTTAATGATTAGCGCACGCTAATTGTGTCCAGTATAAATACCGGACACCAGTCTAGAAGTTGCATTTTTCTTCATTTTTCTTCTTCCTCCATGAGATTGAGACGTAGCGACTAGGTTTCGCATTGGGGCTGATTTTTTTTCTTCCATCCAAAGGTGTTTTGGAGTATCCTAGATGATTTTTAACATCATCTAATCCATTGTTCTTCGCCGAATCCAGGCAATTTTTCTTGAATCCCTAGAGTTGACTTTTTGGAGTTTTGTTCTTGATGTCGTTTTCCATCCGGTTTTGATAAACCGATCGTTGTTTTAACGATGTTGTTAAGCATATCCTAGGGATTGTATATCACTGTCTTGATTGTGAACGATTTAATGAGTGTGCTATGATGTGTTTAAGTGAATATTGACAAGTGTGAATTCTGGGCATTTTGCCTATCAGACTAAAAACCTTGAGTATCTTAGAAAATAAATTTTGAGACGTACTTTTAAAATGAATTATTTTCTCGTAGTACATACAAGGTGCCACAACACGTTTCAAATATTCTTCTACCTCGAGGACCAAAATACTTTGAGATATTTTCAATGTTTTAGAAACACTTTTATTTAGACCCGAGGGTCGAATATTCTGAAAGTTTTCACTAAGAGAAAGTGTCCTCATTTTTATCAAATGCGAAATGGTTCTCCAAAGTCTCGATAACGATGTTTCACGTTTGTACTTTTTGAAAGGTGATACTCAAGATCAACCGGTGTTCTTCTAAATTATTTTCAAAATGAGGTTTTCGTTTTTAAAACCTATCCATTCCCGTTTGAGGGATGGGTATATATGTATGATGTTCGCGTTGTCGTTATGATGTTTGCTCCCGAGTATGATCAGATTGGTGGCATGAACGTCGAGGCGTTGCCACGCATTTGTTGTGAGAGGTGGGATGTTAGTGTCGAATGTTGCCGCCTCGTAGTGATTTCTACGTTGTCGCGCATGTGCGAGCTGTTAGAGCTTGGTTTGGTATGACCGTTGTTGTTACCCAAAATATTATCCGGAGATAGTATTGCTGGAACGATCGAGTAACAAACAAAATGCGAGAACACTTCCATGGGAAAATGGATAACACAAGATTTGCCGGGGTTGTTAGTCCCGGGCTTGAATGCTCTCGCGAGATGTTATTAATAAATATACTGTCGAGTACAAATATTAATGTTAGAATCTAATACAATGAGTGTAAAAGCTTCTAGTTATCTAGGCTTTAGAGCGCGTAGATTGCCGGAAGAACCAGATGGATGAATCTGTGAGTTCTTGCTTGGAATTTATGATGAATGTGTGAATGTCACTATGAATATGTTAGTGCTTGCCAAAAGAGCCTTTTGTTCTCTCTTTGGTGTGTATTTTGCACTTAATTCGTGGTAGAATCCCTCCTTGGCCGCAACCGTGAGTTCTCTATTTATAGGGGACTAAGTAGTTGGGATCCTCGGGCGATCGCGGGCGATCGCCGTTTTCTATATTAAAATAAACGGCCGATCGTCCCGTCACGTGGGCTGTTCCCTTGAGGTCCGAGGTTGCGGTTGGAGGCCAGGGTGAACGATGGGAAGCCAAGACGCCGCGAGTCGGCCTTGTCCGAGGAGGTCCACTTCACCTTTCGGCGGCCTTGCGGTAGGTGCGGTAGGTGACAGTCAGTCAATGATCCTTTTGTTGGTATCCTATGAAGATCCGCGGGTGGGCCATCGTCAAGATTCGGTCTTCGACGACTTTGACGGATCTTTGGATCCCCACGTGGCATGAGACGATCGCCTGCGAACCGTTAGACAAAGGCGATCGCTGTGTATCAAAAGACGATCGCTGGTTACCAAAAGACGATCGCTATATTATCTTAGGACTTTAGGTGTTCGTCCGGAGTTTGGCTTCTATGGTTGACTTTTCGGGGAGGTCGCCGATCGCCTATTCTCGCGAGTTAATCGTCGCACAACAATTGCCCCCATTTCGCCTTGATGTTGAAAACACGGGGTGAGGTGGCACTGTTGGCGATCGCCGATGTTTAGACGACACCGATCCGAATTCAAATATGGACGACCTTCTTTCGCGTCGGGAGCGGGAAAAGAAGGCGGGCCTTTCACTGGCAGGCAGGACACGCGTCGTCTTGCTGCCGGGGAATCCGACGGTTTGTCGGACATTTACCGTGGCATGCCCTCGAAAAGACGCGTATGCGGGATTCGAGGGCCGCATTTAATGCGTCCCCACGTGATTCCGATTCGGTCCCCGAGGTTTCTCCTTTTTGCATTTAGGCCCTCGTTCCCATCTATAAAAAGGGGGCTTCTTCTCCTTCACTTTTACGCACCCTTAGCATCCATGCCGAATTTGCAGAAATTTCGGAGCCTTGAGTGCCGATCTTCTTCTTTTTCTAGGTAAGATTAAATTTAACCTTCTCCTTATCTTTACTTTCCAATATGTCGGGAGGATCGAAAACCTTCGAGGCCGGAAGTTCTTCCATTGCCGCGCGTTGCCTGAACGGGGAGGTTCCGTTAGAGTGGATATGGAGACGGCAGTGAAGCTATTCGAGCGGGATTGCACCAAGAACTCGAAAAACTTTTCAACGAGGCCGAGGTAGCGAGGACGGCGGAGCAGGGGGTTCACGGTGGATGAAGACGATCAGTGCGGGAGGCACAGGAAAGAGAGAGCAGATTCGGCCCCTCCTATGTGGCTTTTGCTCGATGATGGAAACGATCACTGGACCTTGCCCGGAGTCGATTTCGAGGCCTACTCCGCCGCTCACCCTTACAAACATGTGAATCGGACGGTCTTTCAGCCGTCCGTCTCCGTGGACTCTCGGCCGATCCGAGTACGGCGACCAAGAATGACCTGAGCCGCTGGAGGGCCAAATATCACATCCCCTCGGACGTCTCCCTTCACGTGCCTTTGGAGAATGAGCGCGCCGACCAACCGCCCCGGGATATGGTCGCCGTCAGAGATGATTATGGAGGCGGAGTGCGATTCCTGCCACTCGCCGTCTCCTATTTCTTGATCGCTGGAATTTGGCGCCTCTTCAATCGACGCCGAATGCTTGGCTGCGCAGATCATCTCGCACGTTGACCTTGTTCGGCGGTCACCGTTATTTCGTCACCTTAGCGCTGGAGATGAATTATCTGTTTAAATTGGGTCACAGAAAGGGACGATCGGCGGTTATCATATCCAGGCCGACTCGGGAGAGTGGTTCTTGGCGTGCCGAATAAGACCAAGGGCGACACAGCAAAATGGTGTTGGGTCGGCGGGGCATGGCGATCGGCGTTGAGTGAAGGGCTGAATGAAGAGTTGGAGATTCCCACTATTTTAGGAGAGGAATCAGTAAGGATTTAAACTCTCCCTTTGATTGAGCTTGTCTTGGGTGATCTAATTTTGTTTTCTTTGCAGACCTCTCGTAAATGACCGGCGACCTCCGCTTGATTTCTTGATCGTTTGGGAGCGTATTCGTGCGTTGCCGAACTCCTTTATTAACGTTCGATCGCTTGCAATCAAGCTCATCGGTTGGGGCTCGTTTGTTTTGCTACCCTCGTCACTTGAAAGTTCAAGGTATGAGGTTAAATGGTGTTTCCTTTCTTTGACGATCGTCCAAGATGTTGTTTTATTTTATCTAACTTGTTTGCACCTTTTCTTTGTGAGGCTTACTTTCCCGAATCGCGAACCTCCGCGAGAGATAGCTATGTCGGACTTGGGAGTTCTTGGTCGCCTTAATTTGGGCAAGCGGTCGCGTTCTGCGACAGCGTCACAACCTTGCCCGTGTGAGACCCGCCGAGGCGCCTGGCCGCTGCCGGTGGTCGAGGGGAGGAACGGCTCAAACGCCGCAAGAGGCGGAGGTCGGAGTCCGTCGATCTCGAGGCGGACGTATCGATTCTTGAGCCTCGGTCGCTGCGGCTCCTATCTCCGCCATCCCGATGATGGAGCGATCTCGCGCCAAGCCCTCGGTCACGGACCGGTCATCCGCGGCTCGGCGAAGAAGATGGCGATCGCCGATGCGGAGACACCCAGGCAAGCCTTTTTTCTGACGCGACCCGAAATGGTCAACAGTAAGAGTGGGTCAAAATATTTCGAGTTAGGCATTAGAGCATGGTATGGGCTAACTCCTTGATTTCCTTGGTTTGCGCTGCAGGTTCGCCTCGCCGGCCGGACGTCGCCCCATGGTCTTGGATTTCTGTCGAGCAAGGCTCCACAAGGTTCTGTCGAAGTCCACCTTACGTTCGCGAGCGGTCACTTCCTGCCCAAGGCTTGGGCGGCCAAACCTTGGCGCGATCGCTCGTCGCGATCTGGAGATGCCATGCGGGCGGCCGTTGCCTGGCTCTTCGGCGGCGGATGGCCGTCAGTGCTCGGGATTTTGAGGCGACCCTCACTGCTCATCTCCATCGCGAGCTCGAGACCGCCTAATGTAAATATCGAGGATGCGAACGGATTCGGTCGATGGAGAAAGAGTATGAGGAGACCGCCAAGCGGGCTAAGGGGACGTGGATCGATTGCGGGAGCCGAGTCGCTCCAAGGAAGCCGCCGATCGAACTGTAATAAGGAGAAGGAGACTCGCGAAGCTCGAGGCTTCGCAGAGGAGGCAACCGGCCAAGGCTGCGGTGGATCGGCTGGTGAGCCGGAGGCGGCGAAGAGAGAGCCGAGAAGGCCGGGGCGAGAATGTTGCCAAGGCGGCCGAATCAAGTGAGGTCGAGAAGACGGCGGCGGATCGAAAGGGCGGTGAAGGCGATCGAGGTCGATCCCTACCTTAACGTCGGGCACGTCGGCGAGTTCGCTTACTATTTGGCCTATCTTGGCCCTGTCCGAGTTGCTCAAAAGGCAGGGGTCGAGACCGGACCTCTGATGGACAGCTTCAGCTCCGATGTCTCCCAGCATCCTCTGCAGCCTGAATTCTCTCGGCCGATCCTTGACTGGGTCGACCTCGGGAGTGCCTTGAGTTGGGATCCCGGCAAACTCATTCATCCAGGCCGATGCCCAAGCCGATCCGCGACCCGAGGGCGAAGACCAAGAAAGGGCTTTGAGAGGCTTTTGTTTTTCCTCTGAACTTGTACTTTTTGTTGTAATGCCTTGAGCCTTGAAATGTATGAAGCTTGTGTTTATGAATAAAATACTCCTTTTCTCATTCCGCGTAATGCATTATATGCGATCGCCTTTGACTATTTGTGTGCAATTTTTCGAGTACGCGTATATTTGCTTTCGATTTTTGTTCGTCCGCCGATTGTCCGAGTGTTGAAAGTATTGACATGTTTTGAATTGGAATTCTTACTTGTAATTTTTCGGACGATCTCGATCGCCCGCATGTTTTTGAGCGAAGCCGATCGAATATGGTTTCTCTTTGTTCGATCGTATTTGAGAGTAGCTCGGCTATCCTCGCCCCTTGTTTTTGTTCACTTATTGTAAGTAAGGGAACAAAGACTAGTCTGTCTGGCGAGCTATCTTCATTTCGCCGATTCTCAAGAGTCATGTGTGGTTGCGGTGTTCGATGGACCGATCTCCCCAATCGTGTCTTCGTGTGCGCGGATATTTAGTACCTGCGACTCACTTTTTGTGAGGGTCCTCCGTTAGGCTATGCCCGCCTTGTGTTAAAACGGAAGGCGGGCGATCTCGGCCTGGAGGAGTCCTTGCGCGAGTGTTGTCGCTTATTCGACACCACGTCGCGGCTTGTCACTCTGCTTCCACCTCGGCCCGCCATGAAGATGGCGATCCTCGACGGTGTACGTTGAGGCGGGGTAACGGCACGTCGCATTGTTCGGGTTCACCATGTTAGATGATGTACCTTGAGAACGTGCGATCGCGCCATCGACTATTTTGGAGGGTCCTTCGCCACGTCGACCTCGTATTTAAACGAAGGGCGGACGATCTTAGCCCAAAGGAACCTTGCATGGGCGAAGTCGGTTCCATCGACCTCCGTGACCATGGTCGCAATAATTTTACCTAGGATCGTCGTGATCGCCGATCGTCGGTGATATGCGATGCACAGTGGGGCGATCGCCATAACAGATGGGATAACAAAAATCTCATTATATTCCTTGTACATCATTGAAATCGAATACAAATTTTTCACCGATAGTATTTTTTCGATGCACGGCGTTCCAGGTATTGGTCCGAGTACCGTCAGATGTTCCATTCAGAGCTCCTTTAGTTAACCATCTGGATACTCCGAAAGGTCCTTCCATTTGGACCAAAGACGCCTGTATGGGTTTGGATTTTCTTGAGGACGAGATCGCCCACTTGAAATCTTCTCTCGACCTTTGAATTGAAGAACTTCTCGCTCTCCTTTGTGGATTGTGTTCTTCATTTCGAGGTCACCGTCTTTCTTCAAGCATGTCTAGGTCGATTCACGGCTACATCGTTGTCGGTCGTCATCTCCTGTCGGTTCGATGGGCCGAGGACGGCGATCTCGAAGGAATCACCGCTTCATTAGAAGGTAAGGGCGAACGGGTTTCACGGCCAATTGCGGGTCGCCGCTCGGTAGGACCATAAAACGTCTGGGAGCTCGCCGCCCATCTTCCTTGCACGGATTCGAGTCGTGCTTTGATCGTGTGTTTGAGGATCTTATTCACCGCCTCTACCCGCCCGTTCGTCCGAGGGTGATAGGCGCCGAGAATAACCTTTTGACTCCCCACTTTTCACGCATTGCATGACTTCTAAGCCGCCGAATCGCTTTCCGTTGTCGGAGATGATGGCACAGGGCAAACCGAATCGGCATATTATGTTTTTCCATATAAACTTGATCACTTGTTCTTGGCCGATCTTGTTGAGCGGTTCGGCCTCACCCATTTGGTGAAATAATCGACCCAACGATGGCGAACTTACCTGGAGCCGTCGGCAAGGGACCTATAAGGTCGATGCCCCATTGCGCAAATGGCCAAGGGCTATACATGGAGGTGAGTTCGGGTGATAGTTTTATGTTGGGGCCCATTATCTCGACATCTATGACAAGATCGCATAAGCGATCGCGTCTTTCAAGTGATGGCGGAAAAATCCTTGTCAGTCGTCTTATGGAGGAGGGCTCGTCGCCGCGTGGTTCCCACAAATCTCGTCATGGATTTCATTAAAACGAGCCGACCTTCCTCCGGTGTAATACACTTGAGGAGGGGAAGGCCGAAAGCTCGCTTGTAAAGCCGATCGTCGATAGGGTATATCTGGTCGCACGGCCGGAGTTGGCGAGCTTTAACACGGCCGTCGGGACCGTTCCGTCTTTTAAGTATTTGATGAACGGAGTCATCCGATTCTCTTCTGCGATGGCGATGTGGTAACCAAATTCTGTCGATCGGCCTTGCTCACTTAGTGATTTGGATGTTGGAGAAGTCACGCCCATCCGATGATGCTAGTTTGGAAAGTGCATCGGCACGGGAGTTGTGCTCTCTCGGGACTTGCTCGATTAGTACTTCTTCAAATTTTGTGCACATTTCGGCGACCGGCTCTTGGTATTTGACCATCCGTCGCCGCGTGCCTCATATTCCCCCTTGACTTGGTTCACGACCAAAAGGGAGTCCATGTAGATATGGAGGCGTCGAACATCTAGGGCGAGGCTAGATCAAGCCCGCCTACCGGGGCTTCGTATTCGGCTTCATTGTTGGTCGCACGAAACCGAAACGCACGGCATTTGTGAAACTCGACCGTCTGGGCTAATGAGGACAATCCGCCTCGCTCTCGCATTGGTCGCCGAGCCATCCACGTATAATTTCGAGTGTGTCGGCCGACTGGCCTGACCGTGAGGGAACGTTAATTCCACCACGAAGTCCGCCGAGCTTGGCCTTTGATCGCCGTGCGAGGAGCGTAAGTGATACCGTATTGTGCGATCTCCGGCGACCACTTGAGGAGTCGCCTGGTGTCCTCGGTGCAGGACTTGTCTTAGAGGTAGAGTGGTTAGGACCTCCACCGTGATCGAAGAAGTAAGCTCTCGGTTTCGTACACTCATGACAAGGGCATGGCGATCTTCTCCAATGGTGTGTAACGTGTTTCGGCGTCGTGGAGCGCTGGCTAACATAGTAGATCGGCAAGTGGGCTTGCCCCTCTGCTCGCACGAGCGGCACTCGGTGCGACCTCCGAGCCGCTAAGTAAAGGAATAATTTCTCAGGGGATCGGCTTTGCCAGGATCTGGGGTTGGATAGATATTCCTTTATTTTGGCGAATCTATCTCGGCTTTCTTTCGTCCATGCGAACTTCTTGTTCTTGATGGTCGCGAAGAAAGGCTTGCTTTTATCGCCGAGCCGTGATATGAACGGTTGAGGCGGCTATACACCTGTGAGGCGTTGCACTGCTTGATGTTTCGCGGTTCCTGCATGTCAAGGATCGCTCGTATCTTGGCGGGGTTCGCCTCGATCCCCTTGGCTCACTATGTGCCCCAAGAACTTCCGAGCCCACCCCGAAGTTGCATTTCTTGGGGTTCACTTCATGTTAAACTTCTCAAGGATGGCGAACGTCTCGGCAAGATCGTTGAGGTGATCTTCCTTCTTGAGGCTTTTGACCACGATATCGTCAATGTAGACCTCCATGGTCTTGCCGATCCGATCGGCGAACATCCTGTTGACTAATCACTGGTAGGTCGCCCCTGCGTTTTTCAAGCGAGCGGCATTCGACCCAAAAGTATATGTCTTTTTCTGTGTGGAAAGATGTGTGTTTTATGTCTTCCTCTCGCCATTGGGATTTGATGATATCCGTGAAGGCATCCATAAACGACATCATTTCGCAACCGCCGTGCTATCGACCGGATGATCGATATGAGGCATTGGGAAGTGATCTTTTGGACATGCCGCGTTGAGGTCGGTGAAGTCTATGCATAATCTCCGAGAGCGATCGGCTTTTGACGAGCACCGCGTTGGCGACCCACCGTGGTTCGTCGATTGCTACTCCGATCACCATTGCCGAGTAACCACGGACTTCTATGTCGAGCGCCGCGTATTTCTCGGGACCGAACTTCCTACGCTCGGTGAACAGGTTTCATTGTCCGGTCGATCTTCGATAATGGCAGCGTGTTCGGGACTTATGCCAACCATATCTTGATGCGACCGTGCAAAGACACCGATGTTCTTACGTAGCAAGTTGATCGATCTCCCTTTAATTCGCGGTCGATGCTCGCGCCGATCCGTACCTCCCGCTCGATGATCCGGATCCATCGTAATGCTTTCTAACTCTTCGACAGAACGGCCGCCTCTCGTTGGTACGATCTCGGACTCGGTCCTTGGATCGATGTCGAGACTTGGCTCGAAACCGATCCTTGGCTCGATGTCGTCCGTCGATCGATGAGAGATGGCGTCCACGAGTCGGGTTGGTACGAAGTCTCGTGCTCGTCGATCTCCATGGGTTGATCGTCGGTCGCTTCAATGTTACATACAAGACGGGAAGTATTGAAAGAATTAACAACATAGGAGTAACTCAAACATCTCTTTGCCATTAGTTGATCTCCTTTACAAGTCTGACCGTCCCATCGCGGTGGGAATTTGATACGAAAAGAAAGATGAAGCGACCGCCTCAAAGGTTTCTAAAAGGGCGACCTAGGAACCCATTATAGATCTTGGGCCTATCTATGATTACAAAGCTTAGGTTCCTAGTAATCCTAACCTTGGGATCATAAAAGCATACTAGCTCGACGGAGAGCTTGATCCTCCCGTAGGCTTGGGTGTGTTGTCGCCGAACCCTTGAAGTACGGTGTCGAAGGCTTGATGAATTTGATCGGGTTGCCGAGTTGGTCTAGGGCGGATTTGAATATGATGTTGCAAAAACTCCCATTGTCGACCAACACGCGATCGGCCGTCTTCCCAAGGATGCAAGCGGAGATCACTAGTGCATCCTCCTTGGGACATTGCACTCCTTCCTGTCCTTGTTGGAAAAGGTGATGAGCGCGTCTCTAGAGATGGTCGGTTCCGGTACAACGACGTGGACCCGGTGAATGCCCTCGGCTCGGCTTTTCGTTTCTGTTCGACATGGTGGAAGCAGGGAAAGACCCCGAGGTTTCCACCTCCCGCTGAGCATGTTGACCGGCCGCGAGTTGATCGGTGGGACCGAATCATCGAGTATTCCGGCTCATGCTCAGTCAGCGGCCGGATTGGGAGGAGTTCTCTCGTGTTGCCGAAGCTCGCGCCTCCGGTCCTTTCCGTCCTTGGTTCCGGCTTGGTGACCAAGTTGTCCGGTTGCCTTCCTCAAACAATCGCGAGTTGCTGAGGAGATCGCAGCCAGCTAGTGTTGTGGCCGGACTCTTATGATAGGCACGAAATTTGCTACGGTCTAGGTGACCGTGGTCCCTTATTGGCTTTGGCTTGAAAGCCACTCGCGACCCTTGATCGCGTTGAAGATGTGGGCCGGAGATAAGTTGAGGTTGTGAAGAAGGTGGACCTCTACATCCTCGAAGGCTTTGAACTCGCCAGCGGCTTGGCGATCGCCTTTACAGGCTTGGCGACCGCCTTCTTACGGACATGGGAGGGTGCTTTTCCTTCTTGGATGGTCCCTCTTCTAAGCGGAGTGAGAGCATCCTCTGTCGGCCGGGAACCCGCGGCCTTGTTGCGGAAAATCGAATAGGTCGGGGATATCTTTTGTGAGATGCTGAACATGGGCGGCGTCCGTGGAATCCGCTCATAATCGAGTTGAGAGCGATCTCGTCGGCCGACGGCTCACCGTGAGGACTATCTCGTCTACCCGGTCGATGTAATCCCCATCCGATTCGTCCTTCCCGCCCGATTTTCATCATGCGGTGAGGACCTTCCGGCGAGCGACTTTGGCGGCGAAGTATGACTGAAGTCGTTCGCTAGCTTCTCAAAGCAATTGATTGAGCGAGATGGTAGTGAGGTGTACCATCCGTGGCGAGGTCGCCCGAGTTAACGGGAACATCGACATCTCGTCGCATCCAAGCTCCGCACTTTTAGGTCATGTAGATCCTAATTTGCTTAAGTGGGTTTCCGGATCCGATTTCCCTCGTATAAAGGTGTTTGTGGGGATTGATAGTTGGTTGGGTAAGGCGAGCTCGACCGAGTCGTGAGTGGTTCGCAGAACCAATGATCGATCTCCTGGCGCCGCCCATTTTCCATGAGCGCCTTCATCTCGTCGAGTGGCGTTGTATGGCGGCTTATCGCGTCGCTGATCGCTCGCCGATTGACTCTCGAGCGTGAACCAAGGCGATCGTGTGCGATCCTCGGCCGTGGTGAGCGACGATCTCCCTGCCGGAGGGTTCCCTTCTTGGGCGAGCAGGGCTCGTTGGCCGGTCTGTCTCTTGGGAGTCGGATACGCCGAACTCACAGTAAAGGATTCGGATATCGATGTCTCACTGGGCCGGAGTGCCCCGTCGCCATGAGGATCGCTCTCAAGCGGTGAAGACGGAATCGTCCCGCCTTACGAGCCTTCTCCGGCTCGGGGCTTTCTGCCGATTTCTCAACATAGATCCCCTTGAGCTTAGTTTGCTTGCCGTGGTTGGTGGCCGACGGGTGATGGTGGGCGCATCGTGGGCCCTCTGCCGTTCCTCGAGGATGGCTATAGCCTCCTCAACTGCTCCGATGTCCGGAACCGATCGAGTGAGAGGCTAGAACCGTCCCTCGGGGCGGGAGTGAGAGCCTAGCGTCGCCATGGTCGCCTTCCGCCGTGGGCCAGGATTCGGTCCTCGCCGAATAAGATTTCGGCAGATCTCGAGTGGCCCTCTTGGAGGTTGTTCTTGATGTCATTTTCGATGGTTTTTCTATTGAAGAACGGTGAGTGTTTCTTCAAGTATATGTCGGAGAACGGTGAGTGTTCTTGAGACGGTAGGAATAAAAATGAAGGTTTGGAACACACCCCTCCTTCTAGCGCCAATTGTTGTTACCCAAAATATTATCCGGAGATAGTATTGCTGGACCGATCGAGTAACAAACAAAATGCGAGAACACTTCCGTGGGAAAATGGATAACACAAGATTTGCCGGGGTTGTTAGTCCCGGGCTTGAATGCTCTCGCGAGATGTTATTAATAAATATACTGTCGAGTACAAATATTAATGTTAGAATCTAATACAATGAGTGTAAAAGCTTCTAGTTATCTAGGCTTTAGAGCGCGTAGATTGCCGGAAGAACCAGATGGATGAATCTGTGAGTTCTTGCTTGGAATTTATGATGAATGTGTGTGAATGTCACTATGAATATGTTAGTGCTTGCCAAAAGAGCCTTTTGTTCTCTCTTTGGTGTGTATTTTTGCACTTAATTCGTGGTAGAATCCCCTCCTTGGCCGCCGCAATCGTGAGTTCTCTATTTATAGGGGACTAAGTAGTTGGGATCCTCGGCGATCGCGGGCGATCGCCGTTTATATTAAAATAAACGCCGATCGTCCGTCACGTGGGCCTGTTCCTTGAGGTCCGAGGTTGCGGTTGGAGGCCATTTGGGTGAACGATGGGAAGCCCGGCACGCCGCGAGTCGCTGTCCGAGGAGGGTCCACTTCGTACCTTTCGGCGGCCTTGTCGGTAGGTGCGGTAGGTGACAGGCTGGGGTCAATGATCCTTTTTGTTGGTATCCTATGAAGATCCGCGGGTGGGCCATCGTCCAAGATTCGGTCTCGACGACTTTGACGGATGCTGGATCCCCACGTGGCATGAGACGATCGCCTCTGAACCGTTAGACAAAGACGATCGCCAGGTATCAAAAGACGATCGCTGGTTACCAAAAGACGATCGCTATATTATGCCGGACTTTAGGTGTTCGTCCGGAGTTTGGCTTCTATGGTTGACTTTTCAGGGAGGTCGCCGATCGCCTATTCTGGCGAGTTAATCGTCGCACAACAACCGTGTGCATCGGTGATCGTTCCGTTATGTGTCGGTTGTTAATGTCTTGTTACCTTGCTCCTGTTTTTGTGAATTTCGTGGATGAGGTCGGGGATACTACCCATACTAGTTTGACTTCTGTATTTTCTCTTTCTCCAGTCTATCGATTCGCTCGTGTTTGTTGATACTCTCTGAACTTGTTTTGTATTTCGGGTTCATCATTCGAACGAGCTGTGATCTTGTTTTGGGTCGATCTGGTTATCGCTGTGACTTTTCCGAGTTCGGTTCGATTCTTGTGAACCTTGTTCGGAAGTAACATCTTTTGGTTCTACTAGTTCTTTTATTCGAAGTGGATCGGATTTGGAACTTCTGTATTTTCGACTCTGTCGACTCGTTTATGTCCGTTGACATTTCTGAACTTTCCCTATCCCTTGCTTTTGTTGATCGAACGAGTGTGGTATTGTTTTGGAATAACTCGTTTGTCGCTGTGACTTTTCAATCGCTATTCCCTATCCTGTGGATCTTATGGGAATGCATTCCTTGTAGTTCTCACCAGATCATCCTGGGAGTTGTTGTTTGAGTTTTATTATCCTTCGTGTTTCGGACATGATTGTTCGATTTTTGTTGTCTCGATCGTTTACTTGTTCAGTTTGTGTTCTCGTTGTGTGATCGTTGAGCATTCAGGCTCCTTCCTAATTCCCTTAAGTTTGGGAAATTAGTCTCGTTTTCGATCTTCCAACCCTTGGGCGGTGGAATTCAGTATTAGTTCAGCGATTGGCTCGCGTTTCGATTGATGTACCGTTGGGTTGGTCAATCATACAGACTTTCGTTCGTTGTGTTTTGTGATTGTCGGATAATTGACTTGGCTATATTATCCGTTTGATGACGCTTGTCATTTGTTGGTTTTATTATATCCCTAACGGCGACGTTGTGTTAGTCGTCGTGGAGCGTGTTTTCACGCCGTATGTCTCTTTGCGTTTCTTGCAGCATTTCGCCGTTGGGCGCGAGTTTTCTGTTTTTGGTGTATCTCGTCGAGTTTTCCTGGCGGGTATATTGCTCCCCCCTACTTGTTTTAAGTTTCGGGACGAAACTTCTTTTAAGGAGGGTAGAATGTAATATCCGCAATTTCGAATTTCGGTAATTTTCTTTTTTTCGGAGGAAGTTCGTTTTGACAACTCTATCATGACCGTTTCGTCATTCGGAGAATATTTAATTCTGCACTTTTTGTCATCCGAGTTCGTTTCGGTCCGCTTTGTTGAGTTCCGTGCTTTTAGCGACTTTTCCGCGCTTGAGTTCGGTTCTTGCGAATCTCGTTCGAAACTGTCATTTGGGGTTTTTCGTAAGTTCATTTAACGTTGTTATACGTGTTGTGAGCTTCGGTTTGATTATTCGTTGTCGTATGGTGATTTTCGGGCATTTGGGCCATTTTCGTAATTTCCCAAAGTTTGGGGTAATTACCTTAGTTGTCAATTTCGAGCCTTGGGTGGTCGGAATCATGTGTCCTACTAGCTCTTAGATTCGTCTTTGTGAGTACTTCGTAACCGTATCTTCGGTTCGTATTCGTGTTCGGGTTTCGGTGTCGTTTTGTTGAATTGTGGATTACTAAACGACTTTTCTAAGTATGAGTTCGACTTTGTTAGATCACCATTAATTTTTGGTAACTCCAAAATTCTGAATCTTTGCAATATTATAGAGCATCGAGTTAGCTTTCCAATGGTTCGAGCGGTGAGTCAATCGAGTCCGGACGAGAGAGTTATGGTCGTTTTAGCTCACCCGCTCGTTATTGGCGATCATCGCGGCCGAACTCGGCGTGTCGTCCGACACGGCCTGCGTGCTTTCGTCCGGAAATGCCGGAGTCTCGCCTCGGGACCCGACTGTCGCTGCACGGCCGAGCCGAACTCTTCCGGATAAGCCGAACCGATCGCCAGAGGCCCGACCGTGTTCCAGACACGGCCGAGTCAATGCCGAGCGCCAGACAGTCACTATCGGTAGGCCCCTCGGCGGCGCGACCGTGTCTAGCGGGACACGGTCGAGTCCTCGCCGGCCACCAGCGCCACGACCGTGTCGGCGGACACGGTCGAGTCTGTCACCCTATTTAAGGCCCCCGCAGACGTTTTCTTGCCATTTTTCACCTTCTTCTTCTCCTCTTCCGCACCGGGCGTGTTCTAAGCTTGAAGCCATGTTGTTTAACAACATATCCATGGAGTTCTTGAGGTTATATCATCAATAATCCGTCCGATATCATCCCTTGATCCAAATAATCAAGGTTAGATCTTTAGAACCCTACTTTTGGTAAAATTGGGGGTTTTCGTGTTTTTGTCCGATTCGTTCCGTTTTGTTGATTAATTCATGATGAATATGATTAATCTTGTTGGTATTCTTAGTTTCCCTACGGATTCATGGTATATTTCGTGATTTTACGGAATCGAGAGGGTTTGGTTGTGGTCCGCCCGTTGTTGTTTATATACGAATATACATGAATCGTAGGCGGGTTTTCTGGGTGTATTCCAATTCCGTATTCATTTAGAAATGGTTGTGATTGTATTCTTCGAATCGTTAGGTTCGGTTTCATTAGTTCTAGCGTTCGTCGGTGACTTTCCTTTCCGTTCGTTGCGTCGTCAATAATTCAAGGCAAGTATTCTTGGAAACCTTTATGCTTAACGTGAAATGGTAATGTATATTGTGTGTGCTTTACTCACCTCGGGAGGGTCCGACGGGGCCTCGAGGAATCTATGGCTTTGTCCTGGATTCATGAGTTTGATTCGCTAGCCACTCGGGAGGGTCCTTAGAGGCCTCGAGTGGGATTCGTGGCTTCGTCCGGTCTAGGTGACGTGTGGTGCTTGGTTTGTTTTATGAATGTGGCCGGCTCGGGAGGGTCCTTAGAGGCCTCGAGTGGGATTCGTGGCTTAGTCCCGGTCTGAGCAAATTAATTGTATTGTTTGTTTCCTAGGAAAGACATGTCTTGTTTTGGTTTGAAATGATATTGGTGCATGTACTATGAAATGTGTAAACGATTGGTTTGCCTTGAATACTTGTACTAGCGTAATTGCTAACCCCTCTGGGGACCCGTTGTCGGGAAATTCTTGTTATGGATTTGAGGTTATGTTCACCAGGACAAGCGGCTGGGATGGTACGAGAATGTCGGCCAAGGTTGTTGACATGTGCAATCGAGTCTTGTTATTTCTTACTGTCTCTTTTGATGTGGATGTTTTCCAAATTGTAAACTTATAGATTGTACTCGCGAGTACTTAGGCTTTTCCTTTCAGATTGTGATTGGTCTTCGTTGGAGTTACAGTATTTGTCGGTTGATGTTATTTATGCGGTTGTATGCGGACGTGTTGTTTTATGTTCTTATTGTTAACAATTGTTACCTTGCTAACCGAGGCGGTTAGTCGAGTGGTGTTTTCTTGTGTTAGCCTGGTGGGTCCCATGTAGGGGTCCACGGCGCTGTAATTCTCCTCGAATATCTTGGGGGTGTTACAGGGCTAACCGTATGTGCCTTGTCCATGTTAAAATGTCTGATTTTCTTTTGGACATAGGCAGACGGGTGGATGAGGATTCCACTAGCTCGATGTTCTAGCTCAATACCTAGATAAGACCGAGTCTTCCCAAATCATCATCTCAAATCCGGATTTTAGATAGCGGTTTCTCTTAATTCATCAAGAGTAGCGATTATGTTCATATCGTTAACATAAATAGCTACAATCCTAATCCGGAACTTGTTTTCTTAATAAACACGCATGGACACAGTTCTTCGTTCTTATATCCCCTTCTAATCAAGTAGTCACTGAGGCGGGTATACCACATCCGCTCGGATTGTTTTAATCCATAAAGTGAGCGTTTCAACCGTACTGCAAACGCACTCCGTGGTCTAGAGTCACTTGACTTGGGTACTGAAATGCCATCGAGCACTTTCATATATATCTCTATATTAAGATCCCCATAGAGATATCACTAACCACATTTATAAGCTGTATTTCTAGTCCCGCGGAAATTACTAAGCTAATGAAGTAGCTTAGAGGAGAGTACATCTCCTCAGTCAATTCCACGGCATTTATGAGAACCTTCGAGCCTTGTACTTCAGAACTTCATTCTTCTCATTATGCTTACTGACAAAGGTTTATTTTATGTCCTACGCGATTTACACTTGGTGAGGTTAGCACTACCTACCAATTACCTGTCTCTTTGTCAAAGAATCTAGCTCTGCGTGGAATGATTTATCCTTTAAGGCCAATCAACTCAATGTTGATATCAGACAACAGAGCGAGGTTAGACATCGTCTTGCTCTATGCTTTGAGCAACGATAGATCCTCAAAGTGGGTGGATGATCAGTCCACACTCTCATGATTCATTGAGATTTCTTGATTTTCTGAATCATATCAATCTTCGGGGCGTCCCCTCGTCATGACTCATGGACATAGTAAAATCAAGTATGATCTCATGAAACGAGTTTATTGATGACTAATATATAAGTTTGTGCCTTACTCTACCTCCTCCTTAGGTGAGTGTTAAGTCGAACCATGTAGCTTCCACCTCTTCCTTTAGAGAGCTATGGCCTAAATCACATATCCACCATGTACGATGGCAGCACTCGATTCGTCGGTGTTGCGCCTCTTACCGAGGACTTTCAACCTTACAGGATGCAACTGGTATATATGATCTCGTCACTTTCACAATATCAGTAAACGCATCAGGCATCGAATCTGCTACGTTTCAAATATCGAGAATTTTCACTATCACATAGCAAAATACGGGGATCAATATGAGACAAAGTAAGGATACACCTTGACAATTCCTGTCGTTCCCTGAGAAAGTTCGTCTTCTCTCCTCCCACTAACGACGGGAAGGTTGTCTCATCGAAGTGACAAACCGCAATCAAGCGATAAAGAGATCACTTGTCAAAGGTTCTATATAGCGGATAACCATTGGGGGTTCGTATCCAATGTAACTACTTAATCATCTCTAAAGATCCATACATTGTGGGGTGCATAAAGTACAATACTATATAACCAAATATGCACAATTAGCACTCAAGTTCGTCTGAGTCCAAAATGTAAAAATCAGGGCTTATCCAGTTACGAACTGGTATGTATAAATCGTTTGGTTAGTAGAGGGTCTAAAATGAGCGAATAAGAAAAGTTGCATGCAAGACTACATAACCCCAGACAGAAATAGGCAAATTGGTGTGCATAACTAATGCCCGGGCTACCATCTGATTTGTTCGATAGTTGCCTCCGCAAGACCATTTTGCGTATGCTCGTGGGGGATGGGATGCTTTTCGTCACTCCCGATCGATATGCAGTATTCATCAAGTACTTTAGATGTGAACTCTCCAGCATTATCAACTCTTATAGACCGAACATGGTGGTCAGGGTGGTGAGCCCTTAGACAGATAATCCGTGCTAGAAGCTTTTCAAAAGCAGCATTTTTAGTGGACAAGAGAGCGACATGTGATCCGCATGTCGAAACATCAGCCAGAACCATAAAACATCTAAATGGTCCGCACTCTAATTGAATCAGTCCACAAATATCTATTTGAATCCTATGTAAGAATAGAATTTTTACATCTTTAGCGTAGGAAGGTCTCGCTCCTACTTTGGCTAAAGCGCATGCTTTGCAGAAGAGACGATGTGCATTCGACAGGGTCAAACGTGTAGAACGGGTGGATGTCTCTGATGCTTTGGATGACAAGCTTGAGGAATACCAACAAAGTTCATTATGTGGGTTCATTGCCCACTTCTACTTTGCATGCGTAAGAAAGGATGTTTGTGCATATTCTTAAGAATGTGGGTCATCATTTCACGACCTGGATGCCCTAGTCGTTCATGCCAAAGCCTGTACGAGTCACGTCCCAATGTTCATTATAGGTGCATAGGATTCAACAATCCTAATCATAGTGACGTACAGTCCACTTGATTGACTCGTAAGTTTCTCTAAGATAGCGCTTTCGGCCGCATTCATTAGAGATGATATAGAGATACTCTATTCCATTCTTACAATGAGTTTCAACATGAAAGTTGCTGATACATATATCCTTGAAGCTTTGTAAGGTTCGAGTTAGTCACTCTCAATGCATATAGAGTGTCGGTGACTGTAAAACTGTGCCGTTAGGCACCAAGAACCGGGGGTGTTGCGTCCTTGGATGAAATGGGATGATCCAATCATCCTAGTCACTGATGCGTTATAGTCTATTACCATCAGCCTATCACTCGAGTGTTCCTCGATTCATTCGTCAAACGAGAACACGAGTATTAAGAACCCTGAACCATAAGCATAGGAATAATATTCGATACTATGAATAAATTCAATCACTTGTATACGTAAACAACAATAAGATCTTGTTCGAAACCAAAATACATCAGACCATTACTGAAAAATATTAAAACGTCTACCGATAAAATTAGTCATAGAGGAGGGGCGTCTAATGACTTTGGCATGTATGGTGCGATACTGCCATCGGTAAATATAAAAGTGACATTAGGGGTCATGTCATGATCGTCTTCCTCTATATAGTGAGTTTCCTATTCGTCGGAATCTCAATATCTCTTCTAGATGGCTGTGAAATATTTGCTTGCATGGCAATTCGTATACCAATGGCAGCAATCTCACATTAGGAGTCAACTCGTTTCTTGGGAGTCAGGAGCATCATCTCTTCTTGCTACATTAGAAGATCGAACGAGCCTCCATGACCATGATCACGTCTATGACTGCCACATCCCTTTCCACCATGCAAATTCATTCCATGTGGTTCGGGATTGGCACGTCCAGTCCCCTATTCGTCGGGGTTCTTTCCACATTTCACTTTGCCATTATTAGACTCGAGAATTTGCTTTGTCTCGACAGGCCTAGCATTATCATACTCTAACATATACTGATTTGTTAGTATAAGTACTTAAGTAGGGAAATTGGAAAGTTTTTTTCTGGATCATGTCGTCTTTTGTGAGTTTATTTTCACAAAAAAATAAGACGCACTTTAAGGCGGAGCATATCTTTATTGAAATTGTTGACTCGTTATAATAAAGCAAGTGGATTTCATCCCACTATACAATCAAGTCGAGAAATAGTATCCTCGAAATGGCCCTTAAGGGCATCCCACAGTTCGTTGGGAATTTCATCTAAAGATATTCCTACCATAAGTTGGGGTCGAGATTTCGCCTAAGAACATCAGCACGCTTTATTTCACCTTTTAAGACGGTTCGTCGTCTGTATGAACAGAAAGTGTGGCGTTAACGTCTTAAAATCATAATCTCATCTATAGCACTCAAGTCCTTATGAGTCCAAGATGCTGAATTTCGGACGAGTTGGATTAGCCATAGTCGTAAACAAGAGAAGGAAGCGAATACGTTTCACATAATCATGAGTTTGTCCATGATAAATTATTCAATAACGGGATTATTTTGTTTAGAACCAAGATATGGTCATGATTTCAATGCGATATATGAATACACACGAAGTTTCGTTATCATGGTACTTTGTAGGCAGTAGAAATTAGGCATTTAAACTAGACTAGGAATGTACCTAATTACATGTCATATCTATATATGCATGCACATTATATGTATATTTATAGATATAGTCAATAATCCTAGAATATATTATATACACATTATGCATTCAAATAAATCATAGACATGAAATCTAAGTCTTATGGGGCAATTCTATATTAATTGAAGTTATTAATACAACATGCTTTAATTGGTTTAATTAGCATAAATATAACAATTTGTGAAATATAGATATGCAACAAAATAAATTAAAGTATGTAAAATAGCGCATGCTGCAAATAGTAGGGTTTTACAAATTACCTGCAGGAAAGACACGACTCTTTCCTAGGGCATACCTTCAATTTTTCTTTGATAAAATTGGGTTCCTCATTCTGATTGTCCTCTTGAATCCCCAGCAAAAATTCTTGATTCCTCTCCAAAGTGAAATTAGAAAAAAAAATCCCTCGCAAGGCATAAAAAATAAGAGGGTTGGATTCATATTTGTTAAATAAAAATAATATTAACTAATTTAATAATATTTTTGTTAAAGAAAGGAAGAGGGAGAAGCAAATTGTCTTCCTATCTCCCCAATTCTCGTCCCTCAATTTGCTCTTCTGATTTATTTTTTTAAGGTCGGGCTGTGGAGTCTGAAGGGCTGGAGTTTGCACGGGTTTGGGATCGCGGGTCGTTACAGGCGTGGAGATTTGGGCGCTGAGCTTGGATCTGGTTTGGTCACGAACAGAGGCGTTCACGATCGGGACTTGCGCGACTGGGGGCTAGCTTGCGTCGCGGGCGGAGGTCTGCTAGGGACCACCGGATTCTGGGGACCGGGATTGAGGGCTCTGGGTGCTGGTTGCGGGTCGAGGGTTCAGGTGGATTGATAACCGAGTGGAGGCGTCATGCGCAGGCAGTGATAGGAATTAGGTTTCCCCGTGGCGGCGACGGGGTTCGGGCGGCTGTGCGGTTTTCTTTGAAAAAGATGGGTGGCCGCTGGTTCTAGCTAGGGTTTATCCGCCTGGGGTTGCTGGCCGTCGGAAATTAAGGTGTTCTGGCCGTGATTTTTTTTTTTTTTTGAAATTTTTCGAATTTTCGGATGATTTATTTTTTCTTGATCTCAGTGGGTAGACTACGTTGATAACGTGTTGTCGTAAAAGTTAACAAGACAAGAATTGGGGCAAAAGAAGATGTATATTCTCATTCATATGGTCCCATTAAATAGGGAGAGATTACGTATTACTAACACTCTGTGCCATACTATCTTAGTTTGGGAGGCGATAGCGCATAGACTAAGGCACACGCTGTGTATTTACTTTAATAAAATATTAATTTTGATATATTTTTAAATTTTAAAAATATATTATTTAAAAGACATAATAATTCTAAATATTTATCTAAATAAAATTTGACCAATTAATAAAAAAGAGACAAGTGTCTCAATTTTATTGGTTAGTCAGAGTTCGAGAGAGGGAGATCATGTGATCTATCTTTTGTGTTGGTCGACCACTCTCCCTTCCACCATTTCTATTTTTTTTGGAGATGATCGACCATGTTCTCCAAAATACCACCAATAAACATGGTCCAAGTAAACGACAACGTAAGTCAAAAGCAAAAACTACACAAAGATGTTCAAACTCGATGATTTATAGAAGAAACCACTAATATAGACTTAACCGATTTCGCAACCTAGTTCATCATTTAGATTAGTTATGATCTATTATCTTAGGTTCTCAAAATCAATAACTATCTCCAGAAAGTATGCCAGGAGTATGCAAGATTTACTCTAGTCACCAACAATAACAATATCAATTTCTCAATCTAGCTGGCATTCATATATAATCCCTATTATATAACTCAAACCAAATATCTTAATCATGCACAAATATGGGCCAACTATTCAGACATCGACAATGAACCAAGAATATATGGAAATAGATTAACAGAGAAATATACTGCCTCCGTCCATCAAAAATGTAGCCCATTTGAACTTCACAGTCTCCAAGATACAACTTTAATCATTAATGTTTTTATTTATATATAAATAAAAATTATAAGAAATAATATTTTAAAAATACACATTAAGATAAATCTAACAAATACTTACATAATTATAATATTTTATATATAATAATTATAAATTATGGTCAAAATTTATTAATTTTGATAGTAAAAATCAAATGTCCTACCCTTTTAGTAGGGAGAGAGTATTAAATAGTGATTATGAGTTTCATCAAAGTACTTATAGTTCTAGAACCAACTTTTTAGCCAAGCATGGCTAAAATACAATTCAAAGAAAAACAACAATAATTCATGCTCAACAAATTGAAGATAAGACTCACAATGTTGATCTTGAATCTTCGCTTTTGATGTCTTCTCTTAGATCTTAAAGCATAAATTTTTTTTGCATGGAACAAAATTTCTGCATAGAATCGTTGATTTTCACACGATCGTGTTTTCGGCGTTGTAGAGTATTGGTCAAATTTAATTTTAACATAAAAATAATAATAAAATCGCATACGCGTGTTATAGATGACTCTAATCTAATTTAAACATATAATTATAATGAATATACCTTTGATGCATGTGGTTGATCTTGCTTTTGATATTCTCGATCCTACTTTAGGGTTCCAAGTATCGTCCCTCTATCGTACCCACACAACATATCTTGAACTGTCTTGAGGTATTAGCTTAGAACACAGATGAAGAAGATGAACTCTAAGTCTCTCCTTCTTCACTCTCTCGGTCATGCAGTAGATTGGAGTTAGGATAGTTTGTGTTTTAGCTCTAGTAAAGCACATATTATCTCTTTCTTTATGTAAGTATTTATAAGACATAAATAATGTAATGCAATAAGATAAGAGAGTCCATGTCCAACATGTAACACCCCAAACTAGGCGGCTATTACAGTGTCGTGGACCCCCGACTGTGATCCACCAGACGAATGAAAATTATTGAATTAACCAATATAACTGTAGTACCGAACCACATTATATTATCAATTACTCCGATGAGGAGTTTCAAGTACAGTACACCCAAGAATACAGAATATATATATATATATACTTCATATGAAGATGAAATACACAACACTGAACAAAATGAACATCCAAACGGAAACTGCAGCGGAAATACAAATAGAGAAACATAAATGACTGAAAGGACTGGGGGCCCCTACTAGTATCACTGGGACTCCTCGCCGTCAACGTTCTCTTCCCGTGGTTTTGCCTTGCCATGACCTAAAAAACAACATCCCCAACGGGGTTAGTTACACAGAACAACAATCCTCAAGAGTTGAACAAGCACAATTATTACATATCTTAGATGAAATCAAGCTGAAAAGGAGCATCATAGTACGCCCGCAATGGGACGAGCAAGTGCACAAGATGAGTGTCCGGACACACCCGCACTTGTACCTAATTAGTCTCACGGAGGCACGTTACCGTGTGCACAGTCCAGTGTGTCGGTGAACCCACATCACATGGCTATCGTGTGCCCGACTAAAAATTCCACACATAACCACCCGGCCACGCAATATGATCCCAGAAGGTCACAAGAACAAAAGTGACCATGATGAATATTAATGAATAACAATCCGACAAGGGTCAAGAATGACTCACCAAGATGAAATAATAATGAAATGAATGATAGCTCACTGAAATGATTGGAACCGTCGTTCCTCGTGAATTGAATGATTAGTTTGATAATTACAAGTCTCAACATGATTAATATACCATGAATGAATTATGAATATGAATGAACAACAACGAAAGGAATGAGTATCCTTTTAACCGAGTAAGAATTAACCTACACAAATACCGGTGAAGAAAAATCCTTCCTCGAACAAACGTCCTTAGTGGAAATATCGGTCGCTCGAACAACCTTGAATAACACAATTACCAACAATCCGCTTAATATACGAATCAAGCATGATCACAACCAACTCAAAAGTTGATACAACAATATCCAAATTCATTGGGGCATTATAACAAACACGTTGTAACCAATCTTCAATTGTTTACAACCAAACTCAATTATATCGACACCAAACCTCGAAGGAGTGATTCAATCCAACAAAAAATCTTCAACACAATCAATAATCCAATACGAATATACAATTCGAGATTTCAACAACATCTAATCGAAACCCCTAATTCCAAAATTCAACATTCAAAGTGTTCTTGAATAATTCTCCAACAATCCAATGATAATTCGAAGAAACTCATAATCATATGTATATCTCTTTACATATCATGATTATAACATCCAAAACATCATATTCCATCTCAAAATCGAATTCTAAGGGTTGGAGAAAATTACCTTTGAAGATCCAAACTCTTCGATCCGTCGAAACTTGTGTTAATCGACTTCCCAAGCTCCACAACGAAGTAAAGATAATTAAACACGAACACATAAGTGTTTGATGATGAAAAACCTCTCCCAAAATATCTCTCTCTCGGAACCAAAATGAAGAAGTGATGAAATGAGCACAAAAATCCCGTTCATGTCCTTAAATACTGTGCAGAGTTACGGCCGTAACTCTGCCACCTTACGGACGTAACTTCCCAAGTCAACGGCCTTACGGCCGTAACCTCCATTACATACGGCCGTAACAAAACTTCGTCGGAAAAACAATAATGCTCGCACTGTCCGAGTTACGGTCGTACTAGAACTACCTTACAGCCGTAACAACAGTTCGTCGGAAAAAATCTCCTCAACACCAACACCAACATTTACGGCCGTATCCTGCCAGACTTATGGCCGTAAGTTGTCTTCGTTGACAACAACTCCTGAACCAACGAATGCATGCTACGGCCGTAACCTTCAAGTCATACGGCCGTACCTACCTTCTTACGGCCGTATCTTGCATGACTTACGGCCGTACGACGTCTTTGTCCAGAAAAACTCAAATCCCACGAATGTATGTTACGGCCGTAATACATGAAAAGTTGCGACCGTAACTCACTGCTGGAAATGATAACAATCTGACAACTCCGTCTTCTCAATACAATGATGAATGATCCGACATACAATACTTGCATGAATGTAGTTAAGTCCAATAACATGCAATAGATGATACTTCCAACATAAGGCTACCAATCACGATGATTATGATAATATTCTCGTCTCGATTATCAAACGGAGATGAATGACGATCGGTAATTGATACACGGCTCAAAGAACGCCAACAATGAATACAAATGAATGAACGTAAATGATGAATGATCATTAATGAGTGAAAAATTACTGAGTGACTATTTACTGAATGATAATGAATGAATTTACAACCGGTTATTACACAACATGGATGCTTCAAGCCACACGACTGATCCTTAGAGTCGGCCTACCCGCGTGCCATCTTGGCCCGACATGGGCCATGTTCGTCCGGCCGGTCCCGCTCGGTCCATTCGACTCGTGCCGCATTATCGGACCTGTTAATGTGTCTGTATGGCTCGTTTCATACCCGTTTGGACTTCTAAAGTCAATTTTACCTTTTATGCCACTAGACTCTAAGTTAAATTGATTCAATCTCCCGCTTTGTGTGTGACCCTGTTGGTTTAGTTATAATTAGTTGTGAGTGTAATTCTCAATTAGACTCATCAGACTGAAGGCAGTTTCCAGTTAAACATTTCAGTCAGTAACTATCAACTGAATTAATCCTAGAACTATTTATCTGAGTACTGCACATTGATTAAAGGACATCATTCAAACAATCACACACTTCTCCTTCAATACAAGTGTGTATTCGATTTCATTTGTCGCTCATGTCTTTATTTGAACATAAGGTAAGATATAACATATTTTTTATTTCGTTCGAATGTGTTTCTAGACTCTCTTAGTCAGATTATTCGACAAAATGATTAATCTGTAGTTCATCTGAGCATGACCATGCATTTTACAGTCCCAACTCTCCGAGAGGCAATATTGGTCCCAAGATGTGGGACGATAATTTCATCTTGTACATCTAAGTTCATTCACTTGATTCATATTAGTCTAAATGCTATTTTTATAGCCCCTTTTACGGCATGACATTTAATAACATTAATTCTAATAATCCGCAAGCAAGAGAATAATGAATTACTTAGGCCTGGGGAATCGACCTACATAAAAAATGAGACAATCAGACAGAGACATTAAATAATTGTGTGACATCATATAAGGAAGATAAGTAGAGACTTTAATTAAGTGAAATTTGATTTCCCCTAGCAATCCGTGAAACCTAGTCTTAGAATCTACTCTTTGAATTTACAATTTCTTCCTCTTAATTCTCCTTTCTTTTTTAATTGATTTTGGTTAAATCTAGTTTATAAATCTCTTAAAAGTTTGATCGTCTAGATAAAATCGGGAATACGAGAATCTAATACTTTATATAATAAAATAATTCGCTAGTTTCTATGAGAAATGATCATCACTATTATCTTAACAATCGATATGTATACTTGTGGTAATCATTGCACAGAGAAAGGTGAACAACACACAACCCTTAAAACCATCCTAGTTGGAGTGGTCAACACGGTAAAGCGTGCACTGACTATCAACACGTACTTATCCCACACACGTTTGACGTACTTCGATTCTTAGCACCGAATGTTGTGGAGTTTCTCAAGAGAGTTCAAAGGATTATGCATAGTAATGTTATGACTCCAGGTGTGTGAATATTGTCTTTAAAATAACTAGGTTTGCCATTCATAAAGATCTAGCGACACAACTTGTTGCGTATCCCTATCTCGATATAATCGTAATATATGGATATTGAAATAACGGCAAGGCTGAAAGTAGAGAGAAGGAGGATCCTACGCTTAGACATTCTACATCGATAGTATTATATTTTATCTGAATAATGTCTTCCATACATTGAACGTGTCATGTTGATATTGAAATAACAGCATTCGAGAAGTTAAGAGAGGGAAGGATCCTATGCTCAGACCGACAGCATCAATTACATTATTTTAGTAGACCTCTTCAAAGAAAGAAGGGGAAAGTATTTGCCGTTTGAATGTTGAAATGAGTCATTTGTTTAATATAAAAAGCACGGAATGCTATCATATTATAACGAACCGGTTCTCAAGGAAAACCGATTTGAGGAAACAGCGACATTTTTTAAAATAATAAATTGATTTTCCTAATAAAAAATAGAAAAAGTATACAATACCAAAATATATAAATTTGTTATCATCAATTTAATTCCACATATTTGATGATGAGTCTCATTTTCTCATTCTTTTTTTCTCATTTAACCTTGAAAATTTATCTCTCATTTTTTTTTCTCATTTAACCTTGAGAATAACAATACATCAGAGCATTTTGAAACATAGCATCCACTTGGAGTTATGTGATTCGAGAAAAAAAAAAAAAAAACAGGTACTAATATAAGTTGTATTTAAATAATTATAATTGACAGGAGATGATAAATATAACATGGGCTTGCGTGCTTAGACTGACACAAAAGAGGCCCGCAGGGCTCTGATAAACAAAGCAGCATTTTGCTCAACCCACTGAACTCTTTCACCCCAGTTTCGCAGTTTGGGGAACACATAGAGGACAATATGGACTGGCTACTTGTGCAATTCTCTCTCTCTCTCTCTCTCTCTCTCTCTCTCAGGTTTTCCTGACCAACTCAAATTTTGTAGATTTTAGTGGATTTGATAAATTTTAAGGTTTGATGGATTTGATAGATTTTAATGGAATTTAGTAGATTTTTATAATTTTTCTTTGATTTTAATGGATTTCTATATATTAGAATTCTATAGACTTTCATAATTTTTATGGACTCTTATGAATTTTTAATGATTTTATTTTTCTCAAAAGATAGTAACTACGGGAAATTCATGTATTAGCGTCTATCTTAATAGATAGTTATATGTGATTTTCAATAAATAGTTATGTATAATAGATTTCTCAATTAAAAATAAATAGCTATCGCAAATAGAAATTTTACGACAATTTGATATAATTTAACGAGAAAACTAAATAACTATCTCATATTAAAAACACTAAAACATATATCAAGTTATTAATTAATGAGTAGATATAAAATATTTAATTATAAGGGAACTTCATAATGGTGGCGGCGGGGTGACAGCGGAAATGGTGTTGGTGGTGGGACGGGACGGGACGATGGCAGTGGTGGTGTGGAGGCGATGGTGGTGGAGGCAGTCACTACAAAAAAATTGGTTTTACCTACGAAAAAATCTCGATGGTCGCTCTGCCGTTGGTAAATACCTAAAATACCGACGGCTCAATTAACTAAATTTACTGACGAATTTAGCGACGGCACGTTGGCGCGTTTACGATCAAATTTACTGATGGCATTAGAGACGACAGAATTACCGACGGCACAATTGTCGTTGGTAAATAATTTTTCCATTTTTTTATGTTCCCGAATTTACCGATGGCATTACCGATGGCGGGAATAATTTTTTTATTTTTTATATTTCAAAATTTACTGGCGGTATTTCTCGACGGCTTTACCGACGGTGAGTTGCCATTGGTAAATTCTGAAACAAACTTATCCCACTTTGAAAAAATACCACAATATTATCACTTTATAAATCAAAATCTTGTTGGGAAACATTGAATGAAGACATTGGTCCATACCGACCTGACCGACCCGACCTCGGTCGGCCCGGACAAAAAAAAAAACAAGCTTTAATGCATAGAGATTTTACCAACGGCACCGTGCCGTCGGTAAATTACCAACGGCCATTGCCATCGGTAATCCGTTGGTAAAATCGTTCCCGAATTTTGACAAGGGAAAATTTACCGAGGGACGGGGCGTCGGTAAATCGTTGTTAAATCAGCAACGATGGCATTTCCGTCGAGATATTTTTACCGTCGAAGGTTTTCCCAACGACATCGTTTCATCGGTAACGCAGTCGGTAACCGCTTTTACCAACGGCATGCCGTTTTTGCCGTCGGTAATTGCCATCGGTAAAAATAGTTTGTTTTTGTAGTGGATGACGTGGTGGTGGAGGCGACTGCGGAGATGGTGGTGACGAATAAAAATCCATCAAAATTTTAGGGATGAACCAAATTAAGATTCTAAAAGACAAATTTTGGTTGTACTTTGTGCTTAAAGATGAGTACCTAGATGATTCCATGAAAATTCTTAGGATCCAAAATAAATTTGAATACCTCGGAATTTTGTAAGATTTATAAAAGTTTTCATTTAATATCTCATGACTAATGGACTTTTAAAAACTCAAAAAAAAATTATATTGAATATCACAAAGATTCAATTAACTTTTAAAAATCTCAATTAAATATCCAAACTTGTGCAAATCTATCAAATTCTATAAAAAAAAATTAAAATTCATTTCAAATATCAATGGAATAAGCTTGGTTTAACGTTTGGGTGAAGATTTGCTCCGCACGAGTAAATAACCGAACCACCTTATGTATGCCTCAGTAGGTGCATCTCGCAATTTCCCTCATTGATAATAGGGGATCGGATTTATTGATACATTGTTTATTGCATTTTATGTTCCACTTGGTTGGACAGAGGTTATTTAAATGCTATATTTCCCGAAGTTTATAGAGTTGGTACTCAATTTTTTTGTTAAAAATAGGACATGTGCATAGTACTTGGCATCCAATTCCACGGATTGAGATCTCATATTAATTCCGGTGCATATTTCAATATTTTATTAGTGGGAAAGGAGTCGAATCGGATTGAGTAGTGAGGTATCCAATTCGATTCGAAATGATTTTGAGTTGAGTCGTGCATTAATCAAAATTAATTTTATGTAACAAGACGAGCTCGAAATCATTTTGGGTGTTTTGAGTTGGGTAATTTGAATCAAGTATCTAGCGGATACCTGGTTTATGATCACTTTTGAGATATTTTATATATTTTTTTTAATTTTCGAGAGTATCTTCGAGTCGAATTGCGTATTGCCAAAAATAATTATGAATTTTGGATTAAACTCCGACGAAATTCGAAACTATTTCGAGCATGTTTTGAGTCGGGCTTTGCCGAAGAAGTTTTGGGCGGGTTTCGAACTACTCGATCCTTTTGCGGGCCTATATAAATGTCATGTATACTAGGGCGAGGCTAAATTAATCAATAGGATCGGAAAAATCGGTTAGAAGCAAACCGAAGTAATCGGTTCAGTTCTTGATTCTAAATTTACTCTAACAATAGGTTCAGTTCCTATTTGTATAGAATCAGTTCGGTCATCGGTTCTTGGCCATGTGTATACTCAAAAAACAAAAAGAACCGAAAATTATGTAAGAAGTAAACAAAACCCATGAACTGATAAAAACCGAGTCAAAATACGTAAAACGAACCGAAAACACGAAAAGAATCAACGATGTGGAGGAACCAATACGACCCCAATAGTGTAAAATGATCCATAAGAATTGATATACACTCGTTGATAGTTGTTCTACTTCTGCAATTTGCATAGATCAATAGGGTTCCAAATGGTTCTAACGGTTACGTACTAACCGGGTTCTGTTTCTAACTGGATTCGGTTCCATACGATTCTAGCAGGTTCTTTTTATAAATCGCGTAACCGAAGAACCGCTGGAACCGAACCGATGTAACCGGTTCCGATTTTTGAACAATTCTTGAAAAAAATAGAAGAAATCGAACCGTTACGCGTAAACCGATCCGGTTTCGAGTTTTTTTATGGAATCGAACCGATCCCACCCCTAATGTATAAAAGATGTTGCTATAATTGTACGTGTTATTCACCAGCGGTTGAATGAATAATACATGTCAAAATAGAAATGAAATATGGATTGTTTTAAGTTACAACACATGTGTCATTTACCTTTAAGTGGAATAAGACACGAAATAGAAATGGGCACATATATACCTCCATTCATTTAATTAGGGTTGTTAGTGGTCAAGATAGTATCTTTCAACGAAAACCGTCCGATAATAGGGATCGATCTTTCACCAAAGCGTTAGCGGTCAGGATATCTTGGTTAGAAGTTAGGCCAAACCGATAAGGACCGAAACCATTAACACGGTAAAAAAATCGGTAATTTTTCGTAAACATACATTGTATAAAATATTGTATAAGGTATTAGTACATATAGAAAAATAAGTTTAAAAGACCTTATCTCTTAGTTTCCTTAGCATACATTTGGAAAAAAACCCTCCATTCTTGTTTCGATTATGAAATTTTGGTGATTAGAACTTAATGATCAAGAATCTTGAACCCGTAGAATACGAATATTGAAATTGAAGCAAAGCCAGATAATTTAAAATCGATAATACTCTATAATTTAAGTGTCCATACTCTAACCAAGTGAAACATGAAGGTAGATTACAAATTGAATTCAGAAAATCTGGGTCCTCGATCAAAGCTCTAGGGGGTGGGCCCGGTTTGAAATGCATTGTAGTTAGAAATAATATATTAAGTAATAACAAGTTTTTCAAACTCTCTATTTAAAACCAGGCATAGCCCACTGCTTTCACCCATGCACTTGTCTTCATCATCTCCAACACTACTCCTGATCTAGTGTTTTTCTTTTATTATTTTTTTATAATCTCTTTTTTTTTTTCAGTATTTCGTATTTTCTCTTCATCAACAGTTATCTTCCTCTTCCTCCATTTAACTCCCATTTTCTCCTGCCCACAATCAAGAAACATAAACCTTCTCACACTAGAGAGAGAGAGAGAGAGGGAGAGGGAACGTAAACCCTGCTAACCATTATAATCTTACACATCACATACTACTTTTCTTTTATAATTTTGTAATAATTTAATCAGCCGACAACAATGTCTAGCAGAAGATCGCGTTCCAGGCAATCAGGAACGTCCAGGATAAGCGATGAACAGATCGCCGATCTTGTGTCCAGACTTCAACAGCTTATCCCTGAGATTCGTAACAGGCGTTCGGACAAGGTATTGTAATACATAATCTCTCTCTCTCTCTCTCTCTCTATATATATATATATATATATATATATATATTGTGTAATTTGATTTTTGTTTTTTTACTTCTTATTTTTATGTGGCCTTCATTTTCTTCGCAAGGGATAAGCACCGGGTCCTAGCCTGTAGCCTGTAAATGCCCCCACAATACATTTAATTCGAAAGTTGAAGTTTAACGATTCCAATGTCCCCCTAATTACACAATGTGTGTGTGTGAAAAATTCTCTCGCATGTTACTATTTGGAAGAAATAAATAGCTACCTCGTATGAATTGATGGCATTGTTTTAAGATACTATTATATTTGAAATAAGGAATAGAAAAAAAAAATATTTGAAATAAGGAATAGAACACCTCGTATGCAAAAGAGATAGTATTGTATTATACATTACAATATAGTAGTATATGTGATGGTAATCTAATGCATATTAGAACACGTGAAAAACATTTTTTTTATTAATAGTTTTGCTCTTGGAAATTATAGACATTAATAATTAATAATGTGACACAAATTCATATTGTGAGATAGGTTTCAGCTTCAAAGGTGCTGCAAGAAACTTGTAACTACATTCGGAGCTTACACCAAGAGGTCGATGATTTGAGCGACCGGCTGACGGGGCTTTTGGAATCAACGGATGGTGATAGTGCTCAGGCAGCCGTAATTAGAAGCTTGTTAATGTAATAGTAGTGCTTTAGTTATACAATATGCTTGTATGATGTATCAGTATGTTTTTGTTTTCTAATGGTTGTCTAGGGTTTGGTCACTATGTTAGGCCAACTAAGGACTTTTTGCTATTTGGATGCTATGTGTAGTATCCCTTGCTATTTATAAATTACTATATTTAAGTATTTGTATTTGTCTTTTTGTTGCCACAATATATATATATATATATATATATATATATATATATATATAAATAGTGGTCTCTTTCCATTTCTAAACCGATGGATATATACATGTGCCAATTTGTAAACGGTGTGAAGTTAAAGAAGTTGACTATTAAGTTTTTGAGTTTTAACTTCATATATGTGACGCTAATATGTGAAGTTAAAGAAGTTCACGCTAAAGAAGTTTTAGCTTCAATGTTTGACCGATGAAGCTAAAGAATTGAACTTTATCCTCAGCCACGTGAAGCTAAAGCAAATGTAAAATTACATTAGCTTCACATGGGTGAAGCTAAGCTAATGCAGGGAATATTATTTTTTTAAGCTTTAGCGTCACATGTTTGACGCTAAAGAAGTTCAGCAATTTTAAATATTATATTTTTAGTGTCACATCTATGACGCCACAGAAAGTCCCGAAATTTTAAATATTATACATTTAGTGTGACATGTGTGACGCCAAAGAAACTCCCGTAATTTTAATTATTATATCTTTGGCATCAAATGTGTGACACCAAAGAAACTCCAGCAATTTTAATTATTATATCTTTGGCGTCAGATATGTGACGACAAAGAAAGTCCATCAATTATAAATAATATATCTTTAGCGTGACATATGTGACGCTAAAGATATTCATTTAAAATAAAAAAATGAAATTAGCCAGAACGAATTTCTGGCTAATTTCAGGTGTCTCTCTGTGTGTATATATATATATATATAAATTTAATCATAAATATTTTTTAAATGTATTTTTTGTTGTAATTAGAAAATATGCCAAAATCTACACTTCTAATTATTATTAAAAAATAATTATATTATACTAAAAAGATATTTATTTAATTAGAAAATAAATATAATCATTTTTTTATGTTTCAATAATATTAATATTGTAATTCACTTATATTTAAATAAATAAAAATCCTGCAAAAGAAAGAAAAAAAACAAAAATATTAATAAGTTAGTAAAAACAAAAAATTATATAAGTAAAATTATTAACAAAATTGAAAATAATTTAAAAATTACCTTGAGGATTGAGAGATGAAAGTTGAAGAAATGAGATGAAATATGGATTATAATTTTGGAATGAAGGAAGGTTTGTAGTGATGTTGTATTTTTAGTATATTTGAAACACAATAGCTTCACATATGTGAAACTAAAGTATTTCACTAAATTTGAATTTCCCTCCGGCCACGCCAAAAATTTCAATCCTCCGCCAAATTTTTTTAAAATATTCGTATTGGCGTCACATATGTGACGTCTTTAGTAGGATAACACATTAGCTTCACATATGTGAAGCTAAAACCTGCCAACAACAATATCCGCGTGCGCCACCTACCGCTTCCGAAATTATTCTAATATTATTCTTTAGCTTCACATATATGAAGCCAATATCTGATTGAATATATTATATAACTCAGCTTGAGAGATGAACGCTATATACATCTTTTTTTTTTCTGAAACCAACTAAATTACACAAATATACATCTTTTTTTTTCTGAATTTTTTTCCGAAATATATATTCAAGGATATATTGAGCAGTTTCAAGCAATCTCCGTCGATATTATAAGGTATGTAGAAACAGTTGAAATTTAATTATACTTATTTTTCTTGTTGTTAATACGAAATATAATTTAGTTGTAGTTTTATATTAAATGAAAATTTAGTTGATAATTTAGTTGAAAATTTAGTTGATAATTTAGTTGTAAAATTTAGTTGATAATTTATCTTAAGCCCTTTCATTAAATTATACAAGTTTTTTGTTATCAATACCGAACCAGATAGAATCGAGCCACATAGAATTATTGAGATAATAATATCCAGTAAAAATAAGTGTCTTTAATTAATTTTACTAAATAAATATATGTTCTTTTCAATAAAAGCCAGCTTTATTCACTAAAGTAGCGACTTTATAAAATATTTGTGATTCATTAATATTCTTACCAATACATATATTTACAAATTAATTCTACTCATCTAGTTGTAGTTTTATATTAAATGAAAATTTAGTTTTATATTTTGTAGTTAATTATTTTGTATGCAGTAAAAAAATGTCAACTTTTAGAGAATGGATGTACGAAAAACGTCATGGTCCCGACGGTATGATTACTAGAGAATTTATTGATGGTGTTAATATGTTTCTGGATTTTGGATTCGCTCGTGTAGTAGTTGGTAGTAAGATATTATCTCCGTGCAAAAAGTGTAAGAATTGGCGTGAACGTGATCGCAATACAGTCATGCAACATTTATATCAGTGTGGATTTGCACCGGATTATCGTGTTTGGGTATGCCAGGGTGAAGATTATCAAAATTGCGGGATCAATGATTACAATATAGGAGGATCATCTTCTACACTTGCAGAAATTATTTTACATCCCAAAGAGATATGGTCATGGATAGTTTTCCTCAATTTCGCAATTACATTGATAATGAGCCGTCAGAGCCAAATCGTGAAGCAAAATCATTTTATGATCTGTTAGAGTATGCTGATCGGCCTTTGTATGAGTTGCATAATACGTCGTTGTTGTAGTGGGTTACGGAGGTAATGAATTTCAAGACGACGTATAATGCCTCACAAAAAGCAATGGATTATTTCATCAAAAGCAACAAAGGCATGGCACCGGAGCAACATCAGAGCCAAATCCCCGATAATTATTCCGAAGTAAAAAATATCATGTCGAAACTTGGTCTCCGAGAGATCAAGTATGATGTTTGTAGCAACAATTGTTTTCTGTACTATGGGGAAGCTGAGAGTTTAAAATTTTGTCCTAGTTGTGCAGCGCCACGGTACGAGGAAGGGAAATCGAGTGCACAAAAGAAATTGTGGTGTTTTACAATCACTGATATGTTGAAGCGGCTGTATATGTCGCGCAAAACTGCTGAACACATGACATGGCACACAAAGTGCCATGATGAGTCCAAAAGAGTAATTCATCCTGCCGGCGCTGAAGCTTGGCGACACTTTAATCGTACGCATCCTTCGTTCACTATAGATCCTCGAAATGCCAGGCTCGGTCTTTGTACTGATGGTTTTAATCCATTTCGAGGAACAGGTGCCCAGTACTCTTGTTGGCCGTGTAACACCCCCGATATATTCAGGAATATTACAGCACCGTAAATCCTTTACATAAGAATTTACAAGACTGAAGAAATGAAAAGACAATAACAGATACCGATTTATGAAATTACTGAAATAAAATAAAACAGTTCTGGTTCAATACCGAGAATACAAATATCCAAATGAAGAATTATTAATACATCACCAAAATCCAAACATCACAAATTGACGACGTACTCGAGTACTTATTAAAAATAACCAAACACAGACAATTAAACCCGGCCGAAACATCACTCTGCACCCTCGTCATCATGCAGCTCCAGTGGTTGTTTTCCCGCTCTCCTGGATCCTGAACATAAAAAAATGTTCACCCTCTAAGGGGTTAGCACAACGATGCTAGTACAAGTACCACAACATATTATTCAACATCTCACGAAAAATAATAATAACGTAAATGACAAAAATACCAACGAGTCTTCTCCTACGAGAAACTCATAAAATAACATACACAACTGATAATCACAACATGATATCATAACATACACATGGTAATTCCGACGATCCAGCGTTCACTGCCTAGAACCCACGATGATCCCGTCAGACCAACCCGTGGTGGAAAAACCCGTCCGATGATCCAGCGCACGCTAGCATAGATCCCCCGATGATCCCGTCAGACCAACACGAGGTGGACATACAACAACGACATATATGCACGACAATGTGTATAACATCAATACATAAAACAATTAAGGTACTTGCCTCGATTCGAAGACAAGAACAATACTTCCACGAAAAAGGAAACACTTGAAGGTTGACCCTTCGATCAATCACGTAGCAAGCTCGAACCTTAACAAAAGAAATAATATAGAATTCATCTCATGTCGTACGAATGTCTAACGATCCAATATATGGCCGAAAATTCATAAAACACAATCTGCCTGAACTTCTTAGCGTACGCTAAGTATTCTACGTAGCGTGCGTTAAGCCTGCTCGTTAGCGCACGCAAACAACAAAGTCTAGCGTACGCTAACTATGCATGGTCAGTACCTCACTGATCAGCCTACTTACTCATCTGATGTCCTAACGTACGTTACGTACCAAACGTAGCGTACGTTAACTCATGCCCGATAGCGCACGTTAATATACAAAGATTAGCGCGCGCTAAACGTGTAGGGCAGTACACTACTTGGTAGCAGACTTGATCTAATGGTGAAAAAAACTCATGAATTCTTCAGTGCTAATACATGTCATCTCCGTGCATATCATGTTCATACGGTTTTATGAATGATCTTATGGATAACAACAACTTCAAATTCGAGAATACATATATCATCATAAAACCATATTCCATTTCGATTATAATTCTCCATGCGTTCGGAAGGGCTAACAGTTGGTATCAATACCTTATATCAAATCAAAACCATCATCATGTAGTTCGTTAAACACTCCATCTTTACAAGATAAATCTTTCCATGATCAATCTCTTAGATTCGTCTAACAATAATGATGTTAAAGTCAAGTCCATGATTACTATGAAGACACCTTCTAAATTAGGATTACCAATGTCGGAAACTTCCTCTACTTGTTCATTGTAACAAGATTCGAATCATGATGTTCATAACCAAGGTACTTAAGACATAATCATCTCAATATCCTAAACATGATGTGGTTTGGATAATTCACCAAAGAAACTTAATATCTTGATAGCATAATCCTCATATCCTTAAAAACACGAATTGAAGGTTGGAAGTAGTATAACATACCTTAAGATGAGGAAAAACACCGAGACAACAAGTAGAATCTGGCTCCGGTTGCTTGTTCGCCAAATTAAGATGTTTCTCCACTCCAATGATCAAACACAAGTGACATACAATCTCCAAAGATCAAGTAGATGTGTTCTAAGTGTGTTTAAGGAGGATAATGAGCTCTCTGGACTTATCAAATAATGAGGACGAGTGAAGGGAACAAGAAGAAATGAAGTGCTGGCCCATATATAAACTTTCTGTATATTAGCTGATTAGCGCACGCTATCAAACATCCTTAGCGCGCGCTAATAAGAGTTGACTCCAAAACTATCCAGGTTCATCCGCGGGAATCTTATCCGGTCCTACGTCCGGCTGGCGCATGTGTTAGCCGCCCAGCTCAATAATTGATGGCCTAGCGCACGCAATTCTCCATTCGTAGTGTGCGCTAGTTGTAACCGATAGCGCGCGTTAAGGTACATTCTTAGCATGCACTATCATGAGTTTGCATGAGAAATTTTGCATGACGATATACTTATGTACAAAGATACCAATGTAAGAAATAACATACTCTAATTATCAAGACCACAAATCCGAATAATATAGGGTTCGAATACAGATGAAATACACAATAATAAATCTGGATATTACATACTCTCCTACTAAAAAGGAGTTTCGTCCCGAAACTCAAGAAGAAAATAACTCTGGATATCTGGACTTCATGCCATCTTCCGTTTCCCATGTGGCTTCTTCCACTCCATGGCGTGACCACTGAACTTTGACCAAAACGATTAGTTTGTTCCTCAACTGCTTAACTTGACTCTCGAGTATCTTGACTGGTCTGTCTTCGAACGTCCCATCCTGAGCGACTTCGATTTCACCAAAATCAATGACATGACTAGGATTCGGTATATATATCCGTAACTGGGATACGTGAAACACGTTATGAACATGGCTCAACGACAGCGGCAATGCCAATCTGTATGCCAACTCTCCAACTCTCTCAAGGATCTCGAATGGTCCGATATATCTCGGACTCAGCTTTTCCTTCCTTCTAAAACGAAAGATTCCCCGAGTAGGAGAAACCTTTAAAAGTATGTGGTCTCTGGTACTGAACTCCAATTGGCGACGGCGTATGTCTGCGCAAGATTTCTGGCGACTCTGGGCGGTCAACAGCCTTTCACGAATCAAGGCTATCTTCTCTCGTGTCTGTACGATCATCTCTGGTTCTGTCCCGATCAAGTCTAATGAATCATCCCAACATAGGGGCGATCTGCATCTCCTCCCGTATAATGCCTCAAACGGTGCCATCTTAATAGAAGCATGCCAACTATTGTTGTAGGTAAATTAAATCAACGGTAGATGAACTTCCCAATCGTTTGACCAATCTAAGGCACATGCCCTTAGCATGTCTTCCACCGTTTGAATGGTCCTCTCGGATTGTCCGTCAGTCTGCGGGTGATAAGCTGTGCTGAAGTTCAATTCAGTCCCTAAGGCCTTATGAACTGCTTTCCAAAAGTGCGACACAAAACGGCTGTCTCGATCAGAAATAATGGTCTTCGGCGTACCATGCAGTCGAACTATCTCTGAAATAAATACTCGTGCCAACCTCTCTGGTCCCCACATGTCCTTAATGCCTAGAAAATGAGCTGATTTGGTTAAACGATCAACTATCACCCAAATCATGTTCATTCCTGTCTTAGTTCTCGGCATACTAGTGATAAAGTCTATCGATATGTCCTCCCACTTCTATTCAGGAATCGGGAGCGGTTTCAATATTCCGGCAGGTCGTTGATGCTCGATCTTAACTTGCTGACAAGTCAAGCATTTCGAAACATAGTCCGCTACATCTTTCTTCATGTTGCCCCACCAGAAATTCTGCTTCAAGTCCTTATACATCTTACTGGTGCCCAGGTGGATAGAATAGGGCGAACTGTGAGCTTCCTTCATAATTGTCTGTTTCAGAACATCGACATTGGGAATGCAGAGTCGGCTTTGAAATCTCAAAACTCCATCATCATGAATTACGAATTCGGGGGCCTTCCCCTTGATCACTTCATCACGTAACCGAATCATCAGAGGATCATCTGTCTGCATAGATTTGATTTCTTCGATTAATGACGAAGTTATTTCCATTACACACAGTTGTCCTTGGACTCTTTGTAACCATACTGCAATTCCTTCTCGAATCATCTCTCGTTGAAGGCTAAGTTGGGAGGTCATAGTCTCCATCATCTGAATAGAAACAGGCTTGCGGCTAAGTGCATCTGCCACTACATTCGCTTTGCCTGGATGATACAAAATTTCCAAGTCATAGTCCTTAATCAGCTCTAACCATCTTCTTTACCGCATGTTCAACTCTTTCTGACTGAAGATGTATTTGAGACTCTTGTGATCCATAAATATCTGACAGTGAGTCCCGTACAGGTAATGCCTCCAGATTTTTAAAGCAAAAACTACTGTCGCTAGATCCAAATCATGTGTTGGGTAATTTACTTCATAAGGTTTCAGCTGCCGTGACGCATAAGCGATCACCTTATCATTCTGCATCAATACGCATCCGAGTCCTTGGTTCAAGCATCACTGTAAACTATGAATCCTCCAGTCCCTTGTGGAAGTGTTAAAATCGGTGCTGTTGTCAATCTCTTCTTCAATTCATCAAAGCTATTCTGGCACAATTCGTTCCACTCAAACTTTTGAGTTTTTTGCAGGAGTCGAGTAAGTGGGCGGGAAATTTTAGAAAATCCTTCCACGAATCGACGATAATATCCAGAAAGTCCTAAGAAACTCCGGACTTCTTTTACGTTCTTTGGAGGCTTCCAATCCATAACTGCTTCGATCTTCTTAGGATCTACTCGGACTCCTTCAGCTGACACCACATGACCGAGGAACATTACTTCCTTTAGCCAGAATTCACACTTAGAGAGTTTGGCGTACAATTGCTCGCTTCTCAAAAGTTCTAATACAATCCGCAAATGATGTGCATGTTCTTCCGGGCTCTTAGAATACACCAGGATGTCATCAATGAACACGACCACAAATTTATACAAATATTCGATGAACACTCGGTTCATCAATTGCATGAATACAGCAGGTGCATTAGTGAGACCAAATGGCATTACTACAAACTCATAGTGTCCGTAGCGAGTTCTGAACGCTGATTTCGGAATATCAGATTCCTTAATCCTCAGCTGATGATATCCTGATCTCAAATCGATTTTAGAAAATACCGTTGCTCCTTGTAACTGGTCAAACAAATCATCAATCCGTGGCAATGGATATTTGTTCTTAATCGTCATTTTGTTCAGCTCTCGATAGTCGATACATAGTCGAAGCGATCCATCCTTCTTAGGACAAAAGAAGCGGCGCTCCCGGGGCGCGGCAGCTTGGCTGGATATAGCCTTTGTCCAGTAACTCCTCCAGCTACTTTTTCAGTTCATACATATCAGTAGGTGCCATACGATACGGTGCCTTAGAAATTGGGGTAGCTCCAGGTTCCAGCTCAATGGTGAACTCTACATCCCGTTGTGGAGGTAGTCCAGGTAACTCGTCAGGAAATATATCCCGAAATTTGTTAACAACAGGAATGGATGAAAGTTCCACAATTTCTTCTTTCTTCATTGCATAGCACCAGTATCCGGTACAACCCTGTTTCAACAATTTGACAGCTTTCATTGCCTTGATTAACTTTCCTGAGCTTCCTGGTTTCCATCCTTCAAACAATATTGCGGAACCATCTTCAGCGATCAGCGAGATATTCCTCCTTCGGTAGTTTACAATAGCTCCATATCGATTAAGCCAATAATATCTGAGTATCAGGTCGTCTCCTTGCATTTCTATCACAATCAGATTTGAGAGCCACTCTCTGCCTCCAAGTGATACAAGTAAATCTCTAGTTTCTAAGTTTCCAACAATTCTCTCTCTACTCGGTAAACCAACAATATAAGGTTCACAATTATGAAAACCAGAAATATTCAAACGATTTACACAAGATAAGGATATAAATGAATGCGTAGCTCCTGTATCGAATAAAACGCTAACTGGCTGGGAAAGGATCTCGAGCGGTGCACGATGCGGCAAAGACATCACGATCATCTGTTCTCCTCATCTCGTAAAGACATGGGGGAACAGATCCGGCACTCGATGTACTCTTTCGGTCCCACTGTCCTCTGCCTCGTCCGCGGCCAAAATTCTGAGGCATCTGAACAGTTTGCTGCGTCTGTTGGATACTAGCTTCCTTATGAACTGGCTGCTGTGTACGGGCTCTAAAAGACTTTGCAGCCTCTTCACATAACACTGCACGATGTCCCTCCCGTCTACAATCAAAACAAGTCACGGCAGGTAAGGGGAAATTTCGTCGATAGTGCCCTATCTGGGCACAGTTAAAGCATTTCCTGGTGACATCTGTCATGGTCGATGCTGCTCCGAAGTTCTTTCGGCTCCTAGATGGGTGCGGAGGTTTCTTGAAAGAATTAAAAGATGACTGGGTCTTGCGGGGCCCGCTGTTCTTATGCTCTGTAAAGTACCTGAGACTTTCTACTTCTTGGATTACGTAAACTTCTCCATCACTGCTTCCTTGATTTCGTACGTCAATGCTTTATCCTGGTATTGGCGGAGAGTGGTACATTCAAAACCGGACATGTACCTCTGGATTTCTGGTTTCATTCTCATATCAAAATGGATCATCATTTCAGCATCTGTTCTGACTAGATGTCAAACAAATGCCAGCTGTTGGTTAAACGTCTTAATTACCTGAGATACTCGCACATCTGAAGGCTGAGCGGAGAAAAACTCCCGAACCTTGGATTCTCTCACAGGACGAGGGCAGTACTGAGCTTCCATCATCAATTTAAACTCTGTCCAATTAGCATCATGGTCTACAGGACGGATGGCTTCCCACCATTCGGACGCTTCCTCTATCAGAAAGTATTGAGCGATAGAGGCTCTCCGGTCATCTGGGCAGTTAATTCCGGCAAAAATTTTCTCCAATTCTTTCAACCAATGGTCCCAGGTGGGAGTCTCAGAAATACCGTCGAATTTAGGTGGTTGCATCTTCGCCACCTCTTGCAGCCATCGGTCACCTCGATTTCTCATATCTGGGATCCCTTGCTGCCTATCTCCCTGCTGTAATCCCACCGCCACCTGCATTCGGTCTACGACCTGAGCGAACTGAGTCATCTGGTTCACCACTTGACGAAGGATTTCTGGTACAACAGGTTCCAGTTCGTTATTGATAGATCTTTGTGGCTCGCCTGAGCTATGACTGGCCTGATTAGAAGGTGACGCTTCCCTTTCAGCATTCCTTCGTCCGCGTCCGCGACCGCGACCACGTCCACGTCCACCTCTCAACATACTGTAAGCATAAATACTCAATATACAGGAAACAATATCGTTAGAATGTTCAAGTCTAATGAAATACAACATGTAAAGAATGAGATAGAGTTTTAGGAACTTACAACCACCGTTCGCATGAAGACCTAGGCAGTACAGTGATGTTATTCGCGGCCGGTTACCTCAAAAGACATATATGACCCCTATTTCAACCCAATAGCCAAGATATCCATAATCTTAGCTCCGATACCATATTCTGTAACACCCCCGATATATTCAGGAATATTACAGCGCCGTAAATCCTTTACATAAGAATTTACAAGGCTGAAGAAATGAAAAGACAATAACAGATACCAATTTATGAGATTACTGAAATAAAATACAACAGTTTTGGTTCAATACCGAGAATACAAATATCCAAACGAAGGATTATTAATACATCACCAAAATCCAAACATCACAAACTGACGACGTACTCGAGTACTTATTAAAAATAACCAAACACAGACAATTAAACCCGGCCGGAACATCACTCTGCACCCTCTTCATCATGCAGCTCCAGTGATTGTTTTCCCGCTCTCCTGGATCCTGAACATAAACAAATGTTCACCCCCGAAGGGGTTAGCACAACGATACTAGTACAAGTACCACAACATATTATTCAACATCTCACGAAAAATAATAATAACGTAAATGACAAAAATACCAACAAGTCTTCTCCTACGAGAAACTCATAAAATAACATACACAACTAATAATCACAACATGATATCATAACATACACATGGTAATTCCGGCGATCCAGCGTTCACTACCTAGAACCCACGATGATCCCGTCAGACCAACCCATGGTAGAAAAACCCGTCCGATGATCCAGCGCACGCTAGCATAGATCCCCCGATGATCCCGTCGGACCAACACGAGGTGGACATACAACAACGACATATATGCACGACAATATGTATAACATCAATACATAAAACAATTAAGGTACTTGCCTAGATTCGAAGACAAGAACAATACTTCCGCGAAAAACGAAACACTCGAAGGTCGCCCCTTCGATCAATCACGTAGCAAGCTCGAACCTTAACAAAAGAAATAATATAGAATTCATCTCATGTCGTACGAATGTCTAACGATCCAATATATGACCGAAAATTCATAAAACGCAATCTGCCTGAACTTCTTAGCGTACGCTAAGTATTCTACGTAGCATGCATTAAGCCTGCTCGTTAGCGCACGCAAACAACAAAGTCTAGCGTACGCTAACTATGCATGGTCAGTACCTCACTGATCAGCCTACTTACTCATCTGATGTCCTAACGTACGTTACGTACCAAACGTAGCGTACGTTAACTCATGCCCGATAGCGCACGTTAATATACAAAGATTAGCGCGCGCTAAACGTGTAGGGCAGTACACTACTTGGTAGCAGACTTGATCTAATGGTGAAAAAAACTCATGAATTCTTCAGTGCTAATACATGTCATCTCCGTGCATATCATGTTCATACGGTTTTATGAATGATCTTATGGATAACAACAACTTCAAATTCGAAAATACGTATATCATCATAAAACCATATTCCATTTTGATTACAATTCTCCATGTGTAATTCGGAAGGCCTAACGATTGGTATCAATACCTTATATCAAATCAGAACCATCATCATGTAGTTCGTTAAACACTCCATCTTTACAAGATAAATCTTTCCATGATCAATCTTTTAGATTCGTCTAACAATAATGGTGTTAAAGTCAAGTCCGTAATTACTATGAAGACACCTTCTAAATTCGGATTACCAATGTCGGAAACTTCCTCTACTTGTTCATTGTAACAAGATTCGAATCATGATGTTCATAACCAAGGTACTTAAGGCATAATCATCTCAATATCCTAAACATGATGTGGTTTGGATAATTCACCAAAGAAACTTAATATCTTGATAGCATAATCCTCATATCCTTAAGAACACAAATTCAAGGTTGGAAGTAGTATAACATACCTTAAGATGAGGAAAAACACCAAGACAACAAGTAGAATCCGGCTCCGGTTGCTTGTTCGCCAAATTAAGACGTTTCTCCACTCCAATGATCAAACACAAGTGACATACAATCTCCAAAGATCAAGTAGATGTGTTCTAAGTGTGTTTAAGGAGGATAATGGGCTCTCTTGACTTATCAAATAATGATGATGAGTGAAGGGAACAAGAAGAAATGAAGTGCTGGCCCATATATAAACTTTATGTATATTAGCTGATTAGCGCACGCTATCAAACATCCTTAGCGCGCGTTAATAAGAGTTGAATGCAAAACTGTCCAGGTTCATCTGCGGGAATCTTATCCGGTCCTACGTCCGGCTGGCGCATGTGTTAGCCGCCTAGCTCAATAATTGATGGCCTAGCGCACGCAATTCTTCATTCGTAGCATGCGCTAGTTGTAACCGATAGCGCGCGTTAAGCTACATTCTTAGCGTGCGCTATCACGAGTTTGCATGAGAAATTTTGCATGGCGATATACTTATGTACAAAGATACCAATGTAAGAAATAACATAGTCCAATTATAAAGACCACAAATCTGAATAATATAAGGTTCGAATACAGATGAAATACATAATAATAAATCCGGATATTACAGTCCGGTCTTCGTAACTCCGTATAATTTACCACCAACTTTATGCATGTGTCAGGAGTTTATTTTCCTAAGTCTTATTATATCTGGCCCTAAAGGACCGAGGATGAACATAGATGTGATGCTCCGACCCTTGATCGATGAGCTAAAAGGTTTGTGGACAGATGGTGCTACAACATGGGACTGTGTAAGGCAGGAAAATTTCTCGATGCGTGCGGCTCTGATGTGGATGATTAATGACTTTCCAGCCTATGGTATGTTGTCGGGATGGAGCACACATGAAAAGTTAGCATGCCCTTATTGCATGGAAAGTACTTCTGCTTTTCATTTAAAGAACGGAGGGAAACCATCATGGTTCGACTGTCACAAATGTTTTCTCCCACTGCGGCATCCTTACAGAAAAAACAAACGTGATTTTTACAAAGGTCATGAAGAAAGCTCATTTTTTCCGGAACGTCGAGGGCCAGCAGAAATGAAAATGATTGCTGATCGTATTCCTGATGTAACCTTTGGTGTGAATTATAAAGGTATTGAAAGGTTTGGAGAAAAGCATAATTGGATAAAGAGAAGCATATTTTGAGAGCTCCCTTACTGGTCTACCTTACTGATTCGTCATAATTTAGACGTCATGCACTGTGAGAAGAATTTCTTTGATAATATACTTAGCACAGTCATGGACATTCCTCAAAAAACTAAGGACAACCTGAAAGCGAGACGCGACTTGCCATTGTACACAACAAGATATGGGTTGTTTGAACCCGAGGGAACAAATAGAAAGCCGAAAGCAACATATATGCTCACCACAGAATAGAAACATGCAATATGCGAGTGGCTTAAAGAGCTAAAATTTCCAGACGGGCATGTTTCGAATATATCAAACTATGTGAATCTCGATACTAATAGAATAAATGGTATGAAGAGCCATGACTGCCATGTTTTTATGCAACGAATGCTACCTATTGCCTTGAAAGATTTTTTACCGGAGCCAATTTGGGAAGCATTAACGGAGGTGAGCAACTGTTTCAGAGCATTGTGCACGAGTGAGATTAAAGCGTCTGATATGAGAAACTTAGCCAAGACTGTCGTAGTGACTATGTGCAAGTTGGAACAGATATTCCATCCGGCATTCTTCGACTCAATAGAACATATGCTCGTTCATCTGCCATACGAGGCCCATGTCGGGGGACCGGTCTTCTATCGATGGATGTACCCATTCGAGAGGTACTCTTCTTATCTTTCTGTTAATATATGCATTATGTTGTGTATGTATTTATAAATTAAGTATTTTGTACGATACAGGATGATGTTTATTCTAAAAGGCATGGTGAGCAATAAAGCGAAGGTTGAGGGATACATATGTGAGGCCTATTACCTGACTGAGATCACAAATTTTTGTTCCTTCTATTTCGACAAAGAAATCGACACAACAACGACACGATTAAAAAGGAACGAGGTTCTATTTGCCCCTCAATTTTAAGGACAAATGTCGATCTTTACACCAAAAGGTCGAGTAATGGGGAAAAGTAAGGGGCGACGCATGGCTGAAGTTGAGTGGAATATGGCAATCTTATATATTCTTACGAACTGTGAAGAAGCAGAACCATATCTATGGTACGATTATTATTTTGATATTTCATATTTTTACATGTAACCATGTATTTACACATTATGTATTTCAGTGCATTTGAGAATCAACTATAGAGTAATATCTCCACTAGAGACTTGGAGTTCGCACGAGTTAATCACTTAGTCCATGGTTTGAAAGATTGGTTGTGACTACAGAATTAAAGGACTCTCAACTTGCTGCATTGTTTAGAGGTGATCGATTAGTGAAGATGTACAAAGGTTATGTGGTGAATGGATTCAAATTTCATACATAATTTCACGGACAAAATAAAAAGACTATGAATAGTGGATTGTGTATTACAAGTGCAAATAATTCCGGAGATTTGTCTAAGTACTACGGGATGCTACTAGAGGTACTGGAGTTCACGTTCTACAATCCTGGATTTCCTGAACAAGTTATTCATCTATATAAATGTGACTGGTTCGACAACTGCAAAGTGAAATGTCTACACGGGTTAGTTGAACTCGATCCTCTAGCTAGACAAGCGACTGTCGAGTCATTTATCTTCCCGAGTCAAGCGAGTCGAGTGTATTATGCTCGGTACCCATCTAGAAGACTTGGTCGTCATAGAAGAGGTACAATATGACAATAATATTATACCCGTATCTATTTATTATACATACACTTATTTACTTTACTGGATTATGTAATTCAACAGATGCGTGGGTCGTTTGTCCGATAAGAGCCAGACATGTTGTTGATGTACCAGCAGTATCATCGATAATATTGCAGGAGCCCGTTCCTGAACCCGAGTACTACCAAGAGGCAGAAGCTCCAATGCTTAATCTCGTAGTTGACTTGAGCGGATACGACATGCAAATTGAACTTGTTGATAGAGATGCCAATCCAGTTGAAATACTTGATGATAATGAAGAAGATTATGAAGCTTCAAGCGAAGAAGATGATGTAGAATGATATGTTTTTCTCTATGAATACTTGATGTGTAATATTTTCTATTATAATTATTTTCAATATATTGATCGACAATGCTCTTCTTTACATAGTATTTAATAATGTTGACTATTAACCTACTGTAACATAATTAAAAAATTAAATAAAACATATTGCATAATTTAATAGTAAAAATTAAATTTTTATTTAATAACATTCATTATTAACATATTGTAATATAATAAATAATTAAATGAAATATATTGCATAATTTAATGACAAACTTTTTCTTATTTAGGACATTTAATTAGTTCAAATAACAAATACAGGGAAATATTTTACTTAGTAAGTACATATTATATTTAAATAACAAACTAATATAAAATTTTATTTAATAACATCATTATTAACCTATTGCAATATAATAAATAATACTGTTAAATTTATATTGAATAATATTTATTATTAATCTACTGTAATATAATAAATAATTAAATGAAATATATTGCATAATTTAATGGCAAACTTTATCTTATTTAGGATATTTAATTAGTTCAAATAACAAATAAAGGAAAATATTTTACTTAGTAAGTACATATTATATTTTTGTTCTACAAATAATGAATGAAAACATAGCTCAATGACAACATGCCACACCATGCATCACATAGGCGCGGTTCGAATCCCGCGCCGGCCACTGAGCTATGTTTTTTGGTTCAATTTTCTTTTAAATTGCATTGGCGTCACATATGTGACGCCTTTACGCCTTTGTGATTTTTTTTAATTAATAATGGCGTCACATGTGTGACGCCAATGTGTATTAACTATGGCGTCTCATCTTTGACGCTAATGTAATAAATAATACTTTTAAATAATACTTTTAAATTTATATTTAATAACATTCACTATTAATATATTGTAATATAATAAATAATTAAATGAAATATATTGCATAATTTAATGGCAAACTTTTTCTTATTTAGGATATTTAATTAGTTCAAATAACAAATAAAGGTAAATATTTTACTTAGTAAGTACATATTATATTTAAATAACAAACTAATATAAATTTTTATTTAATAACATCATTATTAACCTATTGCAATATAATAAATAATACTGTTAAATTTATATTTAATAATATTCATTATTATTCTACTGTAATATAATTAATAATTAAATGAAATATATTGCATAATTTAATGGCAAACTTTATCTTATTTAGGATATTTAATTAGTTCAAATAACAAATGAAGGAAAATATTTTACTGAGTAAGTACATATTATATTTTTGTTCTACAAATAATGAATGAAAACATAGCTCAGTGGCAATATGCCACGCCATGCATCACTTAGGCGCGGGTTCGAATCCCACGCCGACCATTGAGCTATGTTTTTTGGTTCAATTTTCTTTTAAATAGCATTGGAGTCACATATGTGACGTCTTTACGCCTTCATAATTTTTTTTAACTAACAATGGGGTCACATATGTGACGCCAATGTATTGGTTTTAATTAACAAGACAGACTTTTTTTCATAACCCTCTTCCCCTCATTCTCCCTTTTCTGTTCTTCAAAACCTAATTCCCAGTTTTAAAATCACTCCCCAATCTCCACGGTATTTTCCAAATTATTAATTAAAGATTTGTTCTCCACCATATCAAGGACATATTGAATCGCTTCAAAAGGTATTTATCTTATTGATTTCGTATTTGTTTCTTGAAAGTGTTTCGAATTTGTTTCGTGAAATTTTTAGAATTTGATTTCGAATTTATTCACATTTACAGTATGATGTATGATGTATGTATTGAAGTATGTTTGAATATTGTGTGTTTGAAGTATGTATGCAAATGTGTTTGAAGTATTACAGTATGATGTGTGTTTGAAGTATGTATTCAAATGTGTTTGAATTTGATTTCGAATTTATTCACATTTCGTGTGCAGTATGTTTAAAGTATTTATGCAGTATGTTTGTAGTATGTATGGAGTATGTAGTATAAATAAAGTTGGTTTTGCGGTATATGTGTTTAATCAAAAGTTGGTGTTCATGGACTGATTTTGGTGTTCGATTTTATTGTACTTTGTATTTCAGATGTCGAGACGCAGTTCCGACCAGCGTGCTGATGTTCCTTCTCATACCAGGTAGGGGTGGACTCGGTTCCATTCGGTTCGGTTTTTGACCGAAACCAATAACCGAACCAAATATTCAGTTTCGGTTTGGTTCGGTTCTTTTTGAAGTTCGGTTCAGTTAAATTCGGTTTTATAAATATTCGGTTCGGTTTTGGTTTGATTTGATGTTTTTTCGGTTCTTCACAATATAAATTCAAATATTATATTTAATAGAATAAGTTATATATAACAACAAGCCAACAAAAGTTATATATATGCTCAAGATAAGAGGTAGACTTGCACAGCAAATTTACAAATATATCAAAAGATATAACAATCACAAATCACAATAGATCATTCTCTAAACCTAAATTAGTTGAATCACGAATTACACGAGCATATTATCGGTCCTCCTTGGATCCATGAGGGTCTTAAAAAAGAAAAACAAATTGCATTAAAATCTCAAACACATAAAACTCACAAAAAGATGTCATTTTAGTATGTGACTTTGACTTCGGTCCATTTCAGTTCGGTTCGGCTCTGTCCGACCCCGAATCGAGAATCGAACCAAACCAATTCGGTTCGGTTCTGTTTTTCTATTTTTCGGTCCGGTCTTCTTTGGTTTCAGTTCTTCGGTTCTTTTTTCGGATTTTTTCGGTTTGGTTTTGAATTTTCGTTCGGTTCTGTTTTTCTATTTTTCGGTTCGGTCTTCTTTGGTTTCAGTTCTTGGGTTCTTTTTTAGGATTTTTTCGGTTTGGTTTTGAATTTTCGGTTCCGAAATGCCACCCCTAATACCAGGGCACCTCGTCGGATGAGTATTAGTTCGAGCCCCTCGTCTTCTCATAGTATACCCGAGTCTTCGTCGTCACATAGGAGTGAGCCTGTCATACGACCAGAGATAGAAGATCTGACCCGACACATACCCTTTGGGCAGCAGCTACAACAACAGTATTTGCGTACTGACTCGGGACTCCAGCATTGGCATCCATTTAGTGATGCCGAATTTACACGGTACATGAGTTATGGTTCGTTGTTATCTCATGGGAGCCAGCATATTTCATTTATTGGTGGCGACAATCCTTCTGATGTACATATTGACACTCCAGAGGTGTCACATCAGCACACACTGATTGGCCATGGACCATATGCAGGGTTCTCGAGGACCGTGTCACACGATCAGCCACCATTGCAGCCACCTACTACTGATCCCCCATCAGGTGGTCCATTGGTGCATCACATTTCTATTCCAGAGGAGCCGATGGAGTTTGAGTACGATGAGGATCAAGAGGTTTTAGCACAGCCACCAGGGAGAGGTCCGACTGAGATCTCCAAGGCCAAAGAGAAGTATGATGATCGAAAACTAATCTGTCATTTGCCAAAAATAGCTGGCTTTAGTTCAAAGAAGGCCGAGACCGATATAGTCGGCTTACTTAAGAGGTACTACTCCGGTGAAGAGCATTGGGGTCAGGTCTCTCGATGAACGAGGGACGAGTTGTGGCGGGAATTTGGGGTATATTATTACAGTTGCTATTTAATTACAATATATGCAAATAATTTTATAGTAAAACTGCATTCATTTTACTCAAATCGTTATGTTCTTTTGCTGTGCCAAAAACATTTGATTGTTTTTCGATTTTCTGACAGTTGTTATTATATTTGTCTAGATGCGTTATAGGTGGGAGAAATTGGATGAGGAGAAAATTGGGTGGTATTGGGACAGATATAGCCACGAACGGTTTATTGATATGCTTACGCACGCTAAAAATAAAGCATATCAAAAACCAGTCCGTCAGCAAGAGAAGTGGTTAAAGGAAAAAGAGTTTAAGATCTTGTGGAAGCGTTGGGAGACCGAAGAGAAGAAGAATGAGGCCTTTCAGAAATCTAAAAACAGGGGCACTCTTTATGATGAGAGTACCGGTGTGATTACGCAAAAGGCTCCGGGTACATATACTGGAGGCAGTATGAGCATGTACGATCATGCTCATTCCATGGTACGTATAAATTTTGTCAACGTTTTATTATATAATATATGTTGTCTTCAATTATGTGTCATCATCAATATTGTTAATATTTTATGTTAACGCATAGGCGAGTGATGTTGCGTTGGAGATGTACCAAAGACCGGCGTGTGAGAGGGAGAGACCGGTAGAGGACCCAGTGTTTAATCCTTTGGCCTTCATGAAGACTCACATCACCAATGTGAAAGAAATGGAAAAACATCAAAAGAAAAAAAAAAAGAAAATTGGTGAGGGCAGCAGCGAGGCGCAACCGGAGGAGGGAAAAGCTGAGTTGGGAGAATCTGAGTTGGGAGTCTTTACTCCCAAATGGATAGATGTCCGAAGTGCAGAACAATACGTAAGTTTAGCTTTATATTTGTTCACTTGTATTTCGATTACGTCCCTAATTTGTAAACTGTGTATCTTGTTCACTTTTTGTGTAAATATTACTTGGAACATGACCTATACTATAAGCTCGTTGAGGCATTGCATTTCCCAAACCCCCCTCCAGAAGATGAATTTTACATGAACTTGTGGGCTCAGGCGGGTGGCGGAGTTAGACAGGGTGGAAGGGTGAGGGGAATTTCAAAGGGGATCATCATAAATGAAGTCATCGACCAACCCACAAGTCATCGTCTTGTTGACTCACGAGCATCATTACGACCAGTCGAGGTCGATCGGTCTTTGGAGGCTGCCATCGAGGCGCTAAAAAAAGATAATGAGGAGATGAAGAAGGATAGAGAGGAGATGAAGAAGTCAAGAGAGAAGATGGAGTCGAAATTTTCAAAGATGAGTAAACTCATGTTGAGATTACTCAAAGGAAAAAAAAAAAAGGTAGATTCCTCATCATCTCGGGGGAACGGTGAGGATGATGACTCCGACGACTTTGATGAGGATGAGTTGATGCGATCGTTATCTGACGACTAACATGTTAGATTTATGTTTTGATGATCATATTTGTTATATTTTGCGTATATTTTGATTTTGATATGTATAAAATGTTATTGTTGCATGGTGTTTAATATGTTACTTTGTTGGTTTGGTTACAATGTTGTTTGTTGTTGTGTTGGTTTATTGGTTCGGTTGATGGTGTGTTGTGGTTATTATTCATATGCTTTTTTTTGTGATGTATTGATTATGATGGTGTATTGATGGTTACAATGTTGTTTGTTGTTTGTTGATGTATTGATGGTGTATTGTTTATGATGGTTTGGTTACAATGTTGTTTGTTGTATATTACAATGTTGTTTATGATGGTGTATTGAAACATTCATATTGTTTGGTTGTTTTGTTCATCTGCTTCTGTTGCTGTTTTGTTCATCTGGTAGCTGTTGCTGTTGCTGTCAAAAAAAAAAGGAACAGGGTATTAGCGTCACATATGTGACGCTGATAGAGAGTTAAGGCGTCACATATGTGATGCCATTGTTAATAAATAAAAAAAGGCGTAAGGCGTCACATATGTGACGCCAATACAAATTAAAAAGAAAGTACAGTAAAAAACATAGCTCTGTGGCGGGCGGAGGATTCAAACCCGCGCCTATTGATGCATCGACCGGCATGTTGCCACTGAGCTATGTTTTTCATTCATTAATTATAGTACATAAGTATTATATGTACTTACTAAGTAAAATATTTTTATTTATTTGCTATTTGAATTAATTAAATATCCTAAATAAAAAAAAAAGTTTGTCATTAAATTATCCAATATATTTTATTTAATTATTTATTATATCCTTTTACTATATTTCATACTTATATTTAATTTATCTTTCAAATTAAATCAATTTCTAAAATATTTAAGCATAAATAAATATAATGTAATTTAAGTTCTTAATGTTAAGAAATTTCTTACACTATAATTATTAAATATAATTTAAAATTTATTATTTATAGTATTTAATATTTAAACCAATACAAATTTATATATTTTAAAAAATCAACTATTATATATTGGCGTCAGATATGTGACGCTAAAGTTTTATTCTTTGGCGTCACATATGTGACACCGTTAAAGGAAAAATATTTTTTTTTTAAAAAAAATCGATTATCACATATTGGTGTCACATATGTGACGCTAAAGAATAAAACTTTAGCGTCACATATGTGACACTAATATGTGGAATAAAATAAAAAAAACTTTGCAGAACGGCGTCACATAGTGTTTAAAAAGTGTTGACTATTTTAACCTAATTTTATCGCTTTTATTTCTTTAGCTTCACTTTTTCGGGTGAAACTAAAGATGTGAAGCTATTACGTGTCTTTTTTAGTAGTGTACACAATATTTTAACTAAACCATAATTTTCACTTATTTTTTATTTATTTTTGTCGTATATATACTTTTCTTATTACAACAAAAAATAGTAATTTAAGAAATATTAAATTGTGATAAACACTTAGAGAAAGAGATAATTAGGAGAAGATAATGAGATCGTGTGTATACATTTTGAGGACTAAGTACACTGATGTACAATACTCCTCTTTAAACACTACAAGAAGAACAAGTTTCTACGGCGCGCGATGTGAGCCGTTGAAAGTCTTTTAGGGCCCGCATTGCGCGCCGTGGAGGAAGTCGTAAAAAGTGGCACCCAATAGTGTCTCAGTTGGTTTTCATGATACTCATTACCTCTCTGGTTATGTGTTTACTATTTGAAATGCAATTATCTTGGAGATCTACCATGCACACCCTAGTTTCTACTTCTACTATCATGTTAGGTTGTTTCAAGAAAATCGTACAATAGTTACGCCTACTTGCAAGATAAATCGATGGGGATAACGCTGCTAGTATTGAAAGACGAAGTTGAGTTTAATTAAGAGTGACAATATAAAACATATCCCACCTAAGTTCTTCTACAACCAGCAACGTCGGGAATTGCTGAGTATCAAAGTGAAGTAAGTGAGTTATGATGAAAATATCGTGTATTTGTTCACTGAGACTTTGCATATATCTATATTTTTTAAACACGCGAAAAAAATTAGCATATACTGCTTATCCAACCTCCTGAATTAATTTACCCATTAGGTGGAATAGTTGTGCAGAGGAGTATACATCACATGCTCTTTTTTCCTCACTGAGTCTTTATTTTTTTCTTGTGTTTTTTCTTTACTTTGCTAGGTTTATTACCGAGACAATATTATTTGCCCCATATTTGTATTAGTGCTCATTGACATGAAGAGTGTGATTCGCTCCTACGTTGGTTATATACTAATTGTTGGTATAATTTACCAAAATTATATCGATAAATGTGAAGTCATATAATTATTTCATGAAGTATAATATTTGATGATTTTCCATTATACCTATAGATCCAAATGCTTATGCCGCTGGCCATCAGTTTCTTAATGACAGGTAATACTATTTTGGATTCGTCCGTGTCCGTCCAATTACGACTTACCGGATCGCATGTTTTGAATCTCCTGTCTATGGTGCAAATCTGAGAAGAACAAAGTAGGAGACAGATTCGTTAATAACAAAGACATTAATATATATATATATATATATATATATATATATATAAGTAATCGAAAGAAGCAAATCGAATATGGGCGATGTTGAGTCCAGAGAATCTGTCTCCTTAAAGCAAATTCGCCTCCACCGCAATGTATAGCGTCTGCCTCCCAGGATAAAACAACATCTCGATGCGTTGATAAATCGATCATCGCACCTCAGCGAACTAGAATAAACATGAACTACCACCGACGCGACAAAAATACGAAGAGAAATTACTTCCGAAAAAAATTAAGTCGGAATTTTTGGCTGAAAAAAATGGACGAAAATTTTCAGTCTGAAATAAGACCCCTCACATATGTATTTATAGGTAAAGATAAGAGAGAGACATGTACTGGAGTAACTCTAAACTGAACAGGATTGGTATCTCAATACTTATCCAGATCTGTTTAATTCGAATTTATCAATTAAATTGATGTTTATCCGGATCCGAAAATTCGGAATTTACAATTGAGGTATTTTCAGTAAAATAAATTTTTACCAAATAAAATTGCAGTAAAAAGATAACTTCGAGACGCCGAGATATTTCGCTCAAATCGCCCTTCGACCGGGACCGAACCGAACCGATCCGAGCCGAGCGGAGCTGAGCCGGCCGGACGGACAGCGGCGGCGGCGCGCGCGCGCGCGTGTGTGTGTGTGTGTGTGTGTGTGTGTGTGTGTGTGTGCATGAGGGGCGCCTAGTCACACATCCACTCATGTCTCACTTTTTGAACATGACTTTGTCCACATCTCCTTATATACTCACAATTTTTCCCTTCTTTTTCCAATGTGGGGTAGCATCCCAAACTCATTTCTAAATGGTTCACTTTGGAATATTATATCTCATTCATACCTCAATCATTTTGAGTGTTCTTATATGTTTTGGAAATCTCGTACGGAGTACTACGTATTCCAACTAAGTCCCGACTTTAACTCGTAGTTGAGCCCACTCAAAATTGGCTCTCAAGTGGGCTGCTCAAACTAGCCCATTTCCTCTATTTTTCCAACAATCCCCCACATGAATGAGATTGATGGTCCAGCAGCACACGTCAGACACGGAGTTTGACTTGGTGATAGTTAATGCAGTTAGGCATTGCATAGGATAGGTAGAGTATGCTCCTTGAACCTTCCATCGAAAAGATATATTCTCTTTACTGGCTAGACAGTGTGACTAGATGCCTTTGAACTGTCCGACCGCTTGTGTAAGTGATCGTATATCCTTCACAATTGCCCTCCCTGATTTATTCTGTTCTCATTATTGTGCCCGTTTTGGCCATGGACACCGTCCTGGTTCTGCGGGAGTTTCTAGAGAATTGTGCCTTGCAATTCTCCTTTGAAGCGGCCCCTTTTCACTCCAACATAGGTGATTCTCGTTAAGTGTTTTGAGTAAACCCATATTTTACTCCACACGACTATACGTTGTCGACTTAAGAATCATTAAAAACATAAGCTTAACCTCTCCCTATGGGTATCACTGTTTTCATCCTAGGAATGGTCGGTTCGGGGTAACCCCCACAGTGATCGTGCCTAGTTTTATGAATTGGTTGTCCCATTGAACCTAAATCTTGGGATCTCCAGTCAGCTTATGTTGGGTATCCTCCATAAAACCATTAGCTCATGGCAATAGACCCATTCCTCTTGATGATTTATCAACAAGGTCTTTTGATAACCCTTTGGTCACGGATCTGCAATGTTATCTCTTGACGTAATCAATAGTGATAACCAATGTTGATAACAAAATGGTACTATGTCTTTGCCTCATAGGACGAGACTTACCATTATTCTTTTGCTCTATGCCATGTCAATCGTAGATTGACTATCACAATAAATACATATTGCGGTCACAGTTTTACCCATTTTGGAATATCTTATAGAAATTGGTATTGCATTATGCCTCTCATGCATATTTGTCTAAGGTTATGAACTCATATTGTTTTGTAAATCGAGCAATAACCATTTATATTAAAGATTTCCATACCACTGCTGCACTAGCTAGTGTGAAACATATTCACTATTTAGACATTAAATTCATAATGTCAGATATCCAATTTGCGTTACTATATCATTTTATAGTTTTTGAATATCTCATATCATGCAGCATATACACACAAGTAATCTTTATATCATTGTAATCACCAATTGATGATTAGTTTCCAGATTACTCGTGTATCCACATAGTCTACTCACGATATAGACTGTGTTTAGTCTTGTACAATTCACTTAGTACATTAGACTTTTAGTTACTCTTGAAAGATCAGTTACCTTTGTGCTTGGATAGCCGCACCATATCCATTGGCATTCCAATTGATTCCGTTGATCTTTCCAAGATTCATGTCATCATAATATGACTGACCTCATATGAGACATTGTGAACGACTTGAGATTTTAAATCTTAAAATCATCTCATATTTTTATCTTTTCAGACTTTTTTGAATTGATCCCCTTGTCATTACTTACATCAATGACTCGATCATTCAAGTTCATTCTTAAAGTGACATAGTCGTCACGTATATTCGACATATACACACTTGACATATTCATTGTCTTGAATCTTTTTGACATTATAAATTGGCATTTTTAACATTTTGAAATTACGTTACCAGCTATTAACCGAGACTTCAATTTCTCAAGATCAAATTACTAATTTTAAGCGTCCCCAAAATTAGCAATTTTTCATTAACTACATTACCAAATTTGAGTGTCCCCAAATTGGTACTTTTCGGTCATTTAATCACCATATTTGAGCGTTACCAAATTGGAGATTTTATCACATCCTTTGAAGTCATTGCTTGACATCACAATGTCAAAGATTTTATGCCACTATTTTAGTGCCAATTTAGATTCATAACTCACTAAGTTGCAGACTTTCAATCGTTGCGTTAGGCACATATGCCTTTGGTTCTTCCAAGTTGGCTTTTCTCAAAGCCGCCATTTAGAAAGACTGCATGTATGTTCATTTGATATACTTCCACATGTATATCATAATAATGAACTTTCTTCTCATTACTAGAGAATATATCTCAAAGTACTTTAGGCTCTCATGTTACTACAACCTCAGTTAGTAGTTTCGCCTCTTATTTATCCATGGATCCATTTAATTTTATTTTCGAATTGAATTTACGTTAGATCCTAGTGGTATTTATTCCAGAGGAAGATCTACCGAACATTAAACAAAATTCTGCACAACAGAATTATTCTTTCTCTTATATGACCATATGAAGAGTGTATATGGCATTTTAAGTTATCTTCTAGCACGCATGTTAGAAATTTCAGACGTAGTGATTTTCCAAGTTCAAGCCTTTTTGCTTCATCCTTTAAAACTACTTGGTGATTCATTTCACATTGATAAATATACGGTATCTCATAATTGATTTAGTTTTTAAACCAGTTATGCATTTGATACACTCTTTCCTTTAACTCAATACTGATATGTCAGACTATCAGATTTTTGCACTACGGATTTATATGCATCATGCATCATGTGCGTATCCAGTGAAGATGCAGTCGACCGTCTTGGGTCAGACCTTCACTTGCTTTGCCTTAGGAACTTTTGCCTTAGCCATACACCCCCACATTTTTAATATTTCAAAAATTGTTTTACTACATTTCAGAACTAATAAGAAATTTCAATTATTTCCTTGCATGGTATCTTGTTTTAAATTAAGTAGTCTTCACGTGACTAATATCCTCATATTCAGTGATAGTTTGAACTGATTAACATCGTTTTTGCGTCTCCTTCAGAGTACAATTCAACCATCTTAATTTCCGGATTAAGTTGGTTTTGTATCTCAAGCTTTTAGAGTGTAAATTTCTCTTTTTAGCTTCATCCTTACTCATTATCGAGTACACGTAACAAATGTATCACTATATTTATAGAGTAATCACATTTCTTATTACAACCTCTCATAAGAGTAGTTTTCATCATCATTTAAAACCTCTCTGGTTTTAATATTCTATAAAAGAACTTTTATGTTTTTAGCACTAAAGTTCAATTATTGAATTTCTCCGAATTTTCAGCGTATAGAGCTAATATCAATATTTGCCGTGTTTGGTATCACATGGATCACCGTAATAGGCTCGTGTGTCACAACCGCAGCAGACCGACACCAACACGAGAATATATAATTTAACCGGAAGAACAAATCCAACCAAAAAATTATAATTCTCAAGCCGACCCACAACCTGTACTCACTAGGTACCAGGCCCGTTAGGTTTTTAATGTCTGAGCATCCGACCAAGATTGATATTCCATCACATAAAAAGATTAAAATCAATCAACAAAATACTACTTAGTTAATATCTTAATTAAACTAAATAATCTTAACATCTTAATCGAATAATAAATGATTCGGCTCTTATCAAACAAAGCTATACCTTATCAAAATCATCATATGCGTGATTATATAATAGCAAATATAATCACAATCTTATTTAGCAAAATGCATGGCCATAAATAATATAAATTCTTCTCATTTATATTAACCATAAACACTTTCTAATAATGATCGACATGTAATCCATAATTTTTATTCTAATCAGCTATTCCAAGTTCAACAGGTTTAAAAATTTGCAAAACCATCCAATTACTTAATCAAATTCTTTAAATTGGATCAAAAAACCAAAATATGATTCATGTTGAAAACTAAGTTAATGCCTTTTCGCATATCGTGGAGTCCGCCTGGTGGAGCATCATATCCGACATCTCATGACGCCCATGAGAAGATCCAAACATCTTTTAATAATTTCGAAAATAATAAATCAATATTTTCAAGAGTTTGAGCAGATCCAAACATGTTTAAATTAATTTCTACTATAAAACCAATTTTCCCTAGAGGGAAAATAAAGCAGAAATACGATATTATGACAAGTCGTTCCCCTGTCTTCTTGCACATCAGCAACTAAGTTGCATTTCATAATATGCTTGCTACTGGAATCTCTAAAGTCAATAGTAGAGAATGTTTTGGGCCAGCAAAAGACAAAATACATGGTCAAGCACATCCTCAAAGAATCCCTTTCCAAATGAATTGGAAGTCCATCAAAGTGAGAACTTCATATATAGGCGGATAATATAGAAAAACATTGAAGAATAAAAACGAATGGACTTGATATTTTAAGTAGCATTAAAATACAAGAAACTCAACTGCTCATGCATAAGTTTAATACATCACTGGTGTGTAAGAATTTCTAAATTCATAATCGCACAAATTCCATTATAAAGTGATTTAAACAAGAAGAAAGAGAGCACGAGTGGAAAGTATCAAGGGCATTGTACACGTGTATTCTTATTTATGCTAAGAAATAATTTAATTTGCTTTAAGATTGTTGGTATAATATACCAAAATTATATCGATAAATGTGAAGTCATATAATTATTTCATGAAGTATAATATTTGATGATTTTCCATTATACCTTTAGATCCAAACGCTTATGGCGCTGGCCATCAGTTTCTTAATGACATGTAATACTATTTTGGATTCGTCCGTGTCCGTCCAATTACGACTTACCGGATCGCATGTTTTGAATCTCCTGTCTGTGCTGCAAATCTGAGAAGAACAAAGTAGGATACAGATTCGTTAATAACAAAGACATTAAAAATATATATATATATATATATATATATATAAAAGTATAAGTATAAGTAATCGAAAGAATCAAATCGAATATGGGCGATGTTGAGTCCAGAGAATCTGTCTCCTTAAAGCAAATTCGCCTCCACCGCAGTGTATAGCGTCTGCCTCCCAGGATAAAACAACATCTCGATGCGTTGATAAATCGATCATCGCACCCTCAGCGAACTAGAATAAACCTGAACTACCACCGACGCGACAAAAATATGAAGAGAAATTATTTCCGAAAAAAAAAACGAAGTCGGAATTTTTGGTTGAAAAAAAACGGACGAAATTTTTCAGTCTGAAATAAGACCCCACACATCTGTATTTATAGGTGAAGATGAGAGAGAGACATGTGCTGTAGGAACTCTAAACTGATCAGGATTGGTATCTCAATACTTATCCAGATCTGTTTAATTCGAATTTATCAATTAAATTGATGTTTATCCGGATCTGAAAATTCGGAATTTACAATTGAGGTATTTTCAGTAAAATAAATTTTTACCGAATAAAATTGCAGTAAAAAGATAATTTCGAGCCGAGACATTTCGCCCTTCGATCGAGCCGAGCCGAGCCGGCCGGACGACGGCGGCGCGCGCGTGTGTGTGTGCGCGCGAGGGGCGCCTCGTCACACATCCACTCATGTCTCACTTTTTGAACATGATTTTGTCCACATCTACTTATATACTCACAATTTTTCAATGTGTGATAGCATCCCAAACCCATTTCTAAAGGGTTCACTTTGGAACATTATATCTCATTCATACCTCAATCATTTTGAGTGTTCTTACATGTTTTGGAAACCTCGTACGGAGTACTACGTATTCCAACTAAGTCCCAACTTTAAATCGTAGTCGATCCCACTCAAAATTGCCTCTCAAATGGGCTGCTCAAACCAGCTCATTTCCTCTATTTTTCCAACACTAACTTTGATCAAGATTGTGATTCTCTCCATCTTTTTTCTTCCCTTTGTTATTTGGTCTGGTCTTGTTACTCTCTTGTTGTTGAAAATTATATTCCAAAATATCGTAATTTTTTCGTCTTTTGATACAGTATAGAATCTTAGATCAGACTCTCAGCACCAAGAAGTCAAGTGGTTAGAAGAACTTTTACTAGAATACAAAAATATAAAATAAAATACGTAACATCGAACAATTACAGAGATTTACAAAGTCAGTATTGGACGGGTAACTAACGGGCAAATTCTCAACATAATAAATTGTCAAACAATTGTTATTATCTTATTACATTGTTAGAGCAGCGTTTATCGAGAGTACAGTTGTCAAGGTCCTTTTAGGTAAGTCTCATGTGAATGAAATTATGTGCTCAGGTATGATCGTGAGCTTTTTCGTACCATATGTTTCTTTGTATACACCACTCTATACTGTGTTGTGCACTAAGTTGAGGGTTTTCACGGAAACAGCCTTCCTACTGTAAAAAGTAAGGGCATGGTCTGCGTACATCTTACCCTCCTCAGTCCCTGCTCTGAGCGGGATATACTGGGTATGTTAGGTTTGATTTGGTTTTTTTATTACATTGAAAGGTAGGAAGGTCTAAGAATTTTTTTGGGAGGGGCCAAATGTGGTGGTGGGGCTAAGGTTTCTAGCGGAATTTTGCTGAACTGAATTGAAATAAATCGAATTTTACTGAACTGAATTATGAATCGACTGAATAGTGATAGCAATAACAATTAGCAGTATTTTATAATAATAATAATAATAATAATATAATAATAATAATAATAATAATAATAATAAATATATAATATTATTGCTAACAATGATAATAATAATAGTAATAGTAATTAAAAGTATTGATTCTAAAACAGAATTGGACTGAATTAAACTGAACTGTATTATGCTAAAATTAAGCGCAAAAAAAAAAACAGAGCCTAAATACAATTTAGCGTTTTGAATATTTTTTTTGGAACTTGATTACGATTTAAGTATAAAAGGATTGGGAGTGGGTGCGTGAGCATTCGGTGCGGGGTGGCTCACTCACGGGAACACCGCCGCCGGTATGTCTCTCAAGCACGGGGAGGGTATTTTGAGTGAGGAGCTCACGCACGGGGAGGAAAGGAAAAAAGAACATTGGAGGGAGTAAGGGTTATTTTTTTTTTTAGTGAGTGAAGGGTGAGTGAAGTAGTGCCTGTAAAAATATGAGTGAGTAAAGAAAAAAGTGGAAAATGATATGGCGTAAGGGAATTAATTGGAAATGAGTGAAGGGAGAGTGAGTGATACAACCACTCCATCCCCGCTAGGCATCTATATTCCTAATTTATGAGTCGTATTTGTACTAGGTTCTAAACTTTATTTGTCGATGAATTTATTTTGTATCAAATATTTATTTATAATCTTTATACAAAAATCAACTAAAATTTAGAGAGAAGACATAATCTAGCCATATTGCTTAGTAAATTGTAATATTTGTCATGCAACTTAGTTTGTACAAATTGTAGCAAAAAAGAGCAAATTCGGACCAATTTACTCTCACCCCCTTATTTCTTTCCCCTGCCTCTCTCTCTCTTTCATTCCCCCACCCCCCACCCCCCACCACTACCACCACACACATGTCTCTCTATTTCTCTCTCTGTCTTTCTTTCTCCCCCGTCTCTCTCATTCCCCCCACCCATCCCACAAATCTCTCTTCTCTCTCCTCTCCTCTCTCTCTCAATCCCTCCATTTCCATCGAATGGCCGCGCCACCCATCACCGTCGTCGGCCATGTTTTCAGGTGACCACCATGGCTCTCACAACCATCTTCATATCTCGCCGGAATCTAGCTATTTCCAGAGCCGACTTCGCCGGAGTTCCAGTTCTTTCTGAATCTTCCCTACGACCGCCAGCAGCTCCGAATCTTCCCTACTCTCTCATTCGATTTTATTTCTCTTTCTCCAACTTTTCCTCTCTAGAAAAATCCTAGATCTATCTTGAAATAATGTTATTTTTGTATTTGTTTTTGATGATTTACAAGTTTTCATATGATTTCTGGTGATTCGTGGTATATTTGGAGTGATTCAGGTCGATTTGTATGTATTGGTGTTTTAGATCTAGTTTTTGGCAAGTTTGCATACGTGGTTACGAATTTACAGTTGGTACGATTTATTCATTTCGTACTAGGTTACCATGTTACAATATTGTCATTTCGTATCACTATGCCTTGATTTTCTGTTAAGATTTTATCATTTCATATCAGTATGAAGTTACGGAATTCGAATTTCATAACATATTTATGCCGATTTGAAATTTTCGTATTGGAGATTTTTGTATATATGTTACGAATTCGTAACTGTTACGACTGGTAAGAAATTGTAACTTCTTACCAAGTGTAACTAGTACGAAGTTACGAATTAATGGCTTCGTATTAGTGTAACCGTAACTATTTCCAGCTACGAATTAGTAAGGGTGTCACTGTTTACACTCTGGTATATTGATAAGAAATTGTAACTTGTTACCAAGTGTAACTAGTACGAAGTTACGAATTAATGACTTCGTATTAGTGTAACCGTAACCATTTCCAGCTACGAATTAGTAAGGGTGTCACTGTTTATACTCTGGTATATTGGTAAGAAATTGTAACTTCTTACCAAGTGTAACTAGTACGAAGTTACGAATTAATGACTTCGTATTAGTGTAACCGTAACTATTTCCAGCTACGAATTAGTAAGGGTGTCACTGTTTACACTCTGGTACATTGGTAAGAAATTGTAACTTCTTACCAAGTGTAACTAGTACGAAGTTACGAATTAATGACTTCGTATTAGTGTAACCGTAACTATTTCCAGCTACGAATTTGTAAGGGTGTCACTGTTTACACTCTGGTATATTGGTAAGAAATTGTAACTTCTTACCGAGTGTACCATTTAAACTTAACATGTTACTATATTGGTAACGAACGTAACGAAACGTAACAAAAAACAAATAATAAATGATCAATTATTAATCGGGTAATGTAACGAAAACAAATATCGTATCCGCTTACTGGTACCTCGTGTGCAATATTCCGACATGGTAAATAAGATACGAACTTACGATACAATAACACAAAAGGTAAACAACATATGGTAACGAGACGGTACGAAATACATATATCGTAACCCAGAAACTTAGAAAAGATAAGGAGAGATATAAAGTGGGTTAGTTTTATTGAAAAGTAAAGGTATATTGGTCAAACCATGTCATTTTTGGCTATAATTTATACAAACTAAGTCCATTAATAAATATTGTTATTGACTATGACAAAATAGTTAAAGGAGTGTATTACCTTTAAAATTTATCGCTGGATCAACCTATAATATTCAATGAATCGAGAATAGTGCTGAAAACTTTAACGTTGAATATTGCACCCAATCTGAACTTAGAAGTCGCATGCAAGCGAGAACAGGTGTCCGGTAAAAAATTTTCCCGTGATTTACAATTTCACATTAATGATACTTACACCAATTCTCATTTTGATTTTGATCGGTTTCTCTAAATACATCTTTAACTGTTAAGAGTTTAAATTATATATAAATAAAAATTACAAAAAATAATATTTGAAAAATACACATTAAGACAAATCAAATAAGAACTTATATTACTATATTTTTTATACATTAATTGCAATTTATGGTCAAAGTTTATGAATTTTAATCAATAAAAATTAAAATGGGCATATTTTTAATTTCCGGAGTGAGTATTATCTCTGATAAAGGTGGTTAAAATGTGAAAATATTTGAGAACGTTTCTATCTTACAATCTTTACGTTGTTCGAAAAATGTATTAATTTCTTCAATAAATAGTTACTTTTTAATATATGAAACATGAATCATCTAATATTAATCAATTACCCATGAATAAATATCATAATGAATAAATTATCTAAAATTAGAAGTTATATTCAAAACCTAATACTAATTCTAGAGTATAAAAAATGAATAGTTAAGGTGACCCTCTTTTTTATGTGATGTTCACCATGTATGTATTGAAGTATTGGCTTTAAAAATACATACCGAGTTTGGATCGCGGTGATATAAATTAAATTTGAGAATCAAAATGTTTTTTCATACATTGTATGAGATAAAAAAAATAAAAAAAAGTATAATAAGAGCGTCATATAGTTAAATCTAATATCAGTACAAATCAATTATAATCGACAAACTGCATGAGAAGATTCAACTTGAAAAAATTTGATTGACAAAATATTTATATCATTTGTAAAATTTCTTGCATTTATGTACCGAATAACATATATAAGTAACTTTCACCCAAATGTTTCATCCAGCAAACATGATTTTAACATATGTTATTTTATTTAATATGAATAATGGTTTCGCTGACTCAAATTTAAAAAGATCTGAGATATAAAAGTATTTTAAATAATAATAAATTTACTAATCAATTATAAATCATTCTTCTAGATTTTTGTCGGTGCACATGTTTGACCATTATATTTAATTATTTGTTAATATAAATCACAATTTTAATATTACAAATATACTTTGAGACTTCATTTTATATAATACTGCCTCCGTTCTATTATTATTGCAACGTGTTGACTATTACACTATTCACATACTGTCTTTTGACCATCTTTTGTGATTCATACATATGAAAAAATATAGTCATGTGAGATCTTGTTAGATTCACCATGAAATATATTTTCAAAATATCAAATTTTTATAATTTTCAAAAATAAATAACTAAAGATATTAATATTCAAAGTTGTGCATTGGCAAGCGTGAAAATACAGATGTTGCAATTATAGTAGAACAGAGGTAGTATACAATTTGTTTTTTATATTTAATAAACAATTATGATTAAAGTTAGTATATTAACAACGTAGGAAGTAAATTGTTGCAATAAAAAAGAGTAATGAAGTAGGTATAAAGATTACTGTAGACAGGGAAAAAAAGGAGCTAGACGCAATAATTAAAATAACACGACTTGGATCGAACTGGCAACAAGAGTCCAGTTGAAACTAAGGATATTCTACTAAAGTTTAAAAGTGGATGTGACTCGAATCGATTTAAGTTTTGGTGAATGACTCTTAGTTCATCATTCAATATCATCAAATCTGATTAATTTTAAATTTTGTACGTTTATTCTATTTATTATATTGCAGTATCGTAGTACCTCGCAAAATCTAATCACAATGGATCGCATTGCTGTCTATAGAAAACCTATTTTGTTTGAAAATTTCAATGCATCGCTACACTATACGAGTAAGCGCTGCAGCACTATATCTCACAGATCCAAAGCTGTAGCGTTGTATTCGAGCAAAGTTACACCGCAACATTGTTACATGTATCACCTTGGTGTTGTTTTTCATCTAAACATTGTTGTAGCGTTGTTGTATACTTCGCCGCAACGTTACGTTCTACAAATTTCCGGCATTAATAGCCGTCGATGATGGTTGTTACGCCGACAGAACCGGCCAAGTGTGAGGATGGGTGGGGATGGGGGCTACTTATTTTTTTAAATAAATATTTAATAAAATAGTAAGAAAATAAAAGGATAATTAGGCAATGTTAATTTTAAAGCTAGTTTTTCCAATTTTAAATTTTATTAATCTTAAAATCTGACATATGTCATTTTTGAATGATAAATTGATGTTAGTTCACTCTGAGACTGAACTGATGGCAGACAACCCAAGTAATTTATTAAAGGCTCGAGGACTAAAACATTGAGTAATCAACATACTTCTTCCTCCCTCTTGAAGAATCTAATGTGATTGAGAAAAGATTTTTCAAATTTTAGTTATTTTAATAAAGGTACATTCTGTTTTAAATCATATTTTATCATTTATTTTTCAAATTTATTTCCTATCAACTAATATTGTAATTCATATAATTAGAGAATTTAATATTAAGAAATATTATATTAATTACTTTTTAAAAAATAAAAACTTTTCAAGAGAAGGAAGAAACTATAAACACTTTTTCATTTTCTTGAGCTTGATAGTCATATGGGTAATTATCAAATAGCGGTATTTACATATTATTCCATCCCTTCTAAGGCTTCAAATTAATACCTACAATTTGAACAATTAAAAGTACGTCCAAAAGTCAATGTTGGAGATGAAATTTGTGTGTGGATGTAATTATTCAAACAAACCTTCACATTAGAAAACAGTTTGAACAATTACATATTCATCCAAAAGTCAACGCTCGGAGGTCAAATTTAAGTGTTGATATAATTGTTGCAACTGTACTTATATTAATATATAATTGGACCAAACAATAATTGTCCCAAATCAAATAATAACAAGTGGTATATGTACACATACAAAAAATACCTTTTCAATTCGTCATGTTTTATGACCATATATTTTGTATAGTCTTCGTTTTACTGCTTTTATATGTTTCTTTTATGCTTTTCAACGATGTGTATGTAGATTTATTTTCAAAGATTGATTCCGAGTTATTTGGCATTGATTGCTGCTTTTACATAAGACTGTATTTTGATTAGACACGAGTTTTAATAAAATGGAGGAGATGTATTTTTTAGTGAAAAAACATAATATTTCAAGTGAATTTATTTCTATTCATGAAAAGACGACCATACTTTTTTTGAACGGCCCAACAGAAAAAAAAACCCCACACTTCTCGTAAAAGAAGGGAGCACCATTTATCTTTGAATTTTGATGAGAATTGGCATTGCTTTAGTCAAACAAGATGTGGGAGGACATTCATCTCAATTGACTACTGCGATTGACTTTTGATTTTGTATTGGTATTGATTTGTTCATCGGCAGCAGATATGAAAAGAGAGGAATTGGGATCGATAATTGCTGCATAATTATCTCGTTCGAAGAGCTCACACACAGCAGATTTATGTTCAACTAATAAACTCGTTAATGAGATAAACTATCATATTAAGATATTATTCTAAGTAAATATTTTGTATGTTTGACAAAAACATACTACATAAATATATCACTATAAGAATAAACGTCAAAGACTTCGAATAATGTAAAAACGTTATAATTACCGAAGTATATGTTTGTGTAGTAAAAAAGGTATACTTTAAACTTCGCTTTTTATGCGAAGTCTAATATCCTAATAACCGAAGTCTATCTCGATTTTTTTTCTAATTATGATCCAAATGTGGGGGTAAGTGAAGTAAAAGAATGCCTTTAATTTCGGTTATTTTATAATTGGCGTAGTAAATATATAACTTTTCACTTCAGTTATTGTATAATATATTAGTATTTTCTGCAGTAATATATATTAATATTTCACATTTCAATTTGAAATTCATTGCCAAAATCTACATTCAACTATAACTAACCATCAACCACAAGAGCTCAATAATATAAGAACCAACAATTTCATATCATCCCATCTTAAAAAAAATAACGTTCCAACCAATTCAAAACCAGATACATATCATAACAAAGACAGAGAATGTGTAATAAGATTATATCTATTTGATCATGAACACCACAAATAGGACAAAGAAGATTAAACAAGATCATATACTTCGAAACGACAAAGTCTCTCTTCAGCACATCATTGCTTTTTATCATACGATCATACTTCTTGTTCATGAAATCATCTTCTCATCAACTTTCTTCTTCAAATCTTCAACAAATCCACATAATCACTTTGTTGTTGGTTTAACAAATCTTCTTCCCCAATAAAGAAATTACAAGATTTTGCCTAAAAGCCAAAGCCAAAATTATATTACCAACTAAAACATATTAGCATAATGTGTCTACAACATTATCAAAGAGTCAAAATAACTTCTACAAAGTGTGATGAACCATAGAAATATTATGATTGACACAATCCAAAATTTTGGCAGCACGTTGATCGATTAAAGTGCAAAACTTCTGATTTCTCTAATATGTAAACATATCACCACAGAATAGCAATTCCAGTGATACATAAAAAAAACATAATGCTAGCCATCAAACCGAATTACTACAGCTAGAGACGGTCAAGAAAGACACCTTCCAAACAAATTTCCTGCTGCAATTGTACTTCCCTGGACGTAATAATCAACATTTTCAGTTACCTCCTCAAGATTACTTGCTGTTTGCAGTGCTTGTAGCACAAAAAGCAGACCAGTAGCACAATACTATGAGCATCAATAAGAAATAATAAGTACAGAATAACAAAAGTTCTACTCAATTAACAATATCATTTTTCCCAATGTTGTCATCTTATCAACAAAAAAAGTTTCAGCAAAAAAAATGGTAAAATCTAAATCCCAACTTCAATCAGAAGCTGAATCAGAAAGTTTCATCCCTGAACCACCTCAGCCCCAAATCGGGAATCGAGGTTATGAAATCGAACCTGCCAATAAGCCTTTCCAATCGGCCTGAACCGAACAAGAATGTACAAGCCATTTTTCCCTCGACATATTTTAAGAAAGATCCGAGTTCGAGCATGCCAACAACAACCGTATCCCCTTAATATCAAGAACACATGTATGAGAGTTCTTTATTCGAATAGCATTTTTGAAACTAAGAATTTCATTGACAATTCCGGAGTTCCAATAACAACTCACACATACACACAGAGAGAGAAAGAGATAGGAAAAAAAAGGATGACCAGGAGATCAATCTTCATAAGTAGACATAATTGTACCCATGAGCATTACATGTCTCCTTCATGAAATATCTCTCTTTTTAGAGTAATACAAGTTCATTTTGTGATTATTAAGAAAAAATAGCACAAAAAAGAAATTATTCATGAGAGGTTTGTGTTGTTACCCAAAATATTATCCGGATATGAATATTGCTGGAATGGTTGAGTAACAAACAAATGCGAGAGCACTTCCGTGGGAAAAGTAAATAACACAAGATTTGTCGGGGTTGTTAGTCCCGGGCTTGAATGCTCTCGCGAGATATTATTAATACGAATACTTTGGAGTACAAATATTAATGTTAGAGTACAATTACAATGAGTGTAAAGACCCTAGTTATCTTAGATATTGAGCGTGAAGATTGCCGGAAGAACCAGATATGATGCTCTGTGAGTTCTTGTAACAACGATGGGGTGCTGTGACGACTGTGAGAAATCGACGGTCTCTCACAGTGTGTATTAGCTGGAAGTCTGAGCTCCCGGACTTGTGAGTCTCTTCGAATCGGTACTAAAGAGAGTTCTTGCCTCTGCCGACCGTCTTCAGGTTGAGAGGTGCTGAGAGAGAAATCTTGAGATAGATTTGGGAGAAGAAGCCGAGAGTCTGAAAGTGTATACATTTATATGTAGTTGCCAACTGAGAGGAACGTCTGTGAATGTTTTTCTGAACTGAGAGGAGAACCTTTTTACAGTTGCTGGAGGTTCTCTATTTATAGCACTGGGAGTTGCTGGGCGACCGCCTCTGCTGTATTATAATAAGCGGACGATCGTCTTTAGCACATGGGTTGGTCTCCTTAAAGTCCGCGGGAGTTGATGGCTGCCAGATGTGCGAAGCAATGAGAGGCCAACATGCGTTCGTGTCGCTGTCCTGGGAGGCCCCACTTAGGACCTTTCAGCGGGTCTATCGGTAGGTGAGACCGTCCTTGTCATGGACAGCTGTTGATGGTCAACAATCCATGTTCTGCGGCGCCTTTGGTGGATCTGCACATGGGTGCTTGCTTCGATATCCAGTCTTCGTAGACTTTGACGGATGATGGCCTTGCTCGCGGCACAGGTCGGTCGTCCTGGGTCGGGCACCAAAGTCGATCGCTAGGTGACAAAAGGCGATCGCCTTGGGAGTCGATCGCTAGATGCTTGAAGGTGGAAGTTACCTTCGTTTTGACAAATTCGCCATAGCTCATTTGGTTGCGGAATCGGTCGCTCGACCTTGCTATCGATCGCCGTCGAGGCGTATAAATCGCGGCACAACAATTGCCCCCAACTCGCTCCGATGTTGGAAATGTGGGGTGAGGTAGTTCTACTGGCGATCGCTTAACTTTGACGAGTGACTCTGCATTTTGCGGAACTGGCGATCGTCTTTGAGCGAAATGACTCTGAATATGGACGACCAGTTCGGTCGCTAAAATGAGCGGGAAATGACAGCGGTCGTGGAAGAGTCTCCGGGGCACGTGTCGAGTTCCTGTTGGGGAATATCGACGGTTATTTATGACTTCTCGCCTGGCGTGTCCTTGAAACGACGCGTACATGGGTTTCAAGGGAACATTAATTGCGACGCTTGCACTTTCGGCCCCTGAGATTCTCCTTAATTGTGTGGAAGCCCCTGCCTTATCCTATAAAAAGGGGCTGGACTGCAGCGTTTAAGAACCTTATGCGATTTCATCGGAGAATAAGAATATTGCCGAAGGATTTTCTGAAGCTTTGATTTCCGATCGTCGATCGACTCAACCCTCGGTAAGAAACACTTCTTTTCTCCTCCTCTTGTTTCGAGAATGTCTGGAGTATCTTCATCGTCTGGAATGGACATCGCCTCTGCCACTGGAACTTCGACTGTCCGGAGAGGATCCTCCGCAGAATTCCATTTGGAGACGGCCTCCGAGGCTATCCGCGCCGGCATTGATCCCGCGGAAGTCGAGGCACTATTTAATGAAGCCGACGCCGCCAGGGAGGCGGCGGTTGAGCAAAGACGCTTGCAGATGGAGAAGGATTTGGCGGTGCGGGCGTACTGGGAGCAGCATAGTGCTTTTGGCCAGGCCTATTTGGCCTTCGCTGAAATCATGGAGAGGTTAGCCGGTCCGTGCCCCAAGTTCGGTTACCAGGAGTATTCGATCGCCCACCCCTATCAGTCGGCGAAGCGGTCGCTGTTTCGGGCCGCGCAGCGTTCTCAGTGGTCCCTCGGCCAAATCAGGAGCTCAGCGACCAGGAAGGACCTAGCCGTCTGGAGGGCGAGGTATCATATCCCTTCAGATGTGGATCTTTTCGCGTCGGCGGAGAATGAACGGGCCGACCAACCTCCAGAGGGTATGGTCGCCGTGAATGAGGCAATAATGGAGGTCGGGCTGCGGTTCCCTCTGTCTTTCTCCGTCTCTCACTTGCTAGTTGCTTGAAATGTGGCGCCGCTCCAGCTAACGCCGAAAGCTTGGCTCCAGATCGTCTATGCCCTCACCTTGTTCGGCGATCATCGACTGTATCGCCTCCCTTCGCCATTGGAGATGAACCATTTGTTCAAGCTGACAGTTCAAAAGGGGTCGGTCGGAGGCTATCATATCCAAGGCCGTTCTGGTCGGGTGATCCTTGGGGTCCCGAACAAGGTGCGGGGCGATCCGACAAAGTGGTTCTGGGTCACCGGTGCCTGGAAGGCCTCAGCGAGTGACAATCCTACGGGTGAGATGGACATTCCCAAAGGCTTTCGGGAGAGGAATCCGAGTAATGGTTTTGACTCTCCCTTTGTTCGGATATGTTCTGAACTGATCTAATTTGGTTTTGCTTTTGCAGGTTTCCATATTCCAGCGGTCGACGAGCTTCCTTTCGATTTTTTGGTCGCCTGGGAGCGGATACGAAGTCTGCCAGACGACGACTTAGATGCTTGCCGGATTAACAAAGAGAGCCGTTGGCTGTCTGCTCGGCTATTCCGTTTTCCGCGACATCTTTCGGTCCCAGGTATGAATTTCTATGATCTCCATTTGCTTGGCGATCGTCCTGCTTGGAGAATGTGTCTAATCATTGTTCGATTGTTTCTTATTGCAGAGGTCCGCTTTCCTCATTTCTTGGAGCCTCCACCGGAGATAGTCATGTCGAATCCCGGAGTTCTGAGCCGTCTTCGCCAGAAGAAGTCGTCTTGAGTTCCTCCGGTGGCGCTACTCTCATTCCGGAGGTGAGGCCCAGCGTAGAGCCGGCCGTAGCGGAGGAGGAGGTTCGGGATGAGGGACTCCGGTCGAACCGAAAACGGCAGAGGTCGGGTGAAACTCCAGTCTCTATCCCTGCTGGTGAGGTGCCGATCGCCGCGCCTCCGCTCACTTCGGTCCCCCCGATGGATGAACCTACGCCCTCTGCGGCTTTCTTGTGAGATATGGCAATCGCCGAGGCCGAGACCCCTCGCAGGAATCTATACTTCGGCCGCGACCCTGAGAGAGCCGAGAGGTAAACTTTGCTTGTTTGCTGAGTTTCGTCACTCGCGTGGGAGACGTGCTAACTTTTTGTTGTTTGATACAGGATCCGCAACACTAACCCAGCTTGCCCGCCGCTGGTGTTGGATTTCCTCGCGAGTCGATCTCCTTGTGCAGCCTGTGATGTCCCACTGTATGTTGACGGGCTATTTCTGCTTTGCCGAAGGCCTGGACGACCGACTTGGATGCGATCGGCCGCCAGCGATATGGGAACACGATGCAGGCTGCTTTCGCTCTCTCCCTCCCGGCGGCGACGATGGCTGCCCAGGCTGTGAAGGAATTCGAGGGGCATCCTTCTACTTATCGTCTGCAGGCGGACCTCGAGGCCGCTCGTAAATTGAACTCCGAGTTTGCCGACAGGATTGTGGCTATGGAGAAGAACTCCTTGGATGCATCTAAACGGGCGAGTCAGGATCTTGAGCTGGAGAGAGAGAATTATGAGCGAGCCCGGGCGACGGTCGACCGACTTCGGGACCAGATTACAGATGCCTGTCGGTCGCACGCGGCCGCTCAGAAGGAGACCGATCACTCGGCTGACTAGCGAGCTGGAGTCGTCGAGGGGAGAGACGGCTGCTGAGAAGACCGAGCTTCAAGGTGCGCAACAGGCGGTTGCGGAGATGAAAGGGAAGCTGGAGGCGACCGAGTCCAATCCCTTTCTCAACGTGGAGTTCGTCAGCGAGTTTGCCTATTACATGGCATTCGCTGACTCGCTCCGTGCTGCTAAGAAGGGAGGGCTGGAGGTCGACCCTCTTGCTGAAAATTTCAAGGCATATGCGCTGGAGCACCCTCTTCATCCTGCCTTCTCTGTGCCGATCTTGGATCTCCCAGAAATCGGCGTGGACCTGATCTGGTACCCGACTCCTGGAAATCTTGTTCATCCAAATGCCCCGGAGGATGGGGAGACAGCTCCGGAAGCTAGCGAAAGGTCACGGGCCGATCCGGTGGTCGAGGGTGAAGGACAGGCAAGGGCATCTTGAGGGTCTGTCCTTTTTGTTTTTGCTTTTAACTTGTGATTTTGTAGCTTTGTTGTACTTAGGCCTTCGGGCGATCGTGTATGTACTCTGATACTCCAAGTAATGAAATGAATGTTTGTTTCTTCGTCTTATTACTTGAATGATTGTTTTTCTGAGTCTTTGCATGACTTTTTACAAATGTGTGAGGAGAGATTGTTGCGTGTATAGTTCCAAGTGAGTTGATGAACTTATATAGATAACTTTTACAACAAATTCGATTGTTGCACGTACATCTGAAAAATGCCGATCTCCGTATGTAATTGAATAGGGACGATCGTCGTATATATAGCTCCGCCCTTCCCCCTTGTTTTTGTTCACTTAGTGAAAGTAAGGGGACGAAAATAAATCGTTGAGTGAGCGGTCTTCAATTTTGCAGATTCCTCGAGGAAGGCCGTCCATCTCGGTCTTGAGGAACCGTGCATGATCGCGGAGTTCGATGGACCGACCTCCACGACCGTGTCTTGTGCGCGAGCGACATTTCGTCTGATGGCTAAATTCTCGCGACTCACTTAATTGTTAGGGTCCTCCGTAGGCTGCGCCTCACCTCGTATTTAAACGAAGGGCGTGTGGTCTTGGTCTGGAGGATTCCTTGCGCGGGGCGTCGCCGGATTAATCGGCTCCACAACCGCGGCTTGTTAGCACTTTTCTACCTTGGGCCGCCCTTAAGATGGTGACCCTCGACGGTATACGTTGTGACGGGGGGAGGGACGCGTCGCATTGTCCGGGAAGGATCCACCATGTGAAGTGATGGACCTTTGAGGGCGGGCGAACGTGTCCACAAATCTGTTTTGGAGGGCCCTCAGACTACGCCGGCCTCGTATTTAAACGAAGGGCGGGCGATCGTGGCCCAAAGGGACCTTGCACGGGCACAGAGAACGGTTCCATCGTCCTCCATGTAATATCCGGAATTTCTACTACTGATGTTTAAAATTATTTTATCCGAGTTATGTTGTACAGCGTGGAATCTGTACAGTATGGATAAAATAATGAAGGACTGAGATGTCAGTATTGGTATAATTGTCGTATTTGGTCGACAATTGTATTTGAGAATATTATTGGATTCAGTGTTTGTGTTCAGTGTGCCTTATGTTCGTTTTTGATATGTCGAGACGTTGGACAAGAATAGCTGAAATTGGCTAAGTGTAACACTATTAGCGCACGCTAATAATCATGAGTAGCGCATGCCTATCGTGCAGGTTTAGCGCACGCTACAGATATAAGATAACGCACGCTAATGCAGTCCGATCGGAAGGAATCTACGCGTGGACCAGGCCACTTTCGGCGCACGTTCTGATAAGTCAACGGATGTTGTAATGTAGTGTTAGCGCATGCTAATGCATGTTGATTAGCGCACGCTAACTGTATATCGGTCAACAGGGAATCTTGGCTTTATTGGTTACTTTCGGCATGTGGGGTCACGAGCATCTTCGTGGTAGGTGTAGACTGTAGCAAGTCAACTGGTATTAGCGCACGCTAAAGGTAAATGACTTGCGTACGCTAAGCAGGATGTTTTACGTACGTTAATGCATGGGCATTACATACGTAAGCTAGTTTACGAAGCGAGGCAGTAGCCTCTGGGCTTCGATAGCGCACGCTAACAAAGTCAGGTAGCGCACGCTAAGGCTGTTGCGCACGCTAAACATAAGGTTTAGCGCACGCTAGTAATATACTTTATAAAAAGGGGACAGACGGGTTTTGAGATGCATTTAGTCCATTCTTTCTCCTTCAGTCGACAGAGAGAGCTTTGGGAGGTTCTGGAGGTTCCCAAACACCGTGAGATGATAATTTTTAACAACATTAGATTGAGAGCTTGGATTCAAGCCTTGTTCTTCAAGTTGTTCATGATTCTTTGGATGGATTTCTAGTGTTCTTCTTTTTTGGTTCATCTAAACCAGGTAATCTTCGTATTCCTTCGTTAGTGGTTCGTTTTTCTTGGATGATTTCATGCAAGGAGCATGTTGGATAATCATATGTTGATGTTCAATGGAATTTTGATAAGAGTTTCGGACGTTAGTTAAGATTCTTCATACCATAAGGATGTTGATTCATTTAACCCGATCTAATAAGGATTTCTGAATCTTGGTAATTATATTGGTTGATATAGATGAGATGAATCATGATACTAGGTTGAATTCCAGATTTAGCATGATACGATTCTTGTTATCGAGTCGGTTTGATTGTTGATGTTGTTATTGATATATGGACATTGACATGATCATGGTGATAATTATGTGGTCGTTTATCTTCAAGAGATATGGAGATTTATGTCTTCCTTCATTCGGTTTCGTAGTCGCAAGATGTGAGTTGATGTTTGGAATGCATGCCACTGTACAGCATTAGCGCACGCTAAGCTTACTGGCTAGCGCACGCTAACGGGACAACTTAGTGCACGCTACGTTATGCGTTTAACGTACGCTAAGTAGGCAGACAATGCAGTATTTTTGTGTTTTGATTATGAATTCGTGATGGTTTGACTTGGTTGGTTCTGACTGTGTTTATTCGAGGTTGTGTTGAACCGTTGAGTTCGATTGGTTAGTTTTATCGATTGTTGATTGTTATCGGATATGTGTTATTTGATTTCTTCGATAGGTTGAGACTCTTGATCGGTGATTATAACTGGATATTGCGGTCGTGTTCGAGTATGTCCATGGTATTGCTTTTGATCGGGGCTGAGGAGCTCGTAGACAAAGGCATTATGACTGGTAGCGGCTTCATCATCATCGTATCGGTATCGAGGCGAGTTATTACTTGCTCAGTTATAATATTTAATGAATGGTTTCAGTTTCATTTCGTTTATAATGCATATGGTGATAATTACTATTGTGAACTTTGGGTATTCGGATCGCATATCGTTCTTTCGATTCTGGGAGGTAAATCATAATGTATATGCTTTATCTCAGTTATTGGTATGTTCGAATATCGAGGTTACATTACGGTAAAGACGAGGATATGAATATCTATAGTTCATCGTACGTTTGGATCGCCGAGCATTGAGGATAATCGTCGGTGATGATTGGACATCGAGGTTGCTCCCGAAGGACTCGGGGCAAGTATTCCATATTGGTTATGGTTTAGTGTTATTTATTTTGGTCTCGTACATTTTCTTTCGTGTTGTTGAACATGGAGTCGTCCTAATAAATTGGCATGTTATCGTGCATGTTATGTTGTTCATGTTGATGAACATGTTGATTTGCATATGTGTATGCATATTGTGTTGTTTATGTTGTGTAAATAATCCGATGGGATTATGAGGATCCATGCTGAGGGCGCTGGATCGAATGTCCACCATGCGTTGGTTCGACGGGATCATCATGGGGATCTATGCTGAGGGCGCTGGATCGTTGGACAGGTTTTCCACCATGCGTTGGTTCGACGGGATCATCATGGGGATCTATGCTGAGGGCGCTGGATCGTTGGATTACCAGTATGGTGTTGATGGAATCTTTTGAATTCGCATCATTGATTTTATCATGTGTTGTTGTGCATATGTATATTGTTGGTTATCCACCTCGTGTTGATCTGTAGGATCATCGTGGGATCTATGCTGAGGGCGCTGGATCGTCGGATCTCCATTGAGTATACATGATTGTTATTGTTATGATCATATTGACACGGTCATATGAGTATGCATTTGTAGGTCTTATGTTAGGACCTTATCCGTATTGCATTGTTCTGATCCCGGATTAGACCGATATGATTATCGTGGCACATCATATCTCGAGGTATGTTCCATATTTGCTTGGGTCTTGTCTTTGGTGGACAATCGGTTATCGTCTTGGGATTTGATGATATTATTCGATGGATCGTATTGGTCAGAAATGGTAGATTTCCGTATCGTGAGTTGGTTATGATAGTTTGAGGATCTTGAGTATTGTTTGAGGTACAATACAGATATTATATTCGAGTTTATTGGTTAATCGAGTACAGGATGTAAAATGTGATAATGGTTTCTGATGAGAATTACTTGAGTAAGTAAAGTTATGGCGAAAGATTACATTGGTCGTATTCTTATTCTGTATTCTCATTGGTATGTATTATTGATGTGATTGTGATTGATATCATTGTTGGATATTATGGCTGACCCCGTCGTGGGATTTCTTTTTAGGTTCTCGGAGTATCGAGCTTGTAGCGGTCGTGAAGAGATGAGCTTCCCGGAGGATACTGGCTAGGACATGTTGTGTGCATTGAGTTTCTTGATTGGTTCTTGTATTCCGCTGCTAGAGTATCTTCATGGTTGGTCTTTTCCATTGCGTGAGTATTTTGAAATGCTCTTTTGGTATCCGTAATCGAGGTTACTTTGGAAATCGTTTTCTAAACTTTTGAGTGTCGGCTGTTTGGCCTTGCGATTTCAAATGAGTTTTTACGACGGTTTATGATAAATGGATTTTATAAGTCTTTGTGAATTTTTAAAGATAGTACCGTCGTTGGCCTCTTAGGCATTTGTAAATATTTGCGAAAATTTCTTTTAGCCTTGTGGGTTCCATCTCGGGGCCCACGACGCTGTAATATTTCCGGTTAAATCTGGGGGTGTTACATAATATGGTATCGGAGCTTAGGTTGAGAAAACCTAGGCATTTGGGTCAAGTTGGGTGATGTTTTTGTCGCGTCATTCGAGATGTCGATTGACGAATATTAGAGCCGTGAGTTTTTATTGTTCGCTCAGGCTTGTGCGTGATGTGATTTGCCAGTATCGTACTGGGCTTGTTATAACTTTTCCAAATGACATTAACGAGATTCTTTGGAATGAGATGTATTGTGTTCTTGAGTCGAACTGATTTGGCAAACGTGTGTTTTGAAAACATCCATGTCGAGTATTTTCTAGAGTTGAGACATGTGCCAGTATCACGGGGAATCGTCGGCTTCACGATCTGTAAGTATTTGTATTTTTGAAATTCATTGAGATTTATTGCCGTTCTAAGTTGATATGTTTTGAGATTCAGCAGATATCATGCGTTACAGTATGAGATGTCACAGTGGAACAGGATTGATGATCTTGAGAAACTATGATTTTGGAAATCAGTATGTTGGTTAGATTTTGGAGTGCATTTGGGGAGAAATATTGTGCATGGTTGAGAAGAACATGTAGCATGTAAATTCATTTTGTGATATATGAAACTGCTTTTGAGCATTTGAAAACGATACTTTTCAAAATGAATGTTTTACGGATGTTTTACGGAAAATGATTTTTGGGGCGAGACCCAATAGATTTTGAAATAGTTTTGTAACTCAGGACTTGGAGTCCGAAAAGAGTTTTCTACTTTTTAAAATTCTTCTAATGTGGAACGAGATACGGACTGAGACCCTAATGTTTCAAAAGGCTTTTTTTTTTCTTGTTTTCTAAAACTCCCGAGATCTGTAAAACACTTTACCAATCGTTTACTTATGTTATTTCCGCCTTTCGAGGATTTGGTTTACTTGTTCAAATGAAACTTCTCGGGAAGTATTTCGCTGTATTGATCCGTTTCAATATTTTGTCATATCATATTTAAGGTGATCCAGGATGGGTTAATGACTAACGTTGCGAGTCATATGTGGAAAGGAGTTTTTAGTCGGAGTTTATATTTGAGATTTTGGAACTCTATCGTGTGGTTTTCCGATGGAATATCAGTGGATATTGGTGACGAGCCGAAGTGGTATACAGGAGTATGGATATGCACAAGCATTTTCATAAATTCCATTTTATTTAATCGTGCATATTCGAAAAGAATTTTGATCGAGAACTTGGCACCAGCGAGCCGATTTAATTTTTAAAATTGATTTCGTGGTCTTACGAAAATTTATGTTTTGAGTTTCCAAACTCTTGAAAGAATTTTCGAAAAATTTGTCTTCTTGACGAGACTGTATGATTTCAAACTAGTTTTGAAAGTATGATTGATATACATACGCATTTGGTGCATAGTACATAACATAGTGAAGTTGCGAGTGCGACTCATGAACTGGTTATGACATTCCTATGGTACGATGAATAGAGATCCGAACTTTGGTATGGTAGTAGCTCGACTTTACCATAGTGATCTTCGAATGATTTCTTTGTAAGTGCAGATTTGGGGTTGTTGACCTCATGCTGGTTGTTTTGAGTATCGATCGGTTGTTCCCACTCCATGTATAATTTTTATATGTTCGACGGGTTGTGATTGGTTGTTAAATGCGCGAGGGATATGCTCACCAGTCGGGTATGTTTATTGAGATACACTGTATGTGATTGGTGTGTCATTTTGAGAATGTTATTCTTTCGTATATTTGTTTATGTGGTTCTGTGTTGATCGTGTTGGAGTTTATCACGTTGATGATATTCTCGATTGTGTTTTGACCTCTGGTAGGTCATATTGGAATTTATCATGTCGATGATAAATTCGGTTGATTGTTGATCATTGTTGGTGATCATCTGAGCGTTCGGATTTTGTGTCAATGTTTCGCGATTCGTATCGTTGTTTTGGGCAGTTGTTTCGCAGATGTATTGTGTATTATTCGTCTTATCAGAATTGGGACTTGATTATGGAATCAGGCAGACAGAATTTGATTCGGGCAGATTGCTTCATCCAAAGGTGATATATTTTGTTGAGACTCAAGGAATTGTGATTGTAAAGTGTATTGAGACTTTACAGTGAGGTCACTAGCTAGTATCTCAGGAGATCCTCGACTTTGCGCATTGGTAAGTATGCTGTTGTGGTTATTCTATAATGATGATGATTGATCATTGTCGTGATGGTTTTGGGATATTTTGGGTTGAACGGTATGTTTGTTTGTTTTATGACGGATTGCAAGTTTCGAGGACGAAACTTATTTTAAGTGGTGTGGAATGTAATATCCGGAATTTCTACTACTGATGTTTAATATTATTTTATCCGAGTTATGTTGTACAGCGTGGAATCTGTACAGTATGGATAAAATAATGAAGGACTGAGATGTCAGTATTGGTATAATTGTCGTATTTGGTCGACAATTGTATTTGAGAATATTATTGGATTCAGTGTTTGTGTTCAGTGTGCCTTATGTTCGTTTTTGATATGTCGAGACGTTGGACAAGAATAGCTGAAATTGGCTAAGTGTAACACTATTAGCGCACGCTAATAATCATGAGTAGCGCACGCCTATCGTGCAGGTTTAGCGCACGCTACAGATATAATATAACGCACGCTAATGCAGTCCGATCGGAAGAAATCTACGCGTGGACCAGGCCACTTTCGGCGCACGTTCTGATAAGTCAACGGATGTTGTAATGTAGTGTTAGCGCATGCTAATGCATATTGATTAGCGCCACTATCGTATATCGGTCAACAGGGAATCTTGGCTTTATTGGTTGCTTTCGGCATGTGGGGTCACGAGCATCTTCGTGGTAGGTGTAGACTGTAGCAAGTCAACTGGTATTAGCGCACGCTAAAGGTAAATGACTTGCGTACGCTAAGCAGGATGTTTTACGTACGTTAATGCATGGGCATTACGTACGTAAGCTAGTTTACGAAGCGAGGCAGTAGCCTCTGGGCTTCGATAGCGCACGCTAACAAAGTTAGGTAGCGCACACTAAGGCTGTTGCGCACGCTAAACATAAGGTTTAGCGCACGCTAGTAATATACTTTATAAAAAGGGGACAGACGGGTTTTGAGATGCATTTAGTCCATTCTTTCTCCTTCAGTCGATATAGAGAGCTTTGGGAGGTTCTGGAGGTTCCCAAACACTGTGAGATGATAATCTTTAACAACATTAGATTGAGAGCTTGGATTCAAGCCTTGTTCTTCAAGTTGTTCATGATTCTTTGGATGGAGTTCTAGTGTTCTTCTTTTTTGGTTCATCTAAACCAGGTAATCTTCATATTCCTTCGTCAGTGGTTCGTTTTTCTTGGATGATTTCATGCAAGGAGCATGTTGGATAATCATATGATGATGTTCAATGGAATTTTGATAAGAGTTTCGGACGTTAGTTAAGATTCTTCATACCATAAGGATGTTGATTCATTTAACCCGATCTAATAAGGATTTCTGAATCTTGGTAATTATATTGGTTGATATAGATGAGATGAATCATGATACTAGGTTGAATTCCAGATTTAGCATGATACGATCCTTGTTATCGAGTCGGTTTGATTGTTGATGTTGTTATTGATATATGGACACTGACATGATCATGGTGATAATTATGTGGTCGTTTATCTTCAAGAGATATGGAGATTTATGTCTTCCTTCATTCGGTTTCGTAGTCGCAAGATGTGAGTCGATGTTTGGAATGCATGCCATCATGCGACATTAGCGCACGCTAAGCTTACCGCTAGCGCACGCTAACGGGACAACTTAGCGCACGCTACGTTATGCGTTTAACGTCGCTAAGTAGGCGACAGGCGATATTTTTGTGTTTGATTATGAATTCGTGATGGTTTGACTTGGTTGGTTATTTGTGTTTATTCGAGGTTGTGTTGAACCGTTGAGTTCGATTGGTTAGTTTTATCGGTTGTTGATTGTTATCGGATATGTGTTATTTGATTTCTTCGATAGGTTGAGACTATTGATCGGTGATTATAACCGGATATTGCGGTCGTGTTCGAGTATGTCCATGGTATTGCTTTTGATCGGGGCTGAGGAGCTCGTAGACAAAGGCATTATGACTGGTAGCGGCTTCATCATCATCGTATCGGTATCGAGGCAAGTTATTACTTGCTCAGTTATAATATTTAATGAATGGTTTCAGTTTCATTTCGTTTATAATGCATATGGTGATGATTACTATTGTGAACTTTGGGTATTCGGATCGCATATCGTTCTTTCGATTCTGGGAGGTAAATCATAATGTATATGCTTTATCTCAGTTATTGGTATGTTCGAATATCGAGGTTACATTACGGTAAAGACGAGGATATGAATATCTATAGTTCATCGTACGTTTGGATCGCCGAGCATTGAGGATAATCGTCGGTGATGATTGGACATCGAGGTTGCTCCCGAAGGACTCGGGGCAAGTATTCCATATTGGTTATGGTTTAGCGTTATTTATTTTGGTCTCGTACATTTTCTTTCATGTTGTTGAACATGGAGTCGTCCTAATAAATTGTCATGTTATCGTGCATGTTATGTTGTTCATGTTGATGAACATGTTGATTTGCATGTGTGTATGCATATTGTGTTGTTTATGTTGTGTAAATAATCCGATGGGATTATGAGGATCCATGCTGAGGGCGCTGGATCGAATGTCCACCATGCGTTGGTTCGACGGGATCATTATGGGGATCTATGCGGAGGGCGCTGGATCGTTGGACAGGTTTTCCACCATGCGTTGGTTCGACGGGATCATCATGGGGATCTATGCTCAGGGCGCTGGATCGTTGGATTACCAATATGGTGTTGATGGAATCTTGTGAATTCGCATCATTGATTTTATCATGTGTTGTTGTGCATATGTATATTGTTGGTTATCCACCTCGTGTTGATCTGTAGGATCATCGTGGGATCTATGCTGAGGGCGCTGGATCGTCGGATCTCCATCGAGTATACATGATTGTTATTGTTATGATCATATTGACACGGTCATATGAGTATGCATTTGTAGGTCTTATGTTAGGACCTTATCCGTATTGCATTGTTCTGATCCCGGATTAGACCGATATGATTATCGTGGCACATCATATCTCGAGGTATGTTCCATATTTGCTTGGGTCTTGTCTTTGGTGGACAATCGGTTATCGTCTTGGGATTTGATGATATTATTCGATGGATCGTATTGGTCAGAAATGGTAGATTTCCGTATCGTGAGTTGGTTATGATAGTTTGAGGATCTTGAGTATTGTTTGAGGTACAATACAGATATTATGTTCGAGTTTATTGGTTAATCGAGTACAGGATGTAAAATGTGATAATGGTTTCTGATGAGAATTACTTGAGTAAGTAAAGTTATGGCGAAAGATTACATTGGTCGTATTCTTATTCTGTATTCTCATTGGTATGTATTATTGATGTGATTGTGATTGATATCATTGTTGGATATTATGGCTGACCCCGTCGTGGGATTTCTTTTTAGGTTCTCGGAGTATCGAGCTTGTAGCGGTCGTGAAGAGATGAGCTTCCCGGAGGATACTGGCTAGGACATGTTGTGTGCATTGAGTTTCTTGATTGGTTCTTGTATTCCGCTGCTAGAGTATCTTCATGGTTGGTCTTTTTCCGCTGCGTGAGTATTTTGAAATGCTCTTTTGGTATCTGGTAACTGAGGTTACTTTGGAAATCGTTTTCTAAACTTTTGAGTGTCGGCTGTTTGGCCTTGCGATTTCAAATGAGTTTTTACGACGGTTTTTGATAAATGGATTTTATAAGTCTTTGTGAATTTTTAAAGATAGTACCGTCGTTGGCCTCTTGGGCATTTGTAAATGTTTGCGAAAATTTCTTTTAGCCTTGTGGGTTCCATCTCGGGGCCACAAATGTAATATTTCCGGTTAAATCTGGGGGTATTACAGAATATGGTATCGGAGCTTAGGTTGAGAAAACCTAGGCATTTGGGTCGAGTTGGGTCATGTTTTTGTCGCGTCATTCGAGATGTCGATTGACGAATATTAGAGCCGTGAGTTTTTATTGTTCGCTCAGGCTTGTGCGTGATGTGATTTGCCAGTATCGTACTGGGCTTGTTATAACTTTTCCAAATGGCATTAACGAGATTCTTTGGAATGAGATGTATTGTGTTCTTGAGTCGAACTGATTTGGCAAATGTGTGTTTTGAAAACATCCATGTCGAGTATTTTCTAGAGTTGAGACATGTGCCAGTATCACGGGGAATCGTCGGCTTCACGATATGTAAGTATTTGTATTTTTGAAATTCATTGACATTTATTGCCGTTCTAAGTTGATATGTTTTGAGATTCAGCAGATATCATGCATTACAGTATGAGATGTCACAGTGAAACATCCTAGGTTCTTCATGTTGATGACGAACTTTAGAGGGCGAGCAAGTAATCCTCTGATTTGTCTTTGGAGAGTCCTCAGGCTACGCCCGCCTCGTATTCAAATGAAGGGCGAGCGATCGAAGCCCAAAGAAACCTTGCATGGACGGATCGTCGGTTTCATCGATTTTCGCGACCATGGCAGCACTTTTCTACCTCGGACCATCATGTCAGATTACGATCCTCGATGGTATACGTTGTGCTAGGGGAGGTGATCGCTGCCTAGGTCCATCATGTTGATGACGAAGTTTAGAGGGCGAGCGAGTCGTCCTCTTTTTCGAGGTGTTTCCTCAGGCAGTAGCCTTTGGTTTGATGAGGCAGGAATCGGGGAGAGACTTCCGAAGTTTCTGGCTTGTTCGCGTTCGACTCAGGCGACCGTATCGGGAGATTGATGGGGCTCCGGCTAAGCCAATAATCTGTCTAACTTGACCTCCTCGAACAATCTCTAAAGTTGTCTGAGAGGTCGCGGCATTGGTTGGTGCTGTGGCCGGGACTCTTGTGGTAAGCACAATATTGATTGTGGTCCAGATGACTGTGGTCCCTTATTGCCTTTGGCTTGTTTAGCGGTTATCGCCCCTTGTTGGCGTGAAAAATGTGGGGCGGAGTTCGGTTGAACTTGTGGAGGATATGGGCTTCCACATCCTCGAAGGCCCTGAGATCGCCGAGTGGCTTGGCGACCGCCTTTTTGGTTTTGGCGATCGCCGTCTTTCGGACAGGAGGTGGCGTTCCCTCGCCTAGGCGTAGGGTGAGCAGCCTCTGCCTGGCGAGAAAGTTGGCAGCCTTAGCGCGGAAGATCGCGTAGGTTGGGGGGATGTCCTTTGTGAGATGCCTAAACATGGGCGAATCACCGTAGAATCCCCCCAGGACCGAGTATAGAGTGAGCTCGTCGCTGATGGGCTCGCCGGTATGGACTATTTCATCCACCCGGTCGATGTAATCCGCGTCGGATTCATCTTCCCCCTACCTGATTTTCATCATGCGGTGGGGGCCCTCTGGTATGGCGACCTTAGCGGCGAAGTATGACATGAAGTCACTCGCCAGTTTCTCAAAGGAGATGATCGATCGCGGTGGTAGTGAGATGTACCACCTGTGGGCCGGCTCGCCCAATGTTAATAGGAAGATTCGGCACTTGGTCGCATCTGATGCCCTACATCCGGTCATGTAGATCCGGAACTTGCTTAGGTGGGTCTCGGGGTCCGATCTCCCTTCGTACAAAGGTGTCTTGGGAGGAGCGATCCTTGGTTGCACGGGGGCAATCTCGATGTGGACCGCGAGTGGCTCGGTCGGTCCGATGATCTTTCTACTGGTGCTTGCCCCAGTATCCAGAAGCACTTTCATCTCGTCGAGCTGGCGTTGCATAGCGGCCATCGCCGCGGCCTGGTTGCTCGCGGCTAGGCGCTCGGAGCGGGAGCCGAGGCGATCAAGTACTGACCCCCTGGCGTTCGGAGCGGGAGCCAAACGGCTGACCTGTATTCGGCTGGGAGTTGGGTGGGCCGAACTCCTGGTGACAGACTCGGATTCTGTCGTCTCGTGGTTGGGGCCAGAATGCCCCGATCGCCATGATGGATCGCTTCCCAAGCGACTGAATACGGAACCGTCCGGCCTCGCGAGAGCCTTTTCTCTCTAATCGAGGCTTTCTGACTATCGCTCGCCCAGTAACCCCTTGAACTTCCGTTTGCCCACGCGGCGGATGGCCGAGGGAGTTATAGCGGGCGTCGCGCACGCTCTCTGTCGCTCCTTTAGGATATCCATAGCCTCCTCGATCTGTTCTGCAGTTTGGAACTGGTCGAGCGAAAGGCTGGGGCCCCCCCCAGGTGCGGGATAGAGAGTCTCGCGTCGCCGCGGCTTCCCTCTGCCGTCGGCTGGGGCTCGGATCGAGCCAGGATATAATGTCCGGCAGTTCGGAGAGTGGCTCTCTTTGATGTAGTAGCAGACGTCATGACTCTGGAGGTTTTTCTTTGAAGAGCAGTGAGTGTCACTTCAAGTATATGCCCCGAGAACAGTGAGTGTTCTTCAGGACGATAGGAATAAAAATGAAGGTTAAGAGGCCCTCCTTCTAGCGCCAATTGTTGTTACCCAAAATATTATCCGGAGATGAATATTGCTGGAATGGTCGAGTAACAAGCAAATGCGAGAGCACTTCCGTGGGAAAAGTAAATAACACAAGATTTGCCGGGGTTGTTAGTCCCGGGCTTGAATGATCTCGCGAGATATTATTAATACGAATACTTTGGAGTACAAATATTAATGTTAGAGTACAATTACAATGAGTGTAAAGACCCTAGTTATCTTAGCTATCGAGCGTGAAGATTGCCGGAAGAACCAGATATGATGCTCTATGAGTTCTTGTAACAACGATGGGGTGCTGTGACGACTGTAAGAAATCGACGGTCTCTCACAGTGTGTATTAGCTGGAAGTCTGAGCTCCCGGACTTGCGAGTCTCTTCGAATCGGTACTAAAGGGAGTTCTTGCCTCTGCCGACCGTCTTCAGGTTGAGAGGTGATGAGAGAGAAATCCTGAGATAGATTCGGGAGAAGAAGCCGAGAGTCTGAAAGTGTAAACGTTTATGTGTAGTTGCCAACTGAGAGGAACGTCTGTGAACGTTTTTCTGAACTGAGAGGAGAACCTTTTTCCAGTTGCTGTAGGTTCTCTATTTATAGCACTGGGAGTTGCTGGGCGACCGCCTCTGCTGTATTATAATAAGCGGACGATCGTCTTTAGCACATGGGTTGGTCTCCTTAAAGTCCGCGGGAGTTGCTGGCTGCCAGAAGTGCGAACTAATGAGAGGCCAACACGCGTTCGTGTCGCTGTCCTGGGAGGCCCCAATTAGAACCTTTCGGCGGGTCTGTCGGTAGGTGAGGCCGTCCTTGTCATGGACAGCTGTTGATGGTCAACGATCCATGTTCTGCGGCGCCTTTTGTGGATCTGCACATGGGTGCTTGCTTCGAGATCCAGTCTTCGTAGACTTTGACGGACGATGGCCTTGCTCGCGGCACAGGTCGGTCGTCCTGGGTCGGGCACCCGAGTCGATCGCTAGGCGCCAAAAGGCGATCGCCTTGGGAGTCGATCGCTAGATGCTTGAAGGTGGAAGTTACCTTCGTTTTGACAAGTTCGCCGTAGCTCGTTTGGTTGCGGACTCGGTCGCTCGACCTTGCTATCGATCGCCGTCGAGGCGTATAAATCGCCGCACAACAGTTTGTGCAGAATATCATCACTAACTGCACCTTAATAACCACTATGCAGCGGCCAATGGCATGAAGATTCAAGGTCTGCAATTCATGAGCATTATAATTTCATAGCAAAGTAGCAAAGTTTTACGTCGGCAAGCTTTTTGCGTTATACATGAAAATAATTTAGAAACATATATAAAGTTGAAAATTGAGAAAGGAATGAACACACACCAGCACTGCAGGAGGCTGCAGGAGGTAGGATTGGGACTTTCCGGTTCCTGGGAGAAAAATACAGGAACCAGAACCGAACCGCACAGTTTTTCGCGGTTCGGTTGTTCCAGTTTTTTTTGTCCGAACCACACAGGAACCGAACCGGAACCGATTTTGTATTGTTTGGACGAAATATATTATATTATATTTTATTTTATTAAGAATATATTATATTATTTTATATTATATTAATTATGTTTAATAAGAATATATTATATTATATTATATTCAGAGGGTCGGTTTCCCAGTTCGGTGCGGTTCGGATGGTTCCTCTTTAAAAAGACAGGAACCGCGAACCGAACCGAACCGAATACTAACAGTACGAACCGAACCGAAAAAAAAAATTTGTTGCTAGGAACCGAACCGAACCGTCGGTTCCGATGCGGTTCGGATCGGTTCTGCGGTTCTCGGTTCCAAAAGTCCCAGCCCTAGCAGGAGGTCCTTCTGCAAATCCTCCAATTCTTTCTTTTTTCTCTCTTTTGTTTTGCTTCCTGTATTTTGATGCAATCCCTAGCAGTAATTTCAGAAAAATACAATTGAACATAAACAAAGTAAGAGAAAGAGGTTTACACCTTTCAATTACTTAAATACCGTGTCGGAATCGGAAGAATGTGGATGGGTCGGTTCTAATTTGGCGACCTATGGAGTGGCAACGGTGGTTTTAGAGCTTGGAAGGTACCTCGACCGGAGTAAAGGAGTGACGTCACGATTGTTGATTTTCCGACGACAATGGCAGTCACTTGATGAAGGCCACACGCGACTCTACGATCGAGAGTGGAGCAGCAACAGCTGAAATTAGTGGAGAACGTCGTCGGTGTAACATCCCGAGATATTTAGGATTATTACAGCGCCGTAAATCCTCGATATAAGGATTTACAAGGCTAAGAATTTAAAAACAACATTTATTAAATACCAATCATAGAAATAGTTATTACATCACCAGTCTAAAACATACAAATCAATCCATATCCAAATACAAACTCCAAAGACGACAAACAACAGCGTACTCGAGTACTTAATTAAAAACAAAACGTAACTGACAAACCATTCCGGCCATAACATCACTCCGCACCCTCATCGTCATGCGGATCCAGTGGTTGCTTCCCCATCCTCCTATATCCTGAACATAAAATAAATATCCACCCCCGAAGGGGTTGGCACAATGATGCTAGTACAAGTACGATAATTATACAACAACAGATTATCCAATAACTCGCGAAGAATAATAACAACATCCTCAATGATAATAACGACGAGTCTCTACCACGAGAAGACTTCCAACACTATACACAACATGATAAACATAACATGATACAACATACACATGATAATTCCGATGATCCAGCGTTCACTGCATAGATCCCAAGATGATCCCGTCGGACCAACACGAGGTGGAAACACCTGTCCAATATCCAGTGCACGCTAGCATAGATCCCAAGATGATCCCGTCGGACCAACACGAGGTATACATATAATAACGACACATATGCACGACAACATGTATAACATCAATACATAAAACATAATTAAAGTACTTGCCTTATAATGACGACAAGGTTTAAATACTTCGACAATCACCAAAACACTCGAAGGTCGTCCCTGCGTCTAACCACTTGCAAGCCTCGAACCTTTACACAATAATGAAATACGAAGAGTTCAACAAGCGTATACGTAACTAGCACACGATCATCTAGTGTTCCTAAACTATGATCGGATTTAAACATCCTACATACGGTCGGTTCACGGTTCAACAAAAGAAGGACACTTAGTCGGACTTCCAATATACATCAATTGAATTGAATGCCAATAATGGGGATAACGCGACAACGTCTATGAAATTAAAGTATATTCATGTCGTCAAGAATTCAATACTCGAAACTAAGATTATCAACTTATCCGTGTACGGTGAAGCTACTCATTGGTTCTTATCAAAAACATGATTGTGATGAACATATCCCAAACATCATACAAAGAAACACATTCACTCGGTCCTTGTAAGTTTAATTCAAGTTTAACTAAAACTCCTATACTTCTTCAATGATCAAACTCCTACAAGAGTGCTAATGGTTCAACATACCCAAAATCATCATCTTCATCTTCTAACAATGAATGATATATGAAGGATACTCAATCAATGATTTTCTTCAAAGACAAGGATCACATTCTTGGTGGTGAAGGCTTCCATAATTATCATAATTATTCATCCATAATGAATATTTCAACTTTAACTAATCTAAGTCCCTAGTATTCGAAATCATCAAGGAGAAAATGTGAATGTTTCTGAAAATTTCATCCTAATACTTAATGTAATCATGATATCTAGTTCAATCATGATTAATAATTCCTTATAACATCATCAACATGCCTAGAACAATCTTCTTGAAACGAGATATGGGTTGAGATGATCGGAACATACCTTACACGAAGAATAATGATGAAAATGATCGGTAGAACTTGACACCGTAGTCTTGAACACCAATCTAAGATGTCCACGATCTTCCAAACTAGGTAGAGAGGCTAATATAAGGGGTACTATTCATTGGAGTAGTTCTTGAGATGGCAGAGGTCGGACAAAAAGGAAATGAAGGAATGTAAGAAATGAAAGGGGTGCTGTCTTATTCATAAAACTCAGATCTTTACGTACGTTAATCTCACAGCCTTACGTATGTTATCGTCTTAACGTACGCTATCTGAAATCTTTGGCGTACGTTAACGTCCGACAGTAGCTACTGCCTCATTTTCTGACCCCCTTAACGTGCGTTAACCATTATCTTTTACATACATAATAAGCTCTGTGTAGCATACGCTATCTTAGTCCTTTAGCGTATGTTATGCCTCGTTGACTTGCTTTATCAAAAAGCTGTCCGGATCACGCGGGAATCTAATCTATCGGACCCCATCCCAAGATAGCCCATACGCCGACCAACTTGATCTGTTTGACTGCATGTTACGTACGCTATGCTTCGCCCATAGCGTACGCTATCCTTATAACTTACGTTAAGCTCATATGCTAGCGTACGTTATGACGTAGCCGCATGCATGAATTATAAACTCTTCCTAATGTGACCATAACTGTTGGAATACGGATATGGGAAAAATCACACTTCGATTATATATACCACAAAGTCGAATATTACAAGGTTCAAATATAGATGAAAATACTCAACAATTATCCGGATATTAGAGCCGGAAGGTGGAATCTTCATAGTCACGGTGGGGCGGAGCTACGCCAAGGCGGCAGAACGATGATGGAAATAAGGTAGAGTAGATTGGGCGTCGGAGGGTTAGGGTTGAAAATAGGGAAGGTGATAGGGGTAGGAGATGCAGGAGAGAGAGAGAGAGAAATGGGAACGAGCAGATTTTGCAGGGTTTTGACCGATTAATATCTTTATTTGGTCCAATGTCTTCTTGAACTCCAAATCTTTTTAACCAAAAACAATTCAAGTCTTTCTTGTTATTATTTTGGTAATGTTTTTGATAAAATTGCTCATTTTAGTAACTTTTTATCATGAAAATTGGAGTAAAAAATTTGAGAGAGAAAATGGTAGAAACCAATATTTTAAATGAAAAAAATTAAACCTCAAAATATTAATTCCCGATCTCAAGACATACACTGCGCTATTGTAAACTTTATTGGTAAAAATGATATTTTACACTTTTTACTTCAGTAATTATCAAATTAGCGAAGTCTTTGTAACTTAAATTTTCTAACTAGCTCCTGCTTTTTTGTTTGGTACCATTTACTGAAGTCTATGTGGTTTTTTACTTCAGTAAATTGAAAAGCGAAGTTGTTGTTTGTTTTTACTTTGCTAATATACATTACCGAAGTGAGACGTACCGAAGTCTTTGATGTTTATTCTACTAGTGATAAGTCTCTCAAACATTGATTTTTATTCATTCACATTTAGAATTTGAATAATTAATTGCATGAGACCCTCTTAACATCCAACAATTCCCTATGTGGATGAAATTAATATACACATGTATGCAATTTCGCTTGAAAGTCTCAACGAACTATTATTACATCGGGTTCGATATCTTACGGCTTTAAACCTTCCTTAGTAAAATAATATGAAATTTATTAGCTCCTTAGAAACACGATGTTTGAACTACTCACCCGTTTGTGTAAACCAAGACAATAGTAATTACACAATGACAGTCCTGGTATATTCAATATCGGCCCTAGACCATATCTTAGACCCACAAGTGTTAATCTGAAGTAGCTGATATTTCTCATTTATATAGGTGATCTTCTATAAAGAGTATCATATCATACTCTACCTTATAGGTATAGAAATCATTAGGTTATTCACTTAACCTCGCCACTTATATAGGTTTTTCTCACTTGGGTATTCTAAGAATAAGGTGATATGTTTCCAAGTATTCAACTGAATCGTCTTTGTAATATCGGTAATTTTTCCGTTCCGTATTTTTTGATTTTTTCCAATATTTGAACCTCATATCAAATGATATTAGATTTTCACGTACCTTTCAAATTGTGCATTATGTGGTTCGTGTTAGGGTTGTATACATCAAAGCATACTTTATGCTTGTATTACCTAATTTTCCGGTCTTTATCTATGAGAATATTTAATTCAGTTGTCACATGTTTTGCATATTTATTCATGCTATGGTTATGCAAATGTTGTCTAATTACTTTATATTGTAGATAATGTGGTGTGTCGTGTCACACAGAAGATCACATTATCCGTTCCTTATAGAGTAATAATTAGTTCACAACCTATATAACATTAGACCGTTATGTGAGAGGTTGTAGTATATACTTGATATGGGTTGGTCTTGACCATTAGCATATATTAGCATATTAGGTATATGTTGAACAGAATTTTCCATTGTTTCCAATGGAGCCAAAGACTCCTTATTATTTGGTTCTGGATTATAATGGAATAAAACAAAATGACTCACTAAACTGTCTGCACTTCTTTTTCTCATGAACTACTAGTCATTCCATGCAATTCTCGATGCAATTTTCATTTTGGATCATCCGGAAACAGCCTCTCTGTGTTAAGACAGGGGTAAGGCTGCGTATATCCGATCCCCCTTACCCCGCTTTTTGCGGGAGCCATTGAGGCATTGAGGTAATGTTGCTGTTGTTGTTGTTGTTGTTGTTGTTGTTGTTGTTGTTGTTGTTGTTGTTGTTGTTGTGTATATGTTGAACAGGATCGAGATGAGATAGATTCTTCTGCACTGACTATAAGAAGAACATACATCTCGGATAATTATTATTTCTTAATTCTAGTGATTAATATTTAATTATATATTTAATATTTTTTACTTTGATTTATCATGGGTGAGAGCCAAAATGATTGACTCAATATGCTCGATATTTTGGGCAATATTATTATTTATATAATAATTAATATATAGCTAGAAATCGTGTCCCAACCAGTCGGGTTGATCATGTCCTTTGAGACACTCGAAAGGATTATTATATTAAACCCTGCAGGTAGAATTATATTTTCGATATAATAATAAAGCTCGAGTGGTATACTCATGTATAACACATTAATTAATTAAAAGCTGTCAGTAGCTTAAATTAATTAATGGATATGGAATATCTTAAACACAGGAAATAATTAATTCAAAAAGGAGCCCAATTTCGTAATTTGAGATTTTGGTAGGAAGTGCAATATCAACCTTTTAGTGGACTAAGTTGATATTCATAGAGTCATTATATTAGGAAGACTCCTAATATGGAAAGATGATATCTATTGGGAGTCCTTACCTTATCCTCCTTAAGGTCCCTAGAGTAGCCCAAAACACCTATAAATAGGACTAATGGGGTGGCCGTTTTTTACATGATTTTGGAACAAGAAATTTTCGATTTTTCTTCTAATTTTGTGTTTAATTGTGGATCTTGACTTGTGTCTTGGATTCCATAATTTAGCTACCACAATATTTTTCTAAATACACAAATATTCAAGAAAAATAGAGAAAAAAAATCGTGAGGTATTTCTTGAAGAATTTTCGGTCGATCCCATACTGCAAGTCCAAGTTTGATCCGGTAGATTGTTGCCCACACGACATCCGGATATAGGCGGGATATACTCTAGAAGATCTTGAGGTAGAAATACAAGAAGATCAAAGAGGAATACAAGGAAGAGTTCGATCGACCAAAAAGGGATTTTCTACCACTTCGCTTCAAAGGTATGAATTACCAATTCTACTGCGTAAATACGTATATTTAAATTGTTAATTAGTTTGTTTAATTAATTAATTGACAAGCCTAAATAGATCCGCAATTTTATTGGTTAGTTTATGAAACCAAATCTATTCAATTCATCCATCTCGCTTTCGCTGCGTTTTATATTCCAACAATTGGTATCTGAGCTGGTCTTTAGGTTCTGTTCAATTTAATTAATTTGCGATTAATTTGCTAGCAATTTAAATATTCATATGGTATGATGTTTGGAATATTTTTGATAGAAATTGTCTTGCAGGTGAATATGGTCCAATTATCATGGCTATGTGATATTTTATTTATTTACGCGTTTTTTGTAATTTGGCCCGGTTTGAGGCATGCATAAAGTTTTTACTGTGAGAAAATCCATGGGTAGAACATAATTTATTTTTTCTTGTAATTTTGTTGTAAATTCAATGTATTTTATTTGGTGTAAAATTATAATCGAACTGGAATACACAAACTACTGAAGGAAAAGAAGTCCAGCGCGAAAAGGAGTCCTGATCGGACGAACCGATTGAGACCAGGCTGCTGCCGATCAGGACTCGGCCACTATAGGCGGTATCGGTCGAAGGTCTGACCTGCCGCGGGTCGTCCAGGAGCAGGCTGCTGGGATGCGGGTCGGGTCGGGCAGCGGGTCGGTCTTGTTCGGGAAGGTTTGTTTCGGTGTATGGTCCTATTCGTTTATCCGCCGTTCGTTGCGTCCGTTGGAACACAATAATTTTAATTTGGAAATTTCTTGTGCAATTAATTTTGCATGGAAGGAAGTTTCTATATTTGGCAATTGTTGTGTCCCAACCGGGAGGAAGTGACAAAATGCTTGAAGCAGTGGGAGCAAAAAAGCCAAGAATTTTCTCGTTATTCAAAACGAAGAATAAAAGCCATGACAATTGGATTTAATTATCAAGTTTTAATTATTTGTTGGTTTTACTGTTTTGATATATAACATGTATGGATATATGCGTGATATGTTTCTTGCATGTTAAGACGAGAAAATTAAAAACCTTATTTTTCAAAATAACTAAGTGATTTTAATAATTGATTTTTTAAAATCAAGTTGGCCTCCATAATTTGTTTAAATTGTGAAATAATTAGCATGCGCGTTGACATTATAGTCTTCCTCCACATCGGATGTGCTAATTATTGGCTCACTAGTTTTAAACTTCAAATTTTATAACAAAAAGGTGAATATTATTTATGATCGGACCTCTCCATCTGTAGGAGTATTATCATTAAATGATATTTTAAGGTTTGTTAAATTATGGTGTTCACTTAGGTGTATTAATTAATAAGCTCCCCATCTGAGTCTATATTAATTTAATACATGGCCAAAAGGAACCAACTATTAATTTTACTTGTCAAAATGCATCTTGACTAGATAGTAAAATTAAAGACGTTAAAATCTACTTGAAAAATGTATGTGTAAACGTCCATACTAACGTGGCTTGCATGTGCGGTTTTTCGAGGTGTAGGTTGATTGAATATATATTGTGTTTTAAGGTTTTTCAATATATTTTGCGTAGAAATATGTGATGAATGGTGTTTTAATTTTATTCTCAGATGTCTTTCAATCCACTAGCTGTTATTCTCAAAGAAAATAAACTTGATGGCACTAACTTTGCCGACTGGAAAAGAAATCTTGACATTGTCCTAACTGTCGAGGGGCATAAATTTATGTTAACTGAGGAGAGGAACCAGAACCGGATGCCACTCCTGAAGAGTTGGCTGAATTCCAAAAATGGAAAAAGTCTGATGAGATGGCTCGCTGTTACATTTTGGCTTCACTGACAAATGTATTGCCGCACCAGCATCAGACGATGGCCTCAGCAGCGGAGATGATGAAAAATCTCACCAAGATGTTTGGTCATCAGAACCGGGCGGCTAGGAAAAATGCAATGAGGGTGTTGATGACAACCCTAATGTATGAAGGGACTCCAGTAAGGGATCATGTTATGAAATGATGTCTCATTTGAACGAACTGAGCAACTGGGGGCCACTATCGATGCGGAGTCGCAAGTCGATATTATATTGGGCAGCTTGCCAAGAAGCTTTGAGCAGTTCCGTCTAAACTACAATATGAATCGTAGGACTTACACTTTGGCGGAACTTCTGACAGAGCTTCAATCTGCTGAAGGTCTCTTCAAACAAGGTTATCATCAAATTCTTGCGGCAACCGGTGCTAGTTCTTCAAAACCCAAATGGGGAAAAAAGAAAAAGCAGGTTGGACAGAAGCAAGTGGCAACCTTCCAGGCTAAGGGCAAGTCTCCTCAGTCCAAGGCTCCTCTGTCCGAGGCAAACAAAAAGCCGAAGGGCAAATGCTATAAGTGCGGTCTGAAGGGGCATTTCAAGAGTGACTGCCCTAAGAAAGGTACGTTTCATGCACTAGTAGTCAAAACATGTTTGACTACCTGTTCTATCACTTCGTGGATAGTAGATTCGGGCTTCACTGGTCATGTTTGTTATGACTCGCAGGGGTTCCAAGTAACCAAAGTACTTAGTGCGGATGAGATTACTATTAGCTGGGGAGACTATTCCAAGTTGAAGGCTGTTACAGTGGGAGCCGTGTAGTTAAAAGTTAATGATATGATTCTAGTCCTAAATAATGTATTATTAATACCTGATTTTAGAATGAATTTAATTTCAGTTTCTAAATTGCGTTGTGATGGATATTCAGTTTTTTTTGGAGATAATGCAATTATTAAAATAAATGGTGAATATGTTTGCACGAGTACTTATAATGAAGGACTTTATGTCATTAATGCTGCACCAACTCCCTTGCATAATTATAAATCACTTAATTCTTTGACTAATCCTAATAAAAGAAAAGAACCTTCGAGCATAAATCAAACATATTTGTGGAATTTACGATGGGGTCATATTAACCATAGAAGGATTCAAAGATTGGTGAGCAATGGCCCACTGGATTCACTCCAAGCCGAGTCATTTCCAATTTGCGAATCCTGTCTGGAAGGAAAAATAACTAAAAGGGCTTTCCAAAGCAAAGGAAATCATGCACAAAATGTATTGGAATTGGTACACACCGATGTATGTGGTCCAATGAATATCCAGGCTAAGGGTGGTTTCGAATACTTCATCACATTTATAGATGATTATTCGAGATATGGATATATCTATTTGATGCGACGTAAGTCTGAATCTTTTGATAAGTTCAAAGAATTCAAGGCTGAAATGGAGAAGCGTCATGGACAGAGTATCAAGTCACTACGATCTGATCGTGGTGACAAATATCTTAGTGGAGAGTTTTTGGATTTCTTGGCACATGAGGGGATTACTTCCCAGCTCACTGCACCTGGTACACCACAACAAAATGGTGTTGCTGAATGAAGGAATCGTACTTTATTAGAGATGGTTAGGTCAATGATGAATTATTCTGATTTGCCTATTTCATTTTGGAGATACGCCTTGGAAGCAGCGGCGTACATTCTAAACTTGGTGCCTTCAAAATCAGTTCCAAAAATACCCACAGAACTGTGGAATGGGCACAAGCCCAGTCTAGGACATGTTCGGATTTGGGGTTCACCAGCACATGTGCTGAATAAGGAAGCTGATAAGTTGGCATCTCGTACCGAAGTACGAGTGTTTGTAGGATATCCGAAGGGAACGAAGGGTGGCTTATTCTACAGTCCTAAAGATCAGAAGGTCATTGTTAGCATCAATGCCCGGTTCTTAGAGGAGGACTATGTAATAAGCCACAAGCCTAGGAGTGAGTCCATTCTAGAGGAACTTAGGGGCGAGATTTCTACAATACCAATTGTACAAACACCTAGTGTACCACGTATCGACACTATTGTGGATAAGCAAACTAAGGACACGCCTCGTTGTAGTGGGAGGGTTATTCATCAACCTGATTGTTTCATTGGCGTAGGAGCATCTTTGGACCACTTCCCGGACCAAGATGAAATGGATCCATATACGTATAAGCAGGAAGTTCAAGACAAGGATGCCAAATCCTGGCAAGTAGCAATGGAATCCGAAATGGCATCAATAAATTCTAATAAAGTGTGGGAGCTAGTAGAGCTACCCAATGGGGTAAAATCCATTGGAAGTAAGTGGGTCTACAAGCCTAAGAGAGGATCGAAAGGGAAGGCTGAAACCTTCAAAGCAAGGCTTGTTTCAAAAGGTTACACTCAAAAGGAGGGCATCGACTACGATGAGACCTTCTCGCCAGTGGTCATGCTTAAATCGATCCGGATTCTCTTAGCTATAGCTGCGCATTTGGACATGGAGATTTGGCAGATGGATGTCAAGACTGCGTTCTTGAACGGGAGTCTTGAGAAGGAAATCTATATGCGCCAACCTGATGGATTCATTCCTGAAGGAGAGGAGCACTTAGTGTGCAAACTTAAAAGAGCCATTTATGGTCTCAAGCAAGCATCAAGGTCTTGGAACATGCGATTTGATGAGGTTATTCAATAGTATGGTTTTGAACAGTGTCTTAGTGAGGTTTGTGTATGCAAAAAGTGTGATGGAAATGTGCTATTGTTTTTGTACTGTACGTAGATGATATACTTCTAATTGGAAACAATGTAAAGGTATTATCAGACGTAAGGGTATGGCTGTCTGAGCAATTCGATATGAAGGATTTGGGAGAAGCTGGGCATATCCTTGGTATTAGGATCTTTCAAGATCGCAAAAAAAATGATGTTGTGCTTATCTCAGGCATCCTATATCGATACGTTGCTAAAGCGGTTTAGTATGGAGAATTCCAAGAAAGGTTTCTTACCTTACAGACATGGAATTCAGCTATCTAAGGCTATGTGTCCTAGGACACAGAAGGATATAGATGACATGAAGCTGGTCCCTTATGATTCGGCAGTGGGAAGCCTCATGTATACTATGCTTTGCACTAGGCCTGATATCTGTCATGCTGTAGGCATGGTGGCGAGATATCAGTCGAACCCAGGACCGGGACATTGGATTGCTGTCAAGCATATACTCAAGTACCCGAGAAGGACTAGGGAGCATTTGCTTGTATATCAATTGGATACACTTTGTCATTTGGGTTACCCTGACTCAGATTTCAGTTCGGACAAAGAAATGTCGAAATCAACTTCTGGATATGTTTTCACTTTCGGAGGTGCAGCCATCAGTTGGAGGAGTGTGAAGCAGAAATGCATAACGGACTCTACCATGGAAACCGAGTATGTAGCAGCCTCAGAGGCAGCTAAAGAGGCGGTATAGCTCAAATACTTCCTAAAGGATTTGGGTGTGATTCCTAATTTGCCTAGGAATATTACACTTTATTGTGATAATACCGTTGCTGTTGCAAATTCGAAGGAACCATGGGCCCACAATGCAAGCAAAATATCAAGCACAAATATTATCTCATTCAAGATTTTGTGAAGAGAGGGAAGATTATTGTCTCCAAAGATAGCATCTGAAGACAACCTAGATGATTCTTCTACGAAAGGGTTGCCCTCAAACATTTGAAGGGCATGTGGAAGAATGGGGTTGAGATGTATGGCGGCATTACTTTGAGTATAAGTGGGAGATAGATAGACATAGTCTAGATAGGATACTTCAAAAGCATGCTTTGAGTATATGTGGGAGATTGTTAGGGTTGTATACATCAAAACATACTTTATGATTGTATTACCTAATTTCCCGGTCTTTATCTATGAGAATATTTAATTCATTTGTCACATGTTTTGCATATTTATTCACGCTATGGTTATGCAAATATTGTCTAATTACTTTATATTGTAGATAATGTGGTGTGTCGTGTCACACAGAAGACCACATTATCGGTTCCTTATATAGTAATAATTAGTTCACAACCTATATAACATTAGACCGCTATGTGAGAGGTTGTAGTATATACTTGATATTGGTTGGTCTTGACCATTAGCATATATTAGCGTATTCGGTATACGTTGAATAGGATTGAGGTGAGATATATTCTTCTGTACTGACTATAAGAAGAACGTACATCTCGGATAATTATTATTTTATAATTCTAGTGATTAATATTTATATATATGTATTTAATATTTATTGCTTTGATTTATCATGAGTGAGAGCCGAAATGATTGACTCAATATGCTCGATATTTTGGGCAATATTATTATTTATATAATAATTAATATATAGCTAGAAATCGTGTCCCAACCAGTCGGGTTGATCATGTCCCTTGAGGCACTCGAAAGGATTATTATATTAAACCCTGCAGGTAGAATTAATTTTCCGATATAATAATAAAGCTCGAGTGGTATACTCTGTTAGGAGTATGCCCTCGAATGCCACTCAGAGGATGTTGAGTGAGGGAATTGTACTTTTAATTATGTAAATCATTTATATAAGGCAATGAATGTTTCTTTATTTACTGGTAGTTACTGGCATTCCTAACTCGTAAATATAAATATAGAAAGTAGTCCGTGTATTTGAGAACAAAATGTTCCACTCCTTAGTGGATAAGGAGGTAGGCACTGGAAAGGTTTATAACTCAAATACTTAATCGTTCGCAAGTCGATGAAACTTGACTAGGCGTTAAGTTTATGTGAAGACTTGTATGGCGTGTTCTTTGACATGGAGAGTGCCTTTCGAACGCTAATGGTTAGTGGGATCACACGTTGTCGGTATGCTAATTGGATTAGTATACTCGAACCGACTCACACTCGATTCGTCACACGGATTTCACTCCGGGACAGTCAATGACGGAATCGAAAGGTTATGATAGGTATTCGTGAACCTTCGACTTGAGGATTTAGTAGGGATGTGCTTGTGACGTCAAGATTTTCATTAGAGTAGTTCGACCCTGTAAACCGGAAGGTGGGGGTCAACCTCGACGTGCATCTTGACGGGCAAGTAGCAGGTCCTACTGAATACCAAGATAGAATTCTTTCTCCCGTTAGTGAGCGGGTTATATGTCCTATGCGGTTATTGGCAGATGAGATCAAAAGTCTTTGGCCAAAGCATTGGAACTAGTTGTATTGGATACACGAGAGCTCGATGATCTCGATTTGCATTAACGCATGCATAGCGTCAAGTACAAATAGGGTTTGACTGACCGTGACCCTATAACTTGATCGGGACATTTGAAAGAAGGGTTTATACGTATACAGGTATTCACGACAGAATGGTTCTTGAATGATCCTAATCATTCGTTCTCAATTGTGGTACAGTGTAGGCCGCCAGGCTGGCTAGGTGGTGCTACTACTCTTTGGTTCCTCCCATTGCTGACTGAGACGGACCTACCGAGTCGCGCAATAAGATTGACGACGGAATGAATCGATCTTATTATCTCATTATTAATATTAGATATTGGATATCTAGTTTATTGGACATTGGATGTCTAATTGATTTTGGAACATTGGATGTCTAGATTAATTTATTGGATAAATTAATTTACGGCCTAATGAATTAAATAAATTACTTGGTGATTAATTTAATTCATAAATATAATTATTTCTTGGAGAAATTAATTATGTTATTTTGTATTTGATATGATTACTTAATTAGATTAATTGATTGATATAAATACATCAGAATAGAATTGGAGTTTATCTGTTTGGACTCACGGGAGTCCGGAACGAACCGAACTCGTCCGATTCCTTCTAGAGGCCGCCCCACCTTATCCCTTTTACCTCATAGTCTTGGTCTCATCCATGGTAGGTTGATGACTAAAGACTTTTGAGATTTCATATCTCATTTTAGATAAAAATGTGTTTTGAGGTGGTTGAATAAGATAAGATTGAAGACTTTGAAAAACTCTCACTTCAGACAACCTACCATACGGTTACTAGCTGGAAATAGAGAGAATTTTTTTTCCAAAGTCTTCTTCTTGTTCTTCTTCACTTGTTCTTGATTATTCTTGGAGATAAATTGAGAGACAATTGAGAGTTTGTGAGAATATACACTTAGAGTGTAATAATCACATAGAAAGCTTCATTAACCTTGTTCTAGCCGTATCCTTAGATGATAACTAGGTTTAGTCGTTCCTGTCGTTTCTCTGGCGCGTGGCAAGTAGAGACGCGGTCCTTTCGGCGTTGGATCATCCAAGAACTTGGAGTATATTGGATCGTAGGGAATTCAACTAAAGCTTGGGGAATAGCTCAAGAGAAGGAATCCATTTAATCGATGGACTACAAGGGTGAGTTCTTATATCTCTTGTGATTTCGTTTATATTCGTATATACGTAGCTCGATCGATCCTCGTAGGGATTCGGATCGAATTAATTTTCGTTTTACCGCTTCCGCTGGGCCTTCGTTTTAGGCACCGAATCCCAACAGTGGTATCGAAGCGTAGGTCTTGCGATCGTATATACAATATTGGTATTTGGAATGCTTGATTAGATGGTGTATGATTTGGAATCGTATTGATCATTGATTTTCTACTGTTCATCCAAAAATTATTTTTTCATGATTTTATGTTACAATGTAAATATATTTTTCTTTTGAAAAACTGATTTAAAGTGTAATATAAAGATTAAAAAATGTTATTTTTGGAATCGAGGCAAAAACGCAGCGTAATCGGACCGGCGGCTTGGCCGCCGCCTCGCGGTCCAAGGCGCAGATCGCGATCTGGACTCTGTGATCGCCACGCTCGGCACTGTGTCGGGCATGCTCGGCACTGCCGGGCCGCTTGGAAATGGTCTCGTCCCTATCGGCCTGCCGGGCGCTTGCTACAAAGGTTCGCCGTGTTTTTCGACTCCGTTTTTATATTTCGTTCGATAATTAATTTCCCACAAACTAAATTGGATTTAATTTGACTAAGATATAATTATGTTAATTTTAATCTTAGGGGAATTAATTTAATAAAATATTTTATCATTGGGATCAAGTTAAAATTGATGGTTGTTTGAATGAATTGGATTAATTCGTTTTGAATGAATCGATTGGATCCGTTCGTAATGTTGATTGGATCAATGTATCTCTACGCTTTCCATTTATATAGAATTTATTGGATGAATGCTTTTGAATGGGGATGTGGTTCGTGGACTTAGTTTTTGAATCGTTCGTTTTATTCGATTGGGTTGTAAAGGACATTTTGAGCCTATTTATTTTACTAGAAATATTTGTATCTAGGATACGATTTTCAATGTAAAATTTATATGTAATGACGAAGACCAGAGGAAGATCCATTTCGAGAAGACGAAGATTCAAGACGAAGACTTGTAATTAGATTACGGAGTTTTTTTTTCTAGGAACGGTCCATGAACCACATGTTGGTAGCAACTAGGTTGTGAATGGTTGTTTCATATTGTATGAATGCCACAAACGCGCTTAAATGAATTAATGTGCAAAGTGTAACATTAATCGCGAAAATTCTCCCACAACAAATTATTAAGTTTATAAGGTTTCAAGGTTTTCCTTCCCTCCATCGAGCTTTCGGGAAATTGAAATCCAAACTGGATATGCTATGCTTCCGAGTTATTGGGGTAGTCATTTGGGGAGGATGGATAAATTACCGGGAGCGCATTGGATGCCTTCGGTTGGAGCAAATTTTATCACTAGAAACCTCATAGGTTGCCGGATAAGATTCAATTGTGAAACTGATTTGCGTCGATGGTATAAACTTAACTTGTTCACGAACCATAGAAACCGTATAGGTTGAGGGGAGTGAAAAAAGGGAAAAAGAAGATCGAATCATCCATTAGATGGGTTGGTGTTGGACACCACATTATGGAAATTAATAAACTAGAAACTTGTTCGGTTGCCCTCTATTAAGATTTATAAAGAACTCGATCACCACTATGAAGTAGAGCGACAATACTTCCGGATTTCACATGGGAGTGTGTTATTCCGGTAAAAATAGTGGGAGCTGGGTAACAAGAATAGAAAAGACCTTAATTCTATACTCAGATCATAATTGAATGAGTCACTAATTAATCTGTTGCACTTAATGCAGACATAACTCTCAATATGACAATAAATCCACTCGCAATTCTACTCGAAAAGAACACCTTGATCGGACCTAACTTTGTGGATTGGCTCCGAAATCTGATGATAGTCTTCAGTATAGAGGCACTGGGATACGTCTTGGAGACGGACATTCCGGCGCCTCCAGTGCGGACCAGAGCCAATCAAGAAGAGATTGAAAACCATGAAAAATGGGTTAAGGATGACGTGAAAGTCCGTGCTTATATGATGGCTTCCATGTCTAATGAGCTTCAGAGAGCTCATGAGAAAATGACTTGTACTAGGCAGACTCTATCTCACTTAACCGAGATTTATGGTGAGCACAGTCGAACAGCTAGATATGAGATATCCAAGCAACTGTTCGGTGCAAGGATGAAGGAAGGTGAGAAGGTTGGGGAACACGTCCTCAAAATGATATCCATGATCGAGAGATTGGAGGCTCTTGATTTTAAAATGGATACTTCTCTCCAAACCGACCTTATCCTACAGTCTCTCCCTGATTCCTTCTCACAGTTTGTTATGAACTTTAACTGCAATGAGATTTCATGTAACTTAGCTGGGCTAATGAGCAAACTAGTGACCGCTCAGTCTCAGATGAAGACTCCGCGGATGAAGGAGTATGCCCTTGTGATTTCTTCTGGATCTCGGAGGTCCAAGAAAAAAAAGAAAAAGACCAAGAAGCATATAGGACCACAAGTCGAGGACCTTAAGGGTAAGGGCAAGGCCCCGATGGTTCTGAAGAGCAAAAAGAAGGACGCTTGTCTCAAGTGCGGTGAGCTGGGCTACTGGGCAAGAGACTGTCCGATTCTTCATGGCGCTTCAGGTACAGAACTTTTAGTTTTGGAAATAAATTGTTCTGCTACTGTATTTTCTACTTCCTGGATACTGGATTCTGGTGCTAGTTCTCATATTTGTACCGTGAATCAGGATCTGGAACAAAGTTGGAAGCTTGGATATGGAGAAGTTATGATCACAGTCGGAAGCGAGCATAGTGTCGAGGCAACCGACATAGAATCACTTCTTTTGGCTTTAGAATCCGGCTTTGTTTTGACTTTAAAAGATGTACTTGTTTAGCCCAAGGGGCATAAAAATATTGTATCCATTCTGGTCATAGATCGGAAAGGCTTTTCATTTTTCATTGGTAATGGTTCCTGCAAAATTTATTTCAGAAATAAACTAGTGGGTACTGCTACATTGTTAAATGGATTGTATCATCTAAATCTCAGCAACAAAGTAGTTGTGAATACTATGACCAGAAAACGTGGTAGGGATGAAACCAATCAAGTTTTGAAATGGCATCTTAGACTTGGTCATGTTGGTCAGACCAAGGTTTACAAGATGGAAAAAGATGGATTTATGGGTCTATTGGGATCGGATCCCTTTCCTACTTGTGAATCTTGCCTTAAAGGCAAAATGACTAAGTCCCCCTTCACAGGGACTTTTGAAAGAGCCGCCGATAAACTAGGATTAATCTATGCCGACGTATGTGGTGCTTTGGAAGCAACACGTGATGGATATCATAATTTGATTACGTTTATAGATGATCATACTAGGTATGATTATGTATACTTAATGAAACATAAATCCGAGGCCTTTGAGAAATTCCAGGAATTTAAGGCCCCAATCGAGAAACAAACTGGAAATCATATCAAAGCACTTCGGTCGGACCAAGGTGGCGAGTATATGAGTATGAAGTTTGACGAGTTCCTTAAGGAACATGAAATAGTATCATAACTAACACCTCTAGGCACTCCTCAGTTAAATGGTGTGTCATAAAGAAGGAACCAGACCTTGTTGGACATAGTCCGTTCCATGCTAGGCTATTCTGACTTACCGATTTACCTATGGGGGTATGCACTCCTGACTGCTGCATATATCTTGAACATATGTTCTTCCAAATCCGTTCCTAAAACTCTACATGAGATGTGGGAGGGCAGGAAACCAAGTCTTAATCACATTAGGATTTGGGGATGTCCCGCCTATGCAAGAAGACTAAAGTGGACAAAATAGAAGCGAGGTCCGTAAGAAGACGTTTCATTGGATTCCCATCTGAGACGATGGGTTATCTATTCTACATGCCCAAAGATTGAAAGGTCGTTGTTGCTTTGCATGTACACTTCCTGTAAGAAGAGTTCATTCAGGAAGGCGGAGCAGGTAGAAATATTTCTTTGGAAGAATACAATGAAACTCCTCAGGAGACACCTATGCAAGAAATTGGAACCGAACCTTCTGAAACACAAGTACAACCACCTCGTAGGTCTAGTAGGGTGTCTCAATTACCTAAGAGGTATAGTTTTATGCACTTGGAGGAACTGGGTTTTCCACGAGGTTCCAGGTGATAAACAAGAGACCAACCCGCGACCAATGACATAGCAATGGTGGATGTAGACTCCATGAAATGGACTGTAGCAGACTTCATGTAGTTGGGACCTTCGTTTTAATGAGACAGTCAAAGAGATTGACTACATGCAAAATGAAGAGGAATCTTGTGTATACAAGAAGGTTAGTGGTAGCAAAATCGCATTCTTAGTACTATATGTAGATGACATTCTACTAATAGGAAATGATGTGGGAATGCTCAGTTCTGTGAAAGCTTGGCTTTCAAGTAATTTATCCATGAAAGACTTGGGAGAAGAAACCTATATTCTTAGGATTCGACTCTACTGGGATAGAGCGAAGAGAATGATAGGTGTTTCCCAAGCCCTCTATATAGATAAAGTCTTAAAGCGATTTAAGATGGATGATTCTAAAAGAGGGTTCCTTCCGATCCGACATGGAATAAAACTCTCCTCGAAGATGTGTTCTCAAAGTGAGGAACAACGAAAGGAAATGAGTAATATACCATATGCTTCGGCCGTGGGTAGCCTTATGTAAAATTTATTGTGTACGAGACCTAACATTGCGCATGCTGGGAGGGTGTGAAGTAGGTTTCGGGCTAACCTAGTTAGGGAACATTAGACTGCCGTAAAAGAATGTTCTCAAGTACTTTAGAAGGACTAGAGACCTGGTTCTTAAATACGGCGGTGGAGAACTGAATGTAATGGGATTCACTATATTGGACTTCCACGGATAGAAAGACGATTCTATGTCTACTTCTGGCTACATTTACTCTTAATGGAGGAGTAGTATCTTGGCATAGTGCCAAGTATAGCGTGACTCCTGGTTCCACCTGTTAGGCTGAGTATAAAGCGGCCTCGGAGGTCTCCAAAGGAAGGGTTAAGAAGTTACTGGGTAAACTTCACATGACACCTTGTGCTGCGCTGCCAGAGCGGTAGCACAGGCCTAGGAGCCGAGGTTTCATAACAGTACCAAACATATTGAGAGAGAATATCATCTCGTAAGATAATTTGTTCGCAAAGAGATACATTATGCTGCATAGAGTAGAGTCAGCCGAGTACGTTGCTGATCCACTGACCAAGCCAGTTTCTCAGATTAGCTTAGAGCGTCATCTGGAGAACATGGGTATTAGATACCATAGTGTGTGGCATTGAGTGCAAGTAGGAGATTGTTAGGAGTATGCCCTCGAATGCCACTCAGAGGATGTTGAGTGAGGGCATTATACTTGTATATGTAAATCATTTATATAAGGCAATGAATGTTTCTTTATTTACTGGTAGTTACTGGCAACCCTAACTCGTAAATATAAATATAGAAACTAGTCCGTGTATTTGAGAGCAAAACCTTTCACTCCTTATTGGATAAGGGGATAGGCACTGGAAAGGTTTATAGCTCAAATACTTAATCGTTCGCAAGTCGATGAAACTTGACTGGGCATTAAGTTTATGTGAAGACTTGTATGACGTGTTCTTTGACATGGAGAGTGCCTGTCGAATGCTAATGGTTAGTGGGAGCACACGTTGTAGGTATGCTAATTGGATTAGTGTACTCGAACCGACTCACCCTCGATTCGTCACATGGATTTCACTCCGAGACAGTCAATTACGGAATCGGAAGGTTGTGATAGGTATTCGTGAACCTTCGACTTGAGGATTTAGTAGGGATATGCTTGTGACGTCAAGATTTTCATTAGAGTAGTTCAACTCTCTAAACCGGAAGGTGGGGGTCAACCTCGATGTGCATCTTGACGGGCAAGTAGCAAGTCCTACTGATACCAAGATAGAATTATTTCTCCCGTTAGTGAGAGGGTTATATGTCCTATGCGGTTATTGGCAGATGAGATCAAAAGTCTTTGGCCAAAGCATTGGAGCTAGTTGTATTGGATACACGAGAGTTCGATGATCTCAATTTGCATTAATGCATGCATAGCGTCAAGTATAGATAGGGTTTGATTGACCGTGATCCTATAACTTGATCGGGATATTTGAAAGAAGGGTTTATACGTATACTGGTATTCACGACAGAATGGTTCTTGAATGATCCTAATCATTCGTTCTCAGTTGGGGTACATTGTAGGCCGCCAGGCTCGCTATATGGTGCTACTACTCTTTGGTTCCTCCCATTGCTGACTGAGATGGACCTACCGAGTCGCGCAATAGGATTGACGACGGAATGAATCGAGCTTATTGTCTCATTATTAATATTAGATATTGGATATCTAATTTATTGGACATTGGATGTCTAATTGATTTTGGGACATTAGATGTCTAGATCAATTTTATGGATAGATTAATTTACGGCCTAATGGATTAAATAAATTACTGGGTGATTAATTTAATTCATAAATATAATTATTTCTTGGAGAAATTAATTATGTTATTTTGTATTTTATATGATTAATTAATTGGATTAATTGATTGATATAAATACATCGGAATGGAATTGGAGTTTATCTGTTTGGACTCACGGGAGTTTGGAACGAACTGAACTCGTCCGATTCCTTCTAGAGGCCGCCCCACCTTATCACTTTTACCTCATAGTCCTGGTATCATCCTTGGTAGGTTGATGAGTAAAGACTTTTGAGATTTCATATCTCATTTTATATGAAAAGGTATTTTGAGGTGGTTGAATAAGATGAGATTGAAGACTTTGAAAAACTCTCACTTCACACAACCTACCATATGGTACTAGCTGGAAATAGAAAGAGAGAATTTTTCTTCCAAAGTCTTCTTCTTGTTCTTCTTCACTTGTTCTTGATTATTCTTGGAGATAAATTGAGAGACAATTGAGAGCTTGTGAGAATATACACTTAGAGTGTAATAATCATACAGAAAGCTTCATTAACCTTGTTCTAGCCATATCCTTGGAGGATAACGAGGTTTAGTCGTTCCGGTCATTTCTCCGGCGCGTGGCAAGTAGAGACGTGGTCCTTTCGACGTTGGATCATCCAAGAACTTGGAGTATATTGGATCGTAGGGAATTCAACTAAAGCTTGGGGAATAGCTCAAGAGAAGGAATCCATTTAATCAACGGACTACAAGGGTGAGTTCTTATATCTCTTGTGATTTCGTTTATATATTCGTATATACGTAGCTCGATCGATCCTCGTAGGGATTCAGATCGAATTAATTTTCATTTTACCGCTTCCGTTGGGCCTTCGTTTTAGGCACCGAATCCCAACATACTCATTTATAACACATTAATTAATTAAAAGCTGTCAGTAGCTTAAATTAATTAATGGATATGGAATATCTTAAACACGGGAAATAATTAATTCAAAAAGAGCACAATTTCGTAATTTGGGATTTTGGTAGGAAGTGCAATATCAACCTTTTAGTGGACTAAGTTGATATTAATAGAGTCATTATACTAGGAAGAGTCCTAATATGGAAAGATGATATCTATTGGGAGTCCTTACCTTATCCTCCTTAAGGTCCCTAGAGTAGCCCAAAACACCTATAAATAGGACTAATGGGGTTGCTGGTTTTTACATGATTTTGGAACAAGAAATTTTCGATTTTTCTTCTAATTTTATGTTTAATTGTGGATCTTGACTTGTGTCTTGGATTCTATAATTTAGCTAACACCATATTTTTCTAAATACACAAATATTCAATAAAAATAGAGAGAAAAATTCGTGAGGTATTTCTTGAAGAAATTTCGGTCGATCCCACTGCAAGTCCAAGTTTGATCCGGTAGATTGTTGCCCACACGATATCCGGATATAGGCGGGATATACTCTAGAAGATATTGAGGTAGAAATACAAGAATATCAAAGAGGAGTACAAGAAAGAGTTCGGTCGACTAAAAAGGGATCATTCTACCACTTCGCTTCAAAGGTATGAATTACCAATTCTACTGCATAAATACGTATATTTAAATTGTTAATTAGTCTGTTTAATTAATTAATTGACAAGCCTAAATAGATTCGTAATTTTGTTGTTTAGTTTATGAAACCAAATCTATTCAATTCATCCATCTCGCTTCCGCTGCGTTTTATATTCCAACAATTCATGTGAAATCTTGGATAAAGTACGTACTCCTATCCTCTATCCAATTTTCTCGGGTTACGTATGCTAACATTAGAGTTTAACACACGATATACGTCCTTAACGTACGTTATGTGTTATTTATAACGTACATAATATGCCTGACGATTTGAGGCAGTAGCCTCTGGAGACAGTGTTACGTACGCTAGCCTGGGGAATGTAGCATACGCTAGAAGCCATTACGTACGTTAAGGCGCTCCTCATTACGTACGTAATGCCCTTGTTTGTTCGAGGCAGTGGCCTCTGCCCAGGCCGTAATGTTCACTAATACTTCAAGCGTTGCGTACGTAAATGGCTTTATGTACTTTAACATGTGCATGTTACGTACGTAACGCGAGTCAACCTTTATATTCGCAGGGGACGGGTTTTGGACCTCATTTCTCATCCTCCATCTTCCTCTTCGGTGATTTGAGCGATTCCAAGGCAAAGGGTTGTCTAGAATCCATCAGTCATCAACTTTTTGGATTTCTAACGCGATTAAATCATCACCCATCCGTTTTTCCTCATGGAGTTCGAGGTAAATTCCTTAGAATTATAGTTTGGGGAATTTTGAGGGTTTTTCTTAGATTCGTCCGGTTTATCCATTTTGAAGCTTGAAATCCTTGAGATTATGATGTATCTACCTCGTATCCATATTTCCAATACGATTATACGAATGTTTTTGTGTATTACTTGAAGCAGAGAGGGTTTGGATGATTTCCAACCTCTATGTGAATACTTCGAAGACTTACAAATCGTAAAATGGGGGTTTCGGAAGTTTTCCTTGAGAATTGAGTATTTATGATTGATTATTGTATTTCTTTACGAATCGTTTAGGCCTGGAAGTGCGTTCTTGGACCTCCTGAGCTTGAATATCGTTTTCACTTCGATTCTAATGTCTCAAAGGCAAGTATATGTTTATGATTGTACGTTCTCAACTTTGAAAGTGAGGTATATGAATTGTGTGAGTGTATATATTCACTCCGGGACAGACCGACAGGTCCTCAGAGGGTTCAGTTGCCTTTGGTGCGGTTCCACGAATATTTTTGGGTTAACCACTCTGGGAGGGTCTAACGGGGCCTCAGCGGATTCCGTTGCCTTTGGTGCTGTTCCATGGTTAATCACGTATGTATTGAAATAAAATGTTATGAGATTTAGTTATTCCGGAATACTAATTTTGAGTTTGATGAAATGAGCAATTATGTTTACTTTATTGTCGAGAAGTATAGTGTTTCAGGATCCAGGAGAGTGGATAGGCATGTACCGGGTCGGCACGAAGATAATGGGTAAGAGTGATACTGTGTCTTGTCTCTGTCTGTATTTTGTACTTTGTCCATTCGGTATTGTTGTACTTGGAATGGTTATGAACACTCGAGTAGTGTTTCAGATGTTCTTGATGCTTTGGCCTGTGTTGCCCTGGGTTTTAATTCCCGATGTATTGTATTTCTTTCGAATTGATTATTACCTTGATGACATTTATTACCTTCTATTGCAGTATGTTTAGACCTTATCGGTCGAACTTCATGGTTCTGCGTATGTTCAACCTTGTCGGTCCCATGGACCCTTACCAGCGCCTCCAATCGCTCTGATCCCGAGGGCAATTTGCTCCTTCACACACACGCCGCCACTTCTCTCTTCAACCGCACCACCGTCCGGCCACCGTTTCCGGCGAACTCATCCACCAACCGTCTCGCCATCTCTGCCCGAACCTTCACCTGCATCTTGTTGCCTGAACCGAAGACGGCAACAGCTCAGCTGCCGTCTTCGTCAACCGTTAACAGATCTGTCATCGCCTCTACATCCCGCACATTCCAGTCGCAAGTTTCATGACCGCCGTCGCAGCCCTCGACGACTGAAGACTTGATATCATGCCGAAGAAAAAAAGAAAGTCCCGGTCGTCTGCAAAGACGATCGTCATCTCACCTCCATCAGTTGACGTCATCTGCAGTACCCCAGATTCGTCCCCGACGCCTTCTTCGTCGCCACCATTATCGCATGGAAAACATCTTTCCCGTCGCTCGCTCGCTGATGTTATCACATCTCCTAAAAGCATGGGTTTCCCTAAATCGAGTCATGTTGTTCAGCTCGACTCCGCAGAAGCTCCGCCATCTCCGACAGCACAGCATGTCTCTGCAGAACCTCCGTCGCCGCTATTGGAAACCCTAGTTACAGGGTCAGACACGCCGCTTGTAACCCTAGCGGCGGATATCTTCCGAAATTTAAAGCTCCCGATCAACGATGATAAGCCGTCGATATTAGGTCCTGTTCCAGCATTCGGCTCAGATCCTCCGGGCCTTCTTCATGGACCTGCACCAGAAACCCACAATAATATTAACAAGGTACGGCCCAATTCACCCATACCCAATCATACTGGTCCTGCTATTATCTGGCCCACTGCATATTTTCAATCTAAACCCAGTATTAATCTCGGCCCATCTATAGTGGCCCATTCAACCTTTGCCCACCAATCCACAAACACCCTTAACCCAAATTCAACTAAGCCCAATACTATCCTTAATTATTTTAAACCACAAAATAAAACCAATATACCCAGCCTAAAACCAATCAATTCGGGCCCTACTAATTTCGGACTAATTGAATTAATCCCCCACCAATCGGCCACATCTCCTACCCCGGCCCATATTCCCGACCCAACCCTTATTAATACCTCCCAGCCCATCCAAACCATCCCCACTCCCAGCCCTACTGCCCTACCACAGTCCAGCTCCTCTCTTAACCTTCTAATACCATTCGGCCCACCCGCTACTACTACAATCCAGCCCAGGCTTATACAAAATCAACCGGCCCATCTTTCAAAATGGCCCACAGGACCGAAACCTGACAACCCAATCAACCATATCCGAGCAACACATGCAGCACCAGTTTTGAACAAATCAACCGGCCAACCCAGCATCATCACCCAGGATCCGACCCGACCCCTTTACGAACCAGCTCGGCCGAAACCGTCGTACGCCCAAACGGTCAACAATTCAACCGGTTCGGCCCAGCAGCCCGGTTTTACCCAGCAGACCGGCTCGACAGTTAAATCTTTCAATTTCGACGGAGCGAAGGTATGTACGTTTGGTACTCTTTCCTCCGTGAATGAGAAAACGCGTGTTACCTTTTCTCCTTCTGATATGATTACCCTTACCGCTTCATGGGAACGCACTTTGATTCTTAAATTTTTGCATGCTATTCCCTCCTCTCGAGATGTGTCTACGAGCTTGAATGATATGAAACTGAGGGGTAAATTTAGCTGGAGTTGGTTAACTTATTGCCACATAGCGATTAGGTTTGTTAATGATGAGGTTTTTAGACGAGTTTGGTTAGGATCAACGTAGAATTTTTCTGGATGTCCTGCACGTGTTTTTAAGTGGTCACCTAATTTTTCGGTTAGGACAGAGACTTCGATCTGCCCGGTTTGGATTAGACTTCCGGGTTTGTCATTACATTTATTTCATCCACGCGCTTTATACACAATTGCCAAGGCTGTAGGCAATCCCATCTTAGTTGATGCTCCGACGGCCACACACGCACGACTTTCAGTCGCTCGTGTGTCTGTAGAGATCGATCTTTTGGCTCCCAGAGTGCCAGAGATCGAAGTTGAATTTGACGATCACATTCTTACGCAGCGCATCATCTATGAGAGAGTTCCATTGTATTGCTCTCTTTGCTCTCAAGTGGGGCACGACCCGTCCAGTTGCTACATAGTTGGCAACAAGGAACGGCCTCCTCCGCCCCAGCGTAAGAAGCCTGCTGTTGTCACATATAGACAGCAGAAGGCGCAACCAACCCCTGCTAAAGCCCCTAAGGCTAATACCTCTCAGTCTGCTCCTAAGACTGCTAAAGGGAAGGAGCCTGCCGTTTGGCAGGTTGTTACCAAAAAAGGAGCTAGAGAGACGGGGATGATCCCCAAGGGCACGGATGCCACCGGACATCACTCGTACTTTACATCGTTAGACTCCTCTGCTATAGAGGAAGAGGATTTAGTAGGCACAAATGACATTATTAGCGTGGGCAATAAAGATAGCGTGTTGGGTAGCGATGACGGTGGTCGAGATAGCGATATTGAGCGTGCTTTAGAGGACGACACGGAGTCCTCTACCGTCCCACTCTTCTCTAGACTCATAGAGTCTACCTCCCCCCACCATGACGGTGAGGGCTGCAACGATGATCCGATCATCGTGGAGCCTGAGACCCTTGCCATGGTGGTTTACGAGCCTCCCCCTCCTCCCCCTTTTTCTTCTTTTCCTTCTCTATCTCAGACTGAGTGTGGTCTTAAACGCACTCAATTTGAGATTTCTGAGTCCAGCCTCTCTTTCTCGGTGATGGTGCCTCTTTCGACGGCACCGAAACCCCCGGTTAAGAGACGTCTGATGTCTTCTACTGCTGCTCCTGGTGTCACCACTAGGGGCAAAGCTGCTTCCGACTCCTTGATTTCCACACGAGGAAGAACAGCTTCTCGCGGACCCTCCTCCTCCTCGAAGGGGCGATCTTCATCGCCCTTGAAAGGGGGAACATCTGTCCGGCAGGATACACCTCGGAGACGGGGCCGCTCCAGTCAGGGTACTAGGTCTTCGTCTGAGTTGGTTGGTTAGTTTATGTCGATATCCATTCTTACATGGAACGCTCGTGGTCTGGCTAACACCGGAGCACAGAAGCGCATTCGACATCTCAACCATGTCCATATGTTTTCTTTTATTGGCATTTTAGAACCTATGGGTTCCAATGCTAATTTTGTTTTTTATATTCGTTCTTTAGGTTTTGCGTCGGGACTTTATAATCGGTCTAACAAAATTTGGTTCTTTTCTTCCCCTCACTTTCAGCACCAAGTTTTGTTGGATACCGATCAAGTCCTCCATCTTTCTATTTCTTCCCCCCTTCTTCCTCAGTCGATTTATGTCACCTTTGTCTATGCCAGCACTAACCGTGTTGGTCGTTACGCCCTTTGGGACACCCTTCGTGAGATTGCTTTGGAAGTAGAGGGGTTGCCGTGGCTAGTCAGCGGTGACTTCAACATCTTCTTGCATTCACATGAGCGTGAGGGTAGTACCACAGACCGTTCTCCAGAGATGCTGGACTTCGCATAGGCTATCGCTGACTGTGAGTTGATTGATGCGGGCTGCGAGGGCGATATTTTCACTTGGGAGCGCAATGGTTTGAGGGAAAGGCTAGATCGTGCTTTATTTAATGAAGCATGGTCGAACGTGTTTGCGGTTTCTACCGTCAATCACCTGCCTAGACTTCGGTCGGACCATGCGCCCCTTCTTAACCAGTGTCGCTTCTCCGCGACTCGTCACAAGTCGTCGTTCCGTTTCCAGAGTATGTGGATCCGACATCACACATTCCTGGACACTGTTAGGGAGGTCTAGCTTACTCTGACTGGATTATCTGGCATGTGTAACCTACAGGCCAAACTCCTTAGGGTTAAGCGCAGGCTGAAACAGTGGAACTGGTCTGTTTTTGGAAATCTTCGTACGAAGTTGGATGAGGCCTTGAGGGCTGCTGACGAGGCCGAGCGGAGATATGATTCGGATCCTACTCCGGAGAATAGAATCGCTATGCACCATTTTCGTGCTGAGTATCATCTTCGTCTATCTATGGAGGAAGATTTCTGGAAACAGAAAGCCGCAGTTCGTTGGGTTACTGAGGGCGAGCGCAACACCCGGTACTTTCAGGGTTTTGCGAAGCAGAAGCGTTGTCAGTCGCACATTCACAGCATTGAGGATGGTGGTTCGACGATCGATGTAGAGTCGGACATCCGATCATCCGCTGTGCATTTCTTTAGGACTCTGCTTACATCCGATGGTGATGTTCTCGTTCCCCCAGATGGCACTTGATTCTGATAGTTTGTGTGTCTCACCCTCTCCCCAGGAGATTCGTGCTGCGGTATTTGATATCGATCCTCACAGCTCTTCTGGGCCTGATGGGTTCTCGTCTTTGTTTTTTCAGCATTGTTGGGAGATTGTCTCTTCCAACGTGTAGGGGGATGTGCTCGAGTTTTTTGAGGGTCATTCTATGCCTCCGGCTTTCACGGCGACTACGGTCGTCTTGATCTCGAAGAAGCCTGTTCCGAGCGGTTGGTCAGATTACCGGCTCATTAGTCTGTGTAATGTGACCAATAAGATTATCACGAAAATCCTTAACGCTCGGCTTGCCTGATTATCTCTCCGAACCAGAGTGGATTTATTCACGGGTGGGTTATTACTGATAATATCCTTCTGGCCCAAGAACTTATTCATGACCTCCACATCGCGGACATTCATGGTGTCCCGAACCTTGCGCTGAAGCTTGATATGGCTAAGGCGTATGATAGGGTTCACTGGCAGTTTTTACGTGAGGTCCTCGTGAGGATGGGCTTCCCGGCTAGATGGATTTTATGCATCCGTCATTGCATCGAGAGTTGTATGTTCTCCATTTTGGTGAATGGCAGTCCGGCCGGCTATTTTTCCTCTAGTCGGGGTTTGCGTCAGGGCGACCCTATCTCTCCGTCGCTCTTCGTGCTTGCCGCTGATTATTTATCGCACTGCTTGGACCGATTCATTCGAGACCATCCTTTGATGAGGTATAGGACGACTGGATGGCCTTTCCCCGTCTCGCACCTATCTTACGCCGATAACATCATTATATTCACACAAGCTGTGGATGATGTACTCGTTGATCTTATGCGTCTCCTGGATCACTATTCTATGGCTTCGGGCCAAATGGTTAGTATCCAGAAAAGCACTTTTATTCTTTCTCCTAAGCATGCGCTTCGTTGGCATCAGAGAGTTTACGATCTTACTGGTTTTCGCCAGGGCGATCTCCCCATCACCTATCTTGGTGTGCCCCTTTACAAAGGCTTTATGAGACGAGAGCTCTTTGCTGGGGTGAAGCAACGGATGTTGGATAGGATCTCTGGTTGGTCCCATCGCCACCTTTCTTTTGGGGGACGCTTGGCTCTTATTAAGAGCACTCTCTGCACGATTCCTCTACACCTGCTTCAGGTGTTGGACCCTCCATAGTACATTATCCAGGAGCTCGAGAAGATCATTGCGAGATACTTCTGGGGTGCTGTTGGTCTGAAGAGGAAGACGCACTGGGTCCGTTGGCGGCAGATTTGTCATCCGGTCTCTAAGGGAGGCCTCGGAGTTCGGAGCCTTTCGGATATGGCGAGAGCTTTTAGTTATAAGCTCTGGTGGCACTACTAGAAAACTAACATTAAGTAACACACATAAAGTGCTACCTAAATGCCCGAAAATGTTACTATAGCTCATAGGTAACAGTTTTGTGGGTGATATTCCTGCTCGTGTTCCCTATGCTCTTAAGTATCACTTTCGACCATTTTTGGTAACAGTTTAACAAGTGTTCTATTAAGTCATTTTATGTATCACTTTTCGTAACCCTTCCAAAGTGTTCTCTAAATTTCTTAAGTAACACTATTTTACTTTTAGTAACATTTCTAAAGTGTTCTCCAAATTTATTAGGTAACACTATTTCACTATTAGTAACAGTTTGTTGTGTCAAGATTTATCCATCCCGACAGGCGATCGACTATAAGGCCGAGCGACCAAGTCAACACCAGTCAAACTATGGCTAGCTTGCCTAATCGAAGACATCAGACCACCATCAGGTACCTAGCGATCGACTCCCAAGGCGATCGCCCTTTGGCAGCTGGCGATCTACTCTAGTGCCCGGCTAAGGACGGTCGACCTACGCCCCGAGCAGAGATGATCGCCCATCAAAGTCATCGAGGACTGGATCTCATAACAGCACCCGAGTGCAGATCCACAAAAGGCGCTGACAAACAAGATCTTCGCTTACAGACAAGATCTTTTGCTGACAGACAAGACCTTTGACCACAGCCTGTCACCTACCTCACCTACCGGCAGGCGCGCCGAAATTTGTCAGTGGGACCACCCGTGACAGCAACTCAGGACGCGTGCAGGCTTCTCATTGGACCGCGCGGTTGACTGCCAGCAACTTCTGCAGACTTTAAAGAGACAAGCCCATGTGGTAAAAGACGATCTCCCGATTATTATAATGCAGAAAAGGCGATCGCCCGGCGTATCCAAGTCCTATAAATAGAGAACCTCCTCCTACTGGAAAAAGGTTCGGAATTCATTTCACCAACAGTTGAGAACTCATTTACTTACGTTCACAACTCATCCACCTACATTCCGAATACATTCACGGAAATACGATAGAACATACATACCATCAAGCTCCCTACTTTCTCGCCGGAATCCATCTCAGGACTTCTCTCTCCGAATCTCTCGTCCAGAAGACGATCGGCAGAGGCAGCAAGTCTCCACTAGACAGATTCCAAGAGATTCATAAGCCCATGAGCCCAAGCATCCAACTAAATACTCACCGTGAGAGACTGTCGATCTCTCACCGCCGCGACTGTTCATCTCCTTTGTTACAAGAACTCACAGAGCATCAAATCTGGTTCTTCCGGCAATCTACACGCTCACTAGCTAAGATAACAAGAATCTTTACACTCATTGTAATTGTATTCTTACATTAGTACTTGTATCCCCGAATATTAGTATTAATAATATCTCGCGAGAGCATTCAAGCCCGGGACTAACAACCCCGGCAAATCTTGTGTTATTTATCTTTCTCACGGAAGTGCTCTTGCATTTGTTTGCTATCCCATCCATTCCAGCAATATCTATCTCCGGATAATATTTTGGGTAGCAACAATTGGCGCTAGAGGAAGGGCGATCTAACCCTCAAATTTTTATATCTACCGTCCCGAAGAACACTCACTATTCTCGGGGCATATACTTGAAGTGACACTCACTGCACTTCAAAGAAAACCTTCAGAATCATGACATCCGCCGGTACATTGAAGAAAGCCGCTCTCCGAACCGCCGGACACCATATCCCGGTTCAGTCCGAACCCCAGCCAACGACAGGGGGAAGCCGCAGCAACACGAGACTCTCGATCCCGCATCCGAGAGATGGCCCCAACCTCTCACTCGATCAGTTCCAAACCAAGGAACAGATCTAGGAGGCTATGGCCATCCTAGAGGAGCGACGGAGAGCATGCGCGTCGCCCGCAATAACTCCCTCGATCGTCCGCCGCATGGGAAAATGGAAATTCAACGGGCTGCTGAGCGAGCGATCGTCAGAAAGCCCCAATTCGCGAGGAAAGACTCTCGCACGACCGGACGGATCCATATTCAATCGCTTGGGGCGCGACCCATCCTGGCGACCGGGGCATTCTGTTTCCAACCACGAAAAGACGGAATCCGGATCCGTCACCAGGAATTCGGCCTACCCACCTCACAGCCGAACGCAGGTCAGCCATCTGACTCCCGCCCCGATCGCCAGGGGATCAGTACTCAATCGCCTCGGCTCTCGCTCCGAGCGCCGAGCCGCAAGGCCAAAGCCACGGCGATGGCCGCTATACAACGCCAGCTCGACGAGATGAAAGCACTCTTGGACACTGGGGCAAGCGCCAGCAAAAAGATCACCGGGCCGACCGAGCCACTCGCGGTCCACATCGAGCTTGCCCCCATACAACCCACGATCGCTCCTCCCAAAACACCCCTGTATGAGGGGAGATCGGACCCCGAAACCCACCTGAGTAAATTCCGAATCTACATGACTGGGTGTGGGGCATCTGATGCAACCAAGTGCCAGATCTTCCCGTTAACACTGGGCGAGCTGGCCCATAGGTGGTACGTCTCACTACCACCACGATCAATCACCTCCTTTAAGAAACTGGCGAAAGACTTCACGTCATACTTCGCCAGCAAGGTCGCCAGACCAGAAGGCCCCCACCGCGTGATGAAAATCAAGCAGGGGAAGGACGAAACCGACGCAGATTACATTGACCGAGTAGATGAAATCATCCTCACCGGCGATCCCGTCAGTGACGAGCTTGCTCTCTTTTCGGTCATGGGGGGATTCCACGGTCACTCTCCCATGTTTAGACATCTCTCCAAGGATATTCCCCCAACTTACGCGATCTTCCGCGCTAAAGCTGCCAACTTTCTGGCCAGGCAAAGGCTACTCACCCTCCACCTAGGCGAGGAAACGCCACCTCCTATCCAGAAGATAGCGATCGCCAAAGCAAAGAAGGCGATCGCCAAGCCACCCGGAGATCTCAAGGCTTTCGAGGACATGGAAGCCCATCTCCTCCATACGTTCAACCGAACTCCGGCACATATTTTCTATGCCATCAAGGGGCATGAAAAGCTAAAAAAGCCAAAGGCGATAAGGGACCACGGTCACCTGGACAACAATCAATATTATGCCTACCATAAGAGTCCCGGCCACAGCACCAACCAATGCCGCGACCTCCTCAAACAGCTCTGGAGATTGTTCGAGGAAGGCAAGTTGGACAGCTTATTGGTTTAGCCAAAGCCCCTACCAATCTCTATACACGATCTTCCGAGTCGAACACAAAACAGGCTGGAAAGCTCATATGAGCCGACGCCTGGATCAACCTCGGAGACCGTCTCTACATGCTTCAATCAAGGGAAGGGAACCTCGGAAGTTTCTCCCGATCTCCCTCCTCGTATATGAAACTGGAGGACTCGCTCGCCATCTACAGTTCAACATCTAACATGATGGACTAAGGCACGAGATCGCCTCTCCCGCACAACGTACACCGTCGAAGGTCGGCATCTACATGACGATCCAAGGTGGAAGAGTGCAGTGGTCGATGGAACCGACTGCTTAGGCCATGCAAGGACCCTTTGGGCCAAGATCGCCCGCCCTTCGTTTAAATACGAGGCCGGCGTAGTCTGAGGGCCCTCCAAAATTAATCAGTGGACACGATCGCTCGCCCTCAAAGGTTCATCATCTAACATGGTGAACCCGGACAATGCGAGGTGCCACAACCCCCGTCTCAACGTACACCGTCGAGGTTCGCCATCTTCATGGTGGGCCGAGGTGGAAGCAGAGCTAAACAAGCCGCGGGCGTGGAGTTGAATCATCTGACGCTGCCCCGCGCAAGGACTCCTCTAGACCGAGACCGCACGCCCTTCGTTTAAATACGAGGCGAGGCGCAGCCTAACAGAGGACCCTCATAATAAAGTGAGTCACGAGACACTCAATGTCTTCGCGCATCAAGACATGATCAAGGAGTCGGTCCATCGAACTCCGCGATCGTGCACGGTTCCTCAAGACGGACGACCGTCCTCGAGGATTCGACAAAGTTGAAGACCGCTCACTCAACGAATTATTTTCATCCCCTTACTTCCACTAAGTGAATAAAAACAAGGGGGAAGAGTGCGGACTACCTATACGACGATCGTCGCTATTCAACCACATACGGAGATCGTCATTTTTTCAGATGTTGTGCAGCGATCGAATTTGTTGTAAAAGTTATCTTTATGAGTTTATCAATTCATTTGGAACTACCCTCGCAACGATCTCTCCTCACACATTTGTACAAAGTCAAACAAATACTCAAAAATAACAATCATTCAAGTAATCGAAGATAATCAAACATTCAGTTCATTGCTTGAAAAGATCAGAGTACATGGTCGCCCGAAGGCCTAAATGCTACAAAAGAAAGCTACAAAACTACAAGGAAATAAGCTAAAACATCAAAAATGAAGTGCCTCAGGCCCCTGCCTGGCCTTCGCCATCAGCATCCGGTGCGGTCCCCTCATCTTCCGGAGCGTCGGGATGAGCAAGATTGGCCGGAGACGGATACCAGCTCAAATCCACGCCGATGTCCGCAAGGTCCAAGATCGGCAAGAAGAAAGCTGAATGGAGAGGATGCTCCAACGCGTACGCCTTGAAGTTCTCGGCAAGAGGCCCGACCTCCAAACCTCCCTTCTTAGCTGCTCGGATCGAGTCGGCGAACGCCAGATAATAGGCGAACTCGCTGACAAACTCCAAGTTTTGAAAGGGATCAGCCTTGGTCGCCTCTACCTCTCCTTTCATCTCCGCCATCGCCTGTTGCGACCCCTGGAGCTCGGCCTCCCTCGCAGCAACCTTCTCCTTCGACTCCGCCAGCTCGCTGGTCAGCCGAGCGATCGTCACCTTCTGGCGATCGGCCTCATCCTCAGCAACCTTCTGCGCCCGGACGGCATTCAGCATCTGGTCCCGAAATCGATCAACCGCCAGACGAGACAACTCGGTTTCCTTCTTCGCCAGCTCAAGCTCATGGCTCGCCCGCTTGGCCGCCTCCAGAGAGTCCTTCTCCATCGCCACGATCTTATCGATGAACTCGGCGTTCTCTTTCCGAGCCGCCTCGAGATCCACCTGCAGGCGAATAGTGGAAGGTCGCCCCTCAAACTCCTGAGCAGCCTCGACAGCCATGGTCGCCGTCTGGAGAGAAAGGGCGAGAACAGCCTGCATCGAACTCCGCGATCGCTGACGAGCGATCGCATCCAGATCGGTCGTCCAGGCCTTCGGCAGAGCAGAAGCAGCCTTGCTGACGTATGGAGGAATGTCGCAGGACTGGCGAGGAGATCGGCTCGCTAGGAAATCCACGACCATCGGCGGGCAAGACGGATCTGTGCGACGGATCCTACATCAAAACAACAAAGTTAACACAACTCCTACGCAATTGCAAGTTTCAACACAAAAATACAATCTACCTCTCAGCCTTCTCGGGGTCCCGACCGAAATACGGTTTCCTTCGAGGGGTCTCAGCATCCGCGATCGCCATCTCCCGCATGAAAGCCGCAGAGGGCGGCTCATTCTCCGGAGCGACAATGGTGATCGGAGGCGCGGCGATCGGCACCTCATTGGCAGGGGCAGGAACCAAAGTTTCTTCCGGCCTCGGCCTTTTACGATTCGCTCGAAGCCCCTCCTCCGGAACTCCCTCCTCAGCCACGATCGGCTCCACGCGAGGTTTCGCCTCCGGAACAATTGGCAACGCAATAGGTGGGGCCCGAGACGACCTCTTGTGATGGAGACGGCCTAGAACTCCAGGATTCGACATGGAGATCTCCGGCGGGGGCTCCAAGAAGCGAGGAAAGCAAACCTCTGTAGTTAAGACAATCGACCAACAGTCAGACACTTTCCTCAAGTAAGGCGACCGCCTAGAAAGTGAAGGTCGCATAAACTCATACCTGGTACCAAGAGATGTCTCGGAAAGCGGAATAGCCGAGCCGACAACCAACGACTCTCCTTATTGATCCGACAAGCTCCTTATCCGCTCCCAGACAACCAGGAAGTCGAAAGGCAGCTCCTCGACTGCTGGAATGTGAAAACCTGCAAAACCGAAATCAAATTAGATCAGTCCAAAACGCATCCGAACGAAGGGAGAGTCTAAACCCTTACCGGGAATCCTCTCCCGAAACTCAGTAGGGATCTCCAGCTCGCCCGAGGGATTGTCGCTCGCAGAAGCCCTCCACTTGCCGGCGACCCAGAACCACTTCGTCTGATCGCCCCGCATCTTATTCGGGACTCCGTAAATTACCCGACCAGATCGGCCCTGAATGTGGTAACCGCCGACCGACCCTTTCTGAGCCGTCAGCTTGAACAAATGGTTCATCTCCAACGGCGATGGGAGGCGGTACAGGCGGTGACCGCCGAAAAGGGTGAGAGTGCAGATAATTTGGAGCCAAGCGTTCGGCGTCAGCTGAAGTGGCGCCACGTTCCAAGCGGCCATCAGGTGGGAGACAGCAAAGGATAGAGGGAAGCGCAGCCCGGCCTCCATAATCGCCTCATTCACGGCGACCATACCCATCGGAGGCTGATCGGCTCGCTCATTCTCCGCCGGCGCGAACATGTCCACATCTGAAGGAACATGGAACCTTGTCCTCCAGACGGCCAGATCTTTCCTGGTCGTCGAACTCCGTATTTGGCCAAGCGACCACAAGGATAGCTGCGCAACCCGGTACTGCGACCGTTTGGGAAGCTGATAAGGGTAGGCGACCGAGTATCCCCGGAAATCGAATCTCGGAGTCGGACCGGCCAGCTTCTCCATTATCTCAGCAAAGGCCTTGTAGGCCCGGCCGAAAGCGCTATGCTGCTCCCAGTAAGCCCTAATCGCCAGATCTCTCTCTATCTGTGATCGTCTTTCTTCAGCATCCGCCTCCTTAGCGACATCGGCTTCATTAAATAAAGCCTCGATTTCAGCAAGGTCGATTCCGGCCCGAATAGCTTCAGCGGCCGTCTCCAGGTGGAAGTCGGAAGAAGGTTCTCCTCGGACAGTCGATGTCCCGGCGGCAGAACTGGTACCCACTCCACGTGATGATGATGTGCCGGCCATTCTCAAAGACAGAAAAGGAGAAGAGGATTTTTCTTACCCAAAGGAGAAATCGAATGACGATCGGCACTAAGATCTTCAGAAAAATCTTCAGCAAGTCCTTCTTTCTCCAGTAAGTGCGCATGAGGACGAAGACTGCAGCACTACGCCCTTTTATAGGAGAAGGCAGGGACTCGTTTGCAATAAGGGAAAATCCCAGGGGCCGGATCTCAAACGACGCATTAATTGACTCCCTCAAGACCCGCGTACGCGTCTTTTCAAGCACGCGTCAGCCGAGGAGTCATTAATGACCGTTGGTATCCTCCAATAGAAGCCCGACACGTGCGCGGAGACTTTTCCACGCCCATTGCTTTTCCCGCGCACTTTAGCGGCCAACCAGGTCGTCCGAACTCAGGATATATCAGCTCAAAGACGATCGCCAGTTCAGTTAAACACAGAGTCGCTCGTCAAAAGTTCAGCGATCGCCAAGAGAACCACCTCACCCCACGTTTCCAACATAGGAGCGAGCTGGGGGGCAATTGTTGTGTCAAGATTTATCCATCCCGACAGGCGATCGACTATAAGGCCGATCGACCAAGTCAACACCAGTCAAACTATGGCTAGCTTGCCTAATCGAAGACATCAGACCACCATCAGGTACCTAGCGATCGACTCCCAAGGCGATCGCCCTTTGGCAGCTAGCGATCTACTCTAGTGCCCGGCTAAGGACGGTCGACCTACGCCCCGAGCAGAGATGATCGCCCGTCAAAGTCATCGAGGACTGGATCTCATAACAGCACCCGAGTGCAGATCCACAAAAGGCGCTGACAAACAAGATCTTCGCTTACAGACAAGATCTTTTGCTGACAGACAAGACCTTTGACCACAGCCTGTCACCTACCTCACCTACCGGCAGGTGCGCCGAAAGTTGTCAGTGGGACCACCCGTGACAGCAACTCAGGACGCGTGCAGGCTTCTCATTGGACCGCGCGGTTGACTGCCAGCAACTTCTGCAGACTTTAAAGAGACAAGCCCATGTGGTAAAAGACGATCTCCCGATTATTATAATGCAGAAAAGGCGATCGCCCGGCGTATCCAAGTCCTATAAATAGAGAACCTCCTCCTACTGGAAAAAGGTTCGGAATTCATTTCACCAACAGTTGAGAACTCATTTACTTACATTCACAACTCATCCACCTACATTCCGAATACATTCACGGAATACGATAGAATATACATACCATCAAGCTCCCTGCTTTCTCGCCGGAATCCATCTCAGGACTTCTCTCTCCGAATCTCTCGTCCAGAAGACGATCGGCAGAGGCAGCAAGTCTCCACTAGACAGATTCCAAGAGATTCATAAGCCCATGAGCCCAAGCATCCAGCTAAATACTCACCGTGAGAGACTGTCGATCTCTCACCGCCGCGACTGTTCATCTCCTTTGTTACAAGAACTCACAGAGCATCAAATCTGGTTCTTCCGGCAATCTACACGCTCACTAGCTAAGATAACAAGAATCTTTACACTCATTGTAATTGTATTCTTACATTAGTACTTGTATCCCCGAATATTAGTATTAATAATATCTCGCGAGAGCATTCAAGCCCGGGACTAACAACCCCGACAAATCTTGTGTTATTTATCTTTCTCACGGAAGTGCTCTTGTATTTGTTTGCTATCCCATCCATTCCAGCAATATCTATCTCCGGATAATATTTTGGGTAGCAACACAGTTCTAAAGTGTTCTCCAAATTTATTAGGTAACACTATTTCACTATTAGTAACATTTTTAAAGTGTTCTTCAAATTTCTTAAGTAACACTATTTCACTATTAGTAACATTTTTAAAGTGTTCTTCAAATTTCTTAAGTAACACTATTTCACTATTAGTAACATTTTTAAGATACATTAAGAACACTATTCCAACTTATATGTATCACTTTGTACCAACTCATGTAACACATTGATCATTATAAAGTAACACTTATTTTTTTTATTATGATTATTATTATTATTATTATTATTATTATTTTTATTATTATTATTATTATTATTATTTTTATCATATATAATAAAGAAGAAGTACATTAATAAAATTAATAAACGCAAACAAAAATATTTCATAACAAAAATATTGTTTCAATAGATGAAAATAATTCAATGACATAATCCATATTCTGTAGACAATAACCAAAATGACAATGAAAATAATTCAATGACATAATCCATATTCATCATTTATAACAATATATAAATTGAATAAATACAACTAAAGTCCAAAGATTAATATAATTATATTATTTCTATGCCACGACTTTTCAATATTCGATCATACGCCATCTCTATGCCTCCGAGATGCATTACTCCACCTCATCCTCTTGATCCTACAAGAGAAAAATAAACACATGATGAATATTTGTTTTTGTTAAATTAGTGATCTTATAAAACTAAAAAATAAGGCTACAATACAAATGGTTGTAAATAAGTCAATAAAACTCGGAAAAATAAAATAAAAAAAATATTTTGTCTATAAAAGAAACACACACCTGAACATATTCTCCAGAAAGATTTTTGGCATTATCGCGTTCTTGATCAGTTTTTAATTCTGGAACATATGATAAACCATCGAGTGTTTGACTCAAATTAGCAAAGTTTTCCGGGTGGAGTTGTTGCTTGAACATCTTTATTACTTCTCCAACAGTGTCTTTCATAATTTGCTCTTTAATTGGTTGTAGATACTCATCGGGAATTATTATGCCACCCGCTGAAACCCTCTTACTCTGTCCGTTGATGATAGAGCACTTCCTCAATTGCATTTGACTTTTTGACTTATCGGACTCCATTACTTCACAATATGCACTATCTCCATCAACTTTCCTTTCTAATTGGACTTGATCCATCTTGTCCTACATTAAAACTAAAGAATTAACAAGATGAAACATAAGTGCAGAATAAAATCTGCAATATAATGATGTAACTAAAATGAACAGGGGAAAAGGGGAACATGGGAGCAGGGTAAGGCAGTGATGCAACTAAAATGATGCAAATAAAATCTGTAACTGATTCATTTAAACAGGGGAAGGCAGTTGATACAACATCATTTAAACTACAAATTTCAGTTTCATTGGTTTGATCAGGAGGTTCATCATACAATCATACTCGGCAAAACAAAGATAACCAACACTACTGTCAAGATTCAAGATTCTACCTATGAAATCCTCATCCTATAGCTCTAGAAACGAGATCCTGACAAGAATTCATAATCATAATGCGCTCATAAGATTTTAACAAAACACCATAATGACCACCTCTTATCTTACTGTGGTCGTCATGGATTCATTCCTGACAATAATTCATATGAGAAGCTAGATGTGCATAGTTAAGTAATTAGAGACAATGGCACTTACTATGTTACTTTGAATAGCCTCATATGGCGTTTTGTATTTGTTACCGGCTTTTCTTTTTCAAGTTTCTTTGTACATACAAGCTTGGGATGGTGGCCTCTTCTCTGCATCTTGTTGTTGCTATCACAAAATTTCAAATTACAGAAATAGTTTACATTGGGATAAAAGGATAAAATAGTGTTATAGTAAATAAAGCGAATCATTAACAGTTCATTCACCAATTCATATTGCTTCCTCGCAAAGCTCATAGGACCCATGGTGTGCCTATCTATTTGGTTCGTACTGCTTTCCTGTTTCTTTTTGCTTTCTGCCTGTTTTTTCAGAATAAAACAACCCATAAGAAAAGGTCGAATCTGTGGCTCTAATGATATAGGTTAAAATTACAGTGTGAGTTTCAGTTTGAACCACTTAGTCGAGTTACTCGACTTTACTGTGGTTTGCAGATACATTTCAATATCATTTCTTTACATGCAATGAACTCGAGAACTAATGCTTCAACGTTACACGTCTATCCCCAACTTTAGCTTATTAAATCCACAAAATGGTCCTACATTCTTAATGAATGTCTAGAAGCCTGACTTCATTATAAATCTCAACAACAATTTTCCAGGATCTCATCACATATCACATTCTACAAATAGTTATCCACATATACTACTGCATATTCCTAGGAAAATGGTTGGAACTAAATCTTATACTACAATTTATATCCTAGTATTCTTCATGCATTTTGTTGTGCGAGGGGGTGTAGTCCTATAATTATGCAATAACAAACTCCACCAATTCAACCGATTGAAAAATGCTTGTTACCATATACCCAGGCCTGGCATAAGACTATAAGGTCCAGCATATTTTTGCTCCACAGAGTGACAGTTCTAAGGAAAATAATAGCATACCTGCATTATTTCCAAATTCCAATACTCTAACAAGTCTGTAAAATGCTTTTCTGGAATTGTATCCGGAGCATGTTCTAGCCTATCATCATCATTGTCAAAGGCAAAATAGTGCTTTGCCTTGACATTGGATTTGTGTTTACGCCAGAGTCTTCCTACGCTCCCAAGCACATGTCTTTTACCTTGTTCAGATATAATGTACTTCTTCTGCATCAAATATTATTCATAGTTGAGTTTTCATCTGAGTTCATACTATATATAAAACCAACTCTAACAGTATAAAGTATTTCAACATCTTAAAAAAAGGTTACCTTGACGTAATTCCAAATGTTATCCTTATCTAGAACATAATGCCAACTGATCTTGTTCAATGGTGCAACTGTAGAATTACGAGCTAACGTACCTAGGAAACTAGAAAATTTATCCAAAGTCTCCTTATCAGGACCAATAGGCTCCCCCCTTTCATTTAAAATGATAGGTTTACGCTGATCGAATGTCCATTCATGGACATCTTTGCACAGAGTTGGCCCTCTAGTTCGCTTTATCTTTGGTCTTGAAGGCTCTGCAATTAGGTTACAAACCTTGATTACTAAATATAAATGTGTGGTTTAAAGTGCATCAGAATTATATATTAATATTTGACGCGTAAATAATTAGCAATGTAGTTGTTTACCTTCCTGGTCTTGGTCAATTACTGGATCAAATTCCATCTCCAGTTGATCATCATTACCAATATGCACTCCATCACTGCAATCAACACCTTCTTCTCTTTCTACTACTAAACCACATTCACTTAAACTCATAGAATTGTCGTACTCTTCCCCTGATACATGTCCAAGTGGTTGTGAATCACTTCTACGTATTACGGGGGTGCTAGAGCGCTTATATTTTGCAGTTAGCAATTCTTGATTCTGGAGACAAAGTTTCTGTACCAATGCATCACTTTGTTTCCCTCTCAATTCTTTTTCTCTTAACTTTGCTTTAAGCTGCAAATAAGCGCTCATTGACCCTGGGGCAATGATTACCTTACGCTGTTGTGCATTATGTTGGACATCAGCCTCTTTCTCTTGTTGTCTTTGTAAGGATAACTTTCTTTGTGTAGAAGACTTTCCTAATCTCACTTGATCAGATATGGACAAACCCCATTTGTTTTGTCCAGAGTGCAGTAGTGGTGTACCTTGCTGGAGATTTGCTTCACTAGAAACCATTCTCTTTTGTTTAATTTGATCTGATGAACTCTGCTGTTTGGTTTGTGCTACAACTTCTATTTGTGGCACATTTTCCAAGCATCTGTTCTTGTTATTTGAGTGGCGCATCTTCACTAAATCAGACATTGCTATGGAATAAGTATTTGAAGCCTTAAAACAATTAACAATGACAATTATTACAGATATACACAAAAAAGTAGCAATTAAGTGAGGAAGCAAAGAGCAAAAAACTTTCACAAATGCCATAACATAAAGAACGACCTTCTTTGAGCGAGAGCGCAACTGTACAGTGTTAATCATTGGCTCATTTTCGTCATCACTTGAGTTGAGTTCAGCATTTCCAGTCGGTGTGTACTCGTCATTATCGTTATTTGAATTAGGCTTTGAATGCATCTTACTTATCTTCTTGGAAGTCTTGTTTAACTGGCTCATCACATTAGCCGCTTTTTTGAGCCCATATTCTTCCATTTTCAGTCTATTTTCTTCTATCCTTTTTTGCCTTATTTTCTCGTAAGATGCCATCTAAATACCTGTAATAGAAAAACAAAAGCCACACATCAGAGGCAATAATCAGAGGCAATAATCAGAGCCACACAATCAGGATCAACAAACAATAGCATATAAAAGACATTTAATATGGAATGATGACACCGAGTTACCACGCCTTGTCACTAAAATCAGGAGAACAAAAAAAGAAAGCTGGAGATTCATGATCCAAAGTAGAAAGTAGATTAAAGTTCGATATTTCCCAGTAACGACATCTACCACACAAACATAAGAATAAATTACTAAAGTACGTGAAGCTATAACAATAAATGTAACCGTACACATCTTGTGACTAAAGTCGGGAGAATAAAAAAAAGGAAAGATGGAGATTCATGATCCAAAGTAGAAAATATATTAAAGTACGATGTTTCATAGTAAGAACATAAACCACACAAACCTAAGAATAAATTACTAAAGTTCCCTTCCGTAGCAGCAAAAAAAAAATTACTAAAGTTTGTAGCTATAACAATAAATATAACTGTAGCACGTTAGTTCGTTGGTTCCATCCAATCCCAGTCTGTTTCATCAACATCGGAATCGCTTTTCATTCCTCTCAGTGTTTTGATGCACGTCAACTCTTTCGGAAACACCTTCTCTGCACAACCTTATATCATCATCATTAACCGTAGCTTGATTTTGGATCTCGACACGTTCACGAAGTCTGTTCATATATGTATCTTCATATTGCCCCTCAGCATATTCAAAGTCTCGTGGCAACATTTGATTCACATGGTGCCAATCTGTGTCAACACCATCTTCCATGTACAAAACTTGATGAACTTGTGATGCCAAGACGAATCGGTCATCTTTAGAACACAATTTACTAAAATTCACACGACTTAGACCAAGATCGTCTACTTCTGTATGAAACCAATCACACTCAAATAGCACGACACTAAATACACTCCAATAATCTATCTCAATTATTGATCTTATAACCCCATAGTAAGTAACATTACCAAGAACAGGATTAAGATCCTTACTACTAGCAAAGCTTGGAGTTAAAGCTGATAATGAAACTCCACTATTATGCGTTTTGCATTTCTCATCGTGCTCTTTTGTGTAGAACTTGTAACCATTACAGAAATATCCAGTATATCTCCTTGCAATACTGGAAGGACCCAATGCTAACCACTTAGTGTAGTCAGGGGCATTATCCAACTCAACCTTTTCGTTGAACCAACTCATAAATTCATTGCTATGTTTTTGCGCCTCCGTCCACCTTCTCTTCCTTTTACTTCTCGACTTCTTTTTTACAAACTGTTCATGTTCCCTACATTTACAACAACAATAAAATAAGCAAGTAAAACATAATACTAGTCAGTTGATCATATACAAAAAAAATACAAAAAACTTACTTGATGTAATTCTCAACCTGCTCATTGCCACAATTGAACAGAACATATCGATGCGCTAAAACATTTATGTCCGAATCCAGAGTATATGCCTTCCCTTGCTTTCTTCCTTTCTTCTTCCTCCCAAGAGTATAGCCTATCTTAGGAAACAAAGGTGATTCCTCGGCAACTGTGTCGACCTGGCCGGGCCAAGATCTCGATTGAGATTTTCGGATCGCTTACTTGCACCATCATGCAAATATCTAGAGCAGAATATCAAGCACTCTTCCGCTAAATAACCTTATGCAATGGAAGCCTCTGGGCGGCATCTATTTTTAACATATGATTTCAGCTTTCCGAGGTATCTCTCTATAGGGTACATCCACCAATCACAGACAGGGCCACCAAGTTTTATTTCATTGACCAAATGTATCGGGAGGTGGACCATGATGTCAAAAAAAGACGGTGGAAATATTCTTTCAAGCTCACAAACAATCTCAGAAATTTCAACTTGGAGACGATCCAAATCATTTCGATTGACGACTCTTTTACAAATAGATCGAAAGAAGCCACTCAGTCTAATAAGAGGTAAAGCGACATGTTTTGGCAGAGTGTTTCTAACAGCAGCTGGAAGTAAATATTGCATCATAATATGCGCATCATGGCTCTTATACCCTGATATTTTTCCCTCCTTCACTTGCACACACCTTGATATATTAGATGCACAACCCTTTGGTAACTTCACCTTTTTAATAACACTGCAGAATATACTCTTCTCCTCTTTTGACATTGAAAATGATGCCTTGGGTAGCAACACATACCGATCATCACCTGAAGCTTGAGGATGTAATTCTGGCCGAATCCCCATTTGTTTCAAATCTAATCAAGCATTATGATGATCTTTGGATTTTCCAGGAATACTTAACAAAGTTGCAAGCACACTATCGCATATATTTTTTTCTATATGCATGACATCCAAATGATGGCGACACCTAATATCTTTCCAAAGATAGCAAACAAGGAAAGATGGAAGACTTTCTCCACGGACACTCATCAAGTTTCTTCTTTGGTTGTAACTTCCCAAAACTATTTTCCCAATTTTTCAGCAACTCTAAAATCTCGGACCCTGTTAAAGGTTCCGGAGCAGCCCTCTCCTCTGTATCTCCGTCAAACACCTTAGTATCATAGCGCCAAGGATGATCAGCTTCTAAAAACCGACGATTACCCAAATAACATGACTTGTTACTATTACTCAACGATCGATGGTCAGTTTCATAATGACAATGGGGACAAGCAAATTTCCCTTTGGTACTCCAACCAGACAACATTGCATATCCTGGAAAATCGCTTGTCGTTGATCTTAATGCTGCATGCATTCTGAAGGTCTGGTTCTTAGATGAGTCATAGGTGTCTAACCCATTAAACCATAGATCTTTCAGCTCTTCTACTAATGATTGAAGGTAGACATCAATGTCATTACCGGGAGAGTCAGGCCCTGGAATAAGCAAAGAAAGCATCAGGAACTCTGACTTCATGAACAACCAGGGTGGTAAGTTATAATTCATTAAAACAACAGGCCATGTACTGTGTTGTGTGCTCATAGTTCGAAAGGGAAGAAATCCATCACTTGCAAGACCCAAACGAACATTGCGTGCTTCACTTCGAAAGTTTGGGTATAGTTGATCAAATTCTTGCCAATCATCACCATCAGCAGGATGCCTCAGTAGCCCATCTTTTTCTCTTTTTTCATCATGCCACCTCATTAGCTCTGCTGTTTCAGAGCACATGTACATCCTCTGAAGCCTAGTTTTAAGAGGAAAATGCCAAACAACTTTAGCAGGAACTGGACGACCACTTTCAGTTTGTTGATTTTCATTATTTTCTGGGTTTCTGACCTCTTTCTCTTTCCACCTTGGTGCATGACACACATGACATAATGTATTATCAGAATGCTCCTTCCAATATAACATACAATCATTACGGCATGCATCAATTTTGACGTAATGAAGGCCTAAATCTTTCACTACTTTCTTTGCTTCATAAAAAGATCTTGGCAACTTAGCTTCTGGCAATAGCTCCCGAATCAACTCCAACAAATCTGAAAATGCAGTATTACTTATTCTATGAGTGCACTTCAATAGGTACATGCGAATGATAAATGACAGCTTTGAAAATGTTTTGCAACCAGGGAACAGTTCCTGTTTCCCATCTTCAACCAACTTAGAAAACCTTTTAGCCTCTGCATTTGGTTGATCTCCAACCCCTTCATGGTTGTTCGGTAACCTTTCTGCCACATCTCTATGAATTTTATACAATAACCGACCAAGATCATTATGAGTGTCATGTGTATTATCTTTAGCCAACCCCTCTAAAACTGACGTCGGGGGTATACCATCGTCATTGCAATACCAGTCTTCGGTGCCCGGCTCAATCCCATTAGCTATCAAATGATTGAAAACTGTTTCTCTACGATGCCAGAAACGATGATAACATTCCTTATAAGGACAAGTAATTTGATCTCCTATTGCGCGTGTTGCAAATGCTTTATTTAAATAAGCTTCCACACCTTTTTCATACTCATTACTAGATTGTAGGAAATTGGTCCAACTACTCATTTCGTCACCTTTATCAAGGTATAAGAAATTTGTTCTTAGGGATTAAAAACATTAAGATATAATTATATGATATGTGTAAAATAGGAAATAAAAGTATAAATAACTATGTACAGTTTAGTTACATGAATTTTACTATACATCAGTTGGAAAAAAATTATCATTATTATAGGTCAGTTGGGAAAAAAAATTCATTTTCACATACAAGTTTCAGATTTTTTCAACAACATAAATATACCTTAACAAATAAATTGTTCACATATTTCAGACAAAAAAAGAGTGCAGCAAAGGATAATTCAAAAAATCCTGAGTTCTAGAGCTCATATACTATTGGCTCTAATACTTTGTTTCAGGCAACATTATCCATCAGGAACCTATATCTGGAAATGCAAGGAGAAGCTCCAAGAGTGGCATGGCATATGATGATTACAAGAAACATTGCTCCTCCCAAGTTCATGGTTATAACTTGTTTGGCTATTATGAAAAGACTATCTACCTGTGATCATTTGGTGAAGTTTGGTGTTCAATGTGAGCAAGAATGTTGTCTCTGTTTACAAGAAAATGAGTCCCATAACCATTTGTTCTTAGTGTTCTTTCTCTTCGATGGTGTGGAGGCAAATTGCTGATTGGTGTGGGTTTCATACTCATGTATATGAATGGCAGGATGAGCTGGAATATATGAAGACCCAATACACAACCAAATCTGGTAAATAGTTCCTTTACAGATTGGTTTTGTCCACAGTGGTGTATTGGCTTTGGAAAAAGAGAAATAGAAGAGAGTTTTGTGATGAGAGTAGTCCAGTGGAAAGAGTGGTAAGGCAATGTCAATTATCCATTGCCACCGTAGGGGATCAATATGGCAAAGCGATGCAGTATTTGAAGTTATAGAGGTTAGAGTAGATGATAGAATTGAGTAGTTTGTTGGATTGTTGGTTGTATAGCTTTGCTTACAATGCTTCACTTGGTAATAAAAATCATTCTAATTACCCCCCAAAAAAGAGTGCAGCAAACAATTTTATGATGCACTGTATATAAGTAACATAAATGTACTACAAATCATGACAACTATTTTAAAACAAGAGATTAAAGTTAGGACGACAACTAAAAATGAAAACGGAACGACTTTGTATATAAAATATAACAAATTTCATTACAACTTAAACACGTTCCTCAACTATACCATACATAAATCTAAACCAGATTAGGTCATATCAATTTCTCAGTCTAATAAGCATCAAACTATTAAGAGCAGTTCATTAAACCAAATTTCTAAATTTAAACAAGTCCAACAAGAGAATCAATTTCTACACAAGAATATAAACCAAAACTGATAAAAAAATGAGCAACAAAAACATAAGTTACATAACATAACATACCTTACTAACGTCTGGATTCAACAATCGCAAAGAACGACTCATCAATCCTAACCACGTGAATTGCGACCTTGAATCGAAAAAACCGTAAAACTAACCATACCGCAAAGAACTTCAATCGACACCAACAACAACAATTAACAAAACACTAAATAATAATACCAATGCTAATAACAACATCAACTCAGGTTTACAATTTCAATCGAATATTTATAATTAGTGTTAAAAATTAAAACATAAATTCATACAAATTGAAAAAGTACGAAAAAGAGGATGAGGATTAGGCAAAAAAATATTGAAACTTACAAAGATAGTGTCGATAAAGAGAGGGAATTCACTTAATCCCCATTTTTTCTTCACAGTGTCGATTAAGAGGAGTTCACCGGGGAGTAGGGCACTGCGGCTGCGCGGGAACAGTATTAATTGTATTCTTTTTGTTTTTATTTCTTTTGTTTTAGAATAGGGATTGTTTTTGTTCCTTTTGTTTTAGAAGATGGTATTTTTTTATTCCTTTTGTTTTTGTATATCCAGCTCAGGGGTAGTTTTTATTATTAATTAGTTTGATATACTAAAGCAATTAATTAGATGGACTAAATTTCACTAAATTTTTTGCCGCCCAAAATTCTTATGAATTCTTAATTAATTAGTTTTTGTATACCGCCAAAATTTCACTAAAATATTCAAACCTTCATTATTAGAGCTAAAATAAGTAAAAGTGAAATAATTTAAATTTCTATGAATATCGAATAAAATTGATACCTTAAAATGTTACTATTCTTAATATGTTACATAAAGTGATACATAAAGGTAAATCGAATTTCAATATAAATGATGTAACACAAAATAGTGATACCTTTAAATGTTACTAATTTTTAAAGTGTTACGTTAAGTGATACATAAAAGTAAATATGTAACACAAAAAAATAATACCTTAAAATTTTACCTATTTTTAAAATGTTACATTAAGTGATACATAAAGTTAAATTGAATATGGAACACAAAAAAGTGATACCTTAAAATGTTACATATTTTAAAAGTGTTACATTAAGTGATACATAATAATAAAGTGCTACATAATTGTTACCTATACATTCACCAATTTTTAATTATTAAAAGTGGTACCTTTGGGTGTTACATATTCTCACTTTTCTACTAATGTGGCGTCTTCGCGCTGGCACGTCTCTGTGGGCGCAGTTTATGCTCCGCAGAAACTGCTTTGTTGGCCTTTATATGCCTATGCGTACCACTCTTAAAGCTCATGCCAGCCACCCTTAGCGCCGTCTCCTCCGAGTGGGTATTGAGGCTCAGGAGTTCATCCGCTGGACTCTTGGTCGTGGCTCCGGGGAGGTCAGATTTTGGGACGATACTTGGATTGGGGATAGGCCTATTTCTTCTTTTCATCAGGTTACTGGTAGACCCCATCTTAGGATTCATGAGTTATGGGTTGATGGGACTTGGGACATGGGTAGATTGGAGTCTATTGTTGGAGAGGAGCTAGGATTTACCCCTCAGTTTATCCCGGAGATCTCCGCGATTCCCATCGCCGAGGAGGATTCGGATAGTATGTGCTGGACTCTTACCTCTTCGGGTGCATTTTCATTGTCGTCGGCTTGGTCTCACATCAGGGTGAGGGCTCAGGCTAATCTTGTTTACGGGGCCATTTGGACTGCCTTACTTACACCAACCACTTCGGTGTTTATTTGGAGACTTCTCATGCGACGGATACCGACTGATGACATTCTACAGAGGAGGGGCATTTCACTGGCTTCTAGATGTTTGTGCTGCTCGCATACTCATTCCCAGACCTACCATACCGAGACCATTGCCCACCTTTTCTTGGAGAGTGATGTGGCTCGTGACGTGTGGGAGTATTTTGGCGCATGGACACATTTATCCCTACCCCATACTCAGAATATCTTTGAGCTCCTGAGTTTTTTCGCACACGGCACACACTTTAGGCACGCGACTTTCATTATTCCTTGTCTGATCCTTTGGTTTATCTGGACAGAAAGGAATAGTGCAAAGCATAGGGCGGTTACTTTTCTTTCGTCTCATGTTATTGTGCAGGTGGAGCGCCATGTTGCTTTATTGGCTTCTGCGGGGCTTATTTCATCTGAGTTCTGGGCGGGTTGCTCGCCGCCTAATCATTTCCAGCGAGCTACATCTTCCCCCGCTCAGACTCGTCGCCCCGTCCCAGTGGTTTGGCTTCGTCCCGAGACCCCTTGGATCAAGCTGAACACGGATGGTTCGTTCGATAGAGACACACAGATTGCGGGTGGGGGAGGTCTGATTAGAGATCACCACGGAGAGCTCATTATTGCTTTCCATTCCTTTTGTCAGGCCTCTTCGAGTTTTGATGCTGAGGTCCAGACGTTGGCGATTGGATTGATTCTAGCTTCCCAGAGATCGAGACATGTTTGGATTGAGCTTGATGCTGCTGCTGTGGTGACCCTGCTATCATCTGGCCATCGGGGCTCTTGGCAGGTTCGTCACACTCTTATGCGTATCCGACACATTCTCAGAGATATTCAGTCCAGAGTCACTCACATTTTCCGGGAGGGCAACAGGCCAGCCGACTATCTTTCTGAGCTCGTCATGTCATCCCTCGGCATTCAGACTTATACTTACGAGACTGCTCCTCCGTTTCTTCTCTCCCTTATACGGATGGATCAACTTGGTTATCCGTCTTTTAGATTTAGATAGTTTTTTTATTTTATTGATTGCTTGCTTGCCTATTGGTCCGCACATTAGCCCACAGTTTTAGTGGTGCACCTTGTATTGATCTAGCGGGCCGTAGGCACTTTAGATTTTAGGTTCCGGATTATGGCCCATTTCTGGTCATAATTCGGAGTTGAGTTATTTTAGTCTACTGGTCCGCACATTAGCCTACGGTATGTGGTGCACTTTGTATTTCTTTAGCGGGCCGTAGATTTCTTCGATGTTTGGACCCGAATTATGGCCCATTTTTGGTCATAATTCGGGGATGATACTTTGTATTTCTTGAAAAAAAAAACCTTGTCGGTCCCATGGGGGGTCTCACGGCGCTGTAATATACCCTGAATAACTTGGGTGTGTTATAGATTATGGTATCAGAGCTTAGGTTTATGGATACCTAGGTTGTCGTTCTTTTTGGGTCGAATTGAGTTATCGTTCAAATACAGTATCACTTGTAACACCCCCAATCCATTTAGGGACATTACACGCCGTAGATCCTTTCCGCAAGGATCTACCACGCAAGAAACCACAAAACAACCCACACGTGGTCAATTCGACCAAAACATAAAACCATAAACCGATTAGGTCTCTCAAAATACAACATAGCAGTACAACTGATAAATCAAAATACAACTCAATCACAATTTACTCCACATGTCCATCCTATTGAGGATGACAAAGAACTAGAAACAAATACTTGGACCGACAGATCACTGATGGACAACCGACTACAACTGTAACTAGTATCGCTGCTTTACATCATCCTCCATGATGATCCTGTGGTTGTTCTCTCTCAAATCGGAAAACCTGAAAAACATAACAAAATCCCCCAATGAGGGGTTAGCGATGGAAATCGCTAGCAAGTAACCAAGCTATACAATTATACATCAAGAATACAACCGTTATGAAAATAACCTTTCGACAATGTAGTAACACGATCCCCGATCATAGTCTTTTCAAAATAATTTGCTTTAAAATGGATCATGTGAATCCCTCTAGAAATCATTTTAAGAGATTATTTAGAGACTTCGGGGGTCTGAGTGTAAAATCATGAAATATGAATATTTTTCCTTTCCAAAAAGGTTTTCTTTCAAAATCATATACATGATTTTATTCTCAACCCAAACCTCAAAGACCAAAACCATATCCACCAATAAAACCAGGATCCAAGATTCAAACATTCACGTTTCAGAGATATCAAATCAACAGTCAAGTCGTCTCCGTGGCCCCGAAGGTCCCACCCAGATTAACTCATCGAAAACAACTCAAACACACCCATAAGTTATCTTGACATCGTACTCGCAAGTAACGATTCTCGGAGCCCTCTCCAGACCTACCCGAATTGATAACCTTATGGTCACAACGTAACGTCTGAACTCACAAGTAACGCGCCTCCGGAGGCCTCGACGGAACCCTACCCAGATAACATCATTCAAACACGCCCATTAGTTATCATGACATCGCACTAGCAAGTGACGATTCTCGGAGCCCTCCCCAGACCTACCCAAATTGATAACCTTATGGTCACAACATAACGTCTGGCCGTACTCGCAAGTAACGCGCCTCCGGATGCCTCGACGGAACCCTACCCAGATAACATCATTCAAACACGCCCATAAGTTATCATGACATCGCACTCGCAAGTGACGATTCTCGGAGCCCTCCCCAGACCTACCCGAATTGATAACCTTATGGTCACAACGTAACGTCTGGACGTGCTCGCAAGTAACGCGCCTCCGGAGGCCTCGACGGGTCCCTACCCGGATAACATCTCAATTCGCTAAGATACACAACAACAACAAAGGCACAATATTTACTACAACCGCAAACACATAACACATAAGTTAACGCAACATAACTTCCACAAAGGCACAACATTCACAGCACACCATCATTCAGAAAAAGGCTAACGAGCGAATAATACAAGTATTACTCGATTCCACAATTCCTCGGTTAACTACTCATTTCTAGTATCCACCTTAAGCACAAAGTAACATGAAATGGTTGTTATCATTCTTCATGAAACTCAAGTTTACGTTCGTAATTACTTTCATAAAATCGCATCTTCATTAAAAGTAAGTTACGGTTAAATATACCGTCACTAACAAGACCACGTTAAATTCACGACACATCACATTCTCAAAGTATAAAGAATATAGACGAGATACTCGCCTCAAGTCCAAAGCACGCGAAGCAATGGGAAAGCTCGATCGGAAATCCTCGAATCCTCCAACTAGGTTGAAAACACAAGAAAAACATAATTACTACGAAGTCGATTGCAAGGAGGATGGAAAATATACAAAATTCCCAACAAGAATTCGTAGAATCAAAAGGTCGAATACTTGGGGTTCAATACTCCCCAAGAACATCAAGAACATCGCTCGAACCCGAATATGACAAGAGACACAAATCAAATCATAGAGATAGAATCAATGCAACCGATTGATGATATATAACAACACGATTCACGAAGAACAACTCGAATCTTGAATATTCACGAAATATAAAGGAAGGGTTTACAAGATGATTACCTCGAATCAAAGACGAAGACCACGGATTGATGATGTTAATCAACACCAAGAACTCAAGAAGATGTAAACTTGGAGTTACAAGACTCCAAAATCACCCTCCAATCGCCCACAAGTCGCCCTAGCCGCGGAGGGATGAAGAAATGGTGAGAAATGACGAACACGGTCAACTCCTGGGTTTATAAACCCGCGCCGGCATTATGTACGTTATACACGAAGGAGAACGTATGTTATCTATATTACGTACGTAAGGCACGACATATTACGTACGTAATCGGTGCCCAGAACCTCCTGTTCTAAATAAGGAAGACCATTACATACGTTATGGCAGGGGTTTAATGTACGTAATGCGCATAGTTAACGCATGTTAGGGTCAAAACATAGCGTGCGCTATCAACGTCCAGAACTCACTGTCTGAACTAAAATAGCCTTACGTATGTAATGAGAAGGCTTAACGTACGTAAGGCACATGATGATAACGTACGTTATGCTTATAGCATAGCGTACGTAAGTTACTTAGCAGTTCCAGAACTACTAAGTTCAGCTCGTCGAGTACGAGCACGACGAAACCGCGAAATAACAACAACACAAGCCGAGGACATGCATATGAAAAGTGCACAACGACGAACTCAAGCGTTAAAGCAAAGTACGATTCCGACTACCCGAAGGTTCGGAATACGACAACAGAAATAATTACCCCCAAACTTTGAGAAATTACGAAACGGCCCAAAACATCCGCAAATCACAATATGACATCAAACAACCAAATCGAAGCTCACAACATGCATAACAAAGCTCAACGGACTTATAGGAAACACGAAACCATAGTTTCGAACCACCATCATACGAAATGAACCAAATAGCGGAGAAAGTCGCTCAAAACACGGATTCAGGTAAAACAGCCCCGGAACAAACTCGGATGACCAACACGCAGAACAAAACATAATATCAAAATGCTCGCAAGCGAGTTCTGGAAACCAGAAACATGTCAAAAACGAGAAATTACCAAAAGAGAAAATCACGGGTATTATATTCTACCCCTCTAAAAAGAAGTTTCGTCCCGAAACTTAAAAAAAAAAGGTGAAGTCACAAACAACAAAACACAGAAGACAAAATCTCAGCGGTCCCGATGAATCGGTCCCGATACCGATGTCGAATCACGATTCTGGGAAACTTCATGGAACATTTCACAATACTGAACTATGTGGCCCTCAAGTCCACAGTTAAAACAAGTAATCGGTTGCAAAGGACAATTAGCTTGCACATGACCCACAACGTTGCAATTGAAACACCTCCCAGTCTGACTAGGAGTTAAAGAAAACGGCTTGGAACTCTTGGTTCCGCCGAATGAAGAAAATAAAGGTTTCACCGAAGGACTACGCGAAACTCGAGGAGAAGAAGTTCCGACTCCCACACTATCTAAAAAATCTCCAGACGTCCTCTGCCTCTTCGGCTCATGCAAAGGCCCAATAGATAACGATGCCATCTCGTACGCCATGGCTCGATTCTGATACTCTCTCAAAGTAGCACAAGTGAAACCCGACATATGCTGTCGAATCTCGGGTTTCATCCGCATATCGAAATGACGGATTTTGTCTTCCTCGGTCCTCACCTGCCCCTTCACGTAGGCGAGCTGTCGACTATAATCGATAATAGTCTGCGACACGGGTACATCCTGCGGTTCGGGTAGATAAAAATCTCGGATCCTCTGCTCTCAGATCGGCTCCGGATAGAACTCTACTTCCATCAACTTCTTGAACTCATCCCATGTAATATCATGATCCTAAGGCTCAACGGCCTCCCACCAATTAGCAGCATCACTTTCGAGAAGGAACTGAGCGATAGGAATCCTCCGCTCCTCTGGACAACCAACTGCCTTGAAAATCTTTTCCAATTGGAAAAGCCAATCGTCCCAGCCCAAAGTATCACCTATGCCCGCAAAACGGGGAGGATGCATACGAACCACCTCTCTAAGCCACTGTGTCGACCCGATGTTCTCAATCACAGCAGCATTACGTTGAATAGCCTGGGTTAAATGAGTCATCTGGTTTGCCACCTGCTGAAGTATAGTAGCAACACCCATACCAACGCCATCACCGACAACATGATTCTGATTGCGCGGCTGATTACCACGGCCCCGACCTCTGGCCCTCGACATACTAATACTGAACAACCGTTTGCTAAAACGAGACATAACAACACATAACATTAGTCACAAAAGAGAGTCCATACAAGACACACTGCGAAGCACAGAAATATTCTTGCTAACAAGAGTTATCATAGAGCGTTCACACAATAAACTCATATCTGATAGTTCTCATAGATTCGAAAATGAATATTTCCGACAACAATATTTATAAAGTCATTACACACTTGAATCAAGCACATGAGTAAACCACTCGAAACATTCAACACATGTCCAAGGCATCAAACGCAGCTATCACTGCATACACGACAATATCATTCGAATTTCGAACCATTCTCAACTGTTGCCATTGTTTTTGAAACAAAACCAAACTCTCATAAATTAGTCATAAACTCTCACACTAAAATTGACCAAACTCCTCGATTTACCAATAACCAGGAACATCCCAATTCAGTTGAACTTTTAAAAATCTCAAGTCAAAATTTTGAGTTAAAGCACTGAATTTTCCGAAATTTATTAAAGTTCAAACTTTCTAACGAGAGTCATGGAAAAAACAGTTTAATGACCACAACTCGAGCATCATCAACACGGGTAATGATATTAGTCAGCACACATTTCTTTCAAACATAATTGTCGAACGTACATAAAAAAATGGAATTTCCTTCTCAAACAACAAAAATGCTTGTAATTATCGCTTCTTCGTGAAATGGATCAAGGATTTCTTATTTTTAAAATTTTGAAAAAGTGTGAAAAATATTTTAGAAGACATGTCATTCCTCATCGGAAAGAACTCAGTCTAGAAAAAAAGAATTTGAAATCATCAACATCCCGTTCCATTTCGAAGCGAAACTTTCGAATCTTAGCAAAAAAATTCCAAAATCCTTTTGATCGTAATCAAAATGACGGTAATATTTTACAATGTCCAAAATAATTTAAAACGCCCACTTCAGATACCGTCTGAAGATGTCATTTGAAAATACAAGACTAACTCGTCAAAGTTTAACCGTTTTCAAAATCCATGCAAATCTGTTGATTAACCGCACCATCGAAATGTTTTCAAAAATCGGTTCTTTACAAACACACTCAGGCTCATAATTGCAATTAAGAAAACCTTTTTCAAACCTACACGCAGCGGACATAATTACGACTATCCAAAAATAATCGAACTTGAAACCACATGCCCACTCAGCAACGAGATCACAAATTCAATAAAGCATAATTCGCGAACACCAAGCTCACATATACGTCAAAACTACCCATCTGAGTTCCTCACGAACTCTACCGTCGATACATTCTCTGGAACACGTCAAGACTCACAGTTTTCACATCGTATTGTACCAATCTGTCTCCAACCATTAATACATTCAACTCAATATACACACGATATACCACAAGTATCAAACACGTATTTCACTTTACAGCACTACACAAACAAAATTACGAACCACAATCATCGCACATACAGAGAATCATGAAATACCAATACCTCGCCTAAAAGAAGAGACTTACGTCCACGGGCCGCACGGAGATGATGGCTGCACCACGATACTAATCACAACGAATCACAATTGATCAAAATGGACCACAATGATCACGCTTGTTCACAATTGCTCACCCGGGTGACACGACAAGACACGACTCCGATAAGACACGACTCGACAAGACCAAACTAGACCCAACTGCCTAGGTTTTCGCAAACCTCCTATACCATTTATGTAACACCCCCAATCCGTTTAGGGACATTACACGCCGTAGATCCTTTCCGCAAGGATCTACCAGGCAAGAAACCACAAAACAACCCACACGTGGTCAATTCGACCAAAACATAAAACCGTAGACCGATTAGGTCTCTCAAAATACAACATAGCAGTATAACTGATAAATCAAAATACAACTCGATCAAAATTTATTCCACATGACCATCCTCTTGAGGATGACAAAGAACTAGAAACAAATACTTGGACCGACAGATCACTGATGGACAACCGACTACAACTGTGACTAGTATCGCTGCTTTACATCATCCTCCATGACGATCCTGTGGTTGCTCTCTCTCAAATCGGAAAACCTGAAAAACATAACAAAATCCCCCAACGAGGGGTTAGCGATGGAAATCGCTAGCAAGTAACCAAGCTATACAATTATACATCAAGAATACAACCGTTATGAAAATAACCTTTCGACAAGGTAGTAACACGATCCCCGAGCCTAGTCTTTTCAAAATCATTTCCTTTAAAATGGATCATGTGAATCCCTCTAGAAATCATTTTAAGAGATTATTTAGAGACTTCGGGGGTCTCAGTGTAAAATCATGAAATATGAATATTTTTCCTTTCCAAAAAGGTTTTCTTTCAAAATCATATAAATGATTTTATTCTCAACCCAAACCTCAAAGACCAAAACCATATCCACCAATAAAACCAGGACCCAAGATTCAAACATTCACGTTTCAGAGATATCAAATCAACAGTCAAGTCGTCTCCGTGGCCCCGAAGGTCCCACCCAAATTAACTCATCGAAAACAACTCAAACACACCCATAAGTTATCTTGACATCGTACTCGCAAGTAACGATTCTCGAAGCCCTCTCCAGACCTACCCGAATTGATAACCTTATGGTCACAATGTAATGTCTGGCCGTACTAACAAGTAACGCGCCTCCGGAGGCCTCGACGGAACCCTACCCGGACAACATCATTCAAACACGCCCATAAGTTATCATGACATCGCACTCGCAAGTGACGATTCTCGGAGCCCTCCCCAGACCTACTCAAATTGATAACCTTATGGTCACAACGTAACGTCTGTCCGTACTCGCAAGTAACGCGCCTATGGAGGCCTAGACGGAACCCTACCCAGATAACATCATTCAAACACGCCCATAAGTTATCATGACATCGCACTCGCAAGTGACGATTCTCGGAGCCCTCCCCAGACCTACCCGAATTGATAACCTTATGGTCACAACGTAACGTCTGGCCGTACTCGCAAGTAACGCGCCTCCGGAGGCCTCGACGGGTCCCTACCCGGATAACATCTCAATTCTCTAAGATACATAACAACAACAAAGGCATAATATTCACTACAACCGCAAACACATAACACATAAGTTAACGCAACATAACTTCCACAATGGCACAAAATTCACAGCACACCATCATTCAGGAAAAAGGCTAATGAGCGAATAATACAAGTATTACTCGATTCCACAATTCCTCGATTAACTACTCATTTCTAGTATCCACCTTAAGCACAAAATAACATGAAATGGTTGTTATCATTCTTCATGAAACTCAAGTTTACGTTCGTAATTACTTTCATAAAATCGCATCTTCATTAAAAGTAAGTTACGGTTAAATATACCGTCACTAACAAGTCCATGTTAAATTCACGATACATCACATTCTAAAAGTATAAAGAATATAGATGAGATACTCCCCTCAAGTCCAAAGCACGCGAAGCAACGGGAAAGCTCTACCGGAAACCCTCGAATCCTCCAACTAGGTTGAAAACACAAGAACAACATAATTACTACGAAGTCGATCACAAGGAGGATGGAAAATATACGAAATTCCCAACAAGAATTCGTAGAATCAAAAGATCGAACACTTGGGGTTCAATACTCACCAAGAACATCAAGAACATCGCTCGAACCCGAATATGAAAAGAGACACGAATCAAATCATAGAGATAGAATCAATACAACCGATTGATGATATACAACAACATGATTCATGAAGAACAACTCGAATCTTGAAGAATCAAATATAAAGGAAGGGTTTACAAGATGATTACTTCGAATCAAAGACGAAGACCACGGATTGATGATGTTAATCAACACCAAGAACTCAAGAAGATGTAAACTTGGAGTTACAAGACTCCAAAATCACCCTCCAATCGCCCTAGCCTCGGAGGGATGAAAAAATGGTGAGAAATGACGAACACTGTCAACTCGTGAGTATATAAACCCACACCGGCATTACGTACGTTATACACGAAGGATAACCTACGTTATCTATATTACATATGTAAGGCACAACATATTACGTATGTAATCGGTGCCCAGAACCTCCTGTTCGAAATAACGAGGACCATTACGTACGTTATGGCAGGGGCTTAACGTACGTAATGCGCCCAATTAACTCACGTTAGGGTCAAAACATAGCGTGCACTATCGACGGCCAGAACTCACTGTCTGAACTGAAATACCCTTACGTACATAATGAGAAGGCTTAACGTACGTAAGGCACATGATGATAACGTATGTTATGCTTATAGCATAGCGTACGTAAGTCACTTAGCAGTTCCAGAACTGCTAAGTTCACCTCGTCGAGTACGAGCGCAACGAAACCGCGAAACAACAACAACAACACAAGGTGAGGACATGCATACGAAGAGTGCACAACGACGAACTCAAGCGTTAAAGGAAAATACGATTCCGACTGTCCGAAGGTTCGGAATACAACAACAGAAGTAATTACCCCCAAACTTTGAGAAATTGCGAAACGGCCCAAAACGACCACAAATCACAATAAGACGTCAAACAACCAAACCGAAGCTCAAAACATGCATAACGAAGCTCAACGGACTTATAGGAAATACGAAACCGTAGTTTCGAACCACCATCATACGAAATGAACCAAATAGCAGAGAAAGTCGCTCAAAACACGGATTCGGGTAAAACAGCCCCAGAACAAACTTGGATGAGCAAACACGCAGAACAAAATATTATCAATGTCAAAACGCTCGCAAGCGAGTTCTAGAAACCAGAAAAATGCCAAAAATGAAAAATTACCAAAAGAGAAAATCACGGGTATTACATCACTATACTGCCATCATTTCGGTGCTACCGGTATTATTAAGTCCTTTGACTCTTCTTGTACTTTTACTAATCACTCCGTTTTTGATTTGATATTCTTGGGAATCTGTCACCTCGATGACGGGCGATTTGAATTATACTTATGTGCTTTGTGTGTCCTTCAGAATGTCTGCTAACAGGGGACGAGGACGAGGCCGTGGTCATGGATGCGAGCGAGGACGTGGCGCAGACGCTTCCTCAGTTCTGTTGCGGGGTCGGATAACCCTAGTTTATCTAAGTGCATCCCGATACTGAGAGTCAACATGACCAGTCAACCGGTCAAGGGAATAATGCAGATGTTGGGGTTACGAATGTTCTTCAACAAATGGCAAATCATATGACTCTCTGATAACACTCATTTTTACACATATTTTTGCATCGATTTTCCAGGTTTTAAGATCCTAAAATGTGTAGAACTGTGTCGTTTATACTCGTATTGTGTTTATTGGACTCGATCACGCTTGGGTACGTTTTATTGATTTTATAGGTACTTTATGGACATAAATCAAGCAAGAACGAAGTCTCCAACCCCAATACATATCAAGCAATGCGGAAACGAGAGATTGGGCTTAAAAAGGAGTCAAAACGGTGTCAAAACGAGTCAACACGAGCCCGGCCGTGTCAATCGACACGGGCCGTGTCATTATCCCGGCCGTGCCAAATCGACATGGTCGGGTCTCGCATCCAGGCACTTTTCACTTTCTAGAGGAGTTTGACACGGGCCGTGCCATTCGGCACGGTCGTGTCATTTGCTCGGCCGTGTCAATTGACACGGTCGAGTTCCCTGTCCAGCAAGACTTGGAGTTTTGAGCATACTATAACACGGGCCGTGTCATTTGACACGGGCCGTGTCAATTGACACGGTCGAGTTCCCTGTCCAGCAAGACTTGGAGTTTTGAGCATACTATGACACGGGCCGTGTCACTTGACACGGGCCGTGTCACTTTTCGGTGGAAATATCATCTTTTGACATTTTTGAAAGATTTGTGTGGAAAAAGTGATAGTTTTAGCTTTATAAAAGGAGGATATGGGGCATGATAAGAGATATGCTGAATTTGGGAGATTAGAGAGAGTGAATAACAAAAGATTAAGTGGTTTTCATTCCAAAAAAAGAAGGGGTTTTGAAGAAATTCTTGAAGAACACTTCAAGAACATTTGAAGGCTTCAACCGGGATCGATCAAGACACACCACGAGTTTTATCTCCTTCCTATCTTTTATTCATTTTGTTGTTTTTATTAGCATGAACATGATGATTAACCCCATTCTGGAGCAAAACATCCATTGTCGGATTAGGTATTTCTAGAACAACTTTGACCACATGAAAACATAAAAAGAAAAAAAAAGGCTTTATCTAGAAAGCGGCGAGCAAGGTCGTTTTATCCCAGCAGCCACACCACAAAAACTTGTTCGCTATTTATTTAAACAATCCGCAAGTGTACGGAGAATATGTAGAAAGCGGCGAGCAAAGTCATATTCCACAGAGACTAATTATTCGTATTGTGTTGAGTATTAGATTATAGTATTTCCGGTTTTATCTAGACGATCTAAAGGTGAATGGATGGTCAACGGAATAAAATAAAATGATAACAATAAAAGAAAATATCCGAATTAAAGAGAATTGCAAGAGTTTTAGAAAGATAGGTTCCAAGGCTAGGTTTCCGTTGATTACTAAATTTAGTCGGGATTGGTTCCAAAAGGTTCTAAGTGCGTCTCTAAAACGATGATCACAATAATATTCTAAAGTCTCTCTCGAGATGCATTAAAACGCAGATTAAACAACCTATAACAACGTCTCCGTCTATTATAAATTATCTAACTCCAAAATATTCATAAGATTAGATATCATCATAGTTCCTCACCGATTTCTCAATCTCGTAATTTACTACGTCAAATACTCGAAACCTATTAATGCCCTCTTCTCTCGAATTATGAGCAATTAAGTTTAACATGTAAAAACATTGATCAAGTGTCTAAACATGAATCAAAACCAAATATTTGATAAAGAAATCACACTAGATAAAAATAATCATCAATCCCTCAAAATCATAGCAAATCAACGTACTCTCATGCCCGGAATCTAAAGAGTTTAGCCGGATATGGTAATGAAAAGAAGATTAATAATCATCATGTTCATGCTAATAAAAACAACAAAATGAATAAAAGATAGGAAGAAGATAAAACTCGTGGTGTGCCTTGATCGATCCCGGTTGAAGCCTTCAAATGTTCTTGAAGTATTCTTCAAGAATTTCTTCAAAACCCCTTCTTTTTTGGAATGAAAACCACGTAATCTTTTGTTATTCTCTCTCTCTAATCTCCCAAATTCAGCATATCTCTTATCATGCCCCATATCCTCTTTTTATAAAGCTAAAACTATCACTTTTTCCACACAAATCTTTCAAAAATGTCAAAAGATGATATTTCCACCGAAAAGTGACACAGCCCGTGTCAAATGACACGGCCCGTGTCATAGTATGCTCAAAACTCCAAGTCTTGCTGGACAGGGATCTCGACCGTGTCAATTGACACGGCCGAGCAAATGACACGACCGTGCCGAATGGCACGGCCCGTGTCAAACTCCTCTAGAAAGTTAAAAGTGCCTGGATGCGAGACCCGACCGTGTCGATTTGGCACGGCCGGGATAATGACACGGCCCGTGTCGATTGACACGGCCGGGCTCGTGTTGACTCGTTTTGACACCGTTTTGACTCCTTTTTAAGCCCGATCTCTCGTTTCCGCATTGCTTGATATGTATTGGGGTTGGAGACTTCGTTCTTGCTTGATTTATGTCCATAAAGTACCTATAAAATCAATAAAATGTACCCAAGCGTGATCGAGTCCAATAAACACAATATGAGTATAAACGACACAGTTCTACACATTTTAGGATCTTAAAACCCGGAAAATCGATGCAAAAATATGTGTAAAAATGAGTGTTATCAAAATCCCCCAAACTTGAACGTTGATCGTCCCGAGCAATGCACTTTAAAATAACCACTCTTAAGGGAACTCGTCCCTCAACATACCTCAAAGGATCATTCTGAAAATTCTTCAATACGCCTCAAGAAATAAATAAGTCGAGTTCTATAAAGTTTTCAAATCTCGGGGGTGCTTCCTTAACATCATAGCTAATACTTGAATAATATGAACCTCGCCGGTCAAGTGTACTCCCTCACTCTCAAAGTGTATAATGGGATAAGTGACGCTCAAAACTCATTCAATGAAATAAGAATCCTCATAGGCTTGCCAATCATCTACATCTCTACCACTAGTTGTGCATGCAAATTTGGTGAATCAAAAAGGACTTTATCGGTTGTAATGTAGGCTTTTTGGTCGGGGTAGGATAAGTATGGCTTAAAGTAACTTGACTTGAGCAAATTAGAACATCATCTTAATAATCACTTCGCTCAATTAGAAGCTCAATAATCCCTTGGAATTTGCTTTCTTCAACCCCTTGATTTCAATATAATCGCAGTAAGCGCTTTTGAAAGTGAGAATCACAACTTTATTCCCCCTTATCGCTCCAATACATCTCATTTCTTTTGTGTCCACACTTTTTTTTTCTTTTTATGTTTTCATGTGGTGGACAACATTATCATTAAATCACATCATTCTTCCTTCAAATTTATTTTGATAAATCATTGCATTTGAACCAACAATCTTCCCAATCGCTTCCACACATCTTTTCATTCTTTTGCCAATTTGTTCTAAATAGCTCAAGTATAGGGACAAAAGTTTATAATGGAACGGAAAGCTCATCATGTGGCTAACAAGAAATAGGCTTTAAGCTCAATCGGGCTAACTAGGGAAATAAATTTTTGGGTTGGCCAAAAGGTTTGAAGGGTTCCAATAAAAATCGCCTAAAATCATTTTCACTCATTTGCACACACACTTGTAGTTTCGAATAAGATACCAGGGCAAGTTCTAGAGTCTTAAAAACATGAATGGTACACTCGACAATGAATCTTCCATATTTTAATGATGCACGTAGGCTCAAAAACTCACAAGCTAGATTTGTTCATATTTCCAAGAGATTAAACTATTTATTCAATTTCACACCCCTTTTGATTATTCTACAATTTTTCCTCTACAAATTATCCTCGATTTGCATATCAAAATAACAAAATAAATCCCGAGACATCCAATACAAGAGTTCATTCTTTCGAGTTTCATCCAAGTTCATCATCATCAAAACACACCAAGTTTCGAAATAAAACACACCGAAATAAAACACACCAAGTCACCGAAATAAAACACACCAAAAACAAAAAAATTCAAACCAAACGTAAAACAAAATCCAAACACACCAAAAAATAAAAACAAACAAACAATGTAGGTATTTCTTGACCCAAGGTCGTTTTATCCCAGCAGCGGCGAGCGTTGACCACATGAAACACTCGTTTTGCTGTTCAACAAAAAGAAATGATTCGCTTTGACCACATGAAACACTCGTTTCATGTGGCCACATCTCATTTCTAGAGCAAAACATCTTTGCTGTTCAACCCCATTCTGGAGCAAAATATCCATTGTCGGATTAGGTATTTCTAGAACAGCTTTGACCACATGAAAACATAAAAAGAAAAAAAAAGGCTTTATCTAGAAAGCGGCGAGCAAGGTCGTTTTATCCCAGCAGCCACACCACAAAAACTTGTTCGATATTTATTTAAACAATCCGCAAGTGTACGGAGAATATGTAGAAAGCGGCGAGCAAGGTCGTATTCCACAGAGACTAATTATTCGTATTGTGTTGAGTATTAGATTATAGTATTTCCGGTTTTATCTAGACGATCGAAAGGTGAATGGATGGTTAACGAAATAAAATAAAATGATAACAATAAAAGAAAATATCCGAATTAAAGAGAATTGCAAGAGTTTTAGAAAGGTAGATTCCAAGGCTAGGTTTCTGTTGATTACTAAATTTAGTCGGGATTGGTTCCAAAAGGTTCTAAGTGCGTCTCTAAAACGATGATCACAACAATATTCTAAAGACTCTCTCGAGATGCATTAAAACGTAGATTAAACAACCTATAACATCGTCTCCGTCTATTATAAATTATCTAACTCCAAAATGTTCATAAGAATAGATATCATCATAGTTCCTCACCGATTTCTCAATCTCGTAATTTACTACGTCAAATACTCGAAACCTATTAATGCCCTCTTCTCTAGAATTATGAGCAATTAAGTTTAACATGTAAAAACATTGATCAAGTGTCTAAACATGAATCAAAACCAAGTATTTGATAAAGAAATCACACTAGATAAAAATAATCATCAATCCCTCAAAATCATAGCAAATCAACGTACTCTCATGCCCGGAATCTAAAGAGTTTAGCCGGATATGGTAATGAAAAGAAGATTAATAATCATCATGTTCATGCTAATAAAAACAAAAAAATGAATAAAAGATAGAAAGAAGATAAAACTCGTGGCGTGTCTTGATCGATCCCGGTTGAAGCCTTCAAGTGTTCTTGAAGTGTTCTTCAAGAATTTCTTCAAAACCCTTTCTTTTTTGGAATGAAAACCACTTAATCTTTTGTTATTCTCTCTCTCTAATCTCCCAAATTCAGCATATCTCTTATAATGCCCCATATCCTCCTTTTATAAAGCTAAAACTATCACTTTTTCCACACAAATCTTTCAAAAATGTCAAAAGATGATATTTCCACCGAAAAGTGACACGGCCCGTGTCATAGTATGCTCAAAACTCCAAGTCTTGCTGGACAGGGATCTCGACCGTGTCAATTGACACGGCCGAGCAAATGACACGACCGTGCCGAATGGCACGGCCCGTGTCAAACTCCTCTAGAAAGTGAAAAGTGCCTGGATGCGAGACCCGACCGTGTCGATTTGGCACGGCCGGGATAATGACACGGCCCGTGTCGATTGACACGGCCGGGCTCGTGTTGACTCGTTTTGACACCGTTTTGACTCCTTTTTAAGCCCGATCTCTCGTTTCCGCATTGCTTGATATGTATTGGGGTTGGAGACTTCGTTCTTGCTTGATTTATGTCCATAAAGTACCTATAAAATCAATAAAATGTACCCAAGCATGATCAAGTCCAATAAACACAATACGAGTATAAACGACACAGTTCTACACATTTTAGGATCTTAAAACCCGGAAAATCGATGCAAAAATATGTGTAAAAATGAGTGTTATCAAAATCTCCCAAACTTGAACGTTGATCGTCCCGAGCAATGCACTTTAAAATAACCACTCTTAAGGGAACTCGTCCCTCAACATACCTCAAAGGATCATTCTGAAAATTCTTCAATACGCCTCAAGAAATAAATAAGTCGAGTTCTATAAAGTATTCAAATCTCGGGGGTGCTTCTTAACATCATAGCTAATACTTGAATAATATGAACCTCACCGGTCAAGTGTACTCCCTCACTCTCAAAGTGTATAATGGGATAAGTGACGCTCAAAACTCATTCAATGAAATAAGAATCCCCACAGGCTTACCAATCGTCTACATCTCTACCACTAGTTGTGCATGCAAATTTGGTGAATCAAAAAGGACTTTATCGGTTGTAATGTAGGCTTTTTGGTCGGGGTAGGATAAGTATGGCTTAAAGTGACTTGACTTGAGCAAATTAGAACATCATCTTAATAATCACTTCCCTCAATTAGAAGCTCAATAATCCCTTGGAATTTGCTTCCTTCAACCACTTGATTTCAATATAATCGCACTAAGCGCTTTTGAAAGTGAGAATCACAACTTTATTCCCCCTTATCACTCCAATACATCTCATTTCTTTTGTGTCCACACACTTTTTTTTTGGATTAGGTATTTCTAGAACAGCAATACCTAATCGTTTCATGTGGCGAGCAAAACACTCCAAGGTCGTTGAACAATGTAGCAATACCCAAAGATGTTTTGCTCTAGAAACATCTCATTTCTTTGTCCACACACTCCAATACCTAATCGTTTTATCCCAGCAGCGGCGAGCTTTGACCACAAACAATGTAGGTACTTCTTGCTCGCCGGTTTTATCTGGCCAAAGCTGTTCAACTAAATAATCCTAATCCGACAATGGATGTTTTGCTCCAGAATGTGGTCCGTATGCATCCTCCGCAGTTCCGCGGTGCTACTGACCCAACGGGTTTGGAAAGTTAGCTTTTTGAATTGGAGAAAGTGTTTGAAGCGGTTGACTGTTCGAAAACGAGAAAGGTATCTATTGCCCAGTACTTCCTTGCTAAGGAAGTCGCGACTTGGTGGAAAGCTGTTAAGCCGCAAGATCATGCTGTTACATGGGACGAATTTAAAGATCTGCTGGAGGCTGAGTATTGTCTTTGTCCAGTGCAAGAAAGCAGGATCTGAGCCTTTTTCGAAGCCAAGCCGCAGAACATTCTCGTCTCACAGGCGATAGTGGAATACAACCAACAGCTGATTCATGTGAAGAATCAGGGACGTGATGAGCGTGACAAGATCCGCTATTTCGACATGCGAATGAACATGGATTTACAGTGTTATAAGACCGGGTTTGCTTGCACTACTCTCAAGGAATACCAAGACATGGCTTTGGCATATGACATGTTGTGTTCCAACAATATCATCACAGATGAGCCGAAGAAGCAAAAGACCACCGGTAATTTTTCTGGCTCTAAGGGCGGCAACTTTGAGAGACCTCAGTCGGCTAATCGTTTTGTCGGGCAGTCGTTGCATTGTTTTAAAGGGAAGAAGAGTTTTCGTTCTGATTCGGGCATCTCAAATCGCCCAGTGACCTGTTTCAATTGTGGTCATTCAGGCCACATCAATCTGGAGTGCAACTTCTCATCTCTGAAATGTCACACTTGTGGTCAGATGGGACACAATGCAGTTTATTGCCCCGAGCAAGATCAGACTTTGGATACTCGGGCTTCTTCCCAGCACATAGAGATCAGAATATGAATCGGCGACAATCAACTAGCCAGTCACAATAGGGTTACGACAGAGGTCAGGGACGAGGCCAGACCATTAGAGAGGGAGATTCTAGCATCGGTTCAGCACACCCATGAGTTTACGAGATACGTCGAGCAGATGAACCTGATGCGGCGGTGGCTTCAGGTACCATTCATATTCTATCTCATCAACTTCGAGTACTTTTTTATTCTGGTGATACGCATTCTTTTATCTCATTGGATTGTGTACGCCGTTTCAATATAGATTGTATGACTGCTTGCGATCCTTTCATTGTGAAACTGCCTAGCGGGGATAGAATCGTGGGGAATAGGGAGATCAAAAGTTATCCGGTAAGCGTAGCAGTCATTGATTGGTTATCGAATCTGATTGTGGTCGATATCGAGGGCGAGGATTTGATCCTCGGTGAGGACTGCCTTGAGAGTTACCAAGCGAATATGAATTACCGCACTAAGGTTATCACTATGATGACCAAAAATGGTTCTGAGTACTCGTTTATGGGGCATAAATGGGACCAATTCATGTTGCTATCAGCGCCATGCAGAGCGTAAAACTCTAGAATAAAGTTTGTATGGGCTATTAGTGTTATGCTTTGAAGTCGTAAGAGAATGGAGCCGATTTCTCTTTGATTCCAGTTGTTAATTAGTATCCAAACGTTTTTCCAGATGATCTTCCGGGATTACCGCTAGATCGAGAGATAGAATTTTTTGTTGATTTAGAGCCTGACGCGTCTTCGATTTCTAAGGCACCTTATCGTATGGCACCTTCAGAAATGTAAGAATTGAAAAATCAATTGGGAGAACTGTTAGAGAAAGGGTACATTAGACCAGGTGCTTCGCCTTGGGGCGCACCTGTTCTTTTTGTGAGGAAGAAGGATGGTTCACTACATTTATGCATCGATTACCGTGAGCTAAACAAAATGACCATTAAGAACAAGTATATGTTGCCTCATATAGATGATTTATTTGATCAGTTGCAGGGAGCCACAGTGTTCTCAAAAATTGATTTGAGATCAGGTTACTACCAGCTCCTAGTGCACGATGTTGTGCGGCGATTTATACGCCCCAAAGACGATCAGCATAATAGTCAAGAGCCAGCCAAAAAAGGCAGACGTTGGGCAAGCACCTAGCGATCGCGTCCAAGGCAATCGTTTATAGGCATCTGATGATCACCAAAGATATCTGATTGTAGACGATCGTCCGATACCGCATGTGAATCCGACACCCGTCAGAGTCTTCGAAGACCGAATCTTGGACGAAGACCCACGTACAGATCCACAAAAGGCACCGCAAGATAAGGCCTTTGACCCCAGCCTGTCACCTACCTCACACCTACCGACAGGCCCGCCGAAAGGTACAAAGTGGGTCCTCCCCGGACAGCGACTCAGGACGCGTGCAAGCTCCTCATTGGCCCGCACAGCTGGCTGCCAGCTGCAGCCTCGGACTTTAAGGAAACAGTCCCACGTGATGGGACGATCGCCCACATTATTCTAATATAGAATACGGCGGTCACCCGAGATCGCCGGGAAGGACCTAGCAGCCTCTTCTACTATAAATAGAAGGCTTCCAACAATGGCCTAGGAGGATCGAGGGTACAGTCAAATACGCACAGAGAGAGAGATACATTCTCATATACAGAACATCAAAAGCAAGAACTCACAGAGCTTCATATCTGGTTCTTTCGGCAATCTTCACGCTCTACAGCTAAGATAACTAGAATCATTACACTCATTGTAATAGTGTTCTAACATTAATATTTGTACTCCACAGTATTTATATTAATAACATCTCGCGAGAGCATTCAAGCCCGGGACTAACAACCCCGACAAATCTTGTGTTATTTGCTTTCCCACGGAAGTGTTCTCACATTTGTTTGTTACTCGACCATTCCAGCAATATCATCTTCGGATAATATTTTGGGTAAAAACAATTGGCGCTAGAAGGAGGGGGCCTTGAACCTTCGTTTTTATTCCAACCATCTTGAAGAACACTCATTGTTCTCCGGGGCATATACTTGAAGAAACACTCACTGTTCTTCAAAGAAAAACCTTCAGAGACATGACATCTGCCACGACCTCCAAAAGAGCCATCCTGCGATCTGCCGGACATCTCATTCCGGCCCAGACCGAATACCAGCCTATGGCGGAAGGTGACCGCGGCGACGTTAGGATCTCACTCCCGCCCCCGAGGGACGGTCCCAGCCTCTCACTCGATCAGTTCCAGACCGCGGAACAGATTGAGGAGGCTATAGCCATCCTCAGGGAGCGACGGAGGGCATGCGACTCGCCCACCATTACTCCGTCAACCATCCGCCGAGCAGGCAAGCGGAAGCTTAAGGGGATATATGTTGAGAAATCGACAGAAAGCCCCGAGCCGCAAGAAAAAGCTCTCATAAGGCGGGACGACTCCGTCTTCAGCCGCCTAGGGAGTGATCCATCGTAGCGACCCGGGCGTTCAGGCCCCATCCGGGAGGCATCGGAGTCCGAATCCGTCACCAGGAGTTCGGCATATCCAACTCCCAGAAAACAAGCCGGACAACGGGCCCCCGCTCACCCAAGGACTGAGCCCGGTGGCGGAGAACTCATCATCCACCATGGGGCCAGGGGATCAGTACATGATCGCCTTGGCTCACGCTCCGGGAGCTAATCAGCGAGCAGTCAGGCTACGGCGATGGCCGCCATGCAGCGCCAGCTCGACGAAATGAAGGCGCTCCTAGAAACTGGGGCAGGCGCCAGGAGATCGATCGCTGGACCGAGTGAACCACTCGCGGTCCAGATCGAGCTCGCCCCAGTTCAACCGAAGATCGCTCCCCCTCAAACACCTCTATATGAGGGGAGATCGGACCCTGAGACCCATTTGAGCAAATTCCGGATTTACATGACCGGATGCGGAGCATCAGATGCGACGCAATGTCGAATGTTCCCATTGACACTGGGCGACCTCACTCACATGTGGTACATCTCACTACCACCTCGCTCGATCAATTGTTTTGAGAAGTTGGCCAACGATTTCACGTCGTACTTTGCCGCCAAAGTTGCTCGGCCAGAAGGCCCCCACGGCATGATGAAAATCAGGCAGGGGAAGGACGAGCCCGATGAAGATTACATCGACTGGGTGGATGAAATAGTCCTCACCGGCGAGCCCATTAGCGACGAGCTCGTTCTCTACTCAGTCCTAGGGGGATTCTACGTCCACTCGCCCATGTTCAGGCACCTTACGAAGGACATCCTCCCGACCTACGCGATCTTCCGCGTCAGGGCCGCTGATTTTCTAACCAGGCAGAGGATGCTCACCCTCCGCTTAGGCTAGGGATATGCCGGAGAAGGGAAAGCGCCATCCCACATCCAGAAGAAGGCGGTCTCCAAACCCAGAAAGGCGGTCGCGAAGCCGCCCGCGGAATTCAAAACTTTCGAGGATATGGAGATTCACCTCCTCCGCAACATCAACCTATCTCCAGCCCACATTTTCAACGCCATCAAGGGGCGTGAATGGTTTAGCAAACCGAAGCCGGTGAGGGACCACGGTCATCTAGACCGCAGCAAATTCTATGCCTACCACAAGAATCCAGGCCACAACACCAGCCAGTTTCGCGACCTCCTCAGAAAATTCTGGCGACTGTTTGAAGAAGGCAAATTGGACAACTTGGTTACCAAGCCAGAACCTCGGACAGAGAGGACCGAAGGGAGCGAGCGCCGACAGAACGATGGAATCCCTCCCAATCCGGTCGCCAGTATCGAGCAGAACGAGCCGGAGTATTCCGACGAATCAATCCCTCCGATCAACCCTGGCGGCCGGATCGATATGCTTTAGGCGGGAGGTGGAAACCTCGGGGGCCTTTCCCCGGTTTCCACCATGTCGAACAGAAAGCGAAAGGCCGAACTGAGGGCATTCGCCGGGGTCCATGTCGTGATACCCCCGGAGCCGACCATCTCCAAAGACACGCTCATCACTTTCTCCAACAAGGATAGGGAGGGAGTGCAGTGCCCCAAAGAGGATGCATTGGTGATATCCGCATGTATCCTTGGGAAAATGGTCGATCGCGTGCTGGTTGACAATGGGAGCTTTTGCAATATCATATTCAAATCCGTTCTTGACCAGCTCGGCAACCTGACCAAGTTTATCAAGCCATTTGACACCGTGCTCCAAGGATTCGGCGACAGCACAGTCCAAGCCTACGGGAAGATCAAGCTCTCTGTCGAGCTAATATGTCATTACGATCCCAAGGTTAGGATTACTAGGAACCTAAACTTTGTAATCATAGATAGGCCCAGCATCTATAATGGGTTCCTAGGTCGTCCATTTCTAGAAACTTTCGAGGCGGTCGCATCTTCCTTCTTTTACTGTATCAAATTCTCTACTGCCGATGGGACGGTCGGTACTGTAAAAGGAGACCAACTAATGGCTAAGAAATGTTTGAATTACTCCTGTGTCATAACTTCTTTCAATACTTTCCATGCTATTTGTAACATCGAGGCGATCGACAATCAACCGATGGAGATCGACGAGCCAAGCACATCGTACCAACCCGACTCAGAGGACGCCATCTCATATCGATTAACGGAAGACATCGAGCAAAGGATCGGTTTCGAGCCAAGCCTCGACATCGATCCAAGGATCGAGTCCGGAAATCGTTCCAAACGAGAAGCGACCATCCCCATTGAAGAGTTAGAAAGTGTGACGATAGACCCGGCTCATCCGGAACGGGAAGTACAGATCGGCGCAAGTGTTGGTCTTGAGTTAAAGGAGGATCTGATCAACTTACTACGTAAGAACATCGGAGTCTTTGCCTGGTCGCATCAAGATATGGTTGGCATAAGTCCTGAACACGCTTGCCACTATCTAAAGATCGACCCGGCAAGGAAGCTTGTTCACCAGAAACGTAGGAAATTCGGTCCTGAGAAGTACGCAGCACTCGACATAGAAGTCAAAAAGATGCTCGATAACAAACTAATCGGAGTAGCTACAGACAAACCACAGTGGGTCGCTGACACGGTGCTCGTCAAAAATCCGAACAGCCCCTGGAGGTTATGCATCGACTTCACCGACCTCAACGCGGCATGTCCAAAAGATCACTTTCCGACGCCTCATATTGATCACTTGGTCGATAGCACAGCGGGATGCGAAATGATGTCGTTCATGGATGCCTTCGCCGGATACCATCAGATACCCATGGCGGAGAAAGACATAAAACACACATCGTTCCACATGGAAAAAGACATATACTTTTGGGTTCGGATGCCGTTCGGTCTGAAGAATACAGGGGCGACCTACCAGCAACTAGTCAACGGGATGTTCGCCAACTAGATCGGCAAGACCATGGAATTCTACATTGACGACATCGTGGTCAAAATCTTCAAAAAGGAAGATCACATCAATGACCTTGCCGAGACGTTCGCCATCCTCGAGAAGTTCAACATGAAGCTGAACCCCAAGAAATGCAACTTCGGGGTGAGCTCCGGAAAATTCTTGGGGCACATCGTGAGCCAAAGGGGAATCGAGGAAAACCCCACCAAGATCCAGGCGATCCTCAACATGCAGGAGCCACGGAATGTCAAGCAGGTACAATGCCTCACAGGTTGTCTAGCTGCCCTCAACCGTTTCATATCTCGGCTCGGGGATAAAAGCAAGCCGTTCTTCGCGGCCATAAAGAACAAGAAGTTCGCATGGACAAAGGAGAGTCAAATGGCATTCGCTAAAATCAAGGAGTATCTATCTAACCCCCAGATCTTGGCGAAACCAATCCCCAGCAAAAAGCTTTTCCTTTACCTGGCGGCCTCGGAAGTCGCGCTGAGTGCTGTATTAGTGCAAGCAGAGGGGCAAACCCACTTGCCGATCTAATACGTTAGTCAAGCGCTCCATGACGCGGAAACACGTTATACACCTCTGGAGAAGATCATCTACGCTCTAGTTATGAGTGTTCACAAGCTAAGGGCTTACTTCTTCGAACATCAAGTGGAGGTTCTGACGACTCTCCCTTTGAGGCAAGTTCTGCACCGACCAGACACCAACGAGCGACTCCTAAAGTGGTCACTGGAGATCGCCCAATACGGTATCACGTACACTCCTCGCACGGCGATCAAAGGCCAGGCTCTGTCAGACTTCATGGTGGAATTAACATTCCCTCACAGTCCGACCCAGATCGGCCGCCCTGCCTGGAAGCTGTACGTGGATGGCTCGGCGACCAACTTGCGAGCAGGGGCAGGGATTGTCCTCATCAGCCCCGACGGACAAAGTATCACAAATGCTGTGCGTTTCGGGTTTCGTGCGACCAACAATGAAGCTGAGTACGAAGCCTTAGTAGGCGGGCTCAATCTAGCCCTCGCCCTAGATGTGCGTCGCCTCCATATATTCATGGACTCCCTCTTGGTCGTGAACCAAGTCAAGGGAGAATATGAGGCGTGCGGCGAACAGATGGTCAAATACCAAGAATTGGTCGCCGAAATGTGCACGAAATTTGAGAAAGTGCTAATCGAACAAGTCCCGAGAGAGCACAATTCCCAAGCCGGTGCCCTATCCAAGCTAGTGTCGTCAGATGGGGCAGCCGATTGCTCTAACATCCAAATCACAAAATCAGCAAAGCCGGTGATCGACAGAAACCTGGTTACCATCGCCGAAGAGAACTGGATGACTCCGTTCATTAAATACTTAAAGGACGGAACAGTCCCCGACGATCGTATCAAAGCTCGTCAGCTTCAGCTCCGTGCGGCCAGATACACCCTATTGGATGACCGGCTTTACAAGCGAGCTTTCATCCTTCCCCTTCTTAAGTGAATCACGTCGGAGGAAGGCCGGCTCGTTTTAGCCGAGATCCATGATGGGATCTGTGGAAACCATGTTGGCGGGCGAGCTCTCATCCACAAAACGACCAGGCAAGGGTTTTTCTGGCCTACACTACAAAAAGATGCGATCGCCTATGCCAGATCGTGTCACATGTGTCAAGTGATGTGCCCAAACATCAAGCTCTCCCCCAAGTAGCTCACCTCAATGTACAGCCCATGGCCATTCGCCCAATGGGGCATCGACCTCACAGGTCCCTTGCCGACGGCGTCAGGGGGATGTAAGTTTGCCATCGTAGGGGTCGATTATTTCACTAAATAGGCTGAGGCCGAACCACTCAACAAGATCGGCCAAGAACAAGTAATTAAGTTCATTTGGAAGAACATCATATGCCGATTCGGCCTGCCCCAGGCAATAATCTCCGACAACGGAAAGTAGTTCGACGACTTAGAAGTCATGCAATTCTGCGAGAAGTGGGGAATCAAAAAGTTGTTCTCGGCACCATATCACCCTCAAACGAACGGGCAGGTAGAAGCCGTAAACAAAATCCTCAAACACACGATTAAAGCACGACTCGAGTCCAGGCAAGGACGATGGGCAAGCGAGCTCCCAGACGTTTTGTGGTCTTATTGAACGACGACCCGAAATTCAACCGGCGAAACCCCATTCGCCCTCGCCTTCGAAACAGAAGTGGTGATCCCTTCCGAGATCGCCGTCCTCAGCCACCAAACTGAACAAGAGATGACGACGGACAATGATGTGGCCCGGCGGATCGACCTGAACATGCTCGAAGAACGGCGACTGACCTCAGAAATGAAGAACACAATCCACAAAAGGAGATCCGAGAAGTTCTTCAATTCGAAGGTCAAGGAAAGACGGATCCAAGTGGGCGACCTAGTCCTCAAAAAGGTCCAGACCCATACAGGAGTTTTTGGCCCGAATTGGGAAGGCCCCTTCAGAATATCTAAGTGGCTAGCTAGGGGAGCCTACGAACTTGAACACCCTGAAGGCACTCCGGACCAGTATCCCTGGAACGCCGTACATTTGAAGAAATACTACCAGTGAAAACATTGTATTCAGTTACCCAATGTACAAAGAGTATAATGAGATTTTCCTATCCCATCTATATAATTCACCTCGACGAAGACAAACTAAAGAGAGGACGAATCGCTACAAGAGGTCGTCATCTAACCTGACATGACCTATGCAAGCGATCGCCCCCCAAGCACAACGTATACCGTCGAAGATCGTCATTCAATATGGCGATCCTAGGTGAAAAAGTGCAGCCATGGTCCTGGAAGTCGATGGAACCGACAACTTCGTCCATGCAAGGTTCCTTTGGGCTGCGATCACTCGCCCTTCATTTAAATACGAGGCGGGCGTAGCCGAAGGACCCTCCAAACTAATCTGTGGACACGTTCGCATGCCCTCAAAGTACATCATCTAACATGATGTACCCGGACAAGGCGGCGCGTCCCTACCCCATCACAACGTATACCGTCGAGGGTCGCCATCTAACATGCCAACCCGAGGTAGAAAAGTGCTTACAAGCCATGGACGTGGAGTCGAATATACCGACGACACCCCGTGCAAGGACTCCTCCAGACCAAGACCGCTCGCCTTTTGTTTAAATACAAGGCGGGTGCAGCCTAACGGAGGACCCTAACAAAAAAGTGAGTCGCGGGACAGTCCCTCGCACATAAAGACACGGTTACGGAGATCGGTCCATCGAACTCAGCGACCGTGCACACAGTAGTCCTCACTCGAAGAAACGGCAAAACTAAAGATAGCTCATCAGACATACTCGTTTCGTTCCCTTACACTAAGTAAACGAAAACAAGGGGCAAAGAGGAGCTATTCCTAGATGCAATCGGGAAGAAGGACCATACACGATCGGCTTCGTTCTAACACAAAAATGCCGATCGGTCTTATTCAAGAAATTTACAAGTACATTCAGATCTATTCAGACAATTGTGCAAAGTCGAAGTGATGCGGAACATTCAGACAGTCGATCGAGCAAACAAAACATCAGGTGCAATTATGCAAACACTTGTATAAATTCACATGCAAACATTCAGAGGCGATCGTACTTATAAAGAATCAGATACGAAAAAAGAGTATTTTATTCAAGTCGAGAAGTCCGTACAATACAAAGCCCGAAGGCAATACAAGGAAAAACAGAAAATTACAAGCGGTAAGAAAATAAACAACTCCATCACTTAGGCCGCCCCCGGCTGGCCTTCGTCCCCAGTAGGCGGATCGGTACGCGCTCCCTCATCGACTTCAGGATAAATCAGTTTATCCGGAAAAGGATACCAGCCCAAGTCGATCCCCAAGTCGGTGAGGTCGAGGATTGGCAGGGAGAAGTCCGGCTGCAACGGATGCTCAAGTACATAGGCTTTGAAGGCTTCCATCATAGGGCCGACCTCGACCCCTACCTTCTTGGTAGCTCGGATAGCGTCGGCATAAGCCAAATAGTAGGCAAACTCACCGACGTATACCACATTAAGGTAGGGATCGGTCTCGATCGCCTTCAACTGCCCCTTCAAATCTGCGGTCGTCTTCTCAACATCCGCAAGTTCGACCACCTTGGCGGCCAGTTCTCCCTTCACCTTCTACAGCTCGCCGTTGATACGATCCACTATCGCCTTCAACCCAGTCGCATCCTCCTGCGAGGTCGCGTGCATCCGGCGAGATTCCGTCGTCTGGTTGCGGAACCGATCGGCCACTTCCTTGGACCGGCTAAGCTCCTACTTCATCCGATCAAGGTCCTGCTTGGCTCGATTGGCCATCTCTAAGTGCTCCTTCTCCATGGCCGCTATCCGATTGGCGAAGTCGGCGTTCTGGCTCCGAGCGGCCTCAAGATCTTGATGGAGGCGAGCATTAGAGGGTCGCCCCTCATAATCCTTAACGGCTTGGACGGCTATCGTCGCCGCCTGTAGAGTCAGGGCGAGGGTCGCCTGCATGGCATCTCCAGACCGCCGACGAGCAATCACGTCGAAATCGGTCGTCCAAGCCTTAGGCAGAGAGGTGATGGCCCGGGAGACATAAGAAGGGATGTCGATGGACTGGCGTGGAGACTTGCTCGCCAGGAAGTCCAAAACCATCGGCGAGACGTCCGGATTGGCAAGACGGATCCTGCAACGCAAACAAATGGGGACAAAGGAGTCAGCATATGCCTTGCACAAATAGCCTAACTCAGAAAGATCAAACTGGTCTTACCTGTTGACCAACTCGGGGTCGCGGCCAAAAAAGGGCTTGCCCCGAGGAGTTTCAGCTTCGGCGATCGCCGCAGTTTTCAGGAAGCCGGTCGAGGACCTGGAGCCGGATCCCTCCGCCATCGGAACAGCAGAGATAGGTGCCGCAGCAACCGGCGGCTCCAAAATGGATACGTCCGCCTCAGCAGTCGGCAGGGACTCCTCCGGCCTCCGCCTCTTGCGGTTGCGCTGGAGTTGTTCTTCCTCCCGAACTTCCGGCTCGGCAACCGGCACCATAGCAGACGATCAGAAAGTCGAAAGAAAGGTTGCCGATCGGTGGAACAAGAGAGCCTGCAAAAAAGAAAATGAAATTAGATCAGTCCAAGACGTATCCGATCGAAGGGAGAGTTAGAACCCTTACTCGGATTCCTCTCCCGAAAATTGGTGGGGATCACCAACTCTTCCTCCGGCCTTACACTCGACGTCGACCTCCACGCTCCGCCGACCCAGCACTATTTTGCCAGGTCGCCCCGAGTCTTGTTCGGCACCCCGAGGACCACTCTGCCCATTCGACCTTGAATGTGATAACCGCCGATCGACCCCTTCTGCGCGGTCAATTTGAAGAGATAATTCATCTTCAGCGCAGAAGGAAGACGAAACAACCGATGACCGCCAAAAATTGTCAAGGTGCTGATGATCTGCATCCAGGCGTTCGGCGTCAGCTGGAGCGGCGCCAAATTCCAGGCGACCAGCAAATATGACACGGCGAACGAAAAGGGGAACCGCAGGCCGGCCTCTAGAATCATCTCGTTAACGGCGATCAGACCCTCGGGAGGTTGGTCGGCACGTTCGTTCTCCGAGAGCACGTGCAGCGAGACGTCAGAAGGGATATGGAATTTCGCCCTCCAGCGACTCAAGTCTTTCTTAGTCGCCGAGCTCCGAATATGACCAAGAGTCCACAGAGAAGGGTCAGCGGCCCGAAACGCCGTCCGTTTCACAGGTTCGTAGTGATGAGCGGCGGAATAGGCCTCGAAATCAAACTCGGGACATGGTCCGACAATCCCCTCCATAAGGCCGGCGAAGTCCAAAAAGGCCTAGCCGAAAAAGCTGTTCTGCTCACAGTATAGCCTCACCGCGTCGTCCTCATCCACCGGCGGGCCCCTCTGCCTCGTCGCCGCCGCCGATCTCGCCACGTCGGCTTCATTAAAAAGTTCTTCAATCTCCGCGGGTGCAATCCCCGCACGAATAGCCTCGACGGCCGTTTCCATATGAAGACCCATGGGGGTTTCCTCCCGGTCAGGCGAAGCCGCGGCGGCAGAGGAGCTACCAGCCTCGAATGTTTTAGATACTCCTCCAGACATGTTCTTAAAAGTAAAGGGGGAGAGAAAATTTGTGTTCTTACCTAAAAAGAAGGACGGTCGGCACAAGGATCTTCAAAAAAATTCAGCAAAGTCTCTACTGAAAAGCAGGGGCGCATAAAGAGTGAAACTGTAATGGCCCTAGTCCTTTTATAGGCGAGTGCAGGGACCTTTGTGCAAATAGGTGGAATCCCGGGGGCTGAAGTGCAATGATCGGTCCAAAAACTTATCCTAAAAATAGGAGTTCTTGAATCGCTCGCAAATATATACGAGGTAGAAGTAGTTTGTGGTAAGTTCTACCAAGGTCTTTTCTCTCGAGGATTGTCCAACAGGGCTTCGTATAATTTTTTGTTACAAATTGCGAGAAATAAATACTAAAATATTAAAAAAAGATATTTTTGGGTTTTTAAAAATTAACTAAATTAAAATGCACTATATTTTAAACTAAACTATTTTTAATAAGACTATTTTATATAAGACTATTTTTATTAAGACTGTTTATACTAGACTATTTATATTAAGACTATTTATATAAGACTATTTATATTAGACTATTTATATTAGACTATTTTTAACTAGTGAAAATAAATAGAATTAAAATGAGTTGGGAATTTATAAAATCTAGGGGATTACGGGTTCATTAAATTAGGTATTTAATTAAGTATAGAAATTGATTTATATGGATATAAAAGAAAAAATGAATGTTTATCGAGTAATCAACTTTTCACCTCCGTACTTTCGTAATCAAAGATGTCTTAATCGTCACTTTTTTAAGATGTTGATAACAAGATTAACACTTGATAGATTGAAAAGATGTGTTTCCAATACACTTAACAATCAATCAAGGAGGTTTCACTAGTAGAAATAGGATATGATCAATCTCTATTTAAACCAATTAGTCCTTTCATTTCTCTAACTTGACTATTTTTAGGATAAACGATCGTTCATCGAGTAATCAACTTTTCACCTCCGTACTTTCGTAATCAAAGATGTCTTAACCACTTTCGCAATCTTAAGATGTTGATAACAAGATTAACATTTGATAGATTGAAAAGATATGTTTCCAATTCACTCAACAATCAATCAAGAAGGTTTCATTAGTAAAAATAGGATATGATCAATCTCTATTTAAACCAATTAGTCCTAAAAATAGTTTAAATCAATCAAATACTCAATATATAACCTAATAGAAATCCCCCTTCCCTAGGAAGAAAGATTAGCTACTCATCGGTTTATACATACTAAAATTATAATAGAAATAATTGATATATATAATATATATATAGAAACTTTTAATTACTAGAACTTAATGACAATAGATAAAACTTACTTGAATATGATGAATCAAAGTGCAAGAAACAAACTTCAAAATATAACTTCAAACTTGTTTAAAGGTTACAAGCTTACAAAAAAATTGAAAGTAAAATACTAAGTGCTTATTGATCAAGCACTTTTCAATTACAAACTAAATGAAAGAAAAACTTCAAAGCAAAAATAAAATACAAACTAAAATTGAAAATTCTAAGGAAAATATATTGCTAAAGGAAAGGAGTATTTCTTAGCAAGAAGTTGAGGATTTCTTGGTAAGAATGTGGGTGATTTTGCAATGGGTGAAGATGCCCTTTTATAGGTGATTTTCAAGAATACAATTGATTATTTAATTCAAAATATCTATTGTAATATTATTTTTTTAATTCTTTGTTCACACTTCACCCATGTCTTTGAATTTTCAGATTTTTGACCAAAAAAATATCTTGTGGTTGATTTCACAAGTTGGTCAAAAGTGGACTAATTTTGCATGGCATCTGCTGAAAAACGGCGATGAAAAACGGCCCGGTTGCCCGTGTTGTGCGCCGTTTTGTGGTGACTCGGTCTCTTCCGGAATACGCGCGAGGACACGGCGCTAAATGCCGGCCGTGTGTGAAACGGCCCAAGACACGGCCCTTGTTGCGCCGTATGTGAAACGGCTTACAGAACACGGTCCATTTCGCGCCGTTTTGTATGGTCGTTTGTCCTGGAAAAATTCCCGTCGTTGGATTTGATCTTGTTTTCCGTCCTTTTTGATGCTTCATGTCAGTAATCTGTAAAATAACCATTTTTAGCTCATGTTTGGACATATCTGTAAAATATATATTTTTAATCACAAATCAGTACAATTATGCCCGGAAAAATGAATATTTTGTATATGAATTTTAGATCAATTATGCACTAATCAATAACCCCACACTTAAATTCTTGCTAGTCCCGAGCAAGACTCATTATTAATCACACACAAAATAAAAATTAAAATAAGACACAAAATAAAAAATAAAAAATAATACACACAAATTTAAGAAAAATAATTATATATAAAGATAAAAAGAGATCAAAATGCCATTAATACACAATAACCAACTTTATACAGTAGATAGAAAATGAATCAAGATTCAAAATAAATCTACTAACGATTTTGAAGTTAAAACACGGTTTTTATTTTTGTAATTCCAAAATGCAAGGTTTCCCCCCTAAAGGTTGATTATTTCTTTCCCACTCGTGACTTCACACGACTCCCTTTAATGGTTGCTCTCGATCACTCGTTTATTTTTCGACTCAATATGAAGAAGAATTTCATCGGCGTAATCAAATATTGTGATTTTCACAAAATTGAGTGTATTGAAATTCAGCTGCTAATTAATTCAAATCTGCTCATAAACTACATCCCTTTTAGTGATAGCTTTCACACCGTTATTTGCTAACGTGTAGCTCTTTTCACTAACACAATTTCTATCTCATTATTTTTCTTTCGTAAAAAGGTGATAGCTTTCACACCGTTATTTGCTAACGTGTAGCTCTTTTCACCAATTTTTCTGAGACGGCAGCTACGCACCAACAATGGTTAGTCCTTTATTTTTCGCAAAATTTAAGACTTCCAAAATTAGGCAGCTGTTGCTGCTCAACACTTCTCCTTTTCGTCATTTATTTATTTTAGGTGATAGCTTTCACACCGTTATTTGCTAACGTGTAGCTCTTTTCACCAATGACTCCTTTTTTTTAGGGAATAGAATTTTTAGAAAATCATTTATTAGTTAAGCATGAAAATTCAAAAACTCCACAAATTAAGTAAATTTCAGTTCTATTTTTCATCAACCGACTGATTCTTATTTTCTCAAGGTAACGAATGACTCGATTTTATATGATAACTACAAGGTTTGGAAAGAGAGATTAAGGCACAAATTTTTTTTGGAATATACAATTTTTTTACCGGTTAAACAATTTTAGAAGCTTGTATATAGTTAATTTATTGGTGTTTATGGCCAGATCTAGAAATCTCACAAATCAAAATACTATATATATATATATATATACTAAAAAAAAAAATTTAAGGCAAATAAAAACACACCAAAATACTAACACACTAAAACATACTACCCCCAAACTTGAAAAAGAAACCGTCCTCGGTTTAAAAATAAAATAAAAAATAAAAATCAATGCAGAAAAGCAGAATACTCCCTGTTAAGAAAGTTGATGTCTGAGCCTAACGCCTTTTAGAATCTGCAAGAGAATAAATATACGAGGCACACACAAAAGAAAATAAAATATACTCGTAAGTATAACATAATATTTTAGATGCGCATCAAGAAAGTCCGAAGAGTCGCCTTACGCTGCCATCAAAGTTTTTATAAAAGCAAAACACAAAATAAAAATTACAGCAATACATAAATCGCGAATAGATGCGCGTCAAGAGATCAAGAAGAAACTCCTTAAGCTGCCATCATTTAGCACGATTATTACACACGACAGAAAGTAAAAATACAAGAGGTCCGTCATGGGTTATCAAAGGGAGAGGAATGAATCCACTTTTCGTTTTCTCACGTAAAATCTTCTACCTGCACAATTTTAGCTAGAGTGGATCTGGTTGAGGAACAAATTCATTGAGTTTTTGATTAGTTCTTACGGTGTTGTTGCAACGACTATGATTCGTTTTGCACGTTCGGAAATAAAGCCCTTTTCGGCGAGTAGTCGATGAAAGACAGAAACCATCAAAGAAACCATTGACATTAAGCACTCCTATTGGTTTTGATGAACATTTAGTAGGCTCTGGTAACCACATGAAAAAGTTCCTCAAGGGTGCCAAAACCACCGGAAGGGCGATAAAGGCGCGAATTATTTATCATGTGAGTTATGCGATCTTGCATATTCACAGATCTAAACTCATCTCCAATAGTTGACCGGTGATTTTACTTTCAGCCCGGAGGTTTGGGATTACTCCCAATACTCTTACTCCTTCCATATAGGCATGACGACTCGTCCCATTAATCCTAGACTTCCTCCTCGTAAACTACATGAATGCATTTTCTCCTAAGGTACGACCCAGTCGTGGGCCTTCGATGAAGCATGCCTCTTTTCCAAAACTAGATCCACCAAAAATGCGGTATGTAAAATTTTTTGTGGAAGATGATGACTCCATTTTTGAAAAGAAATTTATTTAGAGAGAAAAAGAGAAAAGTACAAGTTTGAGGGATGAATAAAAGAAACAAGCACAAAGGTTATTTATAGAAGAAAAAATGAGGAAAAATTGCTTAACAAGTTTGTGATTTTGTTTGATTGTGCTTCAACTACTCAATAGAATAATGAAAGCTTTTATCGCGTATCACATTTTTTATTCATAAAATCTCACCACACGACAAAAATAAAAGATACTTACGCTTATGTACAGTAGTTGTGATTGTGGCTCACATCTTCCTCTGATTTTACGTTCAGAAACGGCTTAAACGCCTTCTATGAGTCGGGGAGAAGCTTCCCATCCAATTTTCTTACAAATTGGCAAACAGGGTCTTTTAACGTCAGATTCCCAAGACGTTGTTCATATTCTGGTTTAAATTTATTCCACAAACATTGAATTCCGTAATACACAAGTCCACTAGGATGCGTGTCAAGAGAAATTTCGATATTATCTAAATTCTCCTTATTCAGACCATCATTAATGAACTGAATTTTATCTTCTCTGTTTGTCGATGGAATTCCTAAAGATCGACATTTTGCATTACAGTTCCATCTAGCACATTTATAGCAAACGGCTAGAATCTTTGCTCGTCGTTTCTGGGCATATGAACTTTTTCCAAGCCCTGGTAAGAATCTAGTTGGTGTTTCTGTGAATTCACCTTCTATTCTTACTTTGGCTTCGATAATGAATCTTATGTCAAAAGGTATGCTTTTATTCGTAAGCAACCTCATCCTTTCAAGCCTTGTCTTGTAAATTTTTAAAATTGCATTTTTGCTTAGAAAGGGAAATCTTTTTTCAATTTTAAACAATGTTTCATCCATGACCAAAAAAATTAAAATGAAAAACGATAAAATATCTACAAATATCAGTTGTTGTGGGAAACTGAAAAATCCGACTTTAATAGTCACGGAGTACCGTTATCCGCCACTTGACCGGACAGAAAAATTATATTTGGCCTAAAACATTCCCCGGCAACGGCGCCAAAATTTGATCGGTCCAAAAACTTATCCTAAAAATAGGAGTTCTTGAATCGCTCGCAAATATATACGAGGTAGAAGTAGTTTGTGGTAAGTTCTACCAAGGTCTTTTCTCTCGAGGATTGTCCAACAGGGCTTCGTATAATTTTTTGTTACAAATTGCGAGAAATAAATACTAAAATATTAAAAAAAGATATTTTTGGGTTTTTAAAAATTAACTAAATTAAAATGCACTATATTTTAAACTAAACTATTTTTAATAAGACTATTTTATATAAGACTATTTTTATTAAGACTGTTTATACTAGACTATTTATATTAAGACTATTTATATAAGACTATTTATATTAGACTATTTATATTAGACTATTTTTAACTAGTGAAAATAAATAGAATTAAAATGAGTTGGGAATTTATAAAATCTAGGGGATTACGGGTTCATTAAATTAGGTATTTAATTAAGTATAGGAATTGATTTATATGGATATAAAAGAAAAAATGAATGTTTATCGAGTAATCAACTTTTCACCTCCGTACTTTCGTAATCAAAGATGTCTTAATCAGTGTCACTTTTTTAAGATGTTGATAACAAGATTAACACTTGATAGATTGAAAAGATGTGTTTCCAATACACTTAACAATCAATCAAGGAGGTTTCACTAGTAGAAATAGGATATGATCAATCTCTATTTAAACCAATTAGTCCTTTCATTTCTCTAACTTGACTATTTTTAGGATAAACGATCGTTCATCGAGTAATCAACTTTTCACCTCCGTACTTTCGTAATCAAAGATGTCTTAACCACTTTCGCAATCTTAAGATGTTGATAACAAGATTAACATTTGATAGATTGAAAAGATATGTTTCCAATTCACTCAACAATCAATCAAGAAGGTTTCATTAGTAAAAATAGGATATGATCAATCTCTATTTAAACCAATTAGTCCTAAAAATAGTTTAAATCAGTCAAATACTCAATATATAACCTAATAGAAATCCCCCTTCCCCTAGGAAGAAAGATTAGCTACTCATCGGTTTATACATACTAAAATTATAATAGAAATAATTGATATATATAATATATATATATAGAAACTTTTAATTACTAGAACTTAATGACAATAGATAAAACTTACTTGAATATGATGAATCAAAGTGCAAGAAACAAACTTCAAAATATAACTTCAAACTTGTTTAAAGGTTACAAGCTTACAGAAAAATTGAAAGTAAAATACTAAGTGCTTATTGATCAAGCACTTTTCAATTACAAACTAAATGAAAGAAAAACTTCAAAGCAAAAATAAAATACAAACTAAAATTGAAAATTCTAAGGAAAATATATTGCTAAAGGAAAGGAGTATTTCTTAGCAAGAAGTTGAGGATTTCTTGGTAAGAATGTGGGTGATTTTGCAATGGGTGAAGATGCCCTTTTATAGGTGATTTTCAAGAATACAATTGATTATTTAATTCAAAATATCTATTGTAATATTATTTTTTTAATTCTTTGTTCACACTTCACCCATGTCTTTGAATTTTCAGATTTTTGACCAAAAAAATATCTTGTGGTTGATTTCACAAGTTGGTCAAAAGTGGACTAATTTTGCATGGCATCTGCTGAAAAACGGCGATGAAAAACGGCCCAGTTTGCCCCGTGTTGTGCGCCGTTTTGTGGTGACTCGGTCTCTTCCGGAATACGCGCGAGGACACGGCGCTAAATGCCGGCCGTGTGTGAAACGGCCCAAGACACGGCCCTTGTTGCGCCGTATGTGAAACGGCTTACAGAACACGGTCCATTTTGCGCCGTTTTGTATGGTCGTTTGTCCTGGAAAAATTCCCGTCGTTGGATTTGATCTTGTTTTCCCTCCTTTTTGATGCTTCATGTCAGTAATCTGTAAAATAACCATTTTTAGCTCATGTTTGGACATATCTGTAAAATATATATTTTTAATCACAAATCAGTACAATTATGCCCGGAAAAATGAATATTTTGTATATGAATTTTAGATCAATTATGCACTAATCATGCAACCGTCGGGGGGGACACATTAAATGCAGCCCTCGAAACCCGCGTACGCATCTTTTCGAGGGCACGCCAGGCGACAAGTCTGACAAAACCATCGGACACCCCCAACGGTAGCACGACGCGTGTCCCTGCAACGTTTCGAGAGCCCGTCTTCATTTCCCGCTATTTCCAGCGCATAAGGAGATCGTCCGGATTCGAAACCAGATCATCAAGGCGTCGATCGTCCTTGTCACAAGCAGACAAGCCAATCGTCTAAAACAGGCGATCGCCAACAGTGCCACCTCACCCCATGATTTCAACATCGGAGCGAGCTGGGGGTCAATTATTGTGCGGCGATTTATACGCCCCTAAGACGATCGACATAATAGTCAGGAGCCAGCCAAAGAAGGCAGAGGCTGGGCAACGCGTCCAAGGCGATCGTCTATAGGCATCTGACGATCGCCAAAGATATCTGATTGTAGACGACCGTCCCATACCGCATGTGAATCCTACACCCGTAAGAGTCTTCGAAGACCGAATCTTGGACGAAGACCCACGTGAGATCCACAAAAGGCGCCGCAAGATAAGGCCTTTGACCCCAGTCTGTCACCTACCTCACACCTACCGATAGGCCCGCCGAAAGGTACAAAGTGGGTCCTCCCCGGACAGCGACTCAGGACGCGTGCAAGCTCCACATTGGCCCGCACAGTTGGCTGCCAGATGCAGACTCGGACTTTAAGGAAACAGTCCCACGTGATGGGACGATCGCCCACATTATTCTAATATAGAATACGGCAGTCACCCGAGATCGCCGGGAAGGACCTAGCAGCCTCTTCTACTATAAATAGAAGGCTTCGAACAGTGGCCTAGGAGGATCGAGGGTACAGTGAAATACGCACAGAGAGAGAGATACATTCTCATATACAGAACATCAAAGGCAAGAACTCATAGAGCTTCATATCTGGTTCTTCCGGCAATCTTCACGCTCTATAGCTAAGATAACTAGAATCATTACACTCATTGTAATAGTGTTCTAACATTAATATTTGTACTCCACAATATTTATATTAATAACATCTCGCGAGAGCATTCAAGCCCGGGACTAACAACCCCGACAAATCTTGTGTGATTTGTTTTTCCACGGAAGTGTTCTCGCATTTGTTTGTTACTCGACCATTCCAGCAATATCATCTTCGGATAATATTTTGGGTAACAACACATGAGTCCGACGTTCTGAAAACTGCTTTTCGGACGAGATACGGACATTATGAATTTGTGGTCAAGCCTTTTGGATGACTAATGCACCGACAGTATTCATGCAGTTAATGAACAAGATATTTATTGAATACTTTGACAAATGTGTGGTCGTCTTTATTGACGATATCTTGATTTATTCTCTAGATGAGGTGGAGCATGCCTAACACTTGCGTTTGATACTAGATGTTTTGAGAGCCGAGCACTTTTATGCGAAATTCTCAAAATATGAGTTATGGCTGAAGGAAGTCATGTTTCTCGGCCATGTGATTTCGGCCGAAGGGTTTCGTGTGGACTCGTAGAAGATTGAGGTAGTGCTAGATTGGGCACCGCCTAATAATGTTAATAAAGTTCGTAGCTTTTTAGGTCTTGCTTGGTATTACCGTCGGTTTGCCGAGGGGTTCTCGAAACTCGCTCGGCCGCTTACGCAATTACTTCAGAAGACAAAAATGTTTGTTTGGACTGCTGAGAGACAGAAGAACTTCGATGAGCTGAAAAGACATTTGACTTCACCGCCGATTTTAGCTTTACCACAGGGTAGTGAAGGATTCGCAGTTTATAGTGACGCTTCAGGCCAAGGGCTTGGATGTGTGCTTATGTAGTACGATAGAGCGATAGTCTTTGCATCACGGCAGTTGAAGCTGTATGAGATGAACAATCCTACTCATGATTTGGAATTGGCCGCAATTGTTTCGCACTTAAGATTTGGCGGCATTATTTGTATGGCTCTTCGTGTTGGATTTATATAGAGTACAAGAGTTTGAAGTACATTTTCAGTCAGAAATAGTTGAATATGAGGCAACGACGTTGGTTGGATTTGATTAAGGATTATGATTTGGAAATTTTGTACCATCCGGGGAAGGCCAATGTTGTCGCAGACGCTTTAAGACGCAAACCGACATCACTTCAGATGCTCGAGGTTCTTATATCCCAAACGAAGATTCATCAGGATTTGATCGATCAAGGTATAGAAGTTTGGCTTCAAAGAGTGCAGGGACAGTTGTGTACCCTCGAAATTACTTCGTCCTTGGTTGATGACATCAAAGGGAAACAGTAGAATGACCCGATGATTTCCCAACTGGAGGAAGATGTAATTAAAGGAAAAGCCCCTAGCTTTATAGTCCATGAGGATAGTATTTTGAGATTTCAGGGCAGGCTTTGTGTCCCGAATAATTTTGAGTTGAGGCAGAGAATTCTTCGAGAAGCCCATGCTACGCCTTACTCAATCCACCCTGGAACGAGTAAGATGTATAAGGACTTGAAGCAAAATTTTTGGTGGAATAATATGAAGAAAGATGTCACAGAGTTCGTATTGCGATGTTTGAAGTGTTAACAAGTCAGTGATTTGGGTGATCATTGATTGATTAACCAAGTCTGCACATTTCCTTGGGATTAAGGATACTTGGGTGCTGGAGAGATTGGCCCGAATCTTTATAGCAGAGATTGTGAGATTGCATGGTGCCCTAAAACTATTATTTCTGATCGAGATGGTCGTTTCGTATCACATTTATGGAAAAGCGGTCCATCAGGCCTTGAGATTGAGTATATCTTTTCATCCTCAGTCAGACGGTCAGACTGAGCGGACGATCCAGACGTTAGAGGATATGTTGCGGGCTTTCGCCCTAGACTGGAGTATTGATTGGTAACTTCATTTTCCGTTGATCGAGTTTGCCTAAAATAATAGTTGGCATGCATCGATTAAAATGACACCATTTGAAGCACTTTATGGTAGGCGGTATAGATCGCCATTATATTGGGATGAGGCTTCGGAGTTAGTCGTAACAGAACCGGATATGTTGATGGAAACTAAGGAGAAGATTTCTATTATCCGAGACCGGTTGTTGACTGCCCAAAGCTGTCAGAAATATTATGCTGATACTCGTTGTCGAACCTTGGAATTTGAAATGGGAGACCATGTTCTACTCAAGGTGTCGCCGACAAAGGGATTTTTCTGCTTCGGGAAAAAGGGGAAGCTTAGTTCGAGGTATATCGGACCATTTGAAATTTTGAACAAGGTTGGAGATTTAGCTTGTCGTTTGGCGTTGCCTCCAGCTTTGAGTCATGTCCATAGCGTTTTCCATGTTTCTCAGGTTGAGAAAGTACATGCCAGATCCAAGTCATATTATCGACTATAGTGAGATTGATGTAGCCGAGGATGTTACCTTTCCAGAGAGACCTGTGAAGATCCTTGAACGTCGTGAGAAGCAGCTTCAGCACAAGACAATTCCGTTGGTTAAGGTGCAATGGTCGAGACATGGAGTCGAGGAAGCGACTTGGGAGATGGAAGAAAAGATTCGATCGAGATATCCTGAACTTTTTATTTCTTAAGTTTCAGGACTAAACTTCTTTTTAGAGGGGGAGAATGTAATATCCGTAATTTTTCCATTCTGTATTTCTCGATTTTTCCCAACATTTGAACTTCATATCAAATGATATTAGATTGTCACGTACCTTTCACATTGTGCATTATGTGGTTCGTGTGAAATCTTGGATGAAATATGTACTCCTATCCTCCATCCGATCTTCTCGGGTTACGTACGCTAACATTAGAGTTCAACGCACCTATACATCCTTAACGTACGTTATATGTTATTCATAAAGTACGTAATCTTCCTGATGATTTGAGGCAGTAGCCTCTGGAGACAGTGTTACGTACGCTAGCCTGGGGAATGTAACGTATGCTAGAACACATTATGTACATTAAGGCGCTCCGCATTACGTACGTAATGCCCTTGTTTGTTCGAGGCAGTGGCCTCTGCCCAGGCCGTAATGTACGCTAATACTTCGAGCGTAGTCTACGTAAATAGCCTTACGTACGTTAACATGTGCATGTTACGTACGTAATGCGAGTCAACCTTTATATTCGCGGGGGATGGGTTTTGGATCTCATTTCTCATCCTCCATCTTTCTCTCCGGCGATTTGAGCAATTCCAAGGCAAAGGGGTGTCGAGAATCCTTCAGTCATCAACATTTTTGGATTTCTAACGCGATTAAATCATCACCCATCTGTTTTTCCTCTTGTGACTCGAGGTAAATTCCTTAGAATTCTAATGTGGGGAATTTTGAGGGTTTTCTTAGATTCGTTCGGTTAATCCGTTTTGAAACTTGAAATCCTTGAGATTATGTACCCACGTTTACCTTACGATTATACGAATGTTTTTGTGTATTACTTGAAGTAGAGAGGGTTTAGATGATTCCAACCTCTGTGTGAATACTTCGAAGATTTACGAATCGTAAAAAGGGGTTTTTGGGAGTTTTCCTTGAGAATTGACTATTTATGATTGATTATCGTATTTCTTTACGAATCGTTTTGGCCCGGAAGTGCGTTCTTGGACCTCCCGAGCTTGAATACCGTTTTTACTTCGATTCCAATGTCTCAAAGGTAAGTATATGTTTATGATTGTACGTTCTCGACTTTGAAAGTGAGGTATATGAATTGTATGATTGTATATATTCACTCTGGGATGGACCGACGGGTCCTCAGAGGGTTCTGTTGCCTTTGGTGCAGTTCCACGAATATTTTTGGGTTAACCACTCTGGGAGGGTCCGACGGGGTCTCAGAGGGTTCCGTTGCCTTTAGTGCGGTTCCATGGTTATTCACGTATGTATTGAAATGAAATGCTATGAGTTTTAGTTATTCTGGAATACTAATCTTGAGTTTGATGAAATGAGGAATTACGTTTATTTTATTTTCGAGAAGTATAGTGTTTCATATTCGTTATACTTGTACTAGCTATTCGACGACTAACCCTTTTTGGGGAAAATACCTTTCATGTATTTCAGGATCCAGAAGAGTGGATAGGCATGTACCGGGCGTCACGAAGATGATGGGCAAGAGTGATGATGTGTCTTGTCTCTGTCTGTATTTTTTACTTTGTCCATTCGGTATTGTTCTACTTGGAATGGTTATGAGCACTCGAGTAGTGTTTCAGATGCTCTTGATGCTTTGGCCTGTGTTGCCCTGGGTTTTAATTCCCGATATATTGTATTTATATCGAATTGATTATTACCTTGATGATATTTTTATTACCTTCTATTGGAGTATGTTTAGACCTTATCGGTCGAAATTCATGGATCTGCGTATGTTCAGTCTTGTGGGTCCCACAGAGGGTCTCACAGTGCTGTAATATACCCTGAATAACTTGGGGGTGTTACAGTCTTAACTTAGTTGTCTCATTGAACCTAGATCTTGGAATCCTCCCATTCTCATATTTGGATGGTTGCTATGACTTTTATTATGGACTTTAAACCCGATCCTTTAACCAAGTTAAACATTTGATCTCAATTATGTCTTTTGTAAGCTGGTCAGCTAGATCAACCTTTGTCCTCACGTATTCAACTTATATAACCACATTCGAGATTAATTGTCTAATGGTATTACGTCTTCGACGTATTTGTATAAACTTGTCATTATACATTTGCTTTCTGCCTTTCCGATTGATTGATTATCACAATATATAATCACAACAGGCACTGGCTAATTCCAATAAAAATATCCTCAAAAAAATTCTAAGCGACTTTACTTCTTTCACCTGCTTTATCTAGAGTAATAAACTCAGATTCCATGGTAGATCGATCTATCTCCTACTTAGAAGATTTACACGGCACTATGATCCACCTATTGCAACTGGTACATATTTTTATGAACATAAGTGTACGGTATCATATATAAGTATCAAAGTGATGACCATGAAGATTGGCAAAAATAAAAAAGTATCAATTTTAGGTTAAACAATGATATATTTGAGGAGTCGCATATACCCCCAATGTACCAAGATTATAAATTAAGAACATTGATAAAGCAAATGGGAGAATAATCTAGGAATTATGATTTCACCATAATTAATTAAATTTGATCCTAATCCATATTAAGTTGGTAATCGCCCAATCGATTGACAGCAAAGAATCTCTAAATTATCATACTCCTGTTTCGAGGTCGATAAGAATTATCAAGAATTAACAAGTTATTATATTCTTATGTGAATTGCTTATTTAATTTTGAAGAAGGTTAAAGATTCTTTAACATATTCAAGCTTCACAAATTTGATGAGTATATTCCTATCTTATAAGAAATCAATGGCTTTTCAACATGATTGCCCAAATATCCTCTTCTGGTTCACTCCAGCAGTTAAAACAATTCAACTATCGACCAAATAATTGAAAGAATTAAGCACAATGGAGAAAACTCAATCAGATTGGGTAAAAATAAATAGAACTGAATTGAGAATCAAATCATGACAACATAGACTATAATAATAAAATCCAGTTTGACATGCTTAGATAACAAATCAAGAACACAAACTAAAGATATAAAGTTCAAACACCATGTTACGGTTGTATAATTGAAAATCATTCTTTTTGTTAGTATTATATTATCACATCTAAATGACTTCATGATGTTGGAGAGTTCACATTAAAATGTACTTAATGTATTGCATGATCAAGAGCAATGTAAAGCATCTCGTTCCCATGTGCAAGAGCAAACGGTCTCGCATAAACTACCGTCAAAAAATATTTATCATCATTATGTCATTGGTTATGTACACCAATTTGCATATTTTGCCTGGTGTTATGCAATATTACATGCAACTTTACTTATTTATCTCAGATCTACGCTTGGCTGGCCATTTTATGCATTTTATATGCATATTTTGTTGTGCAACTTTTGTGCCGATTTCGCCCCCACAATGCAATAAGATGGGTCCTCAAAGACGACTAGGTATTTGCATTGAGCATGAATCACTAACAATTATCCCCTACATAAGCCCTCAATGCCTCTCCGGAGTACTCCTTGATACTAAATAAAGGCATGAATGATTTTTGGTGCACTCTAGCGCTTGTGAAGTGGGTTAGAAACACCGAGCTGAAGGCTTTGAATTTGGTAATCGTCCTTGGTGGTATCTGGTGGAACCAATCTTGAGCTGATTCTGTCAATGTAGCTAAAAATGCTCGGCAGCTAACAGGGTCAGAATATCGGTGTCGTATTGCCATATTTTCGAACTGATATAAATATCTGGTAGGATCAAAGAGCTCATCATAGGTGAAAATGATCGTCCTGAATTCACAAGGGAGTTCGGCATGTACTATCTTTTCTGAGAAGGGATGGCCTGGATGGCTTTCTGAGCCCTTCCGTGGGACCTTCTATCGAAACTCCTCTAGCTCGTCTTCCATGCTGGATATGATAGGATCCATTGTTTTCTCTTGTTTACATCACTCCCATGTCCTTGGGTGGTTTTCTCCGTATTCTTCCTACTGGCTAATGTCATCCGGTCTGTCAGAGAGGATGGGTATTATCTTATGAGGCATTCTTTGTTTTTCGACCTCTCGGCTTTTCTGGATTGTGCTAGCGATGATGTTGACTAGTGCTTCTTTCAGCAAGGTAATCGTTCTGGGTGCAGTTTCTTCTCCGGCGGGGTGATGAGTATTTTTTCTGGAATTGCTCTTCCACACGCAGCTGCTAGTTATTCCTCCAAATTTCTGGGCGCCCATTCTCCGATTTTTTTCTGGATTGTCTCTTACGCCATTGTTAATATCACATCAACTCTGGTGTGACTCGATATCACTATTCCCACAGACGGTTCCACTTGATGTAACCGAGCTGAGCGGCCACCAAGAACCGGGTCAATCTCAGAGGTTTGATCTAAGAAAATCCGAATGTGTGGTAAAATACCTATATAAATGTTTCTGATTGCTTAACTTTGGTATGTACAGCTTCTCTCCCATTTATAGAAGGGAGGAGAAGCTTGTCCCTGTGATATCGCTCTTAGCCTAGGGGAAATTCCCGATTTTCAGGGATTTTTGCTGCGGCTGTCAATCCCTAGATATCTGGGACTTTGGCTGTGGCTGTCAATCCCTAAATATATGGGATTTTGTAAGGAAGATAAAATTCCAACCTTCCAGGGGTTTTATCTTTATGGGCCCGGACCCTTCCCAGCTCGGAGTAGGGAGATGGAGGATGAAGGATGTCTTCGTGAATGGTAGCTACGATCGAATATGACGCCAGAGATTTTTTGTACTCTGGTATAAGAAGGCGAGGGTGCGGAAATGAAAAAGGGGCCTGAAGCCCTCTTTTGTAGGAGAAAGGGATGAAAACCGAGGGAGGAAGGACGAGCTGGAGCGTCCGATTACCTTTTCAAAAGAACGGCCCAGATCCAGCACCGCCTTGGCGGGCCTATAACAGGGTGACACCTGGACCTGGACGTAGAGGGGCAACGGTTGGGGAGGGAGGCCTGAGAAAAGAAAAGGCGTGGCTATAAATGAGCACGAATTCAGAGACAAATCATCATTACCTAGGGACCAGCCCCCGAGAACTTATCATATCGAGGTCGCCAGAAGCCAAACAATCCTACTCTACTCGGTCTTACAGCTCGACTAGAGTATGGGGGACTGGTTGATAGAACGATAAATGTAGACCTCCCAAAAAACCGATCTAAAGAGCCCGGTTATTGGCAGACCTACTGACCTCTCAAAATAATGAGGGGGCCTGACAAAGGGATTTCATCATAAAGGAATCCGAGATAACTGACTCTATCCCGAGCTCGGAAGACATGATGTAAATATCAGCAAAGACAGGCAGACCTACCGACCTCTCAAAAGAACGAGAGGCCCCGACAAGGGGGTTTTCCTCATGAAGGAGTCCGAGCTAATTGACCCGGCGTTGTTCTTCCTGCCCAACTTATCGGTATGTTAATCTGAGTTCCCTTCTTTTCTCCTCGCCTCTTCCTCTCTTTTATATTTGGTATTTAGAGTTTATTATATGCACATATTTTTTACAATGTCATCTGCTTCCGACTCCCAAATTATCTTCGGTTAATCGGCTTCCTGGGATCTTGATTTTTTGGAAGGTTTATCTTCTTTCGAAGGGGATTCAGGTGGTAGGTCGAATCAAGCTGTTGGATATTCCTTGGTGATAACCTTCGTTCATGATCCAGCACTTCCGCATACGCCCCATCGGGCATCCCTGGATGATAGCATTCGTTCATGATCCATTGCCCTTAGCTTAGATCCACATACGCCCCGTCGGGCATCTGTAGAGGAACAAAACACAATATTTCCCGCTCATGGCTGAACAGCTGGAGCTTGAAGAACTTATGGCCGCCTTAGACCTAATTTGGTATTGCTGTAACTTAAAAAAAACTGCTGCAACTGTAATTTGAAAATAATCATGTGTGAATTTAATCAGATTTGTATTTGGTAAATATTATTTTCTTAAAATGATTTTAAGATATAAAATATTAATTTTTAGTGTTATGACATAAGCTTTTAAAAGCAATCCTAGTGTTTAGTTTATTCTAATGTTGCTTCCAAAATCTACTGTGACTGACTTGTAAATTCTAAAAAGAACTTTTTTTCTTTTAATTACCAAACACTATCAAATCTAAATATGCATTAAGAAATTAATTATTTTTAAAGTTATGCAATACTAAACGAAGCGCTAACCTCCCTAGATCCGCATGTGAGGAATAATATAAATAAAGTATATAAAATATAACTAAAATTTAAGGAGGAATGACCAAAGATACAAAACTAATATTTTTTTTTCCTAAAAACCTAATAACTTTAATTTTACTACCCATAACTCAACTATTCTTATTCTTAAGACACATACATAATATAATATTATTTTGAATATTCCATCTATACTCTTACTTTAAATTTAAAAATATAAGAGGGTATTCTACATAAGTGGACTGAGGGCCGACCACCCCGGCTGGAAGAGCTGATCGACGATCGGCGACCACCAGTCGCCGCCGGTCGACCACCCTAATTGCTCATGCTTTTTTCTAATATTAATAATGGTATTTTGACATCATCGCCCATTACCAGTCATCACAGTTAACAAAATTATTCATTGGTAATTCAGATTACCGACATATATTCTAAATTATCATATATTGTAACAATATACCGGCTGGTATTTTCACCGTCATTGACCACGTCCAGTCACCATTGGCTAACTTGATAACAAAACTACTCAGTAGTAATTTAGATTACCAACATATATTCTAAATTATCATATGGTAACAACATATCCGGATATTATGAAATTGAAGTCGAATATCAAAGCTGCAAGAAAACCAAACCCAAAAATCTGAAAATGACAAGTGACGAAATAGCTAAAAATTCAACCTAAATTAAAAAAAATGAGAGAGAATATAAATCAGTTGTGAAAAAAAACTGGTATCACCGAACCTGAAATACTCACCAAATCTCATTAAGTACAAATCATTTCTCATCAATCTCAATTGGAGCCAAAAGAAAAAGAGAGAAAAAAAATCATTTGGAAAGGAAAAATCGTGTCCACGCGAGTCATACCCAATACACTATAAAACACCACGGTTGAGAGTGGAGATTACGAGACAACTCGCGAGCTATTCGAGATCGACTCGGTCAAAACTCGATCAACACTCGACTCGAGTAGGCTCGACTCAAACTCGGACTCGAATCGCCATACTAACGAGTTGAGTCGAGCAACCCAATACTCGACTCGATAAGCTCGTGAGATACTCGAATTTTTTTACATATATATAATTAGTTTTATAATATAATTTGTAAAATATAACATAAAAAAATATTAATTGGACAAAAAGTAAAAAAATATTAATACATACTATATCTCTATTTTAAATAAAATAAATTACACTTTTAGTGGTCAAAAATTAAAATTAATAGCTAGATAATAAAAAATTAGATATTATTCTATATTGATCAAGGGTGTTTGAAGTGTTCACACAAGTTAAAAACAAAATAGTTTCTCCCACATCGGTTGGGTGCTGTTTGTTTTGACTCACAAGTTGGTAGTAAATTTAAGCCAAATCCCTTTGTCCGACATCGCCCATGTAATTATGATTGTGACTCAAATGAGACTATTAAAGGAGGTTGGAAAACTCTCCTTTAATATACCTGGTTATGGCCCTCATCCAAGGATATTATGTAGTGGTGTAAATGAGACGAGACAACTCGCGAGCTATTCGAAATCGACTCGGTCAAAACTCGATCAACACTCAACGCGACATACTAACGAGTCGAGTCGAGCTTGAATTTTAACTACTCGAGTATTTGCGAGTCGAGTTCGAGGTCGAGAAATGACTATCGAGTTCGAGTTGAGTATACCAATACTCGAGACTCGCATCATTTACACCCCTGGTGGAGATATCAGAGATATCCATGAGACTCGGCGAGAGATATCTTTCTGATCAAACCGGGTTTGTGGATCTGGGCTGCAGGGTCCGACAGGATTCCGCCGATCGGTGAACGGAAAGAAAATTACTGTTGCGGGCTGTTAAAATCTACTCTGCAAGTACCTCTGTTAATGGCCGTGGGTAGAACGGCGAACTTTCGGCCGCCGAGGAAAAAAATCTGGGACTCCACCGGGGAAGCCAGAAGACATGGAGAGGGGAGGAGAGAGAAAAGGTTGGGGTGCCGGTTTAGAGAGGGAGACCGACAGAGAGAAAAAAGAGAGAGAAATGGTACTTTATGTAGGATTTAAGGGTATATTGGGTGATTTCGATCAAAAATATATTTTGAAGTATAAAATTAAAATTATTATTTTATGAGGAACTCAGCTCTTTCTACAAAATATATTATTTTTTTAATATCTAGTTTAACGCATCAAAATTCAAATATAACCATTTCACAATTTTACTTACTTTTACTTTAGTTTATGTTGATGATGATCCGATGAGCCGCAAAATATCACTTTTTGCTTTTGGCACTCGGTTCAGCTGTCTATATCCTCGCGACATCTTCAATCTAACCTAAAATTCTCGTCTGATTCGGTGATCGCTAAGAAGGTACCTACTATTTGTTTTTTTTTTACTCTTTTTTGTGAATTTCAATATTCTCAGGGTTCGATTTTGCAGTTTCTTCGTGAGCTGATTCTTAGTTAGCCTTTTTTTAGTATTTTTTCCGGTTGTCATAGTTCAGAACTTTCTTCTTTGCATTATACAATTTGCTTCAGTTGTTGGATTTTTGCTAATTATGTTTTACATTTTGATGAGTTGATTTTTCTCTTTTTTTTTTTCTTTTTAGTTGGCCGATTTATCGAGAAATTAGGTTGACTTCTACAAAATAGTAAGACGATATATTTAGGCCAAGTTCGGATTAGGTGAATCTCTTTTTTTTCAGGAACCGTATCCCTCACCCCAAGAGCACATAGTAAGGTGATCATCTTGCTATACATTCAAAACCTTATATATACTACGTCACTTTAAATATAGCACGTTGAGCATCCTGAGGTACGGGGTAAAATTTGCCCCTTTTTTGTTGATATTGCTTTTAGAGAATTATGATGAAGCAGATATAGATATATGTTGTAGAATCCGTACATCATTCAAATTTGGTAAATACTTGGGTGACACCACCAATTTGGTCTCGCGTGAGACGGAGCCTAAATTCTAGTTTTTGTAAATATTCTTTTACTTCATTTATTTTATCTTAAGGTTTTTCATTTTTTAGGGTTTCTATTCATTAACGATCATTGACGGTTTCAAAGTTTGATTCATGTTAGCCGACCCCAAATCATTTTGGGACTAAGGCTTAGATGTTGTTGTAGGGTTTCTATTCATTTTATTTAGATTTCTTAGTTTCTTTTTTAGTTTTTAGTCTTTTTTTTTTTTCAGTTTTTAGTGTTCACTTTCAGTTTTTTAGGGTTCATTTTTAGTATATTGGTTTTTTTCTAGAGTTCTCTGTTTTTCTGTATTTTTTTTCTTCTAAAATTTAGTTGTAGGGGCTGGCCTCACGGTGAGATCAATCTATTACGTCTTACCGTGTCAGAAGTGACCTACTCTTTAAATTTTAACGACCTGTTGATTAAGATCATCCTTATTACTCCCTCCTTCTAGAGTGGTTGGCAGGTTTGTTTTAAAATCCCCAAGATTGTGTCATGTTTTAGTTAAAATCTGCCAACTATTTGTTAAATAACATAACAAGTCAAACCTGCTTAGATTTAAGTAAAGTCAAAACCCCCCAACCTTTTGGGAAGGGGAGAGTATTATGCAATGCATTTGAAGAAAAAGTAGTATACTTGTGGATGAAAATTCTTGTTTATTGGCTATAATTGGTTTATACCCTGATCCAAATACAGGAACTGATTTTTGTTTAAGATCAAAATTTATAAACATGTCGATTTTTCTTGACGATAATTTATTCCATGAATAGTTGACTGAAACACAGTTTCATAACTTCATCAGTGATATGTTGCTGTAGATTGAAAACCTCACAGATATTTTGTTAGTTAACTAATGGAGCAAATAATTCCATTTATTTTCCAATTGGAAATAGTACGTGTTTCATGTGAGCTCGTAGTTATTTTTCGCCTCCTTAAGAAATCAATGTATGGCTTTAAACTGTCTTTTGAGGGGGGGGGGGGGGGGGGGGATATCTTGCTCCCAGTCTCCATCTTGTAGTACTGTAAATGAGCAAGCTATCTTAATAGAACTTCAGAACAACATGAAATGCATATGAGTACTGTTCTTTGGATCTGATAGTGAGATTGTTCATTGTTGTCTATTTGATACCCAGAGGGATATTGTTTCTAACAATGTTGTAATCAGACTTTTTACGAATTGCTCGTCGTTCCATGATACTAAATTTCTTTGAACAGAAATGAGTCCGAATGGTTATACTGCAGAAGTTACAAGTTTGTCCCCAAATACGACTGAGAAGGATGTCCATGATTTTTTCGCTTTCTGTGGTGCAATTGAGCATGTTGAAATTGTCAGGTACTCTGCATACAAGCTAGCTATGTGTTCATGTTGTGTATTCCAACCAAAAAAATATTCGTCAGTTCCTTTTTGGAACATCTACTTTCAAGCTTATAATTGCCTTTTGCCTTTAATAAAACCGGGTTATGTTCCTTTTCACATGTCACTGGAGTTACTCCCACCATATTAAACTCACATACGCAGCCACCTCTTTGATCGAGACTCGATAGAGTGTGTGCATCCATTACTGTATCTGTTCTGGGAATGTAATAGAATACTATAAGCTAAAACGGAACAGTATAAATAATTAGAATGCAGGACTATCAATTAGTTTCATTTATCTTTTGACCTAATTGTTAGTAGATTTTTATAAAACTTGGCCAGTGGAGATTTTGAGATTTGTAATCGCTGAAGTTTTCTCTATTCTTTCTCTCTCTCTCTCTCTCTCTTGCATGAATATGTTTGAACTGATTGCTAAAACTTTTGCCAAGTTTTCATTGTTTTTTTTTTTCGAACACCATTGTCTTATTACTAGATGTTGCTACGTTAATGAATATGCTTCTTTTGGTTGATCAAAATTTACAGGGCCGGTGAATTTGCAAGCACAGCCTATGTGACATTCAAAAATCCTCATGCTCTTGAAACTGCTGTCCTGCTCAGTGTGAGTTGATTTGGGAAATTTCTATTTAATGAATATTCAGTTTATTCATCAGTTTTTGGATCCTTGAGTTTGTTGGAAAAAAAAATTCTAATGGCCATGTGTGGTATGGGAACATAGTATTTGTTTGAGAAAAGTCAGAGATACACAATGTGAATCCTCTTATCCGCGTCATTCTGCATATCGATAGGATGCTGTGAACTCTACGTTTGTCTTTGAAATCTGAGAATTTCCTCTTGCGTGTATTTTAGGATACACAGACACACCAAAACAGGTGTAGCCGTGCCGACCACAGTTCGAAATTAATGTACTCGTAAATTTGTCTGTGAAATATGATATCCCATTCAATTTGAATGCTTCATACATGTTTTTATTCATATATATGTAAAAAGGAAAATAAATCCCAGTATCCAGCCGTGTCCTTGTCCTAAATTTTTAGTCTGCCATTGATTTCTGTGTCCGTATCCGTGTTTGTGTCCATCCGTGCAACCTAGCATGTATCAATGCCTTTGATTTTCTAAGTTCGGAAGTTTCTTTAATGTTTATAGAAGTTGATAAATGCTTGTCTGTAAAGTGTTATTGAGTTCATATCATATTTTTTTTTGTGACGTGCCTTGAAAATGATAGACATTAAGTTTGTTGGTTGATGACACGTCGGGCCCACGGTCAGGGACATATCCATGAATGGGGGGGGGGGGGGTCAATGATATAGAATTTGAGAAAATGTCATAATTAGACTTAATTACAATTGTTCTGGACGAGAAGTCCTAATTTGAAATCACGGCATAATAGCTTCATTCTCAATTTTACTAAAAAAGAAATTCCCAATATACAGTACCATCTCCCATGCGGTTGCACATACAGTTTTTGAGAACCGTCCTTGCAGAAAATGGTCTCCACACTTGCGATAGCAACCGGGAAAGTGCCAAGTAACAAGCATATAATCCAAAGACTAAGCATCCATTGAAGAGGGATCAAAATAATTTTGCCATAGCGTTTTTTTTTTTTTTTTTGGCTGGGGGTTGAGGGGTTGCCTGCATCCCTAAGCTTTATGTGGCTTCATCTATTCCCAGAGTCATGTTTTGGATCACTGCTGCATCTCATATTACTTGTGTGCTGTATACCTATACATAGTCATTTCAAGTTTTTATCTTTCACATACTTATTTCCCCTTGAGTTTTATACATGAATTTAGTGCCTACATCAGGGTGCTACTATATTGGATCAACCTGTTTGCATAACCCGATGGGGACATTATGAAGACAACTATGATCTCTGGAGTCATTCATCATGGAAGATTGAAGATGAAAGCAGTACAAGTGTAAGTTCCTTTTTCCTGTCAGTTGATAATATCTAGTGTTAATTACAATAGATACCCTTAATATTTGTTTCTATTACAAATTGTACCCCCCGGAAGAAAAAATGTCTTCCAAGTAATCCAGATTACTTGGAGATTTAGCCTTCTAAGTAGTCAATCTCCTTGGTATTTCTGTCAAATATTTAATTTAGTTTTGACTGAAATTATATATTTTGTCGGAATGTGCCCGACTATGACCAGTAATGTATGAACTTGTCAAAAAAAATGAGAAATTTGGTGATTAAACTCAAAAATTGAAAGGTAAGCATTTGAAACCTCTAGATTTTGGTGATTGACGTGTCAGGTTTTGTGCCAAATACCAAAATCCCTAAATTTCTTAGATACGATAGCAGCTGCACATTGGTCCTAGTCAGTACTCTCGGTATGATCACACAGTTCGAGACTTCCAGTAAAATCGAACTAAATAGATATTGTACCAAAATCCAAATGTGACTGCCAAGGAAGTACATCTCCAAGTAATTCAAATTACATGACAATATATATACATATATATAATATGTATGTATATATATATACATATATATACATATTATATATATATATTCGCACAAAACTCATGCATATTCGCAATTCGCAGGATAAGAACCATTCTCATTTGATCCTAAATCTCTCTCTCTCTCTCTCTCTCTCTCTCTCTCTCTATATATATATATATATATATATATATATATATATATATATGTGTGTGTGTGTGTGTGTGTGCCCCATCTTTGGGTGAATATACTTTTTAAAAGAGAATGCACACCACAAGGTGTATTTTGTTTTGGAAGATTAGATGGACCCCTCCCCCCAACCCCTCATGTCTTCATTTGAATACATATATTCGATTGCATGTACCAATAGAACACTCAAGCCCTCCGGGTAGTCCCTTCTGCTGGTGAAGCTGTGTCTTTAGCTCAAGACGTGGTCAAAACAATGGTAGCCAAAGGCTACGTACTCGGAAAAGATGCATTGGGAAAAGCAAAGGCTTTCGACGAATCCCATCATGTCTCGGCAACTGCAGTAGCCAAAGTTGCCCAACTGAGCGAACGTATCGGGTTAACCGACAAAATATTTGCTGGGGTCGAAGCCGCAAGATCCGTCGATCAAAGGTACCATATTTCCGGTACTACAAAAACTGCAGTGTTGGCAACTGGGAGAACTGCAGTTTCTGCGGCTAATGCTGTTGTTAGCAGTAGTTATTTTTCGAAGGGAGCTCTTTGGGCATCGAGCGCTTTAAGCCGAGCGGCTCAAGCTGCTGCGGATTTGGGTAGTCGGGCGGGCCCGAGTAAATAATGTTCCCGGCCCCTATGCAGCAGGTTTTATTGTATACTGTATTGCTTATATTAATATATACATGGTATCCGTATGTATGAGAGTGATTTAGGGCGTTGTCGTGTTATGTAACTTATGTTGTAAGCACTCCTTTGGAAATGGTTTAATTTGCTTGAGAAGAATATGTTGTGGCAATTTGAGTCATTTTTGTGTCGACTGTTGGGTTGCTACACTATTATTATTATTATTATTATTATTATTATTATTATTATTATTTTATTTTATTTTTTAAAAAACAAATTTTATTAGATGAATAACATTTTACAAGAAATTAGTGGGAAACCGAGATACTATGGGCCCCCACTCCTTTTGTAATAACAAAACCAACTCGAGTAAAAACATGAGCAGCACGCCTCCCAACATCCTGAGACACCGAAATCTTCTGAACCCGTTTTAGTAATGCAATAGCACTCGTCTCTAACTCTCCCAGCGAAGAGAACGAGAAGGGTAAGAAATCATATCCTCGCGCCTCACACAAGTCCTGGTAGTTGGTACATTTACGCCGAGCAGCATCAATCACAACTCGTCTAGACGCGTTAAGGAGGAAGAACCAGTCAAATCCACACACATCCTGGCCCCTGTCCCAGGAATATAACAACAAATTCGCTTGAGAAGGGGCTTGTCATGCCCGTCGATCAAACCAACATCCACTTCTTTAGCCGCCGAAATCCCAGACCGAAAACAGATATCCAAAAAGGTGTCACGAACCAGGTTGTGGCGATACTTAACCCCAACAATACCAGAGCAGGACACGGCATGATCGCCGAATATGCGTGCACTATTACTTAATGTACTTTAATTAGGTAAATATTAGTATTTATTTTTGTATGTGGGATAATGAATCTTAAATCTAATTTCATGAAAAGTAAAATTAAATATTTTTTAAGTCATCAATTATTAAAAGCAGATAACCTGAACATTTACTAATATTTTTCTTTTTTTTTGTGATTTTGCATTTATATAATTATTTTACTATTTTTCAATCAAAATAAAATAATTCAGAAAATTAAAATAACTATTAAATTACAAAACAGTGAAAATAAAAAAAAAAAATGAGCTCTCTTCAATATTCTCACCTTTGATACGAATATATTTTTATTACCTAGATTATATCACAGTTTTTATAAAAAAATATCAATTATTATATTCAAATCATTTCATATGTGTCTGCTATATGGGTGTCTAATTAAGATTATAAAATAAAAATTAACTTGATATATTTTTTATCAAAAATAAAATCGATATTGGAAAATTAATAATCATTGAACTTTTTGGTTAAAAATATACATGGAATTCTGTTGGGATTCGGTGTCTAAAACGAAGGCCCAGCAGAAGCGGTAAAACGAAAATTAATTCGATCTGAATCCCTATGGGGATCGATCGAGCTACGTATATACGTATATATAAACGAAAAACAAGAGTTATAAGAAAATCACCCTTGAAGTCCGTTGATTAAATGGTAACCTTCTCTTGAGCTATTCTCCAAGCTTTGATTGATCTCTAGGAATCCAATCCGCTCCAAGCTCTTGAACGATCCAACGCCGAAATCACCGCGTCTCTACTTGCCACGCGCCGGAAAAACGACCGGAATGACAACACTCGATTAACCTCTAAGGTTACGGCTAGAATCAAGTAATGAAGCCTTTTATTATTGCACTCTAAGTGTATAATATTTATCTCTCAATGTATCTTGAATTTTCTTCAAGAAAACTCAAGAACAAGATGAAGAACAAGATGAAGACAATTTGAGAAAACTTTTTTTCTCTCTATTCAAACCTCACGGCTGCTGATTGTGTTGGTGGGAGAAGTGAGGAATAATCTTCAATATATTCTTGTTCCAAATCCCACAAAATCAACTATACCTTATTATTATAAGAGATATGATATCTCTAAGGTGATTAGTCTTCACCCACCAAAGGAAGACAAAGACTAAAGGTAAGAGATCAAAAGTGGGGCCGGCCTCTAGAAGGAATCCGACAAATTTGGTTTGTTTCGGACTCTCGAGAGTCCAAACAGATAAACTCTGATTCCGTTCCGATGTATTTATATCGATTAATTAATCCAATTAATTAATCATATTAAACACATAATAACATAATTAATTTCTCCAAGAAATAATTATATTCATGAATTAAATTAATCACCCGATAATTTATTTAATTAATTAGGCCGTAAATTAATTTATCCAATAAATCAATTTAGACATTCAATGTCCCAAATTAGATATCCAATGCCCCAAATTAGATATCCAATATCTAATATTCATAATGAGAGATTAAGCTCGATTCATTCCGTCGTCAAACCTACTGCGCGACTCGGTAGGTTCGTCTCAGTCAGCAATGGGAGGAACCAAAGAGTAGTAGTGTCACCTAGCCAGCCTGGCGGCCTACACTATACCCCAACTCAGAACGAATGATTGGGATCATTCAAGAACCATTCTGTCGTGAATACCAGTATACGTATAAACCCTTCTTTCAAATATCCCGATCAAGTTATAGGGTCACGGTCAGTCAAACCCTATCTGTACTTGACGCCATGCATGCGTTAATGCAAATCGAGATCATTGAACTCTCGTGTATCCAATACAACTAGCTCCAATGCTTTGGCCAAAGACTTATGATCTCATCTACCAATAACCGCATAGGACATATAACCCACTAACTAACGGGAGAAAGAATTCTATCTTGGTATTGAGTAGGACCTGCTACTTGCCCGTTAAGATGCACGTCGAGGTTGACCCCCACCTCCCGGTTTATAGGGTCGAACTACTCTAATGAAAATCTTAACGTCACAAGCACATCCCTACTAAATCCTCAAGTCGAAGGTTCACGAATACCTATCACAACCTTTCGATTCCGTCATTGACTGTCCCGGAGTGAAATTCGTGTGACGAATCGAGGGTGAGTCGGTTCGAGTATACTAATCCAATTAGCATACCTATAACGTGTGCTCCCACTAACCATTAGTGTTCAACAGGCACTCTCCATGTCAAAGAACACGTTATACAAGTCTTCACATAAACTTAATGCCCAGTCACGTTTCATCGACTTGCGAACGATTAAGTATTTGAGCTATAAACCTTTCCAGTGCCTACCCCCTTATCCAATAAGGAGTGGAACGTTTTGCTCTCAAATACACGGATTAGTTTCTATATTTATATTTACGAGTTAGGAATGCCAGTAACTACCAGTAAATAAAGAAACATCCATTACCTTATATTAATGATTTACATAATTACAAGTACAATGCCCTCACTCAACATCCTCTGAGTGGCATTCGAGGGCATACTCCTAACAATCTCCCACTTGCACTCAATGCCACACACTATGGTATCTAATATCCATGTTCTCGAGATGACGCTCCAAGTTAGTCTGAGAAAGTGGCGTGGTCAGTGGATCAGCGACGTTGTCGGCCGAGTCTACTCTGTGCAGCACAATATATCCCTTGCGAACAAATTCTCTTACGAGATGATACTTCCTCTCAATATGTTTGGTGCTGTTGTGAAACCTCGGCTCCTTGGCCTGCGCTATAGCTCCGTCGTTGTCGCAGATGCAGTAACAGCAATTTCAAGACATGGTATCACTTGAAGTTCTCCCAGAAACTTCTTAATCCAGAACCCTTCCTTGGAAGCCTCCGAGGCTGCTTGATACCCAGCCTGACAGGTGGAATCAGCAGTCGCGCTTTGCTTGGCGCTACGCCAAGATACTGCTCCTCCATTAAGAGTAAATATGTAGCCAGAAGTAGACATCGAGTCGTCCTTCAGTCCTTGGAAGTCCTCCAATTCTCCACCGCCATACATCAGAACCATATCTCTAGTCCTTGTTAATTACTTGAGAACGTTCTTTACGGCAGTCCAATGTTCCCTACCTGGGTTTGCCTGAAACCTACTCACCACGCTTACAGCATGCGCGATGTCAGGTCTTGTACACAACATATCATACATAAGGCTACCCACGGCCGAAGCATATGGTATATTACTCATTTCCTTTCGTTGTTCCTCACTTTGAGGACACATCTTCAAGGAGAGTTTTATTCCATGTCGCATCGGTAGGAACCCTCTTTTAGAATCATCCATCTTAAATCGCTTTAAGATCTTATCTATATAGAGGACTTGGGAAAGACCTATTGTTCTCTTCGCTCTATCCCGGTAGAGCCGAATACTAAGAATATATGTTGCTTCTCCCAAGTCTTTCATGGAGAAATTACTCGAAAGCCAAGCTTTCACAGAACTGAGCATTCCCACATCATTTCCTATTAGTAGAATGTCATCTACATATAGTACTAATAATGCGATCTTGCTCCCACTAACCCTCTTGTATACATAAGGTTCCTCTTCATTTTGCGCGAAGTCAAACTCTTTGACCGCCTCGTCAAAACGAAGGTTACAACTACAAGACGCTTGCTTCAGTCCATAAATGGAATGCTGAAGCTTGCACACTTTCTGAATATCGACTTTGGACACAAAGCCTTTAGGCTGCTCCATATAGATTTCCTCCTCGAGGAATCCATTAAGGAAAGCCGTCTTTACGTCCATTTTCCATATCTCATAATCGTGGTAGGCAGCTATAGCAAGCATCATGCCGATAGACTTGATCATGTCTACGAGCGAGAAGGTATCGTGGTAATCGATCCCTTCTTTCTGGTATAACGCTTTGCCACAAGCCTGGCCTTATAGGCGTCAACATTGCCATCACCATCAGTCTTTCTCTTGTAGATCCACTTGTTCCCAATATGCACTATGCCCTTGGGGCGGTCTACTAGAGTCCAGACTTGATTAACATGCATCGAGTCTATCTCAGCTTCCATAGCTTCACGCCATTTTGCGGAGTCTACATCCACCATTGCTTGGTCATAGGTCGTTGGGTCGGTCTCTTGGCTATCACTTGGAACTTCATGGAGACTCAGCTCCTCCAAGTGCACAAGCCCATACCTCTCAGGTAAATGAGACACCCTACTAGACCTACGAGGTGGTTGTACTTGTGTTTCAGAAGGTTCGGTTCTAGTTTCTTGCACAGGTGTCTCCCGAGGAGTTTCATTGTATTCTTCTAAAGAAATACTTCTACCTACTCCGCCTTCCTGAATGAACTCATCTTCCAGGAAGTGTGCTTGTAAAGCAACAACGATCTTTCGATCTTCGAGCATGTAGAATAGATATCCCATCGTCCCAGACGGGAATCCAATGAAACGTCCCTTCGCGGACCTAGCTTCCAACTTCTCCACCTTAGTCTTCTTGACATAGGCGGGACATTCCCAAATCCTAATATGATTAAGACTTGGTTTCCTGCCCTCCCACATCTCATGTGGAGTTTTAGGAACGGATTTGGAAGGACATCTGTTCAAAATGTAGGCGGCAGTCAGGAGTGCATACCCCCACAAGTAAATCGGTAAGTCAGTATAGCCCAGCATGGAACGGACCATGTTCAACAAAGTCCGGTTCCTTCTATCTGACACACCATTTAACTGAGGAGTACCTGGAGGTGTTAGTTGTGAAACTATTCCATGTTCCTTAAGGAACACGTCAAACTCCATACTCATATACTCGCCACCTCGGTCCGACCGAAGTGCTTTGATATGATTACCAGTTTGTTTCTCGACTAGGGCCTTGAATTCCTGGAATTTCTCAAAGGCCTCGGATTTATGTTTCATTAAGTATACATAACCATACCTAGTATGATCATCCGTAAACGTAATGAAATATTGATATCCGTCACGTGCTGCTTCCAAAGCACCACATGCGTCGGTATGGATTAATCCCAGTTTATCAGCGGCTCTTTCAAAAGTCCCTGTGAAGGGGGACTTAGTCATTTTCCCTTTAAGGCAAGATTCACAAGTAGGAAAGGGATCCGATCCCAATGTACCCATAAGTCCATCCTTGTCCATCTTGTAAACCTTGGTCTGACCAACATGACCAAGTCTAAGATGTCATTTCAAAACTTGATTGGTTTCATCCCTACCACGTTTTCTAGTCATAGTATTCACAACTACTTTGTTGCTGAGATTTAGATGATACAATCCATTTAACAATGTAGCAGTACCCACTAGTTTATTTCTGAAATAAATTTTGCAGGAACCATCACCAATGAAAAATGAAAAGCCTTTTCGGTCCATGACCGGAATGGATACAATGTTTTTGTGCCCCTTGGGCAAAACAAGTACATCTTCTAAAGTCAAAACAAAGCCGGATTCTAAACCCAAAAGAAGTTATCCTATGTCGGTCGCCTCGACACTATGCTCGCTTCCGACTGTGATCATAACTTCTCCAGCTCCAAGTTTCCTATTTTGTTCCAGATCCTGATTCACGTTACAAATATGAGAACTATCACCAGAATCCAGTATCCAGGAAGTAGAAAATACAGTAGCAGAACAATTTGTTTCCAAAACTAAAAGTTCTGTACCTGAAGTGCCATGAAGAATCGGACAGTCTCTAGCCCAGTGGCCCAGTTCATCGCACTTGAGACAAGTATCTTTCTTCTTCTTGCCTTTTGGAACCATCGGGGCCTTGCCCTTTCCTTTAAGATCCTTAACTTGTGGTCCAGTCTGCTTCTTGGTCTTTTTCTTCTTATTCTTAGACTTCCGAAGTCCAGAAGAAATCACAAGGGCAGACTCCTTCATCCGTGGAGTCTTCATCTGAGACTGAGCGGTCACCAGTTTGTTCATTAGCCCAGCTAAGTTATATGCAATCTCATTGCAGTTGAAGTTCATAACAAACTGTGAAAAGGAATCAGGGAGAGACTAAAGGATAAGGTCGGTTTGGAGAGAAGTATCCATTTTAAAATCAAGAGCCTCCAATCTCTCGATCATGGATATCATTTTGAGGACGTGTTCCCCAACCTTCTCACCTTCCTTCATCCTTGCACCGAACAGTTGCTTGGATATCTCATATCTAGCAGTTCTGCTGTGCTCACCATAAAGTTCGGTTAAGTGAGATAGAATCTGCCTAGTAGAAGTCATTTTCTCATGAGCTCTCTAAAGCTCATTAGACATAGAAGCCATCATGTAAGAACGGACTTTTATGTAATCCTTAACCCACTTTTTGTGGTTTTCGATCTCTTCCTGATTGGCTCTGGTCTGCACAGGAGGCGCCGGAATGTCCATCTCCAAGACGTATCCCAGTGCCTCTATACTGAGGACAATCATCATATTGTGGAGCCAGTCCACAAAGTTAGGTCCAATCAGGGTGTTCTTCTCGAGTAGAATTGCGAGTGGATTCATTGTTATATTGAGAGTTATGTCTGCATTAAGTATAACAGATTAATTAGCGACTCATTTAATTATGTTCTGAGTATATAATTAAGGTCTTTTCTATTCTTGTTACCCAGCTCCCACTATTTTTATCGGAACAACACACTCCCATGTGAAATTCGGAAGTATCGTCGCACTACTTCATAGTGGTGATCGAGTTCTTTATAAATCTTAATAGAGGGCAACCGAATAGGTTTCTAATCTATTAATTTTCATAAAGTGGTGTCCAACACCAACCCATCTAATGGATGATTCGATCTTCTTTTTCCCCTTGTTCACTCCCCTCAACCTATACGGTTTCTATGGTTCGTGAACAAGTTAAGTTTATACCATCGACGCAAATCAGTCACAATTGAATCTTATCCGGCAACCTATCAGGTTTCTAGGGATAAAATTTGCTCCAACCGAAGGCATGCAATGCGCTTCCGGTAATTTATCCGTCCTCCTCGAACGACTACCCCGATAACTCGGAAGCATAGCACATCCGGTTTGGATTTCAATTTTCCGAAAACTCGATGGAGGGAAGAAAAACCTTGAAACCTTACAAACTTAATAATTTTTTGTGGGAGAATTTTCGCGATTAACATTACATTTTGCACATTAATCATTTTAGCGCGTTTGTGGCATTCATACCATATGAAAAAACCATTCACAACCTAGTTTCTACCAACATGTGGTTCATGGACCGTTCCTAGAAAATAAAAACTCTGTAGTCTAATTACAAGTCTTCGTCTTGAATCTTCATTTTCTCGAAACGGATCTTCCTCCGGCTTCGTCATTACATATAAATTTTACATTGAAAATTGCATCATAGGTACAAATATTTCTAGTAAAATAAATAGGCTCAAAACGGCCTTTACAACCCAATCGAATAAAACGAGCGATTCAAAAACTAAGTCCATGAACCACATCCCATTCAAAAGCATTCATCCAATAAATACTATATAAATGGAAAGCATAGAGATACATTGATCCAATCAACAATATGAACCGATCCAATCGATTCACACAATCGGTAATATGATAACGTTCAAAATAATTCGGTCGACCATAAATATTCCAATTAATCAAATTTCCCTTATAAATGAAATACCATAAATCATTTTAATCATATTAAATTCAATTTAACATGCGGGAGATTAATTTTCAAGAATACACGAAAAAATCGAGTCGGGTGAAAACTGGCCTGCTTGGCCGAGTCACTGCCGGCCAGACACGGCCCGTGTCGCCTGACACGGTCGGGTCGTGCCGGCAGTGTCCTAGACATTCCTGCCAGACACGGCCGTGTTGCCTGACACGGTCGAGTCACCTCCGGAAGCATGCCGGCCAGACACGGCCCGTGTCGCCTGACACGGCACTTTGGCCCGCTGCACCGCCTCGGGCAGATCACCCAGACACGGTCGAGTCACTCTCGGTCATAATGCACCTTTTGACCAAAAAATCGTCCAACGACGATTCAGGGCTAGATTTTCGACCGGATATCCAATATCAATATTTTCCGACTTTCATATCTTCAATATAAATCATATTTCCCAGAAATTTAAGATTTACATTTAGACATAAACTTACAAAAAATACAACTATAACGAACGAAAAACATATACTACGATTATGACTAAAATGATTCCAAATCATTCACCATATAATCAAGCATTCCAAATGCTAATATCGTATATACGATCGAAAGACCTACGCTCCGATACCACTGTTGGGATTCGGTGCCTAAAACGAAGGCCCAGCGGAAGCGGTAAAACGAAAATTAATTCGATCTGAATCCTACGAGGATCGATCGAGCTACGTATATACGTATATATAAACGAAAAACAAGAGTTATAAGAAACTCACCCTTGAAGTCCGTTGATTAAATGGTAACCTTCTCTTGAGCTATTCCCCAAGCTTTGATTGATCTCTACGAATCCAATCCGCTCCAAGCTCTTGAACGATCCAACGCCGAAATCACCGCATCTCTACTTGCCACGCGCCGGAAAAATGACCGGAATGACAACACTCGATTAACCTCTAAGGTTACGGCTAGAATCAAGTAATGAAGCCTTTTATTATTGCACTCTAAGTGTATAATATTTATCTCTCAATGTATCTTAAATTTTCTCCAAGAAAACTCAAGAACAAGATGAAGAACAAGATGAAGATAATTTGAGAAAACTTTTTTTCTCTCTCTATTCATAGCTCACGGCTGATTGTGTTGGTGGGAGAAGTGAGGAAAGTCTTCAATATATTCTTGTTCCAAATCCCACAAAATCAACTATACCTTATTATTATAAGAGATATGATATCTCTAAGGTGATTAGTCTTCACCCACCAAAGGAAGACAAAGACTAAAGGTAAGAGATCAAAAGTGGGGCCGGTCTCTAGAAGGAATCCGACAAGTTTGGTTCATTTCGGACTCCCGAGAGTCCAAACAGATAAACTCCGATTCCGTTCCGATGTATTTATATCGATTAATTAATCCAATTAATTAATCATATTAAACACATAATAACATAATTAATTTCTCCAAGAAATAATTATATTCATGAATTAAATTAATCACCCGATAATTTATTTAATTAATTAGACCGTAAATTAATTTATCCAATAAATTAATTTAGACATCCAATGTCCCAAATTAGATATCCAATATCTAATATTCATAATGAGAGATTAAGCTCGATTCATTCTGTCGTCAATCATACTGCACGACTCGGTAGGTTCGTCTCAGTCAGCAATGGAAGGAACCAAAGAGTAGTAGCACCACTTAGCCAGCCTGGCGGCCTACACTGTACCCCAACTGAGAACGAATGATTGGGATCATTCAAGAACCATTCTGTTGTGAATACCAGTATACGTATAAACCCTTCTTTCAAATGTCCCGATCAAGTTATAGGGTCACGGTCAGTCAAACCCTATCTGTACTTGACGCTATGCATGCGTTAATGCAAATAGAGATCATTGAACTCTCGTGTATCCAATACAACTAGCTCCAATGCTTTGGCCAAAGACTTATGATCTCAACTACCAATAACCGCATAGGACATATAACCCGCTAACTAATGGGAGAAAGAATTCTATCTTGGTATTGAGTAGGACCTGCTACTTGCCCGTTAAGATGCACGTCGAGGTTGACCCCCACCTCCCAGTTTATAGGGTCGAACTACTCTAATGAAAATCTTAACGTCACAAGCACATCCCTACTAAATCCTCAAGTCGAAGGTTCACGAATACCTATCACAACCTTTTGATTCCGTCATTGACTGTCCCGGAGTGAAATCCGTGTGAAGAATCGAGGGTGAGTCGGTTCGAGTATACTAATCCAATTAGCATACCTATAACGTGTGCTCCCACTAACCATTAGTGTTCGACAGGCACTCTCCATGTCAAAGAACACGTTATACAAGTCTTCACATAAACTTAATGCCTAGTCAAGTTTCATCGACTTACGAACGATTAAGTATTTGAGCTATAAACCTTTCCAGTACATACCCCCTTATCCAATAAGGAGTGTGTTGTGCGGCGATTTATACGCCTCGACGGCGATCGGTATAAATGCCAAGCGACCAAGTCAACAACCAATCAAACTACGGCGAACTCGCCTAAGCGGAGATAACAGTCCACCTTCGAGTATCTAGTGATCGACTCTCAAGGCGATCGCCTTTGGCGTCTAGCGACCGTCTTTGGTGCCCGACCTAAGACGACCGTCCTGTGCCGCGATCAAGACCTTCGTCCGTCAAAGTCTACGAAGACTGGATCTCAAAGCAGTGCCCATGTGCAGATCCGCGAAAGGCGCCGCATAACATGGATCGTTGACCACAACCTGTCACCACCTTATCACCTACCGACAAACCAGCCGAAAGGTACAAGGTGGGACCGCCCGTGACAGTGACTCAGACGCGAGCAGACTTCTCATTGGACCGCACAGCTGGCTGCCAGCAACTCTTGTGGACTTTAAGGAGACCATCCCATGTGCTAAAGACGATCGCCCGCTTATTATAATGCAGCAGAGGCGATCGCCCAGCATCTCCCAGTCCTATAAATAGAGGACCTCCAGCAACTGGAAAAAGGTTCGGAAACACATTCATAAAAACGTACAAAACGTGCATCTCCGGAAAATACATACACATTCCTTCAGGCTCTCGGTTTCCTCTCTTGGATCTACCTCAGGATTTCTCTCTCAGCACCTCTCATCCAGAAGACGACCGGCAGAGGCAAGAACTCCCTGCAGTACAGACTCAACGAGATTCACAAGCCTAGGAACTCAAACATACAGCTAATACACACCGTGAGAGACTGTCGATCTCTCACCGTCGTCACAGCTCATCAACGTTGTTACAAGAACTCACAGAGCATCATATCTGTTTCTTCCGGCAATCTTCACGCTCAATAGCTAAGATAACTAGGGTCTTTACACTCATTGTAATTGTACTCTAACATTAATACTTGTACCCGAGAATATTTGTATTAATAACATATCGCGAGAGCATTCAAGCCCGGGACTAACAACCCCGACAAATCTTGTGTTATTTACCTTCTCTACAGAAGTGCTCTCGCACTTTCTTTGCTATCCATCCATTCCAGCAATATCTATCTCCGGATAATATTTTGGGTAGCAACAATTGGCGCTAGAATGAGGGGGCAAATCTTAACCTTCATTTTTTATTCCTACCGTCCCAAAGAACACTCACTGTTCTCGGGGCATATACTTGAAGTGACACTCACTGCGCTTCAAAAAAAAAGCCTTCAGAACCATGACGTCCACCACTACATCGAAAAGAGCCGCTCTCCAAACTGCCGGACACCATATCCCAGCTCGATCCGAGCCCCAGCTGACGGCGGAGGGAAGCCGCGGCAATGCGAGACTCTCGATCCCGCACCTGAGGGGTAACCCTAGCCTCTCACTCGACCATTTCCAAACCGCGGAACAGATCGAAGAGGCTATGACCATCTTAAAGGAGCGACGGAGAGCATGCACAGCGCCCGCTATAACTCCCTCGGCCATCCGCCGCGTGGGCAAACGGAAGTTCAAGGGGTTACTGGGCGAGCGATCGTCAGAAAGCCCCAATTCGCGAGAAAAGGCTCTCGCACGGACGGACGGTTCCGTATTCAGTCGCTTGGGAAGCGACCCATCATGGCGACCGGGTCATTCTGGCCCCAACCACGAGACGACGGAATCCGAGTCCGTCACCAGGAGTTCGGCCTACCCAACTCCCAGCCGAATACAGGTCAGCCGCCTGACTCCCGCTTCGAACGCCAGGGGGTCAGTACTTGATCGCCTCGGCTCCCGCTCCGAGCGCCTAGCCGCGTGCAGCCAGGCCGCGGCGATGTCCGCTATGCAACGCCAGCTCGACGAGATGAAAGCACTCTTGGATACTGGGGCAAGAACCAGTAGAAAGATCATCGGACCGACCGAGCCACTCGCGGTCCACATCGAACTTGCCCCCGTGAAACCAAGGATCGCTCCTCCCAAAACACCTTTTGTAACACCCCCAAGTTATTCAGGGATATTACAGCGCCGTAAGCCCCACCGTGGGACCCACAAGGCTATACATACGCGGAACCATAAATTTTGACCGATAAGGTCTACACACAATGGAATGAAAAACGATACAAAGGTATTCGAAATATAACCAATGCATTCACAAACATCACAACTCAATTCAATACTTCGGCAAACACAGGCCGGGACATCAAGGAAAAAGGAAAACAATACTCGAGTATTCAATAGCCAATCCAGTACAACAACACTGAACGGGAAACCCCAAACATAACTGGAAGAAGGACACAGTATCACACTTGCCCACCATCTTTATGCCGACCCGATACCTGCCCGTCCGCTCTCCTGGAACCTGAAATACATGAAACGTATTTCCCCCATAAAGGGGTTAGCCGTCGAATAGCTAGTACAAGTATATCAAGTATGAAACACAATACTCCTCGACAATAAAGTAAATGTAACCGTCAATTCATCAATTCAAGACTAGTATTCCGGAATAACTAAAATCTCATGACGTATGTGAATGCCGTAGAAACGGTTCGTTCATATCATACGCCGTTACATGTAGGAATGCCGTCAAAACGGTTCGTTCATTACATGCCAACATTATTTCATATGAATGTCGTAGAAACGGTTCGTTCATATCAACCATGGAATCGCACCAGGGGCTACGAAACCCTCAGAGGACCATAGGCCCGTCCCGGAGTGGCTAGAAATAATCATACCATCAATATTTCATACTTTCAAAGTCGAGAACGTACAATCATAAATGCATACTTGCCTTTGAGACATCGAGGAACGAACGGAAAAAGGGGTATGAGATTGGTAGGTCCAAGAACGCGCTTCCGGCACCTAAACGATTCGCAAGGAATATGATAATCAATTATCCATATTCAAATTACACGAAGAAACCCCCGAAACCCGTCTACGATTCATAAAGATATACGGATAATCAACTAGAGGTTGGAAAATCGTCCAAACCTCACAAGTCCGAAAACGACATAATTCAACCCGTAAAATCGGAAGAAAACACTCATACGGTATAGATATATCAAAATCTCAAGGTTCTCAAGCTTCAATCGGATAAAACGGACGAATCTACGAAAACCCCCAAAAACTAACACAAAATTCAAAGTGTTCTTGAATAATCTTTCAATAATACGACGAATACCCAATCATGTCCATAATCACGCATATATCACATCATACACCATGATTTTATCATCCAAAACGTCAAAACCCACACAAAATCGAGAAGTCAAGATGTCGAAGAAATTACCTCTTGAATATTCAAGTGCTATGATCCAAGGAATACGCGATAGATCGACTATCCGGGCTTCCCAACCGAGTGGAAGTGGTAAATCTTCAACACACAAGTGATAGATATGAAAAGAACTCCTCCCTCAAACTCTCTCTCTCGCGCGATAGAAGAAGGAAATGGAGGAAAATGGCTGAAATCTCGCTTAAAAGGCCGAATTATGCAGTTGGCCGCATTGTGTGCCGCGGCTCAGCATAGGTGTGCCGCGGCACAGGCCTAAAATTGTTCCTGTGTTTCGGCGGTGTGCGCGGCTCAGTGTGCCGCGGCACCGGTCTGGCGGAGTTTTGGCCGAGGATGCAACACCGGTGTCGCGGCTCAAGATAGGTGTGCCGCGGCAATGACTCGGCAGGTGTCAGCGGCCGGAGTGTGCCGCGGCACCGTGCATGCCCGCTCGGCCAAATTTAGGAAATGTGTGTGCCGCGGCGCACACTCCTTGTGCCGCGGCTCACACCCCCTTCGGGTCCTAAAATGATGGAAAATGACCCGGGAAGAGAATAAAAGTAATAGGATTCAATGTCCGGGCAACAATAACACGAAAATAGAAGTACGGAAACCCCAAAACGGTGGTTCCAAGCAATGATTACAAGGGTTCGCTCAACAAATCACGATCCGAAGAATATGAAAGGTTTGAAATGACATGACTTTCGACCGGGTATTACATTCTCCCCCTCTAAAAAGAAGTTTCGTCCCGAAACTTAAGGAATAAATAGTTCGGGGTATTCCACCCGCATCTTCTCTTCTGTCTCCCAAGTCGCCTCCTCGACTCCATGCCTCGACCATTGCACTTTAACCAGTGGAATGGTCTTATGCCGAAGTTGTTTCTCACAGCGCTCAAGAATCTTCACGGGTTTCTCCGGAAAGGTAATATCCTCGGCTACGTCAATCTCACTGTAGTCGATAATGTGGCTCGGATCCGGTACGTACTTCCTCAACTGGGACACATGAAAAACACTATGGACGTGACTCAAAGCTGGAGGCAACGCCAAGCGATAAGCTAAGTCTCCAACTCTGTCCAAAATCTCGAAAGGTCCGATATACCTTGGACTGAGTTTTCCCTTTTTACCGAAGCGGAAAACTCCTCTGGTCGGCGATACTTTGAGCAAGACGTGATCCCCCACCTCAAACTCCAAGGGTCGACGACGAGTATCAGCGTAAGATTTCTGACGACTCTGGGCAGTCAGTAATCGATCTCGGATAATAGAAATCTTTTCCTTGGTCTCCAACAACATATCCGGTTCCGTCCCAACTAGCTCAGAAGCCTCGTCCCAACATAATGGTGACCTACATCACCTACCATAGAGAGCCTCGAAGGGTGCCATTTTGATCGACGCATGCCAACTATTATTGTAAGCAAACTCGATCAACGACAAGTGAAGCTCCCAATCATTACTCCAGTCTAAGGCACAAGCCCGCAACATATCCTCCAACGTCTGAATCGTCCTCTCTGTCTGACCGTCCGACTGAGGATGAAATGAGGTGCTCAATCTCAACTCGCATCCAGTGCACGATGAACGGCTGCCAAAATGCGATACGAACGGCCGTCTCGATCGAAACAATGGTCTTGGGGGTACCGTGTAACCTCACGATCTCGGCGATAAAGGTTCGAGCCAATCTATCCGGTCCCCAAGTATCCTTAATACCCAAAAGTGTGCGGACTTGGTCAATCGATCGACAATTACCCAAATCATATTCGTTCGATCCGAGTTCTCGTATGCGATGATAAAATCCATTGAGATATCTTCCCACTTCCACTCGGGAATGGGAAGTGGTTTCAACAACCCCGCCGGTCGTTGATGTTCGATCTTGACTTGTTGACACGTCAAGCACCGTAATACAAACTCCGTAACATCCTTCTTCATGTTATTCCACCAAAAATTTCGCTTCAAATCTTTGTACATCTTACTCGTCCCGGGGTGGATTGAGTAGGGCGTAGCATGGGCTTCTCGGAGGATTCTATGTCTCAACTCTAAATCGTTCGGAACGCAAAGTCTGCCCTGAAATCTCAGAATACTATCCTCATGTACCATGAAGCGAGGAGCTTTTCCTTTAATCACATCTTCCTTCAGTTGAGAAATCATCGGGTCACTCCACTGCTTCCCTTTGATGTCGTCAACTGAGGACGACGTAATTTCGAGAGTACACAACTGCTCCTGTACTCGTTGAAGCCAAATTTCTATCCCTTGCTCAATTAGGTCTTGACGAATTTTCGTCTGGGACGTAAGAACTTCGAGCATTTGAAGAGATGCTGATTTGCGGCTCAGAGCATCCGCAACGACATTGGCTTTCCCGGGGTGGTAAAGAATTTCCAGATCATAATCCTTTATCAACTCTAGCCAACGTCTCTGTCTCATATTCAGCTCCTTCTGGCTGAAAATATATTTCAGGCTCTTGTGATCGGTATAAATCCGGCACGGTGAACCATACAAATAATGCCGCCAAATCTTGAGTGCGAAGACAATTGCGGCCAATTCTAAATCGTGAGTAGGATAATTCATCTCATAAGGCTTTAATTGTCGAGACGCAAAAGCTATCGTCTTATCATGCCGCATAAGCACACACAAAGCCTTGACCAAGCGTCACTATAAACCGCAATGCCCTCGCTACCATGCGGTAAAGTTAAAATCGGCGCTGAAGTCAATCGTCTCTTGATTCATCAAGCTCATTGTCTCTCATCCGTCCGTATAAACTTTTCGGTCTTACGGAGTAATTTTGTAAGCGGTCGAGCGAGTTTCGAGAACCCTCGACAAACCGACGGTAATACCCAAGAAGGCCCAAAAAGCTACGAACCTCCTTAACATTTTTAGGCGGTGCCCGGCCAAGATCGCCTCGATCTTCTGCGGGTCTACACGAACCCCTTCGGCCGAAATCACATGGCCGAGAAACATAACTTCTTCCAACCAAAACTCACATTTCGAGAATTTTGCATAGAGGTGCTCGGTTCTCAAAATGTCTAAGACCAAACGCAAGTGTCGGGCATGTTCCTCCTTATCCCGAGAATAGATCAAGATGTCGTCAATAAAGACGACTACACACCTGTCGAGGTACTCGATGAATATTTTATTCATTAACTGCATGAATACTGCCGGCGCATTCGACAACCCAAAAGGCATAACTACAAATTCATAATGCCCATATCTCGTCCGGAACGCCGTCTTTGGAACGTCGGACTCCCTCACTCTGAGTTGATAATACCCGGATCTTAAGTCAATCTTCGAGAAAACCGCAGCTCCTTGCAATTGATCAAATAAATCGTCTATACGCGGTAGAGGGTACTTGTTCTTGATGGTTACTTTGTTCAGCTCGCGGTAGTCGATGCACAAACGTAGTGAACCATCTTTCTTCCTCACGAAAAGAACAGGCGCGCCCCAAGGCGAAGCGCTCGGTCTGATGTACCCTCTTTCCAGAAGTTCTCCCAACTGATTCTTCAATTCTTGCATTTCGGAAGGTGCCATCCGGTAAGGTGCTTTAGAAATCGGAGCCGTGTCTGGCTCTAAGTCTACGGTAAATTCTATCTCTCGATCTGGCGGTAATCCCGGAAGGTCGTCCTAAAACATCGGAGACTCATTAACAACCGGAATTGAAGAGAAATCGACTTCGCTTCCTTCCGTTTTCAAAGCATAGCACCAATAGCCCGTACAACCTTTATTTAAAAGTCTTACGGCCTTCATGGCACTGATAAGTAACTTGGATTGGCCCGACTTACGTCCCAAAAATGAGTACTCAGATCCGTCCTTAGTCATCATAGTGATAACTTTGGTACGGTAATTCATAATCGCCTGGTGATTATTAAGCCAATCCTCGCCGAGGATTACGTCCTCGCCTTCCATATCAACTACAATCAAATTTGATAACCATACCATACCGGATATAATCACCGGAAAATCTCTAATCTCCCGGTTCCCCACGATTCTATCCCCGCTCGGCAGTCTCACGATGAAGGGATCGCAGACAGTCAGACAAGTTATATTCAAACGGCGTACACACTCCAAAGAAATAAAAGAATGTGTAGCACCCGAATCAAAAAGCACACGGACTGGATAAGATAAAATATGGATGGTACCTGAAGCCACCGCCGCGTCGGGCTCGTCTGTTCGACGCATCTCATAAACTCGTGGTTGTACCGAACCGACGCTAGAGTTCCCCCCTCCAGCGTTCTGACCCCGTCCCCGGCCCCTGTCAAAATTCTGCTGAGGTTGACCAGCTGGGGCAGAAGCCCGAGTGTCCAAAGTCTGATTCGGCTCGGAACAATAAGTCGCTCTATGTCCCATCTGTCCGCACGTGTGACACTTCAACGGTGGAAAGTGGCATTCCAAATTAATGTGGCCTGAACGGCCACAATTATAGCAAGTCACCGCGCGATTTGAGGTACCCGAAGTGGGACGGTAACCCCTCTTCCCTCTATTAGAACTTGACGACTGTCCCGAAAAACGGTTAGTCGTCTGTGACTTCTGAAAGTTGCCGCCCTTAGAGCCAGAAAAATTTCCCCCGACTTTCTGCTTCTTCGGTTCTTCAACGGTATCATTGTCGGGGCTCAAGATATCATGGGCTAAAGCTCTGTCCTGATACTCTTTCAGTGTGGTACAAGCAAATCCGACCATGTACCGCCGTAAGTCCAAATTCATCCGCATATCAAAATAACGGATCTTATCACGCTCGTTACGTACTTGATCCTTCACATGGATTAATTGTTGGTTATACTCCACGATCGCCTGCGAAACGGGAATATCTTGTGGTTTAGCCTCGAAGAAGGCTCGGATTCGGCTCTCTCGTACCGGCCAAGGGCAAAACTCGGCCTCCAAGAGCTCCTTAAATTCATCCCATGAGGCAATACGATCCTGTGGCTTGATGACCTTCCACCAAGTAGCGGCCTCCTTAGTGAGGAAATACTGAGCAATCGGCACTTTTCTCACCTCGGGGCAATCAACTGCCTCGAAAATTTTCTCCAATTCTGCTAGCCAATCCTCCCAGCCTAACGGGTCTGTGGCACCGCCAAACTGTGGAGGGTGCATACGGATTACATTCTGAAGCAGGGCATCCGTGTTTGGGTTCGGGTTATTCAGCTGAACAGTTTGGGCCAAAATAGTCATCTGAGTAGCCAATTGTTGAAGTGCATTCGCCACTCCAACGTCTGCGTTGTTCCCCTGACCATCTGACTGGTCGTGCTGACTCTCGGTATCGGGATGCACCGAGTTCGACAAACTGGGGTTGGTCGACCCCGCAACTGAACTGATGGAAACGGCCGCGCCACGACCTCTTCCTCGCCCACGGCCACGACCACGGCCACGGCCCCTACCAGCTGACATACTGAAGAACACACAAGGCACGTAAGCACAATTCAATCACGCATCAACAAAGTGTCCGATTCTCAAGAATACCGATAAAAGGAAGCAAAACGAATAAGGAAACACCAGAAGAGTGAGAGGTCTTACAAGTACCGGTCGCGCTGTGATGATGGCAGAGTAGTGATACTGTGGACAATTAACGACTCGATCGACCCAAAAGACCAACAGCCTAGGTATCCATAGACCTAAGCTCTGATACCATATTCTGTAACACCCCCAAGTTATTCAGGGATATTACAGCGCCGTAAGCCCCACCGTGGGACCCACAAGGCTATACATACGCGGAACCATAAATTTTGACCGATAAGGTCTACACACAATGGAATGAAAAACGATACAAAGGTATTCGAAATATAACCAATGCATTCACAAACATCACAACTCAATTCAATACTTCGGCAAACACAGGCCGGAACATCAAGGAAAAAGGAAAACAATACTCGAGTATTCAATAGCCAATCCAGTACAACAACACTGAACGGGAAACTCCAAACATAACTGGAAGAAGGACACAGTATCACACTTGCCCACCATCTTTATGCCGACCCGATACCTGCCCGTCCGCTCTCCTGGAACCTGAAATACATGAAACGTATTTCCCCCATAAAGGGGTTAGCCGTCGAATAGCTAGTGCAAGTATATCAAGTATGAAACACAATACTCCTCGGCAATAAAGTAAATGTAACCGTCAATTCATCAATTCAAGACTAGTATTCCGGAATAACTAAAATCTCATGACGTATGTGAATGCCGTAGAAACGGTTCGTTCATATCATACGCCGTTACATGTAGGAATGCCGTCAAAACGGTTCGTTCATTACATGCCAACATTATTTCATATGAATGCCGTAGAAACGGTTCGTTCATATCAACCATGGAATCGCACCAGAGGCTACGAAACCCTCAGAGGATCATAGGCCCGTCCCGGAGTGGCTAGAAATAATCATACCATCAATATTTCATACTTTCAAAGTCGAGAACGTATAATCATAAATGCATACTTGCCTTTGAGACATCGAGGAACGAACGGAAAAAGGGGTATGAGATTGGTAGGTCCAAGAACGCGCTTCCGGCACCTAAACGATTCGCAAGGAATATGATAATCAATTATCCATATTCAAATTACACGAAGAAACCCCCGAAACCCGTCTACGATTCATAAAGATATACGGATAATCAACTAGAGGTTGGAAAATCGTCCAAACCTCACAAGTCCAAAAACGACATAATTCAACCCGTAAAATCGGAAGAAAACACTCATACGGTATAGATATATCAAAATCTCAAGGTTCTCAAGCTTCAATCGGATAAAACGGACGAATCTACGAAAACCCCCAAAAACCAACACAAAATTCAAAGTGTTCTTGAATAATCTTTCAATAATCCGACGAATACCCAATCATGTCCATAATCACGCATATATCACATCATACACCATGATTTTATCATCCAAAACGTCAAAACCCACACAAAATCGAGAAGTCAAGATGTCGAAGAAATTACCTCTTGAATATTCAAGCGCTATGATCCAAGGAATACGCGATAGATCGACTATCCGGGCTTCCCAACCGAGTGGAAGTGGTAAATCTTCAACACACAAGTGATAGATATGAAAAGAACTCCTCCTCAAACTCTCTCTCTCGCGATAGAAGAAGGAAATGGAGGAAAATGGCTGAAATCTCGCTTAAAAGGCCGAATTATGCAATGACCGCATTGTGTGCCGCGGCTCAAGATAGGTGTGCCATGCACAGCCTAAAATTGTTCCCTGTGTTTCGGCGGTGTGCCGCGGCTCACTCGGGTGTGCCGCGGCACCGGTACTGGCGGAGTTTTGGGCCGAGGATGCAACACCGGTGTGCCGCGGCTCAAGATAGGTGTGCCGCGGCAATGACTCAGCAGTGTGCCGCGGCATGCCGGAGTGTGCCAGCGGCACCTGCAGACACGCTCGGCTAAATTTAGGAAATGTGTGCCGCGGCGCACACTCCTTGTGCCGCTGCTCACACCCCTTCGGTCCTAAAATGATGGAAAATGACCCGGGAAGAGAATAAAAGTAATAGGATTCAATGTCCGGGCAACAATAACACGAAAATAGAAGTACGGAAACCCCAAAACGGTGGTTCCAAGCAATGATTACAAGGGTTCGCTCAACAAATCACGATCCGAAGAATATGAAAGGTTTGAAATGACATGACTTTCGACCGGGTATTACACCTTTGTACGAAGGGAGATCGGACCCCGAAACCCACCTAAGCAAGTTCCGGATCTACATGACTGGGTGTGGGGCATCAGACGCGGCCAAGTGCCGAATCTTCCCGTTAACATTGGGCGAGCTGGCCCATAGGTGGTACGTCTCACTACCATCACGATCGATCATCTCCTTTGAGAAACTGGCGAGTGACTTCACGTCATACTTCGCCACCAAGGTCACTAGACCAGAAGGCCCCCACCGCATGATGAAAATCAGGCAGGGGGAAGACGAATCCGACGCAGATTACATCGACCGAGTAGACGAAATCGTCCTCACCGGCGAGCCCATCAGCGACGAGCTCGCTCTCTATTCGGTCCTGGGGGGATTCTACGGTCACTCACCCATGGTTAGACATCTGACGAAGGATATCCCCCCAACCTACGCGATCTTCCGCGCTAAGGCTGCCGGCTTTCTGGCTAGGCAAAAGCTGCTCACTCTCCGCCTAGGTGAGGAAACGCCACCTCCTGTCCGAAAGACGGCGATCGTCAACACCAAGAAGGCGGTCACCAAGCCATCCGACGATCTCAGGGCCTTCGAGAATGTGGAAACCCATCTCCTCCACAAGTTCAACCGAACTCCAGCCCACATTTTCTACGCCATCAAAGGGCGCGAACCGCTAAACAAGCCAAAGACAATAAGGGACCATGGTCATCTGGACCACAATCAATATTGTGCCTACCACAAGGGTTCCGGCCACAACACCAACCAATGCCGCGACCTCCTCAGACAACTCTGGATATTGTTCGAAGAAGGCAAGTTGGACAGCTTATTGGCTTAGCCGGAGCCCCTCCAAATCTCCCAACACGATCGCCCAAGTCAAACGCGAACAGGCCGGAAAGCTCATACGAGCCAACCCCTCGATCAACCTCGGCGACCGTATCTGCATGCTTCAATCAAGAGAAGGGAACTTCGGAAGCCTCTCCACGATTTCCCACCTCATTGAACAAAAGGCTACTGCCTGAGCTAACGATTCAAAAAAGAGGATGACTCGCTCGCCCTCTAAAGTTCGTCATCAACATGATGGACCTAGGCAGCGATCGCCTCCCCCAGCACAACATATACCATCAAGGATCGTCGTCTGACATGATGGTCCGAGGTAGAAGAGTGCCGCCATGGTCTCGAAAATCGATTAAACCGACGATCCGTCCATGCAAGGTTCCTTTGGGCTTCGATCGTTCGCCCTTCGTTTAAATAAGAGGCGGGCGTAGCCGAAGGTCTCTCTAAAATAAATCAGAGGATTACTCGCTCGCTCTCTAAAGTTCGTCATCTACATGAAGAACCTAGACAGGCGATCTCCTCCCCTTACACAACGTATACCGTCGAGGATCGTCATCTGACTTGATGGTCCGAGGTAGAAGAGTGTCGCCATGGTCGTGGAGGATGATGGAACCGTTCTTTGCGCCCATGCAAGGTCCCTTTGGACCACGATCGGCCGCCCTTCGTTTAAATACGAGGCCGGCGTAGTCTGAAGGCCCTCCAAAACTAATCTGTGGACACGTTCGCCCGCCCTCAAAGGTCCATCGCTTAAAGTGGTGGGTCCTTCTCGGACAATGCGATGCGTCCCTCCCCCCGTCTCAACGTATACCGTCGAGGTTCGCCATCTTAATGGTGGGCCGAGGTAGAAGCAGAGCTAACAAGCCGCGGAAGTGGAGTTGATTAATCCAACGACGCCCCGCGCAAGGAATCTTCCAGACCAAGACCGCACGCCCTTCGTTTAAATACGAGGCGAGGCGCAGCCTTCGGAGGACCCTACCAATTAAGTGAGTCGCGAGAACTTAGCCATCAGACGGAATGTCGCTCGCGCACAAGACATGATCGTGGAGATCGGTCCATCGAACTCCGCGATCGTGCACGGTTCCTCAAGACCGAGATGGACGGCCTTTCGAGGATTCGACAAAATTGAAGACCGCTCGCTCAACGATTTATTTTCGTCCCCTTACTTTCACTACGTGAACAAAAACAAGGGGGAAGAGTGCGGAGCTAGTTATACAACGATCGTCCCTATTCAATTACATACGGAGATCGACATTATTCAGATGTTTGTGCAGCGATCGAATTTGTTGTAAAAGTTATCTATATGAGTTTATCAATTCACTTAGAGCTATACACGCAACAATCTCTCCTCACACATTTGTACGAAGTCATGCAAAGACTCAGAAAAGCAATCATTCAAGTAATAAATTGGAGAAACAAACATTCATTTCATTACTTGAAAAATCAGAGTACATACACGGTCGCCCGAAGGCCTAAGTATTACAAGAGAAAGCTACAAAACTACAAGACAAAAAGCTAAAACAATAAGAACGAAGAGCCTCAGGCCCCTGCCTGGCCTTCGCCTTCATCTACTGGATCCGCCCGCGACCCTTCGCCAGCTTCCGAGCGGCCTCCCCGTCCTCCTGAGCGTCAGGATGTACGAGGTTCGCCGGAGTCGAGTACCAGCTCAGGTCTACGCCGATGTCCGCAAGATCCAAGATCGGCATGGAGAAAGCAGGATGGAGAGGATGCTCCAACGCATACGCCTTGAAGTTCTCGGCTAGAGGGCCGATCTCCAGTCCTCCCTTCTTAGAAGCTCGGAGCGAGTCAGCGAACGCCATATAATAGGCAAACTCACTGACAAACTCCACATTAAGAAAGGGATCGGCCACGGTCGCCTCTAGCTTCCCTTTCAGCTCCGCAACCGCCTGTTGCGCACCCTGGAGCTCGACTTCCCTTGCAGTCGTCTCTTCCCTCGACGCCGCCAGCTCGCTAGTCAGCCGAGCGACAGTCACCTTCAGTTGATCGGCCTCCTTCTCAGCGGCCGCCTGCAACCGTCGGGCATCTATCATCCGGTCCCGAAATCGGTCAACCGTCGCCCGGGCTTACTCGGCATCCTGTCTCGCTAGCTCAAGCTCATGACTCGCCCGTTTAGCTGCATCCAAGGAGTCCTTCTCCATTGCCACAATCCTGTCGGCGAACTCGGCGTTCTCTCTCCGAGCCACCTCGAGATCCGCCTACAGACGTGTAGTGGAAGGACGCCCTTCAAATCCTTGCACAGCCTGGGCAGCCATCGTCGCCGCCTGGAGAGAGAGAGCAAAAGCAGCCTGCATTGTACTCCCAGATCGCTGACGAGCGATCGCATCTAAATCGGTCATCCAGGCCTTCGGCAAAGCAGAAACGGCCCGGTTGACATATAGCGGGACATCGCAGGCCTGGTGAGGAGATCGGCTCGCCAGAAAATTCAGCACCATCGGCGGGCAAGATGGATTAATGCTACGGATCCTGCGTCGAACAACAAAAAGTTAGCACATCTCCCACGCAAATGACAAAATTCAACAAACAAACAAAGTTTACCTCTCGGCTCTCTCAGGATCGCGGCCGAAGTATGGTTTCCCGCGAGGGGTCTCTGCCTCGGCGATCGCCATCTCCCGTAAGAAAGCCGAAGAGGGCGTAGGCTCATTCATCGGAGGAGCAGCGGTGATCGGAGGCGCAGCGATCGGCACCTCACTGGCAGGGGCAGAAACTGGAGTTTCTCCCAACCTCTGCCGTTTGCGATTCGTCCGGATCCCCTCCTACCGAACTTCCTCCTCAGCCACGATCGGCTCTATGCGAGGCTCCACCTCCGAAATAAGAGGTAACGCCACAGGAGGAGCCCGAGATGACTTCTTCTGGTGAAGACGGCTAAGAACTCCGGGATTCGACATGGCTATCTCCGCTGGAGGCTCCGAGAAACGAGGAAAGCAGACTTCTGCAATAAAGAACAATCAAACCGCGGTCAGACACACTCTCCAAGCAGGACGATCGCCAAGCAATTGGAGATCGCAGAAACTCATACCTGAGACCGAGAGATGACGTGGAAAACTGAATAGCCGAGCAGACAGCCAACGACTCTCCTTGTTGATCCGGCGAGCGTCTAGGTCGTTGATAAGTGTCAGTTTTGTACACTTATCCATGGTTTGTATCGATAAAATTCACCCATAATTGAGCTAGTCTACTCGTTTTTTGCTTTTAATTTATTAGTTTTAATAATTTTATTTTTATCGGATGATGATCGGATTAAATAACTGAATTACTCAAGAAACAACATGTTTAATAAATATTCTATTTATTGAATTTTGATATATTCATGTTGTAGGGCTTTCCGAGATGAATTCGGCAGTCTTTCCGGATTCAAAATCAGAGTAATATATCAAAAGTTATCATCCGAAGAAGATCTGGGGCAAAAACGCAAAGTCTGAGAAATTCTGGGCCGAAAACGTAACTATCCAAGCTTCAAATGAGCAAATTTACGAAGCCGAGTTACGGCCATAACATTCAGGGGTTACGGCCGTAAGTCACCCTAGTTACTACGTAACTCCGAATGTTACTACGTAACTCTTGATGCATTACTATGATTTGTCTAATTTTTATACTTTTGTGTATTATTGAGGGGATGGTGGCATTGATCCGATCTAATGTAATAATGCTGGAGTTTTGGAGCTATTAGATGACTTTAGGTGTATAAATAGACCCTTAGATCCTTCATCATTCATCATTCATCTTATAATTTTCCATTTTCTTGTAAACTTTTCTTTTTGTGTGAAGAACACACTTGTGTTCTTGAGTGATCTTTGTAAGTGTGGTATAACATATGTTGTTCGGAGAGTTTATTGTTTCTATCTCCTTTATCTACTAAGGGAGTTAGGATCAATTCTTTCTCTTGATTCAACTAAACATGACCACCAAAGCTTGTAACATGTATAATAAACCCTTCATGGGCTAAGTAATCTTTAGTTGGGATTATAAACAAGGTTAGTCATGTTATTTATGTTTGTATAAAGATCTATTATGAATTACTTATTATTGTGTGTGATTTTCATTGTTTGAACAATCTTTATTTATTTGGCCAATAAATGACGATATTAATGGTCTTCATATGTTTCAAAGAAAATATGTTTGATTAGATCAAATGATCTTCACTCTAAGTTGTTCTAGGGATAGAAATATACCCCTAGTCCTTAGATGATTCTTTGAGTTATTTTCATAAATCCTAATGCTATGTATTGAAGTCAATCAACATAGAAATATAGTGGATTGATTCAATATGTAAGGGGCGTTTTATAGTTCGAAAGAGAAACCGTCTTTTTAAGGAAAATCGAATCTACACAACATAATAAGTAAATTCATCTTATGATCTCCAATACATCTTTTATAACTAATGACGAACTAAGTTTGTAATCCCAACTATTTCATTTTATCAATAATCAATCTATTATTATTGCTATCTTTTTATTTCCTTATAATATTAGAACTATTATTGCAATTTCTTTGCAATTATTAAACCAAACTTTTTAATTGTGTGTTTCACTCATCTTAAGTATCTATAAAAATAGACTAATAGTGTATAATTCAAATTATAACAAAACTTCCTTGTGGGATCGATAAACCGGACTCAAAAAGTCCACTTTACTACTTGATACGATATCGTGCACTTGCGATAGTTACACTAAAAGCGTGTCAAGTTTTTGGCGCCGTTGCCGGGGAAGTATAAGTTATATTTGAAATCTTACATTGTAAACTATTTTTATAAGTACAAATTTCTCGACGTTGTAACTTAGTACTCAATTGTGCTTGTCCGGTCAAGTGGCGGATAACGATACTCCGTGACTATTAAAGTCGGATTTTTCAGTTTCCCACAACAACTGATATTTGTAGATATTTTCTTCAATTATTTTCATTGTCATTTTATTTTTATTTTTTTTTATTATGGAAGAAACATTGTATAAAATCGAAAAAAGATTTCCCTTTCTAAGCAAAAATGCAATTTTAAAAATTTACAAGACAAGGCTTGAAAGGATGAGGTTGCTTACAAATAAAAGCATACCTTTTGACATAAGATTCATTATCGAAGCCAAAGTAAGAATAGAAGGTGAATTCACAGAAACACCGACTAGATTTTTACCAGGGCTTGGAAAAAGTTCATATGCCAAGAAACGATGAGCAAAGATGCTAGTTGTTTGCTATAAATATGCTAGATGGAACTGTAATGTAAAATGTCGATCTTTAGGAATTCCATCTACAAACAGAGAAGATAAAATTCAGTTCATTAATGATGGTCTGAATAAGGAGAATTTAGATAATATCGAAATTTCTCTTGACACGCATCCTAGTGGACTTGTGTATTACGGAATTCAATGTTTGTGAAATAAATTCAAACCAGAATATGAACAACGTCTTGGGAATCTGACGTTAAAAGACCATGTTTGCCAATTTGTAAGAAAATTGGATGGGAAGATTCTCCCCGACTCATAAAAGGCGTTTAGGCCGTTTCTGAACGTAAAATCAGAGGAAGATGTGAGCCACAATCACAACTACTGTACATACGCGTAAGTATCTTTTATTTTTGTCGTGTGGTGAGATTTTCTGAATAAAAAATGTGATACGCGATAAAAGCTTTCATTATTCTATTGAGTAGTTGAAGCACAATCAAACGCAATCACAAACTTGTTAAACAATTTTTACCTTCTTTTTCTTCTATAAATAAACTTTCTACTGGTTTCTTTCATTCATCCCTCAAACTTGCACTTTTCTCTGTTTCTCTCTAAAAAAAAAAATTTCTTTTCAAAAATGGAGTCATCATCTTCAACAAAAAAATTTAACACAGTATGCTTTTTTGGTGTAGATAATTCTGGAAAAGAGGCATGCTTTATCAAGGTACCACAACTTGGGTCGTACCTTAGGAGAAAAATGCATTCATGTAGTTTACGGAGGAGGAAGTCTAGGATTAATGGGACGAGCTGCTGCTTCTGCCTATATGGAAGGAGTAAGAGTGTTGGGAATAATCCCAAAACCTCTGGCTGAAAGTAAAATCACCGGGTCAACTATTGGAGATGAGTTTAGATCTGTGAATATGCAAGATCGCATAACTCACATGATAAATAATTCTGGCGCCTTTATCGCCCTTCCCGGTGGTTTTGGCACCCTTGAGGAACTTTTTCATGTGGTTAGCAGAGCCCAGCTAAATGTTCATCAAAAACCAATAGGTGTGCTTAATGTCAATGGTTTCTTTGATGGTTTACTGTCTTTCATCGACTACTCTGCTGAAAAGGGTTTTATTTCCGAGCGTGCAAAACGAATCATAGTCGTTGCAACAACACCAGAAGAACTAATCAAAAAACTCAATGAATTTGTTCCTCAACCAGATCCAGATCTAGCTAAAATTGTCTGGGTAGAAGATTTTACCGTGAGAAAACGAAAAGTGGATTCATTCCTCTCCCTTTGATAACCCATGTCGGACCTCTTGTATTTTTACTTTCTGTCGTGTGTAATAATCGTGCTAAATGATGGCAGCTTAAGGAGTTTCTTCTTGATCTCTTGACGCGCATCTATTCGCGATTTATGTATTTTTATTTTATTACTGTAATGTTTATTGTGTGCTTTTTTTTTTATAAAAACTTTGATGGCAGCGTAAGACGACTCTTCGGACTTTCTTGATGCGCATCTTAAAAATTGTGTTATACTTACGAGTATATTTTATTTTCTTTTGTTGTGTGCCTCGTATATTTAATCTCTTGCAGATTCTAAAATACGTTAGCTCAGACATCAACTTTCTTAACAGGGAGTATTCTGCTTTTCTGCATTGATTTTTTATTTTTAAACTGAGGACAGTTTTATTTTCAAGTTTGGGGGTGGTTTGTTTAATTATTTTGGTGTGTTTTGATTGATTTGGTTATTTGCCTTAATTTTTTTTTATTATATATATATATATTCATTTATAGTATTTTGATTTTTGAGATTTCTAGATCTGGTCATAACACCAATAAATTAGCTATATACAAGCTTCTAAAATCGTTTTAACCGGTAAAATAAAAAATTGTATATTCCAAAAAAATTTGTGCCTTAATCTCTCTTTCCAAGCCTTGTAATTATCATATAAAATCGAGTCATTCGTTACCTTGAGAAAAGAAGAATCAATTGGTTGATGAAAAATAAAAGCGAAATTTACTTAATTTGTGGAGTTTTGATTTTTCATGCTTAACTAAAAATAATTTTCGCAAAAATTCTATTCCCTAAAAAAGAGTCATTGGTGAAAAGAGCTACACGTTAGCAAATAACGGTGAAAGCTATCACCTAAAAAAATGACGAAAAGGAGAAGTGTTGAGCAAAGAATAATGCCTAATTTTGGAAGTCTTAAATTTTGCGAAAAATAAAGGACTAACCATTGTTGGTGCGTAGTCATAGCCTCGTAAAAATTGGTGAAAAGAGCTACACGTTAGCAAATAACGGTGTGAAAGCTATCACCTTTTTACGAAAAGAAAAATAATGAGATAGAAATTGTGTTAGTGAAAAGAGCTACACGTTAGCAAATAACGGTGTGAAAGATATCACTAAAAGGGATGTAGTTTATGAGCAGATTTGAATTAATTAGCAGCTGAATTTCAATACACTCAATTTTGTGAAAATCACAATATTTGATGACGCCAATGAAATTCTTCTTCATATTGAGTCGAAAAATAAACGAGTGATCGAGAGCAACCATTAAAGGGAGTCGTGTGTATCACGAGTGGGAAAGAAATAATCAACCTTTTGGGGGGGAAACCTTACATTTTGGAATTACAAAATAAAAACCGTGTTTTAACTTCAAAAACATTAGTAGATTTATTTTGAATCTTGATTCATTTCTATCTACTTTATAAAGCTGGTTGTTGTTTATTAATGGCATTTTGATCTCCTTTTCTCTTTTTATATTTTAATTTATGTGTGTATTAATTTTCTTATTTTTTTATTTATTTTTATTTTTATTTTTGGAGTGTGAATAATAAAGAGTCTTGCTCGGGACTAGCAAGAATTCAAGTTTGGGGGTGTGATAAGTGTCAGTTTTGTACACTTATCCATGGTTTGTATCGATAAAATTCACCCATAATTGAGCTAGTCTACTCGTTTTTTGCTTTTAATTTATTAGTTTTAATAATTTATTTTTATCGGATGATGATCGGATTAAATAACTGAATTACTCAAGAAACAACATGTTTAATAAATATTCTCTTTATTGAATTTTGATATATTCATGTTGTAGGGCTTTCCGATACGAATTCGGCAGTCTTTCCGGATTCAAAATCAGAGTTATATATCAAAAGTTATCATCCGAAGAAGATCTGGGGCAAAAACGCAAAGTCTGAGAAATTCTGGGCCGAAAACGTAACTATCCAAGCTTCAAATGAGCAAATTTACGAAGCCGAGTTACGGCCGTAACATTCAGGGGTTACGGCCGTAAGTCACTTAGTTACGGCCGTAACTCCCGAATGTTACTACCGTAACTCTTGACAGATTACTATGATTTGTCTAATTTTTTATACTTTTGTGTATTATTGAGGGGATGGCTGGCATTGATCCGATCTAATGTAATAATGCTGGAGTTTTGGAGCTATTAGATGACTTTAGGTGTATAAATAGACCCCTTAGATCCTTCATCATTCATCATTCATCTTATAATTTTTCATTTTCTTGTAAACTTTTCTTTTTGTGTGAAGAACACACTTGTGTTCTTGAGTGATCTTTGTAAGTGTGGTATAACATATGTTGTTCAGAGAGTTTATTGTTTCTATCTCCTTTATCTACTAAGGGAGTTAGGATCAATTCTTTCTCTTGATTCAACTAAACATGACCACCAAAGCTTGTAACATATATAATAAACCCTTCATGGGCTAAGTAATCTTTAGTTGGGATTATAAACAAGGTTAGTCATGTTATTTATGTTTGTATAAAGATCTATTATGAATTACTTATTATTGTGTGTGATTTTCATTGTTTGAAGAATCTTTATTTATTTGGCCAATAAATGACGATATTAATGGTCTTCATATGTTTCGAAAGAAAATATGTTTGATTAGATCAAATGATCTTCACTCTAAGTTGTTCTAGGGGATAGAAATATACCCCTAGTCCTTAGATGATTCTTTGAGTTATTTTCATAAATCCTAATGCTATGTATTGAAGCCAATCAACATAGAAATATAGTGGATTGATTCAATATGTAAGGGGCGTTTTATAGTTCGAAAGAGAAACCGTCTTTTTAAGGAAAATCGAATCTACACAACATAATAAGTAAATTCATCTTATGATCTCCAATACATCTTTTATAACTAATGACGAACTAAGTTTGTAATCCCAACTATTTCATTTTATCAATAATCAATCTATTATTATTGCTATCTTTTTATTTCCTTATAATATTAGAACTATTATTGCAATTTCTTTGCAATTATTAAACGAAACTTTTTAATTGTGTGTTTCACTCATCTTAAGTATCTATAAAAATAGACTAATAGTGTATAATTCAAATTATAACAAAATTTCCTTGTGGGATTGATAAACCGGACTCAAAAAGTCCACTTTACTACTTGATACGATATCGTGCACTTGCGATAGTTACACTAAAAGCGTGTCAGTCGTCGTCCAGCAAACTTCGTATCCGCTCCCAGACGATCAAAAAGTCGAAAGGAAGCTCGTCGATCGTCGGAATATGGAAACTGCAAAAGGAAAACCAAATTAGATCGGTTCAGAACATATCCGAGCAAAGGGAGAGTCAGAACCCTTACCCGGATTCCTCTCCCGAAAGCCAGTGGGAATATTCAACTCGTCCATGGGATTGTTGCTCGCTAATGCCTTCCATGAACCGCCGACCCAAAACCACTTCGCCGGGTCGCCCTGCACCTTGTTCGGGACTCCGAGGATCACCCGACTAGATCGGCCTTGAATATGATAGCCTCCGACCGACCCTTTCTGAGCCGTCAGCTTGAACAGATGGTTCATCTCCAACGGCGAAGGAAGGCAGTACAGTCGGTGACCGCCGAACAAGGTGAGAGTGCAAATGATCTGGAGCCAGGCATTCGGCGTCAACTGGAGCGGCGCCACGTTCCAAGCAGCCAGCAGATGGGAGACAGAAAAAGACAGAGGGAACCGCAGTCCAGCCTCCATGATTGCTTCGTTCACGGCGACCATTCCCTCCGGAGGCTGATCGGCTCGCTCATTCTCGGCCGGCACAAAAAGATCCACATCTGAAGGGACATGTGTTAGGCGTATTTTTATGCGCTTTTATATCATTATTTTATATCCATCTTGAGCCTAAATCAGCATAAATGAGCTTTTAATGCATTATTTTTATATGTTGTGCAGGAAATCAAAGTCCAGAAGCCAAAACGATGAAAAACGGACGAAAACAGCAGTTTTTTGTCATGAGCCGCGGCACACACCAAGTGAACCGCGGCACACGAAGACAATCAGCGGATAATGTGCACACTGTACTGTGTGCCGCGGCACACATTAAGTGAGCCGCGGCACACAAAGCGCAAAAAGAAGCCACTGCTTCTGACAAAAATATGCTGACCGCGGAGGTAATAAAAGTTGGGCCGCTTGGGCCTTTGTTTTTGTTGGGCCGTGAAAGCACTTTGAGGAGAGGAGCTGGAGGAAACCATTTGATTTTTGCCTGGGAGAGAAAAAAAAAACCTACGGGTTATTGAAAAAAGAAACAAATATAAAAGAGGGCACAGCAATTGAAAGAAGGGGATTGGCGTGGAGAGCAGGTTGGATTTCGGCGGAAGAAATAAAAGAATACACGGAGGAGATTTCTGGGGACGACAAGACCACGGATCCCTGCGGTTTTTCTGCATCTTAGTTTTTTGATTTATTCGAGTAGGATTTTGATTATAGCCAATTCCATGACGGTTTGATTATTTATTATTATTTCGATTTACTCGTTATTCTATTGAATTGGATTCTTCTTACTGTTCTTAATGCTTTTTAATTGTCTGGCCAACAATTAATTTGTTTTGAATGTCTTTATGGATTCGGGAGATGAAATTTAGGCATAGTTCTTGTGAGACGAATCATAATTTTCTTGAGATAGGGATATACTCATGGAATTGTGAAGTTGTTATTGTGGGAATTCTTGAACTGTTTTATCTATTAATTATCTGATTCGAATAGGGATATATCGAGTTAGTAATTCGTAGTATTTTCTATCGACCTTGGGAAAGGCTTTAGAATAATTTAGGAATTCCTGGCTTACAATCAATTGAATAACAGTGAATTGAATCGAATAAATATCATTCCCGATTGTTTGAGGTGAAAATCAATATCCTACCCCTTATTAGTATTATTATCATTATTATTATTAGTACTATTATTTATTTTCTGCAATTAGCTTAGATATAAACTCTATTTAATTGTTCTTCAAATAAAATTGTGAGTTGATTAAATTTTGGTACTTAGTGAAATCACCTCGAGGAACGATACTTTACTTATCACTTTATTACTTGTTGACACCGTGCACTTGCGGCATATTGTGAGGGATTTTCCCACAACAAGTTTTTGGCGCCGTTGTCGGGGACTAATTTTTCGCTAATATCAATACCAAGCGACTCTAATTTTAATTTGAAGTTTTTTTTCTTCTTTGTTTAGTCTCTTTATTTTTATTTTCTTCATTATGTTTTCCTATGAGCATCGTGACCCTTGGCATTTCATAAATTTCGATGCTCTTAATAATTTGCCAAATAGGGTCAGTCAGCCCCCTCCCCCAAAACAAAAGACCATGCTTGAAATTTATGTAGACGTTCTTAAAAATCCTGATAGTACCCTTTTTGAGCTACAATGCGCACATCGTGGTCTTGAGGGTCACTACGGTTATTTTCCAGCTCATTTATTTAATAGTGAAGTTGAGGGGGAGGTTGAGAAGAATGACATGTTGAGTTTTAGGGTCAGCCAGCCCCCTCCCCCAAAACAAAAGACCATGCTTGAAATTTATGTAGACGTTCTTAAAAATCCTGATAGTAGCATTTTTGAGCTAGCATGTGCACATCGTGGTCTTGAGGGTCACTACGGTTATTTTCCAGCTCATTTATTTAGTAGTGAATTTGAGGGGGAGGTCGAGAAGAACGACATGTTGAGTTTTAGGGTCGATCCCCCAGCACCCAATGATTTCATAAAGTGTGATGAGCCTAGAGAAGAAGTTATCATTGATGATGTTTCCAAAGAAATTCCATTAAATTGTCATCAAACTTCGACTAATAAGGTGAATACTTTTGTGCCAAAAATTTTATTAACGGTGCCACGCATAATTTTTCCTAAATCCACAATGGGAGAGATTGACCCCATTACTCATGATTTTGTTGAGGCTGATTCTTCGAGTTCTAATGAGGTTGTGCATGATAATTCTTTATTATTTGCCCATTCGAACTCTGCTTATTTTTTCATGCCTTATCATTATTATATTCTTCCATCATTTTTTGGTTGTCCGCATAATTATTCTTACTCATTATTTTTGGCAACCGGGCATGAGCCAAAGCCTCCCCTATGGAATAAGAGGCTTATTGATTGCAAGAAGGGGGTATTTGGCAATCTCCCAAGAAAAAAGCCACGTTAAATTTTTTCGCCACGTCGTGCTCAAGACGTAAAATAGAGCGCTGGATGGGAGGCAACCCATCATTTTTACTTGCTTTCTAGTTAGTTGTTTTTATTTGATTTTTCGTTATTAATTTTTTTCTTTGTTTTTGTTATTTCATTTGGATTCGTGTATTCTTGTTGGCCCTTATTTCTCTGATATTTCTTTTTAACCCCTATGAGTTATTATTCTTCATATTCTAGTCTGTCTTGATTTAATGTCTATTGTTATCTCATGACTAGAGAATAAGTTTGGGGGTCCTCGTGATGTTGGGCATTATTTGAAGTATGGATTGACCGACGTTTCCACTCAGACATGTGCGGGTGTTCAAGAAGACATTTGGAATAAGTTTCACTTTTCCTTATCTCTTTTATTTTCACATGAGTTTTATTATTGATAATATTATGTGTAGTGGACTTTATTTTGCATGCTGTTGATGGTTTTTGCAAGCTTGAATTTTTCGTGAATTTTCCGTGCTTCCATGTGTAAAACTGATGTTACGATACTGATTTCTCTTTGAAGAAACAGTTGACTTTTGGTCGAGTTGCAATCAGCGATATCTGTTTCTGTTGAGTATTCAATTAGGTCCGAAATTTTATCGTTTTTGTAGAAATTTTAGCAGATAAGAAAGGAGACATACGTGTTTTCAAATCACCGTTTATACGTTTGGTTAAACTTTTTGCGTAGCTCGTCATCCAGTACCATGAGTCTTGTTGGCATTTAAATTGAGTTTAGAGACGGACAGTTTTTCCCACGAAAAAGTCGAGATATTGATTGTTCTATGATGGGAAGTCTAGTAACCGGGGGTATTCACGTGACCCGTTGTTTACTCTCGCGTAAAACGGCGACCCTGAATAGATTAATAATTTAGAAATATCGCATTACCGATGATGGGAAGCCTAGTAACTGGGGGTATTCACGTGACCCGTTGTTTACTCTCGCGTAAAACGGCAACCTTGACATGCGGGACTTGCTATTCGAGTTTTTTCTCCGCTGTAGAGGGGGACTTAGTAACTAGAAGCATCCATGTGCCCCATGAGTGTCTTTTACGTCAAACGGTTTCCCGATACATGAGAATGGAAATCCACCCTAGGATCATCCCGATGAAATATCCCGAGAACCGAAACCTAGTGGTTAACTCGAATCATATTATTGATCATACATAAGGGAATGCTGTCCGAGGAGTAAGTTTAATAATGAAACTCTTGAATTTTGCCTCTAGACTGTGGGATTGGGCGAATTGGCTTGTTTAATCTAACCCTTCATATTGACGGTCGGTTAAATTCACGCTTGTTAATCTTTGAGCTTGATTTTCTCCATGAACGATTGATTAGGACTGAAATTGGTTACTTAGTGGAATCAGTGTCCTGGATGTGACTCACTATTACGATACTTGTATTATTCTTTGAGATTTTCAGAGTAGTATTGATTAAGTTGAGCACTATGGATTCGCATGATCATTCACGATACATTTTGTTTAAAATTAAAAATTGTTTGCTTGAGGACAAGCAAAGGCTCAAGTTTGGGGGTACCTCGTCCTCCAGACGGCCAGGTCCTTCCTGGTCGCCGAGCTCCTTATCCGGCCAAGGGACCATAGAGATCGCTGCGCAGCCCGAAACAGCGATCGCCTAGGAGATTGATGAGCGATCGAGTACTCCCGGTAATTGAATTTAGGAGACGGGCCAGCCAACCTCTCCATGATTTCAGCGAAGGCCAAATAGGCCTGGCCAAAAACACTATGCTGCTCCCAGTAGGCCCTCACCGCCGAGTCTCTCTCCATCTGCGACCGTCTTGGCTCAACGGCCGCCTCCCTGGCAACGTCGGCTTCATTGAACAGCGCATCGACTTCCGCGGGGTCACTACCGGCACGGATAGCCTCGACGGCCGTCTCCAGATGGAAATCTGCGGAGGATCCTCCCCGGGCAGTCGAAGCCCCGGCGGCGGAGGTGGTGCCCACTCCGTGCGAAGAAGATGTTCCAGACATTCTCGAAATAAGAAGAGGAGAAAAGGAGTGTCTTTTCTTACCAAGGATCGAGTCGATCGACGATCAGCAGTCGAAATCTCTAGAAAAATCTTCAGCAAAAGTCTTCTTCTCCGATAAAGCGCATAAGGGTCTTAACACTGCAACCCAGCGCCTTTTTATAGGAGATGACAGGGACTTCTATGCAATTATGGAGAATCTCAGGGGTTGGAGTGCAACCGTTGCAATTAAATGACTCCCTTGAAATCCGCGATGCGTCGTTTCGAGGGCACGCCAGACGAGGAGTCGCAGCTAACCGTCGGTATCCCCCAACAGGAACCCGACACGTGCCCCGGAGACTTTTCCACGTCCATTATCATTTCCCGCTCATTTCAGCGACCGACCAGGTCGTCCAAGTCCAAACCAATCCACTCAAAGACGATCGCCAGTTCCGTAAAATGCGGAGTCACTCATCATAATTCAGCGATCGCCAACAGAACCACCTCACCCCACGTTTCCAACATCGGAGCGAGCTGGGGGGCAATTGTTGTGCGGTGATTTGCACGCCTCGACGGCGATCGGTATAAATGCCGAGCGACCGAGTCAACAACCAATCAAACTACGACGAACTCGCCTAAGCGGAGATAACAGTCCACCTTCGAGTATCTAGCGATCGACTCTCAAGGCGATCGCCTTTGGCGTCTACCGAACGTCTTTGGTGCCCGACCTAAGACGACCGTCCTGTGCCGCGATCAAGACCTTCGTCCGTCAAAGTCTACGAAGACTCGATCTCAAAGCAGCGCCCATGTGCAGATCCGCGAAAGGCGCCGCATAACATGGATCGTTGACCACAGCCTGTCACCACCTTATCACCTACCGACAAACCAGCCGAAAGGTACAAGGTGGGACCGCCCGTGACAGCGACTCAAACGCGTGCAGACTTCTCATTGGACCGCACACTGGTCACAAAGAACTCCTCGGACTTTAAGGAGACCACCATGTGCTAAAGACGATCGCCCGCTTATTATAATGCAGAGGCGATCGCCAAGATCTCCCGATCTATAAATAGAGGACCTCCAAAGAATCGGAAAAAGGTTCGGAAACACATTCATAAAAACGTACACATACGTGCATCTCCGGAAAATACATACACATTCCTTCAGGCTCTCGGTTTCCTCTCTTGGATCTACCTCAGGATTTCTCTCTCAGCACCTCTCATCCAGAAGACGGTCGGCAGAGGCAAGAACTCCCTGCAGTACAGACTCAACGAGATTCACAAGCCTAGGAACTCAAACATACAGCTAATACACACGGTGAGAGATGTCTCACCGCCGTCACAGCTCATCAACATTGTTACAAGAACTCACAGAGCATCATATCTGGTTCTTCCGGCAATCTTCACGCTCAATAGCTAAGATAACTAGGGTCTTTACACTCATTGTAATTGTACTCTAACATTAATACTTGTACCCCAGAATATTTGTATTAATAACATCTCGCGAGAGCATTCAAGCCCGGGACTAACAACCCCGACAAATCTTGTGTTATTTACCTTCTCTACGGAAGTGCTCTCGCACTTTGTTTGCTATCTATCCATTCCAGCAATATCTATCTCCGGATAATATTTTGGGTAGCAACAGAGTGGAATGTTTTGCTCTCAAATACACGGACTAGTTTCTATATGTATATTTACGAGTTAGGAATGCCAGTAACAACCAGTAAATAAAGAAACATCCATTGCCTTATATTAATGATTTACATAATTACAAGTACAATGCCCTCACTCAACATCCTCTGAGTGGCATTCGAGAGCATACTCCTAACAATTTAACTCCCAAAACTCAAATGTCCAAAAATTTTCCTTTTTCTTTAATTTTTTGTAAAGACAAATAATATGAGATGACATGTGTTTTTGAATGTTTTGCAACTCTCTTTTAATATTAAGTTAGATTATTATTATTATTATAATAATAATTATTATTATTATATACTCCGTCGCTTTCAAGATATGATTTTTTTAGAAATAAAATTTTATTTTCTATTTAAAAGTGATATAGTATCTGAAATTAACTACCACCGAGTTTTGCTTAAATATAAAACATGTTTAAAAAAAAATCTTTTTCTAAATAGTGTAAAAGATAAAAATTTCACTTCCTTTTAACTTTACAAATGTTTCCGTAACATATGAAGTATTTTCTTCGTTGATATTTAATTATTTGTATTTACATTTTTTTTATTATTATTTTTAATAGTTTTGCGTCTTCATTATCTCTCTATGTGCCCTCTTTTTATCATGAATCATGGAAGGGAAATGAGTTGTTGACGGTGAGATTTTGGACTTGGTGATTTGGTGGAGTTGGGAAGAAAGGAAGCTTCCATATCGGTCTCTTTGATCGGAAAAAATTGCACTCGGAAAAATCGGTTAATTCGTATGTGGATATAAAATATTCTGTCATAAATACATCTTTCGAAAAATCCAAATAACAATATTCTCTACTTTTTCAAAACATTATTATCTAAATTGAGCTCTACGATCTCCGGTAGACTCAAAGTGATCAATCGCAGCCTCCAAATCAACACCATCAACATATTCTTTTTAAATGTGAAGCATCATACAACCCGAAAGATATCCGTCTTCCATCTTGTTTCTAAGTCGAGTTTTTATAATTTTCATCCCTGAGAATGCACGTTCAGTAGTGGCAGTGGAAACGGGAAGTGTCAAGACCAAACGAATCAATATATCAACTAAGGGAAAAAGCTTGGCTAAGCCTATTTCAACTAATTGTCTACACGACATCTATAATGTTGTAATTGTAACCTTAAAGCCCGTATCTTTGATGTATCAAAATCTCCTGGATAGAACTTCTCTGCAAGTTCACAAATCTTGTCGATGTCAAACTTTTTAAATTGATATTTAGGATCCAATGCAGAACTCAAAACAAGTAGTTCTATACTTTGCTCCATGAATCTGTCATTTAGCTCTGTCATTTGAACATCAATAATCACATTAAACATGCTAAAATGATAATGATGTTCATTTGTAACAAAATCATGTTGTTGACAACCACGACCAATCCCTATTGAGTAAGCTGCATCCATTTTAGGCATTTCAAGACCATGATCTTCTCCAAATTTATAGACATTTAGCAAAAAACCATCTCAACCATGATCTCTCAATTCTTGAAGAAGTGTCTTTGTACTTGAAACCAAATTCATAGCATTAACAATATCTTGTGATTGTCTTTGTAATGCTTGAGAAAGTAAACCAGTTATACCCATGATTTTGTTTGTGAGTAACAAACAAAATACAAAATCAAATGTTCTTAATGCCTTAAGAAAACCTTTTGCATAACCTCTTATACTTCTAGCGAGTTATTTGTCGGTCGTCATACTTTCAAGTAGCTGAGTAACTTCGTTAAATATATGAACTAAAGTATTTACAGAAGCAAAGTGAGAACCTTATGGAGTCATACCTGCTCATTTTAAACTGCAAATCTAATTAAGACCTGTTCCTGTTTCAAGATCTCCATCTGCTAAACTTTCTAAGTATTCTGCTTCTTGAATATATTTTAACATATTGGTAATGCTTTGATGAAGATCCGACAAAATTGACAATGGAGCTTAGCATTTGAAAAAATATATGCATATCAGGAACATCTCTAGCACATGCATTCAAAGCTAATTGTAGCCGGTGAGCAAAGCAGTGAACATAGTATGCAAAAGGACAGTCTTGAAGAAATAATGTCTTTAATCCATGAAACTGACCGCGCATATTGCTAGTTCCATCGTACCCCTGACCATGGATATTTTGGACTTGAAGTTTGTTTGTAGAAAGAACAAGGCATATGTGTTTCTGGAGATTAAGAGAAGTAGTGTCTTTAACACTAACAATTTCAAAGTACCTTTCTGTGACAAATCCTGCTTCATCAACAAATCCGATAATAATTGCCATTTGCTCCTTATGTGATACATCAAGTGATTCATCAACTAGGATACAATACTTTACATCACCAATTTCCCGACGAATTTTGTTTCGAAATTTAGTAGCAATTATATCAAGAATCTCTTTTTGGATTGATGGTGCAATGTAAATGGCATGTTTAGGAGCATTTTCAAGAACAACTTTTGCAATCTCATCATTCATGCCTGCATAACTCTTGATCATTTCAATGAAATACCCTCTATTACATGAGTTTGATGATTCTTCATGACCTCTAAATGACAGTCCTTGTTTCACAAGATACTTCACAGCTGCTATTGTTGTCTTTAAACGCAGCCTATTCTGTCTTACAACTTCTGGTGGAAGTTTATCAATCACTCTATCAATGTGCTGAGAAATTCTTGACAAGTCGGCCCAATTTTGAACATTCTTTCCATGAAAAGAATTTATATGTCCAACATGTTGTTCAAGACTCTTTTTTTCTCTGCTAACATTCTACTCCAATTGCAACATCCTTTAGTAGTGAACAAAGGAGACTTTGGTGGATTCTTTTCAAAAAGAAAGCAAGGAAAGCAGAGCACCTTATCACTAGCTACCGAATACTCCAACTAAGAAAACAATGTAAACCATCTATGTTGAAAACGACGATTATCACGTCCATCAAATGTCGACGGATAAATTTCCAACTTCGGCTGACAAAGTCCCAATTGTACATACTCCTTTCGAATACGGTCTTGTTGATTCACTGGAAATTCATAAATTGGCTGACGCAATCCAAGATCAGTTTAAACAGTCTGCTCTTTCGGAGCATCAACAGGTAATTCCACTTCACTTGTAGGCAAATTAGGAGCTGGAACATCTTCAAGATCAGGCTGATCGGGCATGGGAATATTTGAATTTGATGTAGGTGCTTGTATACTGCTCTCTTTCTTGTATAAAGAAAAGAGGGACTTCATTCGTTTCTTGGGTTGTTGATCACACATCCTTAATATCTGTTCAATTATAAAATACTGAGTACATAAATAACCATTATATGAACTCAAAACTGAAATTTTTTCTTTGAGGCGTTTTCTCAAACACTTAGAGTGCGAGTATTTTTTGAGTTGTTTCAATAATAAATAAGTAAGAAAGATCAGAGAACTAACTTTTTTTAATGACGAATATCTGAATTTGGATGATAATTTATAAATCTTGGTGAAGAAATTGAGGTGCCCTCGTGCAAACCTCTCCCGCTCTCTAGTGTTTTAACTCTCAAGTTTATAATAATGCAACACTTCTTCTTATTTGTCCTCTATATTTTAAAATATTTCAGTAGCTCAATTAGTAAGACAATATTATAGAGAGCGAAAATTTATTTTGCCCTTTTATATATAGTATTATTTTTTTTTGTACCAAGTTTAACAACAACTCTTTTGATACCTAAATTATCGGAATTGCCCTTTATTCAAATACATTCGAGTCATATATTGTATTTTCGAGTAATATAATTTCGAGTCAAGTTCAAAAAATATACAATATTGAGGAAGGTTGACAATCGGGTAACACAATTAGACAATCGAGTTACCCGAATTCGAGTTACTCGTAACAAAATCGAGTTACCCGAAACAGAATTTGAGTTACCCGAATCTGAATTCGAGTTACCCGAATCTTAACCGAGTTACCCGAATCAGAAATTCGAGTAACACATTTTGACATTTCGGGTAACCCGAATCCGACTCGGTAACTCAAATTCCTATTCGTGTAACTCGAGATAGTTCGAGTAATAGGTTTTCCTAATCGGTTAACTCGATCTGTATTGCGTAACTCAAATTCGGGTAACTCGAATGTCTAATTATGTTACCCGATTGTCATCCTTCCTCAATATTGTATATTTTTGAAGTTGATTCGAAATTGTGTTACTCGAAAATACAATATATAACTCGAATATATTCGAATAAAGGTTAATTCCGACAATTTGGATATCAAAAGAGTTGTTAAACTTGGAATAAAAAAGAATATTACTATGTATAAAAGAGGAAGACAAGCTATTCCCAATATTATAGTTAAATTAGTAAGTTTGTAAGCACGAGGTGTCCGGTAGCCCCCAATTACTTCATAATTAAGCTTTCTATTTGTCGCCTTTGCAATTTTCGAATATGTTAATAACCCGTTTGTATAAATTATATTGTATTTCTATTATGTATACTTGTATAGCATTGACCAAGTAGTTTTCCAAATTAGAGTATTTTCTTTTTGCAAGATTCGATGTTTTTGTTTCATAATTAATATTTGATCAAGTTAATGATGTATTTTTATAACTTTAAAACGTCCTTTAAAAGAATTGTAATTTCGTAAAATTCATTTAAGATTAATTTGACTTTTTCAACTAATTAATAAATAAAATTTTAAACTCAAAACGCTATATAGTACGATTATAAACAAAATATATTTAAATAGTTTGAAATTTTTTTTCGAAATGCTATCCAAATTACGACCAACTAAAATTCTGTTTGGTAGTGTTTAATTTTAAAACAATTAATTTTTGATAAATTTTTAAATTTAATAGTATTTAGTAGATAAAAATAATTTTTTAGAATTTACAAGTCGCTGACAGCAGATTTTGAAAAGAATTACGATTGTTTTTAAAGACATAAAAATATTAAAAATTAATATTTTATATGTATAAATACTTTGAAAATATATTACCAAACAAAAGTTTTATTTAAATTCACAATAATTATTTTTATATCACATCAATTACCAAACAAATATTTTGAATCTTTTATCTGAGGATCACCGTTCTGGCTCTACCTCTACTTTTTATTCCGTCTCGCGGGGGGAACTCCTACACCCGCCGCCCTGCGGCAACTCCAAACTCACACAATACACAATTCTTGGTCAATTTCCCCGGCATTTTTCGCTTATCTGCAATATTTTACTTACCTTTATTTCCTTGTTCTTCTACTCATCGTTCATAAATAATACTACTATACTACATCACATTTCTAAAAACCCTCTGATTTCATCAGATCGGTTTCATTTCACCTATGTAAACTAATAGAGTAATTTCACAGAGAATAATGGATGCAGTTTCGATCCGTGTTCCATACAGAAACTTGAAGAATGAAGTGGAACTAGTAAGCGCCGACGGTTGGGAGCATCGCCGCTCTTTACAGATCCATGACTCATTGCCGGCGCCGGGATACTCAGGCGGAGGTGGAGATACGCCGACGGATTCTGATCAGCATCCTGAGCCGCCGAAAAACTGCAGCTTATTGACGCTGATCCTCAGTTGCACGGTGGCCGCTGGGGTACAGTTTGGATGGGCCCTACAGTTGTCCCTTCTCACTCCTTATGTTCAGGTGATTTTATCTCTGATTTAATTCGATGATTGAGTTCAATTGCGTTAACAGAAGCACGTAGTTTGATGGTTTGAGTCGTCTTAGATTTTTGGGACTTTTACGTTTCATTGGACATGGTTTAAAACGTAATGCTGTTCGCGAAATGCTAAATTTCTGAAGTTTTTTCGCAAGGATTGAATACCACAAGAGTGCAGCTGTGGTATCACTAACCCATTTGAAAGGCTGTTGATGAAGGGTTCGAATACTGTACCTTTCAGTTTATTTCTACATTATAATCGCTACCGCTCCACTCCACCATAACTATTCGCAAGGATTGAATACATAATGTCGAAAGATTGAGAGTTTTATCGGAATGTATAAATTTGGTGATGCTAAATGAGAACATACACTGATTTAGACTATCACCAAATATGGGTATAAGCCCCTATTTTTTTTTTATCAACATACACTGATTTAGACTGTTATTAAGTTAAATTGTGTGATTAGAAGCGTTTAATTTGATGTTTGAGGTGTGGGTTTTTTATTACTTTGGTACATTATTGGACATGGTTCAACTACTACATACATGATGCATGATACCATTTGAGTAATTTGCTGCATGATTCCTTTTTGGTTCTTGTTTCTGTTATTTTGTTTCAAAGATTGTCACCTTCTGTGCCCCTATAGATTGATTTTCCTTTCTGTTTTTTTGTGCAGACCCTTGGTATAGGTCATGAGTTCTCATCTTTTATATGGCTCTGTGGTCCCATAACTGGCCTTGTGGTATGTTATAACTGCATTTTTGTTTCAATTTTGTAAAGTTTTATGTTTTATTTATGTTTCGATAGCCAGACTTCCAGAAGCTCAATCGCAAGTGTCCATTAAGTCGTGTTGTGCTCAAATATATGAACAATGCCAAGTATATTTTTGAACTTATGATTAATTGAGAATATGATTACTAAGATCTTTCCTATTCCTTGCAATGTGTATTCTCCTATTTGAGAGTCAAATATCTTGGATATCAAATGTTCTCTGCTCACAAAATTTCTTATTATTTGAACACTTGCACATTGTGATGGTACACCATGAATGAAATCGAACAAACAACAACAACAACAACAGCCCAGGGCAGTATTCCCGCCTAAGCGGGGGTCGTGGGGATCAAGATGTACACACCCTTACCCCGAGTAAATCAAGAGGATGTTTCCGAGAGAACCAACAAGTTAAAATCAGTAAAGCAAAGAAATCAAATGAATGCAGGGAATAGCAAAGCAGATACACACAAAAACCTAGACTCGAACACAAAGCCTATCCGAATGCGTAAAGACTCCAAAGCTTATCCTAGACCCCTAAGAATGATTAGCTGATCACATATCAGAATCCTGTACACGAGTCTTCTCTCTTCACAGGGCCTGGTCTTGGATCATAACTTCCGTGAGACTCAGTAGAGAGAGATCATGCTTAATCACCTATTTTCAGTTCTTCTAAGGTCGTCCCTGCCTCGACGCGAGTTAGCAGGTAACAAACCTTCACACCTGCTCACTGAGGTGTTCGGCTGCCTCCTCTGAACTTGACCAAACCAACGCAGCCTTGATTTACGCAATAATGTATTGCTCTTACAACTACTATGCAATAGTATTATTACCTGAATATCTGTGAATTATTTTCACTGAGAAACTATTCTGTCTCTTTATTGATTTTGGTAGGAGAAATTGCCCCTCACGAGAAATCTACTTAAAAGTTGTTTAATCAATGCACTAGTATTCTGCTAAGGATGTAGTGCATTGACTCGAGGTGCGGTTCCCTGGATAATTAACATAAAATGGATTCATTTGACATGATCCAAATGTTATATGTTGGATGGACATTTGTTGGCCTGAGATTGAGGCTGCCTGGTTGTGTAGATAGAAAGGAGGCTGACTGTCTATAGGGATTCATTATGCTTTTCCGGAGTAGCAGGGGTAGAGAAATTGAGAATCAGTTTTTCTAGCACAATATTTTCTCTGTGGATTTCTGTCGTCACTGATGATCTAATAGCTGAAAAAAAGGAACAATTTGGACTGTTGAATTTATATTTCTGTTTTATGTATAACAACATTTAATTAAGATAAATGGATATTGAAGTGCTGAAAAAGATAAGAGAATATGCAATAAAAAAACTAACTCATTTGATGAAAAAGATAGTAATCGTACTTTTAATGAGAAGTTCCGTTCATGATTTAAACATTTGTTAGTATCCACTTGTTCACTAAAGTCAATTCTTTGCCTTTCAGGTTCAACCTTGTGTTGGTATATGGAGTGATAAATGCACTTCAAAATATGGCAGACGGCGGCCATTTATTTTGGTTGGATCTCTAATGATCTCTGTCGCTGTACGTATGATGTGATTTTCTTGTTTTTGTTCTCTTTTTTCTTTTTTCATTTCTTTTCTTTGTCCTCCGTTGAGGGCTATTTGCAAAGCCAGCTAAGCTAAGTTGTGCAATATAGGTCATAATAATCGGGTTTTCTGCAGACATTGGTTACATTTTAGGGGATACAAAAGAGCATTGCAGGTTTCGTCGACTTCTCATTCTTTGTGCCCCCCCCCCCCCCCTTCTTTTCAATGCAAAAACCCGTGGTTAAACTACCCATCAAAATGCAGCACGTTTAAAGGAACTCGCACAAGGGCAGCTTTTGTCTTTGTAATTGGGTTTTGGATGCTAGACCTTGCAAACAACACTGTGCAGGTGGATATCTAACATTTCATATGCTCTGCATATGAGGGAATCCTCTCAATTACTACTGATTTGTCGACAAAGAGAACAATAACTAATTTAATTTTTTGTAGGGTCCAGCTCGAGCTCTCCTTGCTGATTTATCAGGTAACGCTTCACCTTTTCCTGTATCTTACCCAAACAGAAAAGAAGCCTAGATTATCTTTTGGTTACAAAAACTATGAATAGGTATAAGTTGGGTCTTCAGTAGTTATGCTGTCTCAGTACACCTCTATTTATTTTCTTCTCCTCTGCCACGCCTCATTGATTAGGGCATAAATTTGATTATTTGAATGCCAACACCGATAACTTTATTGAACAATAAAGAACGAAGCTATAAATTTACCTTTTTTTACTTACCAATGTTGCAAAATCTTTTTTCCTTGCTTTTCTTTACCTCTCGTAAATATAGAAAAAACTAGGGGGGAAATCATTAGCCCTTTTAATGTTGATTGACTTACTGGGTCGGTCCAGCATACATGTTTTCTCTATACATATTATTCAATAAACATCCATTCTCTTTTTAGACGATAATCAATGTATCTTCATTATGCAATTTCAGGTCCTGATCAAAGAAATTCGGCGAATGCTGTATTTTGTTCTTGGATGGCTGTTGGGAATATTCTAGGATTTTCTTCTGGTGCTAGTGGAAATTGGCACAGGTAGTATAATACTTCATACTTATTACCATGAAACGATATAATTAGCAAACATCTCACTGTATCTGATTTACCTTTATCATAGCACAGTATCTAAAAAAATCCTTACTTGATAAGCTAGTCTTTACGGATTTGATATCTTCTTTTTGTCTTTGTCAGCAGATGGTTTCCTTTTTTGACCAGTAGAGCTTGTTGTGAACCATGTGCGAATCTTAAAGCAGCATTTTTAGTTGCAGTGGTGAGTAATTAATTAGATAGGAGACCGTGCTTTTCCATATTGTGTTGGGAACACTTATAACAAGATATTTTATACTGGTTATGAATCAAGTGGCTTATGGATGGTCAAAAATTACATTTCTTTCCACTACCACTTACCTAAAATTATTGGCTATTTGACCCGACACAGTTTTTTAGTTAGGATTTGCAAATTTTCGTGGTTGCTTTTTTTCACACGATTTCTCATAGAAATATTGTTTCAGGATTAGTAGTGTCTCATCATATGTAAGGATATTTTTGAAAAAAAGAATACTTTGTGGAACAGAGTACTATACGTTTAAAAGAGCGAATGGCATTGTTAAATTTGGGGCATAGTGACAAAGCTAAATGATATGGTATTTTGTCAAACTGCCCAAAAGGAGGAGAACTATGTTACTTGACATTGTTCAAGTTACTTTTGCTGCTGATATGAGAATTGTCTTGTACATCCAGCCTGGTCAGTCTTTTGCTATATGAGAAAGTTTTATCATGGTTATCCTTTATCTGCCAGTTAATATGACGCGGAATGTGTCAATTGGTGTTTAGTATTTGTATTTCTGGTAAGAGTCGTTTGTTATGCACTTTGTATATTTAGCATGTGAAATCCACTAGAAAAATTGTATTGCTCGTATAAGCTGAGAAATCAGTTATTCCTTATTAGATTATGTGCACCTCTCAGTTTTGACTCTTATACAGGTCTTCCTTACTCTTTGTACGCTTGTGACCCTCTATTTTGCGAAGGAAGTACCCTTGATGCCTAAGCAATCACACCATTTATCAGATTCTGCTCCTCTCTTGAATAATCATCAAGTAAATGGATCCGACCCTTCAAACTCAAAATTTGAAACAGGACCTAAAGGATTGGAAATTGAGTCTGAGAAGCATTACACAATAAGTAATGGTGATAGGTCTGAAGAACAAAAGGATCATGAAAACAATGATGACTATTTAACTGACAGCCCTGGGGCAGTTTTGGTTAACTTGCTAACAAGCTTACGCCATTTGCCTCCAGCAATGCATTCAGTGCTGGTAGTCATGGCTTTGACTTGGGTATGTGCTTTCTTAGAAACTTCTTTTTTGTTATATATTCATTTACAAATTCAAAATTTGGTTCCACATGTGTATAAGAAATTCACATGTTTGGTTGGTGCTTTCACGATTCCCTGTTGTCTAATTTTTCCATTTTGCTGTTTTAGTTGTCTTGGTTTCCCTTTTTCCTCTTTGACACTGATTGGATGGGGAGAGAGGTTTTTCATGGTGATCCAAAAGGAGAGGCTGCTGAAATTCAAGCTTACAATCAAGGTGTCAGAGAAGGTGCATTTGGTTTGCTATTAAATTCTGTAAGAACTCAAAATCAAGCACCATTATATTGTTAGATTTACTTTTTAGTTTTTATAAATACCTGTTGCAAGCATTTGGAATTAGAGGTGGCATAATGAAGCGCAGCCTGTCCAAGGATATGGCCCAGCTATGATCATACTTTACAGGCCCAAAAAGAACTGGGACTATTGCCCCGAACCAATTGGGCAGATGGACCTGGACCCCTCCCCAAAAGAATGTATACACGAAGTTCGGTTCAGGTTTGGGCTGGGTTATTTACTTAGTTTACAGCCCGAAGGAAAACCTCTTTTCCTTCGCCATTTTGGCACCTCTACTTGGAATATTGTTAGGCTGCTACTATTATGCTTCTGGCATGTTATTACATCTAGTTATCGTGTTACTATTTTGTGGTTCTCTATTTAAATGTTTTTTCCCCTCTGATTGCAGGTTGTTTTGGGCATTGCGTCCTTCTTTATTGAACCAATGTGCCAGTGGATTGGATCTAGACTAGTTTGGGCCAGTAGCAATTTTATTGTGTTTGTTTGCATGGCTGGCACTGCTATTATTAGCTTGATATCCGTGAGACAATATTCTGACGGGATTCAACATGTTATTGGTGCGAATGGAACTACTAAGATTGCCTCTTTGGTTGTTTTTGCTCTTCTCGGCCTTCCTCTTGCTGTAAGTGTTTGGACCATGTACTTCGCCGGCAAATTTAATGTGTTATTTTCTTGCTAAATACTCCCTATGTCCCTCGGAAACTTGCACTCTTTGACTTTTTTTGGTCAAAATTTACAAATTTTGACAATAAAATGCAACCAATATTTAAGAAAAATTATAGTTATGTAATTACTTGTTAAATTTGTCTTAATGTGTATTTTCAAAATATTTTTTTTAATAATTTTTTATTCATGCATAATTAAAATTATTAATGGTCAAATGTGTATTTGGGAGACCGTGAAAGTTAAAGTGTGCAAATTTCTGATGGAGAGGTAGGAAACAATTAGTGAAAACTGCTCATAATTCAAAAAGTTAATGCTGCCAATTGGCACTCAAGGTGTGTCTGTTGATGCTTTTTTAACCAACGTTGTAGATCACTTATAGCGTACCGTTTTCTGTTACTGCTGAGCTGACTGCTGATTCTGGAGGTGGTCAAGGTGTGTAAACTGTACTTTTCTTTTCTGTGCTACTTCAATTCTTTTTTTTTTTTCTCTTTTTTATTTTTACTTTTTGGTTTCATCCTAAATGCTGTGTTTTTGTTCAGGACTGGCGATCGGAGTCCTAAATCTTGCCATTGTAATACCTCAGGTAGTTAGAGTCATGCTTCTTGCTTAATTGTAAGGACTGATTACAGAACTACCCCTTAAGGTTAATATATTTATATAAAACTCCATTTATCTTTTAAAATTACAAGTACCACCTTGTAAAGTGTTACAAGCACCACCTTGAGTGAATTTCCACAACAGCTATCACCTGAGATGCAATTTGTAAAAAGAGAAAAACAATTATTAAGGGGTATTGTAATTTTTAAAGAAAACTTCAGGGTTTGTTTTCCTAATTAAGCCCTTCAAACTGGTTGTATTGCTGAATGTTTCTCCTGATAATAACACATAGCCATCCTTAAATATTTTAGGCTGTTACATTTCTTCAAATATGATTCAAGTTTGGTGAAGCTTTATTTTTACTTATTTATTTATTTATCTTCAGATGATAGTCTCGCTTGGTGCCGGTCCATGGGACGCTTTATTTGGTGGTGGAAACATACCAGCATTTGTCTTGGCATCAATTGCAGCCCTGGCGGCCGGCATTATTGCAGTTCGCAAGCTACCGACTCTTTCAAGTAATTCCTATAAACCGACTGGTTTCCATTTCGGGTGATCAAATTTACACCGATAGATATCATCCATTTGTATACACGATTATACAACCCGGGTCCCGCATATGCACATATTGTCTCCATCACACTGAAATTCGCAAATTCTTTTATTTTCTTTCTTTTTTTCGACAGTGGAATTTTTTTCAGCAACTTTTATGCATGTTGTTATATCAAAAAGCATTTATAGCAAATCAATAGGTTTGATCTGGGAGATGGTCAGGAAAACGCTTAGGCATGATATAGGTTTCTTGTTATTGTAATTGCACATACATGACTTGCCAAAGAGTAGTCTCGATTATTGGAGGATGTAATAACGTTTTGCTGATAGTAGTATTTTTTCGAAATAGTTCAGTCCATTGTCTTTTCGGATTTGAATTTGAATCTCTCACTGTGTAGAGCTCTTGATTTTTTTTTTTTTGGGGTTGCTCGGTAAAAAAGTTTATTAGAAAGAGAGGGTGTAAGGGTTCTTTGCATATCTACGTGGGGATGACAATTTTGGCCCGACCCGCACTGCTCCTCCTTGACCCGTGGCGTATGGATCACCCCCCCTGCGACCCGTAGTGGGGCGGGGCGGACCTGGGTATCAGTCTTGCCCCGTGGGTATGGCCCCGCCCCACTATTTTTTTGTTTTTTTAGTATATTTAATATATACTTTTTATATATACTATATATATTTATAACTTTTTTATATATTATTATATCTTATATCTTTATATGACAAGAGTTTTATAAATAATGTATGAATTATAAAAGTGAAATACTAGATAAAAAGTTCATAAAATATCTATTTTATTATCTTTAAAGTAACATTTTGCTACGCGGGTTGACCCGCCCAACCCCGTTCACCTTGTGGGGCTCGAATGGGTCTTCAAGTACCCGCCCCTACTCGTTCCATTGTTATCCCTATATCTATGCAATATTTATAAATTGATTATACAAATCTAACAGAAAGAATAATTACGAAACCAACGCATTGCATATTTGTAATTAATAGTTTGACTTGAAACAATACATTTGGACACACCAGTTATTCAGCTCCAGCCCCGTTAAATATATTCCATTTAGATACTTGTAGGTAGTAGTTTTGTTACTCGATAGCCTTTGGTTACCGACTGAAGTTGTGATTTTTGTAATTATTTTAGTATTGTGATATTTGGTAATATTTTTACAAAATGTATTAGATAATATAATTTTCTCTATAAGTAATACCCAAGTGTGAACACACCAGTCTCGGGTTGGATAACAAACCATCGAAAGAAAATCTAAAGCATTCCTTAGTTTCTACATACAACCAACTCCATAATCTGTCTTAAACTCGGCTATTATTTTCTCCAATGAGAATTCCATATTACTGTAAAAAATTGGTATAATTTGATTGATACATGCAATATATAATAATACAAGACCCAATTAGGAGATAATCACAAGCCAATCAAATAACATAAAATTGGGATTGTTTAACTAATGGAGATTGACTAAATCATGGAGGGGTGATGTACTCTTTCTTAATATGTCCCTGGCAAAATAGAAGTGCGATCGGCAACGGAAATTTTGGGCAATCCAACAAACTTTGCGTGATACTCAGCTTCTAGATTGTTTCGTATATGTCCAGTCTACTCATAATAGGAATGATATAAGTAAAAAGCCCGATAAATTAGATTAAATTAAAAATGACGTTAAAAAATCAAAACCGAGCTTGTGATATTGCTAATAATAATAATAATAATGTATATCACACAATACTAGTTTTTTAAGCAACGGTATTTTTTTTTTTTTTTGAACGACGAATTTCAATTTAGACTCAACCACCCGCAAGACGCAGACCCTAACCACCACTTCTCCAGACTATGTTGTCTTAACTGGGCCCACGCTGGTGACAAGTGAGGCTACGGATTCACGAGGAAACCGTACCGTCTCCACAAAAGTTACCTTGCTGGAGTAACGACCGGATTAAAACCCCACATTTGCTCAGACTCGAACCCCAACGACTTTGTCTAAATGTTCTTGTCTTCATTGCAAATAACCATCGGGCCAAACGCCCTTTGGTTGGTATGTGGTTCATTAACTTAATTATTACAAATGACCTTTTAGTGCATCAACCCGGATATATTTAAGAGCTGAGATCTCAGTAAAGATAGTACAAACACAAGGTCACATGAAAATCTAAAACATTGTAGAAATATTTATAATTGAATGCAACTCTCTATTCTTATCATCGTTAATATAATAAATTTAGGTATACAAAATAATGGGCAAGGATCTCGGGCTGAAACCTTGCATGCTTATATCATACTTAAATGAGTATTGTAGTACTATATACTCAATGAGTACAGGAGCACTCATGTACTTGATTAAATAAGTACTATTGTATTTATATAATACGTGTATTATTTCAATATACAATGCGAATATTGGAATAATCATTTAGCCGAACAATATGAGTACAATAGTACTTAAATAACTATATAAATACACATATACTCGTTGGCCGAACAATATTAATAATAAAATATATTTAATTATTACTTCAGTACCAAAGTATTTGAACGACACAAAATGAATTGATTACATGGATCTGGAGAGCTTGAGCATAAAGTCAAGCAAGGCCCATAAATCAAGACCCTACAAAGCCCAGGGATAAACCTCTCAACTCGGCTTAGGGAATGACATCTAGGCCGACCTGAAAGCCAGGTCGGTACTCGATTTGCATTAGCTCAGATTCAAGCCAAGACTTGGTTCAGGCAACCAACTTGCCACGCCGACTCGGCTCAGTGACAGAATAAGCCGAGATCAGTAAATCTACACGTAAATATATGAAGATCCTATCCTTGTAGCACGACACGGAACCTGGTGAAATCCAATATAGAGACAAATAAAGATATCCTTACTTAACAAGGACTATTTTCCACAAGAAAACTACATACACAATCCTTATCAGGATTTTACTTCCCATATATATGAAGTCCAATACCAACACGTACTCGATGACTTTCTCTGCAAGCTAGGGTTGCAACATTCATGTTTATATAAACAGGTGTCTTTACACCTATACTGGGACACAGAATTCTCGACTCTCAACATAGTCAATTAATCTTATTCCTACCTTATATTCACCATACTTACTCTCACGCCGGAGGGCCTTCATTGGTGAAGCCCCCGACTCAGTTCACGTGTTTTCTTGTGTGTAGGTACGATCAGGAAGTTCGCTCGTCGAAATTATCCGAACCGTTTGGATAAGGGCTGATCCGATACGTTTTTGGCAGCATCCGTTTGGTTCCGTCGCGGGAAACATCGAAGAACCTCTTTCGGACAACCACACCTCATGGCTGAAATTTCTCGAGACGGGCAAGAGACCAGCGTCACCCCTGGTGACCAGAACCCGACTCAACAGACGAATCGACAAAGCACGGTCGCCATTGCAAAAACGCGGTCGATATTGCCACTAATACTGGGGAATTTCCTCCGCCACCTCACCACAGTGCAGGCATGACCCTGCGGAATCGGGGACTTTCTCCCCCAGTGACCACGAATACTTATGGCCGCCGCAGGCGAGCAGAAACCTCGACAACCCAACCCCAGAATAACGATGTTGGCCCCCCACGGCTGCCTCCAATAGACAGAAGGACCTTACTCCATCAGAATTTAATAACTCTCCAACAGCTGGCTGAAACTCAAAGGGCCCTTCTGGAATATGACCCATATCATTCCATGGAACATCCCCTTCAACCCTCCAAAATTAGGACGATAGGAGGAATCCATAAAGAGAATAATAGGTCTCCACCGGTGGGTAATCGACATGACGGACCCCCTCCGGTAAATCTAACTCAAAATCGTCCCAGTCAGCTTAGAGGACGGTTGGTCAAAAGAGGCTGACAGGAGGAGGATCTGAGGGATCGATTGAATCAGCAAAGGGAGCAAGGGGCCGGTCTCCCGAAGTCAGAATAATGGGGGAGAGATGACTAAGGGATGACCCACGACGAACTCCTCATAGGCATGCACCACCCCATCACGCTCCCCTCATCCGGCCCCCTTCGGGACCGGAAGAAAGCCGAATCGTGGGAGTAAAATGAGATGATGAAAAAAGCAGAGGCAGATAAAGGATCTCTTGTAGTAGTTCAGGACTGGAAGCCCACGTTTTATGGGAATTGAAAGAGAGAATAGATAACATGGAAAACAAGCAGGGACAGAATAGACCAGCATCAGATTATCATGCCATTCTGGGCTCTCCGAGTCAAGGCAAACTCGACATGGTCGCCTTCTTACCTCACCAAAGGGCGAAGTTTCCCACACCAGCGGGAATAGGATGTGTCCTAAGGACTCCCAAAAACTTCTTGGAACATGTCATGAGATATAGAAAAATGAAGCATAAGATGGAAATCGACACCACAGAAAAGAACATCACCATCACCAAATCCACCAAAATTATAGGGCTGAGCCCCTAAAGAGAAGTCCTCCAGGCAATGGTCGAGACACCCTGGGACTTGCAGTATGTTACAAGACGCTTGAGAAAGTATTACCAATAGAAGAATTTAAGTCGAGCTATTCATTTACACCTTTGATGTAATGGCTTTTTATCTATAAAAATCATTTTCATCATTCCATCAAGTACTTAATTTGTACGTGCTTAGACATTACATAACAATGTCTGAACATTAAAATAAGTCTGGAGCACTAACGGTTGACTTAAACATTTAAGCAAGACAACTCTTGCAAATTCAGATGAAAGCCTAGTTCCTATAAAAACTAAAGCATACATAACATGCTTGGTCACCAATTTGCAGAGTTAAGATTAAGACATCAGACTCAGACAATCTGAACCTAGTTATGACAACTAGTTCGCTCAAAATGAGTACGACACTCAACACACCGAGTTAAGATTAAGACATATAACTCTATAGATAAATTGGGCCTAATTCTGACAACTAGTTCGCTCAAAATGAGTACATGACACTCAAAACACCGAGTTAAGATTAAGACATCTAACTCTATAGACAAATTGGGCCAAGTTATGACAACTAGTTCGCTCAAAATGAGTACATGACACTCAACACATCGAGTTAAGATTAAGACATCTAACTCTGTAGACAAATTGGGCCTCTTTCTGACAACTAGTTCGCTCAAAAGGAGTACATGACACTCAACACACCGAGTTAAGATTAAGACATCTAACTCTATAGACAAATTGGGCCTAGTTCTAACAACTAGTTCACTCAAAATGATTACATGACACTCAACACACCGAGTTAAGATCAAGACAACTATCTCTACAGACAAATTGGGCCTAGCTCTGACAATTAGTTTGCTCGAAATGAGTACATGACACTCAGCACACCGAGTTGATATTAAGACATCTAACACCGTAGACAAATTAAAGCCCAGTTCTGACCAGTTCGCTCAAATCTAAAAAATACAAGGCACTCGACACGCCTATCACAGATAAACAATCCCTTGCTCATCCACAAGTAAACCAAGACATGCATCTCGACTTTACCAGGATGGAGGGCGCGACCGCCTCTTAGGATGCATTGAAATAAGCCGACCTCAGCAGCTCGACTTGGCTTGAAACCAGTTCGTGGTTGGTTAAGTATGAGACAAGCGTCTCGAAAGACGAGATAGGAAACTTGAGCATAAACTGCGTAACAAGTGAAGTACAGAAGCAAATACGGCAATAACACCCGAACCGGGTTGAAAATCAGGCCAAGCTTAGAAGAACATATGAAAGCATAAAGGCCGCGATAAAATGACCAAGGTCAAATATCATGAATATCCAGATAAAAAAGAGGAAAATACATTGTTCAAGCCAAACCGGCTTTACAACCCTTCCAATACAAAGACAAACTGAACTATCCAAGTCCGGCATCATCCTCATCCTCGGCCTGTGCTATCAAGTCATTGAAGTTATTCTCTTGAGGAGTCGGAGGATCCCATGCCGGCTTCCCCTCTTGAGAGTTTCGATCCCTTATGTTCTTAAGAGCAGTCTCAGAATACGGGATTATAGAGTGAGCTATCCTGGCTTCAACGTTGTAAGGATCTTGGACGAAAAGACGAGCGAGCTTCTCCAGAGGCACCTCGAACTCTGGGTAAATATAGAGGAGACGAGATAAATTGACAAAGTCCGCTTCATCAGCCAAGTCATCCCGATACTGTTTTCTCTTTCGGTATCGCTCGATGGCGGCCTCCTCTTTGCTAGGCAAACTCTCATCAAGAAAGGCCAGCCTTTCATCTGCGGTGTTCATCTCCAGTATCAAGACCTCGGCCCTCTTCCTCTGCGCCTCGGCCTCGGCCTCAGCAATCTCTCGAGCAGACTCAGATTGCAGCAAGGCCTCATTTAGTTTCTCTAAGTAATCCATTACAAACTTCTTGGCGACCTCAACCTGTTCTACATTCAGCACGGCCTCGTGCACCAAGGCATCGTGAGAAGCTTTCTTCTTCTCGAGGGCTTCAACCTTCTCAGCGAGCTTAATAGTGGATTCTTGGTCCGACTTGGCTGCCGTCTCATTCTTGTGCACCAGATCCACGACCTACCTGAATATGGCATACTCGTGCTGGGCTATGGAGGCAAGCTACAAAAAAAAAAAAACTCAGATCCCAGCGGATTGCAGAAAAGAAATTGCAAAGTATGAGAAACCGACACGGGATAATGGTACCTCACTAAGAATTAAACCCTTCTTGTTGAAGAGTTGGAGTGAACTTGGCTTGTCAGCAACGAGCCGTTCAATGTAAAACGTATTCATGGCGTGCTTGATGACCGGTCCCCCAAGCTTCAGGGCCGCCCCGGATCGAACAGTCGAATCAAACCCAGACATAATAGGCGCACTTGGCCGCCGCCTAATTCTTGTGCACCAGATCCACGACCTGCCTGAATACGGCATACTCGTGCTGGGCTATGGAGGCAAGCTACAAAAAAAAAAAAAACAGATCGCGGCGGATTGCAGAAAAGAAATTGCAAAGTATGAGAAATCGACACGGGATAACGGTACCTCACTAAGAATTAAACCCTTCATGTTAAAGAGTTAGAGTGAACTCGGCTTGTCAGCAACGAGCCGTTCAATGTAAGACATATTCATGGCGCGCTTGATGACCAGTCCCCCAAGCTTCATGGCGGCCCCGGATCGAACAGTCAAATCAAACCCAGACATAATGGGCGCAACAACAAAGGAGTCAACCAGGTTTTTAATCTCGGCATCAGATAGGGCGAAAACCGAGGATGAACCATGTGGCGAGGGAATGGTTCTTTTTTGAGAGGGCTCTTCTCGATCTCGACCCCCGTCATCTCTCGGCCTCTTCTGTCTCTGGCGCCGCTCTGCCTCGGAATCCAGCTCCCGATCTCGGCCCAGTTCTTGAGAGTGTCCTTGGCCTTGATTCCGAGCATGAGCATGAGAAGGACTAACTTCCTCGGTAGGCTCCCCCTCGAGTTCCGCTTCAGGTTCGGATGACGCCCTGGCTTGAACGATAAGCGGCTCATTAGGAAGCAAAGACTCCCTTTTCTCTTGTAGCTCTTTTTGCCGAGCCGCCATATAGGCATGCCTCTTTTCGACTCTACTCAATCGGGACAACCTCTTCTTTTTTCGATCCGCCATCACGGGGTCGATGTGCTCCTCATTGACCTTCCGGATGTCCTCCATCGAGAGATCTGCACAAAAACAATGTTAATCCCACAACGAGATGGCAGAAAAAAAAAGACAATGAAGATAAGAAAATTACATCCTACGATCCACAACTTTTAAGCATTTGTCGTCCTTGGCCCGACAGGTCGTGCAATCCTAGTGAAAGACAAAATTAGGGTGGATAACCCAATAAGGAAACCGAGTCCCTATTTGGACCTCGACCAAAGGTCTAACCCCAGCTATCATCAGGCCGAACTGAGCATGGCAGCGAAAGTCTGACTCAAGCTCAGCCCAATTAAGAATGGCGACGGAGGAGAACTGCTCGAGCTTTGCAATCAAATCGGCACTCCAGTTTGGCTCGTGAATGCGCGAAAGGCGATGCGGCGAATTAACGGGTGCTGTGAATTCCCAGCTATACCGGCTCTCAATTTTGAACACGTGCATGTTCCAACCCGTGACCTTATTGACGGTATTTGAAATGGGGGCCGTGAGCTTGGATTTGTTGGGGTCAGACTTAATGGTGATGTTTCTGGTTTTAGAGTTGTAGGATGAGTTGAAAAAGTGATAGAAGGCATATATACATGGCTTGAAGCCGAGGCTATGGCACAAGATAATAAAGGCAGTGAGATACCTGACCGCGTTGGCGGCGAGGTGGGCTGGGACAATTTTCCAATCTTCCAAAAATTGATTAATGAAAGGGTCTGAGGGCAGCCTTAGATCGAGGTGGAACTGCTTGAAATAAAACAGGACGAGGGCATCACTATAGTATAAAGTTTTGGCTTCATGCTCATCAGTGAAAGGAGTGACCAAACTATGGTAGAGCCTATACTCATTCTTATCCACCTTATATGTGGTATAAAGTTCCTCAAGCATCTAGTCTCCCCCTCTGGGATGTTTAGGCCGAGAGGAGCCTCCCAGGTTTATCTGGACTTTGCCTCGACTCCGCCTTGCCGAAAACCTCAGAATCAAACTCCCCGATTGGCTTGTCAGAAGTACTCTCCCCAGCCATACCTGTAGAAGAGGACAAGGGGTTAGACTCACCTTGTGAAGGCGACGAGGTGGCCTCCTCCCCCGTCTCAACTACTTGGGCTGAGGAGAAACCTCCACCAAGATGAAGCCGATCTTGGGATTTATCCTCGATATAATGCAAAAAGATGCAGTCTAGGACTTCATCCAAACTACTAAGGGTTAACATGTCGGTATCATAGCCATCTACGGTCTTAGGTGCAAAAAACCCAGAGGGATACTTGACGTCCGTTCTGGGGGTTTTATTCAAGTACAACATTTTGCCAATGGCCACTAAAGACAAAAGTGTTGGGTACCAAATCGGATATTTGCGCCGTTTGTGCGGAAGCGTAAAAAAAAATTGCGGAAAAAAATCACACGAGGATTTATAGAGGTTCAGCTATTAACGAAGCCTACGTCCTCTCTCGATGTATCTTTTTCTTTAGGATTAAGATCAAAACCTCTACGCCTCTCTTCTATCGGTCGAGAGATTACCGTTACAAGCTCGTCTTCTATCGGTCCGAGTAAAACCGTTTTTCTTTTTCTATTGGATAAGGAATCAACCACTCTAGCTTTCTATTGGTACTAGATAAACCTCACTTAAGATAGCGATTGTGATTCTAACAATGCCGGATCCTTGATCCTAATAACACCGAATCAAATCGTATCTTTTCTTTTTATCGCTCGTGTATAATGTTGAATGTGTAAACACTCAAACTAACAATATAAGCTCAATATTACAATAACAATGTAAGTATATGATTCTCAGATGAATATCTCGTTTGCTTGAAGTTGTTGTACTCAAACAATACCATAGGGATGGTATTTATAGGCATTTCCCACAAACTAGCCGTTGCTGACTGTTTTGACTTGCTAGCGTGCGCTAGCTTTCTTTTGTAGCGTGCGCTAGATATTTCCAGTTTCAGTCCAGTAGCTTCGTTTCTTCTTTAGCGTACGTTATGCCTCCTGCCTTACGTACGTTATCTCACTTACTTAGCGTACGTTAACCATGATTGAGTAGCGTGCGTTAACGTAATATATCCGTTGCCTTTACTTGTCAAACTATCCGTTTGATGCTTGACTTTCCGCCGAATCTTTCCAACATTCTGATTAACTTGATTCAAACCCCTTTTTGATGATTACAGAACAACTCTTGAATTGGATAATCTGTAAAAATAATATATGTATATTTCTACGAATCAAAGTTTTCGGCTTTGATCGTTTCGTTAGTTTCTCCAATCCTCTTTTCCTTTTCAACATCTCCCTTATTTTTCAACTCCGCCGTTTTTCATTTTTCAATTTTTTTCAACTCCCCCTATTTGCATGCTTTTCTTTTCTTTTCGACTTCATCGATTTTTCTCATTTTTATCCATTCATCTCAATCTCCTTCTCATTTTTATCTCAATTCATCTCCTTCTCCCCCTTTTTGTCTTCATCAAAAAGTAAAAAAAAAATAAAGGATACCATATGAAATATAAATATGCATGATACCAATTTATGCATTAATAAGAGTATAAACTCCCCCTGAAAATATTATTTCTCCCTCAAAAATATTCCTTCTCCCCCTCTAAAATATCACTTGTTAAAATTTATTTTTGGGGATCCAACCGATAGTTGGTTTTTCTTTTGAAACATAGATGATGTTTGAAATGTTTGTTCCTTTAGGAACCCAAATTTTCTTAATTTTTATCGTCCGGCGAGGGCTTTTGCAATTTGAAACGTGATGCCCGATTTTTAAACACTTTTCGCAATGGGGTATCTTAAAATTGACGGATTCGTTTTTCGAACGTGGTTTGAATCCCAACCCCTCTTTATTTAGAGTGTATTTTTGAATACATAACATTTGTTCAAATTTATCGTTGCCGCACGAGAATTTCTTTGTCAAAAATTTTAGTTCATCTTGAACTTTTAAAAGATCATTTTTCAAAATATTTTCATTTTCAAGGCATTTCGAATGATCAATTTCGACAAATTTCCCTTTTTCAAGTATTTTGGAATTTTCAATTTCCAAAGTTTTATAATTAGACTTGAGGGACTTAATTTCATTTAAAGCATTTTGATAATCCGTATGTAATAACTCGAATGCTTCAAAGAGTTCGTCGTAAGAATTACTTACTTGGCTTTCGACGTCGCTATCGTCGAATGAACTCCGGGCTATGAGCGCGAGATTATTTTGTTCAAGAAAATCTTCATCGGGATCTTCGTCGCTCCATGTTGCGATTAGAACCTCCTTTTGTTTTACTCGACAGTTCTTAGCAAAGTGGCCTGGTTTGCCACATAATCGACAAGTGTTGTCGAATTTCTTAGGTTCGCCCGCTTGAATGTCCTTCCTCCAGTTTAATAGGTGTTGGAACTTAATAATATTTTTGGCATAATATGCCATTTCTTCGTCGCTTTCGTCCACCGGGATTTCTTTTTTCTTCTTCGACATTTTAGCCTTGAAGGCTATCGACCTCTCCTTCGGTTTTGGTTTGGCATTCCGAGATTTTAGGACAATCTCGTAGTTGATAAGTGAACCAACGAGAGCACTAAAATCGAGAGTATTTAAATCTTTGGATTCCATTATTGCCGTAACCGTACCGTCCCATTCTCGCGGTAGTGATCGGAGAATTTTCTTTACTTTCTCACTACTCGAAAGTGGTTTTCCGAAACATGCTAATCCATTAGTGATGACCGAGAATCGGTCGAGCATAATCGAGATGGATTCATCGTCCTTCATTTGGAATAATTCATAATCGTGAAGGAGCATGTTTATCTTCGTCTCTTTGACTTGAGACGTACCTTCGTGTGTTACTTCAAGCATTTTCCAAATTTCTTTGGCACCATCACACGATGATATCCGGTTGTGTTCTTCCGGATTTAAGGCACAATAGAGAAGTTGAGTTGCCTTACAATTGTAGTGGTCGTTTTTCCAATCGGAGTCGTCATATTCTTCGAAGGTTTTGAGCGTACCGTTGGAATTTGTCGGAATTTTCGGACCAAGACAAATCACCTTCCAAAGTTCGATGTCATATGCTCAGATGAATATAGACATCTTCTTCTTCCACGTCATGAAGTTTGATCCATCAAAAAATGGTGGTCGGTTGAGAGCAAGGCCTTCGACGGGAGCCATTTGAAACGCCATTTTGGATCTTCTCCTCGGATGTTAAGCCGCGTATTGGAGTACCGCTCCGATACCAATTGTTGGGTACCAAATCGGATATTTGCGCCGTTTGTGCGGAAGCGTAAAAAAAATTGCAGAAAAAAATCACACGAGGATTTATAGAGGTTCGGCTATTAACGAAGCCTACGTCCTCTCTCGATGTATCTTTTTCTTTAGGATTAAGATCAAAACCTCTACGCCTCTCTTCTATCGGTCGAGGGATTACCGTTACAAGCTCGTCTTCTATCGGTCCGAGTAAAACCGTTTTTCCTTTTCTATTGGATAAGGAATCAACCACTCTAGCTTTCTATTGGTACTAGATAAACCTCACTTAAGATAGAGATTGTGATTCTAACAATGCCGGATCCTTGATCCTAATAACACCGAATCAAATCGTATCTTTTCTTTTTCTCGCTCGTGTATAATGTTGAATGTGTAAACACTCAAACTAACAATATAAGCTCAATATTACAACAACAATGTAAGTATATGATTCTCAGATGAATATCTCGTTTGCTTGAAGTTGTTGTACTCAAACAATACCATAGGGATGGTATTTATAGGCATTTCCCACAAACTAGCCGTTGCTGACTGTTTTGACTTGCTAGCGTGCGCTAGCTTTCTTTTGTAGCATGCGCTAGATATTTCCAGTTTCAGTCCAGTAGCTTCGTTTCTTCTTTAGCGTACATTATGCCTCCTGCCTTACGTACGTTATCTCACTTACTTAGCGTACGTTAACCATGATTGAGTAGCGTGCGTTAACGTAATATATCCGTTGCCTTTACTTGTCAAACTATCTGTTTGATGCTCGACTTTCCGCCGAATCTTTCCAATGTTCTGATTGACTTGATTCAAACTTCTTAGCGTGCGCTATTCATACTTTGTAGCGTGCGCTAATGCTGACTTCATTACATACGTTATTCTGTGTTTGAATTCCTTCACAACGGTAACAAAGCTCGATAGCGTGCGTTAATGATACCGTGTAGCGTGCGCTATCCCATCAGCTGACTTCACTTCAGCTTACTTCGAAACTCGGATGATATGCAGATTATTCCTCGTTAGAGTGCGCTAACATATATGCCTTAGCGTGCGCTAATTCAGTCCAGATTTCAACTTTTTGCGTCTTCGTCTGCTTCGTCGTTTTGCTTCGCCTCGATGTTGTTTTGTTGTTTAGCAACTTTAATCATCAAAATACAAATTAAATAATGTGTGGAATAAATATTCCAACAAAAAGCTTCCACGATCCATGAGATTTAACATAAATTCTATAGTTCCCAGTGTAGAAACCGTAAGTGGAATCCTTCTTCAAATACCCATGCTTAGACATCTTGAGGACACGGACTTTAACAGAGGAGATTTGAAGCTTTGAAAACTCAACAATGGCGGAAAATATAAGCAAGAAATGAAGATGGAAAAATACCTCAGGAAGCAAGGATAAACGGATGAAAAGCAACGCCTGAGGAATTGATCGGAGTAAATCGTCAGAAAAAAGGACGGAAATGGCATGGTGTGAAGTGTCACCGGGCTGTCCGAAATTCTGTTCTCTGTTTGGAATCTTCAAAATAAAGGAAATGGTTTTGATTTTATAAGGAGGGCACGCGGGTGTCATAATTGCACCGCATTAATGGGCGCGGTTTTCCAGGAGAGTGTCTCTCTACCGCTCCACGCACACGCCGTCCAATTATATGATGGGATACGAAGCGATCGGTATAACCGGACCATTGAAATTCGTGAAGACATAGGAGCAAACCGAAGCCGACTTGACACTAAGCGAAGTCGACTAATTATGGGGAATAGGATGGACTTGAGTTCCTACTCGGACTGCCGAGATAGAAACTCGGGGGCCACTGAACGGCATAAACCGAATGGATTACATGGATCTGGAGAGCTTGAGCATAAAGTCCAACAAGGCCCATAAATCAAGACCCTACAAAGCCCAGGGATAAACCTCTCAACTCGGCTTAGGGAATGACACCTAGGCCGACCTGAAAGCCAGGTCAGTACTCGGTTTGCCTTAACTCAGATTCAAGTCAAGACTTGGTTCAGGCAACTTGCCGTGCCAACTTGGCTCAGTGACAGAATAAGCCGAGATCAGTCAATCTACACGTAAATATATGAAGGTCCTATCCTTGTAGCATGACATGTAACCTGGTGAAATCCAAGATAGAGACAAATAAAGATATCCTTACTTAACAAGGACTCTTTTCCACAAGGAAACTACATACACAATCCTTATCAGGATTCTACTTCCCATATATATGAAGTCCAATGCCAACACGGACTCGATGACTTTGTCTGCAAGTTAGGATTGCAACATTCATGTATATATAAACAGGTGTCCTTATACCTACACTGGGACACAGAATTCTTGACTCTCAACATAGTCAATTAATCTTATTTCTACCTTATATTCACCATACTTACTCTCACGCCGGAGGGCCTTCGCCGATGAAGCCCGGCTCAGTTCACATGTTTTCTTGTGTGTAGGTCCGATTAGGCAGTTCGCTCGCCGGAATTATTCGAACCATATGGATAATGGATGATCCGATACGTTTTTGGCAGCATCAGTATTTAAACATGTTGTTACCCAAAATATTATCCGGAGATGATATTGCTGGAATGGCCGAGTAACAAACAAATGCGAGAACACTTCCGTGGGAAAGTAAATAACACAAGATTTGCCGGGGTTGTTAGTCCCGGGCTTGAATGCTCTCGCGAGATGTTATTAATATAAATACTTTAGAGTACAAATATTAATGTTAGAATACTATTACAATGAGTGTAAAGATTCTAGTTATCTTAGCTATAAAGCGTGAAGATTGCCAGAAGAACCAGATATGAAGCTCTGTGAGTTCTTGCTTTTGATGCTCTGTTTGAATATTACTGTGTGTGAATATGTATTTGTAAGGTGAGTCCACTATTCTCTCTGTACGTTTTTCACTACTTTCTTGGCCACTATTGGATGCCTCCTATTTATAGGAGAGAAGGTTGCTGGGTCCTCTCTGGCGATCGCGGGCGACCGCCGTTTTCTATATTAGAATAAGGTGGGCGATCGTCCCGTCACGTGGGACTGTTCCCTTAAAGTCCGAGGCTGCTGCTGGCAGCCAGCTGTGCGAGCCAATGGGAAACCTACACGCGTCCTGAGTCGCTGTCTGGGGAGGACCCACCTTGTACCTTTCGGCGGGCCTGTCGGTAGGTGTGAGGTTGGTGACAGGCTGGGGTCAAATGCCTTTTCTTGCGGCGCCTTTTTTGGATCTGCACGTGGGTCTTCGTCCGAGATTCAGTCTTCGAAGACTCTGATGGGTGTCGGATTCACATGCGGCATGGGACGATCGTCTACAGTCAGATATTATTGGCGATCGCCAGATGCCTACATACGATCGCCTTGGTGCTTGCCCAGCGTCTATCTTCTTTGGCTGGCCCCTGACCATCGTGCCGATCGCCATCGAGGCGTATAAATCGCCGCACAACAATTGCCCCCCAGCTCGCTCCGATGTTGAAAACATGGGGTGAGGTGGCACTGTTGGCGATTGCCTTTTAGATGATTGGCTCGTCTGCTTATGACAAGGACGATCGTCACCTGGACGATCTGATTTCGAATCTGGACGATCTCCCTATGCGCTGGAAGTAGCGGGAAATGGAGGCGGGCTCTTGAAACGTTGCAGGGACACACGTCGCGCTATCGTTGGGGGAGTCCGATGGTTTTGTCAGACTTGTCGTCTGGCGTGCCCTCGAAACGACGCGTACGCGGGTTTCAAGGGCTGCATTTAATGTGTCCCCCCCGACGGTTGCACTCCAGCCCCTGGGATTCCGCCTATTTGCACAGCCCTGCTCCAGCCTATAAAAAGGGCTAGGGCCATTTCAGTTCAACTCTTTATGCGCCCTTGCTTTTTAGACGAAGACTCTGCCGATTTTTTCTGAAGATTCTTGTGTCGACCGACTTCCCTTCTAGGTAAGAACAAAAGTTTTCTCTCCCCCTTTACTCTCCGAAATATATATGGAGTAGGATCCAGAGTTTATGAGGTCGGCAGCTCTTCTGCCGCCGCGACATCGCCTGCCCGGGAAGAAATCTCCGCGGTTCTCGACATGGAGACGGCCGTTGAGGCCATCCGTGCGGGAATAACACCTGCGGAGGTTGAGGAGCTCTTCAATGAGGCCGACACGGCGAGATCAGCGGCGGTGGCGGGGCAGAAGGGCCCGCCGGTGGATGAGGATGACGCGGTAAGGCTGTATTGGGAGCACAACAGCGTGTTCGGCCCCGCCTATTTAGATTTTGCTAAGCTAATGGAGAGGATTGCCTGACCATGCCCCGAGTTTGACTTCGAAGCATATTCTGCCGCCCACCCCTATGAGCCCGTGAAGCGGACGACGTTTCGGGCCGCAGACCGCTCTCTGTGGACCCTAGGTCAGATTCGGAGTTCGGCGACCAAGAAATATTTGAGTCGCTAGAGGGCGAAATATCATATTCCTTCTGATGTTTCGCTGTACATGCCCTCAGAGAACGAGCGTGCTGACCAACCTCCCGAGGGTCTGGTCGCCGTCAACGAAATGATTCTGGAGGCCGACTTGTGGTTCCCCTTGCCGTTCGCCGTGTCATATTTGCTGACCACCTGGAATGTGGCGCCGCTCCAGTTGACGTCGAACGCCTGGCTGCAGATTATCAGCACCTTGACATTGTTTGGCAGTCATCGGTTGTTCTGTCTGCCTTCTGCGCTGGAGATGAACTATCTTTTCAAGCTGACCGCGCAGAAGGGATCGGTCGGTGGCTACCATATCCAGGGTCGCATGGGTAGGGTGGTCCTTGGGGTGACAAACAAGGTTTGGGGCGACCTGGCAAAGTGGTGCTGGGTCGGTGGAGCGTGGAGGTCGGCATCGAGCGATAAGCCGGAGGAAGAGTTGGATATCCCCACCAGTTTTCGGAATAGGAATCCCAGTAAGGGTTTTAATTCTCCCTTTATTTGGATACACCTTGAACTGATCTAATTTGGTTTCCTTTTTGCAGGTTCTCTTGTTCCAGCGATCGGCGATCTCCCCTTTGATTTGTTGATCGTCTGGGAGCGAATTCGCGGTCTGCCGGACTCTTACATCGACGTTCGCTCACTCGGCCACGAACTTCACCGATTGGGAGCTCGATTGTTTCGCTTCCCTCGCCACCTGAAGGTTCCAGGTATGAATTTTTACATCATCTTTCTTGTATGTCGATCGTCTGATTGAAGTAGATGTCTAACTTGTCTGAATTTCTGCTTTGACAGAGATCTATTTTCCCCGCTACGCCGAGCCACCAAGAGAGATCTCAATGTCGAATCCCGGTGTTTTGGGTCGTTTTTACCAGTGCAACAAGACGGGTCGTGCCCCACCAACGACGTCCCGTCCTGTCCCTGCGGTGAGACCTACTACGGTGCCGGTCGTCGAGCCGGAAATTTAGGAGGAAGAACAGCTCCAGCGCAACCGCAAGAGGCGGAGGCCGGAGGAGTCCTTGCCGACTGATGACGCGGAGGTATCCATTTTGGAGCCGCCGGTTGCCGCGCCACCTATCTCTGCTGATCCGATGGCGGAGGGGTCCAGATCATCAGCTGCCTTCCTGAAGACCGCGGCGATCGCCGAAGCCGAGACTCCTCGGGGCAAGCCCTTTTTCGGCCGCGACCCCGAGTTGGTCAACAGGTAAGACCGATTTGATCTTTCTGAGTTAGGCTTTTCGTGTAGGATGTATACTAAATCCTTTGTTTATTTTTGTTTGTATTGCAGGATCCGTCGTTCCGATCCGGACACCTCGCCGATGGTGTTGGACTTTCTGGCGAGCAAGTCTCCGCGCCAGTCCCTCGATGTCCCTTCGTACGTCTTCCGGGCCATCAGTTCTCTTCCTAAGGCCTGGACGACCGACCTCGATGCGATTGCTCGTCGGCGGTCTGGAGATGCCATGCAGGCGACGCTCGCCCTGATTCTCCAGGCTGTAACACCCCCAGAATCAAACCGGGAATATTACACGCCGCAGACCCTCTCCATGAGGATCCACCAGGCTAGACATCCAAACAACACAACTCATTACATACCGACGTGATAAAATACCAAATCAACATACTAACTTGGTCTTTCATCACAAACATACAAGTCAAAATGCACATTTCTATCTCGACTCATACCCATGCAAGGGTAAAATACACTCATAAATAAAAATACGACAGCGGAAAGGACCATACACGAACTCCGACTAACTGTATCCAACACTGGCCTTCGTGTGATTAGTATCATTCGCCTTCCATCATCCTTGGCGATCCTGTGTTTTGCTCCCAAACTCGCATGTACCTGGATGCAAAACAGACATCCACCCCGAATACTCGGGGTTATCAAAACTCCACTGTTTTGCTAGTACAAGTATAAAGTGCAAATACGAGCCATACAAAACACATTCCGAGAATACAACAAAAGTCTTCCCGAGAAATTTGATAATTAAAATAGTTCAAGTCTTGAAAGTAGAAACCAAAACAAGAAAGCACTTTGAAAACATTTTCAAATCTCGGGAGTTTTCAAAATATTTGCGATAGTAAGGTTCTTAATTCTCCAAAGCCACTTAGTGGTCACCGCCCCAATATTCATTTTCCAAAAATGCAAATCCGATTAACAAAACACGGGGTTCACAACCCAATTCACTCCAGTCACAAAACACGGGGTCCACGACCCGACCATTTCGATCATCAATACGAGTCCGCGACCGTTCATTCACTTCAATTCACTTCCACGACACATTACACACAACACATTATTTTTATGCCATTTTAGCCAAACACCAAGACTCGATATATAATGTCTCGACTCAGAGCAACAAGCATTGTGATACTCGGACATATCACAATTAATCAACGATAAACACTCTGGCAATTCTCGCGACCCGGTCAGCCTCCGGTCCCGCCGTAAGGCCACCAAGTCCTGTGTGCCCGTCGAGAAATCCCGGTGAGAATGCCCACTCAGTAACTCTCGCGACCGGTCCGGCCGCTAAGCCACCAGTCCCGTGTGACCCCGTCGAGTCAATCCCGAGTGAGAGTACCAGAAAAACCTTACAACTCTCATCAATTCACATTTCCAAAACCGCAATCCTCAAGAGTCAATCACAATATATATAGTCGAGGTATTTTGCTAAAATGGCCATATTATTCAACACATACTCACGACCCAGAATTAATATTATCCACAAAGAAACACACTTATCTCATCAACACCGAATGACAACAACCAATATCACACAACTCATATATCCAACGATAACCACATGACTCCACGCATAATTCATAACAAGAGGATTTAACCATAAATTACCGACGACATATTCACACATATTGGCATCACCCGAAAGTAGGGATATCCTATACTCAACACTAACACACAAAGTCAATAAGCGCATTAAGTCCCGAACACAGGAGTCGTCCTTTAAGAAAACTATGATTGTAAATATATCGATTCTTTTAAGAAAAGGTTGTAAATATTCATTTAGCACATATCGTCAATTTTCAATCATTATATTCACAAAACACGTAATGTATGGGCAAGATACTTGCCTCGAAATCAATTGTGAATACTCCGACGAACGCGGCTCGGCCGAAACAGCCCCGAAAACTGACCACCTTCGCGAAAAATCAATAACAACACCATCACTACGAGAATAACACCGCTACGAATCAACAATACTAAACGAAATCCCAATCGACACTAAGAAACAACAAGGGTTCAAGGGTTTCCCAAGGAAATCAAAATCATGTTCCGGGTGGAATGAAATCAATAAAAGAGTTTCTAATCCGTAGGGTACAACCAAAACAACAAGAACTACGTAATCAATTTATCATTTCCGGGTGAACTCAAGAGATCAAGGAAAAACCCCCAAAATTCCCAAAACCAAAGTTCTAAGGGATTTTACCTCGAATCCGACGGTGGAAGATGAAAGAAGGTCGATAAATCCGTGTTAGGAGTTGAAAGGAGTTGATATCTAATGATATCTGGCCAAGATCTCCACTTTCTCACGCCTGGAGTTGCCTGGGTCGCCGGAGGAGAAGAAGTGAAATGAAAAGAATGATGAAAGTTGACTTCCCAAACCCTTATATACTAACAGAGGTTTAGCGTACGCTACGGAAAGGCTTAGCGTGCGCTACCAGGGTAAAAATGCAGTCCAGAAGCCTCTGTTCGGTCCCGTTAGCGTGCGCTAATCAATGTATTAGCGTGCGTAAGCAAGCGATCTGTAAAGGATAGAACGCTCTGTCCCTAATAGTTAGCGCGTGCTAATAAATACGTTAGCGTGCGCTAATTATACATTGTGTAGTCTTTGCTATTATGACCATAACTCCTTCGTCCGGACTCCGATTGACTCGCCGTTTGAACCATTGGAAAGCTAATTTGATGCTCTATCACATTGTAAAGATTCAGAATTTTTAGACTTTATAAGTGCCGGTGGTGATCTTACAAAGTCGACCAATTGCACAACAACGATACTCCTCGACAAAATAATGATTATTCAACATGCAACGAAACACTAACGGACAACACCAACGATCCAAATCTAAAACAAACAAATAATAAAGCACGACATACTATTAGCTCGGCTTACATAACGATATGTCGTACCCGACGAACACCACAACACGGTACATCATGCCGTACCCAACATAGGGGAAAACTCAAATAATCGCTAGCGAGCAAAATAACCGCACAATCGACAAAAATTCAAAATAACCGGAAACGAAAATCTCGGTATTACATTCTACCCTACTAAAAATAAGTTTCGTCCAAACTTAAAACAAGAGCAAGGCGACTCTAGATAACACACTCTATCGATATTGAGAGCGCACAAGAGCTCCATGCGATGCAGAGCTAATGCGGTCAGAATCAAGATGCAAGAATGTTTACGAAATGTAACACGAACCCCCACGATTGATAAATCCGAGCAGTACAACAATCAAAACACAACTCCAACGTTGAACAAGAATGAAATTCCAATAACCTCAAATGTTTGAAAAAAATTCACATACGGGAACAATTACCCGAATTTTAAGGAACCCACGAAATGGCTGAGATGCTCAATATTCGCAGTTTTGGATCGGACAATAAAAATTGGACAACAACGATCGAACAACAATGGTCAAGCAACAACGGTCGAGCAACAACGATTAGACCACAACGCCGACGTTTACTACAAGATGCTCATATGCATAGGGTTCACGGAAGTCGCACCGAACTTGGAAAAGTCATAAGGCTAAACTAATTGATTCGAAACAACATCAAAACTCTCTCGATTGACAATGCCGAAAAACAACGCAATGTCAGAAGTATCAGCGAACACAAACGAGTCAACAAAGTCGAACAATACGGAAGCGAAAAAAAATGGTTATTATACTCTGTCACTATTAAAAGAGGTTTCATCCCTGAAACCAAAACAACGAAAGCGAGGTGTTAGCATAGCAACCTTCTCGGCAATATTCTCTTGGTCCCGCATCTAGTCTCCACAACCATCTGTATCATAGTCACGACCATGACCTCCGCCCCTCAGCATACTGAGTAAGTAACCACTCAGCACGATGAAACCCAACATTTCAAAATGATACATTAGAGTGCCAACGTAGCACAACATATCGACATAAGGTATCTAATCGCAACATGATAAGAAGATCCACGAGGTATCCTTTTAAATGACATCATAAAAAAAAAATCTTTGAATTTGTATGTTTACTCGGAAGAGAATTTTTGAAACTACTTTTGGTACCTCGGGCTGTTTTACCACGACTTGTAAACAAAGGACCGTAACTATCTTATTTTGAAATCATTTGCAAAACAATATTTCGGAATATCAATTATCCTTTGTAATCAGTATCGTCATTTTCGTTAATAACAAAGAGGGTAACCATGCAATACCATCAAACCATTCGCACATGCACTAAATATTTCCACAAATCGACAATGATTTTGGAGTTATTCAAACTTTTCCAAATCCGAGTTTGATGTTTAAATCGAGTAAGCTTTTTCGTCTTTCACTACATATTTTGAAAATAAAAATCGTGTTGGTTTTGGAAATAAAAAAAATATTTATGTTGTGAAAGATTTTTGAAAATCATGTACTCGAATTATTTGAAAATACAACAGTACGTTAAAAATCATTTCTGAAAATTCTCCCAACACTACACAAAATTCAATGACGGTAACATTTTACCAAATGTTCAAGGTACTTTAAAACAACTCTTTAAATACCGTCGAGGTTTTATTTGAGAATCTTTGGCTGACTCGCAAATTTCAAATAATTTCCAAAGTTCATATGAAGCCGCCGATTTAATCGCAACGTCAAATTATTTTCAAAAATTGATTTTCCGCAACTTGCACAAACTTATGAAAGTTTCAGGAAAGCATTTTCGAACACACACACAGAAAGGACATAATTTATCAACTCACTAAACAAAATCAATTATTACTTAGCGCAACGAAAAGTCATAACACACATAGAATACAATTACGGGTGATTGACTACCGAGGTTAGGCCTAACGGCTAAAAGAAATGCGGTTCACTAGCCTCTGTCCCGACTAACTAACGCGCACTACAACAATATTTAGCGATCGCTACCAATCTTGCATTAGCGCGCTAGCCTCGCGCTTAGCGTGCGCTAGCTGCTCCAACTCAGCAACATGATCGCGAACATATATACGACGTTACTAGAATCGATGGTCACAAATAAACAACAACAACGTTCGAATCCCCACGCCATCGATTTAACACTTCATGAGCAACCATCAAAAGACAATTGTTATTCAAAAACCGAAATCTCACCTCTTATTAAAGAGAGCTATCTCAATGTACACAAACCGAACGACTCAGCAATCACATCACAGTTTTAATCTAAAACTAGCTATACTGCCCGAACAACAAGAACGTCATCACGTATTTGCCGACTAACAACCATAAAACTGATAAGTTGAAAACGAGAGTCACGTCTTGTCTACATTTTGGAGACTTCACTTGAGTTTAAAAATGGTGTTTTGAAAACTTATAATACAAGAAGAAAATAAAATATCGGTAGTTGGAATTCTCCAAAAATTTTGACCTTGAGGTCATCATACGAAAATCAAACATAAGCCACATACTCACAAATCACCTTTAACTCCACATCATAACACAAAATCATACGGCTCGTATATCACAAGGCACAATATAGTAGGGAGACTTACATCCACAGGTCGCACGAAGATGATGGCTGCACCTCGATACTAATCACGGCCAACATCACAGGACGGCAGCGTCGCGACGACTTAGACAAAAACAATCGACAGGACAAGACACGACAATATCATTTGGACCCGGCGGCTAGGTTTCCGCAACCTAAGCTCGATACCATAAATGTAACACCCCCGAGAATCAAACCGGAATATTACGCCGCACCCTCTCCATGAGGATCCACCGTGCTAGACATCCAAACAACACAACTCATTACATACCGACGTGATAAAATACCAAATCAACATACTAACTTGGTCTTTCATCACAAACATACAAGTCAAAATGCACATTTCTATCTCGACTCATACCCATGCAAGGGTAAAATACACTCATAAATAAAAATACGGCAATGGAAAGGACCATACACGAACTCCGACTAATCGTATCCAACACCGCCTTCGTGTGATTAGTATCATTCGCCTTCCATCATCCTTGGCCGATCCCGTGTTTTGCTCCCAAACTGCATGTACACGGATGCAAACAGACATCCACCCCGAATACTCGGGGTTAGCAAAACTCCTTGTTTTGCTAGTACAAGTATAAAGTTCAATTACGAGCCATACAAAACACATTCCTAGAATACACCAACAGTCTTCCCGAGATAATTGATAATTAAAAGAGTTAAAGTCTTGTAAGTAGAAACAATCACAAGAAAGCACTTTGAATACATTTTCAAATCTCGGAGTTTTCGAAAATATTTGCGATAGTAAGGTTCTTAATTCTCCAAAGCCACTTAGGGTCACCGCCCCAATATTCATTTTCCAAAAATGCAAATCCGATTAACAAAACACGGGGTTCACAACCCAATTCACTCGATCACAAAACCACGGGGTCCACGACCCGACCATTTCGATCATCAATACAGGTCCGCGACCCGTTCATTCACTTCAATTCACTTCCAACGACACATTACACACAACACATTATTTTTATGCCATTTTAGCCAAACACCAAGACTCGATATATAATGTCTCGACTCAGAGCAACAAGCATTGTGATACTCCGGACATATCACAATTAATCAACAAGTACAAACACTCTGGCAATTCTCGCGACCGGTCAGCCCTCCGGTCCGCCGTAAGGCCACCAAGTCCCCTGTGTGCCCGTCGAGAAATCCCAGTGAGAATGCCCACTCGAAGTATCTCTCGCGACCCGGTCCAGGCCGCTAAGCCACCAGTCCCGTGTGACCCCGTCGAGTCAATCCCGAGTGAGAGTACCGAGAAAAACCTTACAACTCTCATCAATTCACATTTCCAAAACCGCAATCCTCAAGAGTCAATCACAATATATATAGTCGAGGTATTTTGCTAAAATGGCCATATTATTCAACACATACTCACGACCTGCATTAATATTATCCACAAAGAAACACACTTATCTCATCAACACCGAATGACAACAACCAATATCACACAACTCATATATCCAACGATAACCACATGACTCCACGCATAATTCATAACAAGAGGATTTAACCATAAATTACCGACGACATATTCACACATATTGGCATCACCCGAAAGTAGGGATATCCTATACTCAACACTAACACACAAAGTCAATAAGCGCATTAAGTCCCGAACACAGAGTCGTCCTTTAAGAAAACTATGATTGTAAATATATCGATTCTTTTAAGAAAAGGTTGTAAATATTCATTTAGCACATATCGTCAATTTTCAATCATTATATTCACAAAACACGTAATGTATGGGCAAGATACTTGCCTCGAAATCAATTGTGAATACTCCGACGAACGCGCTCGGCGAAAAACAGCCCGACCACCTTCGCGAAAAATCAATAACAACACCATCACTACGAGAATAACACCGCTACGAATCAACAATACTAAACGAAATCCCAATCGACACTAAGAAACAACAAGGGTTCAAGGGTTTCCCAAGGAAATCAAAATCATGTTCCGGTGGAATGAAATCAATAAACGAGTTTCTAATCCGTAGGGTACAACCAAAACAACAAGAACTACGTAATCAATTTATCATTTCCGGGTGAACTCAAGAGATCAAGGAAAAACCCCCAAAATTCCCAAAACCAAGGTTCTAAGGGATTTTACCTCGAATCCGACGGTGGAAGATGAAAGAAGGTCGATAAATCCGTGTTAGGAGTTGAAAGGAGTTGATATCTAATGATATCTGGCCAAGATCTCCACCTTCTCACGCCTGGAGTTGCCTGGGTCGCCGGAGGAGAAGAAGTGAAATGAAAAGAATGATGAAAGTTGACTTCCCAAACCCTTATATACTAACAGAGGTTTAGCGTACGCTACGGAAAGGCTTAGCGTGCGCTACCGTGGTAAAAATGCGATCCGAAGCCTCTGTTCGGTCCCGTTAGCGTGCGCTAATCAATGTATTAGCGTGCGTAAACGAGGCAGTCCTGTAAAGGATAGAACGCTCTGTCCCTAATAGTTAGCGCGCGCTAATAAATACGTTAGCGTGCGCTAATTATACATTGTGTAGTCTTTGCTATTATGACCATAACTCCTTCGTCCGGACTCCGATTGACTCGCCGTTTGAACCATTGGAAAGCTAATTTGATGCTCTATCACATTGTAAAGATTCAGAATTTTTAGACTTTATAAGTGCCGGTGGTGATCTTACAAAGTCGACCAATTGCACAACAACGATACTCCTCGACAAAATAATGATTATTCAACATGCAACGAAACACTAACGGACAACACCAACGATCCAAATCTAAAACAAACAAATAATAAAGCACGACATACTATTAGCTCGGCTTACATAACGATATGTCGTACCCGACGAACACCACAACACGGTACATCATGCCGTACCCAACATAGGGGAAAACTCAAATAATCGCTAACCGAGCAAAATAACCGGCACAATCGACAAAAATTCAAAAATAACCGGAAACGAAAATCTCGGGTATTACACAGGCGGCGACGATGGCCGCCCAAGCCGTTAAGGACTACGAGGGGCGACCCTCTACTGCTCGCCTCCATCAAGATCTCGAGGTCGCTCGGAACCAGAATGCCGAGTTCACTAACCGGATCATGGACATGGAGAAGGAACAAATTGAGACGGTCAAACGGGCCAAGCAAGACCTCGATCGGATGAAGCAAGAGCTTGGCCCGGTCCAAGGAGGTGGCAGATCGCTTCTGCGACTAGATGACGGATGCTCGTCGGTTGCACGTGGCCTCGCAGGAGGAGGTGACTGGGCTGAAGGCGACAGTGGATCGTCTCTACGGCGAGCTGGAGAAGGCGAAGGGTGAACTGGCCGCCAAGGTAGCCGAGCTTGCGGATGCTGACAAGACGACTGCGGAGTTGAACGGGCAGTTGAAGGAGATTGAGACCGATCCCTACCTTAATGTGGGATGCGTCGGCGAGTTCGCCTATTTTATGGCCTATGCCGACGCTATCCGTGCCGCCAAGAAGGTAGGGATCGAGGTCGGCCTTATGATGGAAACCTTCAAGGCCTACGTACTCGAGCATCCATTGCATCCGGACTTCTCCCTGCCGATCCTCGATCTCACCGACTTAGGGATTGATCTGAGATGGTATCCGTTTCCGGATAAACTTATTTATCCTGAAGCCGGTGAGGAGGCGCGCGCCGATCTGCCTGCTGGGGGCGAAAGCCAGTCGGGGGCAGCATGAGTGATGGTGGAGTTGTTTTATTTTCCTTCGCTTGTACTTTTCTGTTTTTCTCTTGTATTGCCTTCGGGCTTGAATGTACAAACCTTTTGAATGGAATAAAATACCGCTTCTTTGCATCTGATTCCTTACATGTACGATCGTCTCTTCCGAATGTTTGCATATGAATTTGTACAAGTGTTTACACAATTGCATCTGATGCCTTGTTTGTACGATCGACTGTTTGAATGTTGAATGGATCCGATTGTATTGGTACACTCAAAAATTCTTACTTGTAAATTTCTTGAACAAAACCGATCGTCATGTGTGTGTTTGAACGAAGCCGATCGTGTATGGTCCCTTCCTCCCGATCGCATTTCAGGAATAGCTCCACTTTGCCCCTTGTTTTTGTTTACTTAGTGTAAGTAAGGGAACGAAAATAGTATGTTTGACGAGCTATCTTGAGTTTTGCTGATTCCTTGAGGGAGGACGACTGTGTGCACGGTCGCTGAGTTCAATGGACCGATCTTCGTAACCGCGTCTTTATGTGCGAGGGACATTCCATCCGTAGGTATGTCTCGCGACTGACTTTATTGTTAGGGTCACCCGTTAGGCTGCGCCCGCCTTGTATTTAAACGAAAGGCGAGCGGTCTCGGTCTGGAGGAGTCCTTGCACGGGGTCGTCGGTTTATTCGACTCCATGTCCGTGGCTTGTTGGCACTCTTCTACCTCGGGTCGCCATGTTAGATGGCGACCCTCGACGGTATACGTTGTGACGGGGTAGGGACGCGTCGCCTTGTCTGGGTATATCATGTTAGATGATGTACTTTGAGGGCGCGCGAGCGTTTCCACAGATTTATTTGGAGGGTCCTTCGGCTACGCCCGCCTCGTATTTAAATGAAAGGCGAGCGATCGCAATCCAAAGGAACCTTGCATGGGCGAAGCTGTCGGTTCCATCGACCTCCAGGACCATGGCTGCAATTTTTCTACCTCGGATCGCCATCTTAGATGGCGACCCTCGACGGTATACGTTATGCTGGGAGGGGCGATCGCTTGCATAGGTCTGTCAGGTTTAGATGACGACCTCTTGTAGGGCGAGCGAGCCTTCCTCTTTTTAGTTGTTCGTTTTCGTCGAGGCGAATCATATAGATGGGATAGGAAAATTTCATTATACTCTTTGTACATTGGGTAAATGAAACTGAATACAAAGTTTTCACTGGTAGTATTTCTTCAAATGTACGGCGTTCTAGGGATATTGGTCCGGAGTGCCGTCAGGGTGTTCAAGTTCGTAGGCTCCCCTAGTTAGCCACTTAGATATCCTGAAGGGGCCTTCCCGATTCGGGCCAAAGACTCCTGTATGAGTCTGGACTTTTTTGAGGACTAGGTCGCCCATTTGGAACCGTCTTTCCTTGACCTTCGAATTGAAGAACTTCTCGGATCTCCTTTTGTGGATTGTGTTCTTCATTTCCGAGGTCAGTCGCCATTCTTCGAGCATGTACAAGTCGATCCGCCGGGCCACATCATTGTCCGTCGTCATCTCTTCTTCAGTTCGGTGGCCAAGGACGACGATATATGAAGGGATCACCACTTCTGTTCCGAAGGCAAGGGCGAACGGGGTTTCGCCAGTCGAGTTTCGGGTCGTTGTACGGTAGGACCACAAAACGTCTGGGAGCTCGCTCGCCCATCGTCCTTGTTTGGATTCAAGTCTTGCTTTGATCGTATGTTTGAGGATCTTGTTTACAGCCTCTACCTGCCCATTCGTCTGAGGGTGGTAAGGGGCCGAGAACAACTTTTTGATTCCTCATTTCTCGCAGAATTGCATGACTTCCAAGCCGTCGAACTGCTTTCCATTGTCGGAGATGATAGCCTGGGGTAGACCGAAATGGCATATGATGTTCTTCCAAATGAACTTGATTACTTGTTCTTGGCCGATCTTGTTGAGCAGCTCGGCCTCGGCCCATTTCGTGAAATAATCGACCCCCACGATGGCAAACTTACAGCCCACTGGCGCCGTCGGCAAGGGACCTATAAGGTCGATGCCCCACTGGGCGAATGGCCATGGGCTGTACATCGAAGTGAGCTGCTCGGGGGAAAGCTTGATGTTTGGGCCCATCACTTGACACCTATGACACGATCTGGCATAGGCGATCGCATCTTTCTGAAGCGAAGGCTAGAAAAAACCTTGCCTGGTTGTTTTGTGGATGAGAGCTCGCCCGCCAGCATGGTTTCTAGATCCTGTCATGGATATCGGCTAAAACGAGCCGGCCTTCCTCTGGCGTAATGCACTTGAGGAGGGGAAGGCTGAAATCTCGCTTGTAAAGCCGGTCGTCCAGTAGGGTGTATCTGGTTGCACGGAGTTGGAGCTGGCGAGCTTTGATACGGTCGTCGGGGACCGTCCCATCCTTCAAGTATTTAATGAAAGGAGTCATCCAGTTCTCCTCGGCGACGGTGACCGTGATAATCAGGTTTCTTTCGATCGCCGGCTTTGCTGATTTTGTGATTTGAATGTTAGAGAAATCGGCCGCCCCATCTGACGACGCTAGTTTGGATAGGGCATCGGCCTGAGAGTTGTGCTCTCTCGGGATTTGTTCGATCAGCACTTCTTCAAACTTTGTGCACATTTCGGCGACTAATTCTTGGTATTTGATCATTTGTTCGCCGCGCGCCTCATATTCTCCCTTGACTTGGTTCACGACCAAGAGGGAGTCCATGAAGATGTGGAGACAGCGAACATCCAGGGCGAGGGCTAGATCGATCCCGCCTACCAAAGCTTCATATTCGGCCTCATTGTTGGTCGCCCGAAACCCGAAACGTACAGCGTTTGTGAAACTTTGCCCGTCGGGGCTGATGAGGACAATCCCTGCCCCTGCTCGCGAGTTGGTTGCCGAGCCATCCACATACAGCTTCCAAGCAGGGCGGCCGACCTGGGTCGGACTGTGAGGGAATGTTAACTCCACAACGAAGTCCGCCATAGCCTGGCCTTTGATCGCCGTGCGAGGAGCGTACGTGATACCGTATTGGGCGATCTCCAGTGACCATTTGAGGAGTCGCCCGTTGGTGTCTGGCCGGTGCAGAACTTGCCTTAAGGGGAGAGTTGTCAGGACCTCCACTTGATGTTCGAAGAAGTATGCCCTTAGCTTGCGAACACTCATGACTAGAGCGTAGGCGATCTTCTCTAGAGGCGTGTATCGCGTTTCCACGTCATGGAGCGCTTGACTAACGAAGTAGATCGGCAAGTGGGCTTGCCCCTCTGCTCGCACTAAAACAGCACTCAACGCGACCTCCGAGGCCGCCAGGTAAAGGAATAACTTTTCGCCGGGGATCGGCTTCGCCAAGATCTGGGGGTTAGATAGATACTCCTTAATTTTGGCGAATGCTATTTGACTCTCCTTTGTCTATGCGAACTTCTTGTTCTTTATGGTCGCGAAGAATGGCTTGCTTTTATCCCCGAGCCGAGATATGAAACGGTTGAGGGCAGCTAAACAACCGGTGAGGCGTTGCACCTGTTTGACATTCCGTGGCTCCTGCATGTCGAGGATCGCTTGGATCTTGGTGGGGTTCTCCTCGATTCCTCTTTGGCTCACGATGTGCCCTAGAAATTTCCCGGAGCTCACCTCGAAGTTGCATTTCTTGGGGTTAAGCTTCATATTGAACTTTTCGAGGATGGCAAACGTCTCGGCTAGGTCATTGAGGTGATCTTCCTTTTTGAGGCTTTTGACCACGATGTCGTCAATGTAGACCTCCATGGTCTTGCCGATCTAGTTGGCGAACATCCCATTGACTAGGCGTTGGTAGGTCGCCTCTGCATTCTTCAGACCGAACGACATCCGGACCCAGAAGTATATGTCTTTTTCCGTGTGGAACGATGTGTGTTTTATGTCTTTCTCCGCCATGGGGATCTGATGGTAGCCGGCGAAGGCATCCATGAACGACATCATCTCACAGCCTGCAGTGCTATCGACCAAGTGGTCAATATGAGGCATCAGAAAGTGATCTTTTGGGCATGCCGCGTTGAGGTCGGTGAAGTCGATGCATAACCTCCAGGAGTTTCTCGGCTTTTTGATGAGCACCGAGTTGGCCACCCACTGTGGTTCGTCGGTAGCTACTCCGATTAGTTTATTGTCGAGTAGCTTCTTGACTTCTATGTCGAGCGCTGCGTACTTATCAGGACCGAATTTCCTACGTTTCTGGTGAACAGGTTTCCTTGCCGGGTCGATATTTAGATAATGGCAAGCGTGTCCAGGACTTATGCCGATCATATCTTGATGGACCAGGCAAAGACTCCGATGTTCTTATGTAGCAAGCTGATCAGATCATCCTTTAATTCGAGGTCGACGCTCATGCCGATCTGTACTTCCCGCTACGGGCGAGCCGGATCTATTGTTATACTTTCCAACTCTTCAATGGGGACGATCGATTCTCGTTTGGAACGATTTCCGGACTCGATCCTTGGATCGATGTCGAGGCTTGGCTCGAAACTGATCCTTGGCTCGATGTCGTCCGTTAATCGATGTGAGATGGCGTCCTCTGAGTCGGGTTGGTTCGAGGTGCTCGGCTCGTCGATCTCCATTGGTTGATTGTCGATCGTCTCAACGGGAAGTGTTGAAAGAAGTTACGACACAGGAGTAATTCAAACATTTCTTAGCCATTAGATGATCTCCTTTTACAGTACCGACCGTCCCATCGGCAGTGGGGAATTTGATACAGTAAAAGAAAGAAGAGGCGACCGCCTCGAAGGTTTCTAGAAATGGACGACCTAGGAACCCATTATAGATGCTGGGCCTATCTATGATTACAAAATTTGGGTTCCTAGTAATCCTAATCTTGGGATCGTAAAAGCATATTAGCTCGACAGAGAGCTTGATCCTTCCATAGGCTTGGACTGTGCTGTCGCCGAACCCTTGAAGCACGGTGTGAAATGGCTTGATGAACTTGTTCAGGTTGCCGAGATGGTCAAGAGCGGATTTGAATATGATATTGCAGAATCTCCCATTGTCGACCAGCACGCGATCGACTATTTTCCTAAGGATACATGCAGAGATCACCAATGCATCCTCTTTGGGGCACTGCACTCCCTCACTATCCTTGTTGGAGAAAGTGATGAGCGCGTCTTTGGAGATGGTCGGCTCTGGGGGTACCACGACATGTACCCTGGCGAACGCCCTCAGTTCGGCCTTCCGCTTTCTGTTCGACATGGTGGAAATCGGAGAAAGTCCTCTGAGGTTTCCACCTCCCGCCTGAAGCATATTGATCCGACCGCCAGGGTTGATCGGAGGGATCGATTCGTCAGAATACTCAGGCTCGTTCTGCTCGATCCTGGCGACTGGATTCGGAGGGATCCCATCGCTCTGTCGGTGCTCGCGCCCCCCGGTCCTCTCTGCTCGGGGCTCTGGCTTGGTAACCAAGTTATCCAATTTGCCTTCCTCAAACAGTCTCCAGAGTTATCTGAGGAGGTCGCGGCACTGACTGGTGTTGTGGCCGGGACTCTTGTGGTAGGCACAAAATTTGCTGCAGTCTAGATGACCATTGTCCCTTATCGGCTTTGGTTTGTTTAGCCACTCGCGCCCCTTGATGGCGTTAAAGATGTGGGCCAGAGATAGATTGAGGTTGCGGAGGAGGTGAACCTCCACATCCTCGAAGGCTTTGAATTCACCAGGCGGCTTTGCGACCGCCTTTCTGGGCTTGGCGACCGCCTTCTTTTGGATGTGGGATGGCGTCTTTCCTTCTTCGGCAGATCCCTTGCCTAAGCGGAGGGTGAACATCCTCTACCTGGCCAGGAAATCAGCGGCCCTGACGCAGAAGATCGCGTAGGTCGGGGGGATGTCCTTTGTAAGGTGCCTGAACATGGTCGAGCAGCCGTAGAATCCCCCTAGGACCGAGTAGAGAGCGAGATCGTCGCTAATAGGCTCGCCGGTGAGGACTATCTCATCCACCTGGTCGATGTAATCTTCATCGGGCTCGTTCTTCCCCTGCCTGATTTTCATCATGCGATGGGGGCCTTCTGGCCGAGCAACTTTGGCGGCGAAGTACGACGTGAAGTCGTTCGCCAGCTTCTCAAAACAATTGATCGAGCGAGGTGGTAGTGATATGTACCACCGATGGGCGAGGTCGCCCAATGTCAATGGGAACATTCGGCATTTCGTCGCGTCCGATGCTCCACATCCGGTCATGTAAATCCGGAACTTGCTCAAATGGGTCTCAGGATCCGATCTCTCCTCGTATAGAGGTGTTTGAGGGAGAGCGATCTTTGGTTGAACTGGGGAGAGCTCGATCTGGGCCGCGAGTGGCTCACTTGGTCCGACGATCGATCTCTTGGCGCCTGCCCCAGTCTCTAGGAGTGCCTTCATTTCGTCGAGCTGGCGCTGCATGGCGGCCATAGCCGTAGCCTGACTGCTCGCTGATTGGCTCTCGGAGCGGGAGCCAAGGCGATCAAGTACTGATCTCCTGGAGCTATGGTAAGTGACGAGTTCCCGCCACCGGGCTCAATTCTCGGGCGAGCGGGAGCCCGTTGGCCGGCTTGTCTTCTGGGAGTCGGATATGCCGAATTCCTGGTCACGGATTCGGACTCCGATGTCTCCCGACTGGTGCCTGAATGCGCGGGTCGCCATGAGGGATCGCTCCCTAGGCGGCTGAAGACGGAATCATCCCGCCTTATGAGAGCCTTTTCCTGCGGCTCGGGGATTTCCGACGATTTCTCGACGTATATCCCCTTAAGCTTCCGCTTGTCTGCTCGGCGGATGGCTGACGGAGTTATGGTGGGCGAGTCGCATGCCCTCCGTCGCTCCCTGAGGATGGCTATAGCCTCCTCGATATGTTTCGCGGTCTGGAACTGATCGAGTGAGAGGCTGGGACCGTCCCTCGGGGGCGGGAGTGAAAGTCTAGCGTCGCCGCGGTCGCCTTCCATCGTAGGTTGGGATTCGGTCTGGGCCGGAATGAGATGTCCGGCAGATCGCAGGGTGGCTCTTTTGGAGGTCGTGGCAGATGTCATGTTTCTGAAGGCTTTTTCTTTGAAGAACAGTGAGTGTTTCTTCAAGTATATGTCCCGGAGAACAGTGAGTGTTCTTCGAGACGGTCGGAATAAAAATGAAGGATATTTCGCCCTCCTTCTAGCGCCAATTGTTGTTACCCAAAATATTATCCGGAGATGATATTGCTGGAATGGTCGAGTAACAAACAAATGCGAGAACACTTCTGTGGGAAAGTAAATAACACAAGATTTGCCGGGATTGTTAGTCCCGGGCTTGAATACTCTCGCGAGATGTTATTAATATAAATACTTTAGAGTACAAATATTAATGTTAGAATACTATTACAATGAGTGTAAAGATTCTAGTTATCTTAGCTATAGAGCGTGAAGATTGCCGGAAGAACCAGATATGAAGCTCTGTGAGTTCTTGCTTTTGATGCTCTGTTTGAATATTACTGTGTGTGAAGATGTATTTGTAAGGTGAGTCCACCGTTCTCTCTGTACGTTTTTCACTACTTTCTTGGCCACTGTTGGATGCCTCCTATTTATAGGAGAGAAGGTTGCTGGGTCCTCTCTGGCGATCGCGGGCGACCGCCGTTTTCTATATTAGAATAAGGTGGGCGATCGTCCCGTCACGTGAGACTGTTCCCTTAAAGTCCGAGGCTGCTGCTGGCAGCCAGCTGTGCGAGCCAATGGGAAACCTGCACGCGTCCTGAGTCGCTGTCTGGGGAGGACCCACCTTGTACCTTTCGACGGACCTGTCGGTAGGTGTGAGGTTGGTGACAGGCTGGGGTCAAAGGCCTTTTCTTGCGGCGCCTTTTGTGGATTTGCACGTGGGTCTTCGTCCGAGATTCGGTCTTCGAAGACTCTGACGGGTGTCGGATTCACATGCGGTATGGGACGATCGTCTACAGTCAAATATCATTGGCGATCGCCAGATGCCTAAAGACGATCGGCTTGGTGCTTGCCCAACGTCTGTCTTCTTTGGCTGGCCCCTGACCATCGTGCCGATCGCCATCGAGGCGTATAAATCGCCGCACAACATTGGTTTCCTGAAAAAAAAAAAAAAACGAGTGAAGAGTAATTATTTAAGAATGGAAAAGACATTTTAAAAAATACAATGGTTTACATTGAATTGACTCTTTTAAAAGAGGAAGAGATACACTGTATATAATGGTAATTATTTAGTGCCTCCCCAAGCCGACATCCTAGTTCGATACCTCGACTTGGTTAAGTTGATTTGGATTTTGTTCTTTCTAAATTTGTCATCTACGAAAATAGTGTTATACTGGGGTAGGCCACCGGTCACCGTTTACAAACAAAAGCACGTCCATTGTCAGATGACAAGCTGTCACCGATTGCCCATACTTAAACATCTATATCACTCAATTTCGCGCACTATGCCTCCACCAATTTTGATTTCAACTCTTTTTTGTTTGATTTTGAGATATGATCATCTATACCATTATGTATAATACTCGATTTTCCTATTCTAACACCCTAAATTCTCTCATCATTGAATTTAATAATAATAATATTCAAAAATAATAATTTAAAAAAAACTCTTAAAATATTAAATCAAATTAAAAATACAATTAGTCTTCAAAAAAAATATTATTTTCTAACGGGAGTCTTCTACGGTTCTCCAGCCAATCAATTTTTCCAGCAAGGCCGCTGCTGGCCACCGATAGAACTCCGGTTGCCGGCCAACTTTTTTTTTACGCCAGGCCGTCGGCAGTCTTTCCGGCAGGTCAACCATTTTTTATATGCGAGGTCTGCCGGCCTGTTTTCAGGCGGGCAATTTTTTCTATCCCAGACATGCCGATCTGCTTTCCGGTGGCCAGCCATTTTTTTTGGCCTACCGGCATGCTTTTTGGCGATCCATCAATTTTTCCCTTTTTCTTTTCCGGCATACCCATCAGTCGCCGATAGAGTTTTGGGAACCAACATATTTTTTTCCTAGCAACGTAATATGGTAGTTTTATTATTTTAATCCAATTATGGCACCGCCACTGTGTCATTATGGCACGAGTAATTTCTAGCTTGTAATATAAAGGACAACGGAATTTTTCGATGGTAGTCCGCACTTGAAAAAACTATTATACTCCTCACCCCTCCCTTTTTGTATTGAATTTCATAATAGTAATAGTGTCAAATGTTCAACAACAACAAATTTCAAAAAATCCTCTTAAAATATTAAATTAAATTAAAAGGGACAACTATTCTTAAAAAAATTATTTCCTAATGGGGACCTCCGACCGATCAGTTTTTCTGGCGGGGCCGCCCTCGGCCCCCGACAGATTTCCGGCGGCCGTCCAACTTTTTTTTCCTAACGACAGTCAACCGGAATGCTCAGCGGCGGGCCACCACCGTCGGGCGGCCAAAAGTTTTTTTTTACGCCAGGCCGAGGGCCTGCTTTCTGGCGGGCCACTGCCGACCAGTTTTTCATTTTTTTTCATGCCAAGCCTCCGGCCTGCTTTCCGATGGGCCATCGCAGCAATGCCTATTTTTATTTTTTTACGCTGTGCCAATTGACTCGCTTTCCCATGAGACACCTCTGCGGCCACCGCTTTTTTTCTTTTTTTTTGCTTTTTGACGGGCCCGCTGTCGATAGACCTCCAGCGGCCGACCAATTCATTTTTTTCTCTCCACTCTACTTTCCGGCGGCCAACCATTTTTTTTGCCTGCCGGCATGCTTTTGGCGATCTTTAATTTTTTTCTTTTTTTTTATGGCAGGCTCGTCGGCTGCCGATAAAACTTTGGGAACCAACATGTTTTCTTTCTCTAGCAAGGTAATCTGGTAATTTAATTATTTTAATCTAATTATGGTACCGCCACCGTCCCATAATGGCACAGGTTATCTCTAGTCTATAACATAAAGGACAACAGTATTTTTTGGTTGTCATAGTGTGCACCTTAAAAGACTATTGTACCCTCTCCTCCCCTCCATTTTGTTTTGAGAAGACCATTGCACCCCTCCGCTCGGCCTTTCTACTATCTTTTTTGTTGTAGTGTGTTGTTGTTTGGACAATTTTGTGACTCGTATGATACCGCTTTCGTGCGAGGCGGTAGCTCTTAGGTCCTTACGCTATTTACGTACAGAACACTTCATCAGTTTTTGTGTTTTTCACACTTCGAAGGTCATTCGAGCTATTTCGAACGGCTGAACTGCTCTTGCTGTCAGCCGCAAGATCACGACTGTAACACATCCATCATTACGAGCTTGACACCCCTTTTCCTTACATATGAGGCTCCTCAGTTACGGCTGTGAGCTTGTGTAAATCGATACAGTTAGTTCCAATAACGTAATTACGGCCGTATGAAGTGCATGTTACAACCATAATACATTGAGTTACGTGTACGTTACGACCGTAATACGCTCCAAATTTAGAAACCTGGCAGTGGGTTAAACACCCTCATTTTACCATATTTTCCCCTCGTGCGTCGGTTTGAGTGAGTTGGCGAGTCCGAGTTTTGGCCATAAGATCATCATCTAACGAAGTTTTGGTAAATATTAATTAATCTTCATTCCACCTTTAAATCAAGGCAAATATCCTTAGAATTCTAGTTTATGTTTTGGGTAGAATTTTGTGTGTTGTGTTCAGATCTTCTATTGTTGTTGTGATATGATGCATTTTATATCATGAGCAAAATTATATATTTCATGATGTTGTGGATTGATTCCCACTTATGATGGAATTGTGAGATTGTTATCAATCTCGTGCACCCTAGGTGTTCATTGAAGTATCTAGGAGGGGTTTCCAGGAGTATTTGTTATCCTTTCTAGATTGTTGAATTGATTTAGTTACGTATCACATTGAGGTTGAGGACTTTGTGAAGAGTTAAGTACAAATCTTCATTGTGGTCGATTTCTATGTGTCCAAACCCAGCAAGGCAAGTACTTATGTCACATCTGATTATATTACTTGTTATTTTCATTGCGAAAATATGAATTGTGTATTGTGTTGTGAGATGTCTACCTCGGGGACGATCCGACTTCACCTCGAGGGACATGTGCTAAGGGGACTGGTTAGGAACATGCTTTTCCTGCATCGGGACAGTTCGATGGGACCTCAGAGACTGTGGTAAGATGGTCACACGAATTACCTTCAAGCTTTGTATGACGAAAATGAGTTTTGACAGGTGAATGAATATTCCGAAATATTGTAATTTTTTTTTAGAAAAGTGAGAAATATTTTACTTGAAATACTTGTATATAATATTATGTAATTTTGTACTTGTACTAGCAATTCCAATGCAAACCCCCACTTGGAGAAAATGTCTCTTGTGCATTTCAAGTGGTATTTTAGTTGAGGAGCCATGACAGGGCGCGTATGGTAACAATGGGGAACAGGGATGTTAAAGCTGGAGTCTAGTTTCTGTTTTGTATGTTTTTTTTTGTCGTTTGTTAAATAATCTTGGAAGTCTCTGCGTGGAAAAACTGTGGTATTTCACTAAGCTCTGGTTTTGGTTACTTAACTTTTTCGGCTGAGGCCACCACGACCTAATCATTTTATATTATGTTATATGATGTTGGAGTTAAGTTTAAACGTTGTGTACGGATTATTTAGCCTGATATATATATATATATATATAGGGAGTGGATCCAATGTGAACCCATCTTATAATAGGAACCTAGGGCCAAATCTCATCCCTTAATCTATATAGATCAATGGCTTAAATTAACCATTAATATTATATGGATAGTTATAAAATTACAGCTTAGAAGGGCAAATGAGTAAATTAGACTCTATGTAACCTCATCTCCCATATTTATCGGGATCTTCTACCAAACGGTTACCTTATTTCTCTCAATTTCCAAACTTGCAGCTACTGCATCGATAGAATTAATTTGTACCATCTTCTCCAAAACCGATCTCCAGCCCTAACAATATTTGGACACCGATTTTCTACCCAAATAAACCATAAACATCTGCAAATATTCACACACAGATGTTTACTTCTATTAGAAATACAGTTAAGATATTGATGATGTCATCCCTGTATTCAAAGTTTAATTCAAAAGTATGTTCTAAGTAATTGGCATTGTAAAAAAGAACTAAATGAGTATCTTCTATAGGTTGTCTAAAGTTAGGCTAAGTATTGATCAGATAGGTTTTTCAGTTAAGTTCTGATCATCTAGGTTCGTTCAGCTAAGTTCAGAAGACAGCCAAAAGATCAACTGAGTATTACCAAGTCAAAATATCAGCCGGGTATGGCCAAAGAAAAATATCAGTCGGGTACATCCAAGACGAAATATCAGCCGGGTTTAGCCAAGACAAAATATCAGCTGGGTATTTCAAGTCAAACTATTAGCCAAGTATGTCCAAGATAAGTAAGTCAGCCAAGTATGGACATCAAGGAACACTTGATACTTAGATAAAATTCCACAAGTGTGAATCAGCTCTGTCCACTTAAGAAAATGTTGAAAAGTTAACAAAGACGGCAAATCACATGCAGATGTGAATAAAGCGAAGGATACAATCTGAACGATTCATGGCAGTTAAGGAATAAAATATTCCTCGATATTTGCGCCCATAAGATTTTTTTTATTATAGAAATCAAAGAAAATGGCGGGGCAATCTTATATCTTCAAACGGGCAAATTTGAAGAATGCGACAAGTCGTGCAAAGAGATGAAATGTAACAAAGAAGTCACTCTCCAGCATACTAATTTGTTCAAAGGATGCACCGGCTATGAAGAGCACAAAAAACGTACTCTAAATAGCTTAAGAACTCTTGAGCATAAGTACAATGCGATTAACATTCAGAAGCCAATAATGCGAGCAAAAGCAATATACTCTAAGAATCATGAAGAGCTAAGAATATAATATTCGTCATAAGAAGCTCTTAGAAGTTGGAGAAAAGAAACACTCTTGTTATTAAGATTTGAGTGGGGGTACTTTCTCGAACGAGGTTCTTGAAAGTTGGGTTGTGCGACATCCAAGGGTTCTTGATTGGAAGGTGATAAGCAACTTGAGAGTTGTGAGGCATCCACGGGTTTTCGATCAGGAGGTGACAAGCAACCAAAGAGGAGTTACCGCGGCCAAGGGTTTATACTGGTTGAAAGCTGTTGTAACTAATTCATTATAACCATTAAAAGTTATAGTGAATTTATCTCCAAGAGGATTGGAGAGAGGTGGACTAGTAGAGGATTACCCTACCTCTATAACCATTATAAGTGCTGTTTATTTTACTGCTTTTAAACATTATACTTAATGCATCCATCTTAACTGTTGCATTAACAAATCTAGTCAGCTAAGTCTTCTGCATATTTTTCAGCTGACATTCCCTAACTGAGATTTCAGCTAAGTGTAAAAACCAGCTAAGTGTACCTAGCTGCTGAGCATCATAACTGAGTTTCATAAGCCAGTTAAAAGTCAATATTTAGTTCTTAGAAAAGATTTAAAAGTCTATTCACCCCCCTAGACTTTTACCATACGTATCTGTGACCTACAAGTGGTATAAGAGACGTTGGTTCATAGACCTCATAGTTGGTAGTCATAGACCCAGACCCATATACTCACGTATATTTCATCTCCCATATTAAGATGGAGCACATGGACTCCAGAGTCCCTGTTTTCTCTGTTGATGGTTATGATCCTTGGAAGATAAGAATGCAGGCACACTTATCATCCATACACGACGACATGTGGAGCATTATTGAAGGTCATATCAAGGACAATACTGCTGAGGAAATCACAGTTGGAAAATCGAAATAGATTCCCAAGACCAGAACTGAGCTGACCACCGATGAGAGGAAGCTGGCCAATCTTGACAACTGGGCTAGAGATGTCCTATATCAAACCCTTGATAAAGCCACCATGGTTAAAATTAAAAATTACAAAATGACAAATAAATCTGGGACACATTAGCAGTAATGTGTGAAGGAACTGAACAGATCAAGGAAAACAAGTAATCAATTGCTACACAAAAATTTGATAACTTCAAAAAGGAGGATGGAGAAACCATCGACAATATGGATACCAGATTTACAGAAATCATAAATGAGATCAATTCTCTCTGAAAAACTTATGACACGAGATGGCACTAAAGGTTCTAAGGCCTCATACCCCAGAATGGAGCATGAAGGCCGTAGCCATGAGGGAATCAAAGGATTTTAACAAAATAAAGATCTAAGAGCGATTCTTAGACCTCAAGGCATTTGAGTTTGAACTCCTTTGCTCCTTATCCAGTGAGCCAGCTGAGAAATGAATCACTTTTGCAGTCGAGTCCCCTGCAAAGAACCTACCTGAAGCCACTCCTCCAAGCCTTATAAATTTTGAGGAAGAAATGGCATTCATAATGCAAAGATTCAGTAAATTAAGAAAGAATTACTCTAAATACAAAAGGAACTACAAAGAGAATCCCAAGAGAAACCCAAAAGCAGGGAACTGAAAGGTGGAATGCTACAACTGCCACAAGATAGGTCACATTTAATATGACAGTCCTGACCTAACGAAAGAAGAAAAAAGAAATAAACATGCAGATGGGAAAACAAAATATAGTCTCAAATAAAAGAAGATGAGGCACTCGAGATTGAGGGATCAAGTGGTGGATTCTTCTCAGAAGATGAATACGACTACAAGTGCCTGATGGCTGATACAGTTGATGAAGAGGTATCATCTAAACCCCAACCTTTAGAATGTTTTAGTTCAGACATATCTGAAGATCTTGATTTGCAAAAGTCCCTCACTCAATTGATATATGATTTTTAAACTCTAAAAGCAGCACACCTGGCTGTGACAGCTGAGAACACCCAGCTGAAAAATGAGAAAGTGCAGCTGAAAAATCATTTAGACAAACCCAGCTAAGATACAGCAAAAACCAGTCAGGCTGAATCTGAAAACAACGTGGCCATAGCTGAAATAAACAAATTAACAACTTTAAATAATGAAAAATCAGGTGCACTTACTCGTTGAGGCTGAGCTAATGAAGCTCAAATAGTTAAATGATACTCAAGCTAAAGATATAACATCTCTCAGGGCATCAAAAACATAGGACGAATTATGTACTAACTAAAGACCTTATTATTTAGAATCAGTCTTGGATATAATCCAAATGTTGCTCCTATTCTTAAAACTACATTTGTGAAGGGAGAAGCAAGTATACAGACAACTGAACTAACCAATTAGAAAGGGCAGCAGCCTAGTCATAAGACTCAGCAGCAGCCGAGACAGTCCAGGCAGCAACCAAGACAGTTAGGCATCAGCCAGGAAAGTCTAGGGGGCAGCCAAGATAGTTTAGGACTGATCTTAGACAAAGGACTAGGCAATGGCCAAATCAGAATCAACAACTGAGACATCATCAGCAGAATTATTACTACCAAAGTTCCCACGAAATAATTTCCAAACTAGGAAAGGTAGATGGAAACCAGAAATGGAATCCAAACTTTCAAAATGTGTGGAAACAAAAACAGAATTTCCAGCCAAGAAGTAACCATGGCTGACACCAAGCACATCACCTACCTTATCATGTGCACAATCCATATAAAGGATACAAGAATTCTAGTTATGCACATTATAATAGATATCAGATGGACTCTCATAACAAAAGAAGAAATAATTTCTTTCAGAATTCATTAACCCAAGAGGACCCATTCAGACCTGGGTACCTAAATCTCTTTTACATGATTGTATAAAAGGTGGAAGAGTTACTGTGTAGTAGCTACAGAATCACCAGTAGGAAGTAAATAATGGTTTGCAGACTCTGGGTGCTCAAGGCACATGATTGGAAACAAAAAGATATTGTCATGTTATACCAAGTAAAGAGGCCCAAATGTAACATTTGGAGATAGCTCATGTGGACAAACCAAAGGACATGGGAAGCTGCAAAGAGGCAATATTGTCATAACAAAAGTTCAGTATGTTAAAGGATTAAATAAAATCTTTTAAGCATAAGTCGGTTTTGTGATGAGGGCATTTTGGTAGTCTTCACCAAATGGAAATGAATGGTGATTGATCTCTCATTTGGAGAAGTGAAGCTACAAGGATATAAAATAAGAGATGTCTATGTGATAGACTGGAAAACAGGCATACCCAATGTATGTTTCATATAAAAAACAGTAGCTAAAAATGGATGGTTATGGCACAAGAGATTAAGCCATCTAAATTTCAAATCACTCAACAAATTAATCTCGCCAAAGCTAGTCAAAGGTCTCCCAAAAGGAATATTCAAGAAAGAGACTCTTTATGATGCATGCCAGAAATGAAAACACACCATAGCCTCATTCAAATCAATAAACCCTACCACTCTAACAAGGAGAGTATTGGAAATACTTCACATGGATATTTTTGGACCCATTAAGCCAAGAACCTTGAGTGGAAGAAAACATGCCTTAGTAGTTGTATATGACTACTCAAGATACACTTGGATAATTTTCCTCTACAATAGTGAAACACTAACCAAGTTGCCTGAGCTAATGAGGAGAATTTAATAAGAGAAATATCTATCTATCATCAAGATCAGATTGGACAAAGGAGGAGAATTTTGCAGCAAGGCCATAACTAAATATAATGATCAAAATGAAATTCGACATGAAGTTTCAGCTACAACAACACCACAACAAAATGGTGTAGCTGAAAGAAGAAATAGAACCCTCAAGTAAGCAGCCAGGAAAATGATTGTTGAAGCTGATCTCCTCAAATGGTTCTGGGCTGAAGCTGTCAACACAGCCTGTCATACACAGAATAGAAACATGATTGTAGAGAGACACCGTAAAACTCCCTATGAGGTTTGGAATGGCAGATTCCCAATTGTTGCATACTTTCATATTTTTGGTTGTAAGTGTTTTATCCACAACAATGGCAAAACCCAACTGAATGCTTTTGATGCTAGAACTGATGATGGTCTCTTTATATGATATTCTCAGATCAACAAAACATACAGAGTCTTTAAGAAACATTAGCTGTGGAAGAAATACTTCATGTTGTCTCTGATGAATCTACTGCTGAGTACAGTAAACAGGTGGAACAAATTGAGAAAAAGCTCAAAGCCATCAAGCTAGAATAAATCATTGTCAAAGACACAAGATTTATTGACTCATATGATGAAGACCCTACTGCAGATCATCCAGGTTCACCAGACGCAGCTGACCAGTCGCAGGTGAATCCAATGGAGCTGATTCAAACATAGCTGAACTAGACCTAGCTGGTCAACAAGACCTAGATGAAGCATAGATGATATATCAAACCTTCCGAGCAATTCATCAGGGGGAATAAACAATGATGATCCTCAACCAACAACAGAACTTGAAGATGAAACCCCCAAATGGTTAAAAGATCACCCCATCCAACAAATCATTGGGAACCTAACTGATGGATTCAAAACCATAAAATCTAAAGACACAACAGGAATGGCCATGTTCTCATGCCATATGTCTCAGATGGAACCAAAAACAACAAAACAAGCTCTAGATGACTACACCTGGGTGAATGCCATGCAAGAAGAACTAAACCAAATAGAAAGGAATAATTTATAAGTGCTAGTAGACAAACCATACCACAAGAAAGTCATTGGCACCAAGTGGATCTACAGGAACAAATATGATGAAGATGGAGATATTGTTATGAATAAATCGAGATTGGTTGCAAAAGGATATGCTCAATGTGAAGGAATAAATTTTGATGAAACTTATGCACCAGTAGCAAGGTTGGAAGCAATAAGGCTATTTCTTGCCTATGCAGCCTTCAAGAGACTATAAGTACTGGAAGAAGAAGTATATGTAGAACAACCTCCTGGATTTGTCAAAGGAGACAAGGTGTACAAATTGCTGAAAGCCTTATATGGACTCAAACAGGCACCAAGAGTCTGGTATGAGACACTATCCATATTTCTTGAGAAAATGGATTCAGCAAAGGAAATGTGTACAAGACAATATTCAGAATTGAACATGAAGATCACATATTACTCGTTCAGATATATGTGGATGATATCATCTTTGGTTCAACCAATCCTGAATTATGTGAAAAATTCTCAAATTTTATGCAGGAAGAATTTGAAATGAGCATGATTAGTAAACATGAAGACCACATATTTCTTTCTTGGTTTTCAAGTCAAATAGGTTGAAATAGGTATCTTCATCAATCAAGCCAAACACAAGGGAGATGATCAAAAGATTCAGCATGGAGTCAGCCAAGCCCTTGAGAGTACCCATGAGCACATCTCTGTATATTGACATAGATGATGAAGGCATTCAAGTGGACCCAACCCACTACAAAGGATTAACTGGTTCACTACTGTATTTAACTGCAAACAGACCACACATATCATATGCAGTTGGAGTATGTGCAAGATTCCAATCCAAACCAAAATAATCCCACCAGAAAGCAGCTAAAGGATAATTGGATATCTAAAATCCACAATAAATATTGGATTATGGTATCTTAAAGATGACAATTTTGAACTATCAGGCTATCCTGATGCTGATTTTGCAGGTTGTAAAGCTAACAGGAAAAGCAAAAATGGAACATGCCAATTTCTTGGAACCAAGCTGATATCATGGTTTAGCAAGAAGCAGACCTCAAACTCAATATCCACAAGTGAGTTCTATGGATCAGATAATAGTTAAGGGAGTAGAACATTGTAGCCAATGAAGTCAAGATATGGTGTGACAACAATAGCGCAATTGCCATTACGAACAATCCAGTGTTACATTCCATAAACAAAACACATCTATGTCAAACATCACTTTATAAGAGATCATGTGACAAGCAACCAAAGAGGAGTAACCGCGGCCAAGGGTTTTCACTAGTTGAAAGCTGTTGTAACTAATTCATTATAACCACAAAACGTTATAGTGAATTTATCTCTAAGAGGATTGAAGAGAAGTGGACTAGTAGAGGATTACCCCACCTCTAAAACCACTATAAGTGTTGTATGTTTTAATGCTTTTAGACATCATACTTAACTGTTGTATCCATCTTAATTGTTGCATTAACAAATCTGGTCAGCTAAGTCTTTTGTATATTTTTCAGCTGACATTTCCTAACTGAGATTTCAGCATAGTATAAAAATAAGTTAAGTGTACCGAGCTGCTGAGCATCATAGCTGAGTTTCATAAACCAGTTATTTCAGAAAAGTTTTAAAAGTCTATTTACCCCCTAGACTTTTACCATACGTATTTGTGACCTACAACTTCTTCATCATCACAGGTATTTTTTCCAGTTTTGTAATTTCATTCTTCGTTTGTTACTATTTTGTTTCTGGTTCAATTGTTTTTTGGATTGCTTCCAACAGGTTGCAAATTTGTAATGGTTTTCAAATTATTTATTTTTTCTTATAGTTGCATCATAAGGAGTTGCCATATCATGCGGAAATGGAACAAGGTGATTCTATTTTTCTTTGTTTTCTGTCATTTCACGATAAACCTCTGGTGTTTATGATGTTATGCACCAATGAACGATACATACATGAATATCACGAAAACGCTGATTGATCAGAGTGATTTGAAAAATAGAATATTCATGCGTATATACAATCATCGTGATGTAGTGTTGGTGAAATAAAATGTGTAGTTACTATTATTTTAATGCTGCAGAGATATCATGATATTCTTTCAAGTAATTAATGTCGTATTCGCTGAATAATTTGTATTTCATAAAAATAATTATTTGTATTTGCACAGAATCTCTAAATATGAAACTATAAGGTATAATTTTACCATGATTGTAGATCACATAGGATGCACAATAAAATGTTCGGGTATATATTTTGAAGTCAGATTGCTAACAAATAAATGAGTTATAAATGCACGTTTAATGCAACTACCTGTATATGAATTTTTCATTTGATGCATGGTCATATCTGCACGATGCATAGTCATATTATCTTGATATTCTCGCACAGTCTGCTAATAATGCATACAGTGAAGGATGCATTATTGCTCAGCAACCTGAAAAATGTGATTCGTTATGCATCTTTTTGCTTGTTATTTAGTCCAAGGAAATACTACCGTTGAATCACAACACCGTATGGAGATATCACCAGGTTTGTCCAAATACTGGATTCCACAATGTGAGCCGCAAATAACTCCTCAACTAGGAATGGTATTTCCAACAACGGAAGTTGGTATAGAATTTTACAGGAATTATGGTGCGAACAGTGGTTTGGTACACGAATCAGCACTACGAAGAGATTTAGTAATAATATTATCCATTCACAGAGTATTGTCTGCAATAGAGAAGGATTTAAGAACCAAGCTAAAACTCCTCAAAATAACACAAATGCTGCAGAATTCACCGATCCAGTCAGTGCAAAGAGAGAGATTATCAAAAAGAGTTGATTGCAAAGCTTGTTTATCATTCGAGTTTGTCCATAGCACGATTAAATTTTTCTTGGAAAAGCACACTCATTGTCTATCCTCCATTGTCCATAGACAATTTTTCAAAGTTAATAGAGTCTTAAATTTTGGCCACCAAAATTTCGTTATAAATTGTTTAAGAGCAAATATTGGTCCGGCTAAAACACATGTTGTTTAAGGAAATGGTTGGTGGCTACTCTAATGTTGGGACTTTGCAAATGGATTTCAAGAACTTTAAAATAGAATTGAAGGCATATATTTGTGGAGCAGATGCCCAGTTAATCATTGACAAGTTTATGAAAAAACTTGAAATTTGTCCAGATATGGCATTTGATTATGCGATCGATGAGGATGACCAGTTAACTAGGCTGTTTTGGGCAGATACACTTTCAATAATGAATTATGCTAAGTTTGGTGATGTTGTTTCATTTTACGCAACGTACGACACTAATAGGTGTAACACCCCCGAGATATTCGAAGTATATTACAGCGCCGTGGACCCCTACATGGGACCCACCAGGCTAAAACAAGAAAAACACCACTCGACTAACCATCTCGGTTAGCAAGGACACACATTTAAATGATACAACGTATAAAGATGCACCCGGAGCAACCAGCGTAATAAACATCAACCGACAATATAGCAATTTGAGTTAATACAAAACGAAGTTCGAAACGAGAAGCATAAGTACTCGCGAGTACTATCTATAAGTTTATAAATGTGGGAACAACCATATCGAAGTAGACAAAAGGAATAAGAAGACCCAAATGCACATGTCAACGACCCTGGCCAACATCCTCGTACTGTCCCAGTGCCCGCTCGTCCGGCAAAACATAACCTGAAATCCATAACAAGAATTTCCCCACAACGGGTCCCCAAAGGGGTTAGCAATTACGCTAGTACAAGTAATCAAGGCAAACCATTCGCTTACACGTTTCATAGTACAATGCACCAATTCATTTCAAAAACCAAAACCAGACATGTCTTTTCCGGAAACAAACAGTCAATCACATTTGCCTAGGACCGGGACGAAGCCACAAATCCCACTCGAGGCCTCTAAGGACCCTCCCGAGCTGGCTATATCATAAAAACAAATTACGCACATGCATCGCCTAGGACCGGGACGAAGCCACAAATCCCACTCGAGGCCTCTAAGGACCCTCCCGAGCTGGTTATCTAAACAAACTCATGAATCCAGGGCACAAACCATTGGACTCCCTCCGTGATCCCGTCGGACCCTCCCGAGGTGAGCAAATCACACACAATATACATTACCATTTCACGTTAAGCATAAAGGTTTCCAAAAATACTTGCCTTGAATAATTTGATGACGCAACGAACGGAAAGGAAAATCGACGAACGCTAGGAACCAACGGAACCGAACCTAACGATTCAAAGAACATAATCACAACCAACTCTAGACGAATACGGAAATGGAATACACCCGAAAATCCGCCTATGATTCATGTATATTCGTATAAAAACAACAACGAGGGCGGACCACAACCAAACCCTCTCGATTACAAAAAATACCACGAAATATACCATGAATCCGTAGGGAAACCAACAATACCAACAAGATTAATCATATACATCATGAATTAATCTATCATACGGAACGAATCGGACGAAACGTGAAAACCCCCCCAATTTACCCAAAACAAGGTTTTAGGAGTTTACCTCGAATTAATGACGAAGAACACGATTAGATGTTGATGATACACTCCAAAAACTCGAAGAAGATGATGGCTCGGAGTTACAAAGTTTCAAATCACCGAAAATGCCAAGAAAATCGCCTAGGAGTCGGATGGGGAGGAGGGGAAATGATAATGACCGAAATCGGTCAACTCCTGGGTTTATAAATCCAGGCCGCGTTACGTACGTTAGCCACCACATGCTAACGTACGTAAGCTGTGTTACGTACGTAAGCCATAAGGGCCTTACGTATGTAACCAAAAAGGCAGAAATGCTTGTACCATTCTACACAGGCCGTTACGTACGTAACAAAAGGTGTGTTACGTACGTAACATCCCTTCCTGGGGAGTACAGGCCAGAATTTGCCAAGGGGGGGGGGGGTACCGAAAAGAGTCGAAATACAACGGTGAACAATTCGCGATGGTACGATCGTAAAGGATTCGAGGCGATGAATTAAAGTGTTAAAAGAAAACATATTCTCGACTACCCAAATGTTCGGAAAAACAACAACAAATATAATTATCCCAAACTTTGGGAAATTATGAAACAGCCCAAAGCATCCGAAATGTACGACACATGGTCGAAACATCAACCAAAAGCTCACAACACGCATAATAACATGAGATGGACCCTCGGCAACCCCGAAACGGCGGTTCCGAACGATGATTTACGAGAATACCCGAAATAGCGACAAAAATAATATAAAACACCGAATCGAGTAAAACGAGTCCGAACAAGCTCGAACGACAAAAAGTCCAATATTATTTATCCTCGAAACGTCAATACGGTTACAAGCGAGTTGCCAAAAATGAAAATATACCAAAACGAGAATATCAAGAGAAAGGAAAAATGTGGATATTACATTCTACCCCTCTAAAAACAAGTTTCGTCCCGAAACTTAAGAAACAAACAACTCGGGGTACCTAGCATGCATGCTATCCTCGGTTTCCCAAGTTGCCTCCTCGACACCATGTCTTGACCACTGCACCTTGACCAAGGGGATGGTCTTATACCTCAGTCGCTTCTCACGATGCTCCAAAATCTTCAAGGGACGCTCCTCAAAAGTAATATCCTCGGCGACATCAATCTCACCATAATCGATGACATGACTAGGATCAGGGACATATTTCCTCAGCTGGGAAACATGAAAAACGCTATGAACATGACTCAAGGCCGGGGGTAATGCCAAACGGTATGCCAACCCACCGACTCGCTCGAGAATCTCGAAGGGTCTAATAAATCTCGGACTCAACTTCCCCTTTTTTCCAGAAATGGAAAATTCCTCTCATCGGCGACACCTTTAGCAAAACGTGGTCTCCCACCTCGAATTCCAAAGGTCGATGACGGACATCGGCATATGACTTCTGTCGACTCTGGGCAGTCAACATCCGTCCCCGAATTAATTCTATCTTCCGCCTCGTCTCTAAAGCGATATCCGGATCGGTCCCGACTAAATCGGACGCCTCATTCCAACAAATCGGTGATCGACAACACCGCCCATAAAGTGCCTCATACGGTGCCATCCGAATCGACGCGTGTCAACTATTGTTGTACGTGAATTCGATCAATGGCAAATGCTCCTCCCAGTCATTGCTCCAATCGAGAGCACAAGCACGCAACATATCCTCGAATGTTTGGATAGTGCGTTTCGACTGTCCATCTAACTGAGGATGAAAAGAGGTACTCAAACGCAAACGAGTACCCAACGCCTTATGCACCGCCTGCCAAAAATGCGATACAAAACGACCATCACGATCCGAAACAATAGACTTCGGAGTACCGTGAAGCCTCACAATCTGCGCGATAAACACACGAGCCAATTTCTCTGGGCCCCAAGTGTCCTTGATGCCCAGAAAATGTGCCGACTTGGTCAAACGATCAATAATCACCCATACCATATTCATGACCGACCTCGATTTCAGCAAACTCGTAATGAAATCCATCGATATGTCTTCCCATTTCCATTCCGGAATAGGAAGTGATTGTAATAACCCGGCCGGTCGCTGATGCTCGATTTTGACCTACTGACAAGTCAAACATCTCGCTACAAACTGTGCGACCTCCTCCTTCATATCATTCCACCAGAAATTCCTTCTCAGGTCCTTGTACATCTTACTCGAACCAGGATGAACGGAGTAAGGTGTAGCATAGGCCTCACGCAAAATACTCTGTCTCAACTCTGAGTCGTTCGGTACACAAAGCCGATTCTGGAATCTCAAAACACCATCCTCGTGAATCACAAACCCAGGAGACTTTCCCTTAAGAACGGTCTCTCGGATTTGAGTAATCATCGGATCCTCCAACTGCTTCAGCTTAATTTCGTCGATCAAAGACGACGAAATCTCTAAAGCACAAAGTTGCCCGACAGCTCCAGGCAACAAAATCTCAACATCTAACTCGATCAAAACTCGTCGAAGCTATGACTGCGACGTAAGGATCTCAAGCGTTTGCAACGCAACCGGTTTCCGACTCAAGGCGTCGGCCACGACGTTCGCCTTGTCCGGATGATAAAGGATTTCGAGGTCATAATTCTTAATCAACTCTAACCACCTCCTCTGCCTCATATTCAACTCCCGCTGAGTAAATATATATTTCAGACTTTTGTGGTCGGTAAAAATCTGACATGCAGAGCCGAAAAGATAGTGACACCAAATCTTGAGCGCAAAAAAACTGCCGCTAACTCCAAATCATGAGTAGGGTAGTTAAGCTCATACGGCCTCAACTGTCTCAACGCATATGCAATGGTCTTGCCGTGCTGCATCAATACGCACCCAAGACCCTGACCCGAAGCATCACTATAAACAGCAAAACCCCCGTTGCCACACGGCAATGCTAAAATCGGGGCTGAAGTCAAACGCCCCTTTAACTCCTCAAAACTCGACTGTCTCTCGTCATTCCAGACGAACTTCTCAGATTTTTGGAGCAACTGTGTAAGTGGTCGAGCCAGTTTCGATAAACCCTTGATGAACCTACGGTAGTAGCCGGCCAAACCCAAGAAACTACGGATCTCCTTAACATTCTTGGGCGGTGCCCAATCCAACACTGCCTCAATCTTCTGCGGATCCACACGAACCCCCTCGGCTGAAATCACGTGACCTAAAAACATCACTTCCTTCAGCAGAACTCACATTTCGAGAACTTCGCATAGAGTTGCTCGGTCCTCAAAATGTCTAACACTACTCGCAAATGATGGGCATGATCTTCCTCGTTCCTCGAATAAATAAGAATATCGTCAATGAAGACGACGACACACTTATCCAAATACTCGATAAAGACTTTGTTCATCAACTGCATGAACACCGCCGGCGCATTAGTTAACCCGAAAGGCATAACTACAAACTCATAATGTCCGTATCTCGTCTGAAAAGCTGATAGTACCCCGATCTCAAATAAATCTTCGAGAATACCGCAGCTCCCTACAACTGATCGAACAAGTCATCAATCCTCGGCAAAGGATACTTGTTCTTGATGGTCACCTTGTTTAGTTCGCAATAGTCGATACACAAACGCAGTGAACCATCCTTCTTCCGCACAAACAGGACCGGTGCGACCCAAGGCGAGGTGCTCGGTCGAACATACCCCGACTCAAGAAGCTCACTCAACTGCTTCTTCAACTCGGACATCTCTGAAGGTGCCATGCGATATGGAGCCTTCGAAATCGGAGCCGCGCCTGGCTCTAACTCTATAGCAAACTCGACTTCACGATCCGGTGGAAATACCGGTAACTCATCAGGAAATACATCAGGAAACTCACTAACGACTGGAATCGACGAAAACTCGACTCCACCATCCTCCGCCTTCAAGGCATAGCAACAATAACCAGTACACCCCTTTCGCAGGAGCCTCATCGCCTTCAAGGCGTTAATAACGAACTTCTGGTTTCTACTCTTTCGCCCCGTGAAAGAGTGCTCGGTGCCGTCCTCGGCTAACATAGTGATGATGCTAGTGCGGTAGTTCATGATTGCGCCATGCCGCTCGAGCCAATCATCCCCGAGAATCAAATCCTCACCCTCAATATTAACGACAATAAGATTAGAGAGCCAAGCTCTTTCACAAATAAACACAGAGCAGTCTCGGATCTCTCAATCTCCAACGATCCTATCACTGCTAGGAAGTTTAACGATGAAAGACTCACAAGGCGACAAACAGTCAAGACTCAAACGACGCACACACTCCAGCGATATGAATGAATGTGTAGCACCAGAATCGAAAAGCACACTGACAGGATGAGAATGGATATGAACGGTACCTGTCGCCACAGTGGCTGCTGGTGTTGGGATTCCGAAAATAAAACGAAATACGCAGCGGAAATAAAAACGAATCCCAAACAGGATCGATCAAGTAACGTATACGAAAAAAAAATATGAAGATTAAGGATCATACCCTTTGTTGTGTCACGATTTATTCATCCCGACAGGCGATCGACTATAAGGCCGAGCGACCAAGTAAACTCCAGTCAAACTATGGCTAGCTCGCCAAGTCGAAGATATCAAACCACCATCAGGTACCTCGCGATCGACTCCCAAGGCGATCGCCCTTTGGCAGCTGGCGATCTACTCTAGTGACCGGCTAAGGGCAATCGACCTACGCCCCGAGCAGAGATGATCGCCCGTCTAAGTCATCGAGGACTGGATCTCAGAAAAGCACCCACGTGCAGATCCATAAAAGGCGCTGACAAGATCTTTTGCTAACAGACAAGATCTTTGACCAAAGCCTGTCACCTACCCCACCTACCGGCATGTGCGCCGAAAGTTGTCAGTAGGGCCGCATGTGACTAACTCAGGACGCGTGTAAGCTCCCCATTGGACCCGAGTAGTTGGCGCCAACAACTCCTGCAGCTTTGAGGGACAGCCCATGTCTTTAAAAGACGATCGCCCGATTATTATATTACGAGAAAAGGCGATCGCCGGCGTATCCAAGCCCTATAAATAGAGAACCTCCTCCTCTGGAAAAAGGTTCGAACTCATCCACTACGGTTGGGAATTCACTTAACCTACGATTGATTCTCTCACATTCAACCTACGGTTCGAAATTCATTACACCACGGTTCAATTCATTCTCGACGCCGTAACACATTCTCTCATATTCCGATACATTCACGAAAACATCAAGAACATACATATCATCAAGCTCCGGCTATCTCACCTAATCCATCTCGTGACTTCTCTCTCCAAATCTCTCGTCCGCAGGACGATCGGCGCGACAAGTCTCCACTAGGCAGATTCCAAGGGATTCATAAGCCCGAAGCCCAAACATCCACTAAATACTGCCGTGAGAGACGATCGATCTCTCACCGCCGCGACTATTCATCTCCTTTGTTACAAGAATTCACAGAGCATCAAATCTGGTTCTTCCGGCAATCTACACGCTCACTAGCTAAGATAACAAGAAACTTTACACTCATTGTAATTGTATTCTTACATTAGTACTTGTATCCCCGAATATCGGTATTAATAATATCTCGCGAGAGCATTCAAGCCCGGGACTAACAACCCCGGCAAATCTTGTGTTATTTATCTTTCTCACGGAAGTGCTCTTGCATTTGTTTGCTATCCCATCCATTCCAGCAATATCTATCTCCGGATAATATTTTGGGTAGCAACACCCTTGAAGCCTTTGAAATAATTCTTCGTAAATTGATGATGATCACGAACCCCATCCCGAACACAGAATCCCTTCGTTCCAAGCACCAAAAGTTCGAAGCCTCTACTTTACACGTGTCGGAAGTTGCCCAGAAAAATCTACAACACTCCGTTCTATGAAGAACATGGCTAGGAAGTGTTGTAGGAATTTATATCTCACTTTTTCTTAACTTTTATATCACCTCCAAGATGAAAAATAGAAAATAAAAAAAAATTTCTCCTCCCTCACTTTGCAACTCATGGCTGAACTCACTCCAAAAAATAAATATGAGTTGTATCACTTTTTCATCTCATAATGTGTTTAGTTGTAATATAGATATATATAACAACTCATAATTGAGATAGAAAAATCAACATGGAATCTCATCTCAATCAAACACACAACACACCATGTGAAAACAAGACCAAGCCATGTGAGGTGGGGAGAGGTGGGGCGGCCCAAGGAAGCTTCCTAGAAACGAGCCGAGCCACTCGGCTCGTGTACCAGACGTTCGTCAAATGACTCCGTTAAATACACTCCATTTAATCATCAATGTATTTATATTAATTAATTAATCTAATTAATTAATTATATCAAAAACAAATATATTTCTCTAAAAAATATAATTTATGAATTAAATTAATTACCCGGTAACTTATTTTAATTCATAAGACCGCTATCTGATTTATCCAATAAATCATAATAGATATCCAATATCTAATATTAATAGAGAGATAATAAATTCATATTTATCCGTCAACGTTCCTGATGCGTGACTCCGTAGGTCCGTCTCAGTCGGCATTGGGAGGAACCAATGAGTGCGGGCAGCACTTAGCCAGCCTAGCGGGCCGCACTGTAAACCCCGACTGAGAACGAATGAAGGGATTGTAGGTCACAAGTCGTCCAGGAATAAGTCTAGAGGGGGGTGAATAGACTTATTGAAACTCTTGAACTCTTTTTCACAAAGAGTAAGTTTCTTCAGCTGATGGATAAACAAATGACTTGTAGTCGTTTGTTCTTAATACGTGCGGAAGTCAGCTGATGACGAATATAAAGCAACTAATGAAACACTTAATGATGAATGCAACAGTTAAGGTATGATGCTATAAAACAGTAAAGAACGCAGGCAATTATAGTGGCCTCAGAGGTGGGGTAATCCTCTACTAATCCACTTTTCTCCAAACCAGTTGGAGATGAATTCACTATAATTCTCAACCAGTGATAAATATTACAGTGATTCAACCAAACTACAACAGCTTCCAACCAGTGGAAATCCGTGCCGTTGTAACACACTTGACTGCCTTGCACCTCTTGATCCTCGATCCTTGGATGCCTTTACAGTCTCTAACTTCAACCAGTGAAGTACCCCGAACTCAGGATTATAGACACGAGTTTTTGTCTTCTACAACTAAGAGCTTCTTCAAGTATGAACTTTTTAGAACCGCTCTTTTCACGATGCTGTATTTCGCTTTTAGATAGCTTGAATGCTTTGATCGCTTGAAAGTATGTTCGTACCGTGTATTGTTGTATGTGTGTAAGTGTTTGCTCAGCTTCAAATCTTCGGATATATATAGGTCACGATCTCTGAGCTTTTCCTTCATAGCCGTTGCAAATCTTTTCAACAAATCCGTCCGTTGGAGGGAGACTTCTTTGTTTATTCTTTTCTGAACGTTGCAAGGCTGGATTCCCATATTTTAATCTATCTTCCATCCGTTGTGAAGACTCTGCATGTGATGCGCCGAATCTTTTGAAATTCAAAATGATTAAAGTCTTCAAGGTGGGTCTGGATAGCTTATTTAATTCATATCTTTTGCGGGAATCACTCCAATTTGTCTCTTCACGTTGCATGTGACTTTCCGTAATTCTTGACTTTTCAATGCATGCTGACGTGGACTTGGAGTACTTGGCTAATCTCGACTAGGCTGATGTGCAGTTAACTTCTCTGCAGTCTGGACCTCTCTGATGTTCACTATTTAGGACTTGTCTGATCAGATGACTTGTCTGAGGTGCCTTGACTGCAGTTTGGTCAAACATCTCTGATAAATTTTTGTTGACCAGAACTACTCTGACTTGACTCGGCTGTACCTCTCTGATGAACTTAGCTGATCTTCAGAACTTAGCCGATTTTTAGCCTATAGAAGATACTCATTTGGTTCTTCTTTACATTTTGCCAAGTTTTTTACTTAACATTATTTGGCCTATGGAAGATACTCATTTGGTTCTTCCTTGCATTTTTGCCAAGTAATAAATATTTGAATTTATACTGATGACATCATCAAAATCTAACAAGTATTCCTAACAAATTCTCCCTATTTTGATGATGGCAAAACTTTAAACAAGTAATCAAATGTACAAGTCTGCACTTAGGTGCAAGACACAAACTCAAAATCAGTCTAATTTTTGAGACAACTGGGAATTGTCATTCAAAAAGACTGTTATAAAGTTTTTCTGATGATTACAAGTACATGGATTGAATAGAATAAATACAGAAAAACTAATCAATTACAAAAATTACAATTACATCCAAAAACTATCTGCCCCTTCCTCTGCGAACAGTTTGCTTGGGAGATCTAAATAGTTTTGCACCGATTGGTCTATTTTTGATGGGTGCAAGACCATATTTCCTCCTTATGACTAGGGCAGCAAAGTCTTGGTCTTCTTTTGAAGAAAACTTGTGCTCTTCACAAAGCTTTCTAATTTCTTCTTGAAGCTCTAGCTCGTCAAGCTCATTATCCAAACGGGTCGGCGCTTCCACTGCTCTGAATGGAGGAATCATAGGATAAGCATTCCATTTGGCTGCATATTTAAGCAAGATCTTCCACATAGTAGGCCATCTAGCATCCATGTAGTTGATGAATGACTGTTGGGGCGAGCATTCTTTATCTATAAGAATCTCCCAGAGGTAGAACTGCTCTGTGAATTGTTTCTTGGCATCCGCCCAATTGTTCATGAATTCTGCTGGTAAGAATTCTTCAACGTGCCACAACTGTTTGCCTTCCCATTCGAATCTTTGTTCTTCTTTCTCTATTGTTCTTCTCTTCTTCTCCACAGACTGCTTCTCTACAGACTGCTCTTCAGGTTGGCTGGGGGCAGATATCTCCTTTCTTTTCAGACTTGATGGTCCTCCTTCAATTTGGAAAATATCTTGCCTCTTCTTTGTTCTTAGCTCTTTCCTTATTTCTCCTTGAGTACTTCCTTCCCCCGGTATTCTATTATCCCCCTTTTTGCCATCATCAACTAAAGTAGTCAACTGCTGCTTTATTCTACACATCCAGTCAGACATGCCAAATGGCATTCTGTTGTTGGTAGGGGGAGGAGGCTGAGGTAATTCCCTCTGCAGCAAAGTGTCAATCTTTGCATTGATGGATTGGAGGTCAGGAGTGACCTGAGATGCCAGCAGCTCTCCGATGGTATCCTTCACTATCTGCCTTATCAGCTCAGTCACCGCAGGTGAGATCTGAGCTGGTGGAGAGTGCTCGCCTGAGCCTTCTGCAATTGAACCACCAGACTGCAGGCTCCTATCTGCAGCTGGTACTCCAGATGGGGTCTTTTCTGGGGTCCCTGATCTGGAGTCCTCAGCCAAATATGCATCTAGACTGGTGTACCGGACAGGCGCCCCAGTCCTATCTGCAGCCTCTTGTATTGGCTCTTGCTCCGGCTCCCTTTCTCCTTCTTCCTTCTCTTGCTCTTTCTCCTGCTCTTCCTCCTTTTCTTCTTCAGTATTTTCTTTTTCTTTCTCAGCTCCTTGATCTCCTCCCTCATTTTTATCATCATCCTCATCATCATCAGTATTGTCATCATCCATTTTCTTATCTTTTTCATCTTCTCCTTCATAATTTTCACCTACATCATCATCCTTCTCTCCTTCATCCTGCTGTGCTACTTCTTCCCCTTCTTCTTGTTCTTCATCAATCAACTCCGCTGTTTTCTCTACTTCTTCTAATTGTTTTTCAACTAAAATCTTTTCTTCTTCTTCTTCTCTCTGCTCTTCTTCTTCGTCGTCCAAAACAATAACTTCTTCTTCTCCATCTACCTCTTCAATCCTAATTTCTCTCTCTTCTTCCTCCTCTTCTTCTTGTCCAAATGAACCATCAAAAATACTAAACATAATGGAATGGGTGAATTGGTCCATGTTGGTTTTAAAGTGAGACATGAACCAATTATCCTGGAGGATCACCACTATGTCTGATTCTTTATAAAAATGAATCAGTACCTCCTCTGTGGCTTGGGGATATTCCCAACCACTGGTTTCAATGTAAGTTTGAAGATTTGTAAATGACAGAGATTTGAAAAACTTCCACTCTTCAAAAATATTGACAAAAGAGTGTTTTAAGGCTTGTGGTTTAACAAGCTGTAATTGTTCAATGGACAGGTTGAAAACATTATTTTCCAGCAGGTTAAAGATATAATTGGCTTCAGGAATTGAGATGATTAAACCTGCTTCTTCTTCCTCTGGAATATATCTTTGGGGTGAGGACTGACCACTGAAGTTTCAGTGCACTGGCAGCCGTCTTCAGTGAATAGGTGACTGGATGCGGGATCGCATGATGATCATTGCTCTTCCTCACTAGCTATGATCGCTGGGCCTCTTGGGAGAGGATTCTGGGGATGACTGCATGATGGATGGTTCTCCAGGGGCTGGTCCCCTTCTCTTAAATCGGACAGCTATTGGAGTGTTGTCTGACTCGGAGTCTGACTCGACTGCAGTTGGGTTGACGGCTGCAGGTCGGTCCGACTCGCTTGATGAATGATATCTGGGGTATGTCCTTGTGTCAGGCAGCTCCTTCAACATCTGGGCTGCTCTTCTGTTGTTCCCTAGCTTCCTCAAAGTCTCTTGGTCCAGATGACCAAGCCTTTTGTTGGTGTGGAAGGGGTCAGTACTTCCCTTCGCCATACCTGTCTTCTCAAGGATCCAACTCAGCTGCGTTCCAAACGCCAGCTTGGATCTGAATCTTTTTTCATCAGAAATCCATTCGACTTTGTTGACTTCTCGAACAAGTTGCCTAAAAATGTAATCCGCCCAATCAATCTCCTCGTCTTGAATCAGTGCTCCCAGCACTGTGAACTTTGCCGACGACAGTTGGTCGTAACTGCCGGCCATCCCCATGATGATTTTGTTGGTAATATCCAACGCATATCGATAGACCTTCTTAATCTCGCTCCTTTTAGCAGTAAGTTTCAGCTTCGTCGGTTGGTCAATCGCCTTGATTTTCTTCCAGGTTTCGGCTGCTGACTATTTGAGAGCTTCGACAGCTATGCCGCGGTGTTTCATACCAAAAACTGTACGAATTGATTCACGCGATATGTCGACTTGTCTTCCACCAACAGTGCTCCGAATTCCATCCTAAATCAAATGGGCTTCGCGGTAGAACGCGATAACATCTTCCTTGTACAAATGTTGAGGGCTGATATCCAGGAATGGGTAGATCCCATTGAGCTTCATCGTACGGATTAGGTCGAGCACGTCGTAATTCTCCAGATTTGCTTCCAACAGGCCTTCGAAATCAATGACCAGAGAGAAGATAATCTGGTCCTTGACCGCCTTCATGTTAATGCCTTCGAAGTACGATTCTATTTCTGCAAACAGAGGATTTTTAGTGTATTTGGAGTTCAATAATTTTTGCTCTGTAAATCTAGGGTTTCTTGTAAGCGTAAAAGGTAAAGTGAAGAGTTTCTTTCCTTATAAAGAAGATGAAAAGACGTTGGATTAAATTATTATTTATTTTGAAATGGTGGTACGCCTTTTGAGATTTAAATTTCAAATTTGAAACGGTGGTCCAGGTTTTAATTTTGAAATTTGACGGTTGGTTTTAATTGGCCACCGTGGAGGTCGATTTATCAAGTGATCGCCACATGTATTTAAAATGCCACTTGTGAACCAAAAATTAATATAATATTGTTATACATAAGGCAGATAATAATTAAATATTCAGAGGTCGGTTGGGTTTAGAAAACTTAGCTGGTTTGACTGTTGACTGTTGACCGCTCTGCATCAGGTGAGTTGACTTCATGGACTTCTCGCCTGAGATTATGGTCAGCTAGGTTCCTTTGTCCGTCCTTCGTCCTCTTGCCTGCATCAGCTAGGATCTGATTTCTTTAGTCAGCTGGGTCCGTCCTTCCTCTGAGATGCTTCAGCTTGCTTCTGTACTAGATTCCCAGTCTAGTAGACCAATATCTCTGCTCAGCTCCAAAAACCTTTCTTCTGGCAGAGGTTTGGTAAAGATGTTAGCTATCTGGTAGTCTGTGCCAACTCTTTCAACTCTAACTCTTTTGTTAAGCACATGGTCTCTGATGGTGCTTAACATCAATGTGCTTCGTCCTCGAATGCAAAACCGGATTGTTGGTTATTGCAATAGCACTATTGTTATCACACCAGATAGGGACTTCATTAGCAATGATATTGTAGTCCCTCAGCTGTTGTCTGATCCACAAAATCTGAGCACAGCAGCTACCTGCAGCTAGGTATTCTGACTTTGTGGTGGAGATAGAGTTAGAAACCTGCTTCTTGCTAAACCAGGATATCAGTCTGGTTCCTAGGAATTGGCACGTTCCACTAGTGCTTTTCCTATTGATTTTGCACCCTGCGAAATCTGCATCTGAATATCCTGACAGTTCGAAGTTATCATCCTTGGGATACCATAGTCCAATATTGACTGTAGACTTAAGGTATTTTATTATCCTCTTGGCTGCATCTAGGTGTGATTGCTTCGGCTTGGACTGGAATCGCGCACAAACTCCTACGGCATAGGATATGTCTGGCCTGCTTGCAGTGAGGTAAAGCAATGATCCAATGAGTCCTATGTAGTGGGTTGAGTCCATTGATATGCCTCCCTCATCTGCATCTAAGTGAGTACTTGTGCTCATAGGGATTCTTGCTGGCTTGGCTTATTCCATTCCAAATATCTTGATCAGATCTTTGGTATACTTAGCTTGGTTGATGAAAATTCCTTTTTCCATCTGCTTAACTTGTAGTCCGAGGAAGAAGTTAAGCTTTCCCATCATACTCATCTCAAATTCTCCTTGCATGAGGTTGGAGAATTTCTCACATAACTCTGGATTGGTTGAGCCAAATATGATGTCATCCACATATATCTAGACTATTAATATGTGGCCTTCGTGCTCCACTCTGAATAGGGTCTTGTCCACATTTCCTTTGCAAAAACCATTCTTCTCAAGAAATACAGACAATGTTTCATACCACGCTCTTGGTGCTTGCTTAAGTCCATAGAGAGCCTTCAACAGCTTGTAGACTTTGTCTCCTTTGACAAAACCTGGGGGTTGCTCTACATAGACTTCTTCTTCTAGGATGCCATTTAAAAAAGCACTCTTTACATCCATCTGATAGACTTCAAAATCTTTGAATGCAGCATATGCGAGGAATAGTCTGATGGCCTCTAATCTTGCAACAGGTGCATAGGTTTCATCAAAATCTATTCCTTCACACTGTGCATAACCTTTTGCTACAAGTCTGGCCTTATTCCTAACAACAGCTCCGTCTTCATCACTCTTGTTTTTTGTACACCCATTTGGTGCCAATAACCTTCTTGTGATCAGGTCTGTCTGTTAGTTCCCAAACTTTGTTTCTTTCCATCTGCTCCAGTTCCTCTTGCATGGCATTTATCCAAGAATAATCTTCCAGGGCTTGTTCTGTTGTTTTGGGTTCAATCTGTGACATAAAGCATGAGAACATAGCCATTCCTGCGGGTAGAGTTGACTGTCTTGTCTTAACTCCATCAGTCAGCTTCCCGATGATTTGCTGGATTGGGCGGTCTTTGAGCCATTTGGGGATAACGTCTTCTGCTGGGTCTGTTCCCCCTGTTGAATTGCTCTGGTGGTTTTCTGCATCAGCTGGGTTCTGGTCTCCTTGGTCTGCAGCTGGATTAGCTACCGTCTTGTCATCTGCAGGTTGGATCTGATCTGCAGATGAGTCTTAATCAGCTACAGCTGGGTCTTCATCAGCGGCAACTGGATCAGATAGGTTTGATGATCCTGTCTGATCTGCAGTTGGGTCTTCAGCAGCTACAGTTGGATCTTTAGGCTGGTCTGCAGGTGAGTCCACCATTCCAGTGTCATGTACAATGACTTCTTCAAGGGTTGCTGATTTGAGCTTGTTCTCAATTAGCTCAACTTGCTTCATGTACTCAACAGTAGATTCATCAAAAACAACATGGGGTGTTTCCTCCACAACTAAGGTTCTTTTGTTAAATACTCTATATGCCTTGCTTCTTTGTGAGTATCCCATAAAGAGACCATCATCAGTTTTAGCATCAAAGGCATTTAGTTGTGTTTTACCGTTGTTGTGGATGAAACACTTACAACCAAAAACGTGAAAGTAAGCAATGTAGGAGTTCTATTATTCCAAACCTCATAGGAGTTTTGCCATGTCTCCCTACTATCATACTCTGCTCGTGTATGGCAAGTGTGTTGTGATTCAGCCCGAACCTCTTGGGCAGTCCGCTTGCAATCATGGACCTTCTTTGCTTCCTTCAGTTCTGTTTCTTCTTTCAAGAACGCCATTCTGCTGGGAGTCACGGCTCGAGAGCTCATCTTTGGATCCCATTCGATCGCTATGTCGGTGATCGCCTTGTTGAGAAACTCTCCTCCTCTATCGATCGATCTTGATGATGGATAGGGATTTCTCATTCGGATCCTTCTCAAGAACTTCGTAGCTTGGTCAAGGTTTCACTTTTCTTATACAAGAAGATAATCCAAATGTACCTTGAATAATCATCTACTACAACAAGTGCATGCTTTCGGCCGCTCAGAGTCCTTGGCTTGATAGGACAAAATAGATCCATGTGGAGTAGATCTAAGATCCTTGTTGTGAGAGTTGTAGGCTGGACTGGTTTGAATGATGCTCTGGTCTGCTTTCCTTTCTGACATGCATCACAAAGCGCTTCCTTCTTGAATGCTTCATCTGGAAGTCCTCTGACCAGCTTCTGAGAACTAATCTTATTGATGGCTTTGAAGTTCAGGTGACATAGTCTTTTGTGCCACAGCCATCCATTCTCAGCTACTGTCTTGGATAGAAAACAGGAGTTAGGTGTTCCTGTGTTCCAATCTATCATGTAGACATCTCTCCTTCTGAAACCTTGGAGCTTCACTTATCCAGATAGGATATCTATCACCATGCATTTCCAAATGGTGAAGACTACTAGATTCTTCTCATCGCAAAACTGGCTTATGCTCAGGAGGTTGTACTTGAGCCCTTTGACATAGTGAACTTTGGATATCACAATATTTCCTTGGTGCAGCTCTCCAAAGCCCTTTGTTTTTCCTCTAGAGCTATCTCCAAATGTTACATCAGGACCTCTTTCTTTGGTGTATTTGGATAGCATCTTCTTGTTCCCGGTCATGTGCCTTGAGCATCCAGAATCTACAAACCATTCTTCACCTCCAAAGTTTGAATTTGTGGAGATGTGGTTGTAGTCCTTCCACCTTTTCTGCAATCAAACAAGCAGAGATTTAGGTACCCAAATCTATGTGGGTCCTCTCGGGTTAGCTGGTTTCCTGGAGAATTGATTTATCCTTGGATTGTGAAAGTTGTTATCATTATAACCCTTATAAGGTGTATAAGGTCGAGGTTTGAATCTCCTATTGGGATTGTATACCGGATATTCCTCAAAATATTGATAGTGTGGGCCATTTCTAAATCTTGGCTGAGACCATTTATTAAATCTTTGAGGTCTCCACACTTGTTCATTTTGGAAATTAGGATAACCTTGAGGTTTCCATCTGCCCCTCCCATTTTGAAATCTGTTTTTGGGGAGTTGTTGATAATAGTGGGTATGTTGTCTGGGCTGCTGCTTCTGCCTGGGCCATTGCCTAGTCGCTTGTCTAGGTGGCTGCCTTGTGTAACCTGACTGCAGCCTAGCCATGTGACTTGGCTGTTGCCTGTTTTTAAATATTGGTTTATATGTAGGCTCAGCAGTCGAGACAATTGTTTCTCCCTTGACGAAAGTAGTTTTAGAACTAGAGGGAGTGTGAGGATCATATCAAAGGCCTGATCTGGAATATAGTGGCCTTTTATTGCTACACAATTCTTCCAGAGTTGAAGACGCCTTCAGGGAGGTTATTTCCTGCGCCTGAGTCTTATTTGTCTGAGTTAGCTTAGTAAATTCAGCTTTGACATGAGCAAGTGCAGCTGATTTTTCTTTAAGTAAGACAGTTAATCGATTTATCTCAGCTGTATTAACATCAGCCTGGTTTTTCAAGTCAGCTGCAGTTATCTCAACCTTATTCAATTCTAGGCTGATTTTTTCAAAATCATTTTTCAGCTGCCTATTCTCATCTTGCAGCTGAGTCTTCTCTCCCGATACAGCTTGGTGTGCAGATTTGAGTGTTTCAAAATCTTTAAATAGCTGATTTACAGATTCGTGCAGATCCATATCTTGTGACATGGCTGAACTATCAGAGGGTTTAGAAGTTACCTCTTCATCAGCTAAGTTGGCAATCAGGCAGTCATACTCTTCATCATCATCATAAAAGAATCCGCTGCTTGATTCTACATGCTCTTGGTCTTCTCTGATGAGGGCCTTCCTTCTGTCTTCTTTTCTACCCACCTCCTTCTTGCTCTCGTCCTTCTTGAGATCAGGACAGTCGATTTGGATATGTCCTGTCTTGTGACAATTGTATCACTCCACCTTCCAGCTTCCGACTTTCTGATTTCTCCTGGGATTCTCCTTATAATTTTTCTTGTATTTGGAGTAATTTTTCCGGAAGTTGCTGAACCTTTGCATAATGAACGCCATTTCTTCCTCAAAATCTAATGGATTTGGAGGCTTTACATCAGATAAGCTCTTGGCGGGGGACTCGGCTGCAAAGGCTATTCCCTTTTCTGCAGGCTCAGTTGAGGATGAACTAGGAAGCTCGAACTCATACGCCTTCAGATCAGAGAACAGCTCTTGGATCTTTATCTTATTGAGATCCTTGGACTCTCTCATGGCCACTGCCTTCATATTCCATTCAGGATTGAGAGATCTTAGTACCTTCAGCGCCATTTCCCTGTTGCCATAAGATTTGCCGAGGGAGTTGATCTCATTGATAATCTCAGTGAACCTTGTGTACACTTGGTCTATGGATTCATCATTCTTCATTTTGAAGTTGTCAAATTTTTGAATAGCAATTGACAACTTGTTTTCCTTGATCAGCTCCGTTCCTTCACACATTAGGGCTACTGTGTCCCAGATTTCTTTGGCATTCTTGCAATTCTTGATCTTGACCATGGTGGATTTGTCAAGAGTTTGATATAGCACATCTCTGGTCCGGTTGTCAAGATTAGCCAGCTTTGTTTCTTCGGGAGTCAGCTCTGTCCTCTTCTTTGGGATCTTCTCTGGCTTCCCTGCTGCGATCTCCTCTGCAGTGTTGTCCTTCTCGAAGATGAATGGACCATCATCTATGATGCACCACATGTCATCATGGATTGAAGATAAGTGTGCCTGCATCCTTATCTTCCAAAGATCATACTCGTCAACTGAAAACACAGGGAGTCTAGAATGCATGTGTTCCATTATAAAATGAGAGTAAAGATATATCTCTGATATAGATCTGGTTCGTGAAATAAATGAACCAACCTCTCTGATACCACTTGTAGGTCACAAGTCGTCCAGGAATAAGTCTAGAGGGGGGGGGGGGGTGAATAGACTTATTGAAACTCTTGAACTCTTTTTCACAAAGAGTAAGTTTCTTCAGCTGATGGATAAACAAATGACTTGGAGTCGTTTGTTCTTAATACGTGCGGAAGTCAGCTGATGACGAATATAAAACAACTAATGAAACACTTAATGATGAATGCAGCAGTTAAGGTATATGATGCTATAAAACAGTAAAGAACGCAGACAATAATAGTGGTCTCAGAGGTGGGGTAATCCTCTACTAATCCACTTTTCTCCAAACCAGTTGGAGATGAATTCACTATAATTCTCAACCAGTGATAAATATTACAGTGATTCAACCAAACTACAACAACTTCCAACCAGTGGAAATCCGTGCCGTTGTAACACACTTGACTGCCTTGCACCTCTTGATCCTCGATCCTTGGATGCCTTTACAGTCTCTAACTTCAACCAGTGAAGTACCCCGAACTCAGGATTATAGACACGAGTTTTTGTCTTCTCCAACTAAGAGGTTCTTCAAGTATGAACTTTTTAGAACCGCTCTTTTCACGATGCTGTATTTCGCTTTTAGATAGCTTGAATGCTTTGATCGCTTGAAAGTATGTTCGCACCGTGTATTGTTGTATGTGTGTAAGTGTTTGCTCAGCTTCAAATCTTCGGATATATATAGGTCACGATCTTTGAGCTTTTCCTTCATAGCCGTTGCAAATATTTTCAACAAATCCGTCCGTTGGAGGGAGACTTCTTTGTTTATTCTTTTCTGAACGTTGCAAGGCTGGATTCCCATATTTTAATCTATCTTCCGACCGTTGTGAAGACTCTGCATGTGATGCGCCGAATCTTTTGAATATAAAACGATTAAAGTCTTCAAGGTGGGTCTGGATAGCTTATTTAATTCATATCTTTTGCGGGAATCACTCCAATTTGTCTCTTCACGTTGCATGTGACTTTCCGTAATTCTTGACTTTTCAACGCATGCTGACGTGGACTTGGAGTACTTGGCTGATCTCGACTAGGCTGATGTGCAGTTAACTTCTCTGCAGTCTGGACCTCTCTGATGTTCACTGTTTAGGACTTGTCTGATCAGATGACTTGTCTGAGGTGCCTTGACTGCAGTTTGGTCAAACATCTCTGATAAATTTTTGTTGACCAGAACTACTCTGACTTGACTCGGCTGTACCTCTCTGATGAACTTAGCTGATATTCAGAACTTAGCCGATTTTTAGCCTAACTTATTTTTGGCCAATAGAAGATACTCATTTGGTTCTTCTTTACATTTTGCCAAGTTTTATACTTAACATTATTTGGCCTATGGAAGATACTCATTTGTTTCTTCCTTACATTTTTGCCAAGTAATAAACATTTGAATTTATACTGATGACATCATCAAAATCTAACAAGTATTCCTAATAGGGATCATTCCAGAACCATTATGTCGTGAATACTATATTCGTATAGACCCTTCATCAGATGTCCCGGTCAAGTCTTCGGGTCACGGTAAAGTCAAACCCTACTGTTGACTAGACTCTATACATGTGTTAATGCAAATCAAGACCGACTGATTAATAGTGTATCTAATACGACTATATCAGAACGCTTTGGCCAAAGACTTATGATCTTATTTGCCATTAACCGTATAGGACATTCGCCTGATTACTAACAGCAGATAGAATCATTTCTTGGCGTACAGTAAAGACTGCTACCTGCCCGTATAGTCCGCACTTCGAGGTCAACTCAGCAATTAAGCAAATGAGTCTAACTACTCTAATGATAAACTAAACATCACAGGCACATCTTCTACTGAACCCTCAAGTCAAAGGTCCACGTATACTATCACTACCTTTCGATTCGTCATCGACTCTCCGAGAGTGAATACCGTGTGACTGAATTAAGTATGAGTCATGTTCGAGTATACTGGTCCCACCAATATACTTATAACTATGCTATCAAGACGTGCACACGTCCTAGCACCAGTTATACAAGTCTTATTAAAACTTAATGCCCATTTTAAGTTTATTGACTTGCGAACGATTTACGTAAATAAACTTTAAACACTTACAGTGCATTTTCTCTTATCCCATAACGAGAATGGAATGTTCGATTTATTTACATGGACTTCACTTCAATGTTTACCAAGTCAAGAATGCAATTGAAATACAATAAACAATGAATGAATCGTATTGCCTTTTTAATAATTATTCCATAATTACAAGTACAATGCCCCTACTCTCTCATCCCCTGAGTGGCATTCGAGGGCATATTCCTAACAATATCCCACTTGCACTCAATGCCACAAACTATGATATCTAATACCCATACTCTCCAGATGTCTCTCTAAGACCTTTTGAGATAGTGGCTTGGTAAGCGGATCAGCAACGTTATTTGCTGTGTCTACTCTCTGCAGTAAAACATTCCCATCCCGAATCATTTCTCTAACAAAATGATACTTTCTCTCAATATGTTTGGTGTTTTGGTGAGCCCTAGGCTCCTTAGACTGTGCAACAGCTCCGTCGTTGTCACAAAAAGTGTCATGGGCTTCTCTGCGTTAGGAACCACTTGAAGTTCCTCAGTGAACTTCTTTATCCAAAAAGCTTCTTTAGCAGCCTCCGTGGCTGCCTGATATTTGGCTTGACATGTAGAGATAGCAGTCGAACTTTGCTTGGCACTTCTCCAAGAAACTGCCCCACCATTCACAGTAAAGATATACCCTGATGTGGACATCTGAGCATCCATGTCCCCTGAAAAATCTGAGTCTGTATAACCCATCACTCTTAGTTCTCCACCGCCGTATGTAAGAACCAAGTCTTTAGTCCTCCTTAGGTACTTAAGAATGTTTTTTACAGCAGTCCAATGTTCTTGCCCTGGATTTGACTGAAACCGACTTACTACGCTCACAGCATAGGCAATGTCCGATCTAGTGCAAATCATAGCATACATGAGGCTACCTACTGCCGAAGCATAGAGCACCTTACTCATTTCCTTTTTGTCTTCCTCACTTTGAGGATAGATCTCTAGGGAAAGTTTTGCACCATGTTGCATAGGAAGGAACCCTCTTTTAGAATCTTCCATCCTAAATCGCTTCAGGATCTTTTCTATATAGAGGGCTTGGGAAAGACCTAATATTCTTTTCGCTCTATCTCGTTAGAGACGAATACCCAGAATATAGGTAGCTTCTCCCAAGTCTTTCATTGAGAATACCCAAGTCTTTCACAGAACTGAGCATTCCTACGTCGTTTCCTATAAGTAGAATGCCATCTACATATAGTATTAAGAACGCAATTTTGCTCCCACTAACCTTCTTGTAAATACAGGTCTCCTCTTCGTTTTGGACAAAATCAAACTCTTTGACTGTCTCGTTAAAACAAAGATTCCAACTCCTTGAAGCTTGCTTCAATCCATAAATGGCACGCTGAAGTTTGCATACTTTATGAATATTGGTTTGAGATATGAATCCCTTAGACTGTTCCATGTAAATCTCCTCCTCGAGGAATCCTTTTCTCTCAATTTTCTCCAAGAAAAATGAAGAAGAAGTGAATGAAGAAGATGAAGATGAGTGTTAAACTCAAAGTCTCTCTCTGTCTCTCTTTCCTCACGTTGGAAGGCTTGTGAAAGCAAGTGATGAGGTCTTCATTTTATTCTCCATAAAATCCTCCCAAATCAAGACCAAATAATTAAAATGAATTAATTAAAAGATCTTGTTCCCTTGATGCTTCAAGTCATCCACCAATTAAGGTGGAGACTAAGACCAAAGGAAAGAGGAGGGGAAATGGGATGGCCATCTAGAAGGATTCGGGACGAGTTCGGTTCGTTTCGGATTTCCGTGAGTCCAAACAGATAAACTCCTATTCCGTTCCGATGTATTTGTGTCGTTTAATTAATCCAATTAATTAAACATATAAAATACAAAATAACATAATTAATTTCAATGATTCAAGCTACCAGCTGAGGAGCTAGTCACTATGAATATTCATATCTGTCGAGATGAATTAAGCTGAATACACGTGTCCCTTACATGGGCCATTGAAAACTAAATCAGCTAAGTGTTTAAATTCAAACATTTATTTTAACTATGTTATTTCGAGATAATATTGTTTTATATAAAAAACTATTTTATTATTATTTTCTTCACAATTTTTCTAAATCATCACAAATCAATACTTTGATTAAATTTTTTAAATTTGGATTTTCCGTAATATTTATAAGTGAAAGGTCCTTTAAAACGGGTTTTAGAAAAGCCCACGATCTCTTGGATAAACTTAAAACTTTTCACATTCGTTTTTTTAGGGTATTACTAAACACCGCCCAGAATTGCTAACCACCGCCCTATAAGATTACCTTTTTATCCATTTCAAGTCTTTCATTATTTCTAAACACCACGCCATACCAAATTCTTTCAAGCTCAAGTTTTTCGAATATAACACACAATCAAATATATATCGTCAATATTATCGACAACTACGAAAATGGACGAGAATTCGCATCTGGAGGTAATTTTTCGGAGAAAATGACGCAGGCGTCTGATTATTCCGCCTATTCCATGGTACAGGCGTCCCCAGATTCCGCCTGGACCATGGTACATGCGTCTGGTGCGGACGCTCCGTCCTAGGTATAGGCGTCTAAACCAGACGCCTGAACCATGGTCGGGACGTTCGATTCAGACGCCTGATTCTATACAACATGTAATGGCAACGAAATTAAACAATTAATTTTAATATAAATTAATCTAATTAATCTATAAATTAATCTATTCAATTTCTACTATATTAATCCAATTAATATAAAGTGGAATTAAAATTAAATAATTAATTAATATATTAATCCAATCAATATAAAATTAATCTATTCAATTTTAATGGTATTAATACAATTAATACTAATAATCGTCATTTAAATTCATTCGAAGTAATCCGGCCAAAATAATATTGTCGTTTAATTTATTTCCCTTAACAAAAAATATTCCAAATATTAATTTAGTCAAATTAAAATCCAATTTAAATTTTGGGAAATAATTACAACGAAATATAAACTTAAAACGGAGTCCCGGACTATTCGGTTTTAGGCCCAGCCCGCGGCCCGATTCAAAATTGGGCCAAAAACACGAGGGCTGCCTGGCCGAGTCCTGATCGGCAGGCATCGGCTGCCTCTCCGCAGATGCGGCCGAGACATGACCGAGCATGCTCGGCAGTACAATGCGAAGGCGATCTTTAAGACCACCGCTGGCACCGTTTCTTCGTTTTTCGGCTCGTTTCCAAAAACGTGATGCTCCAACGAACAATTTAAAATCTACGATTATTCCAAACATGATTCTAAATCATAATCATCATCCATAAGCATTCAAAATGCACAAATAATCGTATATACGGAAACATTGACCTCGCTCCGATACCACTGTTGGGATTCCAAAAATAAAACGAAATACGCAGCGGAAATAAAAACGAATCCCAAACAGGATCAATCAAGTAACGTATATACGAAAAAAATACGAAGATTAAGGATCATACCCTTGAAGCCTTTGAAATAATTCTTCGTAAATTGATGATGATCACGAACCCCGTCCCGAACACGGAATCCCTTCGTTTCAAGCACCGAAAGTTCGAAGCCTCTATTTCACACGCGTCGGAAGTTGCCCGGAAAAATCTACAACACTCCGTTCTATGAAGAACACGGCTAAGAAGTTTTGTAGGAATTTATATCTCACTTTTTCTTAACTTTTATATCACCTCCAAGATGAAAAATAGAAAAGAAAAAAAAAATTCTCCTCCCTCACTTTGCAACTCACGGCTGAACTCACTCCAAAAAATGAATATGAGTTGTATCACTTTTTCATCTCATAATGTGTTTAGTTGTAATATAGATATATATAACAACTCATAATTGAGATAGAAAAATCAACATGGAATCTCATCTCAATCAAACACACAACACACCATGTGAAAACTGTAACACCCCCAATCCGCTCAGGGATATTATGTTAGAAGTATGCCCTCGAATGCCACTCAGAGGTTGTTGAGTGAGGGCATTGTACTTGTAATTATGTAAACCATTTATATAAGGCAAATGAATGTTTCTTTATTTACTGGTAGTTACCGGCATTCCTAACTCGTAAATAAACATATAGAAACTAGTCCGTGTATTTGAGAGCAAAATGTTCCACTCCTTATTGGATAAGGGGGTCGGCACTGGAAAGGTTTATAGCTCAAATACTTAATCGTTCGCAAGTCGATGAAACTTGGTAGGCGTTAAGTTTATGTAAAGACTTGTATGACGTGTTCTTTGACATGGAGAGTGCCTGTCGAACACTAATGGTTAGTGGGAGCACACGTTATAGGTATGCTAATTAGATTAGTATACTCGAACCGACTCACCCTCGATTCATCACACGGATTTCACTCCGGGACAGTCAATGACGGAATCGAAAGGTTGTGATAGGTATTCGTGAACCTTCGACTTGAGGATTTAGTAGGGATGTGCTTGTGACGTCAAGATTTTCATTAGAGTAGTTCGACCCTGTAAACCGGAAGGCGAGGGTCAACCTCGACGTGCATCTTGACGGGCAAGTAGCAAGTCCTACTGAATACCAAGATAGAATTCTTTCTCCCATTAGTGAGCGGGTTATATGTCCTATGCGGTTATTGGCAGATGAGATCATAAGTCTTTGGCCAAAGCATTGGAGCTAGTTGTATTAGATACACGACAGCTCGATGATCTCGATTTGCATTAACGCATGCATAGTGTCAAGTACAGATAGGGTTTGACTGACCGTGACCCTATAACTTGATCGGGATATTTGAAAGAAGGGTTTATACGTATACTGGTATTCACGACAGAATGGTTCTTGAATGATCCCAATCATTCGTTCTCAGTCGGGGTACAGTGTAGGCCACCAGGATGGCTAGGTGGTGCTACTACTCTTTGGTTCCTCCCATTGCTGACTGAGACGGACCTACCGAGTCGCGCATTAGGATTGACGACGGAATGAATCAAGCTAATTCTCTCATTATGAATATTAGATATTGGATATCTAAATTTAGGACATTAGATGTCTAAATCAATTTATTGGATAAATTGATTTACGGCCTAACGAATTAAATATATCACTGGGTGATTAATTTAATTCATGGATATAATTATTTCTTGGAGAAATTAATTATGTTATTATGTATTTGATATGATTAATTAATTGGATTAATTGATCGATATAAATACATCGGAACGGAATCGGAGTTTATCTGTTTGGACTCACGGAGTCAAAGCAGACCAAACTCGTCGTATTTCTTCATCATAGCCGCCCCCCCCACACCTTGACAAGACTTTGATTTTTAAATCAATTGGAATCTTGATTAGGTGTTTAATGAATAGATATTTGATATTTTTTTCAAGGTGGGGTTAAACATGAGTTGTTCTCATGTGGAAAGGAATTGAATAAGAAGAGAAGACTTGTCAATCTCTTAAGGGTATGAGGCCATACGTGAGATACAATTGAGAGAGAGAGAAAGTGAGACTTTGAGTTCAAACACTTATCTTCATCTTCTTCTTCAACTTGTTCTTGGTGATTCTTGGAGAAAAATCAAGAAATAAATGAGAGTTGTGAGTTATACACTTAGAGTGTGATAATCTCATATTGGAAGCTTCATCACTTAGCTCTAGCCGTATCCTCGGAGGATAGCAAGGTGATCGTCGTTCCGGTCGTTTCTCCGGCGCATGGCAAGTAGAGACGCGGTGCTTTCGGCGTTGGATCGTTCAAGAGCTTGGGGAATAGCTCAAGAGAAGGTTACCATTTAATCAACGGACTTCGAGGGTTAGTTTCTTACGACTCTTGCTTTTCGTTTATATATTCGTATATACGTAGCTCGATCGATCCTCGTAGGGATTCGGATCGAATTAATTTTCGTTTTACCGCTTCCGCTGGGCCTTCGTTTTAGGCACCGAATCCCAACAGTGGTATCAGAGAGTAGGTCTTGCGATCGTATATACGATATTAGCATTTGGAATGCTCGATTAGATGGTGAATGATTTGGAATCATTTTAGTCATAATCGTGGTATATATTTTTACGTTTGTTGTAATTATATTTTTCGTAAGTTTATGTCTAAATATAAATCTTAATTTCTTGGAAAAATGATTTATATTGAAGATATGAATGTTGGAGAATATAGATATTGGATATCCGGTCGAAAAACTAGTCCCGAAATGCCGTTGGGCCCGTCAGGAGGCGTCCGAAGTCGGGAGCCGCGGCCAGTGCAGTGCGGCCCGGCACAGGCGACCAGCATCTTGTGGGCCGCGACACGGTCTCGGGGCCGCGGCACGGGCTGCTGGGCGCCAGTAGGCAATGCCGAGCATGATCGGCCATGCCGTGCATGTCTGCGGCATCTTTGCCGCGATGACTTCGGCCATGGCCAATTTACCTTCGCCTTTTTTTTTCGTATTCTTGAAAATTAATCTCCCTCATGTTAAATTGGATTTAATATGATTAAAATGATTTATGGTATTTCATTTTATAAGGGAAATTTGATTAATTGGAATATTTATGGTCGTAGAATTATTTTGAACGTTATCATATTACCGATTGTGTGAATCGATTGGATCGGTTCGTATTGTTGATTGGATCAATGTATCTATACGCTTTCCATTTATTTAGTATTTATTAAATGAATGCTTTTGAATGGGGATGTGGTTCGTGGACTTAGTTTTTGAATCGTTCGTTTTATTCGATTGGGTTGTAAAGGCCGTTTTGAGCCTATTTATTTTACTAGAAATGTTTGTATCTAGGATGCAATTTTTGATGTAAAATTTATATGTAATGACGAAGACCGGAGGAAGATGCATTTCGAGAAGACGAAGATTCAAGACGAAGACTTGTAATTAGATTACGGAGTTTTTGTTTTCTAGGAACGGTCCATGAACCACATGTTGGTAGCAACTAGGTTGTGAATGGTTGTTTCATATTGTATGAATGCCACAAACGCGCTTAAATGATTAATGTGCAAAGTGTAACGTTAATCGCGATAATTCTCCCACAACAAATAATTAAGTTTATAAGGTTTCAAAGTTTTTTCCTTCCCTCCATCGAGTTTTCGGGAAATTGAAATCCAAACCGGATGTGCTATGCTTAGAGTTATCGGGGTAGTCGTTCGGGAGGACGGATAAATTACCGGAGCGCATTGGATGCCTTCGGTTGGAGCAAATTTTATCCCTAGAAACGATAGGTTGCCTGGATAAGATTCAATTGTGAACCGATTTGCGTCGATGGTATAAACTTAACTTGTTCACGAACCATAGAAACCGTATAGGTTGAGGGAGTGAACAAGGGGAAAAGAAGATCGAATCATCCATTAGATGGGTTGGTGTTGGACACCACTTTATGAAAATTAATAGACTAGAAACTGTTCGGTTGCCCTCTATTAAGATTTATAAAGAACTCGATCACCACTATGAAGTAGAGACGATACTTAGGATTTCACATGGGAGTGTGTTATTCCGATAAAATAGTGGGAGCCGGGTAACAAGAATAGAAAAGACCTTAAATTCTATACTCGAACATAATTGAATGAGTCACTAATTAATGCATTATACTTAATGCGAGACAAATCTCAATATGACAATGAATCCACTCGCAATTCTACTCGAAAAGAACACCTTAATGGGACCTAACTTTGTGGATTGGCTCCACTTGTCGATGATTGTCCTCGGTATAGAGCCTTGGGATACGTCTTGGAGACGGACATTCCGGCGCCTCCTATGCGGACTCGAGCCAATCAGAAGAGATTGAAAACCACGAAAAGTGGGTTAAGGATGACGTGAAAGTCCGTGCTTATATGATGGCTTCCATGTCTAATGAGCTTCGTAGAGCTCATGAGAAAATGACTTACGCTAGGCATTCTATCTCACTTAACCGAGCTTTATGGTGAGCACAAAGAGAATCGCTAGATATGAGATATCCAAGCAACTGTTCGGTGCAAGGATGAAGGAAGGTGAGAAGGTTGGGGAACACGTCCTCAAAATGATATCCATGATCGAGAGATTGGAGGCTCTTGATTTTAAAATGGATACTTCTCTCCAAACCGACCTTATCCTACAGTCTCTCCTGATTCCTTCTCACGGTTTGTTATGAACTTCAAGCAATGAGATTGCATGTAACTTAGTGGGCTAATGAACAAGCGGTGACCGCTCGGTCTCGGATGAAGACCCGCGGATGAAGGAGTGCACTTGTGATTTCTTCGGACTTCGGAAGTCTAAGAATTAGAAGAAAAAGACCAAGAAGCGGTGGACCACAAGCTAAGGACCTTAAGGGAAAGGGCAAGGCCCCGATGGTTCCAAAGAACAAGAAGAAGAAGGATACTTGTCTCAAGTGCGGTGAGTGGGCCACCGGGCTAGAGACTGTCCGATTCTTCATGGCACTTTCTGAGAACTTTTAGTTTTGGAAACAAATTGTTCGCTCGTATTTTCTACTTCTGGATACCGGATTACGTGCTAGTTCTCATATTTGTACCGTGAATCGGGATCTCGAACAAAGTAGGAAGCTTGGAGCCGGAGAAGTTATGATCACGGTCGGAAGCGGGCATAGTGTCGAGGCGGCCGACATAGGATCACTTCTTTTGGGTTTAGAATCCGGCTTTGTTTTGACTTTAGAAGATGTACTTGTTTTGCCCAAGGGGCACAAAAACATTGTATCCATTCGGTCATGGACCGAAAAGACTTTTCATTTTTCATTGGTGATGGTTCTGCAAAATTTATTTTAGAAATAAACTAGTGGGTCTTTGCTACATTGTTGAATGGATTGTATCATCTAAATCTCAGCAACAAAGTAGTTGTGAATACTATAACTAGAAAAGCGGTAGGGATGAAACCAATCAAGTTTTGAAATGGCATCTTAGACTTGGTCATGTTGGTCGGACCAAGGTTTACAAGATGGAAAAAGATGGACTTATGGGTCCATTGGGATCGAATCCCTTTCTACTTGTGAATCTTGCCTTAAAGGCAAAATGACTAAGTCCCCCTTCACAGGACATTTCAAAGAGCCGATAAAGCGGGATTAATCCATACCGACGTATGTGGTGCTTTGGAAAGCGAGACGTGACGGATATCAATATTTCATTACGTTTACGGATGATCATACTAGGTATGGTTATGTATACTTAATGAAACATAAATCCGAGGCCTTTGAGAAATTCCAGAATTCAAGGCCCTAGTCGAGAAACAAACTGTAATCATATCAAAGCACTTCGGTCGGACCGAGGTGGCGAGTATATGAGTACGGAGTTTGACGAGTTCCTTAAGGAACATGGAATAGTTTCACAACTAACACCTCCAGTACTCCTCGGTTAAATGGTGTGTCGTAAAGAAGGAACTGGACCCTGTTGAACATGGTCCGTTCCATCTTTGGGCTATCTTGACTTGCCGATTTACCTGTGGGGTATGCACTCCTGACTGCCGCATATATCTTGAACAGATGTCCTTCCAAATCCATTCCTAAAACTCCACATGAGATGTGGGAAGGAAGGAAACCAAGTCTTAATCATATTAGGATTTGGGGATGTCCCGCTTATGTCAAGAAGACTAAGGTGGAAAAGTTGGAAGCTAGGTCTGCGAAGGGACGTTTCATTGGATTCCCGTCTGGGACGATGGGATATCTATTCTACATGCCCGAAGATCGAAGGATCATTGTTGCTTTACAAGCACACTTCCTGGAAGATGAGTTCATTCAGGAAGGCGGAGCAGGTAGAAGTATTTATTTAGAAGAATACAATGAAACTCCTCGAGAGACACCTGTGCAAGAAACTGGAACCGAACTTTCTGAAACACAAGTACAACCACCTCGTAGGTCTAGTAGGGTGTCTCATTTACCTGAGAGGTATGGGCTTGTGCACTTGGAGGACCTAGGTCTCCATGAGGTTCCAAGTGATAGCCAAGAGACCGACCCGACGACCTATGACCAAGCGATGGTGGATGTAGACTCCGCGAAATGGCGTGAAGCTATGGAAGCTGAGATAGACTCGATGCATGTCAATCAGGTCTGGACTCTAGTAGACCGCCCCAAGGGCATAGTGCCTATTGGGAACAAGTGGATCTACAAGAGAAAGACTGATGGTGATGGCAAGGTTGACGCCTATAAAGCCAGGCTTGTGGCAAAGGGTTATACCCAGAAGGAAGGGATCGATTACCACGATACCTTCTCGCCCGTAGCCATGATCAAGTCTATTCGCATGATGCTTGCTATAGCTGCCTACCACGATTATGAGATATGGCAAATGGACGTAAAGACGGCTTTCCTTAATGGATTCCTCGAGGAGGAAATCTATATGGAGCAGCCTAAAGGCTTTGTGTCTGAAGTTGATATTCAGAAAGTGTGCAAGCTTCAGCGTTCCATTTATGGACTGAAGCAAGCGTCGCGTAGTTGGAACCTTCATTTTGACGAGGCGGTCAAAGAGTTTGACTTCGTGCAAAATGAAGAGGAACCTTGTGTATATAAGAAAGTTAGTGGGAGCAAGATCGCATTCTTAGTACTATATGTAGATGACATTCTACTAATAGGAAATGATGTGGGAATGCTTAGTTACGTAAGCTTGGCTTTCGAGTAATTTCTCCATGAAAGACTTGGGAGAAGCAACCTATATTCTTGGTATTCGGCTCTACCGGGATAGAGCGAAGAGAACAATAGGCCTTTCCCAAGCCCTCTATATAGATAAGATCTTAAAGCGATTTAAGATGGATGATTCTAAAAGAGGGTTTCTACCGATGCAACATGGAATAAAACTCACCTTGAAGATGTGTCCTCAAAGTGAGGAACAACGAAAGGAAATGAGTAATATACCATATGCTATGTTGTGTACAAGACCTGACATCGCGCATGCTGTAAGCGTGGTGAGTAGGTTTCAGGCAAACCCAGGTAGGGAACATTGGACTGCCGTAAAGAACGTTCTCAAGTACTTAAGAAGGACTAGAGATATGGTTCTGATGTATGGCGGTGGAGAATTGGATGTGGTGGGATTCACTGATTCGGACTTCCAAGGACTGAAGGACGACTCGATGTCCACTTCTGGCTACATATTTACTCTTAATGGAGGAGCAGTATCTTGGAGTAGTGCCAAGCAAAGCGCATTCGATTCCACTGTCGGTGAGTATCAAGCGGCCTCGGAGGTTTCTAAGGAAGGGTTACGGATTAAGAAGTTTCTAGGAGAACTTCAAATGATAACATGTCTTTGCCTATTCCATCTTTGCGACAACGACGGAGTAGCACGAGGCCAAGGAGCCGAGGTTTCTATGACACCAAACATATTGAGAGGAAGTATCATCTCGTAAGAGAATTTGTTCGCAAGGGATACATTGTCTTTGCATAGAGTAGACTCGGCCGACAACGTCGCCGATCCACTGACAAGCCACTATCTCGGACTAGCTTGGGCGTCATCTGAGAACATGGGTATTAGATACCATAGTGTGTGGCATTGAGTGCAAGTGGGAGATTGTTAGAAGTATGCCCTCGAATGCCACTCGGAGGTTGTTGAGTGAGGGCATTGTACTTGTAATTATGTAAACCATTTATATAAGGCAAATGAATGTTTCTTTATTTCTTGGTAGTTCTGGCATTCCTAACTCGTAAATAAACATATAGAAACTAGTCCGTGTATTTGAGAGCAAAATGTTCCACTCCTTATTGGATAAGGGGGTCGGCCTTTGGAAAGGTTTATAGCTCAAATACTTAATCGTTCGCAAGTCGATGAAACTTGGTAGGCGTTAAGTTTATGTAAAGACTTGTATGACGTGTTCTTTGACATGGAGAGTGCCTGTCGAACACTAATGGTTAGTGGGAGCACACGTTATAGGTATGCTAATTAGATTAGTATACTCGAACCGACTCACCCTCGATTCGTCACACGGATTTCACTCCGGGACAGTCAATGACGGAATCGAAAGGTTGTGATAGGTATTCGTGAACCTTCGACTTGAGGATTTAGTAGGGATGTGCTTGTGATGTCAAGATTTTCATTAGAGTAGTTCGACCCTGTAAACTGGAAGGTGAGGGTCAACCTCGACGTGCATCTTGACGGGCAAGTAGCAAGTCCTACTGAATACCAAGATAGAATTCTTTCTCCCATTAGTGAGCGGGTTATATGTCCTATGCGGTTATTGGCAGATGAGATCATAAGTCTTTGGCCAAAGCATTGGAGCTAGTTGTATTAGATACACGACAGCTCGATGATCTCGATTTGCATTAACGCATGCATAGCGTCAAGTCTGAGATAGGGTTTGGTGACCGTGACCCTATAACTTGATCGGGATATTTGAAAGAAGGGTTTATACGTATACTGGTATTCACGACAGAATGGTTCTTGAATGATCCCAATCATTCGTTCTCGATCGAGTACAGTGTAGGCCACCAGTGGCTAGGTGGTGCTACTACTCTTTGGTTCCTCCCATTCTTTGGTCGAGACGGACCTACCGAGTCGCGCATTAGGATTGGACGGAATGAATCAAGCTAATTCTCTCATTATGAATATTAGATATTGGATATCTAAATTTAGGACATTAGATGTCTAAATCGATTTATTGGATAAATTGATTTACGGCCTAACAATTAAATATATCCTTTGGGTGATTAATTTAATTCATGGATATAATTATTTCTTGGAGAAATTAATTATGTTATTATGTATTTGATATGATTAATTAATTGGATTAATTGATCGATATAAATACATCGGAGCGGAATCGGAGTTTATCTGTTTGGACTCACGGAGTCAAAGCAGACCAAACTCGTCGTATTTCTTCATCATAGCCGCCCCCCTTCCCCACACCTTGACAAGACTTTGATTTTTAAATCAATTGGAATCTTGATTAGGTGTTTAATGAATAGATATTTGATATTTTTTTCAAGGTGGGGTTAAACATGAGTTGTTCTCATGTGGAAAGGAATTGAATAAGAAGAGAAGACTTGTCAATCTCTTAAGGGTATGAGGCCATACGTGAGATACAATTGAGAGAGAGAGAAAGTGAGACTTTGAGTTCAAACACTTATCTTCATCTTCTTCTTCAACTTGTTCTTGGTGATTCTTGGAGAAAAATCAAGAAATAAATGAGAGTTGTGAGTTATACACTTAGAGTGTGATAATCTCATATTGGAAGCTTCATCACTTAGCTCTAGCCGTATCCTCGGAGGATAGCAAGGTGATCGTCGTTCCGGTCGTTTCTCCGGCGCGTGGCAAGTAGAGACGCGGTGCTTTCGGCGTTGGATCGTTCAAGAGCTTGGGGAATAGCTCAAGATAAGGTTACCATTTAATCAACGGACTTCGAGGGTTAGTTTCTTACGACTCTTGCTTTTCGTTTATATATTCGTATATACGTAGCTCGATCGATCCTCGTAGGGATTCGGATCGAATTAATTTTCGTTTTACCGCTTCCGCTGGGCCTTCGTTTTAGGCACCGAATCCCAACATATTACACGTCGTAGAACCTTTCCTCAAGGATCTACCAGGTTGGTAACAACAAACGAAGAACTCGACAATGCCTTTAAGGCTAAAAAGACTCAGTAGACCGATTTGGCCTTTCAATAAATACATACAACTCAAACACATTACATGACCACGCAGGGGTCGAATACAAAAACTCCCGTACAACGGGGAAGAATATACTGCAGCGGAAATAAAATACAACTGAACCAATACAAAAACGTACGGTTCCTCATGTGATTAGTATCGATCATCTCTCATCATCCTTTGCGCCGATCCTGTGTTATGCTCCCAAAACCTGAATGCAAAAACAGACATCCACCCCCCGAATACTCGGGGGTTAGCAAAACTCCACTGTTTTGCTAGTACAAATACAAGGTGCAAATACGAGCCATATAATTCAAGTTCCAAGAATAATAATAACTAGGAATCCTCAAAGATTCAAATACAACGAAACGAATACTTTCCGAGGCAAGAGTTTGAGTAAAACTTTCCAAATCCGAAAGATCACAAATAACGAGAATGGTTTGCAAAATGGTTTAAAATACCCTCGGGAGTTTTAATAGAAAACAATTTAGGATTATAAAATCCTTCTCTTTCCAAAATCAACAGGGTCACAGCCCAAAGGTTTTGTTTTCATACATAGAAAACCGACAACAATTTACAGGACCAAAACCCAAGTCACGTGTCCTCGACAGACATAAAATCAACACAAATTAATCACGCACACGCATCGCCTAGGACCGAGACGAAGCCACAAATCCCACTCGAGGCCTCTAAAGACCCTCCCGAGCTGGCTAGCGAAACAAATCACACACCCGCATCGCCTAGGACCGGGACGAAGCCACGAATCCCACTCGAGGCCTGTAAGGATTCTCCCGAGCTGGCTGGCGAAACAAATCACACACAAACCACAACCATAAGTTATCCCGGCATTGGGCTAACAAGCCACGAACCTCGGAGTCCTCGCAAGACATACCCGATGATAACCCCACCAGTTATCCCGGCATCGGGCTAACAAGCCACGAACCTCGGAGTCCCCACAAGACATACCCGGATTGGATAACCCTACGGTCTCGCCCGACCCATACTAGCAAGTATGGATCCCGGAGATTCAACAATCCTACCCGAAGGCACATCACGTATAACAAGCACACAACAATAATCGATTATGAAGCCAAACAACATTAAGCATCGCAACCTCTTTTCAAAGGAGTAACAACTAACATCACATCATGTCTAAACCGCAATACACTGAAATGAAGCCATATACGTACACACGCATTATCAAACACAACATAAACTCCAAACATATCCAAAGGATCTGTTGTATCGAGATTTATTCACCTCGACAGGCGATCGACTACAAGGCCGAGCGACCGAGTCCACACCAATCAAACTATGCAAACTCGCCTAATCGAAGATACCAGACCACCATCAAGTACCTAGCGATCGACTCTCAAGGCGATCGCCCTTTGGCACCTAGCGATCGACTCTAGTGCCCGACTAAAGACGACCGACCTACGCCCCGAACAGAGACGATCGCCCAGCAAAGTCTCCGAAGACTGGATCTCAAAACAGCACCCATGTGCAGATCCGAGACAAGATCTGCATTTCACGGATCATTGACCACCAACAGCTGTCTCTGACTAGGACGGCTTTACCTACCGACAAGCCCGCCGAAAGGCACAAGGTGGGATAGCCCGTGATGGCGACTCAGACGTGTGCATTCTTCTCATTGGACCGCGCGACTGACTGCCAGCAACTCCTACAGACTTTAAGGAGACAAGCCCATGTGCTAAAAGACGATCGCCCGCTTATTATAATACAGCTGAGGCGATCGCCCGACATATCCAAGTCCTATAAATAGAGAACCTCCTCCTACTGAAAAAAGGGTTCCCAATTCGTTCACTTATATTCCGAATTCGTTCACGGAAATACAGAAGAACATACATACCATCAAGCTCCCAGCTTTCTCTCCTGAATCTACCTCAGGATTTCTCTCTCAGAACCTCTCATCCAGAAGACGGTCGGCAGAGGCAAGAAGTCTCCACAGTGCAGATTCCAAGAGACATACAAGTCCAGGAGCTTAAACATACAGCTAAGACACGCCATGAGAGACTGTCGATCTCTCATCGCCGTCTCAGCTCATCTACGTTGTTACAAGAACTCACAGAGCATCATATCTGGTTATTCCGGCAATCTACACACTCACTAGCTAAGATAACAAGAATCTTTACACTCATTGTAATTGTATTCTTACATTAATACTTGTATCCCCGAATATTTGTATTAATAATATCTCGCGAGAGTATTCAAGCCCGGGACTAACAACCCCGTCAAACCTTGTGTTATTTACTTTTCTCATGGAAGTGTTCTCGCATTTGTTTGCTATCCACTCATCCAGCAATATCTATCTCCGGATAATATTTTGGGTAGCAACAATTGGCGCTAGAGGAAGGGGATCTATACCTTCATTTTTCATTCCTACCGTCCCGAAGAACACTCACTGTTCTCGGGGCATATACTTGAAGTGACACTCACTGCGCTTCAAAGAAAGCCTTCAGAATCACGACGTCCGTCGGTACATCGAAGAGAGCCACTCTCCGAATCGCCGGACACCGTATCCTGGCTCAATCCGAACCCCAACCGACGACCGGGGGAGGCCGCGGCAACGCGAGACTCTCGATCCCGCACCTGAGGGATGGCCCCAACCTCTCACTCGACCAGTTCCAAACTGAGCAACAGATCGAGGAGGCTATGGCCATCCTAGAGGAGCGACGGAGAGCATGCGCATCGCCCGCAATAACTCCCTCGACCATCCGCCACATGGTAAAATAGAAATTCAACGGGCTACTGGGCGAGCGATCGTCAAAAAGCCCCGATTCGCGAGAAAAGGCTCTCGCACGACCGGACAGATCCGTCTTCAGTCGCCTGGGAGGCGACCCATCATGGCGACCAGGGCATTCTGGTACCAACCACGAAACGACGGAATCCGAGTCCATCACCAGGAGTTCGGCCTACCCAAATCACAGCCGAACGCAGATCAGCCGTCTGACTGTAATATCCGCAATTTTCGATTTTCGGTAAATTTCTTTTTTCGGCCGAAGTCCGTTTTGACGACTCGCTCATGACCGTTTCGTCATTCTGAGAATGATTAATTCTACACTTTTTGACATCCGAGTTCGTTTCGGAGTCGTTTTGTTGAGTTCCGTGCTTTTTAACGACTTTTCCGCACTTGAGTTCGGTTCTTGCGAATCTCGTTCGAAACTGGTGTTTCGAGTTTCCCATAAGTCCGTTTAACTTTGTTAGACGTGTTGTGAACTTCGGTTTGGTTATTCGATCACGTATCGTGATTTCCGGGCGTTTTGGGCCATTTTATAATTTCTTGAAAGTTACGGGTATCCGTATCTGTAATTGTTGTCTCGACCCGTTTCTTGGTCTCGTATGACTAATTATGGTATTATGTTCTCATTTCGGGTCGTTGATGTTGTCCGCGAACTTTTCGTCGTGTTCGTTCCGTACGTTTTCGGAAATCGAGTCGTCGAGCCCTGACGGTTGCGGGACTGGCCGGACGGTTGTGGGTTCTGGCCGGATGATTGCGGGTACCGGCCGGACGAGTGCGGCAGGAACCGGTGTAGCGTACGCTACGGCCGGCAGTCTGCGCGCGCTAGCTCGACAGGTATAGCGCACGCTAGCTTGGTCGACCAACGCACGCTATCGGGTCGGAGAGTGGGGTTTCTGGGGTTCTGGAATCAGGAAGGATCGGCAGGTAGCGCACGCTACGCCGAGCGTAGCGCGCGCTAGTCGGCAGGCGTAGCGCACGCTGTCGGCCGGCTAGCGTACGTTACCTGGCCGGGCGATTCGATCGAGGGTTCTGGACAGATCGACTAGCGCACGCTAGCATCCGCGCAGCCGCGCTATCGCGATCGGGCGGCGAGATCCGGCCGATGATTGAGTCTTGATGCAGGGCCTTGCGGGCCACGACCGAGGGTTATCGGCCGAGGCTGCCCGTTAGCACGCGCTAGTCCGGAAGGTGTAGCGCACGCTAGGCCGTGCCTGTATAAATATGACAGAGTAGCCATATTTTCACCCATTTTTCATTTCCATCTTTTCCTCTCCGCGGCTGGAGACTTGGCGATCCAGGAGACATGTTGTCAAGCAACTAATCCACGAATATTGGGAGTTCATATCATCGATTAATCCCTCCATAACCTCCTTTGATCCAGCGAATCAAGGTGAGATTTCCTAGAACCCTATTTTGGGAAAATTTGGGGTTTTTGCATTTTTGTCCGATTCGTTCCGTGTTGTTGATTAATACACGATGGGTATGATTAATATTGGTAGTATTCTTGTGTTTAACATCATTTAATCCGTTTTTCTTCGTCGAATCGAAGTATATTTCTTGATTTCCTTCGAATTGACTTTTTGGGGGATTTGTCCTCAATCTCGTTTTTCATCCGTTTTCGATGGATCGATTATGGTTAAATGATGTTGTTAAACATATTCTATGGATTGTATATCCATATTTCAACTTGGAATTCCGTTTTCGTGATTTGACGGAACGAATCGTGTTCTTGGCCGTTTTGGGGGAAATCCTTGAACCTTCGTCATTTGTTCTTTGAATTTAGCGGCTTTGGGTCGTACTTTGGAATTCATTTTCGTTGTTATTGTTTTCGTTCGTAGTTCTTTGTTGTGGATTGTCGTTCGGTGGAGTCGGCGAGTTCGTAGTCGGTTCGTGCCAACCTATTTCGGTCGATTCTCCGCGTTGTTCTTATTCGAGGCAAGTACCTTGTCCATACTATTCTTGTTTTATGGATATGATAATTAGTGATCGTCTAAATGTGGTTGCTTGGTCATTTGAATTGAACTTTCAAAAGATTCGGTTTAGTCTTGTTAAAGGCTTGCTTTCAAAACGCGTGTGTTTTGTGAATGGTGTGGTTTGTGAATAACTATATGAATTCTATGGATATGTTTGGTGTTGATGTTGCACTTGGTATTGCGTTTGGACGTATATTATTTCATTTCGGTGCGTTGTGGATTGACGTGGTGTTTTGCTAAGTGTTTGATGCCTGCGCGAATTGTTTGAATATCCTTGATGTGATATGTTATTTGTGTGAATGTGTGGATATGGTTGAAGGTCTACGGTGACACATGGCACGTGATCATGTGGTCAGGATGCAACAAGTGATTGATCCAACCGTGAGAGCCTGAGATAATCTACGGTGGCACATGGCATGCGATCATGTGGCCAGGATGCAACAAGCGATTGATCCAACCGTGAGATGTGTGTGATTTGTTTCGCTAGCCAGCTCGGGAGGGTCCTTCGAGGCCTCGGGTGGGATGTCTGTGGTAACGTCCCGGTCCTAGGCGATGCGCGTACGTGATTATGTTTCGTTGATTTTATGTCCGTTGAGGACACGTGATGTTGGGCTCTGACCCTGTAAATTGTGGTGGTTTCCTATTTGCGAAAACAAAACCTTTGGGCTGTGGCCTTGTTGATTTTTGGAAAGATAAGGATTTGAAAATCCTAAGTTGTTTTCTATCAAAACTCTCGATGGCATTTAAACGGTTTTATAAATTGTTTTTTCTTGATTTGTCACCTTTCGGTTTTAGAATATTTTACCGAACTCTTGCCTCGGGAAGTGCTTTTCGTTACGTTTGGATTTTTTGAGGATTCCTGGTTATTGTTATTCGTGGAATGTGAATTGTATGGCTCGTATTTGCACTTTGTTCTTGCACTAGCAAAACAGTGGAGTTTTGCTAACCCCCGAGCATTCGGGGGTGGATGTCTATTTTTGCATTCAGGTTTTGGAGCATAGCACAGGGTCGGCATGAAGGATGATGAAAGATGAACGATACTAATCACACGAGGATCCGTTGATGTCGTATTGGTCTAGTTGTATTTTCTTTTCTGCTGCAGTATCTTTTCCCCGTTGTACGGGAGTTTATTGTATTTTGACCCCTGCATGGGTATGTGTTTGGAATTGAGTTGTATGTTACTATTGAAAGACCAAGTCGGTCTACTGAGCCATTTTAGCCTTAAAGGCGATGTTTAGATGTTTGATTTAGTTATCAGCCTGGTAGATCCTCGAGGAGAGGGTCTACGGCGTGTAATATCCCTGAGTGGATTGGGGGTGTTACATAAATGATATCGGAGCTTAGGTTGAGGAAACCTAGGCTGTCGGGTCGAGTCGTGTTGTTTGAGTCTTGTTTCGTCGGATTTTATCTGACTGAGTCGTGTCGCGACGCGTCGTCTGAGTTTGTTGGTCGTGATTAGTATCGTGGGGCGATCATCATCTTCGTGCAACCTGTGGCTGTAAGTCTCCCTTCTTTGTGTTGTGCCTCATGTGACACGAGCTATTTTTATGATTATTTGTTAAGTGACGGAATCCTTTTATGAATTTTGATTTCGTGATATGTGGTTACTTGACTCTCATACTTCGTTCATATGAGGAGTAGTGTTGCTGGATTGTGCATGTTGAACTGTATTTCTTTGATCCGCTGCGTGAGTCCTTTTGTAATGACTTTCGGTATTTTACCGACTGAGTTTTATTTCGAAAATCGATTCCCTTAACCGAGTTTTTGGCATTATGGCCTTGATCGTTTTGGTGAAATTCTTATGACGGTATTTAGTATTTTATAAATGGCTTTTGTGAGTTTTGAAATATTACCGTCATCGACCTTTTTGGCGTTTTGTAAATGGTTTTTAGCCTGGTGGGTTCCGGCGCGGGACCCACGGCGCTATAATGTTCCGTGTAATTATCTGAAATTTTTGGGCATTCTAGCCCATTGAATTATCTTTGAAAACCTTGAGTATCTTAGAAAAATAAATTTCGAGACGTACTTTTCAAATGAGTTATTTTCTTATGGTACATCCAAGGTGCCACAATATATTTCAAAAAATTTCTACCTCGAGGACCAAAATGTTTTGAGATATTTTCAATGTTTTATAAACACTTTTACTTAGACCCGAGGGTCGAATATTTTGAAAGCTTTTCACTAAAAGAAAGTGTCCTCGTTTTTATCAAATGCAAAATGGTTTTCCAAAGTATCGATAACGATGTTTCACGTTTTTACTTTTTTTGAAAGGTGATACTCAAGATCAACCGGTGTTTTTCCTAAATTATTTTCAAAAGGTGGTTTTCATTTTTTTTAAAAAAAAAAAACCTATCCATTCCCGTTTGAGGGCTGGGTATGTATGTGTGATGTTCGCATTTTCATTTTAATGTTTGCTCCCGAGTATGATCGAGTTGGCGGCGTGAGCGTTGAGTTGTTTTCCACACATTTGTTGTGTTAGCCCCCTGTGAGAGGCGGGATGTTGGTGTTGAAGGTTGTCGCCTCGTGGTGATTTCTGCATTGTCGCGCATGTGCGAGCTGTTAGAGCTTGGTTTGGTATGACCGTGTGCATCGGTGATGGTTCCGTTATGTGTCGGTTGTTTAATGTCTTGTTACCTTGCTCCCGTTTTTATGAATTTCGTGGACGAGGTCGGAGCTAACACCCATACTATTTTAACTTCGGTATTTTCTCTTTCTCCAGTCTATCGATTCGCTCATGTTCGTTGATACTTTATGAACTTGTTCTGTATTTCGGTTTCATCGTCCGAACGAGCTGTGATCTTATTGTGGGTCGATCTGGTTATCGATGTGACTTTTTCGGGTTCAGTTCGATTCTTGTGAACCTTGTTCGGGAGTGACATCATCGGGTTCTATTAGTTCTTTTATTCGAAGTGGATCGGATTTGGAACTCTTGTGTTTTCGACTCTGTCGACTCATTATGTTCGTTGACATTTCTGAGCTTGTCCTGCCCCTTGCTTTTGTTGATCGAACGAGTGTGGTATTGTTTTGGAATAACTCGTTTGTCGCTGTGACTTTTCAATCGCTATTCCCTTTCCTGTGGATCTTATGGGAATGCATGTCTTGTAGTTCTCACCAGATCATCGTGGGAGTTGTTGTTTGAATTTTATTATCCTTCGTGTTTCGGACATGATTGTTCGATCTTTGTTGTCTCGATCATTTGCTTGTTCGGTTTTTGTTCTCGTTTCGTGATTGTTGAGCATTCAGGCTCCTTCCTAATTCCCTTAAGTTCGGGAAATTAGTCCCGTTTTCGATCTTCCAACCCTTGGGCGGTGGGATTCCGTATTTGTTCAGCGGTTGGCTTGCGTTTTGATTAATGTACCATTGGGTTGGTCAATCATATTGATTTTCGTTCGTTGTGTTTTGTGATTGTCGGATAATTGACTTGGCTATATTATCCGTTTGATGACGCTTGTCATTTGTTGGTTTTATTATATCCCTAACGGCGACGTTGTGTTGGTCGTCGTGGAGCGTGTTTTCACGCCGTATATTCCTTTGCGCTGTTTGTAACATTTCGGCGTTGGACGTTAGTTACGCATTCTTGTGTATCTCGTTGAGTTTTTCCTGGCGGAATATTTCTTCCCCCTACTTGTTTTAAGTCTCGGGACGAAACTTCTTTTAAGGAGGGTAGAATGTAATATCCGCAATTTTCGATTTTCGGTAAATTTCTTTTTTCGGCCGAAGTCCGTTTTGACGACTCTCTCATGACCGTTTCGTCATTCTGAGAATGATTAATTCTAAACTTTTTGACATCCGAGTTCGTTTCGGAGTCGTTTTGTTGAGTTCCGTGCTTTTTAACGACTTTTCCGCACTTGAGTTCGGTTCTTGCGAATCTCGTTGGCTGCATTCGAGTTTCCCGTAAGTCCATTTAACTTTGTTAGACGTGTTGTGAACTTCGGTTTGGTTATTCGATCACGTATCGTGATTTCCGGGCGTTTCGGGCCATTTTGTAATTTCTTGAAAGTTACGGGTATCCGTATCTGTAATTGTTGTCTCGACCCGTTTCTTGGTCGCGTATGACTAATTATGGTATTATGTTTTCATTTCGGGTCGTTGATGTTGTCCGCGAACTTTTCGTCGTGTTCGTTCCGTACGTTTTCGGAAATCAAGTCGTCGAGCCCTTACGGTTGCGGGACAGGCCGGACGGTTGCGGGACTGGCCGGACGGTTGTGGGTTCTGGCCGGATGATTGCGGGTACCGGCCGGACGAGTGCGGCAGGAACCGGCGTAGCGTACGCTACGGCCGGAAGTCTGCGCTAGCTAGCTCGGCAGGTATAGCGCACGCTAGCTTGGTCGACCAACGCACGCTATCGGGCCGGACAGTGGGGTTTCTGGGGTTCTGGAATCAGGAAGGATCGGCAGGTAGCGCACGCTACGCCGAGCGTAGCGCTAGTCGGCGGCGTAGCGCCTGCGGCTTCGGCCGGCTAGCGTCGTTACTGGCCGGGCACTTGATCCAGATGGGTTACGGGCAGATCGGCTAGCGCACGCTAGCGTCCCGCGCCAGCAGCCTTCTCGCGATCGGGCGGCGGGATCCGGCGGCGGATTGAGTCTTGATACGGGGCCTTGCGGGCCACAACCGAGGGTTATCGGCCAAGGCTGCCCGTTAGCGCGCGCTAGTCCGGAAGGTGTAGCGCACGCTAGGCCGTGCCTGTATAAATATGACAGAGTAGCCATATTTTCACCCGTTTTTCATTTCCATCTTTTCCTCTCCGCGGCTGGAGACTTGGCGATCCAGGAGACATGTTGTCAAAGCAACTAATCCACGAAGATTGGGAGTTCATATCATCGATTAATCCCTCCATAACCTCATTTGATCCAGCGAATCAAGGTGAGATTTCCTAGAACCCTATTTGGGAAAATTTGGGGTTTTTGCATTTTTGTCCGATTCGTTCCGTGTTGTTGATTAATACACGATGGGTATGATTAATATTGGTAGTATTCTTGTGTTTAACATCATTTAATCCGTTGTTCTTCGTCGAATCGAAGTATATTTCTTGATTTCCTTCGAATTGACTTTTTGGGGGATTTGTCCTCGATCTCGTTTTTCATCCGTTTTCGATGGATCGATTATGGTTAAATGATGTTGTTAAACATATTCTATGGATTGTATATCCATATTTCAACTTGGAATTCCGTTTTCGTGATTTGTGGAGCGAATCGTGTTCTTGGCCGTTTTGGGGGAAATCCTTGAACCTTCGTCATTTGTTCTTTGAATTTAGCGGCTTTGGGTCGTACTTTGGAATTCATTTTCGTTGTTATTGTTTTCGTTCGTAGTTCTTTGTTGTGGATTGTCGTTCGGTGGAGTCGGCGAGTTCGTAGTCGGTTCGTGCCAACCTATTTCAGTCGATTCTCCGCGTTGTTCTTATTCGAGGCAAGTACCTTGTCCATACTATTCTTGTTTTATGGATATGATAATTAGTGATCGTCTAAATGTGGTTTCTTGGTAATTTGAATTGAACTTTCAAAAGATTCGGTTTAGTCTTGTTAAAGGTTTGCTTTCAAAACGCGTGTGTTTTGTGAATGGTGTGGTTTGTGAATAACTATATGAATTCTATGGATATGTTTGGTGTTGATGTTGCACTTGGTATTGCGTTTGGACGTATATTATTTCATTTTGGTGCGTTGTGGATTGACGTGGTGTTTTGCTAAGTGTTTGATGCCTCTGGGTGAATTGTTTGAATATCCTTGATGTGATATGTTATTTGTGTGAATGTGTGGATATGGTTGAAGGTCTACGGTGACACATGGCACGTGATCATGTGGTCAGGATGCAACAAGTGATTGATCCAACCGTGAGAGCCTGAGATAATCTACGGTGGCACATGGCAAGAGATCATGAGGCCAGGATGCAACAATCGATTTATCAAACCGTGAGATGTGTGTGATATGTATCGCTAGCCGGCTCGGGAGGGTCCTTCGAGGCCTCGGGTGGGATGTCTGGTAGCGTCCGGTCTGGCGATGCGCGTACGTGATTATGTTTCGTTGATTTTATGTCCGTTGAGGACACGTGATGTTGGGCTCTGACCCTGTAAATTGTGGTGGTTTCCTATTTGCGAAAACAAAACCTTTGGGCTGTGGCCCTGTTGATTTTTGGAAAGATAAGGATTTGAAAATCCTAAGTTGTTTTCTATCAAAACTCTCGATGGCATTTAAACGGTTTTATAAATTGTTTTCCCTTGATTTGTGACCTTTCGGTTTTAGAATATTTTACCGAACTCTTGCCTCGGGAAGTGCTTTTCGTTACGTTTGAATTTTTTGAGGATTCCTGGTCATTGTTATTCGTGGAATGTGAATTGTATGGCTCGTATTTGCACTTTGTTCTTGCACTAGCAAAACAGTGGAGTTTTGCTAACCCCCGAGCATTCGGGGGGTGGATGTCTATTTTTGCATTCAGGTTTTGGAGCATAGCACAGGGTCGGCACGAAGGATGATGAAAGATGAACGATACTAATCACACGAGGATCCATTGATGTCGTATTGGTCTAGTTGTATTTTCTTTTCCGTTGCAGTATATTTTCCCCGTTGTACGGGAGTTTATTGTATTTTGACCCCTGCATGGGTATGTGTTTGGAATTGAGTTGTATGTTACTATTGAAAGACCAAGTCGGTCTACTGAGCCATTTTAGCCTTAAAGGCGATGTTTAAATGTTTGATTTAGTTATCAGCCTGGTAGATCCTCGAGGAGAGGGTCTACGGCGTGTAATATCCCTGAGTGGATTGGGGGTGTTACACTGACTCCCGCTCCGATCGTTAGGGGATCAGTACTCGATCGCCTCGGTTCCCGCTCCGAGCGCCGAGCTGCGAGCAGCCAGGCCACGGCGATGGCCGCTATGCAACGCCGACGAGATGAAAGCACTCTTGAACACTGGGGCAAGCACCAGCAGAAAGATCATCGGGCCGACCGATCCACTCGCGGTCCACATCGAGCTCGCCCCCGTGCAACCAAGGATCGCCCCTCCCAAGACACCTCTGTATGAAGGGAGATCAAACCCCGAAACCCACCTAAGTAAGTTTCGGATCTACATGACTGGGTGTGGGGCATCGGATGCAACCAAATGCCGAATCTTCCCGTTAACATTGGGCGAGCTGGCCCATAGGTGGTACGTCTCACTACCACCACGATCCATCATCTCCTTTGAGAAACTGGCGAATGACTTCACGTCATACTTCGCCACCAAGGTCGCTAGACCAGAAGGCCCCCACCGCGTGATGAAAATCAGGCAGGGGGAAGACGAAACCGACGCCGAGTAGACAAGATCATCCTCACCGGCGAACCCGTCAGTGACGAGCTCGCTCTCTATTCGGTCCTGGGGGGATTCTACGGTCATTCACCCATGTTTAGACATCTCACCAAGGATATCCCCCCAACCTACGCGATCTTCCGCGCTAAGGATGCCGACCTTCTGGCCAGGCAAAGGCTACTCACCCTCCACATAGGCGAGGAAACGCCACCTCCTGTCTGAAAGACGGCGATTGACAAAACCAAGAAGGCGATCGCCAAGCCACCCGGAGATCTCAAGGCCTTCTAGGACATGGAAGCCCATTTCCTCCATACGTTCAACCGAACTCCGGCCCACATTTTCTATGCCATCAAGGGACGCGAACCGCTAAACAAGCCAAAGGCGATAAGGGACCACGGTCACCTGGACCACAATCACTATTGTGCCTACCATAAGAGTCCCGGCCACAGCACCAACCGATTCCGCAAACTCCTCAAACAGATCTGGAGATTGTTCGAGGAGGGCAAGTTGGACAGCTTATTGGCTTAGCCGGAGCCCCTACCAATCTCTAGACACGATCGTCCGAGTTGAACGAGAACAGGCTGGGAAGCTCATACAAGCCGACCCCTCGATCAACCTCGGCGACCGTCTCTACATGCTTCAATCAAGAGAAGGGAACCTCAGAAGTCTCTTCCCAATCTCCCTCCTCGAAAAACTAGAGGACTCGCTTGCCATCTACAGTTCATCATCTAACATGTTGGACTAAGGCACGAGATCGCCTCCCCCACACAACGTACACCGTCGACGGTCGGCATTTAACATGACGATCTGAGGTGGAAGAGTGTAGCCATGGTCCTGGTGGTCGATGGAACCGACTACTTAGGCCATGCAAGGTCCCTTTGGTCCAAGATCGCCCGCCCTTCGTTTAAATACGAGGCCGGTGTAGTCTGAGGGCCCTCCAAAACTAATCAGTGGACACGATCGCCCGCCCTCAAAGGTTCATCATTTAACGTGGTGAACCCGGACAATGCGACGCGTCACTACCCCCGTCTCAACGTACACCGTCGAGGGTCGCCATCTTCATGGAGGGCTGAGGTGGAAGCAGAGCTAACAAGCCGCAGAAGTGGAGTTGATTAATCCGACGACGCCCCGCGCAAGGACTCCTCCAGACCAAGAACGCACACCCTTCGTTTAAATACGAGGCAAGGCGCAGCCTAACGGAGGACCCTCACAATAAAATGAGTCACGAAACAGACAATGTCGTTCGCGCACAAGACATGGTCATGGAGTCGGTCCATCGAACTCCGCAATCGTGCATGGTTCCTCAAGACGGACGACCGTCCTCGAGGATTCGACAAAACTGAAGACCGCTCACTCAATGAGTTATTTTCATCCCCTTACTTTCACTAAGTGAACAAAAACAAGGGGGAAAAGTGCGGACTACATATACGACGATCGTTCCTATTCAATCACATACGGAGATCGCCAGTTTTCAAATGTTGTGCAGCGATCTATTTAGTTGTAAAAGTTATCTATATGAGTTTATCAATTCACGTAGACCTACACTTGCAACGATCTCTCCTCACACATTTGTACAAAGTCAAGCAAAAGACTCAAAAATAGCAATCATTCAAGTGACAAATCAGAGAATCAAACAGTCATTTCATTGCTTGAAAGATCAGAATACATGGTCGCCCAAAGGCATAAGTACTACAAAAACAAAGCTACAAATTACAAGACAAGAAAAGCTAAAACAAACAAAAAAAATGAAGTGCCTCAGGCCCCTGCCTGGCCTTCGCCTTCAGCCTCCAGAGCGGCCTCCCCATCTTCCAGAGCGTCGGGATGAACAAGATTGGCCGGAGTCGGATACCAGCTCAAGTCCACACCGATATCCGCGAGATCCAAGATCGGCAAGGAGAAAACGGAATGGAGAGGATGCTCCAATGCGTATGCCTTGAAGTTCTCAGCAAGAGGACCGACCTCCAAACTTCCCTTCTTAGCAGCCCGGATCGAGTCGGCGAATGCCATATAATAGGCGAACTCGCTGACAAACTCCAAGTTTTGAAAGGGATCGGCCTTTGTCGCCTCTACCTCCCCTTTCAGCTCCGCCATCGCCTGCTGCGCGCCTTGGAGCTCGGCCTCCCTTGCAGCCGTCTTTTCCCGCGACTCCGCCAGCTCGCTAGTCAACCAAGCGATCGTCACCTTCAGACGATCGGCCTCCATCTCAGCGGCCTTCTGCGCCCGGACGACATTTATCATCCGATCCCGAATGCGATCTACCGTCACCCGGGATAGCTCAGCATCCTTTCTCTCCAGCTCAAGTTCTTGGCTCGCCCGATTAGCTGCGGCCAGGGAATCCTTCTCCATTGCCACAATCTTGTCGGCGAACTCGGCGTTCTCTTTCCGAGCCGCCCCGAGATCCGCCTGAAGGCGAGTAGTGGAAGGACGCCCCTCATACTACTGCACAGCCTGGGCAGCCATGGTCGCCGCCTGAAGAGAAAGGGCGAAAGCAGCCTGCATTGTACTCCCAGATCGCTGACGAGCGATCGCATCCAGATCGGTTGTCCAGGCCTTCGGTAAAGCGGAGACAGCCCGGTTGACGTACAACGGGATATCACAGGATTGGCGAGGAGATCGGCTCGCCAGGAAATCCCGCACCATCGGCGGACAAGACGGATCAGTGCTACGGATCCTACATCAAAACACAAAGTTAGCACATCTCCCACGCAAATGACAAGTTTCAACTCAGCAAGCAAAGTCTACCTCTCGGCTCTCTCTGGATCGCGACCGAAGTATGGCTTCCCGCGAGGGGTCTCAGCTTCGGCGATCTCCATCTCCCGCAGGAAAGCCGCGGAGGGAATAGGCTCACTCTCTGGAGGAACAACGGTGATCGGAGGCGCGGCGATCGGCACCTCACTGGCAGGGGAAGAAACTGGAGTTTCTCTCGACCTCTGCCGTTGGCGATTCATCCGAAGCCCCTCCTCCCGAACTTCCTCCTCAGCTACGATCGGCTCCACGCGAGGCTCCACCCCCGGGATGATAGGTAATGCCACAGGCGGAGCCCGTGATGATTTCGTCTGGCGGAGACGACCCAGAACTCCAGGGTTCGACATAGCAATCTCTGGTGGGGGATCCAAAAAGCGAGGAAAACGAACTTCTGCAATAAGAACAATCAAGCCACAGTTAGTCATATTCCTCCAAACAGGACGATCGCCCAGCATATGGAGATCGTAGAAATTCGTACTTGAGACCGAGAGATGTCTCGAAAAACGGAATAGGCGAGCAGACAACCAACGACTCTCCTTATTGATCCGGCTAGCGTTCATGTCGTCGTCCGACAAACTTCGTATCCGCTCCCAGAAGACCAGGAAATCAAAAGACAACTCCTCGATCGCCGGAATGTGGAAACCTGCAAAAACAAAATCAAATTAGATCAGTTCAGAACATATCCGAACTAAGGGAGAGTCTGAACCCTTACCGGAATTTCTCTCCCGAAAACCAGTGGGAATCTCCAGCTCGCCAGTGGGGTTGTCGCTCGCTGAGGCTTTCCAGGCACCGACGACCCAGAACCACTTCGCCGGATTGCCCCGCGCCTTGTTCGGGACTTTAAGGATCACTCGACCGGATTGGCCTTGTATATGATAGCCTCCGACCGACCCTTTCTGAACCGTCAGCTTGAACAGGTGGTTCATCTCCGACGGCGAAGGAAGGTCGTACAGTCGGTGACCGCCGAACAAGGTGAGGGTACAAATTATCTGGAGCCAAGCATTTGGCGTCAGCTGGAGAGGCGCCACATTCCAGGCGGCCAACAGATGGGAGACAGCGAACGACAAAGGAAATCGAAACCCTGCCTCCATGATCGCTTCGTTCACAGCAACCATCCCCTCCGGAGGCTGATCGGCTCTCTCATTCTCAGCCGACACAAAGAGATCCACGTCTGAGGGGATATGAAACCTCGTCCTCCAGACGGCCAGATCCTTCCTGGTCGCCGAGCTCCTGATTTGGCCAAGCGACCACAGAGATCGCTGAGCAGCCCGAAATAGCGATCGCTTGGGAGGTTGATAAGGGTGAGCGATCGAATACTCCCGGAAATCAAATCTTGGAGACGGACCGTCCAGCCCCTCCATAATCTCAGCAAATGCCACATAAGCCCGGCCAAAGGCACTGTGCCGCTCCTAGTAGGCCCTGACTGCAAGATCTCTCTCCATCTACGAGCGCCTGTGTTCGACGGCCGCCTCCTTAGCCACGTCGGCCTCGTTGAACAGCGCCTCGACCTCCGTAGGGTCAATTCCGGACCGAATAGCCTCAGCGGCCGTCTCCAGATGGAATTCAGCGGTGGATCCTCCCCGGACATCAGAAGTCCCAGCGGCGGAGGAAGTGCCCACTCCATGTGAAGAAGATGTTCCAGCCATTTTTGAAGAAAAGAGGAGAAAAGGAGTGTTCGTCTTACCCAAGATTGAATCGATCAACGATCGGCAGTAGAGTCTCCAAAAAAATCTTCAGCAAAACCTTCTTTCTCCGATAAATGCGCGTAGGAATGAACACTGCAACACTACGCCTTTTTATAGGAGATGGTAGGGACTCGTTTGCAATTAAGGAGAATCTCAGGGGTCGGATCTCAATCGTCACAATTAATACTCCCTTGAAACCCGCGTACGCGTCTTTTCAAGGACGCGTCATTCGAGGAGTCATAAATGACCGTCGGTCTACCCCAACAGGAACCCGACACGTGTCCCAGAGACTATTCTGCATCCGCTGCCATTTCCCGCTCATTTCAGCGACCTACTAGGTCGTCCAAACTCAGAATCTATCAGCTCAGTGAAACGCAGAGTCGCTCGTCGAAGTTCAGCGATCGCCAGCAGAACCACCTCACCCCACGTTTCCAACATAGGAGCGAGCTGGGGGGCAATTGTTGTATCGAGATTTATTCACCTCGACAGGCGATCGACTACAAGGCCGAGCGACCGAGTCCACACTAATCAAACTATGGCAAACTCGCCTAATCGAAGATACCAGACCACCATCAAGTACCTAGCGATCGACTCTCAAGGCGATCGCCCTTTGGCACCTAGCGATCGACTCTAGTGCCCGGCTAAAGACGACCGACCTACGCCCCGAACAGAGACGATCGCCCAGCAAAGTCTACGAAGATTGGATCTCAAAACAGCACCCATGTGCAGATCCGAGACAAGATCCGTATTTCACGGATCATTGACCACCAACAGCTGTCTCTGACTAGGACGGCTTTACCTACCGACAAGCCCGCCGAAAGGCACAAGGTGGGACCGCCCGTGACGGCGACTCAGACGCGTGCATGCTTCTAATTAGACCGCGCGACTGACTGCCAGCAACTCCTACAGACTTTAAGGAGACAAGCCCATGTGCTAAAAGACGATCGCCCGCTTATTATAATACAGCTGAGGCGATCGCCCGGCATATCCAAGTCCTATAAATAGAGAACCTCCTCCTACTGGAAAAAGGGTTCCCAATTCGTTCACTTATATTCCGAATTCATTCACGGAAATACAGAAGAACATACATACCATCAAGCTCCCAGCTTTCTCTCCTGAATCTACCTCAGGATTTCTCTCTCAGAACCTCTCATCCAGAAGATGTTCGGCAGAGGCAAGAAGTCTCCACAGTGAAGATTCCAAGAGACATACAAGTCCAGGAGCTTAAACATACAGCTAATACAAGTCGTGAGAGACTGTCGATCTCTCACCGCTGTCTCATCTCATCTACGTTGTTACAAGAACTCACAGAGCATCATATCTGGTTCTTCCGGTAATCTACACGCTCACTAGCTAAGATAACAAAAATCTTTACACTCATTGTAATTGTATTCTTACTTTAATACTTGTATCCCCGAATATTTGTATTAATAATATCTCGAGAGAGCATTTAAGCCCGGAACTAACAACCCCGGCAAACCTTATGTTATTTACTTTTCTCACGGAAGTGTTCTCGCATTTGTTTGCTATCCACTCATCCAGCAATATCTATCTCCCGATAATATTTTGGGTAGCAACAGGATCCATGTAGTCACTTACAACCCACACAATTACAAAACACACGCATTTTAAAAGAGAGCCTTTAACAAGGCTAATCGAATCTTTTGAAAATAATTTTCAAACGACCAAACAAACACATTTAGACGATCACCAATTATCATATCCACAAAACAAGAATTATATGGACAAGATACTTGCCTCGAAATTGGCACGCAAGTATTCCGACGAACACAGCTCAACCGAAAAGCTTCGAAACGCCCGATGCTATCAAAAAGGAAGACGACAACGAACTGAAGGGTTCAACTCGGTTTCTTCGCAAGAAACTCGACCCTAATAACATATAATTAATAAATCAACGATCATACATGGAAGAATAATCGTAGAACATCCGAAAACCCCTCTATGACATTCTACCAGACACCTTCAAGGAGTCGATCAAGAACTCGACCAAAACAACGAATCGATACGATCCAACCATGGAATAATAAAGGAAATGATATAATACATCTAAATAATCATCAATCCATCACAATCCTAAGTTAAATCAGATTAAACGGACGAAATCGAACAAAATACCCAAAATCCCCAAAATTAGATTTCTAGAAAATCTGACCTGATTCGCTCGATCAAAGGATGTTATAGGACGGATGATTGATGATATGAACCTCAAAACTTCATGGATTCATTGTATAACAACATGCCTCCATGATTAACCAAGCTACAGCCGCAGAAGGGAAGAAAATGAGTGAGAAAATGGCTGAAGAAAACATCTGCTGGCCTTATATAGGCAGCCTGCCGGCCGCCTTACGTACGTAATCGGCCATGGGTTACGTACGTAACCGGCCATGGCCAAACTCGCTGCCTAGAAATGCCGGAAACGTTACGTACGTTATCGGCCAGGGCCTTACGTACGTAACTGCCGAGCACTACCGGCCGTAACTCGGCGATCTTACTGGGCCTGCATCGCCGGCCATGACTCGGCCGGGGCAAACTCCGACGGTCCGAACGACCCCGAAACCCGAACCTGAATACGAATCGAAGATACAGTTACGAAGTACTCTCAAAGACGAATTCGATCACTAAGAGAACACACGATTCCGACCACCCAAAGGCTCGAAATTCGACAACCGAAAGTAATTACCCCAAACTTTGGGAAATTACGAAAATTGCCCAAAACGCCCGAAAATCACGATACGTGATCAAATAACCAAACCGAAGTTCACAACACGTCTAACAAAGTTAAATGGACTTACGGGAAACTCGAAACAGCAGTTTCGAACGAGATTTGCAAGAATCGAACTCAAGTGCGGAAAAGTCGCTAAAAACACGGAACTCAACAAAACGGCACCAAAACGAACTTGGATGTCAAAAAGTGTAGAATTAATCATTCTCATAATGACGAAACGGTCATGAGAGAGTCGTCAAAATGGACTTTCGCCGAAAAAAAGAAATTACCGGAAATTGAAATTACGGGTATTACAAAAACAAGACCAAGCCATGTGAGGTGGGGAGAGGTGGGGCGGCCCAAGGAAGATTCCTAGAAACGAGCCGAGCCACTCGGCTCATATACCGGACGTTCGTCAAATGACTCCGTTAAATACACTCCATTTAATCATCAATGTATTTATATTAATTAATTAATCTAATTAATTAATTATATAAAAAACAAATATATTTCTCTAAGAAATATAATTTATGAATTAAATTAATTACTCGGTAACTTATTTTAATTCATAAGACCGCTATTTGATTTATCCATTAAATCATAATCAGATATCCAATATCTAATATTAATAGAGAGATAATAAATTCATATTTATCCGTCAACGTTCCTGATGCGCGACTCCGTAGGTCCGTCTCAGCCGGCATTGGGAGGAACCAATGAGTGCGGGCAGCACTTAGCCACTTAGGGCCGCATCAGAACCCCGACTGAGAACGAATGAAGGAATCATTCCAGAACTATTATGTCGTGAATACTATATACGTATAAACCCTTCATCAGATGTCCCGGTCAAGTCTTCGGTGTAATATCCGGATTTATTATTGTGTATTTCATCTATATTCGAACACTGTATTATTCGGATTTGTGATCTTGATTATTGGAGTATGATATTTCTTTCGTTGGTAACTTTGTACATAAGTATATCAACATGCAAAATTTCTCATGCAAACTCGTGATAGCGCACGCTAAGAATGTAGCTTAACGCGCGCTATCGGCTACTACTAGCGCACGCTACGTATGTAGGAGTTGCGTGCGCTAGGCACTCAATTATTGAGCTGGGCGGCTAGCACATGCGCCAGCCGGGACATGGGTCCGGGTAAGATTCCCGCGGACGAACTTGGACAGTTTTGAAGTCAACTCTTATTAGCGCGCGCTAAGAAATGCTTAGTAGCGTGCGCTAATCTACTTTTGTACAGAAAGTTTATATATGGGCCAGCACTCCATTTTGTTCTCATTTCCTTCGTTCACCTTTCGTCTTTGAGAGACCAGAGGGCATATCATCTTCCTTAGACACACTTATAACACATGCACTTGATCATTGGACATTGGATACTTCTTTTTATTGATCATTGAAGAGGAGTAGCACCTTGGAGTGACGTATAACCAACCGGAGTCAGATTCTACCTTTGGAGTTCAGTGATTTCGTCATATTAAGGTATGTTGATTCTATCTCCAACTCTAGATTCGTGTTATGGAGGATAAGATGATCATGCTAGCAAAATAATGAATTCCTGGGTAAATTATCCAAACCACATCATGTTTGGAATATTGAGATGATTATGCCTTAAGTACCTTGATTATGAACATCATGATTCGAATCTTATTACATTGAACAAGTAGAGGAAGCTTCTATCATTGGTAATCCGAATCTAGTAGGTGTTTTCATAGCAATCATGGACTTGACTTTAACATCATTATTGTTAGACGAATTTAAAGGATTGATTATGTAAAGGATTTATCTTGTAAAGATGGAATGTTAATCAAACTACAGAATGATAGTTTTTGATTGATATAAAGGTGTTGATATCGACCGTTAAACCTTCCGAATTATCGCATGAAGAATTGTAATCGTAATGGAATATGGTTTCATAATAGTATACATATTCTCGAATCCGAAGTTGTTGTTATCCGTAAGATCATTCATAACCGTATGAACATGATATTCATGGAGGTAACATGAATTAACACTGAAAATTTCATTTGGTTTGATCATGTCGAGATTAGTCTACTGCCCAGTAGTAAACTGCCATGCACAGTTAGCGCACGCTAAGCTATGTAGATTAACGTGCGCTATCGAGCATGAGTTAACGTACGCTACATTTGGTACGTAACGTACGTTAGGCCATCAGACGAGTCGATCGGTGATCGGTGAAATCTTGACCATGCATAGTTAGCGTCGCTAGGCTTTGTTGTTTGCGTGCGCTATCGAGCAGACTTAACGCACGCTACACAGAGTACTTAGCGTGCGCTAAGAAGTTCAGGCAGATTACATTTTATGAGCTTTTGGCCGTAAATCGAATTGTTAGACATTCGTACGATGTGAGAAAAATTCTATATTATTTCTTTTGTTAAGGTTCGAGCTTGTTACATGTTTGATTGAGGGGGGCGACCTTCGAGTGTTCGTTTTCGTGGAAGTATTGTTTTTGTCTTCGAATCGAGGCAAGTACCTTATTTGTTTTATGTATTGATGTTATAGATATTGTCGTGCATGTATGTCGTTGTTGTATGTCCACCTCGTGTTGGTCCGACGGGATCATCGGGGGATCTATGCTAGCGTGCGGTGGATCATCGGATGGGTTTTTCCACCACGGGTTGGTCTGACGGGATCATCGTGGGTTCTAGGCAGCGAACGCTGGATCGTCGAAATTACCATGTGTATGTTATGATATCTTGTTGTGATTATCAGTTGTGTATGTCATTTATGAGTTTCTCGTAGGAGAAGACTCGTTGGTATTTTTGTCGTTTACGTTATTATTCTTCGTGAGATATGAATTATATGTTGTGGTACTTGTACTAGCATCGTTGTGCTAACCCCTTCGGGGTGAACATTTTGTTTATGTTCAGGATCCAGGAGAGCGGGAAAACAACCACTGGAGCTGCATGACGACGAGGGTGCAGAGTGATGTTCCGGACGGGTTTATTTGACTGTTGTTTGTTGGTTATTTCAATAAGTACTCGAGTACGTAGTCGTTTATGATGAATTTGAATTGGTGATGTATTAATAAGTTTCTGTTGAACATTTGTATTTTCAGTATTTGGTCAGAACTGTTGTATCTTAATTCCGTTACTTCCATTCATTTGTACCTGTTAATGTCTGTTCAATTCTTCAGCCTTGTAAATCTTTATGTAAGGATTTACGGCGTTGTAATATTCCTGAATATATCGGGGGTGTTACATTCGGGTCACGGTAAAGTCAAACCCTACTGTTGACTAGACTCTATACATGTGTTAATGCAAATCAAGACCGACTGATTAATAGTGTATCTAATACGACAATATATCAGAACGCTTTGGCCAAAGACTTATGATCTTATTTGCCATTAACCGTATATGACATTCGCCTGCTCACTAACAGGAGATAGAATCTTTTCTTGGCGTACAATAAAGACTGCTACCTGCCCGTATAGTCCGCACTTCGAGGTCGACTCAGCAATTAAGCAAATGAGTCTAACTACTCTAATGATAAACTAAACGTCACATGCACATCTTCTACTGAACCCTCAAGTCAAAGGTCCACGTATACTATCACAACCTTTCGATTCGTCATCGACTCTCCGAGAGTGAATACCATGTGACTGAATTGAGTATGAGTCATGTTTGAGTATACTGGTCCCACCAATATACTTATAACTATGCTATCAAGACGTGCACACGTTCTAGCACCAGTTATACAAGTCTTATTAAAACTTAATGCCCATTTTAAGTTTATTGACTTGCGAACGATTTACCTAAATAAAATTTAAACACTTCCAGTGCATTTTCTATTATCCCATAACGAGAATAGAATGTTCGATTTATTTACATGGACTTCACTTCAATGTTAACCAAGTCAAGAATGCAATTGAAATACAATAAACAGTGAATGAATCGTATTGCCTTTATAATAATTATTCCATAATTACAAGTACAATGCCCCTACTCTCTCATCCCCTGAGTGGCATTCGAGGGCATATTCCTAACAGCTGGATCATAAACCCTCCTCATCTCATAGATACACGGCTGGGCAGAGCCGACACTGGAAGCTCCTCCTTTAGCGGGCTGACCCCGGCCTCTACCTCGACCGGCACTCGGCGGAGGCTGCGGAGCAAACGAGCCCTAGTTCACACTCGGCTCTATAAGTGCCGGAAAAGAATCACGGGACTCGCGAAACTGTCTGACCTGATCACAAAAGAGGCCCTTGTGGCCCGACTGACCACAAGTATGACAAGTCAGCTTCAGACGAGGACACTGCCGGTTCCTATGGCCCGGCTGGCCACAGTTAAAGCATGTGGGTTCACGAACAGAGGTTCCGGCGACACCTCGAAAACTCCCAGAGAAACGAGCCAAACCGCCCGTAGAAATATTCGCAGCCTGGGATTTCTGCTGGCCTCCACCCTTGGGACCAGAAAAATTTCCGATTGACTTCTGCTTCTTGCTCTCACGAGCCACATCACTAGCCGTCACCGACATATCATAAGCAAGAGCCCTACTCTGATAATCCTTCAAAGTAGTGCAGACGAGCCCAGACATATAGTCCCGAATTGACAGTTTCATCCGCCTGGAAAAATGGAAAATTTTGTCGCTCTCCTCGACAACTTGGGTCTTCACATAACCCAACTCCTTGTTGAAATCGGCAATAGCTTGGGATACGGGAATATCCCGTGGTTGAGCATCATAGAAAGCATGGACTCGAGCCTGTCTAACCGGCCACGGGCAATATTCAGTCTCCATCGATTCCTGAAATTCGGCCCACGAAGCAACATGATCTTTGGGCCCAACTGCCTCCCACCAATCCGTAGCGTCCCCAGTGAGAAAGTACTGGGCAATAGGGACCTTACGGTCCTCGGGACAATTGGTGGCAACGAAGACATTAGATATCTCCTTGATCCAACCCTCCCAGCCGATCGGGTCTGATGCTCCCGAAAACTGAGGGGGATGCATCTTGATGACATCTTGGAGCCAACGGTCTGCTCCGCCCCGATTAGCATGGGTCGGATCCGGTTCTGAACCACCTGAGCTATCGCCGCCATTTGGTTTACCATTTGCTGCATAATGGCCGCAATACCAAGGTCGGCGCGCTCCTGAGAAGAAGCATGACTGTGACGGTCACCGGTACTGCCGGCTCTCGAAGAATGCAATGTGGCCGCCCCACCGGATGCCCCACGTCCCCGACCGCGTCCACGGCCACGACCACGACGACCACGGCCCCTTCCAGCATCCATGCTGGTGTTAAGAGGTGGCAAAAAGCAACTCGATGATAAGTAAAAGAGGGAGAATAACCACAGTTCAAGAAACGGAAATACGGTACGAGAAAGTAAAGAATCGAGTAAGGAAACTTACGAACACTGGAAGTACTGAGATGCCGGCTGTAATATCCGTAACTTTCCATTTTTAGCAGTTTCCATTTTTGGTGTATGTCTATTTTTATCGACTCTCTTGTAACCGTTTCGACATTTTGAATCTACTTTATTCTTGGAGTTTTTCCATTTGGACGAGTTTTGGTGATGTTTTCACGTGATTTCATTTTATGACATGTTTTGCCGTATGAACGTTCGATTCTCATAAAACTCATTCGTTTTCGTTGTTTCTTGATTTGTACAAGTTCGTATGATTGAGTTAGTCGTGTGGAGACTTTTCGGTTCGTTATTCCGATGTCGTTTCGTGATTTTCGGTCACTTGGGCCATTTTTGTAATTTCCTAATAGTTTAGGGAATCTCATTTTCGTTGTCGCATTACGGACCCTCCGGTGGTCGGAATTATATTTTCTTTTAGCACTTAGCTCCGTCGTCTTGTATGCTTCGTGTTTATGTTTCTGGATTCTGACCTCGTCGTGCGTTTTGTGTATTGTACCTTCGGCAAGCCAGATTATCGATGTGGCAGCAGATCAAGCTGCTGCGTAGGTAGCGCACGCTACTCCTGTTGCCTTGCATGCGCTACCGATGTGCAGTTAGCGTACGCTAACTCGTTATTGTTAGCGTGCGCTAACCAGTGGCAGCAGTAGCTACTGGACCGGTTACAGCCCCGTTAGCGCGCGCTATCTATGTCAGTTAGCGTGCGCTAACTTCACATTTATATATATATATATATATATATATATATATATATATATATATATATATATATATATATATATATATATATATATATATATATACGCGGGCAGTTCAGAATGTCAGTTTTTCATTCCTTTTCTCTCGTTTCTTCTTCGGGCGACGCAGAGGGCGAATTTCTTCAACTTCCATCCGAGAATTTCCCGTGTTCCACCATTGTAGAGTCGAGCTATCATATCATAATCAGTATAGTCACCCTTCATCAGCCGAATTCAAGGTATTTCCTCAGGAACCCTAACTTTGACGAATTTGGGGGTTTTTCGGGATTCTAGGGATTGGTTCCGAATTGTGCAATTATGTTATGATATTCCTTACCGATTGTGATTATTGGGTGATTCCAAATCTATTTTCCTTGATTTTAATCCGTGAATTAGCAATACGGGGAGATTTTGCGTAAACCCTCGCCCGTATCAATTGACGTTCATTATCGTAGTTTATAATCGGGGTTATGCGTGTATTCCAATAGAGTATTATTGTCCGTTGGGACTGAACTATGTTGATCCTTCGTTCAGAACCGTCGTTTTCCACCCGGACCGTTCATAGTCGTGTTTCACCTCCGTTTCTTCAAGAATGTCTCAAAGGCAAGTACTTTACATTTGTTTACATGTTCTAGTATTTGAATTATGGCATTATCCTGGTTGTTGTGGATGGATATGTATATGTTCACCTAGGGACGGTCCGACGGGGCCTCTAGGGATACGTATTGTCGTGTGTGTGCGTATCACGAACTGTGGTTAACCACCTAGGGATGTCCGACGGGGCTCTGCGGGGTACGGTGGCCGTGAGTCTCGTATCAAGGTTAACTTTGAATTATGATTGTTGGAGACAATGTGTTTTGTGATTGTACATTGTAAATATTCCAGAATATAAAATGTTTTCTAAAATGATTTTTGGCGCATATATTCATCTGATTAGAATGTAGTCCAAATGGATTGTACTTGCACTAGCAGTTGTCGCTAACCCCTTAAATGGGGGAAATACTTTTTGTATTTCAGGTATCGATCGTGGGGACAAGCGAGCACTCGAGCCGTATGAGGATGATGGGAAAGCATCATACTGTCCAATAGTTGTTTATTGGTGTTCTGTCTGTCGGTTATTATTGATGTCTCGTTTTGGGGATTTCTGTATTATAAAATTCGTTTAAGTACTCGAGTACTTCCTGTTTGAATTTGTTAATGTTGTGTTCCTGTTTTGGGAAATGGATTTGATGTCAGATTTTATTTGTCGGTTTGTAGTCTTTTATTTTAATTGTCGTTTTATTGATGATTGCTTGTCGTTGTCGAATGTCGTGTTTGGTACGTTAGCCTGGTGGATTCTACATTGTGGGGTCCACGACGCTGTAATATGCCCTGAATGTCTTGGGGGAGTTACAGAATATGGTATCGGAGCCTTAGGTTCATGGACACCTAGGTTGTCGGTTATTTGGGTCTAGTCAAGAGTCGTTTTTGGGACAGTATCACTACTATGCCATCATCTCAGTATGCCGGTGCTCGTGAGTTTTTCCTAACTTGACTCGTTTCACTGTTCTGTCCTCTTCCTGTCTTAGTATCTTGTTGCGTTTTGCGTTGAATTGTACTTACCCGCTACTTCTTCAGAATTCCTGCTGGTAGAGGACGCGGACGCGGTAGGGGACGTGGCACAGCCGGTGGGGCGGCCATGTCCGATCACTCGGGAATTCATTCGGCGATGCCTTCCTTGTCGAACAGTGTGCCCCCTAGTTCCGGAGGTCAGCAGGACCAATCTGCTAGCTCCGGTAATGCTAATGAGAATGTTGGAGTGGCTAATATTTTGCAACAAGGAGCGAACCAGATGACGCTACTGACTCAGGCCGTTCTGGTCGGCCATCCTAATGCCAACCCGGTTCCGCCTACTGGAGCGGACAATGACAAGTTACTTCAGGTCGTGATTCGTATGCGCCCTCCGCAGTTTGATGGTGCTTCCGACCCTTCCGGTTGGGAGAATTGGCTATTCGAGATGGAGAAAGTATTTGAGGCTGCTAATTGTCCTGAGGAGAGGAAAGTACCCATTACTCAGTACTTCCTCGCCAAGGAGGCAGCAACGTGGTTGCAAGCGGTGAAACCGCGTGACCGGGCAGCTACGTGGGCAGAGTTTCGAGATCTGATGGAAGATGAATTCTGTCCTTGGCCAGTGAAAGAGGGGAGGATCCGAGCCTTCTTTGAGGCTAAGCCCCAAGATGTTCCTATTTCTCAAGCTATCAAAGACTACAATCAACAGCTGCATTATGTGAGAAACCAAGTCCGAGATGAGCTTGACAAGATCCGCCACTTTGATATGCGGATGAAACCGAGGGTGCGCCACTACATGTCTGGTCTGGGGTGCACGACTTTAAAAGAGTATCAGAATAAAGCGATGGCTTATGAGATGTCGTTTTCTGCGACAGAGACGGCAACCGAAGGAAAGAAGCATAAGACCTCCGGTCAGTTTTCGGGAGGCAAGTTATGAGGGTATCTGAAGGCTCAGCCTGGTTCGCGAGTCTTCGGGAGTCAGTCACCATCAATTGGGCAAGGAAACGGTTCTAGGTCTGCTCCTACTGGTTCCGTTCGTGGTCCTACGTGCTTCAATTGTAGTCGTCCGGGTCACATGATGAGCGAGTGTGATAGGCCTCCGATTCAGTGTCTTGCGTGTGGTCGGATGGGGCATCGTGCTAAGTTTTGTACGGATGTAGCTCGGGCTCCAGTTACTCAGATATCAGCCCCAGCTGCGGGAGAGGCGAGTGTGAATCAGGTACCGACAGTTCCTCAGCCGTAGCAGAGTTTTGGTAGAGGTCGAGGACGTGGGCAGCCTTCGAGAGGGGGAGCTTCTAATGTGGGGTCTGTTCTGCCCCGTGTGTATAAGATGAGGCGAGCCAGAGTTCCCGACGCGACGGTGGCTACAGGTACCGTCCACATCCTTGATCATCCTGTTTCCGTAGTGTTCGATTCTGGTGCTACGCATTCTTTTATATCTATGGATTGTGTACGTCGTCTACATGTTGATTGCCTAGTTGCTTGTGAGCTTTTTGTTTTTAAACTTCCTAGTGGGGATAGCATCGTGGGGGATCGTGAGGTTAGAGATTTTCCAGTGAGTATCGCGGGGAGGGTTTGGCTTTCTAATCTGATTGCGGTAGATATTAGAGATGAGGATTTGATTCTAGGTGAGGATTGGATGGACCGTCATGGGGCGATCATGAATTAATAGAACGAGAACCGTTTCGATGTTAGTCTCTGATGGTACCGAGCATTCTTTTGTGGGGCGTAAGTGGAGTATCCATAGATTACTGATCAGCGCTTTGAGGGCGGTGAGACTTCTACATGGAGGTTGCACGGGGTATTGGTGTTACGTTTTGAGATCGGGAGAAGGGGGAGTCGAGCTCTCGTCTATTCCGGTAGTGTGTGAGTATCCTGACGTCTTTGCAGACGAGTTGCCGGGTTTGCCGCCGGACCGAGAGGTTGAGTTTACCGTCGATTTAGAGCCGGGTGCAGCCCCGATTTCTAAGACGCCATACCGTATGGCGCCTGCCGAGATGCTGGAGCTGAAGAAACAGTTGGGAGAGTTGCTGGACATGGGGTATATTCGACTGAGCGCTTCACCTTGGGGCGCACCGGTCCTGTTTGTGAAGAAGAATGATGGGTCACTTCGTTTATGTATCGACTACCGAGAGTTGAACAAAGTGACCATCAAAAACAAGTATCCGCTCCCGAGGATTAATGACTTGTTTGATCAGTTGCAAGGGGCAACCGTGTTTTCGAATATTGATTTGAGATCGGGGTATTATCAGCTCCGAGTGAAGGATACCGATATTCCGAAGAGGGCCTTTCGGACGAGATATGGTCACTACGAGTTCGTGTTTATGCCTTTTGGGCTAACCAACGCTCCAGCCGTGTTCATGCAACTTATGAACAAATTCTTTATCGAGTACTTCGATAAGTGTGTGGTCGTTTTTTTATCGATGACATCCTGATTTACTCGAGGAACGAGGAGGAACACGCCCGTCATTTGCATATCGTGTTAGATATTTTGAGAACACAGCATCTTTTTGCGAAGTTCTCAAAGTATGAGTTTTAGTTATGGGAGGTTATGTTTCTCGGTCATGTGATCTCGGCCGAGGGTGTTCATGTGGACCCACATAAGGTAGAGGCAGTGTTGGATTGGGCGCCGCCCAAGAACGTGAAGGAGGTCCGCAGTTTTCTGGGTTTGGCTGGGTATTACCGTAGATTCATCGAGGGGTTCTCTAAGCTCGCTCGACCGCCACTCGCCTTACGAAGTCAGAGAAGTTTGTGTGGACCGATGAGAGACAGAATAGTTTTGAGGAGTTAAAGAAGCGGTTGACGACCGCTCCTGTTTTGGCTTTACCGAGTGGTAATGAGGGTTTCTCAGTTTTTAGTGATGCTTCGGGCCAAGGGCTCGGATGCGTACTAATGCAGCATGGGAGGACGATTGCCTATGCTTCCCGTCAGTTGAAACCGTACGATTTGAATTACCCTACGCATGATCTTGAGTTGGCCGCAGTTGTATTTGCATTAAAGATCTGGCGTCATTACTTATATGGCTCGTCGTGTCAGATTTTCACCGATCACAAGAGCCTGAAGTACATTTTTACGCAGAAAGAGCTTAATATGAGACAGAGGAGATGGTTGGAATTGATTAAGGATTACGATCTCGAGATCTTTTATCATCCGGGCAAGGCTAATGTGGTAGCAGATGCCTTGAGCCTGAAATCGATATCGCTTCGGGCACTTGAGTTACTTACGGCTCAGCCGGAGCTTCAGCAGGAGTTGATGAGGTTGAGTGTTGAGACTATACGGCCCGAGCGTTCTGGACAGTTGCATACTCTTGAGATTTCTTCATCTCTGGTCGATGACATTAAATCGGGACAGTTGGAGGACCTGATGTTTATTCAGCTTCGAGAGAGTGTAGGGAAGGGGAAAGCCCCGGGATTCGTTATTCATGAGGACGGTGTATTGAGATTCCGAGGTCGGTTGTGTGTTCCGAACGACTCGGGATTGAGACAAAGTATTATGCGAGAGGCTCATGCGTCACCTTACTCAGTCCATCCGGGCTCGAGTAAAATGTATAAAGATTTGAGGAAAAATTTCTGGTGGAACGATATGAAGAAGGAGGTAGTTCAGTTGTGGCTAAGTGTTTGACTTGTCAGCAAGTCAAGATTGAGCATCACCGGCCAGCCGGGTTATTGAAACCACTTCCCGTCCCGGAGTGGAAGTGGGAGGATATCTCTATGGATTTTGTCACGGGTTTGCCGAGGATGAAGACTGGTATGAATATGGTGTGGGTGATTGTAAACCGACTGACTAAGTCGGCGCATTTTCTGGGCATCAAGGAAACTTGGGGTCCAGAAAAGTTGGCTCGTGTTTTTATCGCACAGATAGTGAAACTTCATGGTACGTCGAAGACCATTATTTTGGACAGAGATGGCCGATTTGTATCGCATTTTTGGCAGGCGGTACATAAGGCATTGGGGACACAGTTACGTTTGAGCACTTCGTTCCATCCCCAGACCGATGGGCAGTCCGAACGTACCATCCAGACGTTCGAGGATTTGTTGCGCGCGTGTGCGTTAGACAGGAGTAGTGATTGGGAGGAGCATTTGGCCTTAATTGAGTTTAATTATAATAATAGCTGGCACTCGTCAATTAAGATGGCACCGTATGAGGCACTTTATGGCCGACGTTGCCGATCACCGATATGTTGGGATGAGCCGTCCGATCTAGTTGGCACCGAGCCAGACCTTGTATTGGAGATAAGGGAGAAAGTTGAATTGATTAGAAAGAGAATGTTGGCTGCTCAGAGTCGACAAAAGTCTTATGCGGATGTTAGGCGTCGACCTTTGGAATTTGAGGTGGGAGATCATGTTCTGTTGAGAGTGTCTCCGATGAAGGGAGTTTTCTATTTTGGGAAAAAGGGGAAGCTCAGCCCGAGGTATATTGGGCCTTTCGAGACATTGGAGAGAGTCGGTGAGTTGGCATACCGTTTGGCTTTACCTCCGTCGCTGAGTCATGTTCATAGCGTATTTCACGTTTCCCAGTTGACAAAGTACGTTCTGGACCCGTCCCACATTATTGATTTTGGAGACATGGAGATCGAGAAGGATGTTACGTTTGAGGAGAGGCCCGTCAGGATTTTGGAGCGTCGAGACAAGCAATTAAGGCACAAAACCATTCATTTGGTTAAGGTGCAATGGTCGAGGCACGGAGTAGAAGAAGCGACGTGGGAGTTAGAGGAGGATATGCGTTCGAGGCACCCCGAGCTTTTTGATTCTTAAGTTTCGGGACGAAACTTTATTTTAGAGGGGGAGAATGTAATATCCGTAACTTTCCATTTTTAGCAGTTTCCATTTTTGGTGAATGTCTATTTTTATCGACTCGCTTGTAACCGTTTCGACATTTTGAATCTACTTTATTCTTGGAGTTTTTCCATTTGGACGAGTTTTGGTGATGTTTTCACGTGATTTCATTTTATGACATGTTTTGCCGTATGAACGTTCGATTCTCGTAAAACTCGTTCGTTTTCGTTGTTTCTTGGTTTGTACAAGTTCGTATGATTGAGTTAGTCGTGTGGAGACTTTCGGTTCGTTGATCCGACGCCGTTTCATGATTTTCGGTCACTTGGGCCATTTTTGTAATTTCCTAATAGTTTAGGGAATCTCATTTTCGTTGTCGCATTACGGACCCTCCGGTGGTCGGAATTATATTTTCTTTTAACGCTTAGCTTCGTCGTCTTGTATGCTTCGTGTTTATGTTTCTGGATTCTGACCTCGTCGTGCGTTTTGTGTATTGTACCTTCGATAGCAGCGTACTGCTGATGTGAGAAGCAGTACTGAACTGCTGCGTAGGTAGCGCACGCTACTCCTGTTGGCTTGCGTGCGCTACCGATGTGCAGTTAGCGTACGCTAACTCGTTATTGTTAGCGTGCGCTAACGAGTGGCAGCAGTAGCTACTGGACCGGTTACAGCCCCGTTAGCGCGCTATCTATGTCAGTTAGCGTGCGCTAACTTCACATTTATATATACATCCGCGGGCAGTTCAGAATGTCAGTTTTTCATTCCTTTTCTCTCGTTTCTTCTTCGGGCGACGCAGAGGGCGAATTTCTTCAACTTTCATCCGAGAATTTCCCGTGTTCCACCATTGTAGAGTCGAGCTATCATATCATAATCAGTATAGTCACCCTTCATCAGCCGAATTCAAGGTATTTCCTCACGAACCCTAACTTTGACGAATTTGAGGATTTTTCGGGATTCTAGGGATTAGTTCCGAATTGTGAAATTATGTTATGATATTCTTTACCGATTGTGATTATTGGGTGATTCCAAATCTATTTTCCTTGATTTTAATCCGTGAATTATCAATACGGGGAGATTTTGCGTAAACCCTCGCCCGTATCAATTGACGTTCATTATCGTAGTTTACAATCGGGGTTATGGGTGTATTCCAATAGAGTATTGTTGTCCGTTGGGACTGAACTATGTTGATCCTTCGTTAGGAACCGTCGTTTTCCACTCGGACCGTTCATAGTCGTGTTTCACCTCCGTTTCTTCAAGAATGTCTCAAAGGCAAGTACTTTACTTTTGTTTACATGTTCTAGTATTTGAATTATGGCATTATCGTGGTTGTTGTGGATGGATATGTGTATGTTCACCTAGGGACGGTCCGACGGGGCCTCTAGGGATACGTATTGCCGTGTGTGTGCGTATCACGAACTGTGGTTAACCACCCAGGGATGTCCGACGGGGCTCTGCGGGGTACGGTGGCCGTGAGTCTCGTATCAAGGTTAACTTTGAATTATGATTGTTGGAGACAATGTGTTTTGTGATTGAACATTGTAAATATTCCAGAATATAAAATATTTTCTAAAATGATTTTTGGCGCATATATTCATCTGATTAGAATGTAGTCCAAATAGATTGTACTTGCACTAGCAGTTGTCGCTAACCCCTTAAATGGGGGAAATACTTTTTATATTTCAGGTATCGATCGTGGGGACAAGCGAGCACTCGAGCCGTATGAGGATGATGGGCAAGCATGATAGTGTCCAGTAGTTGTTTATTGGTGTTCTGTCTGTCGGTTATTATTAATGTCTCGTTTTGGGGATTTCTGTATTATAAAATTGGTTTAAGTACTCGAGTACTTCCTGTTTGAATTTTTTAATGTTGTGTTCCTGTTTTGGGAAATGGATTTGATGTCAGATTTTATTTGTCGGTTTGTAGTCTTTTATTTGAATTGTCGTTTTATTGATGATTGCTTGTCGTTGTCGAATGTCGTGTTTGGTACGTTAGTCTGGTGGATTCCATAGTGTGGGGTCCACGGCGCTGTAATATGCCCTGAATGTCTTGGGGGTGTTACACCGGCAGCGGTGTGACAATGTGCAAAACAAAACACAACTAGACCCAAATAACCGACAAGCCTATGTATCCATAAACCTAGTGCTCTGATACCATTTTCTGTAACACCCCCGAGATATTCGAAGTATATTACAGCGTCGTGGACCCCTACATGGGACCCACTAGGCTAAAACAAGAAAAACACCACTCGACTAACCATCTCGATTAGCAAGGACACACATTTAAACGATACAACGTATCAAGATGCACCCGGAGCAACCGGCGTAATAAACATCAACCGACAATATAGCAATTTGAGTTAATACAAAACGAAGTTCAAAACGAGAAGCCTAAGTACTCGCGAGTACTATATATAAGTTTATAAATGTGGGAACAACCATATCGAAGTAGACAAAAGGAATAAGAAGACCCAAATGCACATGTCAACGACCCTGGCAAACATCATCGTACTGTCCTAGCGCCCGCTCGTCTGGCAAAACATAACCTGAAATCCATAACAAGAATTTCCCCACAACGAGTCCCCAAAGGGGTTAGCAATTACGTTAGTACAAGTAATCAAGGCAAACCATTCGCTTACACGTTTCATAGTACAATGCACCAATTCATTTCAAAAACCAAAACCAGACATGTCTTTTCCGGAAACAAACAGTCAATCACATTTGCCTAGGACCGGGACGAAGCCACAAATCCCACTCGAGGCCTCTAAGGACCCTCCCGAGCTGGCCATATCATAAAAACAAATCACGCACATGCATCGCCTAGGACCGGGACGAAGCCACAAATCCCACTCGAGGCCTCTAAGGAACCTCCCGAGCTGGCTAGCTAAACAAACTCATGAATCCAGGGCACAAACCATTGGACTCCCTCCGTGATCCCGTCGGACCCTCCCGAGGTGACCAAATCACACACAATATACATTACCATTTCACGTTAAGCATAAAGATTTTCAAAAATACTTGCCTTGAATAATTTGATGACGCATCGAACGGAAAGGAAAATCACCGGCGAACGCTAGGAACCAACGGAACCGAACCTAACGATTCGAAGAACATAATCACAACCAACTCTAGACGAATACGGAAATGGAATACACCCGAAAACCTGCCTACGATTCATGTATATTCGTATAAAAACAACAACGAGGGCGGACCACAACCAAACCCTCTCGATTGTAACACCCCCAATCCACTCAGGGATATTACACGCCGTAAACCCTTTCCTCAAGGATCTACCAGGCTGGTAAACAACGTAGAACATCTCAACAATGCCTTTAAGGCTAAAATGACTCAGTAGACCGATTTGGTCTTTCAATAAATACTTACAACTCAAACACATTACATGCCCACACAGGGGTCGAATACAACACACTCCCGTACAACGGGAAAGAATACTGCAGCGGAAATAAAATACAACTAAATCAAAGACATGATACGGATCCTCGTGTGATTAGTATCGTTCATCTTTCATCATTCTTCGTGCCGACCTTGTGTTATGCTCCCAAAACCTGAATGCAAAAACAGACATCCACCCCCTGAATACTCGGGGGTTAGCAAAACTCCACTATTTTGCAATACTCATCATAACACAGCACGATTAACACGGAATACATGATTCCATAACTTTAAACAACAGGGGTATCACCAAAGCCCTCAACGTTCAAAACAATCAAATCATAATCAATTCCCCAAAACACACCGTTCACAAAACACACGCGTTTTGAAAGTCAACCTTTAACGAGGCTAAACCGAATCTTTTGAAAGTTCAAATCAAACGATCAAACAAACACATAGAGACGATCACTAATTATCATATCCACAAAACAAGAATTGTATGGACAAGTTACTTACCTCAAAATCGGCACGCAAGTATCCCGACGAACACGACTCAACCGGAAAGCTTCGAAATGCCCGGTGCTTTCGAAAAGGAAGACAACAACGAACGGAAGGGTTCAACTTGGTTTCTTCGCAAGAAACTCGACCCTAACAACATATAATTAATAAATCAATGATCATACGAGGAGGAATAATCGTAGAACGTCCGAAAACCCCTCTATGACATTCTACCGGACATCCCCAAACCTAAGTTCACAACACGTCTAACAAAGTTAAACGGACTTACGGGAAACTCGAAACAGCAGTTTCGAACGAGATTCGCAAGAATCGAACTCAAGTGCGGAAAAGTCGCCAAAAAGCATGGAACTCAGCAAAACAACACCGAAACGAACTCGGATGACAAAAAATGAAGAATTAATCATTCTCGGAATGACGAAACGGTCATGAGAGAGTCGTCCAAACGGACTTTCGCCGAAAAAAAAAGAAATTACCGGAAATCGAAATTACGGGTATTACATTCTACCCTCCTTATAAGAAGTTTCGTCCCGAAACATAAAACAAGTAGGGAGAAGCAATATCCCCGCCAGGAAAACTCGACGAGATCACGCCCAACGGCGAGACGCTGCAAGAAACGCAAAGAGACATACGGCGTGAAAACACGCTCCACGACGACCAACACAACGCCACCGATAAAGACATAATAAAACCAACAAGTGACAAGCGTCATCAAACAGATAATACAATCAAGTCGATTATCCGAACAATCGCAAAACAGAACGAGCGAAAATCAACACGATTGACCAACCTAACGGTACATCAATCAACACGCGAGCCAATCACTGAACAAATACGAAATTCCACCGCCCAAGGGTTGGAAGATCGAAACGAGACTAATTTCCCGAACTTAAGGGAATTACGAAGGAGTCTAAATGTTCAACAATCACGAAACGAGATCAATAAAAACCGAACAATCAAATGATCGAACCACAACGATCGAGACAACAAAAATCGAACAATCATGTTCGAATCACGAAGAACAATAAAATTCAAACAACAACTCCAAGGTTCACATCTCGACTCGAGACAATATATGATCCGGTGAAAACAACAACATGTGCATTCACATAAGATCCACAGGAAAGGGAATAGAAATTGAAAAGTCACAACGACAAACGAGTTATTCCGAAACAATACCACGCTCGTTCGATCAACAAAAGCAAGGGGCAGGACAAGCTCAGAAAATGTCAACGAACATAAACGAGTCGACAGAGTCGAAAATACAGAAGTTCCAAATCCGATCGACTTCGAATAAAAGAATTAGTAGAATCAAAAGATGTTACTTCCGAACAAGGTTCACAAGAATCGAAACGGACTCGGAAAAGTCACAACGATAACTAGATCGACCCAAAATAAGATCACAGCTCGTTCGAACGACGAAACCGAAATACAGAACAAGTTCGAAAAGTATCAATGAACATGAGCGAATCGATAGACTTGAGGGAGAGAAAATGCGGAAGTCAAAAATGGTTCGGGCATTACATTCGACCTCTTATAAAAGAAATGTCTTTCCCACAACTCACAACAACGGAAACAAGGTAACAACACAAAAAGCAACCGACAGAAAAATCTCCCCTGGGCCTCTCAGAGCCGATCCTGATATCTGTGCTGAAGCGCGAACTCCGAAAGTCTCGGTAGCCAATTCGCAAAACTGAATTCAGTGTCCCTTGAGTCAACACTTGAAATGTGTTACCGACGAGAAGGACAATTTACACGTGCATGCCCCGGCACATCACGGTTGAAACGCCTCAGCTCGGCATACCGAAAATACAAATGCTAGATGCAATGGGGCATAACGTCGCAAAAAACATAGCGGAGATGCCAACTCAGCACAACAAAGAATCATAACACATATCATATACAACGATTACTATCGTAAAGTAATACACACATAAACACTACAGCAACGACGGTATCGTTCGGCGACCTTAACGGCCCGAACAATAACCAGCACATAATTACAAACATCATGAAACAATCACACATGTACACAAACGTACAAACCCAAGCTTTAACAGCTCACACAGGTGCGATAACACGCAAGCCACCACGAAATGACAACATTAAAGATCGTCATCACACCTCCCACAAAGGGCTAACAAAACATATGCGTGGCGAACGACTCAACATTCACACCACCAATTCAATCACAATTCGGAGGGCTAACACCCTAACAACAATACCAACATCATACACACCTTCTCCGGCCACAAGCAGGAAATGATGGGTTTTAAAAACGAAAACCACCTTTTGAAAACAGTTTGGAAACACCAGTTGATCTTGAGTATCATTTTACAAAAAGTTGAACAAACATCATTTTCGAGACTTTGAAAATCATCTTGCGTTTGAACAAAAATGAGGACACCTTTCTTTTAGTAAAAAACTTTCAGAATATTCGACCCTCGGGTCTAAGTAAAAGTGTTTTTAAAACATTGAAAATATCTCAAAACATTTTGGTCCCCGAGGTAGAAGAATTTTGAAACATATTGTGGCACCTTGGATGTACCACGAGAAAATAATTCATTTTAAAAGTACATCTCGAAATTTTTCTAAGATACTCAAGGTTTTCAAAGATAATTCAATGGGCTAGAATGCCCAAAAATTTCAGGTAATTACACGGAACATTATAGCGCCGTGGGTCCCGCGCCGGAGCCCACCAGGATAAAACCATTTACAAAAACGCCAAAAAGGCCGATGACTGTAATATTTCAAAACTCACGAAAGCCATTTACCAAAATACTAAATACCGTCATAAGAATTTCGCCAAAATGATCAAGGCCATAATGCCAAAAACTCGGTTAAGGGAATCGGTTTTCGAAATAAAACACAGTCGGTAAAATACCGAAAGCCATTACAAAAGAACTCAAGCAGCGGATAAAAGAAATACAGTCCAACATGCACAATCCAGCAATACTACTCCTCATATGAACGAAATATGAGAGTCAAATAACCACATATCACGAAATCAAATCCATAAGAGGATTCCGTCAATTAACTCATAATACCTGTAACTCGCATCAGACGAGGCACAAACACAAGGAAGGGAGACTTACATCCACAGGTCGCACGAAGATGATGATCGCCCCATGATACTAATCACGACAAACCAACTTAGACGACGCGTCGCGACACGACTTAGTCAGACAAAATCCGATGAGACAAAACTCAACAGACACCACTGACCCGACAGCCTAGGTATCCGCAACCTAATCTCCGATACCATTTATGTAACACCCCCAATCCACTTAGGGATATTACACGCCGTAAACCCTTTCCTCAAGGATCTACCAGGCTGGTAAACAACGTAGAACATCTCAACAATGCCTTTAAGGCTAAAATGACTCAGTAAACCGATTTGGTCTTTCAATAAATACTTACAACTCAAACACATTACATGCCCACGCAGGGGTCGAATACAGCACACTCCCGTACAACGAGAAAGAATACTGCAGCGGAAATAAAATACAACTAAATCAAAGACATCATACGGATCCTCGTGTGATTAGCATCGTTCATCTTTCATCATCCTTCGTGTCGACCCTGTGTTATGCTCCCAAAACCTGAATGCAAAAACAGACATCCACCCCCCGAATACTCGGGGGTTAGAAAAACTCCACTGTTTTGCTAGTGCAAAAACAAAGTGCAATTACGAGCCATACAATTCACATTCCACGAATAACAATAACCAGGAATCCTCAAAGATCCAAACGAACGAAAAGTACTTCCCGAGGCAAGAGTTGGGTAAACATTCCAAAACCGTAAGATCACAAATCAATGGAAATAATTTATAAAACAGTTTAGAATGCCATCGAGAGTTTTAATAGAAAAACAATTTAGGATTATCAAATCCCACTTTTCAAAACCCAAAAGACGAAAGGGGTCACCGCCCCAAAGGTTTACTTTCCGTAAAATGACCTTTACCAAACCGTTGGGATTTTAGCCCCAAATGTCATCAACTCACAGTACACGAGAACGACAACAAGGTTCGTCTTCCAACATCAAAATTCACAACCCAAGGTTTAAACACAGACAACAAATACTCTAGTGCCATCCTAACCAAGTAAGCCAAACGAACAACTTACCTCTTACACACTTAGTCAATGCATGCAAATCATGAAAACCGTCCAAAAGCACTCATTTCCGGAAATACCATAATCAAATCACATTGCAAAATGCACACCACAATTAACTGCGGACCCACAACTTCGTGGACCCCTACCGAGACCCCGTCGGATCTAACCCATAGTGGTTAAAAGCAAGCTCGCGGTTCCACAGATTTTTGGATCCCTACCGAGACCCCGTCGGATCTAACCCGTAGTGAGCATACACACACACATTACTCATGCAATACTAATATGCTAAGAATGTAAGTTCATCAAGAATACTTACTAGAGATGGCCACTTACTCGACACCGTTATCATACTCATCATAACACAACACGATTAACACGGAATACATGATTCCATAACTTTAAAAAACAGGGGTATCACCAAAGCCCTCAACGTTCAAAACAATCAAATCATAATCAATTCCCCAAAACACACCGTTCACAAAACACACGCGTTATGAAAGTGAGCCTTTAACGAGGCTAAACCGAATCTTTTGAAAGTTCAAATCAAACGATCAAACAAACACATAGAGATGATCACTAATTATCATATCCACAAAACAAGAATTGTATGGATAGGGTACTTACCTCAAAATCAGCACGCAAGTATCCCGACGAACACGGCTCAACCGAAAAGCTTCGAAACGCCCGATGCTTTCGAAAAGGAAGACGACAACGAACGGAAGGGTTCAACACGGTTTCTTCGCAAGAAACTCGACCCTAACAACATATAATTAATAAATCAATGATCATACGAGGAGGAATAATCGTAGAACGTCCGAAAACCCCTCTATGACATTCTACCGGACACCCTCAAGGCGTCGATTAAGAACTCAACCAAAACGACGAATCTATACGATCCGGCCACGGAATAACAAGGAAATAGGTAGAATACACCTTAATAATCAATAATACATCAATAATCTAAGTTATTACGGATCAAACGAACGAAATCCAACAAAAACCCCAATTTCCCCAAAACTAGATTTTCAAAAAATCTAACCTTGATTCGGTAGATCGGAGGAGGTTATGGGATGATTGATTGATGTTAGAAACTCAAGAACTTCGTGGATTGGAAGAACAATATCATGTCTTCGACCTCTCCAAGCTTCTAGCTGCGGAAGGAAAAGAAACGAAATGAAAAACGGGTGAAGAAAATGTTTGCCCGGCCATATATCTTGCCAGCCCGCACGAGCGAGCACGCCTGGCGGCCGGTCGTGCGTCGGTCGCGTGCGCGCCTTTATCGGCCAAATGCCGGGACGCACAAGCACCGGATCGTGCGCGCACCTCGTGCGCCACGCTCGTCCGCGCCTGGCAGGTCCCTGCCGCACGTGGCCGTCCAGTGCCTAGCCGCCAAGACTCGACGACTCGAATTCCCGTAAACGCACGAAACGAACACGACGAAATGCTCTCGGACAACAACATCGATCCGAAAAGAAATACCATGCAACAATTTATCGCACGCGACCATGAAAAAGGTCAAAACAACAAATACGAATGCGGATACCCACAACTTTGGGTAAATTACAAAATGGCCCAAAACGCCCGAAAATCACGATACGTGATCGAATAACCAAACCTAAGTTCACAACACGTCTAACAAAGTTAAACGGACTTACGGAAAACTCGAAACAGCAGTTTCGAACGAGATTCGCAAGAATCGAACTCAAGTGCGGAAAAGTCGCCAAAAAGCATGGAACTCAGCAAAACAACACCGAAACGAACTCGGATGACAAAAAGTGCAAAATTAATCATTCTCGGAATGACGAAACGGTCGTCCAAACAGACTTTCGCTGAAAAAAAAGAAATTACCGGAAATCGAAATTACGGGTATTACATCGATTACAAAAAATACCACGAAATATACCATGAATCCGAAGTGAAACCAACAATACCAACAAGATTAATCATATACATCATGAATTAATCTATCATACGGAACGAATCGGACGAGACGTGAAAAACCCCCCAATTTACCCAAAACAAGATTTTAGGAGTTTACCTCGAATTACTGACGAAGAACACGATTAGATGTTGATGATACACTCCAAAAACTCGAAGAAGATGATGGCTCGGAGTTACAAAGTTTCAAATCACTGGAAATGCTAAGAAAATCTCCTAGGAGTGTAATACCCGTAATTTCGATTTTTGGTAATTTTTTTTTTCAGCGGAAGTCCATTTTGACGATTCTCTCATGACCGTTTCATCATTATGAGAATGATTAATTCTACACTTTTTCCCATCCGAGTTCGTTTCGGTGTCGTTCTGTTGAATTCCGTGTTCTTTAGCGACTTTTCCACGTATGAGTTCGACTTTGTTAGATCGCCATTAATTTTTGGAAACTCCAAAAATTTTGAATCTTTGCAATATTATAAATCATCGAGTTAGCTTTCCAATGGTTCAAACGGTGAGTCAATCGGAGTCCGGACGAGGGAGTTATGGTCGAAATAGCTAAGTCACTCTCATTCCCAGTTTTTGGCCGAGCACTCTGTACCTTGTGCCGCGGCACATGCAGCGTGGTCGCGGCACCTTTGCCGAGTCACGGCCCGCAGATTTGGCCCTGTGCCGCGGCACACTCCCGCTGGGCCGCGGCACACTGTGCAGCCTATTTAAGGCCCTGCAGATGGATTTTTGGCCATTTTTCTCCTTCTTCTCCTTCTCTTCCGCGGCTGAGGGTGTGCTTATCATGGAGCCATATTGTTGAAAATCAAATCCATGAAGTCTTGGAGTTCATATCATCAATCATCAATCCTATAACATCCTCCGATCTACCGAATCAGGTCAGATTTCCTAGAAATCTAGTTTTGGGGAATTTGGGTGTTTTGGTTGTTTTCATCCGTTTAATCCGATTTAACTTAGGATTATGATGGATTGATGATTATTTAGATGTATTATATCATTTCCCTTGTTATTCCATGGTTGGATCGTATCGATACGTCGTTTTGGTTGAGTTCTTGACCGACGCCTTGAAGGTGTCCGGTAGAATATCTTAGAGGGGTTTTCGGGCGTTCTACGATTATCCTTCCTCGTATGATTGTTGATTTATGGATTATATGATGTTAGGGTCGAGTTTCTTGCGAAGAAACCGTGTTGAACCCTTCCGTTCGTTGTCGTTTTCCTTTTCGAAAGCATCGGGCGTTTCGAAGCTTTCCGGTTGAGCCGTGTTCGTCGGGATACTTGCGTGCCGATTTTGAGGCAAGTACCTTGCCCATACTATTCTTGTTTTGTGGATATGATAATTGGTGATCGTCTAAATGTGTTTGTTTGGTCGTTTGAAAATTATTTTCAAAAGATTCGATTAGCCTTGTTAAAGGCTCTCGTTCAAAACGCGTGTGTTTTGTAAGTGTGTGGGTTGTAAGTGACTACGTGTATCCTTTGGATATGTTTGGAGTTGATGTGGTGTTTGATAATGCGTGTGTACGTATATGGCTTCATTGCAGTGTATTGCGGTTTTGACATGATGTGATGTTAGTTGTTACTCCTTTGAAAGGAGGTTGCGATGCTTAATGTTGTTTCGTTTCATACTCGATTATTGTTGTGTGCTTGTTATACGTGATGTGCCTCCGGGTAGGATTGTTGAATCTCCGGGATCCATACTTGCTAGTATGGGTCGGGCGAGACCGTAGGGTTATCCAATCCGGGTATGTCTTGCGGGGACTCCGAGGTTCGTGGCTTGTTAGCCCGATGCCGGGATAACTAGTGGGGTTATCATCGGGTATGTCTTACGGGGACTCCGAGGTTCGTGGCTTGTTAGCCCGATGCCGGGAAAACTTATGGTTGTGATATGTGTGTGATTTGTTTAGCTAGCCAGCTCGGGAGGGTCCTTTGAGGCCTCGGGCGGGATCAATGGTATTACCCTGTTCCCAAGGCGATGCATGTGTTGTGATTTGTTTAGCTAGCCAGCTCGGGAGGGTCCTTCGAGGCCTCGGGCGGGATCAATAGTATTACCCTGTTCCCAAGGCGATGCGCGTGCGCGATTATGTTTTGTTGATTTTTATGTCCGTCGAGGACACGTGATGTTGGGCTCTGGCCCTGTGAATTGTTGTCGGTTTTCTATTTGCGAAAACAAAACCTTTGGGTTGTGACCCCTGTTGATTTTTGGAAAGAGAAGGATTCGGAAATCCTAAATTGTTTTCTATTAAAACTCCCGATGGCATTTTAAACTGTTTTATAAATTGTTTCTTTTGATTTGTGATCTTTCGGTTTTGGAATGTTTTACCAAACTCTTGCCTCGGGAAGTACTTTTCGTTACTTTTGGATCTTTGAGGATTCCTGGTTATTGTTATTCGTGGAATGTGAATTGTATGGCTCGTATTTGCACTTTGTCCTTGCACTAGCAAAACAGTGGAGTTTTGCTAACTCCCGAGTATTCGGGGGGTGGATGTCTATTTTTGCATTCAGGTTTTGGAGCATAACACAGGGTCGGCACGAAGGATGATGAAAGATGATCGATACTAATCACATGAGGAACCGTACTTTGTTTATTGGTTCAGTTGTACTTTATTTTCCGCTGCTATATTTTCCCCATTGTACGGGAGCATTTTGTATTCGACCCCTGCGTGGGCATGTAATGTGTTAGAGTTGTATGTTTTTATTGAAAGGCCAAATCGGTCTACTGAGTCTTTTTAGCCTTAAAGGCATTGTCGAGTTGTTCGTTTGTTGTTACTAGCCTGGTAGATCCTTGAGGAAAGGTTCTACGGCGTGTAATATCCCTGAGCGGATTGGGGGTGTTACATAAATGGTATCGGAGCTTAGGTTGTGGAAACCTAGGATGTCGGGTTAGTGGTGTCTGTTGAGTTTTGTCTCGTCGGATTTTGTCTGACTGAGTCGTGTCACGACGCGTCGTCTGAGTTTGTTGGTCGTGATTAGTATCGTGGGGCGATCATCATCTTCGTACGACCTGTGGATGTAAGTCTCCCTTCTTTGTGTTGTGCCTCGTGTGACACGGGCTATTTTTATGATTATTTGTTAACTGATGGAATCCTCTTATGGATTTTGATTTCGTGATATGTGGTTATTTGACTCTCATATTTCATTCGTATGAGGAGTATTGTTGCTGGACTGTGCATGTCGAACTGTATTTCTTTTATCCGCTGCGTGAGTCCTTTTGTAATGGCTTTCGGTATTTTACCGACTGAGTTTTATTTCGAAAACCGATTCCATTAACCGAGTTTGTGGAATTATGGCCTTAATCGTTTCCGCGAAATTCTTATGACGGTATTTAGTATTTTCTAAATGGCTTTTGTAAGTTTTTGAAATATTACCGTCATCAGCCTTTTTGGCGTTTTTGTAAATGGTTTTTGGCCTGGTGGGTTCTGGCGTGGGGCCCACGGCGTTATAACATTCCATGTAATTACCTGAAATTTTTGGGCATTCTAGCCCATTGAATTATCTTTGAAAACCTTGAGTATCTTAGAAAATAAAATTCGAGACGTACTTTTAAATGGATTGTATTTTCAAGGCGCCTGCTAGCGCAACAATATGTTTCAAAATTATTCTATCCCGAGGACCAAAATGTTTTGAGATATTTTCAATGTTTTAGAAACACTTTTACTTAGACCCGAGGGTCGAATATTTCTGAAAGTTTTTCACTAAGAGAAAGTGTCCTCATTTTTATCAAATGCGAAATGGTTTTCAAAAGTCTCGATAACGATGTTTCACGTTTGTACTTTTTTTTAAAGGTGATACTCAAGATCAACCGGCGTTTTTCTAAATTATTTTCGAAAGGATGTTTTCATTTTTAAAACCTATCCATTCCCGTTTGAGGGCTGGGTATGTATGTATGATGTTTGCTTTGTCGTTATGATGTTGCTCCCGAGTATGGTTGAATTGGTGGCATGAACGTCGAGGCGTTGCCACGCAATTGTTGCACTAGCCCTCTGTGAGAGGTGTGAACTGGTGTTTACTGTTTATCGCCTCATGGTGATTTGCGTGTTGTCGCACGAGTGTGAGTTGTTAAAGCTTGGATTTTTGTGCTTTTATGCACATGTGTGATTGTTTCATGATGTTTGTAATTATGTGCTGGTTATCGTTTGGGCCGTTGAGGTCGCCGAACGATACCGTCGTTGCTGTAGTGTTTGTGTGTGTATTACTTTACGATGGTAATCGTTGTATATGATATGTGTTATGATTATTTGTTATGCCAAGTTGGCATCTCCGGTTTGTTGTTTTGTGATTTTATGTTCCATTGTATCTAGCATCTGTATTTTCGATATGCCGAGCCGAGGCATTTCGAACGTATTGTGCCGGGGGCATGTACGTGCAAATTGTCCTTCTCGTCAGTAACGCTTTTCAAGTGTGGACCCAAGAGACACAGGATCCAGTTTTGCGAGTTGGGTTCCGAGTCTCTCGGGGCGCGAACTTTAGTACAGATATCAGGATCGGCTCTGAGAGGCCCATGGGAGAATTTTCTATCGGTTGCTTTTTGTGTTGTCACCTTGTTTCCGTTGTTGTGAGTTGCGGGGACGATATTTCTTTTATAAGAGGTCGAATATAATACCCGTATTATTTTTGGCTTCTGCATTTCCTCTTTCTCAGGTCTATTGACTCGCTCGTGTTCGTTGATACTTTCTGAACTTGTTCCGTATTTCAGTTTCATCATTCAAACGAGCTGTAATCTTGTTTTGGGTCGATCTGGTATCGCTATGACTTTTTCGAGTTCGGCTCTATTCTTGTGAACCTTGTTCAGGAGTGACATCATCTGGTTCTATTAGTTCTTTTATTCGAAGTAGATCGGATTTGGAATTCTTGTGTTTTCGACTTCGTCGACTCATTTATGTTCGTTGACATTTCTGAGCTTGTCCTGCCCCTTGCTTTTGTTGATCGAACGAGTGTGGTATTGTTTTGGAATAACTCATTTGTCGTTGTGACTTTTCAATCGCTATTCCCTTTCCTGTGGATCTTATGGGAATGCATGTCTTGTAGTTCTCACCAGATCATCCTGGGAGTTGTTGTTTGAGTTTTATTATTCTTCGTGTTTCGGACATGATTGTTCGATTTTTGTTGTCTCGATCGTTTGTTTGTTCGGTTTTTGTTCTCGTTTGTGATTGTTGAGCGTTCAGGCTCCTTCCTAATTCCTTTAAGTTCGGGAAATTAGTCTCGTTTTCGATCTTCCAACCCTTGGGCAATGGAATTCCGTATTTGTTCAGCGTTTGGCTCGCGTTTTGATTGATGTACCGTTGGGTCGGTAATCATATTGATTTTCGTTCGTTGTGTTTTGTGATTGTTCGGATAATTGACTTGACTATATTATCCATTTGATGACGCTTGTCATTTGTGGGTTTTATTATATTCCTAACGGCGACGTTGTGTTGGTCGTCGTGGAGCGTGTTTTCACGCCGTATGTCTCTTTGCGTTTCTTGCAGCGTTTCGCCGTCGGGCGCGAGTTTTCGGTTTTTGCGTATCTCGTCGAGTTTTCCTGGCAGGGGATATTGCTTCTCCCTACTTATTTTAAGTTTCGGGACGAAACTTCTTTTAAGGAGGGTAGAATGTAATACCCGTAATTTCGATTTCTGGTAATTTCTTTTTTTCGGCGGAAGTCCGTTTTGACGACTCTCTCATGACCGTTTCGTCATTCTGAGAATGATTAATTCTACACTTTTTGTCATCCGAGTTCGTTTCGGTGTCGTTCTGTTGAATTCCGTGTTCTTTAGCGACTTTTCCACGTATGAGTTCGACTTTGTTAGATCGCCATTAATTTTTGGAAACTCCAAAAATTTTGAATCTTTGCAATATTATAAATCATCGAGTTAGCTTTCCAATGCTTCAAACGGTGAGTCAATCGGAGTCCGGACGAGGGAGTTATGGTCGAAATAGCTAAGTCACTCTCATTCCCAGTTTTTGGCCGAGCACTCTGTACCTTGTGCCGCGGCACATGCCGGCAGGGTCGCGGCACACTGCCGAGTCACTGCCCGCAGATTTGGCCCTGTGCCGCGGCACACTCCCGCTGGGCCGCGGCACACTGTGCAGCCTATTTAAGGCCCTGCAGATGGATTTTTGGCCATTTTTCTCCTTCTTCTCCTTCTCTTCCGCGGCTGAGGGTGTGCTTATCATGGAGCCATGTTGTTGAAAATCAAATCCATGAAGTCTTGGAGTTCATATCATCAATCATCAATCCTATAACATCCTCCGATCTACCGAATCATGTCAGATTTCCTAGAAATCTAGTTTTGGGGAATTTGGGTGTTTTGGTTGTTTTCATCCGTTTAATCCGATTTAACTTAGGATTATGATGGATTGATGATTATTTAGATGTATTATATCATTTCCCTTGTTATTCCATGGTTGGATCGTATCGATTCGTCGTTTTGGTCGAGTTCTTGACCGACGCCTTGAAGGTGTCCGGTAGAATGTCTTAGAGGGGTTTTCGGGCGTTCTACGATTATCCTTCCTCGTATGATTGTTGATTTATGGATTATATGATGTTAGGGTCTAGTTTCTTGCGAAGAAACCGTGGTGAACCCTTCCGTTCGTTGTCGTTTTCCTTTTCGAAAGCATCGGGCGTTTCGAAGCTTTCCGGTTGAGCCGTGTTCGTCGGGATACTTGCGTGCCAATTTTGAGGCAAGTACCTTGCCCATACTATTCTTGTTTTGCAGATATGATAATTGGTGATCGTCTAAATGTGTTTGTTTGGTCGTTTGAAAATTATTTTCAAAAGATTCGATTAGCCTTGTTAAAGGCTCTCGTTCAAAACGCGTGTGTTTTGTAAGTGTGTGGGTTGTAAGTGACTACGTGTATCCTTTGGATATGTTTGGAGTTGATGTGGTGTTTGATAATGCGTGTGTACGTATATGGCTTCATTGTAGTGTATTGCGGTTTTGACATGATGTGATGTTAGTTGTTACTCCTTTGAAAGGAGGTTGCGATGCTTAATGTTGTTTCGTTTCATAATCGATTATTGTTGTGTGCTTGTTATACGTGATGTGCCTCCGGGTAGGATTGTTGAATCTCCGGGATCCATACTTGCTAGTATGGGTCGGGCGAGACCGTAGGGTTATCCAATCCGGGTATGTCTTGCGGGGACTCCGAGGTTCGTGGCTTGTTAGCCCGATGCCGGGATAACTAGTGGGGTTATCATCGGGTATGTCTTGCGGGGACTCCAAGGTTCGTGGCTTGTTAGACCGATGCCGGGATAACTTATGGTTGTGATATGTGTGTGATTTGTTTAGCTAGCCAGCTCGGGAGGGTCCTTCGAGGCCTCGGGCGGGATCAATGGTATTACCCTGTTCCCAAGGCGATGCATGTGTTGTGATTTGTTTAGCTAGCCAGCTCGGGAGGGTCCTTCGAGGCCTCGGGCGGGATCAATGGTATTACCCTGTTCCCAAGGCGATGCGCGCGCGCGATTATGTTTTGTTGATTTTTTTGTCCGTCGAGGACATGTGATGTTGGGCTCTGGCCCTGTGAATTATTGTTGGTTTTCTATTTGCGAAAACAAAACCTTTGGGCTGTGACCCCTGTTGATTTTTGGAAAGAGAAGGATTCGGAAATCCTAAATTGTTTTCTATTAAAACTCCCGATGGCATTTTAAACTGTTTTATAAATTGTTTCTTTTGATTTGTGATCTTTCGGTTTTGGAATGTTTTACCAAACTCTTGCTTCGGGAAGTACTTTTCGTTACTTTTGGATCTTTGAGGATTCCTGGTTATTGTTATTCGTTGAATGTGAATTGTATGGCTCGTATTTGCACTTTGTCCTTGCACTAGCAAAACAGTGGAGTTTTGCTAACCCCCGAGTATTCGGGGGGTGGATGTCTATTTTTGCATTCAGGTTTTGGAGCATAACACAGGGTCGGCACGAAGGATGATGAAAGATGATCGATACTAATCACATGAGGAACCGTACTTTGTTTATTGGTTCAGTTGTACTTTATTTTGCGCTGCTATATTTTCCCCATTGTACGGGAGCATTTTGTATTCGACCCCTGCGTGGGCATGTAATGTGTTAGAGTTGTATGTTCTTATTGAAAGGCCGAATCGATCTACTTAGTCTTTTTAGCCTTAAAGGCATTGTCGAGTTATTCGTTTGTTGTTACTAGCCTGGTAGATCCTTGAGGAAAGGTTCTACGGCGTGTAATATCCCTGAGCGTATTGGGGGTGTTACAAGGAGTCGGATGGGGAGGAGGGAAAATGATAATGACCGAAATCGGTCAACTCCTGGGTTTATAAACCCAGGCCGCGTTACGTACGTTAGCCACCACATGCTAACGTACGTAAGTTGTGTTACGTACGTAACCAAAAAGGCAGAAATGTCTGTACCACTCTACACAGGCCGTTACGTACGTAACAAAAGGTGTGTTACGTACGTAACATCCCTTCCTGGGGAGTACAGGCCAGAATTTGCCAAGGGGGTACCGAAAAGAGTCGAAATACAACGGTGAACAATTCGCGATGGTACGAACGTAAAGGATTCGAGGCGATGAATTAGAGTGTTAAAAGAAAACATATTCTCGACTAACCAAAGGTTCGGAAAAACAACAACAAACATAATTATCCCAAACATTTGGGAAATTATGAAACGGCCCAAAGCATCCGAAATGTAGGACACATGGTCGAAACATCAACCAAAAGCTCACAACACGCATAATAACATCAGGTGGACCCTCGGCAACCCCGAAACGGCGGTTCCGAACGACGATTTACGAGAATACCCAAAATAGCGACGAAAAACAACATAAAACACCGAATCGAGCAAAACGAGTCCGAAAGAAGCTCGAACGACAAAAAGTCCAATATTAATTATCCTCGAAACGTCAATACGGTTACAAGCGAGTTGCCAAATATGAAAATACACCAAAACGAGAATATTAAGAGAAAAAAAAAATGCGGATATTACAATAGGTACATCTCTTCTGAATATAAGTTATTGCATAGATAAATTATTTTATGCATTACTTGTTCAAATAGTACTTTTATTGTTCAACTTAAAAAAATCTCTTAATTGTAATATTTATAATATCATGCGTTGTTACTTCACATGTAATGCATATTTATTACATTATTTTAATAACAAACACTAAATGACATTTTGTATACAAAATGGTGTTTGCACTAGTCACTGGGATAGATAATCATTAGTAGAGTGCTGCGGGATTGATCTTAAAAGAAGATGAAAAATCATATACTTGGATTTTCAATAACTTTTTGAAAGCATTGCGGCATGAACCATCATACATTGTTACTGATCAGGATCTAGCAATGAAAATGTTATTCGTGTCATATTCAAGAATGCAAAATATCGATTCTGTATGTGGCATATCATGGATAAGGTAACTGCAAAGGTTGGTCCTACACTAGCTCTAGATGAAAATTTCCTAAAAAGATTTAGTTGTCTTGTGCGGAATGAGCATACCGAACCAACTAAATTTGATGAAAAATGGAATAGTATTATTAATGAATATGGTTTATCCGAACATACTTGGTTTTCAACCTTGTTTGGTATTAGAAATACTTGGATTCCTGCTTTTTTAGAGAAGAAAAGATGGGTGGGCTCCTTCGAAAAACATCTAGATCTAAAAGTGCTAATTGTTGGTTTGGAAGTTTCACTACTCTCCAAGTGAGCTTAGTTAAATTCTTTATGTACTTTGATAGTGCAATGGATGCACAACGACATGCAATTGATAAATTTAACAACGAATGCGAAACTTTTTTTCCTGAATTCAAAACACCATTGAACATTGAAACACATGCCGCTTTTGTGTATATAAACACAGTGTTTTACGATGTACAGGTTGAGAGTGAAGCAGCCTGTTATGAATGTGTAGTAGTGAACATTCAAGATGAGGATGAGATTGTTAAATACATGATTAAAGATAAGAGTTGCAACGTTTGTGAAGTTATTTTATATAGATCTGATTTTAGTGCATATTGCAGCTGCAAAATGTTTAAAAGATTTGGGTTATTATGTCATCATATCTTCATGTTGTTCAAGGATATTGATAGTATTCCGAGTAAGTACTTGCTCAATCGTTGGTTGAAGACCCCTTCATAAAATTCCACTTTTGATAATGTTGTATTAGCTCAACTTAAAGGAATACCTGTTTGAATAATTTATGGTCCAATTTTCATTGTTGCATTAAAGAGTAGTTAGCTGAGTTATTACGTGACATTAAAGAACAAACACAGCTGTTACTATCAATGCACGAAGGCGGTGACACTACCTTGAGCAAGAAAACAGTAATTGAGTCTTTTGTTGACTCAAATTCGAACATGGATGTTACTATACTTCCTCCAAAACAAGAAAAGAACAAATGGAGTGGTAGTCACATTAAAAACCGTATTCTAAGTCAGAAAAAGAAAGCCGTCAAAGCGAAAATAGGAAGACGTTGTACAAAATGCAATGAATTTTGACATAACATCAGGACATGCCCTAAGAATAAGGAAGCATCTTAATAAGTTTTATATTCCAACTGCAGTACATAAATTTCAAACTATTTAAATAAAGTTTGTTTCTTGCATTTTTTATTTGCGATTGCCACGTATGCATTTTCCTGACTCGATTTTCCTATACGCAGTTGCGAAAAACTAAGTGTGCAACTAAGTTGACTAAATGGGCTCTCTTATGCAGTATTCGTATGCATGATCATGTTTAATTTATATAAGCTGATAATTCTAATTACTATGCACTGCAAGAAATAAATAAGTAGTGTAAATCTCTTGGTGACTGGACTCCAAAAAAAAAAACATATGCAATAGAACATAATAAAATATGCATTATAACCTTTAGATTAAGTGTTTCCTATTGAATAAAATTAAGTGTGCTATTTGACCACACTACTAACTATATATATAGTCTGAAAATTGTGCATAACTTTGCTTTTATTTAAAAGATTTCATATTTTCTATAACTCTGCACTGTGATATGATTATGCATGCACCATGCTCATATTACCAACTGTGCATATGAAAGGAAGGAATTCCTCACACTAACAGAGGTTTCAGTATTATACTTATGTGCAAGAATTGTTATGCCACCAAGAAAATACCCAGAATTCATGAGATAATTATGCCCTCTTCTTCACTTACATATGGAGATAACAACTCGAGATAACTGTGCTTTAGTTCGGGAAAAAGATTTCATGAACATGATTAAATTATATTACCAGCATTGTTCCTTAATGATGCATTGTGAAATTGTTATGTATGCATGCCATTTGTTTACTCACACCAAACTGTGAAATTATTATGCACACATTACCAATTTTAATATGTAGTGCTATTTGCCCATATTACTAACTGTACATGTATAGAAAAAGAATAACGCAATATCACATCATATACTTACACGTGCAGGATAAGTTTGCACAAGAAAATTAATTTTGAATCAGCATGATAATACATATGCGCCAGTATGATAAATATAACATCCACATAAATGTACAACCATTCTTAATAAATATTTAAATGAATACTAATATCCAATATCAGCATTAGTATTTCAAAACAAATACAGAAAAATATTCTTAATGACCGCCTAAATAAATACTAATATCCAACATCAACATCAGCATCACTATTTCAAAATAATGCAGAAAGACTTCCGACATCAGTATTTGTATTTCAAAATAAATACTAAGAATTGAAAACAACACCAAATCACCCTTTCACACACTCTTTTTCCTTGTCGATTGAAATCTAGTTTGCACGAAACTTCTTTGCTTCTTTCAAGTTCTTCTCTCTCAGTTCATTAACCTCGTCAAGGGCAATAGATGTACAATACTTGCTACGCAACAGTGAAATTTGTTGTTGGTTGTTCTTACAAAAAACCACACTCCCAAGCTTTTGATCTTCCTCCCATATATATCCACATGTGACGCATAGCAAAAATTGCACAATCTACTTTATTAACATTATCCCTCCATGGCATTAACAACTCAGATGGAACCGTATTTTCAATTATCGATGCCAGAGACATAAAATAAAAATACAGCAAAACATCATTAAATATTAAGTATATTCAACATGAAATTATTGGATATGCATAGAAACCATAATAAGTATGTATATATATATATATATATATGCATGACTAATTTACGATATAAAAACATTATACAAAACAAGTAATTGGGTATAATTTGCGATACAATTGAACCATAAATATCTGCACTTAAAAAAACTATGTACGCAGATATAGACAGATATTGCAACTACACAAACACAAAATTCCAAAATAATACATAGGAGTTTAACCAGCTATAAAAATAACTAAATAAAACAAACATAATAAAATGTTAGTACTGATATTACGAGAGTCTCAGACATAGATCCATACTTCTGAAGACGTGGTCCATCAATCGAGGAGTTATCCAATATATGACATTGTTTTCTTTTAACGCCAAAGCAGACAAAGATAAGTGTCCACTTTTTGTGTAATATCCGACCGTAATATTTTATCTTTACTGTTGTATTACTCGGATGATTCGAGTATCATCATATCATGTTTGCATTTATTATAATGATTATAACGTTGAAATATACTAGAATCAAATTAATTATAATTGTCATTCGCACTATGTTTGATTGTTAGATGTTGTATGGAGAATTGCTTTTTTAGACTATGTCATTAGTAGTTAACATACGCTACTATTGTAGCTTAGCGTACGTTAAGTATGATCCTTTACGTACGTAATGTGTTACTGGTTATGTACGTAACATAGAGAATCATATCGCATCTCGACTTTCGGCGTGTAGGGCCATGCACAAACATGATATTTGGCCTTTCGAGACAACCAAGTCAACAAGCATTACGTATGTAATGCTTATGCCATTAACGTACATAATGGTGTGTATGTGTGTTGAGGCAGTAGCCTCTGGAGGATTATTACGTACGTAACACTTTTGTGTTAGCGTACGTAATAGGTGTTAACGTACAACCTTATAAGGTAACGTACATTATGGCCAATGCAGTTTACAAAAGGCATGCCTTGCCTTTCATTTTTGCACAAACCAAACTCGTATACCCTCTCTAGAAACCAATCCCCTGCCTTCCTAAGTCGATTTTGTGCCCTTCCATCTTGTCGTGGAGCTTCATAACTTGGATTGGAGCCTAGGAGATTGAAGTTTGGAGTGTGTTCTTGAAGTCTTGGTGTTGTTCTTTATTTTTCAAGAGGTTGGTTATCTAAACTCATGTTGATTTCATACTGCTGATGATGTTAATTATGATTACTTCATATAATCTTAGATTAATCAAGTATAACATGATGGTTATTCGAATTATGAACAAACTAAGTGAAGAACATGATAATGTTATTATTATTACTTCTTGAATGGTTGAAAATGTTGTTAGATAACATGGTTGTAATGGATTCTTATGAAATCATGATAAGAACTTGATGATTAGAGTTTATAAGTATGTTCTTAATGATAGAAGATTTCTAAGATTATATAATCATGATTTTTAAAGGGTTTAGTAAATTCATTGGGAGATGATGATGAAGAACAATTATAGTTTGATATATTCAAGTTAAACCAGATGATTTGATGAATTAGGATTGTATAAATCATTATATTTAAGGGTATATAGTGTTCTTAAGAATATTATGATGATTGTTGATATTAATTTCATAATATATTGAGTAAGTGAATTCATTGATGATAATCCTTGTGTGTTAGGTAATCATAGATGTTGAATAACCTTAAGTACATGATAATCCGATTAGAAGGTGGATTGAGTGTATCAAGGTTTGTTAATCCGCGATATATGTTCATTGAAGATAGGTTGAATCTATTTGGTTTGAATTGCCGGCGTCGTTTCCTATGAATTCGATATCGATATTGTGAATATGTTATTGAATGAGTTGCATCTCATTCAAGGTTGCTGGTTTGAGTGAGTGTTTTCAGTTGGGATAATCGTCCATTAGTTCGCTTTTCGTCTACGGTATTGAGGTAAGTTATCTTGCTTGGTTGTAGTGATGATTGAATTCTTGTGAACGTTATACATTTCGTGTATATGAAATGCTTTATGAATCTATGATTCATAATGTGATCTTATTCTTGATCGTAGTACCGTTTCATTGTGGGTTTGTATTCCCAAGTTCATCACTTTTGTATCATTGATCTCATTGATCATTATTGTCACTTCAGTGAGTTTCTTGATTCTTGATTGAATGTGTGATTTATTGAGTTTTATTGTCATATTGTATCGTGACATATCTAGAATCATATTTGCGTGCCAATTGGTTATGTGTAGGATTTTTATTCAGGCACATATGGTTATACGTTGATGTTTCCGTATTGGACTGTGCACACGATGTAGTTTGTGAGGCTAATTAGGTACATCGTCCCACGTATATCATGGATTCCGTATACGGGGTGGACATGTGCAGGGACACATTTGCGGATCGGGCGTACTGTGATGTCCGTCTTGAACCAGGTTGATTGGTCATTCATATTCCATGTATGATTGGGTATATCTGACGGTTTGCGACTGGTTATTCATACGCCCGAGGGGTATGTTCAATAGTCGGGTTGTTTTCCTTGAGATCCAATATATATGAATTGTATAATGTCTTGAGAATTATTATTATGTATATATGATCTTGTGGTTTGGGCAAAATACTTGTGTTGTATTTTAGGTCGAGGCAAGGCCAAGGTGCAGGAAGAGCACGGTGACGGCGAAGGGTTTGAAGAATACTAGTTCGGGGGGTCCAAGTCTTTTGTTGTCCGGTTATGCTTAAACCGTGTAATATTACTTTTCCGCTTCATTTAAACTCTTGTTGTTGTACTATTATTTTGAGTATATTCCATCTTCATATAGTTTATACTGGTATTGGATACTGTGTATTATAAGGCCATTAGCCGTACGATTTGCAGACTCCTAATCGGAGTAATGATTATTATCTTGTGGTTCGGTACCATGTAATACCCGGTTGCGAATTCATTTATTATCATTCACTAATTGTCACTCAGTAATTTTTCACTCATTAATAATCATTTGTCATTCGTATTCATTCATTTGTGTTCACCATTCAGCGTATTTTGGATCGTATATCAGTTGTCATTCGTCATTCAACCCTGTTTGAGGATCGAGACAAGAATATTAACATTATCATCATTTTGGTAGTCTGTGTGTGTGTGAGTAGTAGCGCCCGCTACATACTCTTTTTAGCGCGCGCTAATTGAGTACTGGTGGCGCCTGGACTGAATTGGAGAATTCATAGTGCACGCTATGAGTAGAGAATAGCGTACGCTAGCTATGTTAGTAGCGCACGCTAATCAATTGTAGTAGCGTATGCTAAGACTCGAGTAGGCAGTGGACAGTAGGTTGTGGACTCCCATTTTCTGGACGCCAACTATCAGGTAGCGCACGCTATACTCGATTAACGCATGCTAAGAGAAAGGCGTTAGCGCATGCTACCAAGTACGTAGCGCACGCTAACAAGGCAGGCAAAGTTCTTTGGACTACCCGGCGAACCCGCTAGCGCATGCTAATCTCAGTTTTTAGCGCGCGCTAAGCTGGGTTTAGTATAAATAGGACACTTCACCCCCATTTCGTCATTTTTCCATTTCTCCTCCTTTCTTGGGTGATTCCGGATGATTTTGGACGATTTGTGAAGATCTCTTCAAGCTACTATTATCCATCAACATCTTCAAGCTTCTAGTTCGGATTAGTCAATATTTAATCCTCTCCTCCACTCCAAATAAAGGTAAACTTTGTCTAACCCTAGAATTTCGGGATTTGGGGGTTTTCTTCCCGATCTCTTCGAGTTAGCTTTCTAATGTGTTGGAATATGTTGAGTATGGATTATCTACCTTGGATACATGTGTTCCTACAGATTTATTGGTGTAATTTCGGAATTGTTGAGTATTTGGGATGGTTGGTTGTGTTTCACTATCTAGAGATTTCATTACCGGAATACATGTATCGTGGGTAGCGTTTTCGGGTGGATTCGAACTTATTTTCCTACCGATGGGTTATTGATAGTTGATTACGAACTTGTCTAGGTTCGGAGTTGTCGTTTCCCTTCAACCTTGATACCTCGGCGTTCGTACCCTTTCATCTAATTTAAGGTAAGTTAATTCTTAATCAGTTAAAAGGATAATCATTCCTTTCGTTGTTGTTCATTCATACATATAATTCATTCATAGTATACCAATCATGTTGAGGCTTATAATTATCAAACCAATCACTTAATTCACGAGGAACGACGGTTCCAATCATTTCATTTGAGCTATCACTCATTGCGTTATTAATTCACCACGGTGAGTCACTCTTGACCCATGTCGGACTTCTATTCATTATCATTCATTGTGGTTGCTTTTGTTCTTGTGACCTTCCGGGATCATATTGAGTTCCGGGTGGTATACGTTTGGAATTTTTAGTCAGGCACACTATGGTCATGTGTTTATGCGGGTAATCCGGGCACATTGGACTGTGCACATGGTAACGTGCCTCCATGAGACTAATTAGGCCAAGTGCATGTGTATATGCGGATTTCCGGACGCTCGGCTACTTGTGCACTTGCACGTCCCACCTCGGGCGTACTATGATGCCCCTCTTTCAGATCTCATTTCATAACCAAGTCATGTGATTATTGTATTTGTTCAACTCTTGAGGATTGTTGTTTTGTGTAACTGACCCCGTTGGGGATATTTTTTTTGCTCATGGAATGGCAAAGGCACGGGAAGAGAATGTTGACGGCGAGGAGTCCCAGTGATACTAGCAGGGGGGCTCAGTCTTCTCAGTTGTTCATGTTTCTTTCGTGTGTATTTTCTGCTGCAGTTTCCGTTTGGATTTTCATTGTTTATTCAGTGTTGTAAATTTCATCTTCATATGAAATATATATGTATTGTGTATTCCTGGGTGTATTGTACTTGAAACTCCTCATCGGATTAATTGGTAATATAATGTGGTTTGGTACTACAGTTATATTATTTAAATCATTATTTTTCATTCGCTTGGTGGGTCCTAGTTGGGGGTCCACGGCACTGTGATAGCCGCCTAGTTTGGGGTGTTACAGAGTTGGTATCAGAGCGTGGTTTTGAATACTACCCTTCCGAGTCATGTCTCATTGAAATCATCGTTCATCAGACTAGTATCATTGGACTTTTACGTCACGTATGACCTGTGGAAGTGCCAAGCCCCTCAGACCGAAAGAACGGTATGATTTCTGACGCCATGGTATAGTTTCTGGCAATAAGAATCAACTCATTCATCATTCATCAGACAACAATCCTCAATCATCATTTTCTGTTGGATCTTGCCGATTCATGTTAACTCATTAATCACTCAGTTAATCTCATTATTCGGTTGTTGATCTTGTGGATCGTATTATCAATCTTGTTAACTTGTTCAAGATAATCATTTCAAGAATTTCATCAGATAATCATGTCACCTCAGTTGATCCTTCATGCAATCTTATCATATTCTTGCGTAATGTCAGCGATCATTTTACTGCATTATTCATGCGTTCATTGTGTTAGAGCACGTATGCTCATTATTATCATTCGATAACGTAATCATAATACGATATTCATGGGAGATCTATAATTATCATGTGACTTTCCTACTTCAGTATGGATAGAGCTATCAGAGGGCGCAGGGGAAGAGGCCACGGTGCGGGCCGAAACCCGGGAGCTCGTGTGAATACCTGCACGAACGCGAGGGAAGTCATTAGTTCAACAGGCAGCGATGTCGCCAACTCAGCTGACGATGCTACTCATTCATTGTCAGGGAGTCATACCCAAGATGTAGCCCAATCCGAAGGCATTCAGGTTGACCCATTCATATTTATACAGTGCATGATAGCCCAAATGACTCAGACGGCACGTCTCATGGAGACAATGCAGAATTCAACCACTCAGACTCAACAGGCTCCTCCGCCGCCACCTCAGAGGCAAGAGAGGAGTGTGAGCAGTATAATCGGCGACATCTCTCGCCAGAGGCCACCTATTTTTTAGGGCTCATCTGAGCCGGCGGATATTATTCACTGGCGTGAACATTTCGAGAAGCTATATGTTGTGGTGGAGTGTCCCGAAGAGCACAAAGTTTCAGTTGCGGCTTACTACCTGGGTAAGAGTGCTCACTCATGGTGGCTATCTCTAAAGCCCACCGACGGATCTTGCACTTGGGACCAGTTTAAGACCCTCATGTTGGAAAGATATTATCCGGCCCCAATCAGAGAGGCCAAGTTAACGGAATTACTCAGTCCTGACCCCTCAGCGTGTTGGAGCAATATTGGTCGGTATCGCCGTTTGGAGATAGAGTTGTAAAACTCTTTCGCGTTGCGGAAGTGATTTAAATAAAGGTGCGGAAATTAAATGACACAATGATTTATAGAGGTTCGTCCAAACCTGCCTACGTCCTCTCTCGGTATCTTTTTCTAAAGGTTAAAGATAAACCTCTGCACCTCTCTTCTATCGGTCGAGGGATAACTGTTACAAGCTCGTCTTCTACAGTCCGATTAAACTGTTGTCCTTTTCTATTGGACAAGGAATAAACCAATCTAGCTTTCTATGGGTACTAGATAAACCTCACTTAGATGTCTATTGCGATTCTAACAATGCCGAATCCTTGATCCTAATAACACCGAATTCAATTGTATCTTTTCTTTTTCCTGTCGAATCTAATTGCTGTCTCGGCTGAATCTGGCCTGCCGGGCTCGGCCAGAAGTAGGGTGCCAGGCCACGGGTTGGGTTGGGCAGCGGGTCGGGTTTTTGTCCAGGCAGGTTCGTTCGGTGTATGGTCCTATTCGTTTATCCGCCGTTCGTTGCGTCCGTTGGAGCACTACAATTTTAATTTGGAAATTTCTTTTGCAATTAATTTTTCATGGAAGAAAGTTTCTAAATTTGGCAATTTTTGTGCCCCAACCGGGAGGAGGTGACGAGATGCTTGAAGCAGTGGGAGCAAAAGAGCCGAGGATTTTTTCGTTATTAAAAACGAGGAATAAAAGCCATGATAATTGGATTTAATTATCCATTTTTTTATTATGTTGGTTTTTACTATTTTAATGAATGGCATGTATGGATGTATGCGTAATATGTTTCTTGCATGTTAGGACGAGAATATTAAAAAACCTTAACTTTTCAAAATAACTAAGTGATTTTATTAATTAATTTTTAAAAATCAAATTGGCCTCCATAATTGGTTTAAATTGCGAAATAATTAGCATGCGCGTTGACATTAGAGTCTTCCTCCAAATCGAATGTGCTGATTATTGGCTCACTAGTTTTAAACTTCAATTAGATAGCAAAAAGGTGAATATTATTTTTTTATGATAGGACCTCTCCATCCGTAGGACTATTATCATTAAATAATATTCTAAGGATTGTTAAATTATGGTGTTCACTTAGGTGTATTAATTAATAAGCTCCTCATCATAGACTATGTTAATTTAATACATGGCCAAGAGGAACCAACTATTAATTTTACTTGTCAAAATTCATCTTGACTAGATAGTAAAATTAAAGACATTAAGATCTACTTGAAAAATGTATATGTAAACGTCCACACTAACGTGGCTTGCATGTGCGGTTTTTTGAGGTGTTGGTTGACTGCATATATATTGTGTTTTAAGGTTTTTCAATATATTTTGCGTCGAATTATGTGATGACTGGTGTTTTAATTTTATTATCAGATATCTTTCAATCCATTATCTGTTATTTTCAAAGAAAATAAACTTGATGGCACTAACTTTTCCGACTGGAAAAGAAATCTTGACATTGTCCTGAATGCCGAGGGGCATAAATTTGTTTTAACTGAGGAAAGCCCTCTGGAATCAGAACCGGATGCCACTCCTGAAGAGTTAGCTGAATTCCGAAAATAGAAAAAGTTTGATGAGATGGCTCGTTGTTACATTTTGGCTTTATTGACAAATGTATTGCAGCATCAGCATCAGACGATGGCCTCAGCCGCGGAAATGATGAAAAATCTCACCGAGATGTTTGGTAATCAGAACCGGGTGGCTAGGCAAAATGCAATGAGGGTGTTGATGACAACCCAAATGTCTGAAGGGGCTCCATTAAGGGATCATGTTCTGAAAATGATGTCTCATTGGAACGAACTGAGCATACTGGAGGCCACTATCGATGCCGAGTCACAGGTCGATATGATCTTGGGCAACTTGACAAGAAGCTTTGAGCAGTTCCACCACAACTACAATATGAATCATAGGACTTACACTTTGGCGGAACTTCTGACAGAGCTTCAATCTGCCGAAGGTCTATTCAAACAAGGTTATCATCAAATTATTGGGGCAACCGGTGCTAGTTCTTCAAAACCCAAATGGGGAAAGAAGAAAAAAGCAGGTTGGCCAGAAGCAAGTGGCAACCTTCAAAGCTAAGGGCAAGGCTCCTCAGTCCAAGGCTCCTCAGACCGAGGCAAACAAAAAGCCGAAGGACAAATGCTATAAGTGCGTTCTAAAGGGGCATTTCAAGAGTGACTGCCCTAAGAAAGGTACGTCTCATGCACTAGTAGTCAAAACATGTTTGGCTGCCTGTTCTAGCACTTCGTGGATAGTAGATTCGGGCTCCACTGATCATGTTTGTTATGACTCGCAGGGGTTCCAAGTAACCAAGGTACTTAGTGCAGATGAGATTACTATTAGCTGGGGCGACTATTCCAGGCTGAAGGCTGTTGCAGTGGGAGTCGTGCAGTTAAAAGTTAATGATAGGATTCTAGTCCTAAATAATGTGTGATTAGTACCTGATTTTAGAATGAATTTAATTTCAGTTTCTAAATTGTGTTGTGATGGATATTCAGTTTCTTTTGAAGATAATGCAGTTATTGAAAAGAAATGGTGAATATGTTTGCACGAGTACTTATAATGAAGGACTTTAAATCATTAATTCTGCATCAACTCCCTTGCATAATTATAAATCATTTAATTCTTTGACTAATCCTAATAAAAGAAAAGAACATTCGAGCATAAATCAAACATATTTGTGGCATTTACGATTGGGTCATATTAACCTTAGAAGGATTCAAAGATTGGTGAGCGATGGCCTACTGGATTCGCTCCAAGTTGAGTCATTTCCAATCTACGAATTCTGTCTAAAAGGGAAAATGACTAAAAGGGCTTTCCAAAGCAAAGTAAATCATGCACAAAATGTATTGGAATTAGTACACACCGATGTATGTGGTCCAATGAAAATCCAGGCTAAGGGTGGTTTCGAATACTTCATCACGTTTATAGATGATTATTCGAGATATGGATACATCTATTTGATGCGACGTAAGTCTGAATCTTTTGATAAGTTCAAAGAATTCAATGATGAAACGGAGAAGCGTCATGGACAGAGTATCAAGTCACTACGATCTGATCGTGGTGGCGAGTATCTTAGTGGAGAGTTTTTGGATTTCTTGGCACATGAGGGGATTACTTCCCAGATCACTGCATTTGGTACACACAACAAAATGGTGTTGCTGAACGAAGGAGTCATACTTTATTAGAGATGGTTAGGTCAATGATGAGTTACTCTGATTTGCTTATTTCATTTTGGGGATACGCCTTGGAAACAACGGCGTACATTCTAAACTTGGTGCCTTCGAAATCAGTCCCAAAAACACCCACAAAACTGTGGAATGGGCGCAAGCCCAGTCTAGGACATGTTTGGATTTGGGGTTCACCAGCATACGTGCTGAATAAGGAAGCTGATAAGTTGGCATCTCGTACAGAAGTACGAGTGTTTGTAGGATATCCGAAGGGAACGAAGGGTGGCTTATTCTACAGTCCTAAAGATCAGAAGGTCATTGTTAGCACCAATGCCCGGTTCTTAGAGGAGGACTATGTAATAAGCCACAAGCCTAGGAGTGATGTCATTCTAGAAGAACTTAGGGGCGAGATTTCGACAATACCAATTGTACAAACACCTAGTGTACCATGTATCGACACTATTGTGGATATGCAAACCAATGACATGCCTCGTCGAAGTAAGAGGGTTATTCGTCAACCTGAACATTTCATAAGCGTGGCTCAGACCACTCCCCGGACCAAGATAAACGGATCCATATGCGTATAGGCAGGCAGTTCAAGACAATGATGCTGAATCCTGACAAACAGCAATGGAATCCGAAATGGGATCTATGGATTGTAATCAAGTGTCGGAGCTAGTAGAGCTACCCAATGGGGTAAAACCCATTGGAAGTAAATGGGTGTACAAGTGTAAGAGAGGATTGAAAGGGAAGGTTGAAACCTTCAAAGCAAGGCTTGTTGCGAAAGGTTACACTCAGAAAGAGGGCATCGACTACGATGAGATCTTTTCGCCAGTAGCCATGCTTAAATTGATCCAGATTCTCTTATCTATAGCTGCACATTTGGATATGGAGGTTTGGCAGATGGATGTCAAGATTGCGTTCTTGAACGGGAGGCTTGATAAGGAAATCTATATGCGCCAACTTGAGGGATTCATTGCTGAAGGAGAGGAGCACTTAGTGTGCAAGCTTAAGAGAGCCATTTATGGTCTCAAGTAAGCATCAAGGTCTTGGAACATGCGATTTGATGAGGTCATTCAATCGTATGGTTTTGAATAGTGTCCTAGTGAGGTTTGTGTATACAAAAAGTGCGATGGAAACGTGCTAGTGTTTCTTGTACTGTACGTAGATGATATACTTCTAATTGGAAACAATGTGAAGGTATTATCAGACGTAAGGGTATGGATGTCTGAGCAATTCGATATGAAGGATTTGGGAGAAACTGGGCACATCCTTGGTATTATGATCTTTCGAGATCGAAAGAAAAGGATATTGTGCTTATCTCAGGCAACCTATATCGATACGGTGCTAAAGCGGTTTAGTATGGAGAATTCCAAGAAAGGTTTCTTACCTTACAGACATGGAATTCAGCTATCTAAGGCTATGTGTCCTAGAATACAGAAGGAGGTAGATGACATGAAGCTAGTCCCTTATGCTTCAGAAGTGGGATGCCTCATGTATGCTATGCTTTGCACTAGGCCTGATATCTGTCATGCTGTAGGCATGGTGGCGAGATATCAGTCGAACCCAGGACCTGGACATTGGATTGTTTTCAAGCATATACTCAAGTACCTGCGAAGTACTAGGGAGCATATGCTTGTATATCAATCGGATACACTTTGTCCTTTGGGTTACACTGACTCAGACTTCAGTGCGGACAAAGAAAAGTCGAAATCAACTTCCAGATATGTTTTCACTTTGGAAGGTGGAGCCATCAGTTGGAGGAGTGTGAAGCAGAAATGCATAGCGGACTCTACCATGGAAGTCGAGTATGTAGCAGCCTCAGTGGCAGCTAAAGAGGCGGTATGGCTCAAGTACTTCCTAAAGGATTTGGGTGTGATTCCTAATTTGCCTAGGAGTATTACAATTTATTGTGATAATACTGGTGCTGTTGCAAATTTGAAGGAACCACGGGCCCACAAAGCAAGCAAACATATCAAGCGCAAATATCATATCATTCGAGATTTTGTGAAGAGGGGGAAGATTATTGTCTCCAAGATAGCATCTGAAGACAACCTAGCTGATCCTTTCACGAAAGGGTTACCCTCAAAGTCATTTCAAGGGCATGTGGAAGGAATGGAGTTGAGATGTATGGCAGCATTGCTATGAGTATAAGTGGGAGATAGATAGACATAGTCTAGATAGTATACTTCAAAAGCATGCTTTGAGTATAAGTGGGAGATTGTTAGGGTTGTATGTTAGGGTTGTATACATCAAAGCATACTTTATGCTTGTATTACCTAATTTCCCGGTCTTTATCTATGAGAATATTTAATTCATTTGTCACATGTTTTGCATATTTATTCACGCTATGGTTATGCAAATGTTGTCTAAATTACTTTATATTATAGATAATGTGGTGTGTCGAGTCACACAGAAGATCACATTATCGGTTCCTTATATATATTAATAATTAGTACACAACCTATATAACATTAGACCGTTATGTGAGAGGTTGTAATATATACTTGAGATTGGTTGGTCTTGACCATTAGCATATATTAACGTATTCGTAAGCGTTGAACAGGATCGAGTTGAGATAGATTCTTCTGTACCGACTATAAGAAGAACTTACATCTCGGACAATTATTTTCCTAAGTCTAGTGATTAATATTTAATTATATATATTTAATATTTATTACTTTGATTTATCGTGTGTGAGAGCTGTTGTGCGGCGATTAATACGCCTCAATGGCGATCGGCCTAACGATCAGAGAGCCAACCATAGAAGGCTTACTCTGGGCAAACACCCAGCAGTCGGCACCCACGGCGATCGTCTTTTGGAATCCGGCAATCGCCATTTGTTATTTGGCGATCGTCTATGATGCCCAACCAGAGACGATCGTCTCGTGCCACGTATGAATCCAACATCCATTAAAGTCGTCAAAGACCGAATCTTGGACGGTGACCCACATGCAGATCCGCAAAAGGCACCGACAGATAAGACCTTTGACCCCAGCCTGTCACCTACCTCACCTACCAACAGGGCCGCCGAAAGGTACAAAGCGGGTCCCCCCCGGACAGCGACTCAGGACGCGTGCAGGCTTCCCATTGACTCGCACAGCTGGCCACCAGCAACAGCCCCCGACTTTAAGGGAACAGCCCCACGTGACGGGACGATCGGCCATTTTATTATAATATAGAAAACGGCGGTCGCCCGCGATCGCCGGAGAGGTCCCAGCAACCTTGTCTCCTATAAATAGGAGGCTCATAACATGGCAGCAAGGATCAGAGGAATTCATCGTGAATACAGTGCAAAAAACATATGGAGAGAGAGAATAAAAGACTCATCTGGCAACTACTTACACATTCATAGTGATATTCACACACACATATAATACATCCCAAGCAAGAACTCACAGATCTTCATATCTGGTTCTTCCGGCAATCTACGCGCTCTACAACTTAGATAACTAGAAGTCTTTACACTCATTGTAATAGATTCTAACATTAATATTTGTACTCAACAGTATCCTTATTAATAACATCTCGCGAGAGCATTCAAACCCGGGATTAACAACCCCCGCAAATCTTGTGTTATTTATTTTCTCACGGAAGTGTTCTCACATTTATTTGTTACTCGATCATTCCAGCAATACTATCTCCGGATAATATTTTGGGTAACAACAATTGGCGCTAGAAGGAGGGCACCTATAACCTTCATTTTTTATTCCTACCGTCTCGAAGAATACTCACTGTTCTCCGGACATATACTTGAAGAAACACTCACTGTTCTTCAAAGAAAGCCTTCAGAAAAATGACATCTGCAACGACCTCCAAGAGAGCCACCCTGTGATCTGCCGGAAACCTCATTCCGGCCCAGACCAAATCCCAGCCCACGGCTGAAGGTGACCACGGCGACGCAAGACTCTCACTCCCGCCCCCGAGGGACGGTCCTAGCCTCTCACTCGATCAGTTCCAGACCGCGGAACAGATTGAGGAGGCTATAGCCATCCTCAGGGAGCGACGGAGGGCATGCAACTCGCCCACCATCACTCCGTCAGCCATCCGCCGAGCAGGCAAGCGGAAACTCAAGGGGATCTATGTTGAGAAATCGACAGAAAGCCCCGAGCCGCAGGAGAAGGCTCTCGTCAGGCGGGATGACTCCGTCTTTAGCCGCCTGGGAAGCGATCCCTCATGGCGACCCGGGCACCTGTGCCCCAAATGAGACATCGGTATCCGAATCCTTTACCAGGAGCTCGGCATATCCGACTCCCAGAAGACAGGCCGGTCAGCGAGCCCCCGCTCGCCCAAGAAATGAGCCCGCTGGCAAGGAACTCATCGTCCACCGTGGGGCCAAGGGATATGTGCACGATCGCCTTGGCTCGCGCTCTGGGAGCCAATCAGCGAGCAGTCAGGCGACGGTGATGGCCGCCATGCAGCGTCAGCTCGACAAGATGAAGGCGCTCCTGGAAATCGGGACAGGCACCAGGAGATCGATCGCCGGACCAAGTGAACCACTCGCGGTCCAGATCGAACTCGCCCCAGTTCAACCAAAGATCGCTCCCCCACAAACACCTCTTTATGAGGAGAGATCAGATCCGGAGACCCACTTGAGCAAATTCCGGATCTACATGACCGGATGCAGAGCATCAGATGCGACGAAATGTCGAATGTTCCCGTTAACTCTGGGCGACCTCGCCCACAGGTGGTAGATCTCACTACCACCTCGCTCAATTAATTGCTTTGAGAAGCTGGCGAATGACTTCACATCGTACTTCGACGCCAAAGTTGCTCGGCTGGAAGGTCCCCACCGCATGATAAAAATCAGGCAGGGAAAGGACGAGCCCGATGAAGACTACATCGACCGGGTGGACGAAATAATCCTTACCGGAGAGCCTATTAGCGACGAGCTCGCTCTCCACTTGGTCCTGGGGGGATTCCATGGCCGCTCGCCCATGTTCAGGCTCCTCACAAAGGATATCCCCCCGACCTACACGGTCTTCCGCGTCAGGACCACTGATTTCCTGGCCAGGCAGAGGATGATCTCCCTCTGCTTAGGCGAGGGATCTGCCGGGGAAGGGAAGGCGCCGTCCCCCATCCAGAAAAAGGCGGTCGCCAAGCCCAGAAAGGCGGTCGCAAAGCCGCCTGGGGAGTTCAAAGCCTTCGAGGATGTGGAAGTTTACCTCCTCCGCAACCTCAATCTATCTCCGGCCCACATCTTTAATGCCATCAAGTGCCGCGAATGGCTCAACAAACCAAAGCCGATAAGGGACAACAGTCACCTAGACCGCAGCAAATTTTGTGCCTACCACAAAAGTCCCGGCCATAACACCAGCCAATGTCGCGACCTTCCCAGACAACTCTGGATATTGTTTGAGGAAGGCAAATTGGATAACTTGGTCACCAGGCCAGAGCCCCGATCAGAGAGGGCCGGAGGGCGCGAGCGCCGACCAAACGATGGGATCCCTCCTAATCCGATCGCAAGAATCGAGCAGAACGAGCCAGAGTACTTCGATGAATCGATCCCTCCGATCAACCCTGGCGGCCGGATTAACATGCTTCAAGCGGGAGGCGGAAACCTTGGAGGCCTTTCCCCGGTTTCCACTCTGTCAAATAGAAAGAGGAAGGCCGAACTCAGGGCATTCGCCGGGGTCCATGTTGTGGCCCCACCGGAGCCGACCATCTCCAAAGACGCGCTCATCACCTTCTCCAACAAGGATAGAGAGGGGGTGCAGTGCCCCAAAGAGGATGCATTGGTGATCTCTGCATGTATCCTTGGGAAGATGGTCGATCGCGTGTTGGTCGACAACGGGAGCTTCTGCAATATAATATTCAAATCTGCTCTCGACCAGCTCGGCAACTTGACCAAGTTCATCAAGCCGTTCGACACCTTGCTCCAAGGTTTTGGCGACAGTACAGTCCAAGCCTACGAAAGGATCAAGCTCTCTGTCGAGCTAATATGCTTTTACGATACCAAGGTTAGGATTACTAGGAACCTAAATTTTGTAATCATAGATAGGCCCAACATCTATAATGGGTTCCTAGGTCGTCCATTTCTAGAGACCTTTGAGGAGGTCGCTTCATCTTTCTTTTACTGTATCAAATTCCCCACTGCCGATGGGATGGTCGGTACTGTAAAAGGAGATCAGCTAATGGCAAAGAAATGTTTGAATTACTCCTATGTCGTAACTTCTTTCAATACTTCCCATGCTATTTGTAACATCGAGTCGATCGACGATCAACCGATGGAGATCGACGAGCCAAGCACATCGTACCAACCCGACTCAGAGGACGCCATCTCACAACGATTGATGGACGACATCGATCCAAGGATCGGTTTCGAGCCAAGCCTCGACATCGATCCCAGGATCGAGTCCGGAAATTGTTCCAAACGAGAGGCGACCGTCCCCATCGAAGAGTTGGAAAGCGTAACGATAGATCCGACTCGCCCGGAGCGGGAAATACAGATCGGTACAAGCGTCGACCTCGAATTAAAGGAGGATCTGATCAATTTACTACGTAAGAACATCGGAGTCTTTGCCTGGTCGCATCAAGATATGGTCGGCATAAGTCCTGAACACGCTTGCTACTATCTAAAGATCGACCCAGCAAGGAAGCCCGTTCACCAGAAACGTAGGAAATTTGGTCCTGAGAAGTACGCAGCACTCAACATAGAAGTCAAGAAGCTACTCGATAACAAACTAATCGGAGTAGCTACAGACGAACCACAGTGGGTAGCTAATGCCGTGCTCGTCAAAAAGCCGAACAGCTCCTGGAGGTTATGCATCGACTTCACCGACCTCAACGCGGCATGCCCAAAATACCACTTTCCCATGCCCCATATTGATCACTTGGTTGATAGCACAACAGGCTGCGAAATGATGTCATTCATGGATACCTTCGCCGGATACCATCAAATCCCAATGGCGGAGAAAGACATAAAAAACACATCCTTCCACACGGAAAAAGACATATACTTTTGGGTCCAAATGCCGTTCGGCTTGAAGAACGCAGGGGCAACCTACCAGCGATTAGTCAATGGGATGTTCACCAATCAGATCGGCAAGACCATGGAGGTCTACATTGACGACATCGTGGTCAAAAGCCTCAAGAAGGAAGACCACCTCAACGACTTCGCTGAGACGTTCGCCATCCTCGAGAAGTTTAACATGAAACTGAACCCCAAGAAGTGCAACTTCGGGGTGAGCTCCGGAAAATTCCTGGGGCATATCGTGAGCCAAAGGGGGATCGAGGCGAACCCCACCAAGATTCAGGCGATCCTCGACATGCAGGAGCCACGGAATGTCAAGCAAGTGCAACGCCTCACATGTTGTTTGGCTGCCCTCAACCGCTTCATATCTCGGCTCAGGGATAAAAGCAAGCCTTTCTTCGCGACCATAAAGAACAAGAAGTTCACATGTACAAAGGAGAGTCAAATAGCGTTCGCCAAAATCAAGGAGTACCTATCTAACCCCCAGATCTTGGCAAAGCCGATCCCCGACGAAAAACTATTCCCTTACCTGGCGGCCTCAGAGGTCGCACTGAGTGCCGTTTTGGTGAGGGCGGAGGGGCAAGTCCACTTGCCGATCTACTTCGTTAGTCAAGCGCTCCACGACGCGGAAACGCGATACACACCTCTAGAGAAGATCGCCTACGCTCTAGTCATGAGTGTTCGCAAGCTAAGAGCCTACTTCTTCGAACATCAAGTGGAGGTTCTGACAACTCTACCTCTAAGGAAAGTTCTACACCGACCGGACACCAACGGGAGACTCCTCAAGTGGTCACTGGAGATCGCCCAATAGGGTATCACCTACGCTCCCCGCACGGCGATCAAAGGCCAGGCTCTGGCGGACTTCGTGGTGGAATTAACATTCCCTCACAGTCCATCCCAGGTCGGTCGCCCTGCTTGGAACCTGTACGTGGATGGATCAGCGACCAACTCGCGAGCAGGGGCAGGGATTGTCCTCATTAGCCCCGACGGCCAAATTTTCACAAATGCCGTGCATTTCGGGTTTCGTGCGACCAACAATGAAGCCGAATACGAAGCCTTGGTAGGCGGGCTCAATCTAGCCCTCGCCCTAGATGTTTGTCGCCTCCATATCTTCATGGACTCCCTCTTGGTCGTGAACCAAGTCAAAGGAGAATATGAGGCGCGCGGCGAACAGATGGTCAAATACCAAGAGCTGGTCGCCGAAATGTGCACAAAATTTGAGGAAGTGCTAATCGAACAAGTCCCGAGAGAGCACAACTCCCAGGCCGATGCCCTATCCAAGCTAGCGTCGTCAGATGGGGCAGCCGACTTCTCTAATATCCAAATTACAAAATCAGCAAGGCCGGCGATCGACAGAAACCTGGTCCACAGTCGCCGTTTCCGAGGAGAACTGGATGACTCCGTTCATCAAATACTTAAAAGATGGAACGGTCCCTAACGACCGTATCAAAGCTCGCCAACTCCAGCTCCGTGCGACCATATACACCCTATTGGACGACTGGCTTTACAAGCGAGCTTTCAGCCTTCCCCTCCTCAAGTGTATTACACCAGAGGAAGGTCGGCTCGTTTTAGCCGAAATCCATGACGGGATCTGTGTAAACCATGCTGGCGGACGAGCTCTCATCCATAAGACAACCAGGCAAGGTTTTTTCTGGCCGTCACTTCAGAAGGATGCGATCGCCTATGCCAGATCGTGTCATAGGTGTCAAGTAATGGGACCAAACATCAAACTCTCCCCCGAGCAACTCACTTCAATGTACAGCCCGTGGCCTTTCGCCCAATGGGGCATCGACCTTATAGGTCCCTTGTCGACGGCGCCAGGGGGATGTAAGTTTGCCATCGTAGGGGTCGACTATTTTACCAAATGGGATGAGGCCGAACCGCTAAACAAGATCGGCCAAGAGCAAGTAATCAAGTTCATCTGGAAAAACATCATATGTCGATTAGGTCTACCCGAGGCCATCATCTCCGACAACGGAAAGCAGTTCGACGGCTTAGAAGTCATGCAATTCTGCGAGAAGTGGGGAATCAAGAGATTGTTCTCAGCCCCCTACCACCCTCAGACGAACGGACAGGTAGAAGCCGTGAACAAAATCCTCAAACACACGATTAAAGCACGACTAGGGTCTAGGTAAGGACGATGGGCGAACGAACTCCCAGACCCACACAGGTGTTTTTGGCTCGAACTGGGAAGGCCCCTTCAGGATATCTAAATGGCTAATTAAGGGAGCCTACGAACTTGAACACCCTGATGGTACTCCGGATCAATATCCCTGGAACGCCGTACACCTGAAGAAGTACTACCAGTGAAAATTTTGTATTCAGTTTCAACTACCCAGTGTACAAAGAATATAATGAGATTTCTTCCTATCCCATCTATTCTAGCGATCGCCCCACCAGGCATATCGTATACCGTCAAGGATCGTCGTTCGAACGTGGCGATCCGAGATAGAAACAATGCAGTCATGGTCCTGGAAGTCGATGGAAGCGACAACTTCGCCCATGCAAGGTTTCTTTGGGCTAAGATCGCCCGCCCTTCGTTTAAATACGAGGCCGGCATAGCCGAAGGACCCTCCAAACTAATCTGCGGACACGTTCGCATGCCCTCAAGGTACATCATCTAACATGATGTACCCGGACAAGGCGGCGCGTCCCTACCCCTTCACAATGTATACCGTCGAGGGTCGCCATCTAACATGCCGACCTGAGGTACAAAAGTGCTAACAAAGCCGCGGACGTGGAGTCGAATAAACCGACGACGCCCCGTGCAAGGACTACTCCAGACCAAGACCGCCCACCTTTTGTTTAAACACAAAGCGGGCGCAGCCTAACGGAGGACCCTCACAATAAAGTGAGTTGCGGGAATATCCCTCGCACACAAAGACACGGTTGTGGAGGTCGGTCCATCGAACTCCGCGACTGTGCACGGTTCCTCACAATCGGAAAAACTGAAGATAGCTCACCAGACATACTATTTTTGTTCCCTTACTTACAATAAGTAAACAAAAACAAGGGGGCAAAGGAGGCAAGCTAATCCTAAATTCGGAAAGAAGGAACCATACTCGATCGGCTTCGTTCAAACACACGCAGGACGATCGGAATTGTTCAACAATATTTACAAGTAAGAATTTCCAAAACATGTCGATACATTCAAACATTCAAACAATCGGTCGGATGAACAAGACATCGGAAGCAATCATACACATACTTGAAAAAATTCGCATGCAAACATTCAAAGGCGATCGGACGTGTAAAGACACAGATGCAAAAAGGAGTATTTTATTCATTATCAAGGAGATCGTACAATACAAAGCCCGAAGGCAATACAAAGAAAGAGCAAAAATTACAAGTGAAAGAAAACAAAGAAGTCACTCAGGGTCCCTCCGACTAGTCTTCGCCCCCAGGAGGCGGATCGGCATGCGCTCCCCCTTCGGCCTCAGGGTGAATGAGTTTATTCGGAAAAAGGATACCAACTCAGGTCGATCCCCAAGTCGACGAGGTCAAGGATCGGCAGGGAAAACTCTGGATGCAAAGGGTGCTCGAGTGCATAGGCCTTAAAGCTCTCCATCAAAGGACCGATCTCGATCCCTACCTTTTTGGCGGCTCGGGCAGTGTCGGCGTAGGCCACATAATAGGCGAACTCGCCGACGAGTGCCACATTGAGGTAGGGATCGGTCTCGATCGCCTTTAGCTGCCCTCTCAGCTCAGTGATCGTCTTCTTAGCTTCTGCCAGTTCGACCACCTTAGCGGCCGTTTCCCCCTTAGCCTTCTCCAGCTCTCCCTTCGCCGCCTCCAGCTCGCGGTTAAGCCGGTCCACCATCGCCTTCAGCCCGGCCGCCTCCTCCTGCGAGGCCACGTGCATCCGGCGAGCCTCCTTCTCCTGGTCGCGGAACCGATCGGCCACTTCCTTGGAGTGGCTCAGCTCCTGCTTCATCCGATCGGTTTCCTGTTTAGCTCGTTTGGCCGTCTCTATGTACTCCTTCTCCATAGCCTGGATCCGGTTAGCAAATTCAACGTTTTTGTTCCGGGCGGCCTCGAGGTCGCTATGGAGACGAGCATTAGAGGGTCGCCCCTCGTAATCCCTTGCAGCTTGGACGGCCAGCGTCGCCGTCTGGAGAGCCAGGGCAAGGGTCGCCTGCATGGCATCTCCAGATCGCCGACGAGCGATCGCATCGAGATCAGTCTTCCAAGCCTTGGGCAGAGAGGTTATGGCCTTCTGGACGTAAGTAGGGACGTCAAGGGACTTCTGTGGAGACTTACTTGCCAGGAAATCCAGCACCATCGGCGAGACGTCCGGATCAGCAAGACGGACCCTGCAACACAAACAAAAGAGACAAAGGAGTTAGAAGATACCTAACTAAATTTTCCGACTCGGAAAGATCAACCCGATCTTACTTGTTGACCAGTTCGGGATCGCGGCCAAAATATGGCTTGCCCCGAGAAGTTTCAGCTTCGGCGATCGCCACTTTTTTCAAAAGGCCGGCCGATGACCTGGAGCCGGACGCCGAGGGCCTGGAGCCAGATCCCTCCACCATCGGAACAGCGGAGATAGAAGCCGTGGGAAACGGCGGCTCCAAAATAGACACGTCCGCCTCAGTAGTAGGCGGGGATTCCTCCGGCCTCCACCTCTTGCGGTTGCGCTGGAGTTGCTCTTCTTCCTGAATTTCCGGCTCGGCAACCGGCACCACAGCGGGCCTCACCGCAGGGACGGGGCGAGACGTCGACACAGGAACGCGACCCGTCTTCTTACCCAGGTGAAGACGACCGATGAGACCAGGGTTAGACATGGCAATCTCCTGCGGTGGCTCGGCGAAGCGGGGAAAATGAATCTCTGCCAAAAGAACAAATTCAGACAAGTTAAACACCTCTGTCTATCAGACGATCGTCAAGCAAGGAAGAAGTATAATTTATACCTGGAACTTTCAGATGACGAGGGAAGCGGAACAATCGTGCCCCCAACCGATGAAGTTCGTGACCGAGTGAGCGAACGTCTATGTAAGAGTCCGGAAAAGCGCGAATTCGCTCCCAGACGATCAAGAAATCAAAGGGAAGATCGCCGATCGCTGGAACAAGGGGTCCTGCAAAAAGGAAACAAAATTAGATCAGTCCAAGACATGTCCGATCAAAGGGAGAGTTAAAACCCTTACTCGGATTCCTCTCCTGAAAATTGGTGGGAATCTCCAACTCTTCCTCCGGCCTATCACTCGACGCCGATCGCCAAGCTTCGCCGACCCAGAATCATTTTGCCAGGTCACCCCGGGTCTTGTTCGGCACACCTAGGACCACTCTTCCCATTCGACCTTGAATGTGATTACCGCTGATCGACCCTTTCTGCGCAGCCAGTTTGAAGAGATAGTTCATCTCCATCGTAGAAAGGAGACGGAACAACCGATGACCGCCGAAAAGTGTCAGAGTACAGATGATCTGTAGCCAGGCATTCGGCGTCAGTTGGAGCGGTGCCAAATTCCAGGCATTCAACAAAAAGGATACGGTGAACGGAAAGGGGAACCGCAGGCCGGCCTCCATAATCATCTCATTCACGGCGACCAGACCCTCGGGGGGTTGATCGGCACGCTCGTTTTCCGAAGGCACGTACAATGAAACATCAGAAGGAATGTGATATTTCGCCCTCCAGCGTCTCAAGTCCTTTCGGGTCGCCGAACTCCGGATATGACCAAGAGTCCACTGAGATGGGTCGGCGGCCCGAAACGCCGTCCGCGTCACATGTTCGTAGGGATGAGCAGCGGAGTAAGCTTCGAAATCAAATTCTAGACAGGGTCCGGCGATCCCCTCCATAAGCTTGGCGAAAGTCGTATAGGCAGGACCAAACACGCTATCCCGTTCCCAGGACAGCCGCACCAGTTCATCTTCATCCACCGGCGAGCCCTCCTGCTCCGCCGCCGCCTCCGTTCTCGCCACATCGGCCTCGTTGAAGAGCTCCTCGAGTTCCGCGGGCGCAATCCCCATACGAATGGCCTCAACGTCCGTTTCCATGTGAAGTCCCATGGGAATCTCCTCCCAGTCAGGCGAAGCCGCGGCGGTGGAGGTGCTTCCAGTCTCGAAGGTCTTAGATCCTCCAAACATATTATAAAAAGTAAAGGGAGAAAGAAGATTGGTTTTCTTACCTAACAAAAGAAGACGATCGGCATATGGAGCTTCGGGAATTTCTGTAGAGTCTCAGCTTGAAGGCAAGGGTGCGTGAAGAGTAGAAATGAAGTAGCCCTAGCCCCATTTATAGGCGGGAGCAGGGGCCTCCATGCAAATAGGCGAAATTCCGAGGGCTGGAGTGCAACCGTCGGGGGGGACACATTAAATGCAGCCCTCGAATCCCGCGTATGCGTCTTTTCGAGGGCACGCCAGGTGACAAGTTAGACAAACCATCGGACTCCCCCAATGGTGACGCGACGCGTGTCCTTGCAACGTTTCGAGAGCCCGCCTTCATTTCCCGCTGTTCCCAGCGCAAAAGGAGATCGTACAAATTTGAAATCAGATCGTCTGATCGTCTAAACATTGGCGATCGCCAACAGTGCTACCTCACCCCGAGTTTTCAACATCGAAGCGAGCTGGGGGGCAATTGTTGTGCGGTGATTAATATGCCTCGAAGGCGATCGGCACAACGATCAGAGAGTCTACCATAGAAGACATACTCTGGGCAAGCACCCAGCAGTCGGTATCCCTGGCAATCGTCTTTTAGTATCTGGCGATCGTCTTTTGGTATCTGGAGATCGTCTTATGGTATCTGGCAATCGTCTATGATGTTCAACCAGAGGCGATCGTCTCGAGCTACGTATTAATCCAACATCCATCAAAGTCATCGAAGATCGAATCTTGAACGGTGACCCACATGCAGATACGCAAAAGGCGCCGACAGATAAGACCTTTGACCCCAGCCTGTCACCTACCTCACCTACCGACAGGGCCGCCGAAAGGTACAAAGTGGGTCCTCCCCGGACAGCGACTCAGAACGCGTGCAGGCTTCCCATTGGCTCGCACAGCTAGCCACCAGCAATAGCCCCAGACTTTAAGGGAACAGCCCCACGTGACGGGACGATCGGCCATTTTATTATAATATAGAAAACGACGGTCGCCCGCGATCGCCGGAGAGGTGCCAGCAACCTTGTCTCCTATAAATAGGAGGCTCATAACATGGCAGCAAGGATCAGAGGAATTCATCGTCAATACAGTGCAAAAAACATATGGAGAGAGAGAATAAAAGACTCATCTGGAAACTACTTACACATTCATAGTGATATTCACACAGACATATAATACATCCCAAGCAAGAACTCCCAGATCTTCATATCTGGTTCTTCCGGCAATCTACGCGCTCTACAGCTTAGATAACTAGAAGTCTTAACACTCATTGTAATAGATTCTAACATTAATATTTGTACTCCACAGTATATTTATTAATAACATATCGCGAGAGCATTCAAGCTCGGGATTAACAACCCCGGCAAACCTTGTGTTATTTATTTTCCTGCGGAAGTGTTCTCGCATTTGTTTGTTACTCGATCATTCCAGCAATACTATCTCCGGATAATATTTTGGGTAACAACAAGAGCCACAATGATTGACTCAATATGCTCGATATTTTGGGCAATATATTATTTATATAATAATTAATATTATAGCTAGAAATTGTGCCCCGACCAGTCGGGTTGATCATGTCCCTTGAGGCACTCGAAAGGATTATTATATTAAACCCTACAGATGGAATTAATTTTCCGATATAATAGTGAAAGTGGAGTGGTATACTCATGTATAACACATTAATTAATTAAAAGCTGTCAGAAGCTTAAATTAATTAATAGACATGGAATATCTTAATAAATGATCGAGGTTTCGTTGAACCATTGAGTTTGATTGGTTGGTCATCTCGGTTGTTGATTGTTATCGAACGTATCGTTGATTGATCATTGCGTTAGGTTGCGTTAAGTGATCGTTGATGATCAACCGTCATGCTGCGAATGGAATTAAAGAATGCATGGATCGCCTTGGTCGGAGCTGCGGAGCTTGTAGATGAAGACGACGGGATTGGTAACAACTTCATCGTATCGGTATCAAGGCAAGTTTTGCTTGCTCAGTTCATAATGTTTAATAAATGATTTCCTTTTCATTTCATTTATGATTCATATAGCAATGGTGTCATGGAATATGAATTGTCGGGATGATGGTATGTATATTATGCTTGGACTAAAGTAAATCATAATGTATATGATTTTAAAGATGTCTAGTGGAAACGGAGATGTGAATTATATTCGGTCTATTGTGTGAGAGATTAGATATCAAGGTTAGTTATCACGTCGACATTGAACTCGAGATGGTGGTTTGGTATTAGTTATGGACTGTACTTCATTTTGGATTATTCGGATAACCATGTATTCGTTCAGCGATGTTGATCGTGGAAAGGTTAGCATCTCCAACTCGAGGAAAATTAATATTGCTAGATTATAATAATCATCTTGTTGCATTATTGCATGTGTGTGTTGATATTTCATGTGGTGAGTGTGCATTGTTTGTTACGTTTTGTGATGTGCTCTTTCTTTGAGATGTAATCTATTGGGCCAATGTGTTAGGGGATAAGACCTAAATGGCCTGAGTAGATGCTTCCGTGACCCTTGGCTGCTGCCTTGGGAGTTTATGTGATATTGTCCGGAGTATTCCTGAGTAGATGCTTCTGTGACCTTCGGCTATTGCGTTGGGAGTTTATGTGCTATTGTCATATGCATTGTTGAGCATGTTGTGAACTGTTGTTTGACGGAATACGACATTATGGTCGTGTCGGTCTTTCATGATCACGTTATTGTTGCCCTCTTGGAAAATCTTCTGATACTTGTTGGATATGCGTTTCTTCGAGATTTGTTGTCATGTTGTATTGTGGCATATCTGGAGTCAGATACGTTATGATCATTCATGTTTAGGATTTTCGGGACGGGAACGTGTAGCATATGTTGGTTTCGACCTCATATCGAACCGTGCACACGAGATGTACTTCGTGAGGATGATTAGGTACGAGACCAGACGTGTATTGATCAATGCCTGTTGCTGGCTTGTACACGGACACCTGTCCGGATCGAGCATGTCGTGACGTCCATCTTGAGTCTTGTTGATTGGTCGTTCACAGTCCATGTATAATCGTATCTGTTCGGAATTTGGGTTGTCTTTGTAATCCTGTATATATGATTTGTATATGGTCGACGATTTTATTCTCTCGTGTATCTGTCCCCGTTGATCCTTTTCTGATCTCGTTTGGAGTTACCATATCGATGGTCAACTCATTTGTTATTGATCCTTTATTAATCTCGTATGGAGTTTCCCCTATCATTGGTAATCTCATTCGTTATTGATCCTTATTGATTCCCTATAGGAGTTTTCCTAACCATTGGTATTCTTGGTTATTGGTCCTTATTGATCTTGTTGGAGTTACCGTATCGTTGGTATACCCGGTTGTTGGTCCTTATTGATCTTGTTAGAGTTACTGTGTCGTCGGTATTCTCGGTTGTTGACCCTTTGTTGATCTTATTGGAGTTTATCGTACCGTTGGTTTTTCTGGTTGTCGATTCTTTATTGTTCTCGTTGGAGTTACCGTATTGTTGGCATTCCCGGTGGTTGATCCTTTGTCGATCTTGTGTGGAGTTACCATGTCATTGATATTCCATTTGATGCATTGGTTGTTTATAATTATTGATTGTGTGAACATTCATGTTTTGCATTGATATCCGGGACTTGCCATTGTCTTGGGACAGTTGGTTTACAGATGTGCCATGTGATATCGATTTTATCAGGATTGGGACCCGATTGTGCGATCCAGCGGACAGAGTCAGACTTGACCAGATTATTCTATATTGGGGATATGTTTGAGAATCTTGGTATCGTTTCGGATAGAGTATAGATGGTTACTTTTGAATTCATTCATCACTTAAGGACACGAGACGTGGGTTATGGTAAGGATTGATTTGTTATGGATTGTGACGGGTTGGTAAGGTTATTTCGGTAAGATTACGTGGGGAATGTTTTTACTCTGTAAATTACATTGATACGTAATTGTTTATGTGATGTGATCGTTATCATTGTTGAGTATTATGGCTGACCCCGTCGTGGGCTTTATCTTTTAGGTATTCGGAGTTCGAGCTAGTAGCGGTCGTGGAGGGATGAGCTTTCCGGTGATACTGGCTATGGCGTGGTTATTGGGATTCGAGTGTTCTTTCTGGTTTTTATAATTCCGCTGCAAATGTATTTAATTATGTCTCTATTCACTGCGTGTGAAATTTTATAATGGCTTTTAGTATTTTTCCAATTCGTGTTTACTTTCTAAATGCCCTTTTTGGCGTCTTTGCCTTGTGCTTTCAAACGGTATTTTCTGACGGTAATTAGGAACAATGTTTTGAAAAATATTTGAGTATTTAAAACACTACTGTCATTGGCCTTTTGGTATTTTTAAACGTTTACGAAAATGATTCTAGCCTTGTGGGTTCCAATGTGGGGGCCCCGACGCTGTAATATTCCCGGTCGGTTTTGGGGTGTTACAGAATGGTATCAGAGCTTGGGTTTCGTAAAACCCAGGCATGTGTGTTATGTGGCTCTACCGGTGCGGTAGTAGCGTGACTTTTGAAAATGATTTTCTGACTTTCGAGTCGAACCAATTTTTGGAGGTTCCGAAATTTTTGAAATATTTTCAAGTTGCCATTTGTTATGTTGGTGTGTGTTGGCATTGTGCCGAGATTTTGTATGGGAGTCGTATGCTAGTATCACGGAAGATCATCGACTTCACGGACCTGTAAGTATGTTCTTCCAGTTATTCGGTCTGAGGATGATTATTTGAGTATGGTGGTATGATTTTAAGATATTCCGGGATTGAGATATTGATATGACAGGTGTTGAGTTTCGAGGACGGAACTTATTTAAGTGGGTAGATATGTAATATCCTAGAATTTCGCTATGAATTTTTCGCATTATTTTATCTGAGCTGTACTGTACAGAGTGGGACCGATATAGTATGGATAAATAATTTTGGGAACTGTGACAGTCGTGCCAGTATTTCTATCGAGGTTACTTTAATTCTAGGATATTACATGCTTGTTATGTTTTTGGATGTCAGATATACTGTAGGGGTATTTGTAAATTGTCGTACTTGGTTGACATTTGTATTTGAGAATATCGTGCATCAGATGTATCGTATGAGAATGATATTGGGACGAACATATGTAATCAGTATGTGCGTAGACGTATCTAGTATGTCGAGACGGACAGGAACAGTTGGATTTTAGCCAAGTATAGAAGGTCATTACGTACGCTAGCTTTAAAGACTTGCGTACGCTAAATTCTACGATTTACGTACGTTATGCATAAGGCACTACATACGTAACAAGAGGAATCAGACAGGTCCGAGCTGTGGTCGGCAGGTGGGGCCCTGTGTCGGTAGCTTTCGGCGCGGATGTGGACAGGTAAGTTAACGGATGGGTTTACGTACGCTATACATGGTGGATTACGTACGTAATACGAGTATATTTCTATAGCAAGTAAACGTATGTATTACGTACGCAATGGATTAAGTGTTACATACGTTAGGAGGCAGCTGGCCGAGTCATGGCTGAGGACTCGCTGGATGGCCGATCACAGTCGGCAGTGACTCACAGGGATGGTTGATCACGGTCGGCAGTGACTCACTGGGCATAAGGACTGTCCGATAACGGCCGTAAGGTTGCGGCCGGGTACGGCCGTAAGGGCTTATTATGTTCGTAAGGCTATGCCGGTAACGGTCGTAAGGGTGTCGGCCAAACTGGGCAGTAGGGTAGCCATGGCCGGTTACGGCCGTAAGGAACCAACATGTCCCGGCTATTTAAAGGCCTGGACAGGGTCACTTGGCATTTTCACCATTTTTCTTCGTTCTTTTCGCGATTCTTCATCTGAGATTGATGGATTTGAGTGGGAACATCATAGAGCAACATATTTTGGAAGTTGGATTCGTGTTTAACATCTTCTTCCGCCCGAATCGAAGGTAAGAACACCTAAACTCTTGGTTTTGGAAATTTTTGGAGTTTCTTGGTGTTTTGGCCGATTTGATTCATTTTAATCCAGATTATTGATGGAACTTTGTTGTATTCTCGGAATCATTCATTACTCTTGAAGTTTTATGGAATAAATTCGAGTATTTCTTCGTTAAACGAATGAATTGGACTATGCACCTTAAGTGTTCGATAAAATGCCTCAATGAGTAGAACTTGGGAAATTCTACACGTTTTCGTATGAATGGTGATTGAATTGATATTGTTCTGATGATTCTTGGTAATTATGGGAATTTTGTTAAGGGAAGATAATGAATTGATGATCAAATGCCTTGATTACGTTGTTATGATTATGAAATCGTAGTATTCTCGATGTTCTTGGTGGTTTGTTGCGATTCATGATGTTATGAGAAGTATATATTGAAGAGCATGATTATATACACCTTGAATTGTGAATAAGGATTGTTTAGATGTTAGAACACATCAAATTATGTCGTATTGGAGATTTTGAATGTGATCTCGGAATTAGTTGTGTTCTTAAGGAACTCTTAGATTATATGAATTGATGAACATGTTTAAGAGGTGTTGGTCTTTTGGAAGTGGGAGGACATATCAGTGGACTTTATGACTAGTGTGCCGAGAACCAAGATAGGAATGAACATGATTTGGGTGATAGTTGATCGTCTAACCAAATCGGATCATTTTCTAGGCATTAAGGACACTTGGGGACCTGAGAGGTTAGCACGAGTATTTATTTCAGAGATAGTTCGATTGCATGGTACGCCGAAGACCATTATTTCTGATCGAGAGGGCCATTTTGTGTCTCATTTTGGAAAGCAGTTCATAAGGCCTTAGGGACCGAATTGAACTTCAGCACAGCTTATCACCCGCAGACAGACGGATAATCCGAGAGGACTATTCAAACGGTGGAAGACATGCTAAGGGCCTGTGCCTTAGGTTGGTCAAATGATTGGGAAATTCATCTGCCGTTGTTTGAATTCACCTATAACAATAGATGGCATGTTTCCATTAAGATGGCACCGTTTGAGGACTTATATGGGAGGAGATGCAGATCGCCCCTATGTTGGGACGATTCATCAGACTTGATCGGAACGGAACCAGAATTGATTATTCAGACACGAGAAAAGATTAGCCTTGATTCGCGAAAGGCTGTTGACCGCCCAGAGTCGACAGAAATCTTATGCAGATGTATGTCATCGTCCATTAGAGTTCAGTATTGGAGATCACGTACTTTTAAAAGTTTCTCCTACTCGGGGAATCTTTCGTTTTGGGAGAAAAGGAAAGCTGAGTCCAAGATACATCAGACCATTCGAGATCCTCGAGATAGTTGGAGAGTTGGCATACAGATTGGCATTACCGCCGTCACTAAGCCATATTCATAACGTGTTCCATGTATCCCAGTTATGGAGATATATATCGGATCCTAGTCATGTCATTGATTTCGGCGAGATCGAAGTCGCTCAGGATGGAACGTTTGAGGAAAGACCGGTCAGGATACTCGAGAGTCGAGTTAAGCAGTTGAGGAACAAACCAATCGCTTTGGTCAAAGTTCAATGGTCACGCCACGGAGTGGAAGAAGCCACTTGGGAAACAGAAGATAGCATGAAGTCCAGATATCCAGAGTTATTTTCGTCTTGAGTTTCGGGATGAAACTCCTTTTTAGTAGGAGAGTATGTAATATCCGAATTTATTATTGAGTATTTCATTTGTATTTGAGCCATGTATTATTCGGAATCCTGATATCGATAATTGGAGTATGATATTTCTCATATTTGTATTTTTGTACATGAGTATAGCAACATGCAAATTTTCTCATGCAAACTCGTGATAACGTACGCTAAGAATGTAGCTTAACGTGCATTATCGGCTAAAACTAGCACACGCTACGAATGAAGAATTGCGTGTGTTAGGCAGTCAATTATGGAGGTAGGTGGCTAGCACATGCGCCAGCCGGACATGGGTTCGTATAAGATTCCCGCGGGTGAACCTGGACAGTTTTCGAGTCAACGCTAATTAGCGTGCGCTAAGGATAGTAAGATAGCGTGCGCTAATCAGCTAACATTCAGAAACGTTATATAAGAGACAGCACCCTTATTTCATTTGGTTTACGTTTCCTTCACTTGTTCTTTGTTCCTTGGAAGTCCAGAGAGCCTTTACTACTCCTTTAACACATGCAAACCCTCCTTACATGATCATTGAAGATTGGAGAGTACTTACACTTGATCATTGAAGAAGAAACTCAATTGGAAGTGCCACACAAGCAACCGGGGTTGAATTTTATCTATTGTATCAGTGTTTTCTTCATATGTTAATACTATCTCCTACCTTGGATTCGTGTTATTAAGGATATGAGGATTATGCTATCAAGATATTGAGTTCCATTGGTGAATTATCCAAACAACATCATGTTTATAAGTTGGAATGTTTATACTTAAGATATCATTGTTGGAAAACATCATGACTAGCATCTTACCACGTCGAATGATGAGAGAAATATTCTGAGATTGATTATCCGTATTGATGATGTTACCTTATTGATCGTAGAAGTAAAGTTGTTATCACTTTTGTTAAATGGACTTAGGAAAGAATCATAGAAGATTTGCATCCTTTCTCATAAGTTGGAATTGTTAGTTCATCTTCATGGTTAAATCAGGATATAATGATGATTTGGAATCTAGTGCATCGACCTTAAGAACACCAAACTTCGCATGAGAATTGTAATTAAGATGGAATATGGTGTTGTGATGATTATACGTATCCTTATGTCTCGAATATGTTTGAATCCGTGAGAACATTCATCATAAGATGAACATAATATGTATGAATATAACATACATTAATCACTAAAGATTTCATAAGCTTCATCACAGTTTAAACAATCGTCTTCCCAGGAGAAGAACTGTCATACATGTTTAGCGTGCGCTAAGCTTTATAGTTAGCGTGCGCTATCGGGCATAGTTAATGTATGCTACGCTTAGAACGTAACGTGCGTTATATCATCAGACGAGTCAAGTCGACTGATCAGAGAGGAACTGTCAATACATAGTTAGTGTATGCTAAGACCTTGTTGTTTACGTACGCTAACGAAGTAGGCTTAACGTACGCTACCAAAGGTACATAACGTACGTTAAGCAAGTCAGACAGGTTACATTTTATGAACTTCCAACCGTAATTTGGATTGTTATATGTTCGTATGACTTGAGATGAATTCTATATTATTTCTTTTGTTAAGGTTCGAGCTTAGCAACATGATTGATCGAAAGGGACGACCATCGAGTGTTTTGATATTCGTGGAAGCTTTATTCTTGTCATCAAACCGAGGCAAGTACTTTAATTGGAATTGTTTATGTTATGTCAGTCATATTGTGATTGTATTATGTACATGTGTTGTGATTAAATGTCCACCATGCGTTGATCCGACGGGAATCATCATGGGAATCTATAGCTGTGTGCGCTGGATCGTTGGACAGGTAGTTCCAACATGCATTGGTCTGACGGGATCATTATGGGAATCTATAGCTGTGTGCGCTGGATCGTTGGAATACCATCAGTATGTTGAGACTTTTATGATGTGATATGTGTTGTTGTTATTTCTCGTTGGAGAAACTTGTTATGATGATTGTTGATTACATCACTATTGTATGATTATTGTACTTGTACTAGCATCGTTGTGCTAACCCCTTCGGGGTGAACATTTGTTTATGTTCAGGATCCAGGAGAGCGGGGAAACAACCACTGGAGCTGCATGACGACGAGGGTGCAGAGTGATGTTCCGGCCGGGTTTATCGTCTGTTGTTGGTTATTTTAATAAGTACTCGAGTACGTCGTAATTTGTGATGTTTGGATTTCGGTGATGTACTAATATTCTTCATTTGGATATTTGTATTCTCGGTATTGAACCAGAACTGTCGTATTTTATTTCAGTGATTTCATGATTTAGTATCTGTTATTGTCTTTTCATTTATTCAGCCTTGTAAATTCTTATGTAAAGGATTTACGGCGCTGTAATATTCCTGAATATATCGGGGGTGTTACACCTAAGACATAAGTAACACAACCTGAACAAATTATATCATATACCCATGCAGGGGTCAATATACAGTAGCGAAAATGGGATACAACTCAACAATATAAAGAATTCTGACTCCTGATTGATTAGTATCGTAGCTTGTCAACTTCCATGCCATCCCTGTGATTGCTTCCTCGAACTAAGCATACCTGAAATGCATGAAACGCATTTCCCCCATTTAAGGGGTTAGCTATTCGAATTTTTTAGTACAAGTATCATAATCATACAAAATATACCAAAATATTAGTCATAGGTAAACAATGACAAATATTAAGAGAACTTACCGAGAGGTTTTAGTATTTAGAAAACAACTCAAGTCTTTTAAAAGCGAATCATCATCTCGGACATTTTAGAAAATGGAAAATCCTTTTAAGACTTTAGGTCCGAAGTAAAAAAAATATTTCAAAACATTAGGGTCTCAGCCCAGATCTCAATTCACATTAGAAGAGTTTTATAAAATGGAAAACCTTTTTGGGCCTCAAGTCCTTAGTTATAAACCATTTCAAGACATTAATTAGGTCTCAGCCCAAAGACATTTTGTGTAAAACTTCCTTTCGAAATACTTAACTTCAAAACAATCTAGTATTCCCGAATATCTTTTATTACATCACATAAATCATTGGGGGTTCATCAACCCAAAATAGTTTCATGTCACTCCGATGATTATCCGTGTTCCGTCCCCCCAAGATAGAAACTCTATACGCCCCCACCGGACATCCCAGGTGGAAAATCTCAACTCAACATTCATTTCCACAATAATTAATGGTTATCTGTGTTCCATCCCTCAAGGTACGAAACCCTATACGCCCGTTCGGACATCCCTAAATGGATAACCTCATCTTCGTGACCCGCCCCTCAAGGTACGAATTCCCATACACCCCGTCAGGTATCCCTGGGTGAACAATACAACCTTTCTCACTCATATGCATGATCCGATGATTATCCGTTCTGCCCCTCAAGGTACGAAATCCTATACGCCCCGTCGGACACCCCTAGGTGGATATCTCGGCTCAATAATCATTTTCCACTTATATACACAATTAACATCACAACAACCATCATGAATAGGATATGTTCAATTACACCAAGAAAAATACACAAACAACATCACGACAATCATTACAACAACACACCATCAACACAAAACGTCCAACGATCAACCAAAAATTAAAATAGACACCCAAGTATATGAGCGTACCAACTCAACAAATATCCATCAATCCCAACTCGGCACAATACACATCAAAAGCATAATAAACCAACTACATCATCACAATTAACATAATACCACAACAAGGAACGATCATATGCATCAGTCATAATTAGACACTAACAGCGACAATTCACATAATGCACAATCAACGAGAATGAGCAATTATCATCGATTCATTACTCAACTTCAATTCGCAAGATATAAGTCATATGGACAAGAATACTTGCCTCGGAATCACCATGCAAATATTCCGATGAACACGAGTCGATTGGAAAGCCCCGAAACTTACAACCTCCCCTGTTGTTACCCAAAATATTATTCAGAAGGGATTGCTGGAATGGATGAGTAACAAACAAAATGCGAGATCACGTCCGAGGGAAAGTAAATAACACAAGATTTGCCGGGGTTGTTAGTCCCGGGCTTGAATGCTCTCGCGAGATATTATTAATAAGAATACTTGGGAGTACAAATATTAATGTTAAAGTACAATTACAATGAGTGTAAAGACCCTAGTTGTCTAGCTCTTGAGTGTTGATGATTGCCGGAAGAACTAGAGTTGATGCTCTGTGAGTTCTTGTAACAACGATGGAGTGTTGTGTTAACTGCGAGAAATCGACTGTCTCTCACTGTGTGAATTAGCTGAACTCTCGTGTGGAAATAATTTCTGAACTTCTGAACCTTTTTCCAGTTGCTGGAGGTTTCCTATTTATAGGAGTGGAGGTAGCTGGGCAATCGCCTTTGCCGTATTATAATAAGCGGGTTGTTGTGTCGAGATTTACACATCTCAACTGGCGATCGGTACAGAGATCGAGCGACCGAGCCATAGTCGAATAGACCAAGGCAGGTTGGCTGATCGATGGTCCCAGGTCAAGTCCCGGCGCCGAGCGATCGACATCTAAGGCGATCGTCTCTTGGCACCTGGCGATCGACCCTAGTGCCCGGCCGATGATGACCGCCTCACGCCACGCAAAGCCAGCATGTCTAGTCGGCGAAGGATGAAGCTCGTACAGAGAACCATGTGCAGACCCGGAAAAGGTGCCGCATGACATGGATCATTGACCACAGCCTGTCACCAATCTCACCTACCGACAGACCCGCCGAAAGGTGTAAAGTGGGACCTCCCGTGACAGCAGCTCAAGACGCGTGCAGGCTCCCCATTGGACTACACAACTGGCTGCCAGCAGCAGCCGCGGACTTCAAGGCAGACAACCCATGTGCTTAAAGATGATTGCCCCTTATTATATTAGAAGAAAGGCGATCGCCCGTCAGAAAAGGGCATCTCAGCTCCTATAAATAGAAGGGTGCCTACACTTGGAAATCGCTCTGGATTTTGGCTTGGCTTTCACTCTTGGCAACGCTATACACTTCGGACATATTTCTCTCTCACTCTCAGCACCTCTTAATCCTAAGACGGTCGGCAGAAACGAGAACAAGAACTCAGATCAATTCTAGTTCTTCCGGCAAGCACTCAACAACTAGATAACTAGGATCTTTTACACTCATTGTAATCACATTCTTACATTAATATTTGTACTCAAACGTATTCTTATTAATAATATCTCGCGAGAGCATTCAAGCCCGGGCCTAACAAACCCGGCAAATCTTGTGTTATTTCCATTCCCACGGACGTGTTCTCGCACCTTATTTGTTGTCCATCCATTCCAGCAATATCTATCTCCAGATAATATATTGGGCAACAACAATTGGCGCTAGAAGAAGGGCGGCGCCTGAACCTTCATTTTTATTCCTACCGTCTCGAAGAACACTCACTATTCTCCGGGGCATATACTTGAAGAGACACTCACTGCTCTTCAAAGAAAGCTTTCAGAATCATGACTTCTGCCTCCACATCGAAGAAAGCCGCTGGTCGATCCGCGAACGCCTCATTCCATCTCAATCCGAGCCCCAGCCTATGGCAAAGGGTAGCTGCGGCGACCCGAGACTCTCGATCCCGCCCCCGGGGGATGGCCCAAGCCTCTCGCTCGATCAGTTCCAAACCGCAGAACAGATCGAAGAGGCCATGGCCATCCTACGGGAGCGACAGAGAGCATTCGACGCGCCCGCTATAACCCCCTCAGCCATCCGCCGCGTGAGCAAACGGAAGTTCAAGGGGTTACTGGCCGAGCGATCGCCAGGAGGCCCCAATTCACAAGAAAAGGCTCTTGTAAGGCGGGACACCTCCATCTTCAGCCGCCTAGGAAGCGACCCGTCATGGCGATCGGGGCATTTTGGTCCCAGCCATGAGACGACGGAGCCCGAATCCGTCACCAGGAGTTCAGCATATCCAACTCCCAGAAGGCAGGCCGACCATCTAGCTCCTCTCCAAAGAACCGAGATCGGCGGCGACGACCTCATCGCCTACCGCGGAGTCAGGAGATCGGTACATGATCGGCTCGGCTCCCACTCCGAAAGCCGAACTGCGATCGACCAAGCTACAGCGATGGCCGCGAAGCAACGCCAGCTTGACGACATGAAGGCGCTCCTAGAATCTGGGGCAAGCGCCAAGAGAGAGATCGCCGGGCCAAGCGATCCACTCGCGGTCCACATCGAGCTCGCCCCCGTGCAGCGTAGGATTGCTCCTCCGCAAACACCTCTGTACGAGGGAAGGTCAGATCCCAAAACTCACCTGAGCAAGTTCCGGATCTACATGACCGGGTGTGGGGCATCCGACGCGACCAGATGCCGAATATTCCCGCTAATGCTGGGCGACCTGGCCCATAGATGGTACATCTCATTACGGCCGCGGTCCATCAATTCCTTTGATCAACTGGCGAACAACTTCACAGCGTACTTCGCCGCCAAGGTCGCTCGGCCGGAAGGTCCCCATCGCATGATGCAGATCAGGAAAGGGGAAGAAGAGTCCGACGCAGACTACATTGACCGTGTGGATGAGAGAATCCTCAACGGCAAGCCCGTAAGCGACGAGATCGCCCTCTACTCGGTCCTAGGGGGATTCGATGGTCTTTTGCCTATGTTCAGGCATCTTACGAAGGACATCCCCCCGACCTACGCGATCTTCCGCGCCAAGGCCACCGAATTTTTGGCCAGGCAAAGGTTACTTTTTCACCTGTGAGCAACGCGATCGGCAGTCGAACGACAATCACCAGTCTTCCGGCCCGATCACCAAAATTAAGCAACATCTCCAAAAATGGAGGACTCGCTCGCCATCTACAGTTCATCATCTGACATGATGGACTAAGGCACGAGATCGCCTCCCCCGCACAACGTACACCGTCAAGGGTCAGCATCTAACATGACGATCTGAGGTAGAAGAGTGCAGCCATAGTCCTGGTGGTCGATGGAACCGACTCCTTTGGCCATGCAAGGTTCCTTTGGGCTGAGATCGCTCGCCCTTCGTTTAAATACGAGGCGGGCGTAGCCAAAGGACCCTCCAAACAAATAAGTGGACACGCTCGCCCGCCCTCAAAGGTGCATCATCTAACTTGGTAGACCCGGACAATGCGACGCGTCCCTACCCCCGTCTCAATGTATACCGTCGAGGATTGCCATCTAACATGACGATCCGAGATAGAAAAGAGCTAACAAGCCGCGGACGTGGAGTCGATTAATCCGACGACGCCTCGCGCAAGGACTCCTCCAGACCAAGACCGCACGCCTTTCGTTTAAATACGAGGCGAGGCACAGCCTAACGGAGGAGCCTCACAATAAAATGAGTCACGAGACAGACAATGTCGCTCGCGCACAAGACACGGTCATGGAGGTCGGTCCATAGAACTCCGCGACTGTGCACGGTTCCTCAATGACAAACAATCAGCTTTCTACGAGGGATTGGCAAATTTGAAAATTGCAGGTACAAGACCGAAGATAGCTCGCCAATCGATCAGATCGCCCAAGTCCGAGATCGAAGTCCGCTCAACGGATCGCCCGTCCTTATCCTCAACGATCGCCAGTAAGAACCACCTCACCCCATATCTTCAACATCGGAGCAAGCTGGGGGGCAATTGTTGTGTCGAGATTTACACATCTCAACTGGCGATCGGCACAGAGATCGAGCGACCGAGCCATAGTCGAATAAACCAAGGCAGGTTGGCCGATTGAAGGTCCCAGGTCAAGTCCCAGCGCCGAGCGATCGACATCTAAGGCGATCGTCTCTTGCCACCTAGCGATCGACCCTGGTGCCCGGCCGATGATTACCGCCTCACGCCACGCAAAGCTAGCATGTCTAGTCGGTGAAGGACGAAGCTCGTACAGAGACCCATGAGCAGATCCGGAAAAGGCGCCGCAGGACATGGATCATTGACCACAGCCTGTCACCAATCTCACCTACCGACAGACCCGCCGAAAGGTGTAAAGTGGGACCTCCCGTGACAGCAGCTCAAGACGTGTGCAGGCTCCCCATTGGACCGCACAACTGGCTGCCAGCAGCAGCCACGGACTTCAAGGCAGACAGCCCATGTGCTTAAAGACGATCGCCCCTTATTATATTAGAAGGAAGGCGATCGCCCGTCAGAAAAGGGCATCTCAGCTCCTATAAATAGAAGGCTGCCTACACTTGGAAATCGCTCTGGATTTTGGCTTAGCTTTCACTCTTGGCAACGCTATACACTTCGGATATATTTCTCTCTCACTCTCAGCACCTCTTAATCCTAAGACGGTCGGCAAAAACGAGAACAAGAACTCAGAGCAATTCTAGTTCTTCCGGCAAGCACTCAACAGCTAGATAACTAGGATCTTTTACACTCATTGTAATCGCATTCTTACATTAATATTTGTACTCAAACGTATTCTTAATAATAACATCTCGCGAGAGCATTCAAGCCCGAGCTTAAAAAACCCGGCAAATCTTGTGTTATTTCCATTCCCACGGATGTGCTCTCGCACCTTGTTTGTTGTCCATCCATTCCAGCAATATCTATCACCGGATAATATTTTGGGCAACAACACGGGTGATCGTCTTTACCACATAGGTTGGTCTCCTTAAAGTCCGCAGCAGCTGCTGGCAGTCGGATGTGTGAACCAATGAGAAGACAACACGCGTCCTGAGTCGCTGTCTTGGAAGGTCCCACCTAGGACCTTTCGGCAGGTCTGTCGGTAGGTGAGGCAGTCCTTCTCATTGACAGCTGTTGATGGGCTGGAGTGAAAGATCCTTATTTTGCGGCGCCATTCGCGGAGCTGCACGTGGGTCTTCACTCCGAGAGCCGGTCTTCGTAGATATGACGGACGATGGCCTTACACGTGGCAAAGGACGGTCGTCCTCGGTCAGGTACCAAAGTTGATCGCTAGGTGCCAAGAGGCGATCGTCCTGGACGTCGATCGCTCGATACCTGATCTTGGTCTGGACCCTTCACTTGGCAAGTCTGCCTTAGATTATTTGATGCTGGCTTTGGTCGCTCGACCCTTATATCGATCGCCGTCGAGGCGTATAAATCATCGCACAACAATTGCCCCCCAGCTCACTCCGATGTTGAAGACGTGGGGTGAGGTGGTTCATACTGGCGATCGCTTGACTTAGACGAGTGACTCATCATTTTACGGAACAGACAATCATCTCTTGATCGGACTGATTTTGAATTTGGACGACCTATTCGATCGTTGAAATGAGCGGGAAATGACAGCGGTTTTGAAGATGTTACCGGGGCACGTGTCGGGCTCCTATTAGGGGAGTCCGACGGTTTTGTCAGGCTGTCCTTTGGCGTGCCCTCGAAACGACGCACACGCGGGATTCTAGGACAGCATTAAATGCAGTCTTGTCTGACAGTTGCACTTCGATCCTCGGGACTTTGCTTATTAGCCTAGAAGACCCCGCTCTTGCCTATAAAAAGGACTAGGGTTACAAGGTAAAAAACTTATGCATTTATGCATGAGAAGAAGACATAGCTGATTTCCCTCGAAGCTTCGTGTGACGATCGTCGTTCGACTCAGACTTTAGGTAAGAACAAAAAACTACTTCTCCCTCCTTTCTCTTCGAAAATGTCCGGAGGAAGACCGAATGTGTATGAGGCGGGTAGTACTTCCACCGCCGGGGCTTTGACCGTTCGGGATGAACTTTCTGCGGAATTACATGTGGACACCGCCGTCGAGACTATCCATGCCGGGATTGAGCCTGCGGAGATTGAGGAACTTTTTAATGAGGCTGACGCGGCCAAGACGGCGGAGGCCGAGAGGATCCATTCACCGAAACAGGAGGAAGCGGATGCGACAGCGCACTGGGAGCGGAACAGCGCGTTCGTCAAAGCCTTCACAGATTTTTCCGAACTCATGGAGAGATTGGCCGGCCCACTCCCCAAATTTAACTTCAATGAATACTCGATCGCCCATCCTTATGAACCTGTAAGGCGGACGTTGTTCCGTGCTGCTCGCCGCTCTCCGTGGACCCTTGGCCAGATCGGGAGCTCGGTGACGAGGAAGGATCTGGACCGTTGGAGGGCGAGGTTTCAAGTTCCATCTGATGTTTACCTCTACGTGCCCGCCGAGAACGAGCGAGCCGATCAACCTCCCGAGGGCATGGTCATCGTCAATGAGGCGATAATGGAGGCTGGACTGCTATTCCCGTTGTCGTTCGCTGTCTCCTATCTGCTGACCGTCTGGAACGTGGCGCCGCTTCAATTTATGACGAACGCCTAGCTGCAGATCGTCTGCACCCTCACTTTGTTTGGTGGCCATCGGTTGTATCGTCTTCTTTCACCGTTGGAGATGAATCATCTCTTCAAATTTACGGTTCAAAAAGGCTCTGTTGGCGGCTACCACATCCAAGGTCTCTCAGGTCGGGTGATTCTTGGGGTCCCGAACAAAGTAAGGGGCGATCCGTCAAAGTGGTTCTGGGTCGGCGGCGCGTGGAAGTCGGCAGCGAGCGACAACCCGACCGATGAGTTGGATATTCCCACCGACTTTCAGGAGAGGAGTCCGAGTAAGGATTTAGACTCTTCCTTTGTTCAGATACATTCTGAACTGATCTGATTTTGGCCTCTTTTTGCAGGTGTCATTGTTCCGGTGGCAGGCGACCTCGCTTTTGATTTCGCGATCGTATGGGAGAATATATAAAGTCTTCCTGACGAACATATAGACGCACGCTAAATTAACAATGAAGCCTGCTGGTTAGCTACTCGGCTATTTCACTACCCTCGCCATCTAAAGGTTCCAGGTACGAATTTTCGTGATCTTCTTTGACATGTCGATCGTCTTGCTTGAGGAAGATTACTAACATTGTCGATTGTTTTCTTCTCCAGAAATTCACTTCCCTTGTTTCCCAGAGCCCCCTGCTACGATTGCCATGTCTAATTTTGGGGTCATGAACCATCTTCGCCAAGGGAAAAAGGTGAGTCGAGCTCCTGCTGCTCCGCCGCGACCGACCCCGGAGGCAAGACCTCTCTAGGAGCCTGTCATCGAAGAGCGGGAGCCTCGGGAGGAGGAGCAACTTCGGCTCATCCACAAGAAACGGAGGGTTGTCCAGCCCTCGGTCCCTGCCACTGCCGACGAGCCGTCGATCTCTGTGCCTCCGATCTCCGCGATCCCTCTGGTGGAGGGGTCCACGCCATCTTCAGCTTTCCTCCAGTCTATGGCGACCACTGAGGCCGAGACTCCGCATGGCAGGCCGTTCTTCGGCCGTGACCCAGAGAAGGTCGAAAGGTAAGCCTGGTCGTTTTGTTGAGTTATGTCACTTGGGTAGGAAACACACTTAACTGTTTTCCCATTTCTGCAGGATCTGCCTATCCGACCCGAACTGCTCGCCGATGGTGTTGGACTTCCTGACGAGCAAGGCCCCTCGCGAGGTCAGGGATATCCCTTCCTACGTTGCTCGGGCTACCGCCTCCCTGCCGAAGGCCTGGATGACCGATCTGGATGCGATCGCGCGCCGGCGATCTGCTGACGCAATGCAGGCTACTTTCGCGCTGGCCCTCCAGATGGCGACGATAACTGCTCGGGCCGTGAGGGGCTTTGAGGGGCGGCCGTCCACCGCTCGTCTCCATGCGTACCTCGAAGCCGCAAGGAAACAAAACATTGAGTTCACCGATCGGCTCATGGCCATGGAGAAGAGCTCCGTGGAGGCGGCTAAACAGACGAGGTAGGATGTTGACCGAGCGCGGGCGGCGACTGACCGGATGCGGGACCATATGACGGAAGCCCGCAAGTCACACGCGGCCGCACAGAAGGAGGACGACCAGCTGAAGGTGACCGTCGCCCGAATGACCAGCAAGCTGGCGTCCTCAAAGGAAGAGGTGGCCGCCAAAACTGCCGAGCATGAGGGCATGAGCCAAACGGTTGCAGAGTTGAAGAAAAAGCTGAAGGCGACTGAGGCCGATCCCTTCCTTAACATGGAGTATGTCAGCGAATTTTCCTACTACATGGCTTATGCTGACGCGATCCGCGCCGCTAAGAAGGAAGGGCTCGAGGTCGGACCTTTGGCTGAAAATTTCAAGGCCTATGCGCTTGAGCATCCTCTGCAGCCTGACTTCACCGTGCCGATCCTCGACCTTTCTGCGGATCTCGGAATCGACTTGAGCTGGTCCCCGTTGCCGGACAACCTTGTTCATCCGGGTGCCCCGGAGGATGGGGGTTCAGAGCCTGCTGCTGGCGATGGAACGGGTGCCGAGCTTTGAGCTTTACTCGCTTTTTACTTGTAATTTTTTGTAGCTTTCGTTGTATTTATGCCTTCGGGCAACTGTGTTTATATTTGTATTCCAAGTGATTAACTAAATATTTGCTTCTCTGATTTCTTCCTTGTATGAATGTCTTTCCGAGTTTTTGCATTTGACTTATAAAAAAGTGCTGAGGAGCGATCGTTGTGCGTACAGCTCCAAGTGAATTGATAAACTCATACTGTTAACTTTAGAACAAAGTCGATCGTTGCACACATATTTGAAAAGTGTCGATCGTCGTACGTGTATTTGAGCAAAGACGATCATGGTATATATAGCTCCGCTCTTCCCCCTTGTTTTTGTTTACTTAGTGAAAGTAAGGGAACGAAAATAAATCGTTTAGTGAGTGGTCTTTAATTTTGCAGATTCCTCGAGGAAGGCCGACCATCCCGGCCTAGAGGAACTGTGCACAGTCGTGGAGTTCGATAGAACCAACCTCCGCGACCATGTCTTGTACGCGAGCGACATTCCGTCTGATGGAAAACTTTTCGCGACTCACTTAATTGTGAGGGTCCTCCGTAGGCTGCACCCGCCTCGTATTTAAATGAATGGCGAGCGGTCTTGGTCTGGAGGAGTCCTTGCACGGGGCGTCGTCGGATTAATCGACTCCACGACCGCGGCTTGCTAGCACTTTTCTACCTCGGATCTTCAGGTTAGATGGCGACCCTAGATGGTATACGTTGTGATGGGGGGGAGGGACGCGTCGCATTGTTCGGGTCCACCATGTTAGATGATGGACCTTTGAGGTCAGGCGAACGTGTCCACAGATCTGTTTTGGAGGGTCCTTCGGCTACGCCCACCTAGTATTTAAACGAAGGGCGAGCGATCGCTGCCCAAAAGAACCTTGCATGGTCACCGAGAACGGTTCCATCATCCTCCACAACCATGTTGGCACTCTTCTACCTCGGACCGTCATGTTAGATGGCGATCCTCTACGGTATACGTTGTGAAAGGGAAGGCGATCACTTGCCTAGGTACTTCATGTTGATGGCGAACTTTAGGGGGCGAGCGAGTGATCCTCTGATTTGTTTTGGAGGGTCCTTCGGCTATGTCCGCCTCGTATTTAAACGAAGGGCGAGCGATCTCTGCCCAAAGGGACCTTGCATGGGTGGGTCGTCGGTTTCATCGACCTCCACGACCATGGCGGCACTCTTCTATCTCGGACCGTCATGTTAGATGGTGATCCTCGACGGTATACGTTGTGCTGTGGGAGGCGATCGCTTGCCTAGGTCCATCATATTAGATGACGAACTTTAGAGGGCGAACGAGTCATCCTCTGATTTGAGGCATTGCTCAGGCAGTAGCCTTTGGTTTGACGTGGTGGGAATCGGGGTAAGACTTCCGAAGTTCCCACATCTTGATTGAAGCATATAGATCCGGCCGCCGAGTTTGATCGAGGAGCCGACTCATATGAGTCTTACAGCCTGTTGCGTTCGACTCTGGTGACCGGTTTGGGAGACTTACGGGGCTCCGTCTAAGCCAATAAACTGTTCAGCTTGCCCTCCTCGAACAATCTCCAGAGTTATCTGAGGAGGTCGCGGCATTGGTTGGTGCTGTGACCGAGACTCTTGTGGTAAGCACAAAATTTATTGTGGTCCAGATGACCGTTGTCCCTTATCGCCTTTGGCTTGCTTAGCGGTTCGCTCCCCTTGATAGTGTAAAAAATATGGGCCGGAGTTCGGTTGAACTTGTGGAGGAGATGGGCTTCCATCACCTCGAAGGCCTTGAAATCACCGGGTAGCTTGGCGACTGCCTTGTTGGACTTGGCGATTGCCGTCTTTTGGACGGGAGGCAGTGTCTCCTCACCTAGGCGAAGGGTGAGCAGCCTCTGCCTGGCCAGAAAATCAGCAGCCTAAGCGCGGAAGATCGCGTAGGTCGGACGGATGTTCTTCGTGAGGTGCCTGAACATGGGTGAATGACCATAGAATCCTCCCACGACCGAATAGAGGGCGAGCTCATTGCTAATGGGCTCGCCGGTGAGGACTATTTCATCCACCCGATCGATATAATCTGCATCGGACTCGTCTTCCCCCTGCCTGATCTTCATCATGCGGCGGGGACCTTCTGGCCGAGCGACCTTGGCGGCAAAATACGACGTGAAGTCGTTCGCCATCTTCTCAAAAAAGTTAATAGAGCGCGGTGGCAAAGAGATTTACCACCTATGGGCAAGATCGCCCAATGTCAATGGGAACAATCGGCATCTGGTCGCATCTGACGCCCCACATCCGGTCATGTAGATCCGGAACCTGCTCAAGTGGGTCTCGGGGTCTGATCTCCCCTCATACAAAGGTGTTTGAGGAGGAGCGATCCTTGGTTACATGGGGGCAAGCTCGATGTGGACCGCGAGTGGCTCACTCGGTCCGATGATCTTTCTACTGGCGCTTGCCCCAGTTTCCATGAGTGCTTTCATCTCATCGAGTTGGCGTTGCATAGCGGCCATCGCCTTGGCCTGGCTGCTCGCGGCTAGGCGCTCGGAGCGGGAGCCGAGGCAACCAAGTACTGATCCCTTGGCTCCGCTGTTGATGACGTCTTTGCCGTGGGGCTCGATTCTCCGGTGGATGGGAGCCAAACAGCTGACCTGTTTTTTACTGAGAGTTGGGTATGCCGAACTCTTGGTGATGGATTCGGACTCTATCGTCTCGTGGTTGGGGCCAGAATACCCCGGTCGCCATGATGGATCGCTTCCTAGGCGGCTGAAGAAGGAACCGTCCCGCCTCGCGAGCGCCTTTTCTCGTGGATCAGGGCTTTCTGGCGATCGCTCGACAAGTAACCCCTTGAGGTTCTGTTTGCCCGTGCGGTGGATGGCCGAGGGGTTATAGCGGGCGCTTCGCATGCTCTCTGTCGCTCCCTTAGGATAGTCATGGCCTCCTCGATCTGTTCCGTGGTTTGGAACTGATCGAGTGAGAGGTTGGGGCCGTCCCTCAGGGGCAGGATCGAGAGTCTCGCGTCGCTGCGGCTGCCCTCTGCCGTAGGTTGGGGCTCGGATTGAGCCAGAATCTGACGTCCGGCGGATCGGAGAGTGGCTCTCTTCACTGTGGTGGCAGACGTCATGATTCTGAAGGTTTTTCTTTGAAGAACAGTGAGTGTTTCTTCAAGTATATGCTCTGGAGAACAATGATTGTTCTTCGAAACGGTCGGAATGAAAATGAATGTAGATCGAGCCCTCCTTCTAGCGCCAATTGTTGTTACCCAAAATATTATTCAGAAGGGATTGCTGGAATGAATGAGTAACAAACAAAATGCGAGAGCACGTCCGAGGGAAGTAAATAACACAAGATTTGTCGGGGTTGTTAGTCCCGGGCTTGAATGCTCTCGCGAGATATTATTAATACGAATACTTGGGAGTACAAATATTAATGTTAGAGTACAATTACAATGAGTGTAAAGACCCTAGTTATCTAGCTCTTGAGTGCTGATGATTGCCGGAAGAACCAGAGTTGATGCTCTGTGAGTTCTTGTAACAATGATGGAGTGCTGTGTTAACTGCGAGAAATCGACTGTCTCGCACTGTATGAATTAGCTGAACTCTCGTGTGGAAATAATTTATGAACTTCTGAACCTTCTTCCAGTTGCTGGAGGTTTCTTATTTATAGGAGTGGAGGTAGCTGGGCGATCGCCTTTGCTGTATTATAATAATCGGGTGATCGTCTTTAGCACATGGGTTGGTCTCTTTAAAGTTCGCAGTAGCTGCTGGCAGCCGGATGTGCGAACCAATGAGAAGACAACACGCGTCCTGAGTCGCTGTCTTGGGAGGTCCCACCTAGGACCATTCGGCGGGTCTGTCGGTAGGTGAGGTAGTCCTTGTCGTTGACAGCTGTTGATGGGCTAGAGTCAAAGATCCTTATTCTGCGGCGCCATTCGCAGGGCTACACGTGGGTCTTCACTCTGAGAGTCGGTCTTCGTAGATATGACGGACGATGGCCTTACACATGGCAAAGGACGGTCGTCCTCGGTCGGGCACCAAAGTAGATCGCTAGGTGCCAAGAGGCGATCGTCCTGGACGTCGATCGCTCGATACCTGATCTTGGTCTGGACCCTTCGCTTGGCAAGTCTGCCTTGGATTATTTGATGCTGGCTTTGGTCGCTCGGCCCTTATGTCGATCGCCATCGAGGCGTATAAATCGTCGCACAACATCCCCGTGAGAACTCCAACAGTACGATTACTACAAGAACGATAATATAAAATGACAGAAAACACACTCACCACCCAAAGGAAAACTCATTAAACATTTAAGCAAACATTAAATGATCAAAGTTTCTCAAGAACACAAAAGCCCTCAACCAAGTTAAATAAATACAAGATATGGATATATAATCCATCGAGTACGAGCAACAACATCAAATAACACCAATCGATTTACCAAAATCAGACTGGAATCAAAATCAAGAACAAACCCGAAAAATTCAACTCTATGGATTCAAGAACATTACCTTCGATTCGAGGAAGAACGAAGGATTAGATGGTGTAATACTTGCTAGGAACTCAAATATGTTGATGAATGATGAAATTCCGACCCACTCTTGCCCCCAAATCATCTCGATCGACCACAAGAAGGAAAAGAAGAAAAAATGATGAAAAACTCACAATGAATGTCTGCTGCCTGCCTAAATGGGCCGCAACATGTTACGTTTATGCAACATCGCATGGTTACCATACGCAACAGTACTTACGTAAGCAAGCGACCTAATGTTACGCGCGTAATGCTCTACTCATATGCCACTGCCTCGATCCTACAGGTATGTTAATGTACGCAAACATTCAAATGTTACGTACGCAACGAGGGATAACGTACGCTATTTGCCTCATGCAGTGTACACTAAAGTCTCTTCAGAGGCTACTGTGTCAACCAACAAGTATTTTAGCGTATGTTGCTTCAAAGCCATAACGTACGCTACCTGTGCTGAGATCAACACAACCCTGAAATCGGTTCGACAACCCAACTTCCCGACAAGATACAACGACCCGCAATTAGCAACGAAGCTCAGACGATCCACAATGAGAAGAATCATATGACGAAACACAACATATAGTGTCACATGTACAAGCCTACAATCAATGCGGCGGCAAATCGCACTCGATGAAAACTAAAGCATGATGCACTACACAGTACACATGGAGAAATAGTTCCATGGGATCACTATCGAAGAGAAAATATCCGGCACAAAACGACAATTAAATCCAGACAAACGGAATAAAATTCTCGGATATTACAATTACAAGTATATTAGTTTTTCTATTTGTGTGCATAAAACTAAAGTGACATCTGTTACAAAGTAAAAGAGAGCACGTATTAGGTAGGAGCTACTTCAATTAATTAGGATTTCTTCTAATATTTGCTTAATCGTGTAATTTGTCAATTTATTCTGATGTTTTGTTGGGGGGTGGGGGGTGGGGGGGATTTTAATGTTATTTGGGAGCTTTAGACCAATCCTTCATTATTCGACTATTATTATGTATTGTCTCAATACGTGATTTTCTTATTGCAACCTGAACATTGGATGTTAGTAAATAAATCGGAAAATATTAGGGGTTGTTTACCAAATTTGTCTGTCTGTGTAAATTATGTCTGTTTGGGTAAATTTGTCTGTCTGGGTAAATGTGTCTGTCTGGGTAAATTGATGATGTTGTTTACTTTTTCATCTGAATAAACTGTCTGAATAACAAAAATGACCGATTTACCCCTGAATATGAATTATAAGCTGTTTTATAAATTGTTGTTTATGTATTAAGCAATATAAATGATATAATCCAAAAATCAAAACATAAATTCATAAAGTACTTAAAAATCCAATTTCAAATACAAATAAGTCAAGTTCAAACACAAAGTAGCCAAATTCAAACACAAAATAGATAAATTTAAACATTATTGAAAAATCAAATTTGACTCATCTTATATATATATATATATATATATATATATATATATATATAAACAAAATATTATACATAAATGATTCAATTTTGTACGTGAGTAATATATAAAATATTTAATACATATATAAATAATATGTATAATATACAATATATATTTAGATATAGAAATATATTTTAAATAGATAAAAACATATATAATAAATATTATACATATGAATAAATGTTAATATATAAGTAATATATAATATTTATTTATATATTCATAATATATATGATATTTTGTAGATACAAATGTTTATTCATACAATAATATATAGTAACAAAGATTATATATAAGTTAATAATGTATATTATTTATATATGAATAATATATATTACATTCATTTATATTAAAACCTAAATTTTTTATATTGTATATATAAGTGAGTATATACAATGGGGCAAGAGAGTCATTTTTTTATCCTAAATTATTTATATTGTATATATAAATGTGCGGTTTTCAATTAGGGGTAGGGGAGTCATTTTTTTGTCTTAATAGAGACAACACTCCTTTTCATGCTTAATGAACAAGCCATTTTTGTCTGCGCGAATAAGTCATTAAGCCACAAGTAAATACCTCTAAACGTCTGAGTGAATAAGACATTTTACCCATTAAACTGATTAAGTCACAAATAAACAGCCCCTTAGTCTTGTTCTCAAAATATAAAGATCGACAATTAGTTAAAATAAGATGGACTGCAAAGTGTAACAAAAAGGCTAGATTTTATAGTCTTGCAATTTTTCTTTTGTGTGCCATCTCTTGGTATTTAATAGTGTTATAGATTCGGATCACCACATATACTCTCTTTTTCATGTGATATTTTCTTAATTTTGGATTTATATTTATTTAAAGTTTTGAATCCCGCATCGATTTTTAATGCTCAACTGATGAATAACCTTCATAAATACTTAGAATCCAGTGACTTGAATGTCATAATGATTTTAAATAGAACCCATCAATGGAGAACATAAATAAATAGTTAAAATTTAATGTGTATTTATCCACTCCATAATTATTTCACACCATGATATTTTATTATTAATGTGTTTAATTTGACAAATTTTTAAATTGGATGAATAAATAGTTTATTTTTTTAGTGAATTATTGAATTTGTATTAATCATATTTATTTAAAATTTTGAATCTCACGTCAATATATTTTAATAGTCTTATTTTGATTGAAAAATTTAGTTTGGCTAATATTAATATTATCATTTATTAAGTTGGCTAAATAAATAATGTTATTATTTATTAAAGAATCTAACTTGGCCCATTATTGGATTTGTATTGATCATATGTATCTAAACTTTTGAACCTCGCATCATTTTAAACGGACTCCATCAATTGAATAACTTAAATAAATACTCAGAATCAATCTGTGTTTTTCCACATCATAATTATTTTGCACCACCAGTTTAATAATATTATTTTTATGGGACATTTAAATTTTCCAATATTTTTTTCCTCGGACATAATGAATTTGGCTAATTTTAATTAAGCCAATTTCAATGTTGGCCAAATAAATTGTTTTTTGTTATATATATATATTGTTCCGGGAATTACTATTCCCGTGATGTGTCTTACCTAATACTGATTGTAGGTACATAGATGGAAGGTTCCAGATCATTCTAGAGGTAGTAGGATCCTATTAGATGTCTTACCTTATTTAGGAATCCTATGTATGGAAGGACTCTCATTGTAATGCCTATATAAAGGCCCCTCTATTCATTGTTATCAATACAATTGATTGACTCGTATTTACAGTCTTTTGACTTTCTCCTGAAACACGTTATCAGCACGTAGTCCCCAATTGAGCAAGAAATTTTTTTCCTCTCCCGTTTTTTTTTTCCTGAAAATCCCAAAAAAAAAAAGAAAAAAGAAAATCGGATTTTTTCTGCAAACCCTAAATCCCGATCGCCGCCGCCGGAGCCAGAAAACCCGCTGCGGGCCATCAACAATCGAAATCGGGGTTAACAAATGAAACTGTGACAGACCCGCGACCTCCCTCCCCATCGCAGCAAACCCGCGACCGCCAGCCGCTACCCTTAGCCGCACGACTTCCAGGCCCGATCCATTGTCGACCTTTATTTTCAATCGGCCTTCTCTCGCCAGATTTCAATTGAATCCGCCATCACTGCCCGCTGCTTTAGTCGCTCGCTTCCGATTTGTTCAGTCTCTCATCTCCAGTTCGTCCGTAAGTCCAGACTTCGGCCCGCCCACGCCCGACCGGACCTGCTGCTGCCCGACCTGCCTGGTTGCACTCCACCCAGATTCGGTACGTGTTGCAGATCCAATCCAGTCGCGGTCCGACACGATTTCTTTAGTGCTCGCTCAGATTGTTACCATCTCAACCATGTAGCAAGAACTACAAATTTAACGGCGAAGATCTGATCCGGGATAGTATTTGTCGATGAAACTGTACGCGAAAAAAAAAAACGAGAGACAAGAATTTCCGCGCGTAAATTTTCTGCACAGTGCAGTCGTACTAAAAACATGTTTCCCAATTCGTTAACTATCGGATCGGTGTGAAATTTTGACAGCAACTTCCCAACACAAATATCTGTATATTCACCGGTGGAGATCGGATTCTGAGTAATATTGATTACTGAATCTGCCGCCGAACAGAAGTAGATTTTTACGAGAAAATTAGGAGATCCGACCTCATTCAATACCGAGCTGCTGCATCGCCGCGCTCGAGTCCTTTTTCGGCCGAATTATCGAGCTCAGTAGCCCTATCCGGGCGTTTCTCAACTCTCCATCTTTTTCTAATTAATGATTCATTTATTCATTAATTTGTACACTTATGAATCTTACCATGTTTATGTTTTACGTAAATATAGGAAAATATGTTGCTCATGATGATGTGCAAAATATGGAAAGAAGCCATATTTATTATCCCAATCAAGGATCAAAGTAAATATGGAACCGAGTACCACGAAAATATTGCTCATATGGAGAGAAGCTCCCGTTCAAAGATCAAAGCAAATATGGAACCAAGTACCCGTAAGATTTTATTAAAGTTCCCGTTTTTTTAATTTCTCTCTTTTGGGAATTTTTTTTGGGAATTGGGGAATTGGGTTCTTTATCTCCCACGCTACTTTGAAGTGGATAAGACTATGAGAGGTGGTATCACTCTTGTATGTCGAAGTAAACTGTGTGACGGTCCTGGGGGAGTCACGAATAATTGTTGAAAGTCGATATTTGTGGTTGTTGCATACACCACGTTTTGGGTGCAATTTGACGTTACCGTTTTGTCGATTTTAAACCAACAATTGAAAAAAAAAATGAACATTGTCGGTAACGGTAAAGTTATGACTCGTTCATGATTAGTCACGAATTTGTGACGTATAAATGGGACAAACATCGATTGAGACGGATATGTCGTGGTTAAAATCGATTTGTGACGGATTTGTCACGTTGAACTGAGCGACCACCACGCTGGTCTTGACCCAATCCCATACTTGGAAAACTCCATCTTTCATCCTATTAAAATAAAATATTACATGTGGGTGTAGTCATGCACTGTCTCCTTGCAATATAATATATGAAAGAGTGTAAGAGTAATTCTCATGAATTTCAACATGTAAAGCAATGGCATATTGCGGTAAATACATGAATTCGTTGACCTCGATTATAGTTCGTATGACTATAGATCCGAATACTTTTCCGAGTATTTGTAAATGCATGTGCCTTATACATTTGATTATGTTTAGTCGATCTTATTGGATGGTCAAGATGAGTTGGTTATGGTATATTCATTATGTCTCATGGTTCAAAATGCTTAATATTGATGCACCGCATTGCATCTATATAACATGGATATTATGACGTATACTTGCAAATTGAGAATTAAAATTCTTGGTTGATTTGATGCACTTTGGTGGATTTTGTCAACACTTTGATCGTGACTAGGTGCATCCTCCTTGGTATTTGTTTATGCTTTGAAAGTTCAAACGGAATCAGTGGTTTTTAAACAACCTTAGCTGTACCGACATTCCTACTTTCTCTGCAAGTCTACCAAGTTGGAGTTACCGAAAGGATCATCAGTCGAGATAAGAAATCGAATACTCTGCTGCGTTTAAACGCACCTATGGCAGTCATTGCCATGTTTTGCATCAACACTTATGCCATTGGATATGGTCTCAACCTCGTTTTCTCACTAAACTTGGGAAATACTAAAGCAGCCAATTAAAACATGCACTGTGATCTGAGTTTAATGATCCGTGTGGTGCACAATATATGGATAGAAATATACAGAAGTTTAGTTTTAAGAACATCTGACCGTTCGTCCATATTCTTCCTAACATGGGAGTTATCGCTGTTTTAGTGAACAAAGGTCAAGCTGCACGGAATTTTATTTCCAGCGATTGTGCTAACCTTTGTCCCAACCAACATGGTTCCCATCTTGAATTTGAAAGTGGTCTTATGACACATGTTTTTCAACCTCTTTTTGGCCGAACCTGTCATAGATGATGCAATTTTTGGTATGCATTGTACGCTAAAATATCATCTTTCAAATGTTGAAAAACAGAGCCCAAAAATACGCACACTTATAAGAAGGTTGAGCGTGTGGATGGTAGTGTTACACCATGCTTATGTCGTAATTTTGCCCCTTAGGCATATAACCTTGCCATGTTACGACTCGATGATATATATGCCAAAGTGTATCACTCATACCATCTCATTGTGATTTGTGAGAAATAAAATCTTATGCATCACTTGTATTGGATATGTGAAAAGGAAAAATATTCATGAGTCAATATGGTCCGGCTTGCATCGGTCTTTGTAACCAGAAGATGTATTGGGACATTGACATATTTAGGCTTTAATAGTCCGGGGTTTGGACAGTTTGATGATCCATATACCACGGTATTGCCATGGACATCATTTTTTCTTTGAACAAAGAAACTAGCTGGATCAAAGACACCAAAGTACGTTGGTGGAGTCGTGAGCAGGGCTCATGACCGATGGTGATAGTTATGTCATTCGCGTCTTGCTTTCATAAGCATGTGTGACGCCAAAGACCCCCCGATGATCCTTCTTAGTCATGTTCATTGATTTAAGCCTATTCTTTGGCACGATTAGGAGATGACAGCCTCCTATGCTAAAGAGAATAATGTAGCGACTCGCATAAGCATGGTGCTGAGTCCTCATTTTTCACCAAGTCCTTATACATACATGATCATAAGTATTAGCCTGGATGGCTTATGATGCTATGATGGTGTTCACAAATGGTCGTACTCAAGTAATAACATTTATATGTTATGTGGTTCCTTTGACAATGATTGATAAGTTGATGAAACCTGAGTTTATGGTTGTCCAACTTGCGGACCAGTCATTGTAAAGGTAAGTTCACCCACTTTTAGACCAAGTCTTAAAGTGAAATTTTAACAAGTACTTCCTAACATCCAAGTCTACCTTCTCACAAATTTTGATGTCATTTGAAGACTTGGAAGGAGGTGAATCACTTAAATGAAGTTTTTACATACCACCAGCCATCCGAACGACCAGTTTGATGTCATTTCGACCGGTTTTTGACCACAAGGTTGATGATTTTGGAATCCCAACACCCGTTTATACATGCTCACGAAATTTCGAGGTGTTTGGGGCTGGTGAAGGGAGTGAACTCTTCAAGAAAGCACTAGAGGTTCGATAAAACCAACGGCCTATCATCGGTTCAATCGTTTCTTCATGTTCGATCCCGGTGGTGCATGGTGGCGGTTTTGTTGAATTCTCACGACCAGTAGCTACAACTATGTATCATAGGTCAACATGTCATATTCACCTATGCCTATCATCATTCAAATGCTTAGTTACGAGTGTAACAGTATGCATTTTGTTAACTGGATTGTGTTAACAATGAAAACCTTTATCGTCCACATGTTCATGTGCCAAAGTGCGTCACCACAACGCATTATGATGGGTTATAAATGATGATATGACATGTGCTTTCACTCATAGTCCACTTAAAATATACCTTGGCAGACGATCTCGTAAGTCACTTTGATGAGCCAGTCTTCCCGTCGTTAGGGGGAGATGCGAATGATCATGTTCGAGTAGAACGACTTGGAATTTTCGTAGTTTGTCCCTACTGTGCCTCACCAAGTTCCTAAAGTGACGAGATTAAATACATGCTGCAAACATGTCTGCAAGGATTGTGTCCGGTCGTGGACGTTCGTCACCTATAATTGGTGATATGGTAACACCTCAAATCGTGGTAGACGGTGTTACTAGGCCGTGGATCTCATAGAGTATTGGGATGCCACTTGGTTCGATAAATACTCTCGCTAAGAATGTATGCGAGTTTGGTACATGAAACTTGATCATCTGATCAAATGAACTCATCCGTTTCATGTGATTCTGGATTATAGTCATCATTGGGGGACGCCTCAATGAATGCCAATCCATAAAGAGTACTCTACGAATAAAGCCGGTTTATGAGGACGTGGAATGTGAGTTTAATCGAATCATACTTCGTTGAAAATCTACAACATTGTAGCAATGGCCTAAAATGGAAATATATGCGACTCCAGTATGAACAAAGTGATAGCCCTTTGTTGAAGTGGTGCCAACACTCCAAAGATAAGATCTATCCGTATACTTTGTCAAAACGAGTGAGAGAAGGAGTTAAACTCACCTCATGGTGCGAGGTTTCTCATGAACGCACTGGAATCGACTACGATGACACGAAACTTAGTTGTGCTATCGTAATGGATATTATAGCATCCACTATCTTTTCAGTTAGATAGTTTCCCAAAAACTGACGTACAGCTTGTGGTTAAATGTTATCTTAATGGGGAACTAAGTTAAGTGATGGAAGGATCTCGTGGTGGATCAGACTCAAATCAAGTGGCTCCTAACCACGGAGTGCATCGACAAGTGATTGTCGGGAACGCATACTAAGTATATACTTGATTTGGAAGAGATATGAAGCTTTTGCGTGTAAAACTAAGGGTTTATAGTGATGTACTCTTGTGAGACTAAGAGATTCCGCTAAATCCAAAGTTAAGAATGAAAGGATCTTGGGGACACTTGATGATGCGTATTCATCAATCGGTTTAAGGCAATCTAAGGGACGGTCTCCCTAAGAGATGATAAAGTAATACCTATATGATTCCCGATGATTAGTCGAAGTCATCATAAGACTTGGCTCACTTAAGTAATGATGCAGTCTTAAGAGAAAAGTACGGTATTATGTACTCATGTTTGACTTGATGTACTCATTCGTAATAATCCGGTAAAGCCACTGTGATGACGGCCTAGGATGCGCTCACGCAATGTCTGTGATTGACAAGAAGCTTGAAGCTCGCTCTATCTCGATAAAAAAAGGACACTTGAAAACTGATACCCGAATCTGCCCAGAATGTGTTGGTCTATCTCCCATATGACCTACATGGCAGCTCACTTGATGGAAAATGGTGAAATTGGTGTCATTGGAAAGGTTTGTGTCTACTTTCCAAGGAAACCAACCATTTGATCACATCCATCATGTTGAGTGACATATGACCATTGTTGCAAAGTAGGACAGGATATGTCCGGTAATTTGCTGAGTCAACTTCGATAGAGCTTTGTGATCTGCTCAGGTCGATCTAGGTTATGTATTGTATGTGAATGAAAAGCTATGGGTGTCTAGTTTTCATAAGTTCTTACAGTTTCGTTGATACCTATTGAATCGAAGAAGTTATGACTGATTTAGTGCATGGAGGTCAAGACTTTAGAAAACTTGATAAGTCTTTAGCGACTCTGCACTTTGGATGTGTCGCGCTCTTTTTGTCCTTAGACCAAGGTTTGTTTTTCCCATTGGGTTTTCACTTGGTAAGGTTTTTAACGAGGCGACCTATGAGAACATCCATACAATGATGCGTTGTACTTCTGTTCAACTTAGACCAAGAGGTATTTTTCCCACTGGGTTTTTCTTGGTATAGTTGTGAGGGCAACTTGACATCCGACTCCTATGATTTGAGGTACTCATCAGGGGGAGTCGTTATGTATACATCAGGGGGAGTATACATGACATGTTATCTTGGTGCGTTGCAATCTTTTCCTCATCAAGCCTTTATTTTTCCCATGGGGTTTTGTTTTGGCTTGGAATAGGTTTTTACGATGGCAACATCTTCTGCACCATTGTTGTATTAGTGCTCAACACAGGGGGAGTGTTCCGGGAATTATTATTCCCGTGATGTGTCTTACCTAATACTGATTGTAGGTATATAGATGGAAGGTTCCAGATCCTTCTAGAGGTTGTAGGATCCTATTAGATGTCTTACCTTATTTAGGAATCCTATGTATGGAAGGACTCTCATTGTAATGCCTATATAAAGGCCCCTCTATTCATTGTTATCAATACAATTGATTGACTCGTATTTACAGTCTTTTTACTTTCTCCTATATATATATATAACAAAACGTATTTAAGGTACCACTTTAACTCTCTCTTTACATGACATTTTTTATTTTTTAGATTCTTATATATCTAAAATATTTCATCCCGTATTGATTTTGAATGAGACTCCACCCATTAGAGAACTAAATACCAACTTATAATCAATGTACATTTTGCCATCCATATTCCTCATCGCCAATTAATTCAGTAATTATTGAGTTGACCAATTAAATAGTATTATTTTTATTGAAAATATAGTTTGGTCAATCATTAAGTTGACCAAATAAATAATACTAATTTATTGACATTTAATTTAGTTTGTCCAATTTACCAACGTCTAACGATTTACGTGAATTTAATTTTTTTTGAAGTCAGACGTAATAACCAATTATTGTAATAATTTATATTTGATTATTTAGTTTATAAATTTTGGCGGGTTTGGATAATTAATGCATATATAGATTTGGGATGGGAACATTTTGTAAAATTATTTTTTAATCGAGTATCACAATATGGCGGTTTGAGATGGAAATGGGTAGTAAATTCACATTTTAGTCGCATTTCGGACGGATATGGTTATATAAATATAAACGGGTCTGAGTGGCCGAATCTTTGCTGCATTATTTCGGGTATCATTATATGAGGTTCAAGATGGAAATGGGTAGTAAATTCACATTTTAGTGGGATTTATCGGACGTGTATGATTATATAAATTATAAACGAGTCTGAGTGGTTGAATTCTGTCCTCATGTTTTTGGTTCGTTGCTATGTTCTGCGGAGATGAACGACTCCAAATGACTGGACCCACTAATAAGTGTAATTGATGATTTTTTGGCATTAATAAATTGATTAAATAATATTATTTTGTGATATATATATGTGTGTGTGAGATATTGTTATGCATCCATAGCACATACGTGGCATTTTCTATCCTTTAGATTTTTATTTAGGGAAATTTTGAGAATGCAACCCACATTTTACCCATATATTGATATTGCAACCCACATTTTAAAATAGGGCTTCTTGCAACCCAAACACAGAAAATGTGGGTTGCAAGAAGCCCTATTTTATCTGTGTTTGGGTTGCAAGAAGGCCTATTTTATCTGTGTTTGGGTTGCAAGAAGCCCTATTTTAAAATGTGGGTTGCAATCTCAAAATATGGGGTAAAATGTGGGTTGCATTCTCAAAATATCCCTTTTATTTATTTAAATTTTCTATCCACTTAATTTTACCGGCACGTGATTATTTTGCACCACTTCTTCAATTTGGCCATCTATTGTGTTTGTCATATGAATTGTTTTATTTTTATTAGAAAATTTAATTTGACTTATATAAAATCTTGAATCCACCTCTTGAATCCCACATTAGAGTATTGATATAAAATTTTATAGAGTTATGAAGATTGTATAATTTTAAACTTACACTAAAGATTTAATTTTTTATCTTTGTCATTATAATATTTATTCTTAATCTTTATTTTGTAATGTTTGAGTTTTTATTGAGACGGATAACCAATTACTGTAGCAACATATATTTAATTATTCAAATATTGTACAAATTTAAATGTATTGACTAATTAGTGGGTATTACTATGCAGTTATGGGGCCAAAACAGGTAATAAAATCATATTTCAAACGGTTTTTTGGATGAATATGGGTATAGAGTTTTAAACGGGTCCGGGTGGCTAAATTATACTCTCGATATTTCTTGTGTTACTATACGGGTTTTAAACAGGAACAAGTAGCAAAATTATCTTTCAATCGGGTTTAGGAAGAGTACGTATATATAAATTCTAAATGGGTACGGGTGGTTGAATCTTAGGAGTATCATTTTAGTTTAATAGTGTGTTTCAACGTGGTAAATGATTCCAGTTAGAGCAATGGTAACCTTGGTGCCATGGCTTGGTGTCATGGGCCAAAAGTTCTATCGCCACGTCAAGAAAAAGTTCTACAAGACTGTAACTGACGGCACCACATTCTAGCCAGATCCGTTGCACTGAAATTCTCAGTGCGCAAGATATTTTTTTCCTTTTACATAAAATAAAACATATACAATAGTAACTAAAATAAAATTCATTAATTAAAAAAAACGCACTACATTAATAAAAACACACATTACATTAAACATACATAATAATTTTTATAAAAAAGAAGTATAACTTAACTAGCCTAATATCCAAAGCCCAAACACACTCACAAATGGCCCAAGTCTAATTTTATATTAGGAAAAAAAAAGCCACCTTCTTTTTCGTCGCTGCTGCAAACACACACACAAACATACATTAATAAAAAAAAAATAACACACACACAAACATCAAAAAGAAAAAAAAAAAGAAAAACGCACCACCGCGCTGGCTGGCCATCACGGCGCAAGGGCCGACGGCGCCAGTCGTGGTACCGTGCGCGGTTGAGATTTTTGGGCTGGTGGGAGGGCGCGAGGTTAGCAGCCCACCGTACCCCTCACTCTTGTAGAACTCTAGCAAAGTATTAAATTATTTATTAAATTTATACCTCTAAATTACAATATAAAGCGATCACTCGTCAAATTCGGCGGGTAATACACTATTGTGTGTGTGTATATATATATATAATATACACTTTTAATATGTACTTGTAAAAGTGAAATTGATGTACGAATATTATATTTCCAATCTTTAATTATCAGTAGAAAGTACATATATTTCACGTGATTCATATAATTAAAAAATAATTGATCTGCACGGAGTTAAATATATTTTGAACTATTTTATTTATGTTAGAATATCTCTGTGGAATTAATCTATGAGTAGTGTTATATTAAATATCAAACTTTTCTTACGTAGCAAGAGACTCATCTCCATCATCCATTCAAAAAGAAATTAATGATTGAGATTAAAAATATTTAATATTTCACACATTTTTTATAATTTAAATATCTCTTAAACCGTTAATCGTTAAGCGAAAATAATTACACCATCGCGACGAGAATTTAATTATCTTTCGATAGACGGGCACTTTGATATACTTTCGACAATTTTTTTTTCGTTTTTTTCATGTTTTTTTTCGTGGCCGAAAAAATCATATATGGTATATCATATATGATATTACATATCACATATGATATATCATATATGATACGTAATATCATATATGATATGTAATATCATATATGATATATCATATGATTTTTTCGGCCACGAAAAGAAACGTGAAAAAAGCGAAAAAAAAAATTGTCGAAAATATATCAAAGTGCCTATCTATAGAAAAATAATTAAATGCTCGTCGTAACGGTATATTTTTTTTTTGACTTAACGATTAACGGTTTGAAAGATATTGATATTTGACAAAAAATGATGAAAGTGGGTTTTTTAAATTGTTGGGATTAATCTCATCCATTAGATCAAATAAAGATGGAGGGAAGATGGAAGGTGAAGATTAGTCTATTAATATGTAAAAAAAAGTTTGGTATCTTAAATCTTAATCTATTTATTATAAAACTTGAAATTAAGTAAAAACTTACCCAACTCCCCAAAACTGAAGGAAGAGTCATCCCTCACTACACAAGCAAAAATTCACAAAAAAGTTAAAAAAGAAAAAAAAAAAGAAAAAAGAAAAAAACTTTTCTTGACAAGGTATATAAATATTATATACGGGATTTAAACCAAAATCGTCCTGTAACTTTTCACCTTTATTGAAATGGTCCTGTATCTATTTGCTTTATTGATTTAGTCCTGTATGTTTCTAAAATTTATCAATTTCGTCCTAATTGGCCGGAAAAGGCATAAAACTGTGTCGTTTCGGTCACGTGCCGGCCACGTGATCGCGTTTTCCGGCGAGAATGTATGATGTGGCATTATTTTACGACGTGGCACGCTGAGTTGGAAATTTTGCCAATTAAAGCTTGGATTAAACCAAAATCGTCCTGTAACTTTTCACCTTTATTGAAATGGTCCTGTATCTATTTGATTTATTGATTTAATCCTGTATGTTTCCAAGATTTGCCAATTTCGTCCTAAAAGGCCGAAAAAGGCGTAAAACTGTGTCGTTTCGATCACATGCCGGCCACGTGATCGCATTTTCCGGCGAGAATGTATGATGTGGCATTATATTTACGACGTGGCATGCTGAGTTGGAAATTTTGCCAATAAAAAATAATAATAATAATAATAAGTTAAATATTCCAACTCATTTTGCCAAAAATACATTTGAATATGGCAAAATATGATGAGCCAATTCAACACAAAAACAAACATCTGTTTAAAGGTACTTAATTGAACAGAGTATTAATGAGCCAAAATACATAATGTGCTCACAAAAGGGCAAAAACTTCTATCTTAAACTTGATTAATGTCAATCAGAAAAGGCCAAAATATAATTCCATTAACTCTTGTCTCCACTACTCCCTTGACTAGACAAATCCATAATTTGCTTTGCCCTATGAGTAAGTTGTGCATCCGAGTAGGGCATAGGAGCTCTAAATTGGACCCTTGGTTGCAGTATAGACGGTTGTCCAACTTGTCCCATGTGTAGTTGTTGGTGAGGTGTAGGCCCTTGAACAAGTGGTTGGGGAGTTCGAAACCATCTTACTGTAGTTACTTGACTCTGTTGAGATGCAATTCCAATCTCATCATCCACCTCATCTACTTGAATTCGCTCACTCACCATAGGAGGTGCAAGCTTCAAGAAAAAAATAGGACACATTTTCAAATTAATGCATACTTTATTAGGTTTGTAAATTAATGCCAATATGTTAACTTACTTCAACATTTTGTGAATTAATGATTGTTGGAGTGTTTTCACCACCAAGCTGAGAAATATTTCCACCTTCATTCACCTAAAAAAGAAAATTCATATTAAATTGTTGTATATTAGAATCAAATTAATATTAAAAAATTAAATCAAACCTTTTTCTTTACGGGTGGTTTCTTTAAACTTGGGGCATTACCCTTTCCCCCTTCTATCACCAATCCTACATTTCTCTTTCTTGTTGATTTCTTCACATTAGATGGCCCTTCTCCTTCTACCTGCAACCCAACATATAATCAATAAACAATAAATAAGCTAATGACTAAAACAATAATCAAATATTCAATTAATCAGACTGTTAATTACCCCCTGTTTTGCACAAGTTGCTGAATTATGTCCCTTGCCTCCACACCTCTTGCAAGTGACTGTTTTTTGTTGTCTTTTCAACCTTGTGCCCTTTTTATGTTTGATTTCCTTTTCACCATCTTGTAGTCTTCTTTTTGTTTCTTGTCTGCCTTTCTTGGATTTGTTACCAAAATTTGGGGGCAATGGAGGAATAAACAGAGACTCCCCCCACAGTTTATCATAACTTATCCCCTTGATTGGATACTTGTACGTTTCTTTGTACATATCAACACTGTAGAATTGATGTACAAAGTCTTGAGGATCCAGATTCTCCCCAAGTATTGCACATATGGCATGTGTGCATGGAATACCACTCAATTGCCATGCTCTACAAGTACAAGTCCACTGCTGCAAGTCAACTGTATATTGCCCCCCATCAAAGCATTTAACTTGATAATGGATATTAATGCTCTTAATTGGTATACAATCAGATACCCCTTCCATATTCCTCTCCAATATCTGCCTGATTCTAGGACATAATTTCTCATTCCACTTCAGATTAGCATGATCTCTGTTTTTTACAAGTCTTTTCACTAGATACTCTCTTATCCACTCAAGCATTGTTATTATGGCCTTATCCCTTGCAGCTAAGATATTTGAATTGAAAGACTCACAAACATTGTTCAATAACATGTCACACTTGCTTTTCTCACTGAAAAATGCCTTGGACCACTCACTTGGGGGCTTGTTCTTAAACCATTCCCAAGCTCCCTCACTCAAATTCTTAAGATCATTCATTTTTTCCTTAAATTCACCCTCAGTGGTACTAGAAGCAGCTCCCCACATAACTTGTTTAAATGCTTGCCCCCTAAACCCAGCATTTTTTAAATTGTTATGCATATGCCTAACACAATATCGATGATCTGCACCTGGGAAAACAACTTGAAAGGCTTGTATAAGTCCTTTTTGTTTATCAGACATGAAGGTGAACTTGTCTGCTTCAATTTCTAGGTCATGCTTAAGAATAGTCAGAAACCATTCCCAAATCTCCCCATTCTCTTTATCAACAACAGCGTAAGCAACAGGGAATAGATTGTTATTCCCATCAACCCCTACAGCAGTGAGTAAATTACCCCCTTGTTTCCCCTTCAACCAACAACCATCAACCCCTAGAATTGGTCTACAACCACCCAAAAAACCCTTTTTTAAGGCATCCCAACAGATATACATCCTGCTAAATCTAGTCACTCCATTATCAACTTCTGTTCCAAGGATAATAGTAGAACCAGGGTTTGTTTTTCTAAGTTCTTCAGCATATGACCATAACTTAGAATATTGAGCATCAGTTTCCCCTTCTATCTTTTTCACAGCCTTCATCTTAGCCTTATAAGCCTGTGCTAAGGTTACAGACATCTAATATCATTAGATGTTTCTAACACAAACCCAGAATGTCCCTCCCCTTATCACATTGAAACTTATGAAAAAATTTCTTACTCAGCCATGTAGAAGTCACATTCTTAACCTTTTGAGAAGGTGCACACTTATGCTTATCATTCATACTTCTAATCTGAAAGGAATGCTCATCAGACATCTTCAAGCAATTAATTTTCCACTCACAGTTAGTACTAGCACACTTTGCATAAATCCTAATAGCATCATTTTTAGGAAAACATATGCTTCTTCTAGATTTAATTGCATGAGATTGGGCTGCAAACTTAAACTCTTGTTTGGTTCCAAAAATTTGTCCAACCACAAACTCAGGATTAAAAGAAGTTTTTGGGTTAAACATAGTGTAAATTTCTCGCTCATTCTCCTCATCACTTACTCTACCCTCATCAAAGTCAAAGTCATTATCCCCATCAATCATATCTTTTTCACCCTCACCCTCACTCTCACTTGGTTCACCATACCCAACTTCTAAAAGAGGGACAAATTCAGTGCTTTGAACCACATTAAATGGATCAATTCCAGCCAGATCCTCCTCAACATTAAGATGTTCCACATTAGACTCAAATACCTCATCATCATCAGTATCAAATAACTCATTACCTATGACAAAGTCAGAATCCTCAAATGACTCATAACCAGTGTCAACTTCACCATTTTCCACCTCAACTTCATCATCCTGAAGTCCTACTTCATCTCCTTCTACTTGCACAAACTCAACATATATATGCAACTCTTTGTATACCAAATACTTAAGTGCCCATGTTGTAATATCACTATCATCAATTAACAACTTAAAACTCTGATTATTCAACTTTAGATAATATCTTTTCCCCTTACCTTTAACCTTGGCTATCCTACAATATTCATCAAAGTCACTGAAACAAAGTTCATCAGCCTTTACCCAATCAAACACTAGTGAATCACCCCCGATATATTCAGTCAAAGGCAAATTGTTGAAGGTTCTAGTCTCAAATGTTCCCCCAAAATATAAGGTCAAACTGAGATTTTTACTATTTGAGTCTGTAAAATAGAAAAAAAAAATCAGAATAACAAACAAATGAAGAAGAGATTAATTTACATGCCAACACACAACTACAAAAATCAATAAAAAGCAAAAAATATGAACCCCCACATAATACGAACAAACAACAATAATATATTAATACCCATATATTTATTTAACAAAAAGCAGAACCCACCGAGCATCCAAAAATTTTCAAAACCAATAAAATCATGAAAACATACCATATATTGGAGCTGACCACTTCCTTGCGCCTTTCCGACGCACAAACACCATGGTTGCGATGAGAGTTCTTCGATTTGAGGGGTTTTAGGTGGGGTTCAATTTGGGATTTTTTTTCTTTAGGGTTCCTGACATGGTTCTTTGGTTGTTTAGATTAGATCTAGTTCTTTAGTTTTGACTCTTTCTTTTAAGTATATACGTTTTTTAACTTCTAATCTAATTTCTAAGGATTTTAAATGTTAAATTAATTTTAACTGTTTTATTTTATATTAATTTTTATTCAAATAAATGAGTTGGAATATTTAACTTGTTATTATTATTTTTTTTAATTGGCAAAATTTCCAACTCAGCGTGCCACGTCGTAAAATAATGCCACATCATACATTCTCGCCGGAAAACGCGATCACGTGGCCGGCACGTGACCGAAACGACACAGTTTTATGCCTTTTCCGGCCAATTAGGACGAAATTGATAAATTTTAGAAACATACAGGACTAAATCAATAAACCAAATAGATACAGGACCATTTCAATAAAGGTGAAAAGTTACAGGACGATTTTGGTTTAAATCCCAAATTACCCCCTTGTTTCCCCTTCAACCAACAACCATCAACCCCTAGAATTGGTCTACAACCACCCAAAAAACCCTTTTTTAAGGCATCCCAACAGATATACATCCTGCTAAATCTAGTCACTCCATTATCAACTTCTGTTCCAAGGATAATAGTAGAACCAGGGTTTGTTTTTCTAAGTTCTTCAGCATATGACCATAACTTAGAATATTGAGCATCAGTTTCCCCTTCTATCTTTTTCACAGCCTTCATCTTAGCCTTATAAGCCTGTGCTAAGGTTACAGTACATCTAATATCATTAGATGTTTCTAACACAAACCCAGGAATGTCCCTCCCCTTATCACATTGAAACTTATGAAAAAATTTCTTACTCAGCCATGTAGAAGTCACATTCTTAACCTTTTGAGAAGGTGCACACTTATGCTTATCATTCATACTTCTAATCTGAAAGGAATGCTCATCAGACATCTTCAAGCAATTAATTTTCCACTCACAGTTAGTACTAGCACACTTTGCATAAATCCTAATAGCATCATTTTTAGGAAAACATATGCTTCTTCTACATTTAATTGCATGAGATTGGGCTGCAAACATAAACTCTTGTTTGGTTCCAAAAATTTGTCCAACCACAAACTCAGGATTAAAAGAAGTTTTTGGGTTAAACATAGTGTAAATTTCTCGCTCATTCTCCTCATCACTTACTCTACCCTCATCAAAGTCAAAGTCATTATCCCCATCAATCATATCTTTTTCACCCTCACCCTCACTCTCACTTGGTTCACCATACCCAACTTCTAAAAGAGGGACAAATTCAGTGCTTTGAACCACATTAAATGGATCAATTCCAGCCAGATCCTCCTCAACATTAAGATGTTCCACATTAGACTCAAATACCTCATCATCATCAGTATCAAATAACTCATTCCCTATGACAAAGTCGAATCCTCAAATGACTCATAACCAGTGTCAACTTCACCATTTTCCACCTCAACTTCATCATCCTGAAGTCCTACTTCATCTCCTTCTACTTGCACAAACTCAACATATATATGCAACTCTTTGTATACCAAATACTTAAGTGCCCATGTTGTAATATCACTATCATCAATTAACAACTTAAAACTCTGATTATTCAACTTTAGATAATATCTTTTCCCCTTACCTTTAACCTTGGCTATCCTACAATATTCATCAAAGTCAATGAAACAAATTTCATCACCTTTACCCAATCAAACACTAGTGAATCACCCCGATATATTCACCAAAGGCAAATTGTTGAAGGTTCTAGTCTCAAATGTTCCCCAAAATATAAGGTCAAACCGAGATTTTTACTATTTGAGTCAGAAATAGAAAAAAATCGAATAACAAACAAATGAAGAAGAGATTAATTTACATGCCAACACACAACTACAAAAATCAATAAAAAGCAAAAATATGAACCCCCACATAATACGAACAAACAACAATAATATATTAATACCCATATATTTATTTAACAAAAAGCGAACCCACCGAGCATCCAAAAATTTTCAAAACCAATAAAATCATGAAAACATACCATATATTGGAGTGACCACTTCCTTGCGCCTTTCCGACGCACAAACACCATGGTTGCGATGAGAGTTCTTCGATTTGAGGGGTTTTAGGTGGGGTTCAATTTGGGATTTTTTTTCTTTAGGGTTCCTGACATGGTTCTTTGGTTGTTTAGATTAGATCTAGTTCTTTAGTTTTGACTCTTTCTTTTAAGTATATACGTTTTTTAACTTCTAATCTAATTTCTAAGGATTTTAAATGTTAAATTAATTTTAACTGTTTTATTTTATATTAATTTTTATTCAAATAAATGAGTTGGAATATTTAACTTGTTATTATTATTTTTTTTAATTGGCAAAATTTCCAACTCAGCGTGCCACGTCGTAAAATAATGCCACATCATACATTCTCGCCGGAAAACGCGATCACGTGGCCGGCACGTGACCGAAACGACACAGTTTTATGCCTTTTCCGGCCAATTAGGACGAAATTGATAAATTTTAGAAACATACAGGACTAAATCAATAAACCAAATAGATACAGGACCATTTCAATAAAGGTGAAAAGTTACAGGACGATTTTGGTTTAAATCCCTATTATATACCTAAGCTATATTAACAGCATTTGTTTTGAAGCTCCTTTTCATATTTTATTTACATTTTTGCTTCCTTCTCATTTTTCGATCTCAATGATGGTTGCTGGATCAGCATCACAAAACATCATCAATCTGCCGGTGGCAAATATGTAAGTTTACTAAAGGCCCCGGGACAGAAATGGCTTTTTTCCAACCGGATTTCATGCTGCAAACTTCTCATGAAGATGATCAGAATCAGCCCCCAACATCATCTCTTCCTCCTACTCTTTCCTCTTGCAATCCCCAACAACTCCACGGTACCTTTTTTTTTATCAATTTTTTTTTTGCACAATTCATATCTTTTTTGGTGCTTTCAGTGAAAGAGAGAGAGAGAGAGAGAGAGATGACACATAGTTAGCTTAGCTAGTAGTTTAACTTCTTTTACATTTAACTTCGAGGAAAAGACATATAACTCATTTTCCATACAAAACTCATTACACAAAATGAACGATGACACTAAAATCGCCAACAACCTTCACCAAAGGCAAGAATAAGAAAGGAGCATCAATTAAATGACTGCATATCCCATTTTTTGGTACAATTATTGTTAGTTGTAATTTAAGTGTTAGTAATTGTAAAACACTATATATATATATAGGTATGGTGGCATCAGTACTAGGGAAGAGATCGTCGATGTCATTCTCGGCCGGTATCGAAGATCAAACGAACAACAATGGTGGCTGCAATGACGAATTATCGGACGACGGATCCCAAATGGGAGAGAAAAAGAAAAGGCTCAACGCAGAGCAAGTGAAAACACTCGAAAACAACTTCGAACTCGGAAATAAACTAGAGCCCGAGAGAAAAATGCAACTTGCCAGGGCCCTGGGATTGCGGCCCAGGCAAATAGCCATTTGGTTCCAAAACAGGAGAGCAAGATGGAAGACAAAGCAACTGGAAAAAGATTTTCATCTTCTTAGAAAACAATTTGAAGCTATTAAGGCTGAAAATGATGCACTCCACGTAGAAAATCGGAAACTTCATGCTCAGGTATAAAAGCCAAATTTAACCGTTCACAAATAATATATTCATTTTGAATTTAACCGTCTTTTCAAATAGGCTTTTGACTAGTTTTAATTATATATGAATTAAAAAATAAAAAAAAATAATATTTAAAAAATACACATTAAGATAAATTAAACAATCACTTACATTATCTAACTTTTTTATATATTTGTCGTAAATTTATGATCAAAATTTATAAATTTTAATTAAAAAGTCAAAATAGACATACTTTTAATGGACGAAGCGAGTATATATATATATTAGTGTAGCGTCTTGATATTAATGTTATGCATTATACACTAGAAGAAAAATTGGATTTACCGTCCGAATTTTTTTATCAGCAAATTTGCAATCCGGAGCGCCATTCAATATAAACACAATAAATAATATTTGTGAACAATAATTTATTAGACACATTATTTGCCACCAACATACCATAATCCGACAGAATAAGTTTTAAAGTTCCATCATTAGCAAAGAATAAGTATTTACTAGACTCAAATTTTCGTCTACCTATCAAGACTACAAACACATTAAAATAGATAATTTCGGAAAAATTAACTCCTAATTTAGAATCATAACAATCTAGAAGAAAATTAAGACTAAAACTTAAGATTACCCAATAATTAAAGATTCTGAATGGCTGATTTAAATCAAATTAAAGAATAGTCGAATCAACCATAGTGACCAAGTTCAAATTTTGAGGCCTCCTCCCTAGATGAGGCCACAGGCAATGCCCTTATGGCCTATGCCTGAAACCGACTCTGTTGCAGTAAGTAAATATGTACAAACGAAATATAAGTAAATATGTATAGATCACCTGTGCAGTATTATTAAGGTTCTGTTGGGCAACCTCGATCCGCTAGCTTATAACGTAGAAGCTATCTATATATTTGACAATGATAACTTATAACTTATTGAAATACGAATTGAAGTAGCGTTTGAGCTTATAACTTATAGTATTTTATTTTTAAGTCAATTTTACACTCATTACTTCAATTAAATTCCTCATTCATCCTCAATTAGATAAATTTCTCTCGTTTTTAAGCAATAATTACAAATATCTATTTACGTAATTTTATTTTATAAACTACTTCAACAGCAGTACCAAACACTTTAAATTTAATCAACTAACTTATCGTTGCCCCATTTGTTATAAAGTAGTTTATCCTTTATAAACTAGTTTTTATGAGCTATATGGGAAAAAAATAATTTTTTTTTGGGAAGATATTGGCAATGAAGACTAAGGAACCAACAGAATCCATAAATCTGAACAAAGAAACAGAAGGTTCATGCAGTAACAGAAGCGAAAACACATCCGAACTCAAGCTGGACTGTTCCAGAAATCCCGCTGTTGACAGCCCAGTACTATCAAAATTCAGGCCCGGCGAGGTGACACATCTTTTCCAGAATTCTTCCGGGCCCGAAATTCAGGGCCCAAAAATGGACCAAACTGTCAAGGAAGAAAGCTTGTGCAGCATGTTCTGTGGCATGGATGACCAGACAGGGTTTTGGCCATGGCTGGAACAACAAAATTTCAATTAAATCCAAAAATATGTACAAATTGAATGAGACCACGATGGATCACTATTTTTCTTACAAATACTATTTTATGAGTTCATTATTATTATTATTTTTTATAATTTTTATTTTTATTTTTATTTGGGTAATAAGACTCGAAAGCAGGTACATGGCATGCGACTCAATTCCCTTATGATTAAGCTTCTTGGTTTTCTACTTTAGGCTTGGTGTACAATTTAGTAAGAATATACATCAAATTAAGTTTGATGTATATGTGTTTTGAGCTAGGTAAAATGCTATAATTCAGCACGTTCAAATAGCAATTTGGCAATAAAGGATCACATCCCTAAAATTTTAATCATACAACCCTTCTTATTTCCATCGTCATTAGGGATGTAAATCAATCTAAACGAGCTGAATATATACTTATTCAAACTTGTTTGATGTTTTATCGAGCTTTAAACACTATGTTTTAGATTGATTTGATTAGTAATCGAACTGAGCTTGAACGAAATTTGATCGAGCCGAACACGAATCGAACTCGAGTAACTTAATTTTTGTATATGTATTCTATAATTTGTATGAAAATCAGGCCGAGTTCAAACCGTGTATATTTTATCAAACAAGAATTATTCAAATTTGATTCATTGTATTAACGAACCGAACTCAAACGAACTTTTTTTTCTTCACATGTCCGCGCCGCAAGATTTCGGGCCAAATGGTAAAGGGCCAATCATGCTCTAATTAATATCACCTAATGGAATTTAATGAGTCCATAGTTTCCATAATTGATATAATATGCTCTTGAGTCTTGATTATATTCCCTTCATCTTTGCCAAAGTCCTACTAATCCATTCATCCCACCAATCTCTAATAAATTGTGAAAAAACTTGGAATCTTTAGAGCACGCCAATAATAATATCCACCAGTTTTAAGAAGATAGTATTTTTTTGGTTGTCTCAAAATATAAAGTATTTTCCTTTTGAAGAGCATATTTTTATATTAGTCACCAATATAAGTCACTATATTAAACAAGGTTGTACATTCAGGTTCCACTCGGTTTAATTTTTAAAAAATGAGTACTCGGGGAGTACTAAAAATTAGTACTCGAAAAGTTAATCGGGATGAAAAATATTTTTACTTTTTTATATTTATTAATTAAAAGAATATCTTTTTTTATTTGCGTAAATATTATCAATTTATTCAGTTTTATTTATAAATAGATAAAACTTAATAATTTAGATTAATAATAAATAAAATTACTACATGATCCGAGTACACTTAAAACATGGTTTTAAGAAAGCAGATGTATTTAATAGTGGATAAAGAGTAGAAGATGTGTATTTTTTAGTGGAGAAAATGTAATATTTTAAATATGATTATTTCTATTTATGGAAGAACCATATTTTTGAAGATGGCCGAAAAAGAAAATAAGAACATAATTTTTATGGGCGAGTAGAAGACATTTATAAGTAGGGAGGTAGTAGTTACACACTATTTGGAATCGTAACGCAATATTGTTACTCATTTCTTACGTCTCACAACCTCGGACTCATGTATGGAGAGAGAGAGAGAGAGAGAGAGAGAGAGAGAGAGAGAGAGAGAGAGAGAGAGAGAGAGAGAGAATCTAGCATACACATACCAAAGGAGAGGAAGAGGACAAATAGATGTGAGTTTAGAACAAAACAAAGGAGTGTTGGCCAATATGGTCATTCTCGTGAAGGGGACATTAGTCAGAGCCTTTTAAACCTTTCTTTTCCCTTTGCTTGTGCTGACTGACAAGGGAGTAGTGACCATGAAGTGTTGGAATATAGTTGAGCAGGGGTACACCATTATATACCTTTGCTTTGAAAAAGATAAAAGAAAGTAGAAAATGAGACAACAAAATAATTAATTGAATTGAACTAATAATTACAGATCGAATGTTGTCGGAATTGTTCTGCTCGATGTTGTCGTAACACCCCAGGGAACAATCTGGAAGTCGCCGGAACAGAATGCTGCAAATCGTATCCGTAGACGCTGGAACAGAACTAGTAACAAGCCGAGTCGAGGAAAACCTCTTTCCACAAGACGAAATACGCCCCGGCTAGTGCTCACGGTTTGGCGTATCGTCCCCAAAGATAAAACGGATTCGTCTTCTTGGTAGTAGCACCACAAACCAAGAAGCTCCAACGAACTAGATGATGGTGAGGACTAAGAAGCTCTATGAAATTTGAGAATGCAAGTTTTGTAAACAATGACAATGAAAACATATGGAGAGCTCTCTTGTTTTCATGTGTTCAAAAGTTTTGTAAAACAACATATGCACCACCTATCAAACTATGCAAATGAGCTCCCTATAAATAGGCAAGCCACACATGTAGGAGATATAAAGATGATCATTCAATTTGTGAGTGTAGCCTCCAAGTAACCCCTCTACCAAATTGAATATGGAGAAGTAACCTCCCAACAAGCATTACACCTTGGTGTAACTCCCAACCAGCAATAATAACAGTGAACTCTCATAGCTATTTCAAATTTGATTAAAAAATCAGCTGTTACAACTGTAACTGTCGAACAGAAAATGTTGACGCAAATGTTACGGCAACATTGTAGTCAACATGTGCACTATTTGTTCGAATTTCCAGCAAACTAGTTAAGAACCAATTGCCAAATACCAAGGCACAAGGCCAAGGATGTGCACTCTAAGAATAGCTCGGTTGGTGCTCATTACAAACCATTTCTCACTCACCGAAATTCGATTTTGAGCCAATGATTATAACACAAGAAATTGGTCAACTCAAAACCAAATTTCCAACAATCCCCCACATGAGTGAAAATGCCATATACATGTATGCAAACAAGCAACTTAGCCCTCGAGAGATAATAGTGTATTAGGATTAGTAGCTTTTGGTCTTGAACCATCCTTAGTCAATATTATCGAGTATACCGGCGGATTAATAGGACGCGATGCCTTTGAACTATTCCTCCTTAGTGTATACCTAGACAATATTATTGACACACCAATGTATCAACCTCATCTGTTCTCACGTTTGTGTCCTTTGCAGGCCATGGACAATCTCTTTGGATTCATAAGTGCCATATTGAAGTGGCCCCACTTCGCACTTATATAGGTGATTCTTTTCCGAGTATCTTGCCCTACTCAACCTCCTCGAGGTATTTAGGAATAACTAAAAGTCATAGACTTAACCTCACCACTAGACAAGCTTTAACACTCACTTGCTCTCTAAGGAATAGCCGTATAGGTGAGTGTTTCACGCGAACTCTCGTAGCTTAGTTTTCCTATTGAACCAAGTTCTTGGGATCTCCAATCATCATGGTTGGGTTACCACTACGATCGTTCTCAAGATGTGGGTTTCAATCTCATTCCCTCTAGCAATTATCCATTTGATCTCTATTTAACCATTTGATTAGCAGATCTGCTAGATTATCCATTAACTTCACTTAGTCAACTGAGATAATTACACTTGAGATCAAATGTCTAATAATATTATGTTGTCAATGTAATATCCAGAATTTCTACTACTATTGTTTAATGTTATTTTATCCGAGTTATGTTGTACAGCGTGGAATCTGTACAGTATGGATAAAATAAATGAAGGACTGAGATGTCAGTATTGGTATAATTGTCGTATTGGTCGACAATTGTATTCGAGGATATAATGTGTTGAGTAATGTATTCAGTATACCGTATGTTCATATTTGGTGTGTCGAGATGTTGGACGAGGATAGCTGAAAATGGCTAAGTGTAACATTATTAGCGCACGCTAATAATCATGAGTAGCGCACGCTATCGTGCAGGCTTAGCGCACGCAACGGATATAAGATAACGCACGCTAATGCAGTCCGATCGGAAGGAATCTACGCGTGGACCAGGCCACTTTCGGCGCACGTTCTGCTAAGTCAACGGATGTTGTAATGTAGTGTTAGCGCACGCTAATGCATGTTGATTAGCGCACGCTAACTGTATATCGGTCAACAGGGAATCTTGGCTTTATTGGTTGCTTTCGGCATGTGGGGTCACGAGCATCTTCGTGGTAGGTGTAGACTGTAGCAAGTCAACTGGTATTAGCGCACGTTAAATGCAAGGACTTGCGTACGCTAGACAGTGTAAGTTACGTATGCTAATGCATGGACATTACGTACGTAAGCACATGTACGGCCGCATGTAGCCTCGATCGCGATAGCGCACGCTAACAAAGTCAGTTAGCGTACGCTAAGTGTGTAACGCACGTTAATTGAAGATGTTAGCGTACGTTAATAATGTACAGTATATATATAAGTGCAGTTGGCTATTTTTCGTCATTTTCATCCATTTCTTCATGTGAGCCGATAGAGAGAGTCTTGAGAAGTATTTGAGGTTCCAAACACTGGATTAAGGTGGAGTTAATCATGCATAACAACATTTGAAGCTTGAAATCATTGGTGATTCTTGGAAATGGATTCAACCTTGTAAATCAATCCATTCCTTCAAAAAGGTAATTACTCTTCACTTTGAGATTTCGTTTTGGATTGTATATGATGTTCTTGAGCTGATGATTATCATATAAACAAGTTGATAAGTATGATTATGAGTTGGATTACCGGATTATGATGATGTTATTGTTGATATGAAGATATTGATATGAATTGGATGGTTTCGAATGTGTTGTTTATCTTCAAAGAGATATGTTGGCTAATGTCTTCCTTCAATTCGGATCTGTGATGTTGTTGTTGTTGGTTTCTTCATATGATGGTGAACATGGCATGATTATGAGTTCTTGGTATTTAGGTTGTTGATATTGAGGAAGATGAAATATGAATATATGACTTGAATTAAAAGTCGGATGATTACCTATATGTTAAAGGATATCGGATTTCGTTGTTTGATAGCTATGAACATGGTTCATAATCACTTAGAGTTTTTGATAATCGCCATATGTTAATCGGTATCCGAAATGCATGTAACTGCACGTCATTAGCGCACGCTAAGCCTATTGGATAGCGCACGCTATCGGGAACAACTTAGCGCATGCTACGGTAAGAGATTAATGTGCGCTAAGTCAACATGCAGGGTAATATATTCTGTTTCGGTTATGAATTCGTGATGGTTTGATTTGGTTTGTTCTGACTGCGTTTATTCGAGGTTGTGTTGGACCATTGAGTTCGATTGGTTAGTTTTGTCGGTTGTTGATTGTTATCGGATATATGTTATTTGATTACTTCGATAGGTTGAGATTATTGATCAGCGATTATAATCGGATGTTGCGGTCGTGTTCGAGCGTGTTCGTGAATTGCATGGTCAGGGCCGAGGAGCTCGTAGACGAAGGCATTGTGACTGGTAGCGGCTTCATCATTATCGTATCGGTATCGAGGCAAGTTATTACTTGCTCAGTTATAATGTTTAATGAATGGTTTCAGTTTCATTTCGTTTATAATGCATATAGCAATGATTATATGTTGTCATTCCGATTCTGGGGGTTTAATCATAATGTATATGATTTATTTTGGTTATTGGCATATTCGAGTATCGAGGTTAAATTATGGTAAAGACGAGGACATGAGTATCTGTAGTCCATGGTACGTTTGGATCACCGAGCATTGCGGATAATCGTCGGTGATGGTTTGATATCGAGATTTCTCCCGAAGGACTCGGGGCAAGTATCTTATATCGATTAAGTTAGTGTTAGTGATTTGATCATGTATATTGTCATTCATATTGTCGAACATGAGGTCGTCTTAGTGGATTTGACATATTGTCGTTCATGTTCTGTTGTTCATGTTGATGAACATATTGATTTGCATATGTGTATGCATAATTGTATTGTTTATGTTGTAAATGATCCGAGGGGATCATGATGATCTATGCTGAGGGCGCTGGATCTAATGTCCACCATGCGTTGGTTCGACAGGATCATCATGGGGATCTATGCTGAGGGCGCTGGATCGTTGGACAGGTTTTCCACCATGCGTTGGTTCGACGGGATCATCATGGGGATCTATGCTGAGGGCGCTGGATCGTTGGATTACCAGTATTGTGTTGATGGAATCTTGTGAATTCGCATCATTGACTTTATCATGTGTTGTTGTTCATATGTGTATTGTTGGTTATCCACCTTGTGCTGATCTGATAGGATCAACAAAGGGATCTATGCTGAGGGCGCTGGATCGTCGGATTTCCATTGAGTATACATGAGTGTTATTGTTGTGATCATATTGACGTGGTCATATGAGTATGCATTTGTAGGTCTTGTGTTAGGACCGTGTCTATATTGCATTGATCTGATACTAGACTGATATGATTGTCGTGGTACTCCATATTTCGAGGTATGTTCCGTATTTCCTTTGGTATTCGTCTTGTGACGGACAATCAGTTATCGTTTGGGGATTTGATGATGCTATCCGATGGATGGTATTGGTCAGAATTGGTACTTTTCCATATCGTGAGTTGGTTATGATAGTTTGAGAATCTTGAGTATTGTTTGAGGTACAATACAGATATTATGTTCGAGTTTATTGGTTAATCGAGTACATGATGTGAAATGTGATAATGGTTATTTTGATGAGAATTATTTGAGTAAGTAAAGTTATGGCGGTAAGATTACGTTGGTCGTATTCTTATGTTGTATTCTCATTGGTATGTAATTATTAATGTGATGTGACAGTTATCATTGTTGGATATTATGGCTGACCCCGTCGTGGGATTTCTTTTTAGGTTCTTGGAGTATCGAGCTTATAGCGGTCGTGAAGAGATGAGCTTCCCGGAGGATACTGGCTAGGACATGTTTTGTGCATTGAGTTTCCTGATTGGTTCTTGTATTTCCGCTGCTAGAGTATCTTTATGGTTGGTCTTTTTCCACTGCGTGAGTATTTTGAAATGATCTTTTGGTATCTGGTAACTGAGATTACTTTGGAAATCGTTTTCTAAACTTTTGAGTGTCGGCCGTTTGGCCTTACGATTTCAAATGAGTTTTTTACGACGGTTTTGATAAACAGATTTTATATAGTCTTCAAATATTTTAAAGATAGTACTGTCGTTAGCCTCTTGGGCATTTGTAAATGTTTGCGAAAATTTTCTTCAGCCTTGTGGGTTCCATCTCGGGGCCCACGGCGCTGTAATATTTTCGGTTAAATCTGGGAGTGTTACAGAATATGGTATCAGAGCTTAGGTTGAGAAAACCTAGGCATTTGGGTCGAGTTAGGTCGTGTTTTGGTCGCGTCATTCCAGTTGTCAATTGACTAATACTAGAGCCGTGAGTTTTTGTTGTTCACTCGGGCTTATGGGTTATGTGATTTATCAGTGTGGTACTGGGATTGTCGTAAACTTTTCCAAATGGTGTTAACGTGATATATTGTGTTCTTGAGTTGCACTGAGTTTGCAAAACATGTGTTTTGAAAATATCTATGTCGAGTATTTCCTTGAGTCGATACATGTGCCAGTATCACGGGGAATCGTCGGCTTCACGATCTGTAAGTTTTTAGATTTTTGAATTGCATTGAGATTTATTGCCGAGCTAAATTGATATACTTTGAGATTCAGTAGAATATTATGCATTACGGTATAAGGTGACAGAGTTGGGACAGGATTGATGATCTTGAGAAGTTAGGATTTTGGAAATCAATATGTCGGTTAGATTTTGGAAACGGAATTGTGTATTCGGGAGAAGGACTGTGAATTGTTGAGAAGAACATGTAGCCATGCTAATTCATTTTGATATATGAACTGCTTTTGAGCATTTGAAAATATACTTTTCAAAATGAACGTTTCACGAATGTTTTACGGAAAATGATTTTGGGCCGAGACCCAATTGAATTTGAAATAGTTTTACAACTCAGGACTTGGAGTCCGAAAAGAGTTTTCTACTTTTTAAACTTCTGGTAATGCGGAACGAGATACGGGCATAGACCCTAATGTTTCAAAAAGGCTTTTTAGTTTTCATAAAACTCTCGGGATTTGTAAAACTCTTTATCAATCGTTTATTTATTTCGTTCCTACCTTTTGAGGTTTTGGTTTACTCGTTCAAATGAAACTTCTAGGGAAGTCTTTCGCTGTGTTTGATTTCTTGATTTGTTTCAATATTTTGTCATATCATATTTGAGGTGATCCAGGATGGATTAAGGATTGACGTTGCGAGTAGTATGTGGAGGAGGAGTTTTTATCAGAGTTTATATATTGAGATTTTGGAATTTTATCGTGTGGTTTTCCAATGGAATATCAGTGAATTTGGTGACGAGCCAAATTGGTATACAGGAGTATGGATATGGTCAAGCATTTGCATAAATTCCATTTATTTAATCGTGCGTATTCGAAAAGAATTTTTATCGAAAACTTGGCACCAGCGAGCTGATTTAAATTTTAAAATTGATTTCGTGGTCTTACGAAAATTTATGTTTTGAGTTGTGAAAATTTTGAAGGAACTTTCGAAAGTTTGTCTTCTTGACGAGACTGTATGATTTCAAACTAGTTTTGAAAATGTGATTGATAACCATACGCATTTGATATATATTACATATCATGGTGAAGTTGTGAGTGTGACTCGTGAACTGGATAATATATCATTGTGGAACGATGAATAGGGATCCGAACTTTGATATGGTAGTTTGGTTATTCTGGGATGATCGGTTGATTTATTGAATGAGAGAAATATGCTGCGTGTTGTAGATCCATGCACATGATGTAATTTTAGAACTTTGGATTTCGTGAGATCGAGACATATATGCTATGTGATTCCATTGATATGGTGGTAGTGTGATTTTTACCATAGTGATTTTGAAGGATTTCTTTGTAAGTATAGATTTGGGAGTGGTGACCCCATGCTGGTTGTTGTGGATATTGATTGATCGTTCCCAGTTTATGTATGATTGGATATGTTCGTCAGGTTGTGATTAGTTGTTCGTTTGCCGAGGGGTATGTTCACCAGTCGGGTACGTTTATTGAGATCCACTGTATGTGATTGGTGTGTCGTTTTGAGAACTTTATTCGTTCGTATGTCGGTTTCTGTGGTTCTGTGTTGATCGTATTGGAGTTTATCATGTGGATGATATTCTCGATTGTGTTTTGACCTCTGGTTGTGTAACACCCCCATGATTTACGGAGATATTACAGCGCCGTAGATCCTTTTTGGAGGACCTACCAGGCTTAGACCCAAATAAAACACATTAAATACGACAAACATAGATGTTCATACATTCAAAACCAACTTCAATTTCAACATAACATACATCACAATACCAAACGACATATCATCCCGAGGAGTCATAACTAATATGACCGTTCACCACGGGAATACAACAACATCATTAACCATTAATAATGACATGACATACAACACCGGACAGTACCCGCGCGAGTACAAAACCAAAACACGACTTTGACCATGACCATATGACCATCAACTCAAAATAATGCACGATATCAATGCTGCCCACCAAGCTCGTGTCCGTCCTGTGCTAGTCCTCCCACTGGACCTGTACCTGAATACACAAAAGTATATCCACCCCAAAAGGGGTCAGCAAGAAGCGGTGCAAGTACAATGATTCTAGAATATGTACAACAAGTGAATAACCAACAAAAACCATAGAAAATCATAGTGCCATCACAGATATTCCGGAATACCACATCACAGTCATCATCACAAAACAACCTCCCGAGATATACTGGCCCTGTACCTCTCAGCAAGATACACACCCCAGAGACACCTCGTCAGGCCCTCACAGTGTATAGCCCAACCGAGTGATCCGTAGGGATACGCGACTCTAGGACCCAGGGGACCCTCACTGGTTTTACTCGGCTCACACACACTCGATCAACAATTGGCACAAATTCCATTTTTACATATTCACATGAAGTACAGTAAACACAATCAAAGTACTTGCCTCAATTTGAACGACACAAGAAACGGCGAACGGATGAATGTACGGTCCGAACTTCCTTCAACGATTCGATCCTAACACATCGAAATATGGAATCAAAACACAACACCACGGAAATGGAAAGATTCACCCTAAGTTCTACCCTTAGGGACATTTATTCAAATATTACGAAGGAAACGTAGCTCGAACCCAAACTATGAAAGGTAACTTAGGGTTAAATCCGTGAATCTTGGAGAAAAATGAAGGATTATGATTACAACATCACAATCTAGTACAAATCGGAGCTAGGATAGATTAGAATCAAAGATCTCGACACAAATCCCCAAAATATGAAGAGCTAGGGTTCCAACGGTTTTACCTTGATTTGGATGGTGAAAGTTGATAAGATGTTGATAACTTGGTGTTAGGAGCTCAAAATTATCATTGGATGAAGAAATCCGACCAAAAATCGCACCCCACCGATCAAGTATGCCCGGCTTGAAGAGAAGAGGAAGAGGTGAAAAATGACATTTCTAGAACCTACTCCCCATATATATATCGGGAGGTATTAGCGCACGCTACGGCTACGAGCTTAGCGTGCGCTAACGAGGCGGTGCACTTGAAGAAAAAGCGGTCAGAACTTTCGCCAGCTCGTAGCGTCTGTGAACTATCTCATTAGCACGCTGGACCGATTGATACTAGCGCGCTAACTCCATACGATGGCGTGCGCTACATAAGTACTGCGGTCGAAACGTTTCGTCCTCACCGACTGACATCTGGCGCACGCTATCATACAAGTAACGTGCGCTAGTACATCGAAATAACGTCGTTAGTCCGTCCATAGCGTGCGTTAACGCCTCATTCCGAGTCGAGAAAGCTTCTTGTCGGCCTAACTGACGCTATTGCACAAGAGTAGCATGCGCTACTCGAACACAGTTAGCGTGCGCTAGACATACGATCTTAGCGTGCGCTAATCGCTATTTTCCAAATTTAAATTCGCAAGAAGTCCGGCTAAAACGAGCACAATCCGAGAATCACGGAACCCAACAATAATCAGCCAACAATATGCCAAGGTCAATCATCAATATATACGGTCCAAATAACCACAATACCACAAAATACATCCAAAATAACATTCACAAAATACACGGGTATTACACCCTTACCCCCTAAAAAGAAGTTTCGTCCCGAAACTTAAGATACAAAAAGTTCGGGGTATCGGGCACGCATACTCTCCTCGGTCTCCCACGTGGCCTCCTCAATTCCATGCTTAGACCATTGGACCTTTACTAACGGAATCACTTTCCGTCGCAATTGTTTCACTCGTCTCTCTAGTATGGTTACCGGTTGTTCTTCATACGTAACATCATCACTAATCTCAATCTCTTGATAATCAATAACATGGCTGGGATCGGGAACATACTTACGCAGTTGTGAAACATGAAACACATTATGAACATGACTAAGCGTCGGAGGTAATGCTAGTCGATAAGCTACATCGCCTACCTTGTCCAGGATCTCGAAGGGGCCAATATAACGAGGACTAAGCTTCCCTTTCTTACCAAACCGAAGAACTCCACGAGTCGGCGATACTTTCAACAACACATGGTCTCACTTTGGAACTCTAACGGTCGACGACGAACGTCAGCATATGACTTTTGTCGACTATGAGCAGTCAACAACCTTTGCCGAATAATTGCGACTTTTTCCCGTGTTTGAACCACCAAGTCCGGTTCTACTCCAAGTAACTCGTATGGCTCGTCCCAACAGATTGGCGATCTACACCGTCTTCCGTATAATGCTTCAAACGGAGCCATCCCAATCGAACTATGCCAACTGTTATTGTACGCAAATTCAATCAATGGTAAATGAGTCTCCCAATCTTCTTTCCAATCCAACGCGCAAGCCCTCAACATGTCTTCTAGCGTTTGGATCGTCCTCTCTGACTGTCCGTCCGTCTGGGGATGATAAGCGGTGCTGAAATTCAATTTGGTACCGAGTGCTCGATGTACTGCTTGCCAGAAATGCGACACAAAACGCCCATCGCGATCAGACACTATACTCTTTGGGGTACCATGGAGTCTCACAATCTCCGCAATGAAAATCCGAGCTAACCTCTCCGGTCCCCAAATATCTCTAATTCCCAGAAAGTGTGCGGATTTGGTTAGCCGATCAACAATTACCCAAATCATATTCGCTCCAGTTCGCATCTTTGGCATTCCCACAATAAAATCCATCGCTATATCTTCCCACTTCCATTCCGGAATTGGTAGCGGTTGCAATTTACCGGCGGGTCTCTGATGTTCCGCTTTAACCTGCTGACAATTCAAGCATTTCATCACGAACTCTGTTACATCTTTATTCATGTTCGGCCACCAAAAGTTTTTCTTCAAGTCCTTATACATTTTACTCATACCCGGATGAATCGAGTACGGAGTAGAATGTGCTTCATTCAAAATTACCTGTTTGAGATCATCCCGATTAGGTACACAAGTTCTGCCTCGAAATCGAAGAACTCCATCTTCATCGATTAAGAATCGAGGAGCTTTTCCTCTAACACTGTCTTCCCATTGCCTGATTGAGAGATCATCTAAGCTGCTTGGACTTAATATCTTCCATTACGGAGGATGTAATCTCAAGGAAACGCAATCCTTGAGTTACGTGGAGGCCAAACTTCAATTTCCATATCAATCAACTCTCGTCTAAGCTTCGGTTGAATGGTAAGTAGTTCCAACTTTTGCAACACAGTGACTTGCGGCTTAACGCATCGGCAACGACGTTTGCTTTACGGATGGTAAAGAATGTCAAGATCATAATCTTTAAGCGGTTCCAACCATCGCCGGCGACGCATATTTAGTTCCTTCGTAAATATGTACTTCAAGCTCTTATGATCCGTATACACTCGACAAGAAGAACCATACAAGTAATGCCTCCAAATTTTCAACGCAAACACCACAATGGCTAACTCAAGATCATGAGTAGGATAATTCATCTCGTATGGCTTTAATTGTCGAGACGCATAAGCCACTACTCTCTCATTTTGCATCAATACACATCCTAATCCTTGTTTAGAAGCATCACTATAAATAACGAAACCTTCCGTTCCTTGTGGTAAGGATAGGATCGGAGACGTAGTCAACCGCTTTTCAATTCATCAAAACTCTTCGACACTCATCACTCCACTCAAATTTACGTGTCTTCGCAATAATAGGGTGAGCGGTCGAGCAATTTTCGAGAATCCTTCAACAAATCGACGATAATAGCCCGCTAATCCTAGAAAACTCGAACTTCCTTAACATTCCGTGGAGGCTCCCAAGCTAAGGCCTTCAACCTTTTGAGGGTCTACACGAATACCATCACTGAGATGATGTGTCCCGAAAAGAAACTTCTTTAAGCGAACTCGCACTTAGAAAATTTAGCATAAAGCTTATCACCCTCAAAATACTCAACGTGATTCTCAAGTGTTCGGCATGCTCCGTCTCACTTTTGGAATAGATTAATATATCGTCGATAAACACCACTACAAATTTATCGAGATATTCGATAAAAGTTTTGTTCATAAGTTGCATGAAGGCCGCCGGAGCATTTGTTAAACCGAATGGCATAACTACGAATTCGTAATGCCCATACCTCGTCAAATGCCGACACAGGAATATCCGAATCTCGAATTCGGAGTTGGTAATATCCTGACCTCAAATCAATCTTGGAGAAAACCGTAGCCCCTTGTAATTGATCAAATAGATCATCGATTCTTGGCAACGGATACTTGTTCTTAATAGTGAGTTTATTCAACTCACGATAGTCAATACATAGCCGTAAGGATCCATCTTTCTTTCGTACAAACAATACCGGTGCACCCCATGGAGACACACTAGGCCGAATATAACCTTTATCCAACAATTCACCCAATTCTTTCTTCAATTCTAACATTTCCGATGGGGCCATTCTGTACGGTGCCTTGGATATTGGCGCCGCATTGGGCTCTAGTTCGATGACGAACTCTACTTCACGATGTGGTGGCAATCCCGGCAAATCATCCGGAAATACGTCTGGAAATTCATTCACAAGCTGGAGCAGAGGATAAGCGTACTCGCCAACTTCCGACTTTAATGCGTAACACCAATAATCGTACAACCTTGTCGCAATAATTTCATCGCTTTCATGGCTCGAATAAACTTCCCGAAGTATCGGGTTTTGCCCTTCAAAACGTGTTCGATACCATCGTAGCGACTATCGAAATTATCTTCCGACGATAATCTACTATCGCTCCATGCCGATATAACCAATCATCACCGACCATTAAATCCACACCCAACATATCGATCACAATCAAAGCGCATGACCAATCTTTCTTGATGGTTACAGGACAATTGGCGATCTCTTGATTCCCAATTATCCTTTCCCCACTTGGCAACCCAACAATAAAAGGTTCACATGTAGAGAGACCGTCTAGGCCCAAACGATTCACACAAGATAATGATATAAAAGAATGAGTAGCTCCAGAATCAATCAATACATCTACCGGGTGCATCGAAATATAAACAATACCTGACGTAGTGGCAGTCCCTACGTCATCAGTCCGCCTCATCTCATACAATCGGGGTGGGGCTGATCCAATGCTAGATTCATCCTTATGCTCGGTTTTACCTCTGCCACTGCCGCGTCCGACACTCGGAGTTGGCTGACCCATGCTTGTGCCGGTAGGGTAGGAAGCATTTAGAAAATATTCGCCCACCGACTCACAATATAACGCGCGATGACCACCTTCCCACACTTAAAACAATCAATGGGGCGAAGTGCGTGCGGCGAATGACATGTCCCGGATTTCCACAATTAAAACAAACCCTCGGCATTCCTCCACTAGCCGAGGGAACCGGCAGAAGATTGCATAGAAGATTGAGGCCTACGCGATCCACCGCCTCGGAAACTACCGAGAAAATTTTGGTTTCTTCGAGCTCAGCTATTTGGGCAACCGACACCATCTCATAAGCAAGTGCTCTATCGATATTCTCTCAAAGTGGTACACCCAAGGCCCGCCATATACTTTCGGACCTCCGGTTTCATCCTTGCATCGAAATGAAGTATCTTGTCTATCTCATCCTTAACTCGATCTTGGACATACACTAACCGCTTGTTGTATGTCTTGATTGCTTCGAAATAGGAACATCTTCGGGTTGAGCTCAAGAACTCATGACTCTTGCCACCGAACGGCTGGACAATACCGAGCTTCCATCAATCCTTTAAATTCTTCCCAAGTGACATCACGGTCCTTGGGCTTAACATTCGCCACCGATCGAAGCGTCATCAACTGTCAGATATTGAGCAATCGGGACTCTCTTGGCTTCAGGACAACCAATACCGTCAAAGATCTTCTCCAGCTCAACTAACCAATGATCCCAATTGTTCGCATCACCGGAACCATCGAATCTAGGAGGGTTCATCTTCATAACTTCTTGAAGCCATCGATCCTCAACCGTCCTGCCAGTATTAATATTCTGCACCACTTGTGCCAGTTGGTGCACTTGTGTTACAACTTGTTGAAGAACGTTAGGCACCTCGGCCTCCGAGCCTCCATTCGAACCTCCCGAAGGTATCGGGTCCGACCTAGTCGCAGAGCGAGATGCCGATTCCGAAACGGACCTCTCGGACTCAGACACTACCACTCTGCCACGGCCTCTACCACGACCACGTTGACGGATAGCTCTACCTCTCGGCATACTGAAGAGTAAGAATGATTCAACAAGGAAATGATTACAATAATAGATTGCACAATATTAAGGTAATTATTTCCGAAGGGAAGAAATAACCAACATCCGAAGAGTCTTCCAGCACAGGCAACACGAGGTGGTAGCATGCCAATGATATCGTAGATAACAACTGACTCAATTTAATAGACCCAAAACACCGACAGCCTAGGTATCCATAAACCTAGGCTCTGATACCATATTCTGTAACACCCCCATGATTTACGGAGATATTACAGCGCCGTAGATCCTTTTTGGAGGACCTACCAGGCTTAGACCCAAATAAAACACATTAAATACGACAAACATAGATGTTCATACATTCAAAACCAACTTCAATTTCAACATAACATACATCACAATACCAAACGACATATCATCCCGAGGAGTCATAACTAATATGACCGTTCACCACGGGAATACAACAACATCATTAACCATTAATAATGACATGACATACAACACCGGACAGTACCCGCGCGAGTACAAAACCAAAACACGACTTTGACCATGACCATATGACCATCAACTCAAAATAATGCACGATATCAATGCTGCCCACCAAGCTCGTGTCCGTCCTGTGCTAGTCCTCCCACTGGACCTGTACCTGAATACACAAAAGTATATCCACCCCAAAAGGGGTCAGCAAGAAGCCGGTGCAAGTACAATGATTCTAGAATATGTACAACAAGTGAATAACCAACAAAAAACCATAGAAAATCATAGTGCCATCACAGATATTCCGGAATACCACATCACAGTCATCATCACAAAACAACCTCCCGAGCTATACTGGCCCTGTACCTCTCAGCAAGATACACACCCCAGAGACACCTCGTCAGGCCCTCCACAGTGTATAGCCCAACCGAGTGATCCGTAGGGATACACGACTCTAGGACCCCAGGGGACCCTCACTGGTTTTACTCGGCTCACACACACTCGATCAACAATTGGCACAAATTCCATTTTTACATATTCACATGAAGTACAGTAAACACAATCAAAGTACTTGCCTCAATTTGAACGACACAAGAAACGGCGAACGGATGAATGTACGGTCCGAACTTCGTTCAACGATTCGATCCTAACACATCGAAATATGGAATCAAAACACAACACCACGGAAATGGAAAGATTCACCCTAAGTTCTACCCTTAGGGACATTTATTCAAATATTACGAAGGAAACGTAGCTCGAACCCAAACTATGAAAGGTAACTTAGGGTTAAATCCGTGAATCTTTGAGAAAAATGAAGGATTATGATTACAACATCACAATCTAGTACAAATCGGAGCTAGGATAGATTAGAATCAAAGATCTCGACACAAATCCCCAAAATATGAAGAGCTAGGGTTCCAACGGTTTTACCTTGATTTGGATGGTGAAAGTTGATAAGATGTTGATAACTTGGTGTTAGGAGCTCAAAATTATCATTGGATGAAGAAATCCGACCAAAAATCTGCACCCCCACTGATCAAGTATGCCCAGCCGCCGAAGAGAAGAGGAAGAGGTGAAAAATGACATTTCTAGAACCTACTCCCCATATATATACTGGGAGGTATTAGCGCACGCTACGGCTACAGGCTTAGCGTGCGCTAACAAGCTGAGGGCGGTGCACTGTTGAAGAAAAAGGCAGTCCAGAACTTTTTGCCAGGCTCCGGTAGCGTACGCTGAACTATCTGTTAGCGCGCTACCGATTGATACTAGCGCGCGCTAACTCCATCTGATGGCGTGCGCTACACCAGTACTGCAGTCGAAGCGTTTCGTCCTCACCGGCGACATCCTAGCGCACGCTATCATACAAGTAACGTGCGCTAGTACATCGAAATAACGTACGTTAGTCCGTCCATAGCGTACGCTAACGCCTCATTCCAGAGTCCAGAAAGCTTACTGTCCAGCGGGCCTAACGCACGCTATTGCACAAGAGTAGCATGCGCTACTCGAACCTGGTTAGCGTGCGCTAGACATACAGTCTTAGCGTGCACTAACTGCTATTTTCCAAATTTAAATTCGCAAGAAGTCCGGCTAAAACGAGCACAATCCGAGAATCACGGAACCCAACAATAATCAGCCAACAATATGCCAAGGTCAATCATCAATATATACGGTCCAAATAACCACAATACCACAAAATACATCCAAAATAACATTCACAAAATACACGGGTATTACAGGTTGGTCATATTGGAGTTTATCATGTTGATGATATTCTCGGCTGCGTTTTGACCTTTGGATTGGTCGTATTGAAGTTTATCATGTCTATGATATACTCGGTTAATTTGTTGGTTGATTATTGTTAATGATCGTATGAGCATTCGAATTTTGTACCGATGTTTCGATATTTGTGTTGTTGATTTGGGAAGTTGTTTCACAGATGTATCGTGCATTATTGACTTTTAGCAGGGTTTGGACTTGATTGTATAATCGAGCAGACGAGATTTAGCACGGATAGATTATTTCATCCGAAGAGGATATATTTTATTAAGACTCATGGAATTGTTATTGTAAGCGTATTGAGGCTTTACAGTGAAGTCACTTGCTAGTACCTCAGGAGATCGTCGACTTGGCGCATATGTAAGTGTACTGTTTTGGTTATTCGTTAATGATGATGATTGATCGTTGTTGCGATGGTTTCGGAATATTTTGGTTGAACGGTTTGTTGGTTTTTCTATGACGGATTGCAAGTTTCGAGGACGAAACTTATTTTAAGTGGTGTAGAATGTAATATCCGGAATTTCTACTACTATTGATTAATTTTATTTTATCCGATTTATGTTGTACAGCGTGGAATCTGTACAGTATGGATAAAATAAATGAAGGACTCAGATGTCAGTATTGGTATAATTATCGTATTGGTCGGCAATTGTATTCGATGATATAATGTGTTGAGTAATGTATTCAGTATACCGTATGTTCATATTTGGTGTGTCGAGATGTTGGACGAGGATAGCTGAAAATGGCTAAGTGTAAGATTATTAGTGCACGCTAATAATCATGAGTAGCGCACGCTATCGTGCAGGTTTAGCGCACGCTACGGATATAAGATAACGCACGCTAATGTAGTCCGATAGGAAGAAATCTACGCGTGGACCAGGCCACTTTCGGCGCACGTTCTGCTAAGTCAACGGATGTTTTAGTGTAGTGTTAGCGCACGCTAATGCATGCTGATTAGCGCACGCTAACTGTATATCGGTCAACAGGGAATCTTGGCTTTATTGGTTGCTTTCGGCATGTGGGGTCACGAGCATCTTCGTGGTAGGTGTAGACTGTAGCAAGTCAACTGGTATTAGCGCACACTAAATGCAAGGACTTGCGTACGCTAGACAGTGTAAGTTACGTACGCTAATGCATGGACATTACGTACGTAAGCACATGTACGAAGCCAGACAGTAGCCTCTGGACTGCGATAGCGCACGCTAACAAAGTCAGTTAGCGTACGCTAAGTGTGTAACGCACGTTAATTGAAGATGTTAGCGTACGTTAATAATGTACAGTATATATATAAGTGCAGTTGGCTATTTTTCGTCATTTTCATCCATTTCTTCATGTGAGCCGATAGAGAGAGCCTTGAGAAGTATTTGAGGTTCCAAACACTGGATTAAGGTGGAGTTAATCATGCATAACAACATTTGAAGCTTGAAATCATTGGTGATTCTTGGAAATGGATTCAACCTTGTAAATCAATCCATTCCTTCAAAAAGGTAATTACTCTTCACTTTGAGATTTCGTTTTGGATTGTATATGATGTTCTTGAGCTGATGATTATCATATAAACAAGTTGATAAGTATGATTATGAGTTGGATTACCGGATTATGATGATGTTATTGTTGATATGAAGATATTGATATGAATTGGATGGTTTCGAATGTGTTGTTTATCCTCAAAGAGATATGTTGGCTAATGTCTTCCTTCAATTCGGATCTGTGATGTTGTTGTTGGTTTCTTCATATGATGGTGAACATGGCATGATTATGAGTTCTTGGTGTTTAGGTTGTTGATATTGAGGAAGATGAAATATGAATATATGACTTGAATTAAAAGTCGGATGATTACCTATATGTTAAAGGATATCGGATTTCGTTGTTTGATAGCTATGAACATGGTTCAGAATCACTTAGAGTTTTTGATAATCGCCATATGTTGATCGGTATCCGAAATGCATGTAACTGCACGTCATTAGCGCACGCTATCGGGAACAACTTAGCGCACGCTACGGTAAGAGGTTAACGTGCGCTAAGTCAACAGGCAGGGTAATATATTCTGCTTCGGTTATGAATTCGTGATTGTTTGATTTGGTTTGTTCTGACTGCGTTTATTCGAGGTTGTGTTGAACCGTTGAGTTCGATTGGTTAGTTTTGTCGGTTGTTGATTGTTATCGGATATATGTTATTTGATTACTTCGATAGGTTGAGATTATTGATCGGCGATTATAACCGGATGTTGCGGTCGTGTTCGAGCGTGTTCGTGAATTTCATGGTCAGGGCCGAGGAGCTCGTAGACGAAGGCAATGTGACTGGTAGCGGCTTCATCATCATCGTATCGGTATCGAGACAAGTTATTACTTGCTCAGTTATAATGTTTAATGAATGGTTTCAGTTTCATTTCGTTTATAATGCATATAGCAATGATTATATGTTGTCATTCTGATTCTGGGGGTTTAATCATAATGTATATGATTTATTTCGGTTATTGGCATATTCGAGTATCGAGGTTAAATTATGGTAAAGACGAGGACATGAGTATCTATAGTCCATGGTACGTTTAGATCACCGAGCATTACGGATAATCGTCGGTGATGGTTTGATATCGAGATTTCTCCCGAAGGAGTCGGGGCAAGTATCTTATATCGATTAAGTTAGTGTTAGTGATTTGATCATGCATATTGTCATTCATATTGTCGAACATGAGGTCGTCTTAGTGGATTTGACATATTGTCGTTCATGTTCTGTTGTTCATGTTGATGAACATATTGATTTGCATATGTGTATGCATAATTGTATTGTTTATGTTGTAAATGATCCGAGGGGATCATGATGATCTATGCTGAGGGCGCTGGATCTAATGTCCACCATGCGTTGGTTCGACGGGATCATCATAGGGATCTATGCTGAGGGCGCTGGATCGTTGGACAGGTTTTCCACCATGCGTTGGTTCGACGGGATCATCATGGGGATCTATGCTGAGGGCGCTGGATCGTTGGATTACCAGTATTGTGTTGATGTAATCTTGTGAATTCGCATCATTGACTTTATCATGTGTTGTTGTTCATATGTGTATTGTTGGTTATCCACCTTGTGCTGATCTGATAGGATCAACAAAGGGATCTATCTTTGAGGTATTTGGATCGTCGGATTTCCATTGAGTATACATGAGTGTTATTGTTGTGATCATATTGACGTGGTCATATGAGTATGCATTTGTAGGTCTTGTGTTAGGACCGTGTCTATATTGCATTGATCTGATCTCGGACTAGACTGATATGATTGTCGTGGTACTCCATATTTCGAGGTATGTTCCGTATTTCCTTTGGTATTTGTCTTGTGACGGACAATCAGTTATCGTTTGGGGATTTGATGATGCTATCCGATGGATGGTATTGGTCAGAACTGGTACTTTTCCATATCGTGAGTTGGTTATGATAGTTTGAGAATCTTGAGTATTGTTTGAGGTACAATACAGATATTATGTTCGAGTTTATTGGTTAATCGAGTACAGGATGTGAAATGTGATAATGGTTATTTTGATGAGAATTACTTGAGTAAGTAAAGTTATGGCGGTAAGATTACGTTGGTCGTATTCTTATGTTGTATTCTCATTGGTATGTAATTATTAATGTGATGTGACGGTTATCATTGTTGGATATTATGGCTGACCCCTTCGTGGGATTTCTTTTTAGGTTCTTGGAGTATCGAGCTTGTAGCGGTCGTGAAGAGATGAGCTTCCCGGAGGATACTGGCTAGGACATGTTTTGTGCATTGAGTTTCCTGATTGGTTCTTGTATTTCCGCTGCTTGAGTATCTTTATGGTTGGTCTTTTTCCGCTGCGTGAGTATTTTGAAATGATCTTTTGGTATCTGGTAACTGAGATTACTTTGGAAATCGTTTTCTAAACTTTGAGTGTCGGCCGTTTGGCCTTGCGATTTCAAATGAGTTTTTTACGACGGTTTTGATAAACAGATTTTATATAGTCTTCAAATATTTTAAAGATAGTACTGTCGTTAGCCTCTTGGGCATTTGTAAATGTTTGCGAAAATTTTCTTCAGCCTTGTGGGTTCCATCTCGGGGCCCACGATGCTGTAATATTTCCGGTTAAATCTGGGGGTGTTACAGTCAATGGATATGTCGCTACGACATACCATTGCACAAGACACTTTTTGCTCTACCAATAGTTATTTATAAAACAACACTGGTGGGGCTTAGTCCAACATGGAATAAAGAAATCTAGTCGAGAGGCTTCCTTATTAGTTTTATCCAAATCTATGAATTTTGATTTCACGATGGGTCGGGCTATACACGTCTGTTTCATATACCTCTACGAGACAACTCCATCCCCTATCATAAACACATACTCACTTATAAAAGAAAGTATTTTGTGTCGGATATATGATTCACATCACAGTACCCTTCAAGTACCGGGGGGTATCTCTAAAAAGTGTAGCCCATAATTTTGTGTATAACTCAAGTATTACAAGAGCTTTACAATGCTCCATGCTAGGATTACTCGTGTAACGACTCAATTTGTTCACGGCGCAAGCTATATCGGGTCGAGTGCAATTTGCAAGAGACATTAAGCACTCAATGACTCACGCATAATCTTATTATGCAACGGGCTCATCTTGATTCTTACTCAAGTGAACATTGAGATATATTGGGGTCTTATTGTCAAGATTTCACAAACATTGAGCTTCTTGACACTACAACATTATGCAGGTTCAGCAACGACAGAAAACCGTTGCTGAAAGATGCAAAACCGTTGCCTAAAGTTTAGGCAACGGTTTTTAAAGTGTTGTCTAAGTGAGCGTTGCCTATTCTAATAGGCAACGGTTTTCTGTATATGACAACGCTATTCTGAGACCGTTGTCATCTCATATTATGCAACGGTTTTTATGTATAAATAGCAACGGTTCTTGGCTCATATTATTTATTAATATAGAGTTTAGGCAACACTATAAAACCGTTGCTTTAGTTGTAAGCAACAGGTATATAACCGTTGCTTTACGTATGCAACTATATATATATATATGATATCACCATCTATTTACTTTTTTATATTATATTTACAATGGACCTTATTTATATGTTTATGAACAACTAAATGAAAATGCAATCTTGAACTTTTATTTATAAATAGTTACAAACAAATATAATCTAAATATTGGACATATTAATGCATGTTTAAAAAAAATGTAACAAACATATATATATATATATATATAAAATCACCATACATATACCAAAATAACATAAGATTATTAGATTCGATAATCCAAAGAGTAGAAGATACCAAATTAATTACTTCCTAATTAACATAATTGTTTTGTGCTACAATTCAAAACAAAATAACAACGCTATGAATAAATAACGAGAAGTTTGGTCAGAATCAAAGCAAATGCTGGGTGGCTGGCTGCTGATAACATATTACTACGAACACAGCAACTATCACAACCAATAATTACAATATTAATCAAGTACGCAAATGAAATGTGGCTACCGATGTGACAAGCAATCAGCTTAGCCATTATTAATAATAATAATAATAATCTTGGTCCCCACAAATCAGGCTCGGTATATGCAATTGTCGGTAGCTGCAAGAAAGTAAAAGTATCGGTTATAACATCAGTAAAGTAGTTAGTGGGTTAAGACCCGATAATAAACAAGAACATGAAATCAATTACAACCGAACAACAACAGTACATGAGGGACATCTGGGGAAGCCGTCGAGGAAAACATAACTGGTTTAAAATACACACTAAGAAGCACTATTAACATAGATCTAAATGGAAATATCAAATGTCAAATGTAGTGAAACACACACACACACACAAGCAGACAAACCAAAAAAGGAAAAAAAGAAAAAGAAATATATGCAAAGAGATGGAAAACATTATAACAAAAACAGCAGCAACAACAGTACCCACCACGAACTTGGAATGGATATGTAGCATAGGACATTTCAATTAACAACATATTAGCCATCATATAAATATAAATGCTTGCTAATCTTAGAAGTTTGAGAAAAAGTGTTACTGGTTGATGCCAGAATTTTGATACAAACTACTTGACAAAGTTCCAATTGAACAATAAATGCATTTTTCATGGGAATTGGCGTCCGATCACCATGCAACTACAACAAATTGAGATCAAGAATTTACCCCTCATCAAGGCATTAAAACTCAAGGGTAGCTTTGTCTGTCTCTATTTCACATATGACATCCCCCACTTCAATCTGTTGGATTCAGAACAGAAAACGTCATCTCAACTTACATCTACCTAGACAACTCAACCACACTTAGCGCATGATTTCCTGCAAATTTAATCTGCAGTATGCCAGGAAAATATATGAAGAACCAGTAAATGCAACTGACCTTATCCCCCTCCTCCTTCCTCCATTTAGCAATGTTACCTTGACTCTGTAAAAAGATGGATACGCACATTAGAATTAACGGATGACTGAGCGAGAAGTTTTATTCAAAGCACAACCCATATAACCCTGTTACCATTGTAGGTGATAAAGCCGGCATTTGAACCACTGTATGCTCAGGAAGCTCTGCAATCATTCAAAACTTGACAATCATTCAAATAAACATGAGCAAAGGAAGCCAATAATAATTCTAAAGCTTTAAGGTTGACATGGACATGATCATCTTTAGCAGAAGTCTCTGAGAGTGAAGAGCCTGCTTTTAGATATTAGAGACTTCTATCCTCCTACTATTTCTCTCCAAAAAGGCTTCCAGAACTCTACTTAAAAGTAGGAAGCTGGATAGTAAAGGTTATTTAGCTCTATCTACAGCCAGAAGTTCAAGACTTATGCACTCAATCGCCCAGTTGCTCTCTAAACTCCTTGTATTTTCTTTTTTAGTTCTTGCACAAGAAGGTCATAGGATTAGAGATTAACTCCAACGGAGAGGGTTTCAAAGCCGGAAGCCAAAAATCACCAAAGGCATTCAGCCAATTAACAGTCTTCTACACAAAATATGGGCCAGACTCATACGTACAAGCACACAGGTATACAAAAATCAATTTACTTCCCAGTTTGAGTCAAGATATTGATTAACAGAGTTATCTATGCATTCAAAAGTTGAAAGTTGCTAAATAATATTCAACAAAGAACTTTTGCAAGAACATAAATCTTTAGAATACAAGTTTCCAAATTGACTCCAAGCCTAGAGATGAAAATATGGTCCAATAAAGGAAATTAGCAGGAGAAAGGTTATCAAATGGATGGAGCAACATGAATTTGTGGATGGAAGTTCACTTAACCCAGCTTCATCAAGGTGACACCCAAAAATATCAAAAAACCGAATTTGGATAATAGGTTTATAATTGTGAGAGGAGTTGTACCTGCAGATGAATAGTAGCGGATACCAACTTGAAACTGTAAAACCCGACTATAGTTAGAAAAAGAATGTAACCATTAAAAGTAAACCATTGTTTCACCACCAACCTTAGTCTTAGAAGAACCATCATGAATGCCATTGACCAATGAAAAAGGTGCTCGCCTGCTGGAATTCATCACAAGTTAATAGAACGAGAAACAAAACAATACATATGCAGATTCAGTTAATTCGATTAATATTAACCCAAGCAAACTCTCTATTTATAATCTTACTTTTCTACCTGAGGCAACATTCAGGAAGATAGGGATGAGAACCACTTTAAGACTACAAGAGGACTATGCCATGATGGAAGTGTTGAAACATATTCCCCAAACTAGGACAAAAATGTTCTGCAATATTGTTAACTATGTGAACTGACCACTCTAGCCTACAACTAAGTACTAAATTTGTCTAAAGGAAACAAACAAATTTTATTACATAAAAAGGGGGCAATACAAGGGCAGGAGAAGTACCAAAATGAATAAAAAACAATTACAAAATAACGCCCCAATCTCTAACAATATCAGACACTAAGAAAGCCTTGAAATCTTTGTGAATTGAAACCCACCAAGCTGCCCTAAACTTGATCCTATCGCATAAAATTACAAGGGATTCCTCATTACACTCAGCATATCAACTTGGATTCAATACAAAAAGAAGGAAGCACAAATGCTGGATTAAAAAATAAAAGAACAATGGACATTGTGATTGCCAATGACATCAATCCCATTCATCTTCGGCTTGGTCTTCCTCAACATTCGGATTATGCTGCAATATGAAGAAAAAAATATATATGTTAAAAACAGAGCAAAGACATACTAAACATCAATATATATATGCCTGTCTCTTCTAAACATCATTATTACAATATATATATATATACCCTTCTTCTACCTCAACCCATTTTCCGAATGAAGAGGTATAACCTATTTAGTATGTTTGTGTATGTTTGTGTGTGTGTATATATGTATATATATATATATACATATATACACACACATAAACATACACAAACATACTAAATAGGTTATACCTCTTCATTCGGAAAATGGGTTGAGGTAGAAGAAGGGTATGCCGCACTATTTTCACTACCTAAGGCTCCTCCCATTATATCATTCAAAGCCTCATCATCCAAATCTGGGTTTGTTTGCTTCAGCACACATTTTAAGAGCGCTTCTAATCCTTCGACCCTCTTAGACAAGCTATTAATTTTACCAGCACATTCTTTCTTAACAGCAGCAATTTCTTGATTTCTTTTTAACATAGTTGGTGTGATAGTTCTTCGAAAACAACGCACCCTGCCTCTCTTTTCTTTGCCAAATATTGATTGAAAAGTTTTCCCAGCAAATTCTGTTGAGTTTTGAAGTGAATCCTTAAGCTTATCCTAATAAAAGGAAAGAAGCTAATAGCTTAAATGAATGAAAAAAACAGGGTTATAAAATTAAGAAGCTAATAACTAAATGAATGAAAAAAAATAGAGCTAATCAAAAGACAAATCACTGTTGCAACTAAGCCTATTTATGAACAACAGGTTGCAACTAAGCCTAAAGTTTCACAAATCACTGTTGCAACAACAGTGAAACAAATCACTTGCTAAAGTGAAGACAAATCACTTAGACTTACAACAACAGAGTTTGTTTCTGGATCCACTTGCTTTCCTGTTCGGCTTTGGCGAGTGACGATGAACATTTCAGCTTGACATACATCCTCTCCATTCTCCTTTTCTACACGCTACAATAGTTGTTTGAGCAGAAAAATATTGATTAGGAGAAAGCTTATTGAAATTGGGAATAGAAATTTATAACTCCTAAACAAACACATAAATATACTACCAATTCATTTCGAACTCTAGCAAATTTTTTTGGTCCCATGCGATGCATATATTTCAGCCTAGTCCTATTCACAGCATTTTTCTTGCTAATGTCCTGCATTATAGATAAACAAATTGAAGATAGAACATAAATAGCAAAATTGAAATCAAATAGTCAAATAATTATCTTACTTGAACAGTGGTATTTGACCAATAAGACATCAATTGTCTAAAATGACCTTCCGATATCATCTCAGGACGATGTCTTAACCTTTCTCGCAAGCTAGAGTATTTAAGAAAATGTTTACTCTTGATTTTGCAGTTGTAGCGTCTCCAAGCTTCATTTATGCAACAAAACACTGATTTCTTTCCTTCTTCGGGAATATTGAATTTACACTACAAATAATTTTCATTTCATAAATATTGATATATATATATATATATATGTCAGCATTTAAAAAAACATGGTAATAATTTGCACATACATTAACATACTCCCATATGCGATCTTTGTAATCAATAGGCAAGGCTTTGAAGTTTGTGAAAGTTAGAGGACAAAAGTCGGAATTCCTCGCCAAAGTGCCCAAGAAAGAGCTCAAGTCATTTACTACTTCAGCAGTGGGCCCAATTGGCTCTCCAGCATCGTCTAATGTAACTTATGGACGATCGTCAATGGCTCTTACATGAGTCTTTAAACATTGGGTTGGACCTCGGGTTCTTTTATTACTTGGACCTAGCAAATTATAAATAATAAACACAAATGAAGGAAGGTTGGTTTTGGAAAGTTAGTGCTACACAAAATCTACCAACTTTCGTATACAAGATATTATTGCATGTAATCATTTTTCTAAGATAGATTATAAATTTGTACCTTTGGTTACATTAGCGTTGCTTTCGAAATTTCCTTCTTGGTCTGCATTTCCATCTTGAAACATGGCCTCTAATTCATCTTCTTCATCTTCAATACCAAGGTGTTCTTCATCACCGGTCTCACCATTTTCATGAAGGAACTCATTAATTGACATGGGACAACACATTGGAGTCTTTTTTGCCTTCTTTCTAGGGCTGTTTTGATTGTCACCTGATCCATCATCTTGAGCCATTGGCATTTTTGTACTTTGGTTCTTTTGACTTGTACCCAGTAGTTGGCTTTTTCCGATGGGATTATTTTGCCTAAGTGAATTCCATTCTCCTTGCTCACCTGACACATTTGATAACAAAGGTTGATTGATTCCTTTACTTTGCTTGTCAAGTCTTTTAGCTTGGGAACTCATGCTTGATTTGGTCAATGGCTTGTTTACCGCCTTTCTAGTAGTTTCTCCTTGAACATTACATAACTCCCTCTCCGTCAAAGGCTGGTTGCTTCCTTTATTTTGAAAATAATTCATAGATGCAGTGGTTGGTGGCTTCTTTTGATCCTTTCTTATAGTTTCTTTTTGAAAATTTGATAACAAATTCTCAACCATGGCTTGGCTATTTTGAAGGGGATTATGCTGCCTGCCACGTCTTTCTTCACTTGCAGCTGGTGTGATCAATGGCTGGCTATTTCCTTCATTTTTCTTCAATCTCCTTTGTACTTGGGAACTCATGGATGCAACGTTACTGGTTGTTGGCTTGTTTTTTTCTTTCTTTTCAGCTTCTCCATGAACATTGCATAACAGCTTGTTCATCTCAGGTTGGCTCTTTTGCTTGTCAAGCCTTTTAGTTTCGGAGGTCATAGTTGCAGTGGTCGCCGGTAGCTTTTTTTTTCTGTAGCAGTATTTGGACCACAAACTTTGCGTACCAATGCATCCTGATTCATTTGAAACCTCCTAACCAACTCATGGCTTGATTTTGCTGTTTTAGCCAAGTTCATATTCATGATCAGTTTAGAATTGCTTTCGTTTTTCTCTTGTTTTATGCTTGCTAGATTCTTCATTGTCTACCTTAGAGATGGTTGCTGGGTACTTTCTCCTGCATCAATGACAAATAATGAACAACTTGGTTAGTAACCGAGAAGTGTGTCACTTAGCAGGGCACAATTGTAATGAGAATGAGAAACCTAGAAGTTATCAACAGGTTCTACAACAGAAATGGCAGCCTAAAAAACCAGTTACAAAGGAGAATGCTGTTGGTGCAAAACCAGTGCAAGATAATCAGAACAATGGATCTGGAAATGATGGTAAAAAAAGGGAGCAAACTCAACAAATGGATGAACCATCAAATGCAGAGAAGGAATGGGAACAACCTAAGAAAACTATTAGAATTTTGAGTATAAGTCCACATGCTGCTGTTGTTACAACAGGAAATATGAGTATAAGTCCACATCTTTCTTCTTTGTAATCTTTGGAAAAGAAAATCTGCAGCAACATTTGAATATATAAAGCTGAAAAAAGAAAATCTGCAGCAACATTTCAATATATAAACCTGAAAAATAAAATTTGCAGCAACATTTGGCTATCCATTTGGTAGTTTAATATTTGCCATACATTAAGAAACAAGTCTAATAAACAATGCTGAAACAATGTAGCTAATGGAAATAAACACTGCATATCAAAACAGAAACATTGTCCTTAACCCTCTACTCGTATAATGAGTAAATATAAACCAGTCTATGTAGTCAAATAGTGTGTCATCTAAATCAAAATCCTCTGCTGGTTCAGCTTCATGTATAACTTGTGGAGTTGCGCCAACGACTGTTCTTGGTAAATCTTCCCTGACCAAGTTAACTTCATCATTACGTGGAGCAGTTGGATTTCTTCTATCATCAAACGGTTCACTTTGATAAGATGCTTGAGCTTCTAATTCTGATACGTCGTCAATCATGTGAAATAAATCTCTAGGGACTGTCTTCATAACATAATGCCTATTGGCTTCAAAAGGATCTTGGACATAAAAACACTGGTGGACTTGAGAAGCAAGCACATAAGGATCATTTCGGCAACACTTTTTGTTGAAGTTTACACATGTAAGCCCATATTTGTCTTCCTCAACCTCAAACCAGTCACACTTAAACAACACAAATTTGAAGTGGCCATAATAATCTAACTCAATTATATCATTAATAACTCCATAGTACGTGACAGGTTCTGTCCTGGGATTTTCATCCTTAGAACTTGCGAAACTTGTAGTTATTGAAACCAAGGTCACACCAAAATTTTGAGTTTTACGTCGTTCATCTCATTTTCTAGTATGAAATCTATATCCATTGATCAGATAAGCTGAAAACCTCTTTGCAACAGTATTTGGCCCTCTGGAAAATTGTTTCAGTTTAGGTGAAACATCATCTTTCTGTGCACGAGTTTTGAACCATTCACCAAAATCTTGACTTTGAGCTCTGGCCTTGGTCCACCTTCGTCTTTTAGTGTGATTACTAACAATGTCACCATGCTCTCTACAATGACAACATTACTAATTACTATTTATCTAAACATGAATTTATAGATGAAAAAGGATAAAATGAATTGAGTTACCTGATGTAGTCTTGAACATCATCACAATTGAATAAGAGGTATCGATGGGCTTGTGCTTTTGATTTGGAATCTAGAGAAAATGGTTTACCCTTTCTCTTCCCACCTAAAGGATGACCGGGGTTTGAAAAGTAATCATTAGTATCTCTTTCACCAGGCTCAACAACATCACTGTTTCTACTCTTTCTATTCAAACTTGTTTCCACACTTTTATGCAAATATCTTGAGCAAAAAGTTAAAGCTTCTTCAGCCAAATACCCCTCAGCAATAGAACCTTCTGGATGGCTTCTATTACGAACATAAGTCTTTAGCTTACATAAAGCTCTTTCTGGGGGATACATCCATCGAAACTGAACCGGACCACCTAACCTGACCTCATTTGCTAAATGAATAGGCAAGTCGACCATTATATCAAAAAAACTAGGAGGAAAAATCATCTCGAGTTGACAAACTACTTCTGCAATCTCTGCTTCCAAGTAAAACAAATCTTCTGGTTGGATAACTTTTTGACAAAGAGCACGAAAAAAGGAACAAAGGCGTATCAGAGGTTCAGCCACTTCATCAGGCATTGTGCATCTGAATGCTATTTGCAACAAGTAATGGAGCATGAAATGAGCATCATGGCTCTTATAACCAGATATTTTTTTTTCAGCAACATTTACGCATCTTGAAATGTTAGATGCACTACCATCTGGTAACTTAGCAGCCTTTAAAACACCAACAAAAATAGCTTTCTCTTCCGAAGTCATAGAGAAACATGCTTTTGCAAGCTGTACAAGGCCATCACCAATATCTTGTGGATGAAGATTCTTTCTGATTCCCATATCTTGTAAATCATAACGAGCTTCCCGATGATTTTTTGTATTCCTTGAGATTTCCAAAAGAGTGACAATAATACTGTCCAATATGTTTTTTTCTATGTGCATTACATCAAGATTATGACGTAAAGAAACATAGGCCCAATATGGCAATTCAAAAAAGATCGACAACTTCTTCCATGGCCCATCAATTTTTTTCTTGCCCTTCTTCTTAAAAGCATTAATGAAAAATTCTAACTCTTGTAAGATATCTGTCCCTGTTAACAAAGTTGGGGCAGTTCTAAATTCTTGTTTTCCATTAAATGATTTTTTGTTAGATCTCCAAGGATGATCCATTGGCAAAAAAACACGATGATCCATATAGCACGTCTTATGACTATGTTTCAAATAAATCGAAGAAGTGCCATGATTGCAACATGCACATGCAAATTTCCCTTTGGTACTCCAACCAGACAACATAGCGTACCCAGGGTAATCACTTATAGTCCACAACAAAGCTGCCCGCATTTGAAAAGTTTGATTTTTAGAGGCATCATATGTCTCTACTCCCGGTTCCCATAACTGTTTCAACTCCTTGATCAAGGGTTGAAGGTACACATCGATGTTATTTCCAGGTGATTTTGGTCCTGGAATCAGCAACGACATCATAGTATATTAGGACTTCATGCACAGCCATGGTGGAAGATTGTATGCCATCAACATGACAGGCCATGTACTATGAGATATACTCATGGTCCTAAATGGATTGAATCCATCACTGGTCAATCCTAGTCTTAAATTACGACAGTCAGAAGCAAAATCGGGATAAAGGTTGTCAAAATCCTTCCATGCTTGGCCATCAGCAGGATGCCTCAATTTCCCATCCTTTGTACGCTCTTCTTCATGCCACGACATTGACTCCGCTGTCCTTGAGCATATAAACAGCCTTTGAAGTCTTGGAATCAAGGGAAAGTATCTCAAAACTTTTTCAGGAACTTTATGCTCTTTTTTTGGTTCCTCAAACTCACAATCTATATGAGGGAATTCCTTTCACCGTGAAGCCCCACAAATAGGGCAGGAATCAGATTTCTCATGCTCTTCCCAAAATAAGACACAATCATTTGGGCAAGCATGAATCTTTTCATAGTTAAGGCCTAAGTCTTTAATCATTGCCTTTGTTTTGTTAAAAGATTCAGGAATGTTTAACTGAGGAATGGCTTCTTTCAATAATTGTAAAAGAGCACTAAATGATGTATTGGTCCACCCATGGCGACATTTTAACAAGTACATTCGAATTGTAAATGACAAAGTGGAGAAGTTTTTGTAGCCTGGGTATAATTCCTGTTTTGCCTCATGAACCAAATTATAGAATTTTTTTGCATCTTCATTAGGACCCTCGTTGCCACCCTCTGCTTCTCTCACATCCCTAAACGTGTCATACAGTAATCCATAAATGTCATCAAGTGTGTCCTCTTGATCTTCCATCTCACTATCAAGGCCTTTTGTGAATGCTAATTGCTCTTAATGGTTCACCCAAACATCGTAGCCTTTCAAAAATCCAGTGCCTATTAAATGATCATATATCACATTTCGTTTTGCTCAACAACGATTTCTACACTTAGCACAAGGACATAATATCTCATCCCCTTGCGGTCTTCCTTTAGTGTATGCAAAATCTAAAAAAGACTCTACACCATTGATATATTCTGGACTGAACCTTGCTAGTTTAACCCACTCTTTGTCCATCATTATCAATCTAATAAAAAAGTGATGAACATGTTAAGTACTAGGTTAAAAAAAAGTATTATAATTAAAAACTATATCGTCCAAGGATTTAAAATTTTATGACCCACTTTCAAGATTTATACAACTTATTCATAATCTTATGCAACAATGTTTTTTTTACTTATGTTATGTGATTTGAGCCATCCCATCCACGTTAGCTATACAGTAGTGGCTGAAACATTCTTAACCAAAAGAACAACCAAAGAAACAATAAGCAAATTATTAAGCAAAGAAACAGTAACCATTTCATTATTAACCAAAAAAACAAAGAAAAATTAAAAAAAAAAAACAGAGAAAAATAACACTGCCCCCACCCCCATTTCCTTCTAGTGAAATATCAGAACAAATGTTTTTCATTCTCTGTTTGTCTTATCTACTTTTCTTGCATTTCATGCTACTCTATTATTATAGAACAACGGCCAACCAGTAATATTGGCAACAAAAATGTTATAAAAATACTAACAGAGGTGAACAATATTGCAAATATCTAAAATGATCACTCCAATTGCTAACAGATTGCTACAGTTGAAAAATATTGCAAATTCGATGGGTTTTACAAAAACAATCATTGACTGCAAAATATCACTCCCTCACCGTATGGAAGGGGGTTTCCAGATATGGGGTTTGGGGATATAAAGAATTATTATGAAAAGAGAAATGTTGCTACTCACCGTATGGAAGTTGAAGTCTGAGAATGGAGTGCAGGCAGAACTGAGATCGTGCGATTTGGGGAGGTAGGGCGCGATTGGAGGCTGAGCACGGAGTCACAGGCGGCGGCCGTAGGGAGCCTGTGTGCGGTGATTTATTTGAGCGGTCGTAGGGAGCGCCGCCGGTAAAGGTGATTTGGGGGTTGGGATGGAAGATGATGTCGTGTTAGATTAGGTATTAATTAAGTGTTGGGATGAAGTTTAAGTGTTGGAATAATTAGAACAGTGTTTTCAGGGTTTTTAATGAAGTTTAAGGCAACACTCATTTTTATCACATTATTTAACCGTTGCCTTACACAATACCCGTTGCTTATTCATATTTAATTAGCAACATGCAAAAAACTGTTGCTTATTCCATCTATAGGCAACAGTTTTCTACCCGTTGAATTTTTTTGTGTTGCCTAAAGTCAAAACCGTTGCTTATTCATATTTATTAGCAACATGAAAAAAACCGTTGCTTATTCCATCTATAGGCAACAGTTTTCTACCCGTTGAATTTTTTAGTGTTGCCTAAAGTCAAAAATGTTGTAGTGTGAATACTTTGTTCTTAGATTTCATTCCAAGAATCACATTATTTAGCCCCATATGTTTCATGTCAAAGTTTCCCTTTAACATGCTCTTTGTGTCGTTAATCACTTGGCTATCAATGATTAACATGTCGTCTACATAAAGACACATTATAACATATTCATTATTCGTGTTCTTGATGTACACACATTTGTCACACTAATTTTGATAACATAACATTACCAAATTTCAAGTGACACTCGTCTCACTCCATATACAAACTTTAACCAGTTTGCAAACTATTAAAACATCCAATTGGTGAATCTCAAGGTTTGTGCAAAGCAACAATCACGAGAAACTTTCAATTAGACATAATCATAGACCCATTTGAATAGGTATCGAAAAATCATACCCTTCATTATGCATATAACATTTGACCCCCAAACGGGCTTCATCTTAAACTCTATTACTAGAAATGATTTCAATTATATCTTTGTCTTTACAAAGATATACTTTTTTCAAAGAATATTGTATTCCCTGATTAGATTATTGTCCTCACAGTCATATATAACTTGTGGATAACAAATCGATAGATATTGTCTTTTGTGCATACCTAATAAAGACACAATTGACCATTTGATGATCAATTATAACTTGTTTAGGTAAAGGCACTTCAGCCCTCGTCAAACACCCCCACACTTTGAGTTATTTGTACGATGATTTTCTACCATTCCACAATTCATAAGGAGTATCGTCCTTACTTTTAAGTATGTTGTTATCATAACAACTGCCCCCATATTAACTGTGACAACACTGAACTAACCAACAAGGCATTCATTGTAACACCCCGATAAGGCGGCCATTACAGTGCCGTGGACCCCACACTGGGATCCACCAGGCGATACCCAAAGTGCAGATTAAATACACAATATATGTGATACCGAACCACAAAACATAGTACTTACTCCGATCTGGAGTTTACAGCAGTATGGCCTACGGCCTTATTACACACAGGATCTAAAACATAAGTATAATCCATATGGAGATGAATTATACCTTAAATAACAATACATTTGTTCAAACTTAAAATAAAGCGGAAAGATAACATTACACGGTACGAACATGACCAGACACGAAAGACTTGGGGCCCCCGAACTAGTATCCTTCGAACCCTTCGTCATCACCTTGATCTTCCCGTGCCTTGCCTTTTCCTCGACCTAAAATACAACACAAATATTTCGCCCAACACAGGGTCAGATATACATGATAAATGATTCTCAAGATAGTATACAATTCACGTATATAAGATTTCAAGAATAACGCCCCGACTAACGAACATACCCCTCGGGCGTATGAATGCTCAGTCACAAAACGTCGAACACATCCAAGTATAAAAATGGACTGTGAGCGACTAAGATAGTATGGCTCGAGAGGGACATCACAGTACGCCCGATCCGAATATGTGTCAGTGCACATGTCCACCCCGTATACGGAATCCATGATATACGTGGGATAATGTACCTAATTAGCCTCAACGAACTACGTCTCGTGTGCACAACCTTTCACGGAAAAATATTCACGCATAACTATATATGTGCCCGGCTAAAAATCCTACACAATATCCAATCGGAACGTAGATATGACTCCGGATATGTCACGATGCAACATGACAACGAATTCAATAATTCACAAAATCCGATTAAGGATCGAGGACTCACCGAGATGACAACAAGATCAACAATATCAAGGGTCCAAAAGTGACGAACTTGGGAATACAATCCCATGATGAAAATGGGACATCATTAAGAACAACATCAAATCACAAGACACAAGTTTATAAGTGTTTTATATACACGAAATGCATAATCATCATAAGAATCCACACATCATTATAACCAAGCAAGATAACTTGCCTCAATACGGAGGCGTGTAAAGTCCTTCTTTGTCGAACGAACAGCCGGCCCTCGATTCAAAATTGGTTACTCGGACAATCAACCTTGAATGAAGTATATTTTACTCAATAATGCGTTCATATGATCATCTATACCAAACTTCAACGAGACAACATCCTAATTCTCATTTGAGTAGTTCAACTTTAAGATGTTGAGCGTTACTCCAAGAACCTCATTCAATACCACTCTATTCTTACAATTGATTACAAGATGTTTACCAAATGTTTGCTGGGTTAAGATGTGTTATCCAATAATCTCCTACTCTTTAAACTTATCAAGAACATCAAAAAGTAAAATCTGCACTTCAATCAATTACTTATGTTGAGTTAAGTAGTTATAATTCCATATTATGATCATGAAGACCACTACGAGTTCAACACTTTCCTTATAATCTTCTAGTTAACTTGGAAGTTTAAACATTACTCTTCTGGATTCACTTTAGCTTAGGTTCAAGAAGGTGATTCCATACTTCTAATGATCAACAAGGGTTTCTCAAAACATTTTATGGTAATCATTCCAAGAAGTTATTTACATCATAATGAAACAAAGATTATTAGTATTCTATTGGTGTTATTAGTCCAGGAATAAGAGTTTGGTTTAACTAAACATGATCATCATCATTTAAGATACTAAGAACACAACCTTACAAAACCCTTAACTATCATATTCATCATTAAGTTTGTTGGAAGCTTAACTATGAACATGTTTAGCTTGATTAAATCATCACTAGGTGGAGTATACTTAATCACTATCATTATAACTATGAGATTATAGGGTTAAAACGTATGACATACCTTCAGAATTGAAGAACAATACACCAAGACCACAAGAACACAATCTAAGCTTCAAGAATGACTCCAATTCCCAATCAACAAGCTCCAAAATCCAAATGTAAAGCTCAAACACAGGTTGAAAGAAGGTAATTTTGATCTAGGGATGCAGGAGGATGATGATCTTGGTGAAAACTCAGAGTTTGGTCGTGCAAAATGAAAGACACAAGCTGTCTTTTTATAACAGCACAGTTCGTTACATACGTTATCACAAGAGGATAACGTACGTTAAGAGATTTACGTACGCTACACCAAAAATGTTACGTACGTAAGCTTATTCCAGAGGCTGCTGGACTGAAACACGAACATCGTTACGTACGTTACCTATCAACGCATTACGTATGTAATGTAGGTCAACTAGATTGCCTCCAAAAGATCAGATATTCGAATCTTGTCTGGCCCTACACGCCGAAAGTTGAGATCGGATACGATTACACATGTTACGTACGTAACAAGTACACCTTTACGTACGTAAAGAACTAAGCATAACGTACGTTATGATTAAGGATTAGCGTACGTTATACTCAGGTTAGTAGCTCAAAAATGTATTAATCTACGCGACGTTGAGAATCCGATTATAGTGCGAGTGATCGTTATTATTATGTCTATTTATGATATATTCCAATATCATTAACAATACACAAATGCAACAAGAGTACAACAGTATTTGAATTATCCGAATGATACAACAGTTAGTAAGAATTTCTGTCGGATATTACATACTCCCCCCTTAAAAGGGGTTTCGTCCTCGAAACTAAGGGGTAAACAATTCAGGATACCTCTCTTGAATTCTTCTCTCCATCTCCCACGTGGCTTCCTCGACCCTGTGTCGTGACCACTGAACCTTCAGTAGGGGAATCGTCTTATTACGCAGTTGTTTGATCCTCCTCTCAAGTATTCGTACGGGGCGCTCCTCATACGAATGATCCTCCGCTAAATCGATCTCATCGAACTGAAGTACATGACTCGGATCAGCAACATATTTCCTTAACTAGGAAGCATGGAACACGTTATGAATTCGGCTCAGGGCTGGTGGTAAAGCCAGGCGATAGGCTAAATCGCCTACTCGGTCTAAAACCTCAAACGGCCTGATATACCTCGGACTCAGCTTGCCTCTCTTCCCAAAACGAAAAACTCCTCGAGTAGGGGACACCTTCATTAGTACATGGTCGCCGACCTCGAACTCAAGCGGCCGCCGGCGGTTGTCTTCGTAGGACTTCTGTCGGCTTTGAGCCGTCAACAAACGACTCCTAATCAGAGCAATATTCTCACGGGCTGCTAACAACATATCGGGTTCCGTACCCAAGGTTTCAGATGGATCGTCCCAACACAAAGGGGATCTACAACGACGGCCATACAATGCTTCATAAGGTGCCATCTGAATAGAAGTGTGCCAGCTATTATTATAAGTGAATTCCACCAAGGGTAGTTGGGCCTCCCAATCATCTATCCAATCGAGAACGCACGCCCTCAGCATATCTTCTAAAGTTTGGATAGTTCTCTCAGTCTGACCATCCGTCTGCGGGTGAAATGCTGTGCTGAAGTTCAAATGCATACCCATCGCACGATGAACTGCTTTCCAAAAATGTGACACAAATCGCCTGTCACGATCTGATACAATACTCTTAGGGGTACCATGTAACCTTACAATTTCTTTGATAAATAGTTGGGCCAATCTCTCGGGTCCCCAAGTATCTTTAATCTCTAGAAAGTGGGCTGATTTGGTCAAACGATCCACAATCACCCAAATCGTATTCATCCCTCGACGACTCGTCGGCAGGCTGGTAATAAAATCCATCGATATGTCCTCCCATTTCCACTCGGGGATCGGAAGCGGTTCCAGCAATCCTGCGGGTCGCTGGTGCTCAATCTTAACTTGTTGACAGGTTAAACACCTCGAAACGAATTCTGCAACTTCACGTTTCATACCTTCCCACCAATAATATTGTTTCAAATCCTTATACATTTTGCTAGACCCCGGGTGGATAGAGTACGGGGTAGCATGAGCTTCTTTCAGGATAGAATTCCTTAACTCATCATCAGTGGGTACACAAACTCGGTTTCTGAAGCGTATCAATCCATCCTCGTGTATTACAAAGCCAGGAGCTTTCCCTTGAGTTATTTCATCGCGAACTCGAGATAAGAATGGGTCCGTAACTTGCTTCGATCTAATTATATCCTCAAGGGACGATGAAATCTCAAGTGTACAGAGTTGCCCTTGAATACGCCTGTAACTGGACTTCAATTTCCGGCCTCACCAATTCTAACCGCAATACCTCTCGAGTTGTTAGGCGGGCAAGCATCTGCTCTGTCTTGTTTACGACTCAAAGCGTCAAGAACTACATTTGCTTTGCCCGGATGATAAAGGATCTCGATATCATAGTCTTTGATGAGTTCTAGCCACCTTCTCTCGCCTCATGTTTAACTCCTTCGAGTAAAAATGTATTTCAAGCTCTTGTGATCCGTAAAAATCGGCTGTAACTCCATACGTATAATGACGCCAGATTTTTAAAGCAAACACCACAGCTGCGAGTTCTAAATCATGGGTGGGGTAGTTGACCTCGTAAGGTCGTAGCTGTCTCGATGCATAGGAGATCACCTTCCCGTTTTGCATTAGTACACATCCAAGGCCCTGTTTAGATGCGTCACTATACACTACAAAACCTTCCGTTCCTTTTGGTAGGACTAAAATAGGCGCCGAAATCAACCGACTCTTAAGTTCATCAAAGCTCTGCTGACATGCATCTGACCATAAATACTTCTTATCCTTTCTCAACAAATTAGTCATTGGTTGGGCAATTTTGGAAAAACCCTCCACAAATCGTCGGTAATAACCTGCTAGTCCTAAGAAACTGCGTACTTCCTTAACGTTCTTTGGTGGTAACCAGTCTCGGATAGCTTCTGTCTTCTGCGGGTCTACTCGCACCCCATCAAATGATATCACATGCCCGAGAAAGATAACTTCATTTATCCAGAACTCACATTTAGAAAATTTTCCATAAAGCTGCTCTCGCCTTAACGCCTCGAGAACTAGATGGAGATGACGCTCGTGCTCTTCATGGTCACGAGAATAGATCAGAATGTCGTCAATAAAAATGACTACAAAGCGATCCAGATAATTAATAAACACTCGATTCATCAGCTCCATGAATACTGCCGGTGCATTCGTCAGTCCAAAAGGCATCACTACGAACTCATAATGCCCATAGCGAAAAGCGGTCTTCAAATATCGACTCACGAATCCTCAATCGATGGTAACCGGACCTCGTGTCGATCTTAGAAAACACAAGCCCCTTGAAGCGATCCAATAAATCATCAATACGCGACAATGGGTATTTGTTCTTAATGGTTACCTTGTTCACTCACGATAATCAATACACGAGGCGTAGGATCCGTCCTTCTTACGCACGAATAGTAATCGGTGCTCCCCAAGGGACGCGCTAGGTCTAATGTAGCCCTTCTCGGTCAAATCCTCAAGTTGGCTTTTCAGCTCCTGCATCTCGGTCGGAGCCATACGATACGGTGCTTTTGAAAGCGGGGACGTACTGTGCTCTAACTCAATATTGAACTCTATATCACGATGCGGAGGTAAGCCTGGCAACTCATCTGGAAATACGTGTGGGTAGTCTCGGACTACCGGAATATCGATCAATTCAACTGGTCGATCCATTGTCTTGGTCATGTAACACCAATAGCCAATACATCCTTGATTAAGCAGTTTCACCATTTTCATAGCGCTGATGATTCTCCCGGAACGGCTGGGATTATCACCCTGGAAGGTACATTCAAGACCATCGTCAGATGTGGCCATCCTTTGTTACTTGCGGACACTAATTATGGCATCATGACGGTCCATCCAATCGATATCCAAGATCACATCATCTTTAGGTAAATCGACCACAATTAAATTTGACAACCACCCACGGTCGTTCATTCGAATCGAGCAGTCCTGAACTTCACGATTCCCAACAATTCTTCTACCATCGGGTAGACCAATTATATAAGGTTCACAATTGATAACATGCTCTAATTGCAAACGACTCAAACAAGAAGTAGATAAAAAGGAGTGTGAAGCACCAGTATCAAAAAGAACACAGACAGGCTGAGATTGGATCTCGAGAGTACCTGCAATCATGCTGGCTTCGGGATCTTCAGCCCTCTTCATCTCGTAAACTCTAGGTTTTGCAGCCCCTGCACCAGATGTACCTGCTTGATTTCCACGTCCCATCCCTTTGTTTGCCCCGGTAGTCTGATAAGAAGTGGATGGAGGTACTCGGTCCTGAACTGAAGACTGTACTGGAGCATGAGGTGCTGCGGGAATACGTCCTAGTCCACTCCTACAATAACGAGCACGATGTCCGTTCTTCCCACAAGTATGGCATGACACGGCTGGCCTAGGACATTTCGAATTGATGTGCCCCTGGTCTCCACAATTATAGCACACAACAGATAGGCTGACCGCTCGAGGTTGCGATCCGGTTGGCTTCGATGCCGTAGGTTGCCGTTCAGAAGGATTTGGCACTGGTTGGGGTCTCTTGAATGTTCCCCGGTTGCTGTCTGACTGGTTCTGGTTCCTGAATTTCTTGTTGTTAGACTGCGGTTGCTTCTTGGAAATTTCCTTCACGGTCAATTCGTACTCCAGAGCTTTCTCGATGAACTCCGGTAGGGTCACACAATGATGGTTCAACAGCTGCATCCTCATTCGGGGTTTAAGCCTTTTGAGAAAGTATTTGATCTTATCAGCTTCTGTGTGGACAATCGTCGCGGCAAAAGGGAGAAGTGCCTGGAATTTCTCGGCGATAGATAGTACGTCATCATCTTCGGACGGTTCCGGATTCAGAAATTCTGATAATTTGGCCTCGCGGAGAGGACCTGGATAGTAACGATCTAGCATGAGATTTTTAAATTCTTCCCAAGTGCATACGCCATCAGCTGGCCTCACCGAAAGCCACCAAGTGTGGGCGCCCTTGCCCAAGTAGTAAGATGCTACGGAGACGCGATTCTCTACTGGACAGTCTACCATATCGAACAACTTCTCGAAGTGTTCGATCCAATGCATGATATCAGCCGACTCAGAGGAACCTTCAAAAATCGGGGGTCGTTGGCGCGAGATGTCGCTGATGATCCGATTCACCGGCCCGCCATAAACAGGAGGTGGCCCCTGATGCTGGTCGGTAGCAGCTCTTTGCATAGTTTCCATTAACTGACCCATTTAGGTCATCTGAGCCATCATGCCCTGCATTACAGTGTAAGGATCGACACGAGCATCCTCGCGTCCATCGTGGCGCGATTGGTCCCTAGAAGGCGAATCACTGCCTGCGGAACTATGCTCTGCGTTCGCACGTCTGTTGGCTCGCGGTATCGGGATTCGGCCCCTTCCGCGGCCTCGTCCCCCTCTGCCACGGCCTCTCAAATTTCTTTCCATACTGAAAGAATCAATTTGTAATGATAATCATAAGTACAGTTCATGATACCAATCAGAATTCACGCTAAGTTAATGGCAGTAAGAAATTACATATTCAAGAAAACAGTTCGTAATGAGTTATCATCACTACGAGAGTCACACAAAATATCATATCGACGTTTGAGTCGAATGATTTCAATCATATAATCAATCCAGAATTTTATTTGAATCATCAATCAGATAATTCCTGCCACAAACCCTTAAAATGCCGAGATCAACAAGGAGATCTATTCAGAGATCAATATCATGTCAGTAATTTATTCATGGTTCATAAAGTACGTACCACATTTGGCTCGTAGGATCAGGCGCTTGCACGGGTCACACGTGACACGAAGGTCTCTTGATACTAGTTCAATACACAAAGACTCAAAAAGAAAGAAAACGACCTCTAGCAATTGCTCTCTGATACCATCTTCTATAACACCCCGATAAGGCGGCCATTACAGTGTCGTGGACCCCACACTGGGATCCACCAGGCGATACCCAAAGTGCAGATTAAATACACAATACATGTGATACCGAACCACAAAACATAGTACTTACTCCGATCTGGAGTTTACAGCAGTATGGCCTACGGCCTTATTACACACAGGATCTAAAACATAAGTATAATCCATATGGAGATGAATTATACCTTAAATAACAATACATTTGTTCAAACTTAAAATAAAGCGGAAAGATAACATTACACGGTACGAACATGACCGGACACGAAAGACTTGGGCCCCCCGAACTAGTATCCTTCGAACCCTTCGTCATCACCTTGATCTTCCCGTGCCTTGCCTTTTCCTCGACCTAAAATACAACACAAGTATTTCGCCCAACACAGGGTCAGATATACATGATAAATGATTCTCAAGATAGTATACAATTCACGTATATAAGATTTCAAGAATAACGCCCCGACTAACGAACATACCCCTCGGGCGTATGAACGCTCAGTCACAAAACGTCGAACACATCCAAGTATAAAAATGGACTGTGAGCGACTAAGATAGTATGGCTCGAGAGGGACATCACAGTACGCCCGATCCGAATATGTGTCAGTGCACATGTCCACCCCGTATACGGAATCCAGGATATACGTGGGACAATGTACCTAATTAGCCTCAACGAACTACGTCTCGTGTGCACAGCCTTTCACGGAAAAATATTCACGCATGACTATATATGTGCCCGGCTAAAAATCCTACACAATATCCAATCGGAACGTAGATATGACTCCGGATATGTCACGATGCAACATGACAACGAATTCAATAATTCACAAAATCCGATTAAGGATCGAGGACTCACCGAGATGACAACAAGATCAACAATATCAAGGGTCCAAAAGTGACGAACTTGGGAATACAATCCCATGATGAAAACGGGACATCATTAAGAACAACATCAAATCACAAGACACAAGTTTATAAGTGTTTCATATACACGAAATGCATAATCATCATAAGAATCCACACATCATTATAACCAAGCAAGATAACTTGCCTCAATACGGAGGCGTGTAAAGTCCTTCTTTGTCGAACGAACAGCCGGCCCTCGATTCAAAATTGGTTACTCAGACAATCAACCTTGAATGAAGTATATTTTACTCAATAATGCGTTCATATGATCATCTATACCAAACTTCAACGAGACAACATCCTAATTCTCATTTGAGTAGTTCAACTTTAAGATGTTGAGCGTTACTCCAAGAACCTCATTCAATACCACTCTATTCTTACAATTGATTACAAGATGTTTACCAAATGTTTGCTGGATTAAGATGTGTTAACCAATAATCTCCTACTCTTTAAACTTATCAAGAACATCAAAAAGTAAAATCTGCACTTCAATCATTTACTTATGTTGAGTTAAGTAGTTATAATTCCATATTATGATCATGAAGACCACTACGAGTTCAACACCTTCCTTATAATCTTCTAGTTAACTTGGAAGTTTAAACATTACTCCTCTGGATTCACTTTAGCTTAGGTTCAAGAAGGTGATTCCATACTTCTAATGATCAACAAGGGTTTCTCAAAACATTTTATGGTAATCATTCCAAGAAGTTATTTACATCATAATGAAACAAAGATTATTAGTATTCTATTGGTGTTATTAGTCCAGGAATAAGAGTTTGGTTTAACTAAACATGATCATCATCATTTAAGATACTAAGAACACAACCTTACAAAACCCTTAACTGTCATATTCATCATTAAGTTTGTTGGAAGCTTAACTATGAACATGTTTAGCTTGATTAAATCATCACTAGGTGGAGTATACTTAATCACTATCATTATAACTATGAGATTATAGGGTTAAAACGTATGACATACCTTCAGAATTGAAGAACAATACACCAAGACCACAAGAACACAATCTAAGCTTCAAGAATGACTCCAACTCCCAATCAACAAGCTCCAAAATCCAAATGTAAAGCTCAAACACAAGTTGAAAGAAGGTAATTTTGATCTAGGGGTGCAGGAGGATGATGATCTTGGTGAAAACTCAGAGTTTGGTCGTGCAAAATGAAAGACACAAGCTGTCTTTTTATAACAGCACAATTCGTTACGTACGTTATCACAAGAGGATAACGTACGTTAAGAGCTTTACGTACGCTACACCAAAAATGTTACGTACGTAAGCTTATTCCAGAGGCTGCTGGACTGAAACACAAACATCGTTACGTACGTTACCTATCAACGCATTACGTACGTAATGTAGGTCAACTAGATTGCCTCCAAAAGATCAGATATTCGAATCTTGTTCGGCCCTACACGCCGAAAGTTGAGATCGGATACGATTACACATGTTACGTACGTAACAAGTACACCTTTACGTACGTAAAGAACTAAGCATAACGTACGTTATGATTAAGGATTAGCGTACGTTATACTCAGGTTAGTAGCTCAAAAATGTATTAATCTACGCGACGTTGAGAATCCGATTATAGTGCGAGTGATCGTTATTATTATGTCTATGTATGATATATTCCAATATCAATAACAATACACAAATGCAACAAGAGTACAACAGTATTTGAATTATCCGAATGATACAACAGTAAGTAAGAATTTCTGTCGGATATTACATTCATCATCTCCACAAGTGCTGGATTTTTATGTTCAGTAACATCATTCGATTGAGGTGAATATGGAGTTCTCGTTTGATGAATTAAGCCACTTGCATTGCAGAATTCATCAAACGGAGCTACATACTCTCCTTCTCAATCAAATTTAACTATCGTAATTCGATAGCCCAGTCGACTCTCGACTTCATTCATGAAGTTAAAGCTTCAATAGCCTCATCTTTACTTCTTAGAAGATAAAGATAACAATATCTTGTGCAATGTGATAAAATACTTTTTACCACTTCTAGTTTGCACAAACTTTATATCACATACTTCAGTATAAATTAATTTTAGGGGTTTTGTGCTCCGTTCTACCGAATAAATCGGTAGCTTCGTCATTTTCACCTCAACACAAACTTCACATTTGTTTTGAGTATTTATTTCATTTACTTTTAGTAAAACTAAGTTTACTAATCCTTTTATAATATTTAGATTTACACAATATAATCTACAATGTCATAAATCAGAGTACATAGAGTAGAGGAAGTAGATGCTTTTTCATTAGCACTTGGTTACATGGCACACGGCCAACACACTTATTTTGAAAAGAGACCTCGATGAAATAACCTCTTCCAAGTAACTTTTAACAAAATGAAATTTTTCAGACTCAAACACTAGTCTAAACCCCTTTAAACTAGTATGGAGTTGAAACCAAACTCCTACGTATGATCTCAATGTCAAAAGACAGCTTGAGAATTACATTTCCAACTCCGGCAACCTCAACCGAGGCTTGGTTCCCCATGTTGAGCTTCCTCCTCTCAACAGTCATGTTGGCAACAAAACAATTCCTATTAACGGAACATGCGCGGTCACACCAATGTTGAAAAACCAACTGCATTGGTTTTCAATATGATTGACCTCTTCATGAGCATAAAAACAATATAGTCTTCATCTCATAACCAAATTCATTCTCAACAACATTGGTGTCTTGCTTTTTGTTGTTGATCTTCGACTTTTGGCAATTCTTCACCACAAAGCCATATTTGCTACCATCGTAGCAGTCCGCCTCAAACTTAGGGTAAACGTTATCCCTTTGTTTATGCTCTTGGCATTTAGGTGGCACGATTATTGGAGGAATTATCTCTCCAACATGTTGGCCTTAGCATAGATTGAGATCTTCGGCCTTCGATCTTATTGGAATATTCATTCCACACATTATTTAATTTGTGTTTTGATGATTAAAGTTGCTAAACAACAAAACAACATCGAGGCGAAGCAAAAAACGACGAAGCAGACGAAGACGCAAAAGTTACAATCTGGACTGCATTAGCGCACACTAATACATAAATGTTAGTGCACGCTAACGGGGAGTAATCTGCATATTAGCTAAGTCCGAAGTAAGCTGAAGTGAAGTCAGCTGATGAGATAGCGCACGCTACACGTTCTCATTAACACACGCTACCGAGCCATGTTACCGTTGGGAAGATATTCAAAGACAGAATGACGTATGCAATGAAGTCAGCATTAGCGCACGCTACAAAGAAGGAATAGCGCACGCTAAGCAGTTTGAATCAAGTCAATCAGAACGTTGGGAAAAGCAGGTCAAAGTCAGCATATCAAACGGATACTTTGACAATCCATGCAACGGATATATTGGATTAGCGCACGCTACAATGTGTTATTAACGCACGCTAATACAAGTTGGTTACGTACGTAAGGCAGGAGGCTAACGTACGCTAAAGAAGAAACAAAAGCTACTGGACTGAAACTGGGAACAGTCTAACGCACGCTACAGGCACGCTAATGAGTTAGCGCACGCTAATAAAGAAGGCTAGCGCACGCTAGCAAGTCAAAACAGCCAGCAACGGCTAGTTTATGAAAAATGCCTATAAATACCATTCCTATTATATTGTTTGAGAACAACAACTTCAAGCAAACGAGATATACATCTGAGAATCATATACTTACATTGTTGTTGTAATATTGAGCGTATATTGTTAGTTTGAGTGTTTATACATTCAACATTATACACGAGTGGTAAAAGAAAAGATACGATTGGATTCGGTGTTATTAGGATCAAGTATCCGGCATTGTTAGAATCGCAATCGATATCTAAGTGAGGTTTATCTAGTACCCATAGAAAGCTAGAGTGGTTGATTCCTTATCCAATGGAAAAGGAAAAACGGTTTTACTCGGACCGATAGAAGACGAGCTTGTAACGGTAATCCCTCGACCGATAGAAGAGAGGCGTAGAGGTTTTGATCTTAATCCTAAGAAAAAGATACATCGAGAGAGGACGTAGGCTTCGTTAATAGCCAAACCTCTATAAATCCTTGTGTGATTTATTTTTCGCAATTTATTTACGCTTCCGCACAAAACGGTGCAAATATCCGATTTTATACCAACAATTGGTATCGGAGCGGCACTCCAATACGCGGCTTAGCATCCGAGGAGAAGATCCAACATGGCGTTTCAAATGGCTCCCGTCGAAGGCCTTGCTCTCAACCGACTACCGTTTTTTGATGGCGCGAACTTCATGACTTGGAAGAAGAAGATGTCTATATTCACCCGTGCATATGACATCGAGCTTTGGAAGGTGATTTGTCTTGGTCCGAAAATTCCGACAAATTCCAACGGTACGCTCAAAACTTTCGAAGAATATGACGATTCCGATTGGAAAAACGACCACTACAATTGTAAGGCAACTCAACTCCTCTATTGTGCCTTAAATCCGGAAGAACACAACCGGATATCATCGTGTGATAGTGCCAAAGAAATCTGGAAAATACTTGAGGTAACACACGAAGGTACGTCTCAAGTCAAAGAGACGAAGATAAACATGCTCCTTCACGATTATGAATTATTCCAAATGAAGGACGACGAATCCATCTCGATTATGCTCGACCGATTTTCATTCATCACTAATGGATTAGCATGTTTCGGAAAACCACTTTCGAGTAGTGAGAAAGTAAAGAAAATTCTCCGATCACTACCTCGAGAATGGGACGGTACGGTTACGGCAATAATGGAATCCAAAGATCTAAATACTCTCGATTTTAGTGCTCTTGTTGGTTCTCTTATCAACTACGAGATTGTTCTAAAATCTCGGAATGCCAAACCAAAACGGAAGGAAAAATCGATAGCTTTCAAGGCTAAGGTGCCGAGAAAGAAAGAAGAAACCCCGGTGGACGAAAGTGACGAAGAAATGGCATATTATGCCAAGAACATTAATAAGTTTCAACACTTATTAAACCGGAGAAAGAAGGACATTCAAGCGGGCGAATCTAAAAAGTTCGACAACACTTGTCGACTTTGTGGTAAACCAGGCCACTTTGCAAAGAACTGTCGAGTAAAGCAAAAGGAGGTTCTAATCGCAACATGGAGCGACGAAGATCCCGATGAAGATTTTCTTGAACAAAATAATCTCGCGCTCATGGCCCGGAGTTCATTCGACGATAGCGACGTCGAAAGCCAAGTAAGTAATTCTTACGACGAACTCTTTGAAGCATTCGTTTTATTACATACGGATTATCAAAATGCTTTAAATGAAATTAAATCCCTCAAGTCTAAATATAAAACTTTGGAAATTGAAAATTCCAAAATACTTGAAAAGGGGAAATTTGTTGAGATCGATCATTCAAAATGCATTAAAAATGAGAATATTTTAAAAAATGATCTCTTAAAAGTTCAAGATGAACTAAAAATTTTGACAAAGAAATTCTCGTGCGGCAACGATAAATTTGAACAAATGTTATGTGTTCAAAAATATACTTTAAATAAAGAGGGGTTAGGATTCAAACCACGTTCGAAAAACGAATCCGTCAATTTCAAAATACCCCGATGTGAAAAATGTTTGAAAATTGGGCATCACATTTCAAACTGCAAAAGCCCAAGATGGACGATAAAAATTAAAAAGATTTGGGTTCCTAAAGGAACAATTACTCCAAACATCGTCTACATTTCGAAAGAAAAACCAACTATAGGTTGGATCCCTAAAAATAAATTTTAACAATTGATAAAAGGGGGAGATAATACTTTCAGGGGGAGTATTTTTTCTTATTAATGCATATTCATTTGTATCATGCATATTTATAATTCGATATACTCTATATTTTTTTTACTTTTTGATGAAGACAAAAAGGGGGAGAAAAACATGAATAGAGATAAAAAGGAGAAGGAGATGAATTGAGATAAAAATGAGAAAAATCGAAGAAGTCAAAAAGAAAAGAAAATCATACAAATAGGGGGAGCTGAAAAATTGAAAAATGAAAAACGACGGAGTTGAAAAATAAGGGAGATGTTGAAAAGAAAAGAGGATTGGAGAAACTAACGAAACGATCAAAGCCAAAAACTTTGATTCGTAGAAATATACATATATTATTCTTTACAGATTTTATCCAATTCAAGAGTTGTTTTGTAATCATCAAAAAGGGGGAGATTGTTGGAATATTCATTCCACACATTATTTAATTTGTGTTTTGATGATTAAAGTTGCTAAACAACAAAACAACATCGAGGCGAAGCAAAACGACGAAGCAGACAAAGACGCAAAAAGTTACAATCTGGACTGCATTAGCGCATGCTAATACATAAATGTTAGTGCACGCTAACGGGGAGTAATCTGCATATCAGCCAAGTCCGAAGTAAGCTGAAGTGAAGTCAGCTGATGAGATAGCGCACGCTACACGTTCTCATTAACGCACGCTATCGAGCCATGTTACCGTTGGGAAGATATTCAAACACAGAATGACGTATGCAATGAAGTCAGCATTAGCGCACGCTACAAAGAAGGAATAGCGCACGCTAAGCAGTTTGAATCAAGTCAATCAGAATGTTGGGAAAAGTAGGTCAAAGTCAGCATATCAAACAGATACTTTGACAATCCATGCAACAGATATATTGGATTAGCGCACGCTACAATGTGTTATTAACGCACGCTAATACAAGTTGGTTACGTACGTAAGGCAGGAGGCATAACGTACGCTAAAGAAGAAACAAAAGCTACTGGACTGAAACTGGGAACAGTCTAACGCATGCTAATGAGTTAGCGCACGCTAATAAAGAAGGCTAGCGCATGCTAGCAAGTCAAAACAGCCAGCAATGGCTAGTTTATGGAAAATGCCTATAAATACCATTCCTATGGTATTGTTTGAGAACAACAACTTCAAGCAAACGAGATATACATCTGAGAATCATATACTTATATTGTTGTTGTAATATTGAGCGTATATTGTTAGTTTGAGTGTTTATACATTCAACATTATACACGAGTGGTAAAAGAAAAGATACGATTGGATTCGGTGTTATTAGGATCAAGTATCCGGCATTGTTAGAATCGCAATCGATATCTAAGTGAGGTTTATCTAGTACCCATAGAAAGCTAGAGTGGTTGATTCCTTATCCAATAGAAAAGGAAAAATGGTTTTACTCGGACCGATAGAAGACGATCTTGTAACGGTAATCCCTCGACCGATAGAAGAGAGGCGTAGAGGTTTTGATCTTAATCCTAATAAAAAGATACATCGAGAGAGGATGTAGGCTTCGTTAATAGCCGAACCTCTATAAATCCTTGTGTGATTTATTTTCCGCAATTTATTTACGCTTCCGCACAAAACGGCGCAAATATCCGATTTTATACCAACAGATCTTGCTATCTCACACCCGACTTGACACGGAGTATTACAATCAAGTCTTCAAGAGACATCTCCTTTCGCTTGTGCATAAGGTAGCTCTTAAAGTTATTTCATTCAATTTGAAAAGTCTATTTTATATGTAGCATTCATATATGAACTTTCCACACTTGGTCAACATGATATTTTTTCAAACTCAAATTCTAGTGCAAACACATTGTTTACTAGAAGTGAGCTTGACACCAAGTTCCACGTGATTCACATTAGATACCACTCCGACCACCTCGTGGTCCTTGTTATATTTAACAACATGTTTATCACTATGTTTCAACAATAATTCTCACAATATTATACTCAACATTATGTATAACGTTGTATTCAACATTACATGCACTGTTATGTTTACCAACATGTGTACCTTGATGGCTATCATCACAACCAAGTTCATAAAATTCAGTGTTGTCAAACTTGGCAATATACATTGACAAGTAATTTACATACACCTTGAGGAACAGTGCCCCAACAAGTTAACCATCATTCGCTATCACTTGAGGAACAACACTCTAACAAGTAAGCATTGGCTTCAATCCCAACCCTTGGTTTAGGATTAGCCCTCTTGTTGCCTATCTCATAAATGAAATTGACAACAAGTCTTTCAAGAATACTAACCCTTAGCACATGCTTAAGGGAACTCTTGAACCTCTTCCACCAAGGAAGTACTACTCAATCATCATGGCAATGAAGAAAGAGTTTGGAAGAACGGCCTCTTTGGTATGGATTTTATGCACTACGAGTTGACACTCTTGCACTCATTCCTTCACCAAGTAGGTGTCGATCATCAAGAAACTTCACACTTCGAGTTTCTTGGTTCAACTTGACACAAGTTCTCCTTGTGCCCCCATATTTCCATGTAGGACAGTATATTTTCATACACAAAGAAGAAACTAACAATTAGGTCAAAAACCACAATTTCTACAAGAGAAATAAACATTAGCCATCCTCTTGTTAGCTCTTTATTGTGACTACTTTTTTAAGTCTAAACTTGAACCTTCTTAGATTTTCATCTTGAGGTAGCAGCCTTGACTCTCGAGATGAAACTGTTGCAGACACGGTTGTCTCAACAATCTGCCCAACATTGACAAAAACATCTGCAGAGTTAATTTTGTTGTTGACGTTGTTGTCTCAACAATCTGCCCAACAGTTGCAGTAACATGTGCAACAGCACCTGCAGTAGCAACGTTTTCAGCAACTTTTCCGTCAACAAACATCAATAATGGAATTACATCACTTGACATCGAAACCAAAAGTTATAAGCTTTCATATTTGTCTCATGTACACTTCTTCTCCAAAGCGAAGGTTTGGTCATTATTTCGTCTTGCGATTGTTGGAACATGGTTGGACCGGGGTACACCATTATATACCTGTGCTCTGAAAAAGATAAAAGAAAGTAGAAGATGAGACAACAAAATAATTAATTGAATTGAACTAACAATTACAGATCGAATGTTGTCGGAATTGTTCTACTCGATGTTGTCGTAACACTCCAGGGAACAATCTGGAAGTCGCCGGAACAAAATGCTGCAAATCATATCCGTAGACGCTGGAACAGAACTAGTAAAAAGCCGAGTCGAGAAAAACCTCTTTCCGCAAGACGAAATACGCCCAGGATAGTGCTCACGGTTTGGCGTATCGTCCCCAAAGATAAAACGGCTTCGTCTTCTTGGTAGTAGCACCACAAACCAAGAAGCTCCAACGAACTAGATGGTGGTGGGGACTAAGAAGCTCTATGAAATTTGAGAATGCAAGTTTTGTAAACAATGACAATGAGAACATATGGAGAGCTCTCTTGTTTTCATGTGTTCAAAAGTTTTGCAAAACAACATATGCACCACCTATCAAACTATGCAAATGAGCTCCCTATAAATAGGCAAGCCACACATGTAGCAGACATAAAGATGATCATTCAATTTGTGAGTGTAACCTCCAAGTAACCCCTCTACCAAATTGAATATGGAGATGTAACCTCCCAACAAGCATTACACCTTGGTGTAACTCCCAACCAGCAATTAATAACAGTTGTAACTCTCATAGCTGTTTCAAATTTGATTAAAAAATCAGCTGTTACAATTGTAACAGTCGAACAGAAAATATTGACGCAAATGTTACGGCAACATTGTAGTCAACATGTGCACTATTTGTTCGAATTTCCAGCAAACTAGTTAAGAACCAATTGCCAAATACTAAGGCCCAAGACCAAGAATGTGCACTCTAATAATAGCTCGGTTGGTGCTCATTACAAACCATTTCTTACTCACCAAAATTCGGTTTTGAACCAATGATTATAACACAAGAAATTGGTCAACTCAAAACCAAATTTCCAACATGATGTGGGTATAATATTAAGTGTGTTATATCTATACAAATGTGTGTATATATTTATACACATATATTGTATAATGATAGAGCCAAGATCTGCCCTCCTCGTACTACAGGACAGCCGGGCCACTCTGCTTTTCTTTTGCTTTCCTATTACATTTTTTTTTTGAAGTCCGGTCTCATTTGTTGGGAACGCACTTTTGTTTGAAGCTTAACTCAGGGTGGAGGAAGTGGGTGCGTGAGCATGCGGTGCGGGTGGCTTACCGCACGGGAGCACCACCGCCGCGACTTACATACCGCACGGGGAGCCATTTTGAGTGAGCATCTCACGCACGGGAAGGGTGAAATGTTCGAATGTTGGAAGCAAAATGTGACCGTTTGGGAGGACCGTTGGGGGTGCTAACGTTTATTATTATTTTATTTTTTTTATAAAAGGCTGCTTGTTGTTGATGGTGGAAAGCACAAGGAAGAAGAAGACTTTGTGTGTGTTTGTGTGGGTGTTTGCAGCAGCAGCCAAGAAAGAGTTTTACATACATAGAGAGCAAAAAAAAACATCTGATTCAAACCAAAAAAAACTCAACTATATGGAGCATAAAAGAATAGGTTCGACTGTATTGTTAGACGAGCCGTTTGAGTGGTCTAACGATAGTAGTCTCGAGTTTTTTGCTAACGCGATTGACGCAAATGGGGAGGAAGATACGGCAAGGTCCATACGAAGATCAGTAGCACGCGATCGGATCACAGCTGAAAAAAGATTGCATCGTGATTATTTTTGTGAAGAACCAAGATACAGCGATCAAGTGTTTGAAAATAGGTATCGCAATCTCCCCAGTTCATATTCGGGATCCTCCGATCCAACCGGTATTTGACGAAGCAGCCTTAGTCGAGATACGAAATGAGGACACACATTTTCGTCTCCGATTTGATCTTATGGAGCATATTGACGCTCAACAATTACCATACCTTGAGGTGGACGATGAAGCCGATGAAGACGATGAAGTTTAGTTTTTTAGTATTATGTAATGTTATTTAATGTTTTTTAATAATATTATGTAATGTTTATTTAATTTTAATGAAATTTTTAGTTTTTAATAAATTTTAATGGAATTTAAAAAAGAAAAAAGAAAAAAAAAAGTGAGTGAAGGGTGAGTGAAGTGACGCCTGTAAAATATGAGTGAGTGAAGGAAAAATTGAAGAATGATGTGGCGTAAGGGGATTGGTTGGGAGTGAGTGAAGAGAGAGGGGGTAAGTGAAGCACTCCATCCCCCCTCACTTCATACCCTCGATTATGTCTCATAAAAATTTTCATCCTTTTAATTCCATGATCTACTAAATACACTTTTGATCATTAACGGTTTTAGCTATATATAAATAAAAATTATCAAAAAATTAATATTTTGAGAATATACATTTGACAAATCTAACAAGTACTAATATAATTATATTTTTTCATATGTCGATCGCAATTTATGTTCAAAATTTGTAAGTTTGTTTAGAAAATCAAAGTGTACAAATAATTATGGGATGGAGGGAGTATGTTTTTTTCTTTTATAGAATAAAAGTCATAGCCTAAATAAATTTGAGTTTAATATGTAAATTAATTTATAAAATATATTGCTCACCAGATCACCACTGTTGTAACGTAGAGGATAGAGGAATCCCCAGGGCATAGCTCAGCCAGAAAGGAGGATATCTTTCGCTCACAAGACGCACGCGGCTCGAATCCTCGGGAAAGATCCGCCTTTTCTGCGATTTAAACTCACACAGATATTCAACAAGATCCTCAAAATCGGCCGGCGATAACCTGCGATTTAACCGAGAATAGGAATGAGGGATCGGACCTACAACCCCCAAGATTCAACCTCAGTCATCAAAAAAAAAAGGATAGAGAATTCCTAGTGGGCACCTTCTTCGGCCATTTATTTCACCCACTACCTCGCCACCGTTCTCTTTTATCTCGCCGTCTATTAAAAGGAATATCCTCTTCCTCCCACTTGAAGAAGATAATTCGATCAGAGTATATTTTCATATTACCTATTTTTAACGAATGCTCAATTCATTTCAACCATCTATTCTCACTCTTTTTATTTCAATCAACTGATATTTTAATTTATATAACATACAAATTTTAATTTTAAGAAACATTATATAAATTTTAATTATATATTCAAAGCGGGATAGAGGGATTATAAATTGGAAAAAATTGAACTTATGGCTTTCAAGTTACGAATATTGTTGAAAGTTAAAATAAGGTTTAGTTTCGAAGTTTGCTGAAAATTTACGATCTTAATGAAAATTGATTTGTTGTTTAAAAGTTGTTGGTTTGAATGACAAATGAGTGGTTGTTTGTGGCTTTCAATAATAATTTGGAGGAGAAAAAATTTATTTGATGACTTTTGAAATAATTATTTACCGCTATATATATACTACCTCCGTTCTTTTATAACTGCAACATCTGAACTTTCACGCTTGTCAATGCACAATTTTGATTATTAATATCTTCAATTCTTTATTTTTAAAAATTATAAGACTATGATATTTTGAAAGTATATTTCGAGATGATTCTAACAAGATCTCACATGACTATATTTTTTCATATGTATAAATCACAAAAGATGGTCAAAAGAGTATGTGAACAGTGTAATAGTCAACACGTTGCAATAATAAAGTAACGGGGGAAGTATATATATATATATATATATATATATATGTATATATATATATGAGAATGGTTCTTATCCTGCGAATTGCGAATATACATGAGTTTTGTACTAATTATGCATTAAAATATGCATTATATGCATCAAATTTTTATGAGAATAAATCTTGGCCATCCATTTATCAAGATATATGGATGTAATTCATTCTTATTTCTTAATTTAAATGGCATTCTCACCTGAATATATATATATATATATGGGCGCGTTCTATGCAGTACCAATATTAGCAGTACTTTACAGTACTAATTTATGCATGAGTTTTGTACTAATTATGCATGAAATATATGCATTTCGTGCATCAAAATTTCAATACATTAAAATATGCAATATATTTGATGCATATAATCTAATATTTTAATGCATCCCTATATAGTGGCGCGTTCTATGCAGTACCAATATTAGATGCAGTACTTTACAGTACTAATTTATGCATGAGTTTTGTACTAATTATATGCATCAAATATATTGCATATTTTAAGGCTTTGAAATTTTGATGCACGAAATGCATATATTTCATGCATAATTAGTACTAAATTCATGCATAAATTAAGATCAGAAAGATCGCATCTAATATGGGTCGCATAGAACGCGCCACTATATATATATATATAGTGGCGCGTTCTATGCAAGATCTATATTAGATGCAAGATTTACAAGACTAATTTATGCATGAATTTAGTACTAATTATGCATGAAATATATGCATTTCGTGCATCAAAATTTCAATGCATTAATTTACAGTACTAATTTATGCATGAGTTTTGTACTAATTATGCATGAAATATATGTATTTTGTGGATCAAAATTTCAATGCATTAAAATATGCAATATATGCATCAAAATATCGATGCATTAAAATATTAGATTATATGCATCAATTTTTTTGTGAGAATTAATGCATTGAAATTTTGATGCACGAAATGCATATATTTCATGCATAATTAGTACAAAACTCATGCATAAATTAAGATCAGAAAGATCGCATCTAATATTGCAGACGCATGTAACGCGCCCATATATATATATATATAAGTGAGAATCAATTTTTTAATACCAAACCATAAAATTGATAAGTTATATATCCTCATTCATAAGAATGTAAGTTATTGATACCATTTTACTTAAAAAGACTAAAATGTCCTCCAAAAAGGTGTTAATGTTGACTTTCCTTTTTTACCTTTTAGTGATAGATTTAAGGTTATTAATGTCTTTTGGTATCAAAAACTTATACTCTTATGAATGATAATATATAACTTGTTAGTTTTATGGTTTAGTATTATAAAAGATAGAACCCATATATATATATATATATATATATATATATATATATACACACGATAGGAATGAGTGTGGTATATACGGATGGAAATATCAATATTTTTATCCTCTGCATAGAGAAAAATTAGTTCGTACGGCTAATAACTTCTGACGCGCTATTATGCAATGCATTTCATCCATTTATTTATTATATATATTATTTAAATGAATGAATTCATATCTACAAATATATGTACTTATATATATATAGTGGGGTTATTCTAAAAAGGGTCTTATAATAAAAAGTGTAGGAAGGATTGTGAGAGTGACATATGTCATCCTCATTCCACATCATATGACATGTGTCACCCCACCCACCCCCACCCCCCACCCCACCCCACCCCCACCCCCCACCCCGAAAAAAAAAAAAAATTCCCGAAATTTTTTTTTTTCCCGCCAAATTTTTTTTTTTTGGGGCCAAATTTTTTTTTCCCGCCAAAATTTTATAACTATGATGCACCATTTTATTTTGGTGCATCACAGTTATAAAAATTAGTTATAACTATGATGCACCAAATTTCATAACGGTGATGCACCTGGGTTTTAATGCATCATAGTTATAAGTTTACTGCATTATAGTTATAAGAAACTGCATCATCCTAAGTTTTCTGCATCATATATATATCTAACTGCAGTATAGTTATAAGTTATAAGTAACTGCATCATGTATGTAACTGCATTATAGTTATAAGAAACTGCATCATCCTAAGTTTTCTGCATCATATATGTATGTAACTGCATTATAGTTATAAGTTATAAGTAACTGCATCATGTATGTAACTGCATTATAATTATAAGAAACTGCATCATCCTAAGTTTCTCTGCATCATATATGTATGTAACTGCATTATAGTTATAAGTAAGTGAATCATGTATGTAACTGCATTATAGTTATAGGAAACTGCATCATCCTGAGTTTCTCTGCATCATATATGTATGTAATTGCTTCAAAATTAAATATGATTCTTTTTTATACAAGTACTACACTTTTTTTATATCATTAGTGCATCACACTAATAAGTTTTGGTGCGTCTTTATTATAACTTACTGCATCATAGTTTATAGTTAAGTGCATCAACTATGATGCAGTAACTTATAACCTTAATGCACTAAAATTATAATTGTGATGCAGTAACTTTATAAATGTGGTGCACTTATAAATTTTGGCGGGAAAAAAATTTTTTTTGCCCCAAAAAAAAAAATTTTGGCAGGAAAAAAAAATATTTCTGTAACACCCCCAAATCCGCTCAGGGATATTACACGCCGTAGACCCTCTCCTCGAGGATCTACCAGGCTGATAACTAAAATCAAACATCTAAACCTCGCCTTTAAGGCTAAAATGACTCAGTAGACCGATTTGGTCTTTCAACAAATACATACAACTCAATTCCAAACACATACCCACGCAGAGGTCAAAATACAATAAACTCTCGTACAACGGGGAAAAGATACTGCAGCGGAAAAGAAAATACAACTAGACCAAAACGACGTCAACAGATCCTCGTGTGATTAGTATCGTTCATCTTTCATCATCCTTCGTGCCGACCCTGTGCTATGCTCCAAAACCTGAATGCAAAAATAGACATCCACCCCCCGAATACTCGGGGGTTAGCAAAACTCCACTGTTTTGCTAGTGCAAATACAAAGTGCAAAAATACAAGCCATACAATTCACATTACACGAATAACAATGACCAGGAATCATCAAAGATCCAAACATAATGGAAGGTACTTCCCGAGGCAAGAGTTTGGGTAAAACATTCCGAAACCGAAAGACCACAATTAAGGGGAACAATTTGTAAAACAGTTTAAAATGCCATCGAGAGTTTTAATAGAAAACAATTTAGGATTATCAAATCCTAATCTTTCCAAAATCAACAGGGTCACAACCCAAAGGTTTTGTTTTCGCAATTAGAAAACCAACAGCAATATACAAGGTGAAAACCCATGTCACGTGTCTTCGGCGGACATAACATCAATACAATATGATCGCCCAAGATACGTAAACCTTGGTCACCAAAAATACAACATCAACTCGTGAATCCAGGGCTATACCATTGGATTCCCTTCGTGGCCCCGTCGGACCCTCCCAAGGTGAGTAGAATGCGTTTTCGAAATCATATATATAACAATTAGTTAATTTTTACTCGTGAATCCAGGGGTATACCATTGGAATTCCCTCCGTGGCCCCGTCGAACCCTCCCGAGGTGAGCAAATACATTCACCAAACATTCACACGCCCTCGTGAAGTTTTACTCGTGAATCCGTGGCTATACCATTGGAATTCCTCCGTGGCCCCGTCGAACCCTCCTGAGGTGAGCAAATACATTCACAAAACAAACAACCGCACTCGTGAATCCAGTGGCTATACCATCTAATTCCCTCCGTGATCCCGTCGGACCCTCCCGAGGTGAGCGAAATACATTCACACAATTAACATGTCACAACAAGGATATTCATACAATCCACCAAAGGCAACCAACACAAAGCACGACATAATCACAAATCACAATGCACCAAAAATGAGATAATATATGCACACACGCGTTATCAAGCGCAACATCAACACCAAACATATCCATGGATTCACATAGTCACTTACAACCCACACAATTTACAAAACACACGCGTTTTGAAAGTGAGCCTTTAACGAGGCTAGTCGAATCTTTGAAAACCCGTTTCAAACAAACACACACCCATACCAAGACGATCACCAATCATCATATCCACAAAACAAGAAATGTATGGACAAGGTACTTGCCTCGAATAAGAACAACGCGAAGAACCGACCGAAGTAGGTTGACACAAACCAACTACGAACCCGCCGACTCCACCGATCGCCAACTCGCGTCATAAACTACGAAGGACAATAACAACAATGAAATGAATTTCATAACACGACTCAAAGCCGTTGAATTCAAAGAAAGGATGACGAAAGTTCACTGATTTCCCCAAAACGCCAAGAACACGATTCGTTCCACAAAACCCGAAAACGGAATTCCAAGTTGAAATATGGATATACAATCCATAGAATATGTCTAACAACATCATTTAACCATAATCGATCCATCGAAAACGGATGAAAAACGAGATCGGGGACAAATCCCTCAAAAAGTCAATTCGAAGGAAATCAAGAATTATACTTCGATTCGACGAAGAACAATGGATTAAATGATGTTAAACACAAGAATACTATCAAGATTAATCATACCCATCATGAATTAATCAACAACACGGAACGAATCGGACGAAAATGCAAAAATCCCCAAATTCACGAAATTAGGGTTCTAAGAAAAATTACCTTGATTCGCTGGATCAAAGGTTGATAACGGACGATCGATTGATGTTATGAACTCAAGACCTTCATGGATTTGTTGTTAAACAACATGGCTTCGTCGCCCATGAATCGCCATTCGCGGACGGAGAAGGAAGGAAATGAAAAACGAAGTGAAATGTGACTGCTCAGCCATATTTATACTGGGCCAGACTAGCGTGCGCTAGCCTTCCCGGACTAGCGTGCGCTATCGGCCGGTATCGGCCGAGTACCCTCGGCCAGGGCCCACACGACCCGGCATCACCAACCAACCCTGCCGACCAAACCTGTCGACCCGACTCCCGCTAGCGTGCGCTACGGCCGGAAGCCGCTGCCGAATTGGCCCAAAGAGCCACCGGACTAACCAACTTATCCATGTAACGTACTCTAGTCGGCCGGCGTGCGCTACCTCGCCGAAGCGAGCGCTACGACCGACAGCCAGTGCGCTACCCGCCGATCCCGACCGAGTCCGTAACCTCGTAAACCCCACCGCCTGTGCCCGAGAACAGACGTTAGGCCACCCGACAGCGTGCGCTACACCTGCCGGTTAGCGTGCGCAGCCTTCCGGCCGTAGCGTGCGCTACGCCGGTTCCTGCCGCACCCGTCCGGCCGGTGCCCGCAATCGTCCGGCCAGTCCCGCCACCGTCCGGCCAGTCCCGCCACCGCCAGGGCTCGACGACCCGATTTCCGAAAACGTACGGAACGAACACGACTAAAAGTTCGCGGACAACATAAACGACTCGAAATGAAAGCGTAATACCATAATTAGTCATACACGACCAAGAAACGGGTCGAGACAACAATTACAGATACGGATACCCGTAACTTTCAAGAAATTACAAAATGGCCCAAAACGCCCGGAAATCACGATACGTGATCGAATAACCAATCCGAAGTTCACAACACGTCTAACAAAGTTAAACGGACTTGGGAAACTCAAACAACAGCTTTGACGAGATTCGCAAGAATCGAACTCAAGTGCGGAAAAGTCGCTAAAAAGCACGGAACTCAACAAAACAACACCGAAACGAACTCGGATGTCAAAAAGTGTAGAATTAATTATTCTCAGAATGACGAAACGGACATGAGCGAGTCGTCAAAACAGACTTCCGCCGAAAAAAAGAAATTACCGGAAATCGAAAATTGCGGATATTACATTCTACCCTCCTTAAAAGAAGTTTCGTCCCGAAACTTAAAACAAGTAGGGAGAAGAAATATTCCGCCAGGAAAAACTCAACGAGATACACAAGAATGCGTAACTAACGCCCAACGGCGAAATGTTACAAACAACGCAAAAGAGTATACGGCGTGTAAACACGCTTCACGGCGACCAACACAACGTCGCCGTTAGGGATATAATAAAACCAACAAGTGACAAGCGTCATCAAATGGATAATACAATCAAGTCAATTATCCGAACAATCGCAAAACACAATGAACAAAAATCAATACGATTGACCAACCTAACGGTACATTGATCAGAACGCGAGCCAAACGCTGAACAAATACGGAATTCCACCGCCTAAGGTTGAAAGATCAAAAACGAGACTAATTTCCCAAACTTAAGGGAATTAGGAAGGAGCCTGAATGCTCAACGATCAAGAAACGAGGACAAAAACCGAACAAACAAACAAATGATCGAGACAACAAAAATCGAACAATCATGTCCGAAACACGAAGGATAGTAAAATTCAAACAACAACTCCCAGGATGATCTGGTGAGAACTACAAGACATGCATTCCCATAAGATCCACAGGAAAGGGAATAGAGATTGAAAAGTCACAACGACAAACGAGTTATTCCAAAACAATACCACACTCGTTCGATCAACAAAAGCAAGGGGCAGGACAAGCTCACGAATGTCAACAAACATAAATGAGTCGACAAAGTAGAATATACAGAAGTTCAAAATCCGATCCACTTCGAATAAAAGAACTAGTAGAACCAAATGATGTCACTTCCGAACAAGGTTCACAAGAATCGAACCGAACTCGGAAAAGTCACAGCAATACCAGATCAACCCAAAACAAGATCACAGTTCATTCGAACGATGAAACCGAAATACAGAACAAGTTCAGAAAGTATCAACGAACATGAGTGTATCGATAGACTGGAGAAAGAGAAAATATAGAAGCCAAAAATAATACGGGTATTATATTCGACCTCTTCTAAAAGAAGTGTCGTCCCGAAACTCACAAAGAACAAAATCAAGGAGACGACAAACAGCAATCAACGAAACATCCTTCAAAGGCCTCTCAAAGTCGATTCTCGATATCTCAGGCTGCGCGAACTCCGAAAGTCTCTAAGCCGATTCGCAAAATCGAATTTGGTGTCCTCGAGTCCACACTTGAAATGTGTTCTGACGAGAAGGACAATTTACGCGTGCATGCCCCACATCACGGTTGAAACGCCTCGGCTCGGCATACCGAAAATACAAATGCTAGATACAATGGAACTAACACCGCAAAACAACATACCGGAGATGCCAACTCAAAGATAGCATATCAACGCATACAAAAATCACAACAACGGCATCGCTCGACGATTACAACATCCCGAACGACACCAAAGACACAATCACAAACATCATGAAACAATCACCCATGTGTATAACGCAAAAATCCAGGCTTTAACAACTCACACTAATGCGACAACACGCAAATCACCACGAGGCGATAAACAAGAAACACCAGTTCACACCTCTCACGGAGGGCCAACAAAACATATGCGTGGCGAATGGCTCGACGCTCACGCCACCAATTCAATCACAATTGGGTTAACACCGTAACGAAAGTTCGAAAACCATACACGCATTTCCACCCGCAAACAGAATGATAGGTTTTAAAACGAGAACCACCTTTTGAAAACAGCTTTGGAAACAACAGCTGATCTTGAGTATCATTTTACAAAAAGTAGTACAAACACCCTTATCGAGACTTTGAAAATCATCTTGCGTTTGAACAAAAATGAGGACACCTTTCCTTTAGTGAAAAACTTTCAAAATATTCGAATTGGGTCTAAGCAAGCTCGTTTGAAAATACCTCAAAATATTTTTGGTCCTCAACCTAAATTTTTGAAATGTATTGCGGCATTAGAAAACACCTTGAAAACACCGCAAGAAAATAATTCGTTTTAAAAGTACGTCCCGAATTTTAATTTTCTAAGATACTCAAGGTTTTCAAAAATAATTCAATGGGCTAGAATGCCCAAAAATACTCATGTAACAATATTCGTTTAAACATATTATAATATATGCATCAAATCGCACAAAGTCAAGACAATACATGTCTTTTAATGGAAGGCAAACGATAATTATCACAACAAAAAGACAAATAATGACAACACTCATACAAACGAAATAAGAGAATCACACGAACGCATCACGAAACCAAGAATCTACATGAAGGTTCCATCACTTAACACAAAGTCAAACAAATAGCTCATGTCACAGGAGGCACAACACAACAGCCACAGGTCACACGAAGATGATGATCGCCCCACGATACTAATCACAACAAACCAATTCAGACGACGCGTCGCGACACGACTCAGTCAGATAAAATCCGACGAGACAAAAACTCAATAGACACCACTGACCCGACAGCCTAGGTTTCCACAACCTAAGCTCCGATACCATTTATGTAACACCCCCAAATCCGCTCAGGGATATTACACGCCGTAGACCCTCTCCTCGAGGATCTACCAGGCTGATAACTAAAATCAAACATCTAAACCTCGCCTTTAAGGCTAAAATGACTCAGTAGACCGATTTGGTCTTTCAACAAATACATACAACTCAATTCCAAACACATACCCACGCAGGGGTCAAAATACAATAAACTCCCGTACAACGGGGAAAAGATACTGCAGCGGAAAAGAAAATACAACTAGACCAAAACGACGTCAACAGATCCTCGTGTGATTAGTATCGTTCATCTTTCATCATCCTTCGTGCCGACCCTGTGCTATGCTCCAAAACCTGAATGCAAAAATAGACATCCACCCCCCGAATACTCGGGGGTTAGCAAAACTCCACTGTTTTGCTAGTGCAAATACAAAGTGCAAAAATACAAGCCATACAATTCACATTACACGAATAACAATGACCAGGAATCATCAAAGATCTAAACGTAATGGAAGGTACTTCCCGAGGCAAGAGTTTGGGTAAAACATTCCGAAACCGAAAGACCACAATTAAGGGGAACAATTTGTAAAACAGTTTAAAATGCCATCGAGAGTTTTAATAGAAAACAATTTAGGATTATCAAATCTTAATCTTTCCAAAATCAACAGGTCACACCCAAAGGTTTTGTTTTCGCAATTAGAAAACCAACGGAATATACAAGGTGAAAACCCATGTCACGTGTCTTCGGCGGACATAACATCAATACAATATGATCGCCCAAGATACGTAAACCTTGGTCACCAAAAATACAACATCAACTCGTGAATCCGTGGCTATACCATCGATTCCCTTCGTGGCCCGTCGGACCCTCCCAAGGTGAGTAGAATGCGTTTTGAAATCATATATATACCAATTCGTGAAGTTTTACTCGTGAATCCGTGGCTATACCATTGGAATTCCTCCGTGGCCCCGTCGAACCCTCCCGAGGTGAGCAAATACATTCACCAAACATACACACGCACTCGTGAAGTTTTACTCGTGAATCCGTGGCTATACCATTGGAATTCCCTCCGTGGCCCCGTCGAACCCTCCCGAGGTGAGCAAATACATTCACAAAACAAACAACCGCACTCGTGAATCGTGGCTATACCATCGGAATTCCCTCCGTGATCCCGTCGGACCCTCCCGAGGTGAGCGAAATACATTCACACAATTAACATGTCACAACAAGGATATTCATACAATCCACCAAAGGCAACCAACACAAAGCACGACATAATCGTCAAATCACAATGCACCAAAAATGAGATAATATATGCACACACGCGTTATCAAGCGCAACATCAACACCAAACATATCCATAGGATTCACATAGTCACTTACAACCCACACAATTTACAAAACACACGCGTTTTGAAAGTGAGCCTTTAACGAGGCTAGTCGAATCTTTGAAAAACCCGTTTCAAACAAACACACACCCATACCAAGACGATCACCAATCATCATATCCACAAAACAAGAAATGTATGGACAAGGTACTTGCCTCGAATAAGAACAACGCGAAGAACCGACCGAAGTAGGTTGACACAAACCAACTACGAACCCGCCGACTCCACCGATCGCCAACTCGCGTCATAAACTACGAAGGACAATAACAACAATGAAATGAATTTCATAACACGACTCAAAGCCGTTGAATTCAAAGAAAGGATGACGAAAGTTCACGGATTTCCCCCAAAACGGCCAAGAACACGATTCGTTCCGTCAAAACCCGAAAACGGAATTCCAAGTTGAAATATGGATATACAATCCATAGAATATGTTTAACAACATCATTTAACCATAATCGATCCATCGAAAACGGATGAAAAACGAGATCGGGGACAAATCCCTCAAAAAGTCAATTCGAAGGAAATCAAGAATTATACTTCGATTCGACGAAGAACAATGGATTAAATGATGTTAAACATAAGAATACTATCAAGATTAATCATACCCATCATGAATTAATCAACAACACGGAACGAATCGGACGAAAATGCAAAAATCCCCAAATTCACGAAATTAGGGTTCTAAGAAAAATTACCTTGATTCGCTGGATCAAAGGTTGATAACAGACGAGCGATTGATGTGATGAACTCACGAACTTCATGGAATTGTTGTTCAACACCATGGCTTCGTCGCCCATGCATCGCCAGTCGCGGCCGGAGACGGAAGGAAATGAAAACGGTGAAATGTGATCGCCACCATATTTATATCGGGCCAGACTAGCGTCGCTAGCCTTCCCGGACTAGCGTGCGCTTATCGGCCAGATCGCCGAGTACCTCGGCCAGGCCCACACGACCCGGCATCACCAACCAACCCTCACGACCAAACCTCGACCCGACTCCCGCTAGCGTGCGCTACGGCCGAAGCTTCGCGCGCTTAGCCGAATTGCCTAGTAGCCACCGGACTAACCAACTTATCCAGTAACGCACGCTAGTCGGCCGTCAGGCGCTACTCGCGAAGCGTGCGCTACGACCGACAGCCAGGCGCTACCCGCCGATCCCGACCGAGTCCGTAACCTCAAACCCCACCGCCTGTGCCCGAGCAACAGACGTTAAAGCCACCCGGCGTGCGCTACACTGCCGGTTAGCGTGCGCAGCTTTTCCGGCCAGAAGCGTGCGCTTACGCGGTTCCCGACGCACCTGTCCGGCCGGTGCCCGCAATCGTCCGGCCATCCCGCCACTGTCCGGCGCCCCGCCACCGCTTAGGCTCGACGACCCGATTTCCAAACGTCTTTAACGACCACGACGAAAAGTTCGCGGACAACATAAACGACTCGAAATGAAAGCGTAATACCATAATTAGTCATACGCGACCAAGAAACGGGTCGAGACAACAATTACAGATACGGATACCCGTAACTTTCAAGAAATTACAAAATGGCCCAAAACGCCTGAAATCACGATACGTGATCGAATAACCAATCCGAAGTTCACAACACGCCTAACAAAGTTAAACGGACTTGCGGGAAACTCGAAACAACAGCTTTGACGAGATTCGCAAGAATCGAACTCAAGTGCGGAAAAGTCGCTAAAAGCACGGAACTCAACAAAACGACACCAAACGAACTCGGATGTCAAAAGTGTAGAATTAATCATTCTCGGAATGACGAACGGACATGAGCGAGTCGTCAAAACAGACTTCCGCCGAAAAAAGAAATTACCTAAATCGAAAATTGCGGATATTACAATTTCAAGCGGGGAGGGTGGGTGGGGTGGGTGGGGGTGGGTGGGTGGGTGGGTGGGAGTGGGGGGTGACACATGTCATATGATGTGGAATGGGGGATGACACATGTCACTCCCACAATCCTTCCTACACTTTTTATTATAAGACCCTTTTTAGAATAACCCAAACATATATATATATATATATGTATGTATGTATGTATGGGTTATAAATATGAGATTGACTCTGGTGAGAACCTTCCTTGGTGTGAGAACAAGGAATCAATCCGAGTCATTAATGATAAAATAAGAAGGGTTCAAATTTTGCCATATCATCTTTGCCGATGGAGGGAGTGAATGACATTAATTAAGAAAAAGAGTAATTTTGTCCCTTTATAAATAAATTATTCCCGTTTAAAATAAAATAACTTATTCATTTATTATCCGATTTAAATAAAAATATATCAAATTAATCATCTTCATGATCTATGATTTAACATGCATATTGTATACCTAAAAGTATAAAAAAACAGTATATTATAATAATAAAAGCAGTGTGCATTGTAGAGAGAAATGTCTGCTTTATAGAATATAAAACACATTGCTCCATTGTAACAAAAAAAATACATCTCCAGAGTGTATAAATACACTGCCTCATAAATCATAGTGAATAAAGTATTGCTTCTACTTTAAAATTAACAAAAAAATCTCTGATAAAAACCGTCAACTTCAATGAATAAACTGCTTTCATTGGATGTGAATTAGGAATCGTGCAATATACCTTTGAAAAGCCAAACGAGTCCAGTTCCAACAAAAAAACGGCACCAAAAAGTATTAAGTGAAGAGAATTATGATGCATTGAATGGAGACTGCCAGAATGCTTATTTTATAAGAATATACAAATGGGTTTCTTCATAGTGTATAAATACACTACTTCATAGTATAAATCCACTGCTTCATAGAATACAAAGTACTGCTTCTACTTTAAAATTTGACTTATAATATATTCCTTTTTAACTTACAACTACAGTACTTCAATGTACAAATGTAATGCTTCATAGTGTATAAATGCAGTGTCATAGCATACAAAGTACTGCTTCTGCTACAAATTTGCACGAATATTCCTCCTCAAAATATCAACTTCAACAAATAAACTGCTTCTATTGAATATGAATTATGTGTCATGTATATATCATTGAAAAGCCATGAGAGTCTAATTTCCAATAAAAAAGGACACTAAAAATATTAAATATAGAGAGAGCTATGATATTTTGAATACAGACTGTCACGATGTTTGTTTTATAAGAATATACAAATGCACTTCGTCATAGTGTATAAATGCACTGTTTTTTTTTATATTTTTAGGTATGTAATATGCATCATAAATTATAAATTATGGAAAGATGATTAATTTGATGTAGTTTTCATTTTAAATGGAAAAAATAAATTATTGTATTTTAAATGGAGATAATTTATTTATAAATGGACAAAATTACCCTTCTCCTTAATTAATCCATCCACATGCCATTTATAAGTAAGAATGTGGCAAAATCTAGACCCTCCTTATTAATGGATGAGTGGTTTTTGGTTCTCATATCAGGACCAAGTTCACTCTTGATCCATATATATATATATATATATATATATATATATATATATATATAGAGAGAGAGAGAGAGAGAGAGAGATTGGTTCAGGTACGAAAGCTAAATTTCGTAGGAAATAGGAATGAATTTGGGCCTTTGATTGAGCTAGATCAATAGTTGAGATTTATAATCAGTTGTGCTATGTGTTTGTGCTGTGTGTGCTACGCGAACTGAAATATATAAATTAAGTGAGGTTGTGCTACGTGTTTGTGCTATTTGTGCTACGATGCTGTAATACCCGCAATTTCAATTTTCTGTAATTTTTTTGTTTTGGCGGAAGCCCGTTTTGATGACTCTCTCGTGATCGTTTCGTCATTCCGAGAGTATTTAATTCTGCACTTTTTGTCATCCGAGTTCGTTTCGGTATCGTTTTATTGTGTTCCGTGTTCTTAAACGACTTTTCCACACTTGAGTCGATTCTTGCGAATCTCGTCCGAAACTAGCATTTCGAGTTTTTCGTAAGTTCATTTAATATTATTATTCATGTTGCAAGCTTTAGCTTGGTGTTTCGATCGTATATCGTGTATTTCGGACGTTTTGGGTCATTTTCGTAATTTCCCAAAGTTTGGGGTAACTACTTCCGTTGTCGAATTTCGAACCCTCGGGTGGTCGGAACCGTGTGTTCTCTTAGTGGTTAGATTCGTCTTTCCGAGTACTTCGTAACCGTATTTTCGGTTTTTATTCAGGTCCGAGTTTCGAGGTTGTTCGGGCCGTCGGATCGACCGAGTCCTGACTGGCAAGAACTGGCCGAGTAACGGCCGTAAAGGCAGCGATTACGGCCGTAAGGCCGACGTATGTAAGCCTGGACAAGCATGCACGTAACACCGCGGCAGCCTGGCGAGGCTCGGCCATGGCCGACATGGCCGTAAGCCTCGCCGATAAGCATGCGTAACGCTGCCGGCAGGCATCCTACTGCAGACGAGTTTTTCACCATTTTTCTCATTCATTTCCTTCCCTTCCGCGGCTGGAGGTGTGTTGATCATGGAGGAATGTTGTTGGACAATCAATCCATGAAGTCTTAGAGTTCGTACCATCAATTATCCATCCTATAACATCCTTTGATCGAGCGAATCAGGTCAGATTTTCTAGAAATCTAGTTTTGGGGAATTTGGGTATTTTGGTTTATTTCGTCCGTTTAATCCGATTTAACTTAGGATTGTGATGTATTGATGATTATTTAGATGTATTATGTCATTTGCCTTGTTATTCCATGGTCGGATCGTATAGATTCATCGTTTTGGTCGAGTTCTTGATCGAAGCCTTGAAGGTGTCCGGTAGAATGTCATAGAGGGGTTTTCGGACGTTCTACGATTACTCTTCCTCGTATGATCGTTGATTTATGTATTATATGATGTTAGGGTCGAATTTCTTATGAAGAAACCGTGTTGAACCCTTCCGTTCGTCGTCGCCTTCCTTTTCGATGGCATCGGGCGTTTCGAAGCTTCCCGGTTGAATCGTGTTCGTTGGAATACTTGCGTGCTGATTTCGAGGCAAGTACCTTGTCCATATAATTCTTGTTTTATGGATATGATAATTGGTGATCGTCTAAATGTGTTTGTTTGGTCGTTTGAATTGAACTTTTAAAAGATTCGGTTAGCTTTGTTAAAGGTCCTCTTTCAAAACCGTGTGTGTTTTGTGATTGGTGTGTTTCGTGAATGAGTATGTGAATCTTATGGATATGGTTGGTGTTGAGGTTGCGATTGATAATGCATGTGTGCGTATATTGCTTCATTTCGATGCGTTGTGATTTGACAATGGTGTCGTGATTTGTGTTTGTTGCCTTTGGGTGAATTACTTGGATATCCTTGTTGTTGTGAACTCGATGCATTGTGTATGATTTGACCACAAGGTTATCGATTCAGGTAGGTTTGGAGAGGGATCCGAGAATCGTCACTTGCGAGTGCGATGTCACGATAACTTGTGGGTATGTTCGATTGATGTTTGACCGGGTAGGGACCTGTGAGGCCTCCGGCGGCGTGTACTTGCGAGTACAGCCAGTGTGTATGATTTGACCATAAGGTTATCTAGACGGGTAGGTCTAGAGAGGGCTCCGAGAATCGGTACTTGCGAGTACGATGTCAAGATAACTTATGGATGGTTTGAGTTTGTTTCGCTAGCCAGCTCGGTAGGGTCCTTAGAGGTCTCGGGTGGGATTTGTGGCTTCATCCCGGTTCTAGGCGATGCCTGTGCATGTATGTTTTGTGAATGTGTTTGCTCACCTCGGGAGGGTTCGACGGGGCCACGGAGGGAGTCCAATGGTATAGCCCTGGATTCACGAGTAAAACTTCACGAGTGCGTGTGTATTTTATGTCCGTCGAGGACGCGTGACGTGGGTTTTAACCTTGTGTATTGTTGTTGGTTTCATTTATGAAAACAAAATATTTGGGTTGTGACCCCTGTTGATTTTGGAAAGAGAATGATTCGGTAATCCTAAATTGTTTTCTATTAAAACTCCCAATGGCATTTTAAAATGTTTTATAAATTATTTCCCCTAATTGGTGATCTTTCGGTTTTGGAATGTTTTTCCCAAACTCTTGCCTCGGGAAGTACTTTTCGTTACATTTGGCTTTTTGAGGATTCCTGGTTATTGTTATTCGTGGAATGTGAATTGTATGACTTGTATTTTGTAATATCCGGAATTTCTACTACTGTTGTTTGATATTATTTTATCCGAGTTATATTGTACAGCGTGGAATCTGTACAGTATGGATAAAATAAATAAAGGACTGAGATGTCGGTATCAGTATAATTGTCGTATCTGGTCGACAGTTGTATTGAGGATATCGTGTATCAGGTTATCGTACTTTCGATATAGAGTATATCGTATAAGAATGTTATTGGATCCAGTTTGCGTATTCAGTATGCCGTATGTTCGTTTTCAGTATGTCGAGACAGGCAGTAACAGTTAAAATTGGCTAAGTATAGAATACTTAGCGTACGCTAATGTTTAAGACTTACGTACGCTAAATCACAAGAGTTACGTACGTTATGGCCGAGACGTTTCGTACGTAACATGGGAATCAGACGATCGAGTCATGGTCGGCAGGTGGGACCCTGTGTCGGCAGCTTTCGGCGGAAGGATGTTGACAGGCGAGTCAACTACGTATTACATACGTTATACAGGATGTATTACGTACGTAATATAAGGTTTTACTATAGCAAGTCAACGTGCGTATTACGTACGTAATGAAGGAAATGTTACGTACGTAATCAAGTGGATGAAATAGGACAGTTAGTTTTGGGATTAGCATTACGTACGCTATCAAGGATGGCTAACGTACGTAATGCGTGTTACCTACGTTAACCTTGGTGTGTTACGTACGTAACAAACAGAAATGTTTTATAAGTGGATGCCCGTCTTCATTTCCTTCGACGTTTCTTTTCGTTTTTCGTCTTCAAACTTTGAGAGAGAGAGAGATGTTGGCCTTCCTAAGTCGATTTTGAGCTTGAGGACTTGGATTTGAGACTTGGATATGGAATTATGGATGATTCTTGAAGGGTTTGATTGGGTTATTCATGTTCTTGAGGTATGTGATTTCGGATTTTAGTATTGTTATCGGTATATGATTCGTATGAAGTTGATTGTGGTGTTGTTTTTACGATTATTGAGGCTACATTAACTATATGTTGAAGGAAGATGGTGTTATGATGGTTTATACCTTGAATATGTTGATTATGATTATGAAATCATAGAGTTCTTGATGTTCTTGGTATTGTTACTTCGATTCTTGATGTTAGGGAGATCGTATGTTCAAGAACATGTTGATATACACATTGAATTGTGATTAGGGATTGTTTAGATGTTAGAAAACATCGGATTGCATTGGTTTAATGGCTATGAACAAGGTTTTGAATCCATTAGTGTTCTTGAGGAACTTCTTACTGAATTTAACATAGCAAGACGATCGTATATTGAATTATCGGTATTTTTATATATGAAGATCGAATATTCGTTGGTTGTAGTGGTAGAATTCGTATGTTCTTAATGAAATACGAATCATGATATCAATTTGGAATCCGAAAAGATTGTGATTGTTCGTCGAATATGATTTCCTTTACGCTCGTACCCGTAATCGCATTGTGGTTGTGAATTCGTAATTGTTTGAATTGGATTATTCGAAATTGTGTTAATCGGGATAATTGTGAAATCGTTGAGTTTATCGATCGATGATATTGATTAGTAATTATCGGATTTCGGTTCATATGATGGATATGAATTTGTAAAATAGTTTGAGTTATACTATTTGGTTTTGTATATGATTGAGGTATCATTGAATCGTTGAGATGATTTGATTGGTCGTGTTGGTTGTTAATAGTTATCGGATATATGTTATTTGATTGCTTCGATAGGTTGAGATTATTGATCGGTGATTATAACCGGATGCTGTGGTCGTGTTCGAGTACGTTCGTGAATTGCTTCGGTCGGGGCCGAGGAGCTCGTAGACGAAGGCAATGGGATTGGTAGCGGCTTCATCATCGTCGTATCGGTATCGAGGCAAGTTATTACTTGCTCAATTATAATGTTTAATGAATGGTTTCAGTTTCATTTCGTTTATAATGCATATAGCAATGATGATATGTTGTCATTCCGATTCTGGGAGTTAAATCATAATGTATATGATTTATTTCGGTTATTGGCATATTCGGGTATCGAGGTTACATTATGGTAAAGACGAGGATATGAGTATCTATAGTTCATTGTACGTTTGGATCGCCGAGCATTGAGGATAATTGCCGGTGATGATTTGACATCGAGATTGCTCCTAAAGGACTCGGGACAAGTATCTTAGTTTGATTCGATTTAGTGTTAATGATGTTGATCATGCAGGTTGTCATTCATGTTGCTGAACATGAAGTCGTCTTAGTTGTGTCATCATAGTGTCGTTCATGTTTTGATGCATATGTCATTCATGTTGATGAACATATTGAGTTGCATATGTGTATGCATGATTGTATTGTTTATGTTGTAAATGATCCGATGGGATCATGAGGATCTATGCTGAGGGCGCTGGATCGGATGTCCACCATGCGTTGGTTCGACGGGATCATCATGGGATCTATGCTGAGGGCGCTGGATCGCTGGACAGGTTTTCCACCATGCGTTGGTCCGACGGGATCATCATGGGGATCTATGCTGAGGGCGCTGGATCGCTGGATTACCCAGTATTGTGTTATTGTTGTGCATATGTATATTGTTGGTTATCCATCTCGTGTTGATCTTGTAGGATCATCTTGGGATCTATGCTGAGGGCGCTGGATCATGGGATTTCCATTGAGTATACATAGTTGTTATTGTTTTTGAGCATAATGACGTGGTCATATGAGTATGCATTTGTAGGTCTGGTGTTAGGACCGTGTCCGTATTGCATTGATCTGATCTCGGATTAGACTGATATGATTGTCGTGGCACTTCATATCTCGAGGTATGTTCCGTATTTTCATTTGGTATTTGTCTTTGATGGACAATCGGTTATCGTCTTGGGATTTGATGATATTATTCGATGGATCGTATTGGTCAGAAATGGTATATTTTCGTATCGTGAGTTGTTTATGACAGTTTGAGAATCTTGAATATTGTTTGAGGTACAATACATATATTAGGTTCGAGTTTATTGGTTAATCAAGTACGAGATGTGAAATGTGATAATGGTTATTCTGATGAGAATGACTTGAGTAAGTAAAGTTATGCGGTAAGATTACGTTGGTCGTATTCTTATGTTGTATTCTCACCGGTATGTAATTATTAATGTGATGTGACGGTTATCATTGTTGGATATTATGGCTGACCCCTTCGTGGGATTTCTTTTTAGGTTCTTGGAGTATCGAGCTTGTAGCGGTCGTGAAGAGATGAGCTTCCCGGAGGATACTGGCTAGGACATGTTCTATGCATTGAGTTTCTTGAATGGTTCTTGTATTCCGCTGCTAGAGTATCTTTATGGTTGGTCCTTTTCCGCTGCGTGAGTATTTTGAAATGCTCTTTCAGTATCTGGTAACTGAGATTACTTTGGAAATCATTTTCTAAACTTTTGAGTGTCGGCCGTTTGGCCTTGTGATTTCAAATGAGTTTTTACGACGGTTTTTGATAAATGGATTTTATAAGTCTTTGCGCATTTTTAAAAATAGTACCGTCGTTGGCCTCTTGGGCATTTGTAAATGTTTTGTGAGAATTTTTTTAGCCTTATGGGTTCCATCTCGGGGCCCACGACGCTGTAATATTTCCGGTTAAATCTGGGGGTGTTACATATTTTGCACTTTGTTCTTACACTAGTAAGACAGTGGAGTTTTGCTAACCCCCGAGTATTCGGGGGGTGAATGTATGTTTTTGGATTCAGGTTTTGGGAGCATAACACAGGGTCGGCACGAAGGATGATGAAAAATGATCGATACTAATCGCATGAGGAACCGTATGTTGTTGTATTGGTTCAGTTGTATTTTATTTCCGCTGCAGTATATTTTCCCCGTTGTACGGGAACATTGTGTATTCGAACCCTGCGTGGGCATGTATTGAGTTGTATGTATTTATTGAAAGACCAAATCGGTCTACTGAGTCATTTTTAGCCTTAAAGGCATTGTTGAGATGTTCGACGCTGTCTACCACCCTGGTAGATCCTTGAGGAAAGGGTCTACGGCGTGTAATATCCCTGAGTGGATTGAGGGTGTTACATATGCGATGGGAGATGTGCTAGACTTAACCTATTTAAAATATGTGCAGCATAATAATTCTGATTGTGCTTAGGGCTGTTAGCAATCCAAGTATACCCGAGAACCGCCCGATAATACCTCGGACCGATACCCGAAATATTAGCGATCCGGATACTGATACCGAAGTTAAAACCGAAATCGATAAGGACCGAAACCGTTAACCCGATCATAAAGCCCGGTAATTTTTGTAAACATACATCGTATAAAATATTGTGTAAGGTATTAGTACATATAGAAAAAATAAGTTTAAAGGACCTTATCTCTAAATTTCCTTAGCATACATTTGGAAAACAAAAACCTCCATTCTTGTTTCGATTATGAGGTTTTTGCGATTAGGACTTTCAACAATCCAAGATACCCGAGAACCCACCCGAAATACCGGGAACCGATACTCATCCAAAAAGTTAGCGGTCCGGATACAAGTATTGAAGTTGGAACCCAAAATTAGTAAGGACCGAAACCGATAATACTCGTTACCTTAACGGTCCAGACCCTGGAAGACAATATCCGGACCGAACTGGACTGAGAACAGCCCTAATTGTGCTACACATATATGAAAGATGTGTTAACAGACGTATCATTTCTTATATTCCTACACTATATATATATATAAGCCCTTGGTTGCATGTGATGGATAAGAATACATCTCAGCCTTTGATCGCATGTGATGGATGGTCTGGATTATGTAAATACTTGAATTGTTTCTTAATTAATGATTGATTCCTTATTTGAAAAAATGATAATTAACATAGAAAGTATATTTCCTTCATTTAATGTATTTAATCTGGATCACTAAAAATCATTAAATCAATGGTATTGATGCATTCTTATTTCTTAATTAAAAATTTATTATCGTCAGAACTCTCACACACACACACACACACATATATTGATGACGGTCCCGCACATGTCCCGACCGGAATGCCCAAGTGTCCTGAACACTAAGGCACGTTGTCCCTTGGGCGAACCGCCCGTGACAACTGTAACACCCCCAATCCACTCAGGGATATTACATTCTACCCTCCTTAAAAGAAGTTTCGTCCCGAAACTTAAAACAAGTAGGGGGAAGAAATATTCCGCCAGGAAAAACTCAACGAGACACACAAGAATGCGTAACTAACGCCCAACGGCGAAATGTTACAAACAACGCAAAGGGGTATACGGTGTGAAAACACGCTCCACGACGACCAACACAACGTCGCCGGTAGAGACACAATAAAACCAACAAATGACAAGCGTCATCAAACGGATAATATAGACAAGTCAATTATCCGACAATCACAAAACACAACGAACGAAAGTCAGTATGATTGACCAACCCAACGGTACATCAATCGAAACGCGAGCCATTCGCTGAACTAATACTGAATTCCACCGCCCAAGGGTTGGAAGATCGAAAACGAGACTAATTTCCCAAACTTAAGGGAATTAGGAAGGAGCCAGAATGCTCAACGATCACGAAACGAGGACAAAAACTGAACAAACAAACGATCGAGACAACAAAAATCGAACGATCATGTTCGGATCACGAAGAACAATAAGGTTCAACCGACAACTCCGAGGTTCACATCTCGACTCGAGACAAAACAAGATCCGGTGAAAACAACAAGATGCACACTCGCATAAGATCCACAGGAAAGGGAATAACAATTGAAAAGTCACATCGACGAACGAGTAATTCCGAAATAATACCACCCTCGTTCGATCAACAAAAGCAAGGGCGGGACAAGCTCGGAAAATGTCAATGAACATAAATGAGTCGGCCAGTCGAAAATACGAAGTTCCAAATCCGATCCACTTCGAATAAGAGAACTAGTAAAACCAGATGATGTCACTTCCGAACAAGGTTCACAAGAATCGAACCGAACTCGAAAAAGTCACAGCGATAACCAGATTGACCCAAAACAAGATCACAGCTCGTTCGAACGACGAAACCGAAATACAGAACAAGTTCAGAAAGTATCAACGAACACGAGCGAGTCGATAGAATCGAGAAAGAGAAAATGCAGGAGTCTAAAAACAACACGGGTACTACATTCGACCTCTTATAAAAGAAGGTCGCCCCCGCAACTCACAACCGCGAAATCAAGGTGACGACACAACAAGCAACCGACAGAAACATACTTCGAAGGCCTCTCAAAGCCGATTCTGATACTGTGCTGAAGCGCGAACTCCGAAAGTCTCGGTAGCCAATTCGAGAAACTGAATTCGGTGTCCCTCGAACCCACACTCGAAATGTGTTACTGACGAGAAGGACAATTTGCACGTACATTCCCCCGGCACATCACGATTGAAACGCCTCGGCTCGGCATACCGAAAATACAAATGCTAGATACCATGGGGCATAACGTCGCAAAACAACATAGCGGAGATGCCAACTCAGCATAATAGAGAATCATAACACATACCATATACAACGATTACCATCATAAAGTAATACACACACAAACACTACAAAGAACGACGGTATCGTTCGCGACCTCAACGGCCCGAACGATAACCAGACATAATTTCAACCATAATGAAACAATCACACATGTACACAAACGTACAAACTCAAGCTTCAACAGCTCACACCCGTGCGACAACACGCAAAGCACCACGAGGCGACAAACAAGAACACCGCTCACACCTCTCACAGAGGGTTAACAAAACATATGCGTGGCGAACGACTCAACGCTCACACCACCAATTCAATCACAATTCCAAGTTAACACCGTAACGAAAGTTCGAAAACCATACACGCATTTCCGGTCCGCAAACAGAATGATAGGTTTTAAAAACAAAAACCACCTTTTGAAAACAGCTTTGGAAACAACAGCTGATCTTGAGTATCATTTTACAAAAAGCATAAACACCATTATCGAGACTTTGAAAGTCATCTTGCGTTCGAACAAAAATGAGGACACCTTTCCTTTAGTGAAAAACTTTCAAAAATATTCGACCTGGGTCTAAGCAATCGCATTTGAAAATATCTCAAAATATTTTTGGTCCTCAACCGAAAATTTTTGAAATGTATTGCGGCATTAGAAAACACCTTGAAAACACCGCATGAAAATAATTCGTTTTAAAAGTACGTCTCAATTTTAATTTTCTAAGATACTCAAGGTTTTCAAAATAATTCAATGAGCTAGAATGCCCAAAAATTTCTGTAATTACAAGGAACAATATAGCGCCGTGGTCCCGCTACGAACCCACCAGTTAAAAACCATTCACAAAAACGCCAAAAAGGCCGATGACGGTAATATTTCAAAAACTCAAAAATCCATTTACAAAATACTAAATTCCGTCATAAGAATTTCGCCAAAATGATCAAGGCCATAATGCCAAAAACTCGATTAAGGGAATTGGTTTTCAAATAAAACTCGCCAGGTAAAATACCGAAATCCATTACGTAAGAACTCACGCAATGGATAAAAGAAATACAATTCGACATGCACACCCAAAGAACAATACTCATCATACGAACGAAATATGAGAGTCAACTAGTCACGTATCAAGAAATCAAAATCCATAAGAGGATCCCGTCACTTAACAAATAATCATAAAAATAGCTCGTGTCACACGAGGCTCAACACGTATAAGGAGACTTACATCCACAGGTCGCACGAAGATGATGATCGCCCACGATACTAATCACGACCAACAAACTCAGACGACGCGTCGCGACACGACTTAGTCGGACAAAATCCGACGAGACAAAGACTCAACAGACACCACTGACCCGACAGACTAGGTTTCCACAACCTAAGCTCCGATACCATTTATGTAACACCCCCAATCCACTCAGGGATATTACAACAACGTGGTATCGGAGCCTCGGTTCGCGGAAAGCAAAGACTATGGTTACGGATAGTGAAGTTGCCAACATTCCCCCACTTGTTGAAGGAGTGGAAAAGGAGAAGAAGGCAAAATCCAAGAAGAGGGAGCAGTCGGTAGATACCTTGGCCAGCTTTGACAATAGGCTGACAAGGGTCGAGATTAACGTCGGTGAGACCCTGGAGTGGAAGGATACCATCGACCAATTCGCTGCAGAGATAAGTGACACGAGCGATGGATTGAAAGATGCCATCGGTGTCATGAAGGAAGAAGTACTTGGGCTTATCAACGCCCTAAGACATGAGTTCCGGGAGAAAACAAGCGCTTTGGAAGTTGAAGTAAACTTGTGCAAAGCAATGATCACTGGAGGAGCCATCACCAAGAGGATGCCGCGCACTAAGCACCACCACCTTTGAAGTACGGAGGTAAGCGCGACTCTAAAGTACTTGATGAGTTTCTTTGGTCTATAGAATGCTATTTCAATGCGACTGAGGTAAAAGACGACAAGTCAAAGATAGACACTGCCGTCCTTTACCTAAGTGAAAACGCTGCTCTATGGTGGAGACGAAAGCATGGAGACATAGAAAAGGGACTCTACACCATAGACACATGGGAAGAATTCAAGAAGCAACTTAAGAGGCAATTCTGCCCACACAATGCGGAAGAAATAGCCATGAAGAAACTTCGAGAGTTGAAACACACGGGTTCAATCAGAGACTACGTGGTGGAATTCACCACGCTGATGCTTGAACTACCCGACTTACAAGAGAAGGATAAGCTATTCTACTTCCAAGACGGATTGCAGGCTTGGGCTTACAATGAGCTCAAGAGAAGGAATGTTCGGGACGTAGATGAAGCGATTGCCGTAGCGGAAGATCTCATGGATTTTCGTCAAGACACACCCGCTAGGAAGACTGGTGAAGTGGAGAAGCCAGCCCCTAAGCCGCCATCAAGAGAGGAAAAACCTGCTTCCAGACCTTCGAATCCCAAAGGAAAGCCGGTTGAAGGAGGAAGTTCAAGGGAGTACAAGTGTTACTTATGCGATGGCCCTCACCAGATTCGGGACTGTCCTAAGAAGAAGGCCTTCAACGCAATGGTACTTGAGGAAGAAAGGAAAGGAACGGAAGAAGCTTATATCAGCTCAATGCGACTCCTCAACTCCATGGCAAAAGAAGATACCCAGACTTGTAAAGAAGCAGAGAAGAAGGGACGAGGCCTCATGTTTGTCAATGCCAAGCTTAACAAAGGTCACGTAAGGACCTTGATCGACACAGGTGCGTCTCACAACTTCCTTGCTGAAAATATAGCGAAGAAGATGGATACTCTATACACCAAGGAGATAGGTTGGGTAAAAGCAGTAAACTCTCCGTCCCAGCCTATCCTTGGAGTTGCCCAGGGAGTGCCCGTTCAAATCGGAGGATGGAAAGGCACTATAGACCTGACTATAGTACCCATGGACGAGTACCACATGGTGTTGGGAATGGAATTCCTGGACGAGGTACGTCCTTTTTCATTTGAAGACCAAACCATGCGGATCACCAAGGGTTCGACGATACATATCGTGCCTTTGGAAAGAAGTAAAACAGAGACTCGAGTTCTATCATCCATGCAACTCAGTCAGGGACCTCCGAAGTTGGTCACCATGGAGCACACCTCGAGTTATATATAAATATATATATATATATAATCGTTAAATCAATGGTATTGACGCATTCTTATTTCTTAATTAAAAATTTATTATCGTCAGAGCTCACACACACACACATATATATATATATATATACATATATATATATATATATGTGTGTGTGTGTGTGTGAGCTCTGACGATAATAAATTTTTAATTAAGAAATAAGAATGCATCAATACCATTGATTTAACGATTTTTAGTGATCCAGATTAAATACATTAAATGAAGGAAATATCCTTTCTATATATTAATTATCATTTTTTATATATTAGTGAGTTCTTGTGAGAATGGTTCTTATCCTACGAATTGCGAATAACATGAGTTTTGTACTAATTATGCATGAAAGTATGCTTGTTATGCATAAATTGTATATTTGGATGTATGAATATGCATAATCCAATTTATGCATAAACAAAATTTTGTCCATCATTTTATGCATAAACATGCATAACGTCATGCATAACTAATACAAAACTCATGCTATTCGCAGTTCGTATGATAAGAACCATTCTCATTTGATTCTAAACACACACACACACACACATATATATATATATATATATATATATATATATATATATATATATATATGGGTGGGTTCACGTGAGAATGCAATTTAAATTAAGAAATAAGAATGAATTTCATCCATAGATCTTGATAAATGGATGGCCTAGATTTATTCTCACAAAAATTTGATGAATACAATGCAATATTTTAATGTATCGATATTTTGATGCATATAATGCATATTTTAATACATTACAATTTCGATGCACGAAATGCATATATTTCATACATAATTAGTACAAAACTCATGTATATTCACAATTCGCAAAATAAGAACCATGATCTTTTATATATATATATATATATATATATATATATATATAAAAACGTACCCATACCTTTTAACTTGCAAGTATCCCCATGAAGGAATCTTATAAAAGAGAAGAAAGAAAAAATATAGGCCACAACCACTATTTCTCTTCCTTTGACTCTTTGCTTTGCAAGAATTCATGCATGTGACCTTCTGTCACACTTTGTTTTTCCTTGTGGCCATTATTAATTTGTTTTCTTTTGAGATTTAGCTAAATATTATTACTTTGAATATTTTGAAGGTTAGATGGCATCTACACGTGTTAATTAAAATATAATAAAATAACAATTAATTAAAAATATAGGACTCAAAATGCTATTTTATTACTCCTTCCGTCCATCAAGTAGTTGTTCCATTGATTTTGGCATGGGTTTTAAAAAATTAGTCGAGTGTGTCGTGTGATTGAATAAAGATCCCAGTTTTTGCAGTTTTAAAGTAAAATGTGTGGTATACTTACTAAAAACGAAGAGAGATAAGTATTTTATGGACGAACCAAATAGCAAAAGGTAAGTAGTTTGTGAACAGATAGATTATAATATAATTACTTATATTCGTTATCTATATTCTAAAAGTAATATTTATGCATTATCTTCAAATTCCAATGGTTATATTTTAACGACTATATTTCAACTTCCTATATAAATGATATTCCTCTTATCCCAACATATTCAAATTTATTCCACATATTTATTCCTGATCAACCCATTTGGATTAAGAGTATTCCATCCGAAGAAGACCTGAAAATATATAAATTTGTAATGACATAATATAAAAAAGTCGTATATATGTGTACATATCATAGAGAAGCAATTTTTTTACGAATTCAAACGAGTAATCAAATTATACAAAATCAAGTATGACCACCCAATTGCCAGACCACGAATGTGATAATATAATACAATATATGTTTTAAAGTCTCAAATATCAGTAAACAAACCTCGTAAATTTTAACAGAACTTTCCGTTGATTGAAGCAATGGATCTGTTGACGACTGATTTGGTCAACGTGCTGATCTGGACTAATGGATCGAAGCCACGTAGAAAACAATAAAAAAATAAAATAAATAGGATCACAAAATTTTATTAATGATAGTAAGCTGGGATAGAGCCGAGCTGAAGATTTTTAAGCCGGTCTATATTAATGATAGTAAGCTGGGATAGAGCCGAGCTGAAGATTTTTAAGCCGGTCTATATTTTTACTTGTTTATTACAAGTCTTATCTTTTTTTTCTCTCTCTCTGCTTTTTTGTCTATTTTTTCTGATTCCTTCCAAAAGTCTTTTTCTACTGTACATTCCTTCTATATATAGAAAGTCTTGACCAATCCGCGGGTGACAGCTGGAGGATGTCTGGGAACGCGTTGTCAGGGGGAGAGTGTGCCTTAGACACGTGGCGGCTTTTGGGGATTGCTTTGGGAACTGGGAGGACAACATGCGTTAACTGTCCTGTGTGCCTATTCCGCATGTCCTGACTGCTGTTCCTCATGCTTTTGGAGATACTTATCCGTTGTGGCCGACTCTAGTGTCGGCCCTCGGGTTTCCCGCTGCTCTGATCGGTCATGGCATGGTTGTGATGGGGCGATCGCTTTCAAGAAGACGACCGAGTACAAGGAGGTGCTCAATCTCAACTACGTCTCCACCTGTTATGAGATGTTGGATCTCATGAAGGAGGGGAATACGGTTGAGGAAGTCCGTACTTATATCGTGGGCCGGGCGTCCGACCTTCAGGTGGAGCTGATGGAAGCCGATGAACCAGAGGAGGCCGATGAGGCTGCGAGGGGTGCGGAGGTGGCCCGCGCCGGCGAGGGCGAGGGGCAGTCTTTTCAAGCGGCCAGTCAGAGCGGCGAAGCCGAGCAGCCTTAGTCTTTTTAAGTTTGTTTTGTGTATGGCCTGCGTGCCCCCTTCGCATTTTGTTTTTCCTTGGCTTTTTCGAGATGTATCTGTAAGAATATTTCTTGAGTGAGTAAGATTTCCTTTATAGTACCTGTCCAGTTGCTTTCTTTTGGTTCAGACGAGTTGGTTCAGCCGTTGCTTTTTCAATGTCTTCAATGAATGATTGCTTTTTCGATGTCTTCAATGAATAGTGCCGAGGCGAGCTCGGTCTTATAGTGCCGGAGGAGCCGGTCATTCATATTGCCGAGGCGAGCTCGGTCTTTATAGTGCCGGAGGATCCGGTCATTCATATTGCAGAGGTGAGCTCGGTCTTATAGTGTCGGAGGAGCCGGTCATTCATATTGCCGAGGCGAGCTCTGTCTTATAGTGCCGGAGGAGCCGATCATTCATATTGCCGAGGTGAGCTCGGTCTTGTAGTGCCGTGTTGGGATTCGGTGCCTAAAGCGAAGGCCCAGCGGAAGCGGTAAAACGAAAATTAATTCGATCTGAATCCCTACGAGGATCGATCGAGCTACGTATATACGAATATATAAACGAAAACACAAGAGATGTAAGAAACTCACCCTTGTAGTCCGTTGATTAAATGGATTCCTTCTCTTGAGCTATTCCCCAAGCTTTAGTTGTATATCCCTATGATCCAATGTGCTCCAAGCTCTTGGATGATCCAACGTCGAAAATAAAACGCCTCTACTTGCCACGCGCCGGAGAAACGAAGGGGATGACGATCACCTTGCTATCCTCCAAGGTTACGGCTAGAGCTAGGATGATGAAGCTATTGATTATAACACTCTAAGTGTATAAATTACACACTCTCAATGAATATATAGATTTTCTCCAAGAACAATCAAGAAGTGAAATGAGGAAGATGAAGACTATGAAAAGGAACTCTTTTCTCTATCTCTTACTAAACCTCACGTATGAAGTACCAAGTGAGGAAGTGGGAGCAAGTCTTCATTATATTCTTCCAACATTATCTCCTCAAATCCCCTTTACCATAAAATAAGAGATATGATATCTCACAAGTCATAAGTCCTTCACCAACCAAATCAAGACTAAGACCAAGGTAAGAAATCAAGGTGAGGGCGGCCTCTAGACGGAATTAGACGAGTTCGGTTCGTTTCGGACTCCCGTGAGTTCAAACAGATAAAATCTGATTCCATTCCGATGTATTTATATCGATTAATTAATCCAATTAATTAATTAATCATATCAAATACATAATGACATAATTAATTTCTCCAAGAAATAATTATATTCATGAATTAAATTAATCATCCGGTAATTTATTTAACTCATTAGGCCGTAAATTAATTTATCCAATAAATCAATTTAGACATCCAATGTCCCAAATTAGATATCCAATATCTAATATTCATAATGAGAGAATAAGGTCGATTCATTTCGTCGTCAATCCTATTGCGCGACTCGGTTGGTCTGTCTCAGTCAGCAATGGGAGGAACCAAAGAGTAGTAGCACCACGTAGCTAGCCTGGAGGCCTACACTGTACCCCAACTGAGAATGAATGATGGGATCATTCAAGAACTATTCTGTCGTGAATACCAGTATACATATAAACCCTTCTTTCAAATGGCCCGATCAAGTTATAGGGTCACGGTCAGTGAAACCCTATATGTACTTGATGCTATGCATGGATTAGTGCAAATCGAGATCATCGAGCTCTCGTGTATTCAATACAACTAGCTCCAATTCTTTGGCCAAAGACTTATGATCTCATCTGCCAATAACCGCATAGGACATATAACCCGCTCACTAACGGGAGAAAATATTCTATCTTGGTATTCAGTAGGACCTGCTACTTGCCCGTCAAGATGCATGTCAAGGTTGACCCCCGCCTCCCGGTTTATAGGGTCGAACTACTCTAATGAAAATCTTGACGTCACAAGCACATCCCTACTAAATCCTCAAGTCGAAGGTTCACGAATACCTATCACAACCTTTTGATTCCGTCATTGACTGTCCGGAGTTAAATCCGTGTGACGAATCGAGGGTGAGTCGGTTTGAGTATACTAATCCAATTAGCATACCTATAACGTGTGCTGCCACTAACCATTAGTGTTCGACAGGCACTCTCCATGTCAAAGAACACGTCATACAAGTTTTCACATAAACTTAATGCCCGGTCAAGTTTCATCGATGAACGATTAAGTATTTGAGCTATAAACCTTTACAGTGCCGACCCCCTTATCCAATAAGGAGTGGAACATTTTGCTCTCAAATACATGGACTAGTTTCTATATGTATATTTACGAGTTAGGAATGCTAGTAACTACCAGTAAATAAAGAAACATCCATTGCCTTATATTAATGATTTACATAATTACAAGTACAATGCCCTCACTCAACATCCTCTGAGTGGCATTCGAGGGCATACTCCTAACAATCTCCCACTTGCACTCAATGCCACACACTATGGTATCTAATACCCATGTTCTCCAGATTACGCTCCAAGCTAGTCTGAGAATGTGGCTTGGTCAGTGGATCAGCGATATTGTTGGCCGACTCTACTCTGTGCAGCATAATGGATCCTGTTTTTACCCAAAATATTATTCGGAATAATTTGCTGGATATGGATATGGGTGAGTAACAAACAAAATGCAAGAGCACGAGCGATGGAATGTAAATAACACAAGATTTGCCGGGGTTGTTAATCCCGGGCTTGAGTGCTCTCGCGAGATGTTATTAATAATAATACTACTTCGGAGAACAATTATTAATGTTAGAGTACGATTACAATGAGTGTAATGACCCTCGTTGTCTATCTCTTGAATGTTGATGATTGCCGGAAGAACTAGAGTTAATGCTCTGTGAGTTCTTGTTATAAAGTTCAAAAGGTAAGTTTTGTGTGTCTTGTGTCTGTGTTGTGTGTCCGTTCAAAATGCTAGAAGTCTTCTATTTGTAGAAGGGGAGCTGGGATGTCTCAATCCCTCAGACAGGCGAGCGTCTTTCTGCATTAAATGCTAATTTAATGCTTCTGACACGCCAATAAGGGCGACCGGGGCGATCGTCCCAGCACGTGGGCCGGTTTCCTTAAAATCCGCAGCTGCTACAGGATGACACCATCTGTAGGAACCAATGAGAAAACAACACGTACCTTACATCGCAGTCTTGGGAGGTCCCACCTAGGGCGCCTTTTGCGGGTCTGTCGGTAGGTGAAAGGTTGTCCTTGTCACTAACAACTGGTGGTGGGCTGGAGTCAAAAAGCCTTCTCCTGCTGCGCCGTTTGCGAGTCTGCACATGGTCCTTCTTCCCGAGATTCAGACTTCGTAGATTTGACGGATTTTGGCCTTACACGTGGCATAAGACGGTCGTCTTGGTCGGTCACTAAAAACGATCGCTAGGTGCCAAGAGGCGATCACCCTGGACGTCGAGCGCTCGGTACTAGATCTTGATCTGGCATCTTCATTTGGTAAGTCTGCCTTGGTTCATTTGACGGACTTTGGTCGCTTGGCCCTTGTGCCTGTTAGGAATATGCCCTCGAATGCCACTCAGGGGATGAAAGAGTAGGGGCATTCTACTTGTAATTATGGAATAATTAATAAAAAGGCAATACGATTCATTCACTGTTTATTGTATTTCAATTGCATTCTTGACTTGGTAAACATTGAAGTGAAGTCCATGTAAATAAATTGAACATTCCATTCTCGTTATGGGATAAGAGAAAATGTACTGGAAGTGTTTAAAGTTTATTTACGTAAATTGTTCGCAAGTCAATAAACTTAAAATGGGCATTAAGTTTTAATATGACTTGTATAACTGATGCTAGGACGTGTGCACGTCTTGATAGCATAGTTATAAGTATATTGGTGGGGCGATACTCGAACACGACTCATACTCGATTCATCACACGGTATTCACTCTCGGAGAGTCGATGACGAATCGAAAGGTTGTGATAGTATACGTGGACCTTTGACTTGAGGGTTCAGTAGAAGATGTGCCTGTGACGTTTAGTTTGTCATTAGAGTAGTTAGACTCATTTGCTTAATTGATGAGTCGACCTCGAAGTGCGGACTATACGGGCAGTAGCGATCTTTACCGTACGCCAAGAAAGGATTCTATCTCCTGTTAGTGAGCAGCGAATGTCCTATACGGTTAATGGCAAATAAGATCATAAGTCTTTGGCAAAGCATTACGATATAGTCGTATTAGATACACTATTAATCGATCGGTCTTGATTTGCATTAACACATGTATAGAGTTTAGTCAACGATGAGGTTTGACTTTACGTGACCGAAGACTTGACCGGGACATCGATGAAGGGTCTATACGTATATAGTATTCACGACATAATGGTTACGGAATGATCCCTTCATTCGTTCTCGGGGGGTTTACTGATGCGGCGCTAGTGGCTAAGTCTTTGCCCGCACTCATTGGTTCCTCCCAATGCCTACCGAGACGGACCTACGAGTCGCGCATCAGGAGCGTTGACGGATAAATGTGAATTTATTATCTCTCTATTAATATTAGATATTGGATATCTAATTATGATTTATTAGATAAATCAAAATAGTGGTCTTATGAATTAAAATTAAGTTACCGGGTAATTAATTTAATTCATAAATTATATTTCTTAGAGAAATATATTTGTATTTGATATTATTAATTAATTAGATTAATTAATTAATATAAATACATTGGTGATTAAACGTAGTGTATTTAACGGAGTCGTTTGACGAACGTCCGGTACACGAGCCGAGTGACTCGGCTCGTTTTCTAGGAAACTTCCACCATGGGCCACCCTCCCTCTCCCCACATCACATGGAATCATTTCCATGCATGTGTATGTGTTAGTTGTATTTTTGTTATTATGTGTTGACATTTTATCTCATTATTAGACATATTAATTATATGTTTGAGAGATATATATTAAACACACATGATAAAAACTAAACACACACACATACACATACTTTCTTGCTGCTACTTCAGCCGTGAGGAATTCTTGAGGGAGAGAGAAAAAATTTTATTTTCAATTTTTGTTCATCTTTGAGGTGATACAAAATCAAGAAAAAGAGAGATATAAATCCCTATAGTAATTCCTAGCCGTGTTCTTGGAGAACGGATTGCTATCGAATTTTTCCGGGCAACTTCCGACGCGTGTGAAGTAGAGGCTTCGAATTTTCGGTGCTTGGAACGAAGGGATTTCGTGTTCGGGACGGGATCGTGATCACCGTCTACACTTTACGAAGATTTATTTCAAAGGCTTCAAGGGTATGAATCTTTACCTTTGTATTTTTTTTCGTATATACGTTACTTGATCGATCCTGTTTGGGATTCGTATTTATTTCCGCTGCGTATTTCGTTTTATTTTCGGAATCCCAACAGTGGTATCTGAGCGAGGTCAATGATACCGTATATACGATTATTTGTGCATTTTGAATGCTTTTGGATGATGATTATGATTTAGAATCATGTTTGGAATAATCGTAGATTTTAAATTGTTCGTTGTAGCATCACGTTTTTTGAAACGGGCCGAAAAAGCGAAGAAACGGGTCGGCGGGATGTCGGCGGCCTTGCCTACTGCCCGGTGCCGAGCATGATCGGTCATGATCGGCCATGTCTCGCCACACGGCCGAGAATGATCGGCGCCACTGCGGCGGTGGCTCGGCAGCCCTCGGGTTTTGGCCCGATTTTGAATCGGGCATGGTGGGCCTAAAATCGGATTGTCCGGACTCCGTTTTAAGTTTATATTTCGTTTTAATTATTTCCCAAAATTTAAATTGGATTTTAATTTGACTTAATTAATATTTTGAATATTTTTTTGTGTTAAGGGAAATAAATTAAACGAGAATATTATTTTGGCTGGATTACTTCGAACGAATTAAAATGACAATTATTAGTATTAATTGGATTAATACCATTAAAATTGAATAGATTAATTTTATATTGATTGGATTAATATATTAATTGATTATTTAATTTTAATGCCACTTTATATTAATTGGATTAATATAGTAGAAATTGAATAGATTAATTTATAGATTAATTAGATTAATTTATATTAAAGATTAATTGTTTAATTTCGTTGCCATTACATGTTGTATGGAATCCTTATGTGATGGTGATATAGCTCGTGGACTTAGTTTTTGATTTGTTCGATTCGATTGGGTTGTAAAGGCCGTTTTGAGCCTATTTATATTTACTAGAAAAACTTGTATAGGATGCAATTTTTCAATGATGTAATTATTATTTTGGGTATGAAGAAGACCGAAGACAATCGACCGAGAAGACGAAGAATCGAAGATTTTTTTTTATTGGGTCATTCGCTTGGCCCAAGATTTAGGAATTAGGTCCATGAGCTATATGTTGGTAGTAACTAGGTTACTGTTTTACATTTTCATTTTGAATGATTGACAAACCAACAAACGCGCGTATAATTGAATTAATGTGCAAAGTGTAACATTAATCGCGAAATTCTCCCGACTACAAACAGACTAAGTTTGAAAAAGGTTACGAGGTTTCCTACCCTCCATCAAACTCGTAGAAAATTGATACCCGAGCTGGTGTGCTATGCTTCCGAGTTATCGGGGTAGTACATTTGGTAGAGGTTGAAAAATTCTTGAGTGCATTAGATGCCTTCGGTTGGTGATAAATTTCGCCCCTAGAAACCTGATAGGTTGCCGGGTGAGATTTAATAGTCAAACTGATAGACGTTGATGGTCAACAACTTAGATAGTCTGGATTGCCAAGAAACCTGATAGGTTGAGGGCATGAAGACTAGGGGTAAAAGAAGATCAAATTATCCGTTAGACGGGTTGGTGTTAGACACCACTTTACAGAAATTAATTGGCAAGAAACCTGATAGGTTGCGTCTGTTAAAATTTGTAAAGAACTTGATCACCACTAAGAAGTCGATCTAACTATGATTTCCGGATTATAACATGGGAGTGTATAATTCCGATAAAATTAGTGGGAGCCGAGACAAGAATTATACAAGCCCTTAAGTTCTATACTCGGTCATAATTAAACAAGTCACTAATTTAATCTTGTCTAAATCTTTGCAGAAAACGAAATTGAATCTCTCTAAAATGGCTTAAAACCCACTTGCAATACTACTTGAAAAGAATCTCCTAACGGTCCTAACTTTGTTGGATCGTTGCGGAATCGATGATTGTACTCGGTATGGAGTCTCTGGATACGTCCCGGAGGCGGACATTCCACTGACTCCAATCCGGACTAGGGGTAATCAGAAGACATTGACGTCCATGAAAAATGGGTCAATGATGATGTGCTAGTCCGTGGTTTTATGATGGGCTCAATGACTAATGAGTCTGCGAGAGCGCACGAGAAAATGACTTCGCTAGGCGATTCTCGCACACTTGACCGAACTTTATGGAGAGCAGATCGCTAGATATGAGATATCAAAGCGCTTGTTCGGTGCTAGGATGAAAGAAGGGGAGAAAGTGGGAGACCACGTCCTCAAGATGATCTCTATGATTGAGAGGCTCGAGGTGCTCAACTTTAATATGGATTTATCCCTTCAAATTGATCTCATCCTTCAATCTCTACCGACTCTTTCACGTAGTTTGTAATGAATTTCAACCGTAATGAAATTACATGCACATTAGCCGGGCTAATGAATAAACCGTGACGGCGCAGCCTAACATGAAGACTAAACCGAGAGAGGCTCTTGTGATTTCTTGGGCCTAAGAGGTCCAAGAACAAGAAGAAAAAGACCTACGAGCAAGACAAACCCAAGAAAAGGGTGCAAAAGGAAAGGGCAAGGCCCGAAAGGTTCAAAAGGTAGGCGGTCCAAAACCTACGGACAAATGCCTTGAATGCGGTGAGTGGGCCATTGCGAAGGACTTGTCCCAAGATTAATGGCGAATCAGTACGGAACTTTTTGTTTTTGAAACTAATTGTTCCGCCATCGTATATTACCTTCATGGATTCTCGATTCAGTGCCACTTCTCACATTTGTACTATGAATCGGGATCTGGAACGGTAGAAAACTTGAAGTCGGGAAATAATGATCACCGTTGGAAGCGGACAAAGTGTCGAGGCAACCGATATTGGATCAATCCTTCGGGTTTAGAATCGGTTTTATTTTGACATTAGATGAAGTACTTGTTTTGCCCAAGGGCATAAAAACATTATCCATTCCAGTCTTGGACCGGAAAGGATTTTGTTTCTTCATTGGCAATGGCGCTTGTAAAATTTATTTTCAAATAAATTGGTTGGAACAATACATTGTTGAATGGTTTATATCATCCGAACATGCAAAATAAAACAGAAGTGAACACTATAACTAGGAAACGTGGTAGGCAAGATACTAATCAAGCTCTTAAATGGCACCTTAGACTTGGTCATGTTGGTCGACCAAGGTTCGAAAATGGAAAAAGATGGACTTTTAAGTCCATTGGGTGTAGAACCCTATCCAACTTGTGAATCTTGCCTTAGAGGCAAAATGACTAAGTTCCCCTTCACAGGGACTTTTGAAAGGGCTGCCGATAAACTTGGATTGCTGCATACCGATGTTTGTGGTGCTTTAGAAGTAGCCCGAGATGGATATCAATATTTCATAACGTTCACAGATGATCATACTAGGTATGGAATTGTGTACTTAATGAAACATAAATCTGAAGCCTTTGCTAAATTCAAAGAATTTAAGGCCCTAGTTAAAAAACAAACTGGATGTCATATCAAAGCACTTCGGTCGGACCGAGGTGGCGAATATATGAGCACTGAGTTTGATGAGTTCCTTAAGGAACATGGAATAGTTTCACAATTCACGCCTCCAGGAACCCCACAGTTAAATGGTGTTTCAGAAAGGAGAAATCGGACTTTGTTGGACATGGTTCGCTCCATGTTAAATTACACTGATTTACCTATTTACCTGTGGGGGTATGCCTTACTAACCGCTTCCTATATCCTAAATAGATGTCCTTCCAAATCTGTTCCTATAACTCCGCATGAGATGTGGAAGGGTAAGAAACCAAGCCTTAATCACATAAGGATTTGGGGATGTCCAGCCTATGTCAAAAAGGCTAAGGTGGACAAACTGGAAGCGAGGTCCATAAAAGGACGTTTCATAGGATACTCAGAGGACTCGATGGGTTATCTATTCTACATGCCAGAAGACCATAAGGTCGTTGTGGCATTACAAGCGCACTTCCTTTAGGATGAATTCATTCAGGAAGGTGGCTCGGGTAGAAATATCTCTTTGGAAGAGCATAATGAAACTCCTAAGGAGACATCTGATCAGGGATCAAGAACCGAACCTATTATAACACAACCTCCACTTCGAAGGTCTGATAGGGTATCTCACTTACCTGAGAGATATGGCTATACAAATGTCGAGGAACTGGGTCTCCACGACACACCTGATAGCAGTGAAAACGACCCTGTCACCTATGACCAAGCGATAGTGGATGTAGACTCTGATAAATTGCAAGAAGCAATGGAAGCTGAGATAGACTCGATGCATACCAATCAGGTCTGGACTCTAGTAGATCTTCCAACTGGCATGAGGACTATTGGAAATAAATGGATCTATAAGAGAAAGACTGATGGGGATGGCAAGGTTGATGCCTATAAGGCCAGGCTTGTGGCAAAGGGTTATACCCAAAGGGAAGGAATCGATTATCATGATACCTTCTCGCCCGTAGCTATGATAAAGTCGATTCGCATGATGCTTGCCATTGCTGCCTATTATGATTATGAAATATGGCAAATGGATGTCAAAACGGCATTTCTAAATGGATACCTCGAGGAGGAAATCTATATGGAACAGCCTAAAGGTTTTGTGCCCAAAGCTAATATTCATAAAGTGTGTAAGCTGCAACGAGCCATTTATGGTCTGAAGCAAGCTTCTCGGAGTTGGAACCTTCGATTTGACGAAGCAGTTAAGGACTTTGACTTCGAACGAAATGAAGAGGAACCGTGTGTTTACAAAAAGATCAGTGGGAGCAACATTGCGTTCTTAGTACTATATGTAGATGATATTCTACTTATAGGAAATAACATAGCAATGCTCAGCACTGTGTAAGCTTGGCTTTCTAAAACGTTCTCCATGAAAGACTTGGGAGAAGCTTCCTATATTCTAGGGATCCGTCTTTACAGAGATAGACCGCGAAGAATGATAGGACTTTCCCAAGCCCTATATATCGATAAAATCCTGAGAAGATTCAAGATGGATGAATCTAAAATAGGGTTCCTTCCCATGCGACATGGAATTCATCTCACCACGAAAATGTGTCCTCAAAGTGAGGAAGACAAGAGATAGATGAGTAAGGTACCCTATGCCTCGGCAGTGGGTAGCCTCATGTACGCTATGTTGTGTACGAGACCAGACTTAGCCTACGCTGTGAGTATGGTAAGTCGATTTCAAGCAAACCTGGGAAGGGAACATTGGACTGCCGTAAAGAACATTCTTAAGTACTTAAGAAGAACTAGAGATTTAGTTCTTACTTATGGTGGTGGAGATCTGAAGGTGATTGGATTCACCGATTCTGATTTTCAAGGAGACAATGATGACTCTAAGTCGACATCTGGGTATTTATTTACTCTCAATGGAGGAGCAGTATCTTGGAGAAGCTCCAAGCAAACCGCTACTGCAGATTCCACACCAAGCAGAGTATCAAGCCGCCTCGGAGGCTAGCAAAGAAGCATTTTGGATGCGAAGTTTATACAAGAACTTCAAGTGGTGCCTAACGCGGAGTTGCCTATATCACTATTCTCGTGATAATGATGGAGTATCGCACAAGCCAAGGAGACTAGGGATCACCACAACACCAACCATATAGAGAGAAAGAACAAAATCGTTCTCGAGATGGTGGAAAAACGAAATGTTTTATTGGAAAGAGTAGACTCAGAAGACAATGTCTCTGACCCGCTGACTAAGCCATTATCTCAGGCCGTCTTGGAAAGACATCTGAAGAACATGGGTATTGGATATCATGATGTGTGGCATTGAGTGCAAGTGGGAGATTGTTAGGAATATGCCCTCGAATGCCACTCAGGGGATGAGAGAGTAGGGGCATTCTACTTGTAATTATGGAATAATTAATAAAAAGGCAATACGATTCATTCACTGTTTATTGTATTTCAATTGCATTCTTGACTTGGTAAACATTGAAGTGAAGTCCATGTAAATAAATCGAACATTCCATTCTCGTTATGAGATTAGAGAAAATGTACTGGAAGTGTTTAAACTTTATTTACGTAAATTGTTCGCAAGTCAATAAACTTAAAATGGGCATTAAGTTTTAATATGACTTGTATAACTGATGCTAGGACGTGTGCACGTCTTGTTAGCATAGTTATAAGTATATTGGTGGGGCCAGTAGACTCGAACACGACTCATACTCGATTCAGTCACACGGTATTCACTCTCGGAGAGTCGATGACGAATTGAAAGGTTGTGATAGTATACGTGGACCTTTGACTTGAGGGTTCAGTAGAAGATGTGCCTCTGACGTTTAGTTTGTCATTAGAGTAGTTAGACTCATTTGCTTAATTGCTGAGTCGACCTCGAAGTGCGGACTATACGGGCAGGTAGAAGTCTTTACTGTACGCCAAGAAAGGATTCTATCTCCTGTTAGTGAGCAGGCGAATGTCCTATACGGTTAATGGCAAATAAGATCATAAGTCTTTGGCCAAAGCATTCTGATATAGTCGTATTAGATACACTATTAATCAGTCGGTCTTGATTTGCATTAACACATGTATAGAGTTTAGTCAACGATGAGGTTTGACTTTACCGTGACCGAAGACTTGACCGACATCGATGAAGGGTATATACGTATATAGTATTCACGACATAATGGTTACGGAATGATCCCTTCATTCGTTCTCGATCGGGGTTCTGATGCGGCCCGCTAGGATGGCTAAGTGCTGCCCGCACTCATTGGTTCCTCCCAATGCCGGCTGAGACGGACCTACGGAGTCGTGCATCAGGAGCGTTGACGGATAAATGTGAATTTATTATCTCTCTATTAATATTAGATATTGGATATCTAATTATGATTTATTAGATAAATCAAAATAGTGGTCTTATGAATTAAAATTAAGTTACCGGGTAATTAATTTAATTCATAAATTATATTTCTTAGAGAAATATATTTGTATTTGATATTATTAATTAATTAGATTAATTAATTAATATAAATACATTGGTGATTAAACGTAGTGTATTTAATGGAGTCGTTTGACGAACGTCCGGTACACGAGCCGAGTCACTCGGCTCGTTTTCTAGGAAACTTCCACCATGGGCCTCCCTCCCTCTCCCCACATCACATGGAATTATTTCCATGCATGTGTATGTGTTAGTTGTATTTTTGTTATTATGTGTTGACATTTTATCTCATTATTAGACATATTAATTATATGTTTGAGAGATATATATTAAACACACATGATAAAAACTAAACACACACACATACACATACTTTCTTGCTGCTACTTCAGCCGTGAGGAATTCTTGAGGGAGAGAGAAAAATTTTTATTTTCAATTTTTGTTCATCTTTGAGGTGATACAAAATCAAGAAAAAGAGAGATATAAATCCCTATAGTAATTCCTAGCCGTGTTCTTGGAGAACGGATTGCTATCGAATTTTTTCGGGCAGCTTCCGACGCGTGTGAAGTAGAGGCTTCGAATTTTCGGTGCTTGGAACGAAGGGATTTCGTGTTCGGGACGGGATCGTGATCATCGTCTACACTTTACGAAGATTTATTTCAAAGGCTTCAAGGGTATGAATCTTTACCTTTGTATTTTTTTTTTCGTATATACGTTACTTGATCGATCCTATTTGGGATTCGTATTTATTTCCGCTGCGTATTTCGTTTTATTTTCGGAATCCCAACAGTGCCGATCTCCGTTTGAGGCATATTAATCGCCACACAACAATTGCCCCCCAGCTCGCTCCGATGTTAGAGACATGGGGTGAGGTGGTTCTACTGGCGATCATTTGAATTAAAGACGAGCGACTCAACACTTTATGGAACAGACGATCGTCTTCTCGAGCGAACTTTGATTTTGAGTTTGGACGACCTACTTGGTCGCTGAAAAGAGCGGGAAGTGAAAGCTGACCTAAAACGTCATTAAAGCACGTGTCGCGTTCCTATTGGAGGAGTTCGATGGTTTGTCAGACTTGTCCTTTGGCGTGCCCTCGAAATGACGCGCACGCGGGATTCGAGGGCGGCATTAAATGCGGATTTTTTCGACCTTTGCGCTTCGGCCCTTGAAACTTTGCTTATTTGCCCAGAAGACCCTGCTCTCGCCTATAAAAGGGGCTAGGGTTTCTGGTTTACATCCTACTTGCACTTTGCCTGAGAATAAAGTAGCGCCAGATTCCTCTGAAGATTTTTGCGTTGCCGAGCGTCGTTCGACTAGACTTTTTGGGTAAGAAAAAAGACTTTTCTCTTTTTCCTTTCTTTTTCTGAAGATGTCCAGAGGAAAAACGATGGTGTATGAGATGGGTAGCACTTCCGCCGTAGGGACTTCGACCGCCTGGGATGAAATCTCTGCGGAGACGGCCGTTGAGGCTATCCGCGCCGGGATTGAACCCACGGAGGTTTAAGAACTTTTCAATGAAGCTGATGCGGCTAGGACGGCAGAAGCCAAACGAAAGCGTTCGCTGGCCGAAGAGGCGATGACGGTGAAGGCGTACTGGGAGCGACACAGTGCGTTCGGCAAAGCCTTTTCAGACTTTGCCGAACTTATGGAGAAACTGGCCGACCCACTTTCCAAGTTTGACTTTCATGAATATTCGATCGCCCATCCCTATCAATCCGAGAGGCGGACGCTGTTTCGGGCCGCGAGCCACTCCCCGTGGTCCCGTGGCCAGATCATAAGCTCAGCGACCAGGAAAGACTTGGACCGCTGGAGGGCGAGGTTCCATGTCCCTTCTAACGTTAGCCTCTATGCGCCCGCCGAGAACGAGCGTGGACCAACCTCCTGAGGGCATGATCGCCGTTAATGAGGCAATAATGGAGGCCGGGATGCGGTTTCCGCTGCCGTTCTCCGTTTCTTACTTGCTGGTCGCCTGGAATGTGGCGCTGCTTCAACTGACGCTGAACGCCTGGCTTCGAATCGTTTGCGCCCTCACTTTGTTCGGTGGCCATCGTCTCTACCGTCTTCCTTCGCCGCTGGAGATGAACAACCTCTTCAAGCTGACGGCTCATAAGGGCTCCGTTGGCGGCTACCACATTCAAGGTCGCTTTCTTGGGGTTCCGAACAAGGTCCGGGGTGATCCGACGAAGTGGTTCTGGGTCGGCGGTGCGTGGAAGTCGGCCGCGAGCGAAAATCCCACAAATGAGTTGGATATCCCCACCGGCTTCCGGGAGAGGAATCCGAGTAAGGGTTTTGACTGTCCCTTCATTCAGATACATTCTGAACTGATCTGATTTTGGCCTTCTCTTTGCAGGTGCTCTTATTCCAGCGGCAGACGATCTAGCTTTTGATTTTGCGATCATTTGGGAGCAGATACGCAACCTTCCCGACGACCATATAGACGCTCGCTGGATAAAAAACGAAGCCTGCTGGTTGGCCGCTTGGTTGTTTCACTTTCCTCACCACTTAAGGGTTCCAGGTACGAATTCTCCTGATCTTCCTTTGCTTGACAATTATCTTGCTGCTGAGAAAGGTGACTAACCTTTGCCGATTGCTTTCTTTGCAGAAATCCGTTTCCCTCGTTACCCAGAGCCCCCAAGAGAGGTTGCTATGTCGAACCCTGAGATCATGAGTCGCCTGCGCCAAGGGAAGAATATGAGCCGAGTCCCTGCGGCACCGATCCGACCTATCCCAGAGGCAAGACCTCTCGTGGAGCCGATCGTCGATGAACAGGAGCCTCAGGAGAATGTACAACTCCGGCTCAATTGCAAGAGGTGGAGGACGGAGGAGCCCTCGACCTCTGCTACTGCTGATGTGCCTACCGTGGCGCCACCGATCGCCGCGCCTCCGCTTTCTGCAATACCACTGGTGGAGGGGTCCACGCCCTCCTCAAGTTTCCTGGAAGCCGCGGCGGTTGCCCCCGCTGAGACCCCTCGTGGGAGGCCATTCTTTGGCCGCGATCTGGAGAAGGTCGCAAGGTGAGCTTGGCTGCTTAGCTTGGTTATGACATTTCCTTGTTGGAAATATACTAACTCTTTTGTTCTTGGTGCAGTGTCCGTCGCTCTGAACCGAACTGCTCGCCGATGGTGCTAGATTTCCTCTCGAGCAATGCTCCTCGTGAGGCTTGCGATGTCTCTCACTACGTTGCTCGGGCTGTCGTTGCCCTTCCAAAGGCCTGTACGACCGACCTGGATGCAATCGCGTGCCGGCGATCGGCTGACGCGATGCAGGCGACCTTTGCTCTGGACCTTCAGACGGTGACGATGGATGCTCATGCCGTGAAGGACTATGAGGGGCGTCCCTCCACTGCTCGTCTTCAGGTGGACCTCGAGGCCACTCGAAAACAAAATGCTGAGCTTGCCGACAGGCTCGAGGTGATGGAGAAGAGCTTAGTGGAGGCGGCCAAGCAGGCGAGCCAAGACCTCGAATGGGCCTAGGCGGCGAACGACCGGATGCGGGATCAGATGACGGATGCCCACAGGTCGCACGCGGCCGCACAGAAGGAGGCGGCTGAGCTAAAGGCGGTTGTCGACTGATTGACTGGCGAACTGGTGTCGTCGAAGGGAGAGGTGGCTGCCAAGGTCGCCGATCTCCAGGACGCAAACCAAATGATCGCAGGGCTGAGGGAGAAGCTAGAGGGAACCGGGGCCAATCCCTACCTCAACGTGGAATACGTCAGCGACTTTGCCTATTATATGGCTTATGCTGATGCAATCCGTGCTGCCAAGAAGGGAGGGCTCGAGGTTGGCCCTTTGGTTGACAACTTCAAAGCCTACGTGCTTGAGCACCATCTGCAACCATCCTTCACTGTGCCGATCCTCGACCTCTCTGCGGATCACGGGGTCGACTTGAGCTGGTACCCGTCGCCGGACAACCTTGTTCACCCGGGCGCCCTGGAGGATAGGGGTTCAGAGCCTGCTGCTGGCGAGGGAGCAAGCGCCGACTCCTAAGTTCTTTTGGCTTTTTACTTGTAATTTTATAGCTTTTGTTGTATTTTGCCTTTAGGCGACCGAGCTTGTACATGAAATGAAATGAAAGCATGTTTCTTTATCTAGTTTCTTGTTTGTACGTCGTCTTTCCGAATATTTTGCATTTGCCTTCATACAAAGGTGTTTTAGGAGGATCAATCGTTGAACGTGCATCTCCAAATGAATTGATATACTTCTCATACTAGTAAATTTCAGAACAAAGTCGATCGTCGCATGTATATTTGAACAAAGCCGATCGTCGTATGCATAGCTCCACTCCCCCCTTGTTTTTTGTTTACATAGTGAAAGTAAAGGAACGAAAATAAATCGTTTAGCGAGCGGTCTTTGGTCTAGTTCTTGCGATCTTCAACTTTGCAGACTCCTCGAGGAAGGCCGACCATCCCGTCCTGGAGGAACCTTGCACAGTCGTGGAGTTCGATGGAACCGACCTCCGCGACTATGTCTTGTGCGCGAGCGACATTCCATCTGATGGTCTACGTCTCGCGACTCACTTAATTGTTAGGGTCCTCCGTAGGCTACGTTTTGCCTCGTAATGTAGCGATGGGGCGGACGATCTCAGCCTGGAGGAGTCCTTGCACGGGGCACCGTCGGATTAATCGACTCCGTGACCGTGGCTTGTTAGCACTTTTCTGCCTGGGACTGACATGTTAGATGACGGATCTTCGAGGGCATACGTTGTGACGGGGGGCGGGACGCATCGCATTGTTTGGGTCCACCATGTTAGATGATGGACCATTGAGGGCGGGCGAGCATGTCCACAGATCTGTTTTGGAGGGTCCTTCGGCTACGCCCGCCTCGTATTTTAACGAAAGGGCGAGCGATCTCTGTGCAAAAGAACCTTGCATGGACGGGCAGTCGGTTCCATCGACCACCAGAACCATGGCTGTACTTTTCTACCAGGGATCGTCATGTAAGATGGCGATCCTAGACGGTATACGTTGTGCTGGGGGAGGCGATCGCTTGCCTAGGTCCGCCATGATAGATGATGACCTTTAGAGGGCGAGCGAGTCGCTCTCTTTTTCGGAGGCGTTGCTTAGGCAGTAGCCTCTAGTTTGCTCTGTCGAGGTGAATCACCTGGGGAGAATTGGGAAATCTCATTAAGCACGTTGCACATTAAGTAAATGAATACATGGTATTTCTATTGATAGTACTTCTTTAAATGGACGACGTTCCAGGGATATTGGTCCGACGTTCTGTCTGGGTGTTGGAGCTCGTAGGCTCCTTTGGTTAGACACTTGGATATTCTGAACGGGCCTTCCCAGTTCGGGCCAAATACTCCCGTGTGGGTCTATATCTTCTTGAGGACTAGATCGCCCACTTGAAATCGCCTTTCTTTGACCTTTGAATTGAAGAACTTTTCGGATTTCCTTTTGTGGATCGTGTTCTTCATTTTCGAGGTCAGCCGTCGCTCTTCGAGCATATCCAAGTCGATTCGCTGAGCTACATCATTGTCCATCGTCAGTTGTTGGGCAGTTCGGTGGCTGAGGACGGCGATCTCCGAGGGGATCACCGCTTCTGTTCCGAAAGCGAGGGCAAATGGGGTTTCATCAGTTTAATTTCTTATCGTCGTTCAGTAGGACCACAAAACATCTGGGAGCTCACTCGCCCAGCGCTGAGTTTGGCTTTGATCGTGTGCTTGAGGATCTTGTTTACAGCCTCTACCTGCCCGTTTGTTTGAGGGTGGTAAGGGGCCGAGAACAACTTTTTTATTCCCCACTTCTCGCAGAATTGCATAACTTCCAAACCATCGAACTGCTTTCCGTTGTCGGAGATGATAGCCTGAGGTAGACCGAAACAGCATACGATGTTTTTCCAGATGAACTTAATTACTTGTTATTGGCTGATCTTATTGAGTGGTTCGGCTTCTGCCCATTTCATGAAATAATCGACCCCCACGATGGCGAATTTACATCCCCTCGGTGCCGTCGGCAAAGAATCGATGCGGTCGATGCCCCATTGGGCCAACGGCCACGGACTATACATAGAGGTGAGCTGATCGGGGGAGAGCTTGATGTTCGGGCCCATTATTTGACACCTGTGATAAGATCGGGCATAGGCGATCGCTTCCTTTTGCAGGGCAAGCCAGAAAAAGCCTTGCCTGGTCGTCTTGTGGATAAGGGCTCGCCCTCCCACGTGATTTCCACAGATCCCATCATGGATTTCGGCTAAAACAAGTCAGCATTCCTCCGGCGTAATGCACTTGAGGAGAGGAAGGCTGAAAGCTCGCTTGTAAAGCCGGTCGTCCAAGATGGTGTATCTCGTTGCTCGGAGCTGAAGCTAGTGAGTCTTGACCCTATATGTGGGGACCGTTTCGTCCTTCAAGTATTCAATGAACGGAGTCATCCTGTTCTCTTCGGCGATGGCAACTGTGGCGACCAAGCTTTTATCGATCGCCGACCTCGCCAATTTAGTGATTTGGATGTTAGATAAATCTGCTGCCCCATCCGACGATGCAAGTTTGGATAGGGCATCAGCCTGGGAGTTGTGCTCTCTCGGGATTTGCTTGATCAGCACTTCTTCGAAATTCGTGCATATTTCGGCGACCAACTCTTGATATTTGATCATCTGTTCACCGCGCGCCTCATATTCTCCCTTGATTTGGTTTACGACCAAGAGGGAGTCCATGAAGATGTGAAGGCGGCGAACGCCCACGGCGAGCGCTAGACCGAGCCCGCCTACTAAGGCTTCGTACTCGGCTTCATTGTTGGTCGCTCGGAAATCGAAGCGCACAACATTTGTAAAACTCTGGCCATCGGGGATGATGAGGACAATCCCTGCCCCTGCTCGCGAGCTGGTGGACGAGCCATCTACGAACAGTTTTCAGGTGGGACGACCGACTTTGGTCAGGCTAGGCGGGAAAGTTAATTCCACCACAAAATCTGCCAGCGCTTGGCCCTTAATCGCCGTGCGAGGAGCGTACGTGACACCGTATTGGGCGATCTCCAGTGACCACTTGAGGAGCCGCCCGTTGGTGTCTGGCCTGTGCAGAACTTGCCTTAGAGGGAGAGTTGTCAGAACCTCCACTTGGTGTTCGAAGAAATAGGCTCTCAGCTTGCGAACACTCATGACAAGTGTGTAGGCGTGCTTTTCTAAGGGCATGTAACGCGTCTCCGCGTCATGTAGCGCTTGACTGACGAAGTAGATCGGCAGGTGGATTTATTCCTCTGTCCGCACTAATACCGCACTCAGCTCCAACCAAATCAAGACTAAGACCAAGGTAATGAATCAAGATGGGGCGGCCTCTAGAAGGAATCGGACGAGTTCGGTTGGTTTCTGACTCCCGTGAGTCCAAAGATATAAAATCCGATTCCGTTCTGATGTATTTATATCGATTAATTAATCCAATTAATTAATCATATCAAATACATAATGACATAATTAATTTCTCCAGGAAATAATTATATTCATGAATTAAATTAATCACCCGGTAATTTATTTAATTCATTAGGCCGTAAATTAATTTATCCAATAAATCAATTTAGACATCCAATGTCCCAAATTAGATATCTAATATCTAATATTCATAATGAGAGAATAAGCTCGATTCATTATGTCGGCAATCCTATTACGCGACTCGGTAGGTCCGTCTCAGTCAGCAATGGGAGGAACCAAAGAGTAGTAGCACCACCTAGCCAGCCTGGCGGCCTACACTGTACCCCAACTGAGAACGAATGATGGGATCGTTCAAGAATCATTCTGTCGTGAATAACAATATACATATAAACCCTTCTTTCAAATATCCCGATCAAGTTATAGGGTCATGGTCAGTCAAACCCTATCTGTACTTGATGCTATGCATGCGTTAGTGCAAATCGAGATCATCGAGCTCTCGTGTATCCAATACAACTAGCTCTAATGTTTTGGCCAAAGACTTATGATCTCATTTGCCAATAACCGCATAGGACATATAACCCGCTCACTAAAGGGGGAAAGAATTCTATCTTAGTATTCAGTAGGACCTGCTACTTGCCCGTCAAGATGCACGTCGAGGTTGACCCCCGCCTCCCGGTTTATAGGTGTAACACCCCGAGATATTCGGAATAATTACAGCGCCGTAAACCCTTTAAGTAAGGATTTACAAGGCTAATTAGAAGAAATGTAAATATAATACAACAGTACTATGAAAGTTCCAAATACAAAACCGGTTTCCAACAGATCAAATGAGTCATTATTACAACCATCTCGAATTATTAATAAGACACGTGTACTCGAGTACTGAAAGACAAATCACAATAACAATAAACATCACTGAGCCCCTTCGTCGTCACGTCGGTACTGTGGCTGTTTTCCCACTCCTCGGCTACCTGAACATCAAAACAAATATCCACCCCCGAAGGGGTTAGCAAAACGATGCTAGTACAAGTATCATATTAAACAAATCGGATATGCAACAACAATGCATAACAAAATACACAATACGGACTTCCGCTACCAGAATCTAACAATGCGAATCCACAAGATTCCATTAACACAGTATGGGTATTCCAATGATCCAGCGCCCTCAGCATAGATCCCAAGATGATCCCATCGGACCAACACGAGGTGGAAAAACCCGTCCAATGATCCAGCGCCCTCAGCCTAGATCCCAAGATGATCCCGTCGGACCAACACGAGGTGGACATCCGATCCAGCGCCCTCAGCATAGATCGTACAACATACACAATCACAACTCATGCATACATATATGCAAAAATCACTATGTCCATCAACATGAACATACAAACATTAGATAACGAATATCATGTCAATTCAACGAAATAAATCCCATGTTCAACAACATGAATAAACCGCATGCATGCTCAAGATACCAATATTAAGAAATTACGATACTTGCCTCAAAGATGGCAAGAACTAATCACTCCAATGATCTCAACCCACTCGAAGGCCGCCTCCTTCGATCAACGTAGCAAGCTCGAACCTTAACAAAAGAAATAATGTAGAATTCATCTCATGTCGTACGAATGTCTAGCAATCCGATCTACGGCCGAAAGCTCTTAAAATGTAATCTGCCTGAACTACTTAGCATACGCTACGTATTCTACGTAACGTGCGCTAAGCCTGCTCGTTAGCGTATGTAAACGACGAAGTCTAGCGTATGCTAACTACGTCTTGTGATCCTCTCGATCGGCCGATCGACTACTTTGATGACATAACATACGTTACGTACCAAACGTAGCGTACGTTAACTCATTACCGATAGTGCACGTTAATATACATATCTTAGCATGCGCTAACCGTGCATGGCATTTCACTACTGGGCAGCAAACTTGATCTAATGGTGATGAAACTCATGAAATCTTCAGTGTTAATACTGTTGGAATATAAAACGCAGCGGAAGCGAGTTGGTGAAAGTAATTTGATAAAAGGTTTTATAAACTTACCAACGTAAAAACCGGATCTATTTAGGCTTGTCAACTAATTAACTAAACAGATTAATAAACAATTAAATAAACATATTTACGCATGGGAGTCGGTAATTTTACCTTTGACGCGAAGTGGTAGAAAATCCCTTCTTGATCGATTTATGTCCTCTTCGTGTTCCTCTCCGATCTTCTTGTATTTCTACCTCAAGATCTTCTAGAGTATATCCCGCCTACGTCCGGATGTCGTGTGGGCAACAATCTCTAGGACTAAATTTGCATGACAAGGGGATCGGCGAATTTCCTCACAAGAAAACTCACGATTTTGTTCTCTCTATTTTTCTTGAATATTTTGAGTATTTTAGAAAAATATTGTGTTTACCAAATTATGGAATCCAAGACACAAGTCAAGATCCACAATTAAAACACACACACAAAAATCGATTTTCTTGGGCAATAATTAATGAATAATTCGGCCACCCCTATACATGTATTTATAGGTGTTTTGGGCTACTCTAGGGACCTTAAGGAGGATATGGTAATGACTCTTAATAGATATCTTCTTCCCATATTAGGACTCTTCCTAATATTAAGACTCTATTAATATCAACTTAGTCCACTAATAAGTTAATATTGCACTTCCTACCAAAATCCCAAATTACGAAATTGGGCTCCTTTTAAATTAATTATTTCCCGTGTTTAAGATATTCCATATCCATTAATTAATTTAAGCTACTGACAGCTTTTAATTAATTAATGTATTATACATGAGTATACCACTCGACCTTTATTATTATATCGGAAAATTAATTCCACCTGCAGGGTTTGATACAACCCTAACAAACACATGTCATCTCCATGCATATCATGCTCATACGGTTTATGAATGATCTAAACGGATTTAAACGACTTCGAGATACAAGGATACGTATAATCATCTCAACACTATAATTCATTTTGATCTTCAAGAAAATATCCTAAGTTCCATCCATTCTATGTCCCAAAACGTATAATTCCATTATGTAAAAACATAAGAACTTGATAATCTCCATAAACTGGTCATAATCAGTTTTGAAGCTTCATGAATGTGCTAGGAGTTCAAACACTAAAAGGTTCAATGGTTTATACGATGAAGAAGTACCGAAACATCGAAAATATCCTTCTAAAAACATGATGTTCGACTACGTACGAATTTAATTGACTAGATAATTCCCAAATCATGATCAAAACATCCTTAAGAATACTACTTGAATTGGTGAAGAATCACCTACCTCAAAGTAGTGAATAACAAGGAGGAACTTGAAGAAAATCCAACACCGAGAGCTTGAACACCAATCTCCAATGATCTACAATCTTCAAACTCGTGCTAGGATGATGATATGAGGGGTTTAGGATGGAAGAAGTAACTCTCTAAGTATAAGAATTCGGATTTGGGAAGTGAAGAAGTTTGAAAAATGAAAAAGGGTGATGTCATATATATAGAAAATGGTTATTAGCGCGCGTTAGTCCATATCCATTGCGTGCGCTAATGGCCATGCAGTCTACTGTTCTCACTGTACTCAACATTTAGCGTGCGCTATCCTCATACCAGTAGCGTGCGCTACAGCGTTGACTCGGCTTTTCCCAAAAGCTGTCCAGGTTCATCCCGACATGATCCGACCAAGATTCGCGGCTGATCTCACCTACCACCCTATCTTAATCATGTTGACTACGTATAGCGTGCGGTAAGGTTCATGCACAGCGTGCGCTACGAATCCAAATTAGCGTATGCTACGCTTAGTCGATAGCGTGCGCAACGTGTGCAAAAATCATAATTTTGAATACATTCATGAAATCATACGCTGAACAACACCGGATCATGAAATATGGAGAATAATACTCAAATCAAAATGTAACAAATACAATATCACAAGGTTCAAATACACATCAGAAATCTCGGGTATTACATCCTCTCTCCCTAAAAAGAAGTTTCGTCCCGAAACTTAAGATGAAAATAACTCCGGATACCTAGTCTTCATATTGTCCTCCATTTCCCAAGTGGCCTCTTCAACTCCATGTCGTGACCATTGTACTTTAACCAAGGGTATTGGTTTATTCCTCAATTGTTTGATCCGACTCTCAAGTATCTTGATTGGTCTCTCTTCGAAGGTGCCGTCATTAGCTATCTCGATCTCGTCGAAATTAATAATATGACTGGGATTTGGTAGATACTTCCGCAATTGGGATACGTGAAACACATTGTGAACGTGACTCAGCGATGGCGGTAAGGCCACCCTGTATGCTAAATCCCCAACTCATTCGAGGATCTCAAATGGTCCGATATATCTCGGACTTAGCTTACCTTTCCTCCCAAAATGGAAAATTCCTCGTGTAGGAAACACCTTCAATAGTACGTGATCCCCAATGTCAAACTCTAGCGGGCGACGACGCACATCTGCATAAGACTTCTGTCGACTCTGGGCAGTCAACAGTCTTTCCCGAATCAGAGCTATCTTCTCTTGAGTCTGAACTATCAATTCCGGTTCCGTCCCAATCAAGTCCGAAGAATCATCCCAGCACAGGGGCGATCGGCATCTTCTCCCGTACAAAGCTTCAAATGGTGCCATCTTAACAAAAGCATGCCAACTATTGTTGTAGGTGAATTCAATCAACGACAAATGAACTTCCCAATCAGTTGACCAATCCAAAGCACAAGCTCTAAGCATGTCTTCTACTATTTGTATAGTCCTTTCGGACTGACCGTCCGTTTGAGGATGATAAGCCGTGCTAAAGTTCAGCTCGGTCCCCAAAGCCCTGTGAACTGTCTTCCAGAAGTGCAACACGAAGCGACCATCTCGATCTGAAATAATGGTCTTCGGCGTCCCATGCAATCTGACTATCTCTGCAATAAATACTCGTGCTAATTTCTCGGGTCCCCACGTGTCTTTAATTCCTAGGAAATGAGCCAACTTGGTTAGTCGATCAACTATAACCCAAATCATGTTCATTCCCGTCTTGGTCCTTGGCATATTGGTGATGAAATCCATTGAGATATCCTCCCACTTCTACTCAGGGATCGGAAGTGGTTTTAACATTCCGGCAGGTCGCTGATGTTCAATCTTAACCTGCTGACAAGTCAAACACTTCGAAACGTACTCTGCTACGTTCTTATTCATATTTCCCCACCAGAAGTTTTGTTTTAGATCCTTATACATCTTACTGCTGCCCGGGTGAATAGAATAGGGTGCGCTGTGAGCTTCCTTCAGAATTGTCTGTTTCAAAATATCATCATCAGGAACGCAAAGTCGACCTTGAAATCTCAGAACTCCATCATCTTGTATTACGAATCCTAGGGCCTTTCCTTTCTTTGCTTCGTCACATAATCGAAGAATCATAGAATCGTTCAACTGCTTAGATTTGATTTCTTCCACTAACGACGAAGTTAGTTCCATCACATATAGTTGCCCCTGGACTCCCTGCGACCACACTTCGAATCCTTCGCGGATCAGTTCTTGTTGAATGCTGGTTTAGGATGTAAGTGCTTTCAACACTCGAAGGGAAATAGGTTTACGGCTCAGTGCATCAGCTACTACGTTTGCTTTACCCGGATGATAGAGAATTTCCAAGTCGTAATCCTTGAGCAATTCCAGCCACCTTCTCTGCCTCATGTTTAATTCCTTCTGACTGAAAATGTACTTGAGACTCTTATGATCTGTAAAGATCTGACAATGAGTGTCGTATAAATAATGTCGCCAAATTTTCAAGGCAAAGACCACAACTGCTAACTCCAGATCATGAGTCAGGTAATTAACTTCGTACGGTTTCAACTGTCGAGAAGCATAGGCAATCACCTTATCCTTTTGCATCAACACACATCCCAGACCCTGATTTGAAACATCGCTGTATACCATGAATCCATCTGGTAACGCTAATATAGGTGCTGTCGTCAGTCTCCTCTTAAGTTCATCAAAACCAGCCTGGCATTTCTATTCCCACGTGAACTTTTGAGTTTTCTATAACAGCTGAGTGAGCGGACGAGCAATTTTGGAAAATCCATCTACAAAATGGCGATAATATCCAGCAAGTCCTAAGAAGCTTCGGACTTCTTTCACGTTATTAGGAGCTTCCCATTCCAATATTGCTTCGACTTTATTCGGGTCCACCTGAACTCCGTCAGCTGATATCACATGCCCAATGAAGGTTACTTCCCTAAGCCAGAACTCGCATTTGGAAAGCTTCGCATAAAGCTGTTCATTCCTCAAGGTGCTCAACACCACACGTAAATGCTCGGCATGCTCCTCTGTGTCTTTTGAATAGATCAAGATGTCATCAAGGAAAACGACCACAAACTAATCTAGGTATTCTAAGAATACCCGATTCATCAATTGCATAAATACCGCATGAGCATTGGTAAGTCCGAATAGGATCACAACGAATTCATAGTGCCCGTACCGGGATATGAAAGCAGATTTCGGTATATCCGATTCCTTAATTCTCAACTGATGGTATCCTGATCGCAAGTCAATCTTCGAGAATACCCTTGCCCCTTGCAGTTGATCAAAAAAGTCGTCGATCCAAGGTATAGGATACTTATTCTTGATTGTCACTTTGTTTAGCTCACTATAATCAATACATAATCGGAGGGATCCATCTTTCTTCCGGACAAAGAGAACGGGTGCTCCCCAAGGAGAAACGCTAGGTTGGATGTAACCCTTCTGCAATAATTCCTCCAGTTGCTTCTTTAGTTCATAAATCTCGGTTGGCGCCATATGGTATGGTGCTCTGGAAATAGGAGCGGCTCCAGGTTCTAATTCGATATTGAACTCCACTTCTCTTAGCGGAGGTAACCCAGGTAGTTCGTCAGGGAATACATCTGAAAATTCATTCACAACTGGAATAGATGAGAGCTCTACTCCTTCTTTCTTCATGTCATAGCACCAAAATCCGTGACAACCCTGCTTCAGTAATTTCACTGCTTTCATTGCTTTGATCAATTTTCCCGACCTTCCCGGTCTCCATCCTCTGAATAAATGTTCAGATCCGTCACCGGCGATGATAGAAATGACTCTCTTTCGGTAATTCAAAATAGCTCCATAACGGTTGAGCCAATCGTCTCCGAGAATTAAATCGTCACCATGGATGTCGACTACAATAAGATTCGATGGCCAATCTCTCCCTCCTATAGACACTGGAAAATCTCTAGTTTCTAGTGTTCCCACAATTCTCTCTCCGCTCGGCAAACCTACAACATAAGGTTCACAATCAAATAAACACGAGATTTTCAAATGATTAACACAATTCAATGATATGAAAGAATGTGTAGCTCCTGAATCGAATAAGACACTAACTGGTTGCAAAAGGATCTTAATCATACCTGATGCAACAGCAGTGTTCTGATCGTCCGCTTTCCTCATCTCGTACAGGCACGGAGGAACGGACCCCGCACTGGACGCCTCTCTTTTCCCAACATTCTGCTGCTGGAAACCACTCTGCTGTGTCTGGTTCACACTTATCTCCTTCGGAACTGGCACTGGAGTGCGAGTACCAACTGATCTAGTCACAACTCCGCAGAAAGCCGCACAGTGCCCTTCTTGCCCACAATCGAAACAAGTCACAGAAGATGCGGGGCAATCACGTCGAATATGCCCTGCTCGACCACAATTATAACACTTCTTTGCTGTGTCCGAAACTACTGATGTCGTCCGGAACTTCTTTCCACCTCGAGAAGGATGTGGAGGTTTTCTAGATGAATAAAATGAAGACTGGCCCTTGCGGGGCCCACGACTCTTGTTTTCCGAGAAGTTGCCGGACACTTTCTGCTTCTTTTCCTCTATCAATTTCTCCACTGCTGCCTCTTACATGTCGTAGGCCAGCGCCTTGTCCTGATATTGTCGCAATGTAGTACACTCGAATCCGGACATGTACTGCTGAATCTCCGGCTTCATCCGCATATCGAAATGAAAAATCTTCTCCGCCTCCATCCTAACCAAGTGTCGCACACAAGTCAGCTGATGATTAAAAGTCTTGATTATGTCTCTCACAGATGCTTCCGAACTGTGTGGTGAGAAAAACTCTCGGATTTTTGCCTCTCTAACTGGACGAGGACAATATTGTGCTTCCATCATTAGTTTGAATTCCGTCTAGTCAGCATTATGATTCTCGGGTCGAATAGCTTCCCACCAGTCGAAAGCCTCCCCAGTCAGAAAATACTGAGCAATAGGAACTTTCCGGTCCTCGGGACAGTTAATCCCTGCAAATATCTTCTCTAACTCCTTTAGCCAATGATCCCAAGTATGTTCCTCAGCAGATCCGTCAAATTTTGGCGGGTGCAATTTGACCACCTCAGCAAGTCATCTGTCTCCCCGGTTATCCTCGTGGTGCTGCCATCCCATCGCCGTCTGCATGCGGTCAACTACCTGAGCGAACTGGTTTATCTGAGCCACCACATGTTGAAGCACTCCCGTCATGTTAGGATTCGCGTTGTCATTCGCTGATCCGTGCTGTCCTCCAGAATGGGAATCGGTTCGACTAGCCGATAAATTCTGGGGTAGTTGCGGAATCCTCCTGTCTCACATTACCACGTCCGCATCCACGACCGCGTCCGCGTCCACGTCCTCCCCTCAATATACTGTAAACACAATTACTCAATATCCAGGGCAAAATTTTTAAAAATAAAGCCCGTCAATATTCACAAAACAGAAATTAAGTAAAACGGTAGTATAAGAGATTAGGAGACTTACAACCACGGTCCACATGACGACTTTGGCTGGACAGTGATGTTACGAACGACCCGTAAATCAAATAATGAAAACAAACCCAACTAAAACCCGACTGCCAAGATATCCATGAATCTTAGCTCCGATACCATATTCTGTAACACCCCGAGATATTCGGAATAATTACAGTGCCGTAAACCCTTTAAGTAAGGATTTACAAGGCTAATTAGAAGAAATGTAAATATAATACAACAGTACTATGAAAGTTCCAAATACAAAACCGGTTTCAAACAGATCAAATGAGTCATTATTACAACCATCTCGAATTATTAATAAGACACGCGTACTCGAGTACTAAAAGACAAATCACAATAACAATAAACATCACTGAGCCCCTTCGTCGTCACGTCGGTACTGTGGCTATTTTCCCACTCCTCGGCTACCTGAACATCAAAACAAATGTCCACCCCCCGAAGGGGTTAGCAAAACGATGCTAGTACAAGTATCATATTAAACAAATCGGATATGCAACAACAATGCATAACAAAATACACAATACGGACTTCCGCTACCGGAATCCAACAATGCGAATCCACAAGATTCCATTAACACAGTATGGGTATTCCAATGATCCAACGCCCTCAACATAGATCCAAAGATGATCCCATCGGACCAACACGAGGTGGAAAAACCCGTCCAATGATCCAGCGCCCTCAGCCTAGATCCCAAGATGATCCCGTCGGACCAACACGAGGTGGACATCCGATCCAGCGCCCTCAGCATAGCTCGTACAACATACACAATCACAACTCAAGCATACATATATGCAAAAATCACTATGTCCATCAACATGAACATACAAACATTAGAGAACGGATATCATGTCAATTCAACGAAATAAATCCCATGTTCAACAACATGAATAAACCACATGCATGCTCAAGATACCAATATTAACAAATTACGATACTTGCCTCAAAGATGGCAAGAACTAATCACTCCAATGATCTCAACCCACTCGAAGGCCACCTCCTTCGATCAACGTAGCAAGGTCGAACCTTAACAAAAGAAATAATGTAGAATTCATCTCATGTCGTACGAATGTCTAGCAATCCGATCTACGGCCGAAATCTCTTAAAATGTAATCTGCCTGAACTACTTAGCGTATGCTACGTATTCTACGTAACGTGCGCTAAGCCTGCTCGTTAGCATATGTAAATGACGAAGTCTAGCATACGCTAACTACGTACTGACAGTCCTCTCTGATCAGCCGACTGACTCGCCTGATGACATAACGTACGTTACGTACCAAACATAGCGTACGTTAACTCATTCCCGATAGCGCACGTTAATATACATATCTTAGTGTGCGTTAACCATGCATGGGCAGTTCACTACTGGGCAGCAAACTTGATCTAATGGTGATGAAACTCATGAAATCTTCAGTGTTAATACATGTCATCTCCATGCATATCATGCTCATACGGTTTATGAATGATCTATATGGATTTAAACGACTTCGAGATACAAGGATACGTATAATCATCTCAAAACTATAATTCATCTTGATCTTTAAGAAAATATCCTAAGTTCCATCCATTCTATGTCCCAAAACGTATAATTTTATTATGTAAAAACATAAGAACTTGATAATCTCCATAAACTGGTCATAATCGGTTTTGAAGCTTCATGAATGTGCTAGGAGTTCAAACACTAAAAGGTTCAATGGTTTATACGATGAAGAAGTACCGAAACATCGAAAATATACTTCTAACAACATGATGTTCGACTACGTACGAATTTAACTGACTAGATAATTCCCAAATCATGATCAAAACATCCTTAAGAATACTACTTAAATTGGTGAAGAATCACCTACCTCAAAGTAGTGAAGAACAAGGAGGAACTTGAAGAAAATCCAACATCGAGAGCTTGAACACCAATCTCCAATGATCTACAATCTTCAAACTCGTGCTAGGATGATGGTACGAGGGGTTTAGGATGGAATAAGTAACTCTCTAAGTATAAGAATTCCGATTTGGGAAGTGAAGAAGTCTGAAAAATGAAAAAGGGTGTTGTCCTATATATAGAAAATGGTTATTAGCACTCGCTAGTCCATATCCATAGCATGCGCTAACGGCCATGCACTCTACTGTTCTCACTGTACTCAACATTTAGCATGCGCTATCCTCATACCAGTAGCGTGCGCTACAGCGTTGACTCGGCTTTTCCCAAAATCCGTCCAGGTTCATCCCGACATGATCCGACCAAGATCCGCGGCTGATCTCACCTACCACCCTGTCTTAATCATGTTGACTATGTATAGCGTGCGCTAAGGTTCATGCACAGCGTGCGCTACGAATCCAAATTAGCGTACGCTACGCTTAGTCGATAGCGTGCGCTACGTGTGCAAAAATCACAATTTTGAATACATTCATGAAATCATAGGCTCAACAACACCGGATCATGAAATACGGAGAATAATACTCAAATCAAAATGCAACAAATACAATATCACAAGGTTCGAATACACATCAGAAATCTCGGGTATTACAATAGGGTCAAACTACTCTAATGAAAATCTTGACGTCACAAGCACATCCCTACTAAATCCTCAAGTCGAAGGTTCACGATTACCTATCACAACCTTTCGATTCTGTCATTGACTGTCTGGAGTTAAATCCGTGTGACGAATCGAGGGTGAGTTGGTTCGAGTATACTAATTCAATTAGCATACCTATAACGTGTGCTCCTACTAACCATTAGTGTTCGATAGGCACTCTCCATGTCAAGAACACGTCAAACTAGTTTTCACATAAACTTACCACCCGGTCAAGTTTCATAGACTTGCGAACGATTAAATATTTGAGCTATAAACCTTTCCAGTCTCGACCGCCTTATCCAATAAGGAGTGGAATGTTTTGCTCTCAAATACACGGACTAGTTTCTATATGTATATTTACGAGTTAGGAATTGTAATATCCGGTATTCTCTTTTCCGTTATCTTGAATTGTTTGTGTTTTGACGTCAGACATTTTCTTGTTGATGAGAATCGGAATGATTTCTATCGTAATACTCTATTTGTTTCTGTCACATAGCCGTTTTAGTCGGGTGCGACTTGTTGTCGCGTACGTTTCTTTGATTTAATGTGTGCATATGATGTGGTATGTGATGCGTCGTTAATTGGTTGTTATTTTTTTGAATCATTGCCGGTGGCGTTGATATGGTCGTCGTGGGGCGTGTTTTCACGCTGTATATTCTTTCGCATTTCTTGTAACGTTTCGCCAATGGGCGAAAGTTATGCGCTTCTTGTGTATCTCGTTGAGCTTTCCTGTTGGGATATTGCTTCTCCCTACTTATTTTAAGTTTCGGGACGAAACTTCTTTTAAGTAGGGTAGAATGTAATATCCGCAATTTCGGATTTCCGGTAATTTTCATTTTTCGGCGGAGGTCCATTTCGGCAACTCGCTTTTGACCGTTTCGTCATTCTGATAATATTTAATTCTGCACTTTTGTCATCCGAGTTCATTTCGGTATCGTTTTGCTGAGTTCCGAGCTTTTTAGACGGTTTTCCGCACTTGAGTTCGATTCTTGCGAATCTCGTCCGAAACTGTTGTTTCGAGTTTCTCGTAAGTTCGTTTAATGTTATTATTCTTGTTGCAAGCTTTGGTTTGGTGTTTCGATCGCGTATCGTGATTTTCGGACGTTTTGGGCCATTTTCGTAATTTCCCAAAGTTTTGGGTAATTACTTCCGTTGTCGGATTCCGAGCTTTCGGGTGGTCGGAATCGTGTGTTCTACTAGCTCTTAGATTCGTCTTTGTGAGTACTTCGTAATCGTATCTTCGGTTCGTATTCAGGTTCGGGTTTCGGTGTCGTTTTGTTGAGTTCAGGATTACTAAACGACTTTTCTAAGTATGAGTTCGGCTTTGTAAAAATCACCATAAATTCTTGGAAACTCCAAAAAAATTCTGAATCTTTGTAACATTATAAAGCATCAAGTCAGCTTTCCAATGGTTCAAACGGTGAGTCAATCGGAGTCCGGACGAGAGAGTTATGGTCGTTTTAGCTCACCCGCTCGTTATTGGCCGATCACTGCCGGCCGGACTCGGCCGTGTCGTCCGACACGGCCGTGCCGTACTCGTCCGGATAAGCCAGTCTGCCGCGGAGGCCCGACCGTGTTCGAGGACACGGTCGAGTCAATGCCGATAGCCCTTCGCCGCGCGACCGTGTCATGCGGGACACGGTCGAGTCTCCGACATTGCGCGCCACGACCGTGTCGGGCGGACACGGTCAGTCTGTCGACTATTTAAGGCCTGGCAGCGTTTTCTTCAGCCATTTTTCATTCTTCCTCTTCCCGTACGCGGCTGTGGGTGTGTGAATCATCTAGAGATGTTGTTGGACAATGAATCCATGAAGTCTTGGAGTTCATATCATCAATCATCCATCCTATAACATCCTTTGATCGAGCGAATCAGGTCAGATTTTCTAGAAATCTAATTTTGGGGATTTTGGGTATTTTGTTCGATTTCGTCCGTTTAATCCGATTTAACTTAGGATTATGATGGATTGATGAATATTTAGATGTATTATATCATTTCCTTTATTATTCCATGGTTGGATCGTATCGATTCGTTGTTTTGGTCGAGTTCTTGGTGGCGCCTTGAAGGTGTCCTAGAAATGTCATAGAGGGTTTTCGGGCGTTCTACGATTATTCTTCCTCGTATGATTGATGATTTATTGAATTTATGTTGTTAGGGTCGAATTCTTGTGAAGAACTCGAGTCGGAACCCTTCCGTTCATTGTCTTCTTCGGGGTCCGAGCTTCCCGGTCAAACCGTGTTCTTCGGAGCGTTTGGTAGCGGTTATTAAGGCAAGTATCTTACTATACGACTTGTATCTTGCGACTAGTAATTACGTATGAGATGTATGATGACTTCGCTTGCCTTCGTAAATATGTTCCGTTTGAGTTGGTTGTGTTTTCCGCAATTTGAAGGCTTTGTGATAATAGTGTTATATCAGTATACGTGTTAGGCGTTGTGCCATTTGTGAAGGAATGCGACGTACATATGGGATGGTTGTACACTTGGTTGTGCAATGTATTGTGTACCGAATGTGTGTTATGTTGGTTAAATGTCGTTGATTAATGATAGTTGTTGCGAGTGTCGAGGTTGTGTTATGTGCGTGCAATGTACGATTTTTTGGCGATCAAGGTGATTGATTAATTGCGCTCATTGTTGTATGTAATGTGAATGTGAATATGTGTGTGACCGCTAAGTTCACTCGTGTTGGTTCGACGGGACCTACGAGGATTCGTGGCAGTGGACTACGGGATCAGAACTTAGTGAGGTGCGAGGTCCAATCGTCTTTGATCCAGCGAGGCCTACAATAACGCATGGCGGTGGACCATGAGTTTCGGACACGGTGCGTCAACCGGTGAGCTCGACGGGGCTTACGGTGACACGTGGCGGTGGACTACGGTGTCGGAATTTGTGTGTGATTGTTGTGATTGATATAGTCCGTGCGGGTTGTTATGCCTACGGAGACACGTGATGGATCACGGTGTCGGAATTGGTTATGTTTGGTTAATAGTCCGTGCGGGTTGTTGAACCTACGGAGACACGTGACAGTGGATCACGGTGTCGGAGTTGATTATGTTTGTTTAATTGTGCGTGATGTAGTCCGTGCGGGTTGTTGAACCTACGGAGACACGTGACAGTGGATCACGGTGTCATGAGCATGATACTTTTCGAATCAAAGTTTTTAAAGGAAAAGTTTTAAGAAATAATGTTGGGCCGAGCCCACGAGATTTATGGAAATGTTTCCGGTATTGTAAAGTGTTGAATTATGAAACGAGTTTTGGGTTAAGGCCCTTAAGTTTTTCGAAAGGTTTTGTGAATCAAGACTTGAGGTCTTAAGGTTTTGAAATTCTAAAAATTCCCGAGATGATAATCTTATTTTCGAATGCTTCATAGCTTATCTTCCCTTGTGAAAACCTCCCGGGAATATTTGATACTTGATTATTATATGTGATCACGATTATTAATTGCTTGTTACATTTCGTATGATTTGATACTTGCACTAGTAAAACAGTGGAGTTTTACTAACCCCCGAGTAATCGGGGGGTGGATGTCTGTTTTGCGTCCAGGTACATGCAGATTCAGGGGAGCAGTCACAGGATTGGCACAAGAGGATGACGAGCTACGATACTAATCATGAGTCGGGAGTTATTCTGATTTTTGTTGTGTTGTCAGAGTTGATTTCAGTGTTCCGCTGTATTGTATTTCGACCCCTGTGTGGGTAATGTCGTTTAAGTAAGTTTTGTTGATTGAGTTGTGTGACCTCATCGGTCTGTGTATTCACGTGTAAGTGACCATACGATCTGTATTATTATATTGTTTGACCCTGGCCGGGCAAGCATTTGGTTATTTATGGATGTTTAGCCTGGTAGATCCTTGTGGAAAGGGTCTACGGCGTGTAATATTCCCATACGGTTTTGGGGATGTTACAGGAATGCCAGTAACTACCAGTAAATAAAGAAACATCCATTGCCTTATATTAATGATTTACATAATTACAAGTACAATGCCCTCACTCAACATCCTCTGAGTGGCATTCGAGGGCATACTCCTAACATGCCGGAGGAGCCGGTCATTCATATTGTCGAGGCGAGCTCGGTCTTATAGTGCCGGAGGAGCCGGTCATTGATATTGCCGAGGCGAGCTCGGTCTTATAGTGCCGGAGGAGCCGGTCATTCATATTTGTGATACCCGCCATTTTCATAATGTAATATTATTATTTATAATAATATTATAATGCATTTCATATTATTTAATTTCATATTAAGGATCAGGAACATTTATTTCGACATATCACAAGTCGAAGCCCGAGTTATTTTGTCAGATATATATTCAAGTGGTCACTATTTTATAACAGTGTTATTAATTATTCAAGTATAATACTAAAACTATCGTTATTAATATTATCATTATTATTATTAATAATACTATTAATACCATCTTATTTAGTATTAATATTATTATTATTATTGTTATCATTATCATTTTCAGATTTATTTTATGATCAATATTACCAATTAATTATTATTCTACATTTACAATTATTATTATTATTATTATTATTATTATTATTATTATTATTATTACCATTGGCCCAAATATAAGGTGCTGACCCAGATTAACAATCAAGCCCAAAAAATTACCCTAACCCTAACTTTAATACCGTATAAATACGTAAATCCTACTGCACAAATATATAATACACTCTTCTTCCCCATCGATCAGCAGTTCAGCGGCCAGAAGAAGAAAAAATAATATAAACACAAAATACAATAATACATCATCGGTTCTCTGTAAACTAGAGGAAGAAGAAAATTCATAGATACAGAACAGAAGGATTCATCGTGTTTTCTCATTCGAAGATCTCTTATGGGAGTCCAATCTCGAAACTGGAAGTTCAACCCTCTTCCGCACATCAGACTTCTCTTCGACGAGGTAAAATCCGTAAAACTCAGCTTCTCCATTTAATTTTGAGTTTTATCATCCTTTTTGTCAGTTCAGAATTCATCTGCAAACCACACCAATTTCAAATCCAACGAATCCATCAAGTTCAGAAATTTAAATCAGTAATCCTAATAACAGTAATTGAATTAGATGCACATCACCCATAATCCACCCGTCCCATTATCGAACCAGAAAATACATCTGAAATCCTTCAACCCATAAACCGAAACCCAAATCACAAACACCAAATCTGAAACATCAACCAATCCCATTGGCCCGAAACAGAAAATCAAAATCAAAACTCAACCGAGTTCATTCGCTCTGAATATGAACTCACGAACCAGAATTCAACATCAAGACAGACTTGCCTTTCCAACCCGTTTTAGACCCGAGGCCATAAATCCGAACCCTACCCATTTCAATTTTTCGGAAGTGGGCCGAACCCACTGCCCGAGCCCGAATTACCTTTAGACCCCCAGAAACCTGACCCTTAATCAAAAATATCAAAATCCATACCTGAGTTCCTGACTGTCGCCGCCTTGTAGTCCGCCGCCGCCGGTTACTAGAGGGCAGAAACCCGGAGCTTGCACTGCTGCAACTGAGCCGAAGCACCATCGATTTGCACCCTTTTTGTCCGCCGCGATCCGATCGCGTGCTGTGCATCAGCTTTTGAGCCAGTGTGTGTATGTGGGATTAAGAAGAAGAAGAGCATAGGGTTGATATATATATTTGTGTTTGTGTTCTTCTACAAGCTATCGACCGAGAAGAAGAAATGGAAGGAAGTGTTTGTGTCGGCTGAAGGTGAGAAAAGGGGTATTTATACCCGCGAGATTTTAGGGTTCTAAATTTAGTCCTCCCTATTTTCAGAAACTTTCAATTCAGCCCCAGACTTCTATTTACTTCGATTTTACCCCAGATAGATTTCAAATATTCTTCAATCAACCCCAACAGCTTTTAAAATTTATTTCCAGTCCTATTTTGACCCAAAACATTAAAATGTTGACTTTCAATTAATATTAATAATTAATCTGAATTATTGCATAAATATTTTAATTTCAGTCATCTATAATATTAACTCTTCGATTGATATTAATAAGCAATTATAATTTATTTTCAGTTATTATATTGATATTCATATCTTTTCATTTATTATATAAATAATAAATTATAAGGATTATAATAATAATAATAATTATTATTATATGTAGACTTTATCGAGGATTTACGAGCTTAGGACTGTGAGTCGAGCATCTTCATTTCAAGTCAGACATCATTATTTATTCAGGTGGGAATTTTCACTATCACTTTAATTGCTTTAATTGGACTGTATATGTGATATTCAATTCATGTTTATAAATTGACGATACATTTTGTAAAGCAGGCTCACCTATATACGTGTAAAGAGGCTATCTTAAGATATATGTTGTTGCGGGGACACCTGCGCAACCTCAATATTCACATGCGTGCTCGATTCATGTTATATGTGGTATTGTGTGTATGTTTCATGTTGTTGCGGGGACACATGCGCAACCTCAATATTCGTGTTATGCGTGCTAGATTCATGCTATACGTAATATTGTGAGTATGTATCATGGGGTTCCGAACACGGTCCGGGGCGATACGACGAAGTGGTTCTGGGTCGGCAGTGCGTGGAAGTCGGCCGCGAGCGAAAATCCCACAGACGAGTTGGATATCCCCACCGGATTCCGAGAGAGGAATCCGAGTAAGGGTTTTGACTCTCCCTTCGTTCGGATACATTCTGAACTGATCTAATATTGGCCTTCTTTTTGCAGGTGCACTTATTCTGGCGGTAGGCGATCTAGATTTCGACTTCGCGATCGTTTGGGAGCGGATACGCAACCTTCTCGACGACCATATAGACGCTCGCCGGATAAACAACGAAGCCTGCTGGTTGACCGCTCGGTTGTTTCATTTTCCTCGCCACTTAAGGGTTCCAGGTACGAATTCTCCCGATCTTCCTGTGCTTGACGATCGTCTTGCGGCTGAGAAAGGTGACTAACCTTTTGCCGATTGCTTTCTTTGCAGAAATCCGTTTCCCTCATTACCCAGAGCCCCCAAGAGAGGTTGCTATGTCGAACCTCGGGATCATGAGTCGCCTGCGCCAAGGGAAGAAGACGAGCCGAGTCCTTGCGGCGCCGATCCGACCTATCCCGGAGGCAAGACCTCTCGTGGAGCCGATCGTCGATGAACAGGAGCCTCGGGAGGAGGGACAACTCCAGCTCATTCGCAAGAGGTGGAGCAACCCTCGGCCTCTGCTACTGCTGAAATGCCTACGTGGCGCCACCGATTGCCGCGCCTCCGCTTTCTGCGATACCACTGGTGGAGGGGTCCACGCCCTCCTCAAGTTTCCTGGAAGCCGCGGCGGTTTCCCGCACTAAGAGCCCCTCTGGGAGGCCGTTCTTTGGCCATGATCTGGAGAAGGTCGCAAGGTGAGCTTGGTTGCTTAGCTTGGTTATGACATTTCCTTGTTGGAAATATACTAACTCTTTTGTTCTTGGTGCAGGGTCCGTCGCTCCGACCCGAACTGCTCGCCGATGGTGCTAGATTTCCTCTCGAGCAATGCTCCTTGTGAGGCTTGCGATGTCCCTCAATACGTTGCTCGGGATGTCACTGCCCTTCCGAATGCCTGGACGAACAACCTGGATGCGATCGCGCGCCGGCGATCGGCTGACGCCATGTAGGCGACCTTTGCTCTGGCCCTTCAGACGACGACGATGGATGCTCATGCCGTGAAGGACTATGAGGGGTGGCCCTCCACTGCTCGTATTCAGGCGGATCTCGAGGCCGCTCGAAAACAAAATGCTGAGCTTGCTGACAGGCTCGTGGCGATGGAGAAGAGCTCAGTGGAGGTGGCCAAGCAGGCGACCGGATGCGGGATCAGATGACGGATGCCCACAGGTCGCACGCGGCCGCGCAGAAGGAGGCAGCTGAGCTGAAGGCGGTTGTCGATCGATTGACCGGTGAACTGGCGTCGTCGAAGGGAGAGGTGGCTGCCAAAGTCGCCGATCTCCAGGGCGCAAACCAAACGATCGCGGGGCTGAGGGAAGAGCTGGAGGTGACCGAGGACAATCCCTACCTCAACGTGGGATACGTCAGCGAATTTGCCTATTATATGGCTTATGCTGATGCAATCCGCGCTGCCAAGAAGGGAGGGCTCGAGGTTGGCCCTTTGGTTGACAACTTCAAAGCCTACGTGCTTGAGCACCCTCTGCAGCCAGCCTTCATTGTGCCAATCCTTGACCTCTCTACGGATCACGGGGTTGACTTGAGCTGGTACCCGTCGCCGGACAACCTTGTTCACCCAGGCACCCAGGAGAATGGGGGTTCAGAGCCTGCTGCTGGCGAGGGAGCGAGCGCTGATCCCTGAGTTCTTTTGGCTTTTTACTTGTAATTTTATAGCTTTTGTTGTATTTTGCCTTCAGGCGACCGTGCTTGTAAATGAAATAAAATGAAAGCATGTTTCTTTATCTGGTTTCTTGTTTGTACGTTCGGCTTTCTGAATATTTTGCATTTGACTTCATACAAAGGTGTTTAGGAGGAGCGATCATTGAACGTGCATCTCCAAATGAATTGATATACTTATCATACCGGTAAATTTCCGAACAAAGTCGATCGTCACATGTAAATTGGAACAAAGCCGATCGTTGCATGCATAGCTCCGCTCCCCCCTTGTTTTTGTTTACTTAGGGAAAGTAAAGGAACGAAAATAAATCGTTTAGCAAGCGGTCTTTGGTTTAGTTCTAGCGATCTTCAATTTTGCAGACTCCTCGAGGAAGGCCGACCATCCCGGCCTGGAGGAACCTTGCACGGTCGTGGAGTTCGATGGAACCGACCTCAGCGACTATGTCTTGTGCGCGAGCGACATTCCGTCTGATGGTCTACGTCTCGCAACTCACTTAATTGTTAGTGTCCTCCGTAGGCTACGTTTTGCCTCGTAATATAGCGATGTGGTGGAGGATCTCAGCCTGGAGGAGTCCTTGCACGGGGCGCCGTCGGATTAATCGACTCCACGACTGTAGCTTGTTAGCACTTTTCTACCTGGGACCTACATGTTAGATGACGGACCTTCGAAGGCATACGTTGTGATGGGGGCCGGGACACGTCGCATTGTCCGGGTCCACCATGCTAGATGATGGACCTTTGAGGGCGGGCGAGCGTGTCCACAGATATATTTTGGAGGGTCCCTCGGCTATGCCCGCCTCGTATTTAAACGAAAGGGCGAGTGATCTCTGCGCAAAGGAACCTTGCATGGACGGGTTATCGGTTCCATCGACCACCAGAACCATGGCTGCACTTTTCTACCAGGGATCATCATGTAAGATGGCAATCCTCGACGGTATACGTTGTGCTGGGGGAGGCGATCGCTTGCCTAGGTCCGTCATGTTAGATGACGACCTTGAGAGGGCGAGAGAGTCGCTCTCTTTTTAGGAGGCCTTGCTCAGGCAGTAGCCTATAGTTTGCTCTGTCGAGGCGAATCACTTGGGGAGAATTGGGAAATCTCATTAAGCACTTTGCACATTAAGTAAATGAATACAGGGTATTTCTATTGATAGTACTTCTTTAAATGGACGGCGTTCCAAGGATATTGGTCCGGTGTTCCATCTGGGTGTTGGAGCTCGTAGGCTCCTTTGGTTAGCCACTTGGATATTCTGAACGGGCCTTCCCAGTTCGGGCCAAATACTCTCGTGTGGGTCTGGATCTTCTTGAGGACTAGGTCGCCCACTTGGAATCTCCTTTCTTTGACCTTTGAATTGAAGAACTTTTCGGATTTCCTTTTGTGGATCGTGTTCTTCATTTTCGAGGTCAGCCGTCACTCTTCGAGCATATCTAAGTCGATTCTTCGAGCTACATCATTGTCCATCGTCAGTTGTTGGGCAGTTCGGTGGCTGAGGACGGCGATCTCCAAGGGGATCACCGCTTCTGTTCCGAAAGCGAGGGCGAATGGGGTTTCACCGGTTGAATTTCTTATAGTCGTTCGGTAGGACCACAAAACATCCGGGAGCTCGCTCGCCCAGTGCCCTTGCTTTGATTCGAGTTTGGCTTTGATCGTGTGCTTGAGGATCTTGTTTACAGCCTCTACCTGCCCGTTTGTTTGAGGGTGGTAAGGGGCTGAGAACAACTTTTTTATTCCTCACTTCTCATAGAATTGTATAACTTCCAAACCGTCGAACTGCTTTCTGTTGTCGGAGATGATAGCCTGAGGTAGACCGAAACGGCAGCGATGTTTTTCCAGATGAACTTAATTACTTGTTCTTGGCCGATCTTATTGAGTCTGCCCATTTCGTGAAATAATCGACCCCCACGATGGCGAATTTACATCCCCCAGTGCCGTCGGCAAAGGACCGATGAGGTCGATTCCCCATTGGGCGAACGGCCACGGACTATACATAGAGGTGAGCTGCTCGGGGGAGAGCTTGATGTTCGGGCCCATTATTTGACACCTGTGACAAGATCAGGCGTAGGCGATCGCGTCCTTTTGCAGGGTAGGTAAGAAAAAGCCTTGCCTGGTCGTCTTGTGGATGAGGGCTCGCCCTCCCGCGTGATTTCCACAGATCCCATCATGGATTTCGGCTAAAACAAGTCGGACTTCCTCCGTCGTAATGCACTTGAGGAGAGGAGGGCTGAAAGCTCGCTTGTAAAGCCGGTCGTCTAAGAGGGTGTATCTGGTTGCTCGGAGCTGAAGCTGGTGAGCCTTGACCCGATCTGTGGGGACCATTCCGTCCTTCAAGTATTCAATGAATGGAGTCATCCAGTTCTCTTCGGCGATGGCAACTGTGGCGACCAAGCTTTTATCGATCGCCGACCTTGCCAATTTAGTGATTTGGATGTTAGAGAAATCCGCTGCCCCATCCGATGATGCGAGTTTGGATAGGGCATCAGCCTGGGAGTTGTGCTCTCTTGGGATTTACTCGATCAACACTTCTTCGAAATTCGTGCATATTTCGGCGACCAACTCTTGATATTTGATCATATGTTCACCGCGCGCCTCATATTTTCCATTGACTTGGTTGACGACCAATATGGAGTCCATGAAGATGTGAAGGCGACGAACGCCCACGGCGAGAAGATCGAGCCCGCCTACTAAGGCTTCGTACTTGGCTTCATTGTTGGTCGCTCGAAAATCGAAGCGCACAGCATTTGTAAAACTCTGGCCATTGGGGCTGATGAGGACAATCCCTGCCCCTGCTCGCGAGCTGGTCGACGAGCCATCTACGAATAGTTTCTAGGCGGGACGGCCGACTTTGGTCGGGCTAGGTGGGAAAGTTATTTCCACCACAAAATCTGCCAGCGCTTGGCCCTTGATCGTCGTGCGAGGAGCGTACGTGACACCGTATTGGGCAATCTCTAGTGACCACTTGAGGAGCCGCCCGTTGGTGTCTGGCCTGTGCAGAACTTGCCTCAGAGGGAGAGTTGTCAGAACCTCCACTTGGTGTTCGAAGAAATAGGCTCTCAGCTTGCGAACACTCATGACAAGTGCATAGGCGTGCTTCTTCAAGTGCGTGTAACGCATCTCCGCGTCATGTAGTGCTTGACTGACAAAGTTGATCGGCAGGTGGGTTTGTCCCTCTGCCCGCACTAATACCGCACTCAGCGCGACCTCCGAGGCTGCCAGGTAAAGGAACAGCTTCTCGCCGCCAAAATTTGGGGGTTGGAAATATACTCCTTGATTTTGGCGAATGCCATTTGACTTTCTTTCGTCCATGCAAATTTTTTATTCTTTATGGTGGCGAAGAAAGGCTCGCTTTTGTCCCCGAGCCATGAAATGAAACGATTAAGGGCTGCCAAACACCCCGCGAGGCATTACACCTGCTTGACATTCCGTGGTTCTTGCATGTCGAGGATCGCCTTGATCTTTTTGGGGTTCGCTTCGATCCCCCTTTGGCTCACGATATGCCCCAGGAATTTTTCGGAGCTTACTCCGAAGTTGCATTTCTTGGGGTTTAGCTTCATGTTGAAATTCTCGAGGATGGCGAACGTCTCGGCGAGGTCTTTGAGGTGATTTTCCTTTTTGAGGCTCTTGACCACGATGTCGTCAATGTAAACCTCCATGGTTTTGCCGATTTGATCAACGAACATCCCGTTAACTAGGCATTGGTAGGTCGCCCCCGTATTTTTCAGACCGAACGGCATTCGGATCCAAAAGAAGACATCTTTTTCCATGTGGAATGATGTGTGTTTTACGTCTTTCTCCGCCGTTGGGATTTGATGGTATCCGGCGAAGGCGTCCATAAAAGACATCATTTCGCAACCTGCCGTGCTATCGACCAAGTGGTCAATGTGATGCATTGGAAAGTGATCTTTCGGAAAAGCCGCGTTGAGGTCGGTGAAATCGATACACAACCTCCAGGAGTCGCTCGCCTTTTTAACGAGCATAACATTGGCCACCCATTGTGGCTCGTCGGTATCTACCCCGATTAGTTTGTTGTCGAGCAGCTTTTTGACTTCTGCATCTAGCACAGCGTATTTTTCTGGACCGAACTTCCTACATTTTTGGTGAACATGCTTCCTTTCCAGGTCGATCTTTAGATATTGACAAGCATGTTCAGGATTGATGCCGACCATATCTTGATGCGACCAGACAAATATTACGATGTTTTTTTCGTAGTAAACTGATAAGATCATCTTTCATCTCGAGATCGACGCTCGAGCCGATCTGCACTTCCCGCTCCGGGTGAGCCGGATCGATCGTTATTCTTTCCAACTCTTTGGTGGGGACAGTCGCTTCGCATTTGGATCGATCGTCGGACTCGATCCTTGGATCAACGTCGAGGCTTGGCTCGTCGATCTCCATTGGTTGGTTGTCGATCGTCCCAGTGTTACAAACAGGACAAGAAATGTTTAAAGGAAAAGCTATAACACAAGTGTAGTTCAAACATTTCTTTGCCATTAGCTGGTCTCCTCTTACAGTACCGACTTTCCCTTCGGCAGTGGGGAACTTGATAAATTAAAAGAAAGAGGTTGTGACCGCCTCAAAGTTTTCTAGAAATGGGCGACCTAGGAACCCATTATAGATGCTGGGCATGTCTATAATTACAAAATTGAGGTTCCTAGTGATCCTAACCTTAAGACCGTAACAGCACACTAGCTCAACGGAGAGCTTGATCATTCCATAGGCTTTGACCGTGTTATCTCCGAACCCTTGAAGCACTGCCTTGAATGGCTTGATGAATTTGGTCAGGTTGCCGAGCTGGTCCAGAGAAGATTTGTATATGATGTTGCAGAAGCTCCCGTTGTCAACCAGCACGCGGTCGACCGTTTTCCCAAGGATACAAGCAGAGATCACTAGGCATCCCCCTTGGGGCATTGCACTCCCTCCCTATCCTTGTTGGAGAAGGAGATGAGCGCCTCTTTGGAGATGTTTGGCTCCGGGGGCACCACGACGTGGACTCCGGCGAACGCCCTTAGCTCGGCCTTCCGTTTTCTATTTGACATGGTGGAAAGCGGGGAAAGACCTCCGAGATTTCCGCTTCCTGATTGAAGCATATTGACCCGGCCGCCGGGGTTGACTGGAGGGATCGACTAATCTGAGTCCTCTGGATCGTTCTGTCCGATTCTGACGACCGAATTGGGAGGTTGACGGTCGTCGTTCTGTCGACGATCGCGGCCCCCGGTCCTTTCCACCCGGGGCTGCGGGTTGGATACTAGACTGTCGATCTTGCCTTCCTCGAATAATCTCCAGAGTTTCCTGAGGAGGTCGCGGCATTGGCTGGTGTTGTGGCTGGGACTTTTGTGGTAGGCACAAAATTTATTGCGGTCCAGATGACCGTTGTTCCTCATCAGCTTTGGCTTGCTTAGCCACTCGCGCCCCATTATGGCGTTGAAGATATGTGCTGGAGATAGATTGAGGTTGCGGAGGAGGTGGACTTCCACATCCTCGAAGGCCTTGAACTCACCGGGTGGCTTTGCGACCGCCTTTCTGGACTTGGCGATCGCCTTTTTTGGTATGGGAGATGGCGCCTTCCTTTCTCCGGTTGCCCCCTCATCTAGGTGAAGGGTGAGCAACCTCTGCCTAGCCAGAAAGTCGGCGGCCTTAGCGCGGAAGATCGCGTAGGTCGGGGGGATGTCCTTTGTGACGTGCCTGAACATGGGTGAGAGACCATCGAATCCCCCCAGGACCGAATAGAGGGTGATATCGTCGCTTATGGGCTCACCGGTGAGGACTATTTCATCCACCCGGTCGATGTAATCTTCATCGGCCTCATATTTCCCCTGCCTGATCTTCATCATGCGGTGGGGACCCTCTGGTCGAGCAATCTTGGCGGTGAAGTACGACATGAAGTCGCTCGCCAACTTCTCAAAACAGTTAACTGAGCGCGGTGGCAATGAGATGTACCACCTGTGGGTGAGATTACCCAATGTTAAAGGGAACATTCGGCATTTCATCGCGTCTGACGCCCCACATCCGATCATGTATATCCGGAACTTGCTTAAGTGAGTCTCGGGGTTTGATCTCCCCTCATACAAAGGTGTTTGAGGAGGAGCGATCTTTGGTTGCACGGGGGCAAGCTCGATCTGGACCGCGAGCGGCTCACTCGGTTCGGCGACCTTTCTCTTGGCGCCTGCCCCAATTTCTAGGAGCGCTTTCATATCGTCGAGCTGGCGCTGCATTGCGGCCATCACCGTAGCCTGGCTGCTCGCGGTCTGTCTCTCGGAGCGGGAGTCGAGGCAATCATGTACTGATCTCCTGGCTCCATTGTAGGCGACGAGGTCTTTGCCGCCGAGCTCGGTTTTTCGACGAGTGGGAGCCAAACAGCTGACCTGTTTTTTGGGGGTTGGATATGCTGAACTCCTGGTGATGACCCTCACGATTTTTAAAATCGACGGATTTTCGGATTCCGACGTCTCATGGCTGGGGCCAGAATGCCCAGGTTGCCATGAAGGATCACTTCCTAGGCGGCGGAAGACAGAATTGTCCCACCTCGTGAGCGCCTTTTCTCGTGAATCGGGGCTTTCTAACGATTGCTCGACATATAACCCCTTGAGCTTTCATTTGCCCGCGCGGCGGATGGCTGGGGGGGTAATGGTGGGCATATCGCATGCTCTCCGTCGCTCCCTTAGGATGGCCATGACCTCCTCGATCTGTTCCGCGTTTTGGAATTGATCGAGTGAGAGGCTGGGGATATCCCTTGGGGGCGGGAGCGAGAGTCTGGCGTTGCCGCGACTGCCTTCCGCCGTGGGTTGGGACTCGGTCTGGGCCGGAATAAGGCGTCCGACGGACCGTAAGGTGGCTCTCTTCGAGGTGGCGGCAGACGTCATGATTTCAAAGGTTTTCTTTGAAGAACAGTGAGTGTTTCATCAAGTATATATTCCGGAGATCAGTGAGTGTTCTTTGAAACGGTCGGAGAGAAAAATAAAGGTAACCCCTTCTTCTAGCGCCAATTGTTGTTACCCAAAATATTATTCGGAATGATTTGCTGGATATGGCTAGGGGTGAGTAATAAACAAAATGCAAAAGCACGAGTGATGGGATGTAAATAACACAAGATTTGCCGGGGTTGTTAATCCTGGGCTTGAATGCTCTCGCGAGATGTTATTAATAATAATACTACTTAGAAGTACAATTATTAATGTTAGAGTACGATTACAATGAGTATAATGACCCTAGTTGTCTATCTCTTGAATGCTGATGATTGCCGGAAGAACCAGAGTTAATGCTCTGTGAGTTCTTGTTATAAAGTTCAAAAGGTAAGTTTTGTGTGTCTTGTGTCTGTGTTGTGTGTCCGTTCCAAATGCTGGAGGTCTTCTATTTATAGAAAGGGAGTTGGGATGTCTCAATCCCTCAGATGAGCGAGCATCTTTCTGTATTAAATGCTAATTTATTGCTTCTGACACGCCATTAAGGGCGACTGGGGCGATCATCCCATCACGTGGGTCGGTTTCCTGAAAATCCGCAGCTGCTACAGGATGGCGCCGTATATAGGAACCAATGAGAAAACAACACGTGCCTTACGTCGCAGTCTTGGGAGGTCCCACCTAGGGCACCTTTTGCGGGTCTGTCGGTAGGTGAAAGGCTGTCCTTGTCACTAACAGCTGGTGGTGGGCTGGAGTCAAAAATCCTTCTCCTGCTGCGCCGTTTGCGGGTCTGCATATGGGCCTTCTTCCCGAGATTCAGACTTCATAGATTTGACGGATGTTGGCCTTACACGTGGCATAAGACGGTCGTCTTGGTTGGGCACTAGAAACGATCGCTAGGTGCCAAGAGGCGATCGCCCTGGACGTAGATAACTCGATACTAGATCTTGATCTGGCATCTTCGTTCGGTAAGTCTGTCTTAGTTCATTTGACGGACTTTGGTTGCTCGGCCCTTGTGCCGATCACTGTTTGAATTGCCGCACAACATATCCCCTGCGAACAAATTCTCTTACGAGATGATACTTCTTCTCAATATGTTTGGTGATGTTGTGAAACATCGGCTCCTTGGCCTGCGCTACAGCTTCATTGTTGTCCAGGTACAACGGAACAGGCATCTCAGCACATGGTATCACTTGAAGTTCTTCGAGAAACTTCTTAATCTAGAACCCTTCCTTGGAAGCCTCCGAGGCTGCTTGATACTCAGCCTGACAGGTGGAATCAGCAGTCGCATTTTGCTTGGCGCTACGCCAAGATACTGTTCCTCCATTAAGAGTAAATATGTATCCAGAAGTAGACATCGAGTCGTCCTTCTGTCCTTGGAAGTCCGAATCAGTGAATCCCACCACATCCAATTCTCCAGCGCCATACATAAGAACCATATCTCTAGTCCTTCTTAAGTACTTGAGAACGTTCTTTACAGCAGTCCATCCCTACCTAGGTTTGCCTGAAACCTACTCACCACACTTACAGCATGCGCATTGTCAGGTCTCGTACACAACATAACATACATAAGGCTACCCACAGCCGAAGCATATGGTATATTACTCATTTCCCTTCGTTGTTCCTCACTTTGAGGATACATCTTCGAGGTGAGTTTCATTCCATGTCGCATCGGAAGGAATCCTCTTTTAGAATCATCCATCTTAAACCGCTTTAAGATCTTATCAATATAGAGGACTTGGGAAAGACCTATTGTTCTCTTCGCTCTATCCCGGTAGAGCCGAATACCAAGAATATAGGTTGCTTCTCCGAAGTCTTTCATGTAGAAATTACTCGAAAGCAAGCTTTCACAGAACTGAGCATTCCCACATCATTTCCTATTAGTAGAATGTCATCTACATATAGTACTAAGAATGTGATCTTGATCCCACTAACCCTCTTCTATACACAAGGTTCCTCTTCATTTTGCACGAAGTCAAACTCTTTGACCGCCTCGTCAAAATGAAGGTTCTAACTACACGACGCTTGCTTCAGTCCATAAATGGAACGCTGAAGCTTGAAAACTTTCTGAATATCGACTTCGGACACAATGCCTCTAGGCTGCTCCATATAGATTTCCTCCTCGAGGAATCCATTAAGGAAAGCCATCTTTACATCCATTTGCCATATCTCATAATCGTGGTAGGCAGCTATAGCAAGCATCATGCGAATAGACTTGATCATGGCAACAGGTGAGAAGGTATCGTGGTAATCGATCCCTTCTCTTTGGGTAGAACCCTTTGCCACAAGCCTGGCCTTATAGGCGTCAACCTTGCCATCTCCATCAGTCTTTCTCTTGTAGGTCCATTTGTTCCCAATAGGCACTATTCCCTTGGGGCGGTCTACCAGAGTCCAGACCTGATTTACATACATCGAGTCTATCTCATCTTCCATAGCTTCACGCCATTTCGCGGAGTCTACATCCACCATCGCTTGGTCATTGGTCGTTGGGTCGGTCTCTTGGCTATCACTTGGAACCTCATGGAGACCCAGCTCCTCCAAGTGCACAAGCCCATACCTCTCAGGTAAATGAGACACCCTACTAGACCTACTAGGTGGTTGTACTTGTGTTTTAGAAGGTTCGGTTCCACTTTCTTACACAGGTGTCTCCCGAGGAGTTTCATTTTATTCTTCTAAAGAAATACTTCTACCTGCCCTGCCTTCTTGAATGAACTCGTCTTCCAGGAAGTGTGCTTGTAAAGCAACAACAATCCTTCGATCTTCGGGCATATAAAATAGATACCCCATCGTTCCAGACGGGAATCCAATGAAACATCCCTTCGTGGACCTAACTTCTAACTTTTCCACCTTAGTCTTCTTGACATAAGTGGGACATCCCCAAATCCTAATACGATTAAGACTTGGTTTCCTGCCCTCCCACATCTCATGTGGAGTTTTAGGAATGGATTTGGAAGGACATCTGTTCAAGATGTAAGTGGCAGTCAGGAGTGCATACCCCCACAGGTAAATTGGTAAGTCAATATAGCCCAGCATGGATCGGACCATGTTCAACAAGGTCCGATTCCTTCTTTCTGACACACCATTTAACTGAGGAGTACCTGGAGGTGTTAGTTGTGAGACTATTCCATGTTCATTAAGGAACTCGTCAAACTCCATACTCATATACTCGCCACCTCGGTCCGACCAAAGTGCTTTGATATGATTACCAGTTTGTTTCTCGACTAGGGCCTTGAATTCCTGGAATTTCTCAAAGGCCTCGGATTTATGTTTCATTAAGTATACATAACCATACCTAGTATGATCGTCTGTAACGTAATGAAATATTTATATCCGTTACATGCTGCTTCCAAAGCACCACATACGTCGGTATGGATTAATCCCTATTTATCAGTGGCTCTTTCAAAAGTCCCTTTGAAGGTGGACTTAGTCATTTTGCCTTTAAAGTAAGATTCACAAGTAGGAAAAGGATCTGATCCCAATGGACCCATAAGTCCATCTTTTTCCATTTTGTAAACCTTGGTCTGACCAACATGACCAAGTCTAAGATGCCATTTCAAACCTTGATTGGTTTCATCCCTACCACATTTTCTAGTCATAGTATTCACAACTACTTTATTGCTGAGATTTAGATGATACAATCCATTTAACAATGTAGCAGTACCCAATAGTTTATTTCTGAAATAAGTTTTGTAGGAACCATCACCAATGAAAAATGAAAAGCCTTTTCGGTCCATGACCGGAATGGATACAATGTTTTTATGCCCCTTGGGCAAAACAAGTACATCTTCTAAAGTCAAAACAAAGCCGGATTCTAAACCCAAAAGAAGTGATCCTATGTCGGTTGCCTCGACACTATGTCCGCTTCCGACTGTGATCATAACTTCTCCAGCTCCAAACTTCCTACTTTGTTCCAGATCATGATTCACGGTACAAATATGAGAACTAGCACCAGAATCCAGTATCCACGAAGTAGAAAATACAGTAGCAGAACAATTTGTTTCCAAAACTAAAAGTTTTATACCTGAAGTGCCATGAAGAATTGGACACTCTCTAGCCCAGTGGCCCAGCTCACCGCACTTGAGACAAGCATCTTTCTTCTTGCTCTTTGGAACCGTTGGGGCCTTGCCCTTGCCCTTGAAATCCTTGACATGTGGTCCAGTCCGCTTCTTGGTCTTTTTCTTTTTGTTTTAAACCTCCGAGGTCTAGAAGAAATCACAAGAGCAGACTCCTTCATCCGCAGAGTCTTCATTTGAGACTGAGCGTTCACAAGTTTGTTCATTAGCCTAGCTAAATTACATGCAATCTTATTGCAGTTGAAGTTCATAACAAACTGTGAGAAGGAATCAGGGAGAGACTGTAGGATAAGGTCGGTTTGGAGAGAAGTATCCATTTTAAAATCAAGAGCTTCCAATCTCTCGATCATGGATATCATTTTGCGGACGTGTTCCCCAACCTTCTCACTTTCCTTCATCCTTGCACCGAATAGTTGCTTGGATATCTCATATCTAGCAGTTTTGTTGTGCTCACCATAAAGCTCGGTTAAGTGAGATAGAATCTGCCTAGCAGAAGTCATTTTATCATGAGCTCTCTGAAGCTCATTTGACATAGAAGTCATCATGTATGCATGGACTTTTACGTCATCCTTAACCCACTTTTCTTGGTTTTCGATCACTTCCTGATTGGCTCTGATCCGCACAGGAGGCGTCGGAATGTCCGTCTCCAAGATGTATCCCAGTGCCTCTATACTGAGGACAATCATCAGATTGTGGAGCCAGTCCATCAAGTCAGGTCCAATCAGGGTGTTCTTCTCGAGTAGAATTGCGAGTGGATTCATTGTCATATTGAGAGTTATGTCTGCATTAAGTATAACAGATTAATTAGTGACTTGTTATATTATGATTTGAGTATAAAATTAAGGTCTTTTCTATTCTTGTTACCCAGCTCCCACTATTTTTATCGGAATAACACACTCCCATGTGAAATCTGGAAGTATCGTCGCCCTACTTCATAGTGGTGATCGAGTTCTTTATAAATCTTAATAGAGGGAAACCGAACAGGTTTCTAGTCTATTAATTTTCATAAAGTGGTGTCCAACACCAACCCATATAATGGATGCTTCAATATTCTTTTTCCCCTTCTTTACTCCCCTCAACCTATGCCGTTTATATTGTTCGTGAACAAGTTAAGTTTATACCATCGACGCAAATCAGTTTCACAATTGAATCTTATCTGGCAACCTATCAGGTTTCTAGGGATAAAATTTGCTCCAACCGAAGGCATCCAATGCACTCCCGGTAATTTATTCGTCGTCCCCAAACAACTACCCCGATAACTCGAAAGCATAGCACATCCGGTTTGGATTTCAATTTCTCGAAAGCTCGATGGAGGGAAGGAAAACTTTGAAACCTTATAAACTTAATAATTTGTTGTGGGAGAATTATCGCGATTAATGTTACACTTTGCACATTAATTCATTTAAGCGCGTTTGTGGCATTCATACAATATGAAACAACCATTCACAACCTAGTTGCTACCAACATGTGGTTCATGGACTGTTCCTAGAAAACAAAAACTCCATAATCCAATTACAAGTCTTCGCCTGGAATTTTCGTCTTCTCGAAACGGATCTTCCTCCGATCTTCGTCATTATATATAAATTTTACATGAAAATTGCATCCTAGATACAAATATTTCTAGTAAAATAAATAGGCTCAAAACGGCATTTACAACCCAATCGAATAAAACGAACGATTCAAAAACTAAGTCCACGAACCACATACCCATTCAAAAGCATCCATCCAATAAATACTATATAAATGGAAAGAGTATAGATACATTGATCCAATCAACAATACGAACCGATCCAATCGATTCACACAATCGGTAACATGAAAACGTTCAAAATAATTCGGTCGATCACAAGTATTCCAATAATTAAATTTTCCCTTATAAAAAGAAATATCATATATAATTTTAATCATATTAAATCCAATTTAAAATGTGGGAAATCAACTTTTAGGAATACACGAAGAAAACAAGCTCGAAACGAGTCCAAAAGGGGCTGGACCGCACCCGAAAAATCCACCGGGCAGCAAGTAGGGCTGCCCAGCAGCCCTGGGCCGTGGCCCCCGAGCCCTGGGCCGTGGACCCCTTCTTCCGGACCACTCCCGGACCATCCAACGGCAATTCGGGGCTAGTTTTTCGGCCAAATGTCCAATATCTATATTTTCCAACATTCATATCTTCAATATAAATAACATTTCCCATAAATTAAAGATTTATATTTAGACATAAACTTACGAAAAATTCAACTAGAACGAACGAAAAACATATACCACGATTATGACTATAAATGATTCCAAATCATTCACCATCTAATCAAGCATTCCAAATGCCAATATCGTATATACGATCGCAAGACCTACGCTCCGATACCACTGTTGGGATTCGGTGCCTAAAGCGAAGGCCCAGCGAAAGTGGTAAAACGAAAATTAATTCGATCTGAATCCCTACGAGGATCGATCGAGCTACGTATATACGAATATATAAACGAAAACACAAGATATGTAAGAAACTCACCTTTGTTGTCCGTTAATTAAATGGATTCCTTCTCTTGAGCTATTCCCCAAGCTTTAGTTGTATATCCCTACGATCCAATGTGCTCCAAGCCCTTGGATGATCCAACGTCGAAAACACAACGCCTCTACTTGCCACGCGCCGGAGAAACGAACGGGATGACGATCACCTGCTATCCTCCAAGGATACGGCTAGAGCCAGGATGATAAAGCTTTTGATTATAACACTCTAAGTGCATAAATCACATACTCTCAATGAATATATAGATTTTCTCCAAGAACAATCAAGAAGTGAAATGAGGAAGATGAAGACTATGAAAAGGAACTCTTTTCTCTCTTTCTTACTAAACCTCACGTATGAAGTACCAAGTGAGGAAGTGGGAGCAAGTCTTCATTATATTCTTCCAACATTATCTCCTCAAATCCCCTTTACCATAAAATAAGAGATATGATATCTCACAAGTCATAAGTCCTTCACCAACCAAATCAAGACTAAGACCAAGGTAAGGAATCAAGGTAGGGGCGACCTCTAGAAGGAATCGGACGAGTTCGGTTGGTTTCTGACTCCCGTGAGTCCAAAGATATAAAATCCGATTCCGTTCTGATATATTTATATCGATTAAATAATCCAATTAATTAATCATATCAAATACATAATGACATCATTAATTTCTCCAGGAAATAATTATATTCATGAATTAAATTAATCACCCGGTAATTTATTTAATTCATTAGGCCGTAAATTAATTTATCCAATAAATCAATTTAGACATCCAATGTCCCAAATTAGATATCTAATATATAATATTCATAATGAGAGAATAAGCTCGATTCATTCTGTCGTCAATCCTATTGCGCGACTCGGTAGGTCCATCTCAGTCAGCAATGGGAGGAACCAAAGAGTAGTAGCATCACCTAGCCAGCCTGGCGGCTTACACTGTACCCCAACTGAGAACGAATGATGGGATCATTCAAGAACTATTATATCGTGAATACCAATATACGTATAAACCCTTCTTTCAAATATCCCGATCAAGTTATAGGGTCACGGTCACTCAAACCCTATCTGTACTTGACGCTATGAATGCATTAGTGCAAATCGAGATCATCGAGCTCTCGTGTATCCAATACAACTAGCTCCAATGCTTTGGCCAAAGACTTATGATCTCATTTGCCAATAACCGCATAAGACATATAACCCGCTCACTAACGGGAGAAAGAATTCTATGTTTGTATTCAGTAGGACCTGCTACTTGCCCGTCAAGATGCACGTCGAGGTTGACCCCCGCCTCCCGGTTTATAAGGTCGAACTACTCTAATGAAAATCTTGACGTCACAAGCATATCCCTACTAAATCCTCAAGTCGAAGGTTCACGAATACCTATCACAACCTTTCGATTCTGTCATTAACTGTCCGGAGTTAAATCCGTGTGACGAATCGAGGGTGAGTCGGTTCGAGTATACTAATCCAATTAGCATACCTATAACGTGTGCTCCTACTAACCATTAGTGTTCGACAGGCACTCTCCATGTCAAAGAACACGTCATACAAGTTTTCACATAAACTTAACGCCCGGTCAAATTTCATCGACTTGCGAACGATTAAGTATTTGAGCTATAAACTTTTCCAGTGCCGACCCTCTTATCCAATAAGGAGTGGAACGTTTTGCTCTCAAATACACGGACTAGTTTCTATATGTATATTTACGAGTTAGGAATGCGAGTAACTACTAGTAAATAAAGAAACATCCATTGCCTTATATTAATGATTTACATAATTACAAGTACAATGCCCTCACTCAACATCCTCTGAGTGGCATTCGAGGGCATACCCCTAACATGCCGGAGGAGCCGGTCATTCATATTATCGAGGCGAGCTCGGTCTTATAGTGCCGGAGGAGCCGGTCATTGATATTGCCAAGGCGAGCTCGGTCTTATAGTGCCGGAGGAGCCGATCATTCATATTTGTGATACCCGTCATTTTCATAATGTAATATTATTATTTATAATAATATTATAATGCATTTCTTATTATTTAATTTCATATTAAGGATCATGAACATTTATTTCGACATATCACAAGTCCTAGCCCGAGTTATTTTGTCAGATATATATTCAAGTGGTCACTATTTTATAACAGTGTTATTAATTATTCAAGTATAATACTAAAACTATCGTTATTAATATTATCATTATTATTATTAATAATAGTATTAATACCATCTTATTAAGTATTAATATTATTATTATTATTATTATTGTTATCATTATCATTTTCAGATTTATTTTATGATCAATATTACCAATTAATTATTATTCTACATTTATTATTATTATTATTGTTATTATTATTATTATTATTATTATTATTATTATTATTATTACCATTGGCCCAAATATAAGGTGCTGACCCAGATTAACAATTAAGCCCAAAAAATTACCCTAACCCTAACTTTAATACAGTATAAATACGTAAACCCTACTGCACAAATATACAATACACTCTTCTTCCCCATCGATCAGCAGTTCAGCAGCCAGAAGAAGAAAAAAAATATAAACACAAAATACAATAATACATCATCGGTTCTCTACAAACTAGAGGAAGAAAAAAAATTCATAGATACAGAACAGAAGGATTCATCGTGTTTTCTCATTCGAAGATCTCTTCTAGAAGTCCAATCTCGAAACTGGAAGTTCAACCCTCTTCCGCACATCAGACTTCTCTTCGACGTGGTAAAAACCGTAAAACTCAGCTTCTCCATTTAATTTTGAGTTTTATCATCCTTTTTGTCAGTTCAGAATTCATCTGCAAACCACACCAATTTTATATCAAACATACATTACCAAATTAACCCAAATGACCCAAATCCAACGAATCCATCAAGTTCAGAAATTTAAATCAGTAATCCTAATAACAGTAATTGAATTAGATGCACATCACCCATAACCCAGCCGTCCCATTATCGAACCAGAAAATACATCTGAAATCCTTCAACCCATAAACCAAAACCCAAATCACAAACACCAAATCTGAAACATCAACCAATCCCATCGGCCCGAAACAGAAAATCAAAATCAAAACTCAACCGAGTTCATTCGCTCTAAATATGAACTCACGAACCAGAATTCAACATCAAGACAGACTCACCTTTCCAACCCGTTTCAGACCCGAGGCCATCAATCCGAACCCTACCCGTTTCAATTTTTCGGAAGTGGGCCGAACCCACTGCCCGAGCCCGAATTACCTTCAGACCCCCAGAAACCCGACCCTTAACCAAAAATATCAAAATCCATACCTGAGTTCCTGACTGTCGCCGCCTTGTAGTCCGCCGCTTCTTCCGGTTACTAGAGGGCAGAAACCCAGACCTTGCACTGCTGCACCTGAGCCAAACCTCCGTCGATTTGCACCCTTTTTGTCCACCGCGATCCGATCGCGTGTTGTACATCAGCTTTTGAGCTGGTGTGTGTGTATGTAGGATTAAGAAGAAGAAGAGCATAGGGTCGATATATATATATATATTTGTGTTTGTGTTCTTCTACAAGCTGTCGGCCGAGAAGAAGAAATGGAAGGAAGTGTTTGTAATATCCGCAATTTCGGATTTTGGTAATTTTCTTTTTTTGGCAAGAGTCCATTTTGACGACTCGCTTGTGATCGTTTCGTCATTTTGAGAATGATTAATTCTGCACTTTTTGACATCCGGGTTCGTTTCGGTGTCGATTTGTTGAGTTCCGTGCTTTTTGGCGACTTTTCCGCACTTGAGTTCGATTCCTGTGAATCTCGTTCGAAACTATTGTTTCGAGTTTCCCGTAAGTCCGTTTAACTTTGTTAGACGTGTTGTTAACTTTGGTTTGGTTATTTGATTACGTATCGTGATTTTCGGGCGTTTTGGGCCATTTGGTAATTTTTCCAAAGTTGTGGGTATCCGTATACGTATTCGTTATCTCGACCCTTTTTATGGTCGCGTGTGAGTTTGATTGTAACTCAAACTCTTGGTGTGATCTTATTCTGGAGTTTTCCGTGTGTATCTTGATCTTAGTATTTCGATCGGAGAGGTCCGTTGTTGTAACCAGCTTTGAGAGTACTAGCGCACGCTAAGGGATATCCTTAGCGCACGCTATCGAACAGCAGGGTCTGAAGTCAGTAGCTGGAATCAGGCCGTTAGCATACGCTAAGGGCAGGTCATTAGCGCGCGCTACAGTGCTGTGGTTAGCGCACGCTACGGGTTTGGTAGCGCACGCTAACTAGTAGTTCGAGGGAGTCCAGTGGCTACTGGACTGGGTCTAGAGGATTCGTTAGTGCACGCTAACTCTTGATGGTTAGCGCACGCTAACTGTGCATTTTTTGGCAGAATGATTGTTCTGACCTCTCGATAGCGCACGCTAATCAGGTAAGATTAGCGCACGCTAAGCTGTTTAGTATAAAAACTGGACAGCAGTCTTTAATCTTCATTTTCTGCATTTCTTCTTCTTCCCCCGCGGGTTTGAGACGTGGCGACTAGGGTTCACGACCTGGTCTAATTTTCGTCCATTCCAAGGTGTTTAAGAGCCTCCTAGGTGATTATAACATCATCTAATCCATTGTTCTTCGCCGAATCGAGGTATTTTTCTTGAATCCTTAGAGTTGACTTTTTGGGAGTTTTGTTCTTGATTTCATTTTCTATCCATTTTTGACGAACCAATTGTTGTCAAATGATGTTGTTAAACATATCCTATGGATTGTATATCCATATTTCGGTTTGGAATTCCATTTTCATATTTTGGTCGGTCGATTTGCGTTCTTGGCCATTTTGGGGGAAACCCTTGAACTTTCTTTGTTTGTTCTTTGAATTCAGCGACTTTAGGTTGTGCTATGGAATTCATTTTCGTTGTTGTTATTGTTGTTCGTAGCTTTTTGACATGGGTTAGCGTTCGGCGGAGTCGGCAGGTTCGTAGTCGGTTCGTGCCAACCCACTTCGGTCGATTCTCCGCAATTGTGGTTATTCGAGGCAAGTACCTTGTCCATACAATTCTTGTTTTGTGAATATGATAATTAGTGATCGTCTCTATGTGTTTGTTTGATTGTTTGAATCGAACTTTCAAAAGATTCGGTTTAGCCTTGTTAAAGGCTTGCTTTCAAAATGCGTGTGTTTTGTGAATTGTGTGGTTTGTGAATGACTATATGAATTCTATGGATATGTTTGGTGTTGATGTTGCACTTGGTATTGCGTGTGGACGTATATTATTTCATATCGGTGCGTTGTGATTTGACCATTGCGTCGTGCATTGTGTTTGTTGCCATTGATGTGAATTACTTGGATATTATTGATGTGATATGTTATTTGTGTGAATGTGTGGATATGGTTGAAGGTCTACGGTGACACATGGCACGTGATCATGTGGTCAGGATGCAACAAGTGATTGATCCAACCGTGAGAGCCTGAGATAATCTACGGTGACACATGGCTTGTGATCATGGGGTCAGGATGCAACAAATGATTGATCCAACTGTGAGATATGGTATGTGATTTGTTTAGCTAGCCAACTCGGGAGGGTCCTTAGAGGCCTCGAGTGGGATTTGTGGCTTCGTCCCGGTCCTAGGCGATGCTTGTGCGTGATTTGTTTTATGATTGTGGCCAGCTTGGGAGGGTCCTTAGAGGCCTCGGGTGGAATTTGTGGCTTCATCCCGGTCCTAGGCAATACTTGTACGTGATTACGTTGTGTTGAATTTATGTCCATCGAGGACACGTGATATGGGTTCTGACCCTGTGAATTGTTAGTGGTTTTCTATTTGCGAAAACAAAAACATTTGTGCTGTGACCCCTGTTGATTTTGGAAAGAGTAGGATTCTGAAATCCTAAATTATTTTCTATTAAAACTCCCGATGGCATTTTAAACCGTTTTATAAATTGTTTCCCCTGATTGGTGGTCTTTCGGTTTTGGAATGTTTTTCCCAAACTCTTACCTCGGGAAGTATTTTCGTTATGTTTAAATCTTTGAGGATTCCTGATTATTATTATTCTTAGAACTTGTATTGTATGGCTCGTATTTTTGCACTTGTTCTTGCACTAGCAAAACAGTGGAGTTTTGCTAACCTCCGAGTATTCGTGGGGTGGATGTCTGTATTGCATTCAGGTTTTGGAGCATAGCACAGGGTTGGTATGAAGGATGATGAAAGATGAACGATACTAATCACACGAGGATCCATATGATGTCATTGGTTTAGTTGTATTTTATTTCCGCTGCAGTATTCTTTCCCGTTGTACGGGAGTGTGTTGTATTCGACCCCCTGCGTGGGCATGAAATATGTTTGAGTTGTATGTAATGATTGAAAGACTAAATCGGTCTACTGATGTCATTTTAGCCTTAAAGGCGATGTTTAGATGTTTGATTTTAGTTACCAGCCTGGTAGATCCTCGAGGAGAGGGTCTACGGCGTGTAATATCCCTGAGTGGATTGGGGGTGTTACATAAATGGTATCGGAGCTTAGGTTGTAGAAACCTAGGCTGTCGGGTCAGTGGTGTCTGTTGAGTTTTGCCTCGTCGGATTTTGTCTGACTAAGTCGTGTCGCGACGCATCGTCTGAGTTTGTTGGTCGTGATTAGTATCGTGGGGCGATCATCATCTTCGTGCGACCTGTGGATGTAAGTCTCCCTTCTTTGTGTTTGTGCCTCGTCTGATGCGAGTTACAGGTATGATTATGAGTTAATTGACGGAATCCTCTTATGGATTTTGATTTCGTGATATGTGGTTATTTCACTCTCATATTTCGTTCATATGAGGAGTAGTTTTGCTGGATTGTGCATATTAGACTGTATTTCTTTTATCCGCTGCGTGAGTTCTTTTGTAATGACTTTCGGTATTTTACCGACTGAGTTTTATTTCGAAAACCGATTCCCTTAACCGAGTTTTTGGCATTATGGCCTTGATCGTTTTGGCGAAATTCTTATGACGGTATTTAGTATTTTGTAAATGGCTTTTGTGAGTTTTTGAAATATTACCGTCATCGGCTTTTTTTTTGCATTTTTGTAAATGGTTTTTAGCCTGGCGGGTTCCGGCGCGGGACCCACGGCGCTATAATGTTCCGTGTAATTACCTGAAATTTTTGGACATTCTAGCCCATTGAATTATCTTTGAAAACCTTGAGTATCTTAGAAAATAAATTTCGTGACGTACTTTTAAAATGAGTTATTTTCTCGTGGTACATCCAAGGTGCCACAATATGTTTCAAAATTCTTCTACCTCGAGGACCAAAATGTTTTGAGATATTTTCAATGTTTTAGAAACACTTTTACTTAGACCCGAGGGTCGAATATTCTGAAAGTTTTTCACTAAGAGAAAGTGTCCTCATTTTTATCAAATGCGAAATGGTTCTTCAAAGTCTCGATAATAATGTTTCACGTTTGTACTTCTTTTTTTTTGAAAGGTGATACTCAAGATCAACCGGTGTTTTTCTAAATTATTTTCAAAAGGAGGTTTTCGTTTTTAAAACCTATCCATTTCCGTTTGAGGGCTGGGTATGTATGTATGATGTTCGCGCTGTCGTTATGATGTTTGCTCCCGAGTATGATCGAATTGGTGGCATGAACGTCGAGACGTTGCCACGCATTTGTTGTACTAGCCCTTTGTGAGAGGTGTGAACTGGTGTTTACTGTTTATCGCCTCGTGGTGATTTGCGTGTTGTCACACGAGTGTGAGTTGTTAAAGCTTGGATTTTTGTGCGTTTATGCACATGGGTGATTGTTTCATGATGTTTGTGATTGTGTGCTGGCTATCGTTCGGGCCGTTGTAATCGTCGAATGATGCCGTTGTTGTTGTGATTTTTGTATGCGTTGATATATTATGCTGAGTTGGCATCTCCGGTATATTGTTTTGCGGTGTTATGTTCCATTGTATCTAACATCTGTATTTTCGGTGTGCCAACCCTCTTTAATCCTAAATATTTTTCCTCTAAAAACACCCGATAGGGCTGAGAATCGGGGTCCAGGAATTGGGAAATTCCCGTCCCGTCCCGAGTCCCGACGGGAATCGGGACCCCGAGTCCCGAAATTAACGGGACCGGGACCGGGATCGGGACTAGAAGTTTGGGAAATTTTGGGACTCGGGAGTCCCGATCGGTAATCGGGACTATCCCGATTTCCCGATATCATTTTAATTTATTTGATTATTTCTTCTAACCCTAGTAAAAGTCTAAACTTGCAGTATTTCTGGACCTTTTCCAACCCCACCCCCAACTCCAAATCCCTTTTCCAACCCCCCCCCCCCCCCAAACAGCCAAACTCGGACTGACTCTCCAAATCGCGGTCGTTTCCAACCCCCCCCCCCCCTTTCCAACTCCAAATCCATCACCTGACCGGCGACCGCCCACCGCCACAGCCTCGTTCGCCCCCGTTCGCCCAGTTCGCCGCAGTTTTCGCGACCCGATTCACACTTTCTTCGGTGGAAGCGGAGGTAATTATATTCTTCTTCATGTTTATTTTTTCTCAAATTTCTTCGGTAATTCACTAATTCTATTCTTTATGTTTATTTTTTATTATTAATTATTATTATTGTTATTGTTATTACTTCATCCGTTGAGTATAGAGAAAATTCATTCTTAAATTGCACATTTTCAAGAACATTTAAGTTTTCATAAAAACAGAATAGTATGGAGAGTTTTTGTTTTTATATTTTTTTTTGCACAACCTTGTTTTTGTTTTTATTATTACTTCATCCGTTTTTTTTTGCACAGTATATTCTTAAATTATACTGTACTGTTGTACAGTACAGAGAGGGAATGAGTGAATGGTTTTTTGAGTGACAGTGAGTGAATGGTTTTTTTAGGGAATGACTGAGTGATAGTGAGTGAATGGGAGACTTTGTTTTTGTACATTTTTTGTTTGCACAGCCTTGTACAGCCATGTGTGATTATTACTATCTTGTGTAACTTTTTGTTTTTGTATATTTTTTGTTAGATGGATAATTCTGAAAGTCAAACTTGGGATGAAGAAGACTTGGTTGATGAACCACTACAAGATAGTAATATCGTTGATGAAGAAGACTTGGGATTCTTAGAAGATGTGGCTATAGAAGAAATGAGAGATGGTGTGAACCAACCTATTTCGAAGAAGCAAAAAACAACTAAAACTAAAAGATCTAAATATTGGTTGGGATTTAGGCTTGTCGAAATTCTAGAAGGAGATCCTCCCGTAAAAGTTAAGAAGGGAGAATGTAAGACGTGTGGTAGGTTGATTGCAGCGGATTCTAAACACTGTGGGACGAACGGGCTGATAAAACACTTGGAATCGTGCAATAAGAGGAAGGGAAGGGCAACTGGTCAAACTCAAACTACGCTAAACTATCAAGCTGGCAGTGATGGGACGGGGCAGGGTCGTTGACCAATTGGAAATTCGACAAAGTGAGATGCAGAATGAAATTGTGTGAGATGATAATCCGTGACGAGTTGCCCTTCAGATTTGTAGAGCGAGTGGGGTTCAAGGAGTACTCTAAAGCTTTATGTCCTCAATTCAGGATTCCGGGTAGACACACAATTAGAGCTGACTGTGTGAAGTTGTTTTTGGAGCGCAAGATCTCATTGAAGTCCTTTTTTCAAACAAAGGGCATGGGAAGGGCGTCTATAACCACAGATTGTTGGACATCGATTAATAACACAAATTTCATTTATGTTACAGCACATTTCATAGATGAAGATTGACGCTTGCACAATAAAATCATCAGTTTCCGTAAGATTCTCGGCCACAAAGGGGATGATATTGGTGCTGCGATTACATCTTCATTGGAGGATTGGGGTTTGCATAAAGTCTTGTGCTGCATAATGGATAATGCTCCGGCAAATGATGTGGCAATCAAGTTCATGAAGCCAATCTTTGAGAGTTGGGGTATAAGTCTTGCAGGTGGGAAGTATATCCATATGAGATGTGTTGCATACATCATTAATTTGATTGTGTCTGACAGGTTAGAGGAGATTGGTCAGTCCGTGAGTCAACTTCGAGAGACTGTGAAGTGGATAAATGCTTCACCATCTAGAACTCAAGAGTTCAGGGGGCGGTAAAAGTTCTCAAAATTGATTGCTCGAAATCCTTATGTTTGGATGTACCGACAAGGTGGAATTCAACATACTTGATGATAAAGGCAGCCCTGCCATATGAGAAGGCTTTGCTTTGTTGGCATTTTGGGAATCCTGACTTTACAAACAATATGAACCAGAAGAAGTACAAAAATGGGGTTCTTGGGGTGCTTGAAGTTGTTGATTTTCTCAATGTGACGAAGATGTGTGATTATTTGTGGAAATTCTATGATTTGACCGTACTCGTCTCCGGAACTACATATACCACATCGCATTTATTCTTTAAGGAGATGTGTGATTTATTTGATCTTATCACTGGCGTAGAGTTGGATGAAGATGATGAAGTCAGTAGCATGGCCAAGAGGATGAAGACGAAGCTCGGTAAATATTGGTTGGAGGAATTCGACTTGAATCCGAGGATGAACAAGATCCTTTATGTTGCTGCAGTACTTGATTCGAGATAGAAGTTGACGCATGTGGAAAAGTGTTTGAAGGCCGTGTATGGCGAGGATCGAGAAAATGATCTAGTGGGAGAGGTCAAAAGCTCATTGGATGAGTTCTTTTAGATTTATAAGAAGAATGTGACTACGACCTTACCATCAGTAGCCAATACACCTCCCCTACAGCATCCTCATACTTCTACGGACTGCTCTAATTGTTGCGGACTTCGGGCTAAATCTTTGTTAAGCCAACTACGGGTTGGGGAAGAACAACCTTATGCTACTACTTTAGAGATCGATCTCTATTTATCAGAGAGTCAGTATGTGATGTCTTCTGCCGAAGCTGATTCCTTTGACATTCTTCTATGGTGTTCGAGAAACAGCCCACGCCTTCCGATCATGTCTGAGATAGCTAGGGATGTTTTGGCCATCCCTATATCTAGCGTGGCATCTGAGTGTGCATTTAGAACGAGTGGTCGAGTTCTCTCCCAATTCAGAAGCTCATTGACTTGCAATATGGTTGAGGCTCTCATATGTGCCCAAGATTGGCTGAAATCTAGTTCGGTTGAAAATTTTCTCAATGACGAAGAAGATGTGCCTGAAACCGAAATGGAAAAAGAATATGATAATGGTAAGTACTCCTTTCTCAATATTATTAAATAATATTAGTATAATGCTGTAAATAAAATTTATAGCATACAAATAGTAAATATTTAACATGTTTCTTCTTATTTGTGTTTGATACTTGTGGTACATTGCACGCGAAGTGGTTAGAATATATTTGTAGCGTGCCCACTAATTTTTTATGTAATTTAGTATGTTTAGTGGAGGAAATTTTATGTAACAGGAAAGAAAACAGTTGAGGGAAAATAGAGATGAGAGGGAAGACAAAACTGTAATACTAACAGTAATTAAAACTAACAATAGTATGTACATTAATTTCATGTAACAGCAGTGTGTAAGGAAATTTCATTCCTTACTTTTCCTGGACAAAAAAAATTAACAAAACTAATAGTAATTAAAACACTTAATTAAAATACTAACAAAATACTGGAATTAAAATAGTAAATATTTAACATGTTTCTTCTTATTTTTGTCAGTTGTAGTTGAACTTGGGATTGGTGATCGAGTTGGAGAATGCATCGACATTGTGCCCGACGATCAAACGAGGACAGGATTGGACACAGACAGTGGTCATGCGAGTCATGCATAGTGGCTGCCATTGATATTTGGTGGTGCCTGGTGGTTTCTTGTTTTGTTTTGTTTGTGTTTTATTGAGTAGAATTAGAAAGACTTGTTGAATATTGATGGTGGTGATGGAATTATGTTTAAATTTTTAGGATTTTGTGGGATTTTTCTTATGAATTTAGATTTAATGATAACTAGGATTTGCATGGTTTGTTTATCTCGTCAGTTGTTGATGAATTATGATTTCTGGAATTTGAAACAGTTTAATCGACAAAAACAGACGAAATGTTGCCATTTTTTTCTGATTTCGGGTAGTTTTTGTCCTGATCGGGACATTTGAGTATTTCGGGACATTTTGGGAAATTGTAGATCGGGACTGGGACCGGGACTACTTTTTTTTTTTCATTTCGGGTCCGGGACTCCCGATTTCCCGATCGGGACAGGGACCGGGACTGTTAAATTGGCATTTTTCAGGACTTCGGGACGGGACCCCGGTCCCGTCCCGATTCTCAGCCCTAACACACGAGATCTGTAAAACGCTTTACAAATTATCTACTTGCTTTATTACTGCATTTCATTGCAACACCCCAAATATGGCGGCTATTACAGTGTCGTGGACCCCACACTGGGACCCACCAGGCGATACCAAAACATAAATTAATCATATCATAATTTGTGGTACCGAACCACAAGATAATAATACAACCGACAAGAGTTTAGATCAGGAGTTTACACATCGTACGGCTAATAGCCTCATAATATACAGGATCCAATATCAGTATAAACCATATGAAGATGGAATACACTCAAAATAATAATACAACCGACAAGAGTTTATACAAAATGGAAAAGTGAAATTGCACGGTTTTAAGCATAACCGAACAACAAACGACTTGGGCCCCTCGAACTAGTACCCTTTAAACCCTTCGCCGTCACTGTGCTCTTCCATGCCTTGGCATTGCCTCGACTTAAAATACAACACAAGTATTTTGCCCAAATCACAAGGTGAGATATACATGATAATAATTCTCAAGACATTATACAATTCACATATATTAGATCTCAAGGAAACAAACTGACTATTAAACATACCCTCGAAGGCATGAAAAATCAGTCGCTAACCGTCGAACATACCCAATCATACATGGAATATGAACGACCAATCAATATGTCTCAAGATGAACATCACAGTACGCCCGATTCAGAAATGTGTCCGTGCACATGTCCACCCCGTATACGGAATCCGGGATATACGTGGGATAATGTACCTAATTAGCCTCACGAACTACCTCTCGTGTGCACAGTCCAATACGGAAACATCAACGCATGACCATATGTGCCTGGCTAAAAATTCTACACATAACCAATCAGCATGCAGATATGACCACAGATATGTCACGATACAACATGACAATGAAACTTAATAAATCACACATCCAACCAAGAATCAAGAAACACACTGAAGTGACAATAATGATCAACGAGACAAACAATACAACAGTAGTGAACTTGGGAATATATTCCCACAACGAAACGGTAACCACGATCAAGAACAATACCACATTATGAATCACAGATTCATAAAGCATTACACATACATGAAATGTATTGTGTTCAAAACAATTCAATCATCATCATGACCAACCAAGATAACTTGCCTCAATTCCATAGACGAAAATGGTCCTTCTTCGAACGAACGAGCGGACGGTTTCCCTGACTAAAAATACTCACTCGAACAAGCAACCTTGAATGAAATGTAACTAATTTAAAAATACATTCATACAATATTGATATCGAATTCATAGGAAACGACACCCGCAATTTTACCCGAATAGTCCAAACTATCCTAATAGGCATTAAAGTCCTATTTCATGAGCTTTAATACCCTCAAATCATATCTATGATTGAATTATCATACTTAAGATGTTCTTTAATATTCTTGTTATTACATTGAATAAGAATTTATCAAGAACAACTCCAATTATTCATCTCGTTATGTTAATATCATCTGATATAGTCATAATCCTCTTAAGAACAATATCTACACTCGATCATGATGTTCTAGACAGTCAAATCTTCATCAATTCATCAAGTTTATCTTGAGTATATTAAAATCATAAGGGTTATCCCATAACTCATTATCATCTTTCATTGAATTAACTAAACCTTCCCAAAACATGGTTATATGATCTAGAAATGTCTAAGCATTAAGAGCATGCTTAATTATAACTTATAATCATCAGGTTCTAATCACATATTCTTAAGAATCAATAATAACCAAGTTATCTTTCAACATTTCATCAATTCAAGAAATAATAGATAATAACATCACCATATTCTTCATTAATTGTCAATAATCTTCATAATCAACATGTTATATTTGATTAGTTTAACATCATATGAATAAGCATCACTAGTATCATTATCATTACGAAATTAACACAAGTTAGACATCCAAACACTTGAAAATAAAGAACAACTCCAAAGACATCAAGAGCACTCTCCAATCCTCCAATCACTAAGCTTCAATCCAAGTTACGAAGCTTCAAAACAAGATGGAAGGGGGTAAAATAGACTTAGGAAGGCATAAGAATGATTTCTAGGGAAGATACTAGAATTTGATTCGTGCAAAAACGAAAGACGAGACATGTCTTTTATAACCTGCATTTTACATAACTTATGCTACCGGCAAGGTTAACGTACGTCAGAAACACTTACGTACGCTAACATATGAGTGTTACGTACGTAACGATCCTCTAGAAGCTACTGCCTCAACACCCACACACCCTTACGTACGTTGACAAAAAGTACGTACGTAAGCTCACCTGCATTATGTACGTGACAACATAACCATTACATACGTAATGCCCGTTGACTTGGCTGTCTCGATCAAGCCAAAAATCCTGGTCATGCATGGCCCTACACGCCAAAAGTCGAGATGCGATCTGATTTCCTATATTACGTACGTAACCCATGACATTTTTCGTACGTAAAAGAACACACGTAACATACGCTAAGCTACAATGGTAGCGTGCATTAAATACCAATGATATAGTCAAAAATGCAATTTTCAATACAACATCTAACAATCAAACATAGCGCGAAAGACAATTATAATTAATTAGATTCTAGTATATCTCAAGTGGTAAACAACTCAGGATATCTCTCCTGCATGCTAACCTTGTTTTCACACGTAGCCTCCTCGATTCCGTGTCGTGACCACTGAATCTTAAGTAGGGTAATCATCTTGTTCCTCAACCGTTTGATCCTCCTCTCGAGTATTTTCATGGGACGTTCCTCGTATGAATGATCATCGGCTATCTCAATCTCTTCGAACTTGAGAATATGGCTCGGATCGAAAACATACTTCCTCAACTAGGAAACATGAAACATATTGTGAATCTGACTTAAATCCGGTGGCAACACCAGATGATAGGCCAGATCGCCTACACGTTCTAAAATCTCGAACTGTCTAATATACCTTGGGCTCAGCTTGGCTCTCTTCCCAAAACGAAAAACACCTCGAGTAGAAGACACTTTCACTAGCACATGGTCACCAACCTCGAAATCAAGCAGTCGTCGACGGTTGTCTGCATAAGATTTCTGTCGGCTTTGAGACATTAACAAACGACTCCTAATCAGAGCGATCTTCTCAAGAGCTGCTAATAGCATATCAGGTTTTGTACCCAGAGATTCATACAAGTCGTCCCGACCTAAAGGGAACCTACAACGACGGCCATAAAATGCCTCATAAGGTGGCATCTTAATCGAAGCATGCCAACTATTATTGTAGGTGAACTCCACCAAAGGTAGTTGGGCTTTCCAATCGTCTTTTGAATCGAGAGCACAGGCCCTCAACATATCCTACAGAGTTTGGATAGTCCTCTGAGACTAGCCATCGGTCTGAGGATGAAATGTCGTACTGAAGTTCAACTATGTACCCATCACATGATGAACTACTTTCCAGAAATGTGACATGAACCGTCCATCACGATCTGATACAATACTCTTGGGAGTGCCATGTAACCTTACGATCTTTTTAATGAACAATTGGGCCTACCTCTCGGGACCCCACGTATCTTTAATCTCCAAAAATTGGGTTGATTCGGTCAGATGATCCACAATCACCCAAATTGTATTCATACTTCGGCTGCTCGTTGACAAGTTAGTGATAAAGTCTATCGATATGTCCTCCCATTTCCATTCGGGGATCAGAGTGGTTTCAGCATACCTGCTGGTCGCTGATGCTCAATCTTAACCTGCTGACAGGTCAAACATCTCGAAACGAAGTCTGCAACTTCTCGTTTCAAATTACCCCACCAATAACATTGTTTCAAATCTTTATACATCTTGCTAGACCCTAGGTGAATGGAGTATGGGGTAGCATAAGCCTCTCTCAGAATAGAGTTTCTCAACTCTTCATCTGCCGGCACACATACTCAATTCTTGAAACGTATCAGTCCATCCTCGTGGATCACAAATCCAGGGGCTTTCCCCTAAGTTACTTCATTCTGAATCCGAGATAAGAATGGGTCCGTAACTTGCTTCCATCTGATTATATCGTCAAAGGACGACGAAATATCAAGTGTGCAAAGTTTCCCCTGAACACGCTGTAACCAAACTTCAATCACCGGCCTCATAAGTTCTAACTGTAATTCTCTTTGAACTATCAAGCGGGCAAGCATTTGCTCCTGCATTGTCTTACGACTCAGGGCATCGGCAAACACATTTGCCTTCCCCGAATGGTATAGGATCTCAATGTCATAATCCTTAATCAGCTCTAGCCACATCCTCTATCTCATGTTCAACTCCTTCTGAGTAAAAATATTTCAGATTCTTGTGATTAGTAAAAATCTGACAAGTGACTCCAACAAGTAATGGCGCCAAATGTTCAAAGCAAACACCACGGCTGCTAGATCCAAGTCGTGGGTCGGGTAGTTAACCTTATAGGGTCACAATTATCTTAATACATAGGAAATCACTTTTCCATTCTGCATTAACACACATCCAAGGCCCTGTCTTGACGTGTCACTATACACCACGAATCCTTCGGTCCCTTTTGGTAAGACCAAAACTGGTGCTGAAATCAATCAACTTTTGAGTTCGTCAAGCTTTGTTGACATGCCTTTGACCACGTATACTTCTTATCTTTCCTCAATATATTAGTCCGTGGTTGAGCAATCTTGGAAAAACCTTCCACAAACCGTCTGTAATAGCCTGCTGCACCAAGGAAACTACAAACTTCCTTCACATTCTTCGGAGGTATCCAATCTCGGATAGCCTCTGTCTTCAGTGGGTCCACACTTGTAATATCCGCAATTTTCGATTTCCGGTAATTTCTTTTTTTTTCGGCGGAAGTCTGTTTTGACGACTCGCTCATGTTCGTTTCGTCATTCTGAGAATGATTAATTCTACACTTTTTGACATCCGAGTTCGTTGTGGTGTCGTTTCGTTGAGTTCTGTGCTTTTTAGCGACTTTTCCGCACTTGAGTTCGATTCTTGCGAATCTCGACCGAAACTGCTGTTTCGAGTTCCCGCAAGTCCGTTTAACTTTGTTAGACGTGTTGTGAACTTCGGTTTGGTTATTCGATCACGTATGGTGATTTTCGGGCATTTGGGCCATTTTCGTAATTTCCCAAAGTTTGGGGTAATTACCTTCCGTTGTCGAATTTCGAGCCTTCGGGTGGTCGGAATTGTGTGTCCTACTAGCTCTTAGATTCGTCTTTGTGAGTACTTCGTAACCGTATCTTCGGTTCGTATTCAGGTTCGGGTTTCGGTGTCGTTCTGTTGAATTCAGGATTACTAAACGACTTTTCTAAGTATGAGTTCGACTTTGTTAGATCATCATTAATTTTTGGTGACTCCAAAAATTATAAATCTGTGCAATATTATAGAGCATCGAATTAGCTTTCCAATGGTTCAAACGGTGAGTCAATCGGAGTCCGGACGAGAGAGTTATGGTCGTTTCAGTTTTTGGCCGAGCACTCCCAGGAGCCTTTCGGCCGATAGGGGTGCCGATAGACTCAAATGCCGGCATTCTGTATGGGTATCGGTTGGGCCTATCGGACTTTAGGCCGGCCGATATGTAAATTTCTTCACCTTGAACTTCCGGTAGCCTTTCGGCCGATAAGGGGGTCGATAGACCCTCTGTCGGCATTCCGTATGGCTATCGGTCATTTATCGGCCGATAGGCGGCCGATAGGTTCTGCTGCGTTACCCTATAAATGTGTTGTTTTGAGCGAATCGCTCATTTTCCTTCCCCATTTTGCACGGCGTCGCGAGAGAGGCATAGAGAGGGAGAGAGTTCTTCATCAGGGTCGATTTTCATCATTTCTTTTCGGTTGTGAGGCTCGGATAATCAATCTAACGCGTGTTCTACGGATCTTAATGCTTGAATCACTCAAGGTAATATCTCTTGAAACCCTACCTTTTTGGATAATTGGGGATTTTGGGGTTTTGTCTGATTCTTTCCGTTTTGTTGATGGATTGATGATTATTTAGATGTATTATATCATTTCCCTTGTTATTCCATGGTTGGATCGTATCGATTCGTTGTTTGAGTTGAGTTCTTGACCGACGCCTTGAAGGTGTCCGGTAGAATGTCATAGAGGGTTTTCGGGCGTTCTACGATTATCCTTCCTCGTATGATTGTTGATTTATGGATTATATGTTGTTAGGGTCGAGTTTCTTGCGAAGAAACCAAGTTGAACCCTTCCGCTCGTTGTCGTTTTCCTTTTCAAAACATCGGGCGTTTGAAGCTTTCGGTTGAGCCGTGTTCGTCGGAATACTTGCGTGCGATTTGAGGCAAGTACCTTGTCCATACTATTCTTGTTTTGTGAATATGATAATTGGTGATCGTCTTTATGTGGTTGTTTGATTGTTTGAAATGAGTTTTCAAAAGATTCGGTTTAGCCTTGTTAAGGGCTTGCTTTCAAAACGCGTGTGTTTTGTGAATGGTGTGGTTTGAGAATGATTATGTGAACTCTATGGATATGTTTGGCGTTGATGTTGCACTTGGTATTTGCGTGTGGACGTATATTGTTTCATTTCGGTGCATTGTGGTTTGACGTGGTGTTTTGCTAAGTGTTTGATGCTCTGGGTGAATTGTTTGAATATCCTTGCTGTGATATGTTATTTGTGTGAATGTGTGGATACGGTTGAAGGTCTACGGTGACACATGTCACGTGATCATGTGGTCAGGATGCAACAAGTGATTGATCCAACCGTGAGAGCCTGAGATAATCTACGGTGGCACATGGCATGCGATCATGTGGCCAGGATGCAACAAGCGATTGATCCAACCGTGAGATGTGTGTGATTTGTTTCGCTAGCGGCTCGAGAGGGTCCTTCGAGGCCACGGGTGGGGCGTCGGTGGTGTCGTCCCGGTCTGGCGATGCGCGTGCATGATTATGTTTCGTTGATTTTACGTCCGTTGAGGACACGTGATGTTGGGCTCGACCACCGTAAATTGTTGGTGATTTCCTATTTGCGAAAACAAAACATTTGAGGTGTGACCCTATTGATCTTTTGGAAAGAGAAGGATTTTATAATCCTAAATTGTTTTCTATTAAAACTCTCGATGGCATTTTAAACTGTTTTGTAAATTGTTTCCCTTATTTGCGATCTTTCGGTTTTGGAAATGTTTACCCAAACTCTTGCCTCGGGAAGTACTTTTCTTTACGTTTGGATCCTTGAGGATTCCTGATTATTATTGTTCTTAGAACTTGTATTGTATGGCTCGTATTTTTGCACTTGTACTTGCACTAGCAAAACAGTGGAGTTTTGCTAACCCCCGAGTATTCGGGGGGTGGATGTCTATTTTTGCATTCAGGTTTTGGAGCATAGCACAAGGTCGGCACGAAGGATGATGAAAGATGAACGATACTAATCACACGAGGTTCCGTTGATGTCGTATTGGTCCAGTTGTATTTTCTTTTCCGCTGCGGTATCTTTTCCCCGTTGTACGGGAGTTTATTTTATTTTGACCCCTGCGTGGGTATGTGTTTGGGAATGAATTGTATGTTATTATTAAAAGACCAAGTCGGTCTACTGAGTCATTTTAGCCTTAAAGGCGATGTTTAGATGTTTGATTTTAGTTATCAGCCTGGTAGATCCTCGAGGAGAGGGTCTACGGCGTGTAATATCCCTGAGTGGATTGGGGTGTTACATAAATGGTATCAGAGCTTAGGTTGTGGAAACCTAGGCTGTCGGGTCAGTGGTGTCTATCGAGTTTTTGTCTCGTCGGATTTTATCTGACTGAGTCGTGTCGCGACGCGTCGTCTGAGTTTGTTGGTCGTGATTAGTATCGTGGGCGATCATCATCTTCGTGCGACCTGTGGATGTAAGTCTCCCTTATCTGTGTTGAGCCTCGTGTGACACGAGCTATTTTTATGATTATTTGTTAAGTGACGGATCCTCTTATGGATTTTGATTTCTTGATACGTGACTAGTTGACTCTCATATTTCGTTCGTATGATGAGTATTGTTCTTTGGTGTGCATGTCGAATCGTATTTCTTTTATCCATTGCGTGAGTTCTTTTGTAATGGATTTCGGTATTTTACCGACTGAGTTTTATTTCGAAAACCAATTCCCTTAATCGAGTTTTTCGCATTATGGCCTTGATCATTTTGGCGAAATTCTTATGACGGAATTTAGTATTTTGTAAATGGATTTTGTGAGTTTTTGAAATATTACCGTCATCGGCCTTTTTGGCGTTTTTGTGAATGGTTTTTAACCTGGTGGGTTCCGGCGCGGGACCCACGGCGCTATATTGTTCCTTGTAATTACCTGAAATTTTTGGGCATTCTAGCTCATTGAATTATTTTTGAAAACCTTGAGTATCTTAGAAAATTAAAATTCGAGACGTACTTTTAAAACGAATTATTTTCATGCGGTGTTTTCAAGGTGTTTTCTAATGCCGCAATACATTTCAAAAATTTTCCGGTTGAGGACCAAAAATATTTTGAGATATTTTCAAATGCAGTTGCTTAGACCCAAGGGTCGAATATTTTTGAAAGTTTTTCACTAAAGGAAAGGTGTCCTCATTTTTGTTCGAACGCAAGATGACTTTCAAAGTCTCGATAATGGTGTTTGTACTGCTTTTTGTAAAATGATACTCAAGATCAACTGTTGTTTCCAAACTGTTTTCAAAAGGTGGTTTTTGTTTTTAAAACCTATCATTCTGTTGCGGACCGGAAATGCGTGTATGGTTTTCGAACTTTCGTTACGGTGTTAACCCGGTGTGATTGAATTGGTGGTGTGAACGTTGAGTCGTTCGCCACGCATATGTTTTGTTAACCCTCTGTGAGAGGTGTGAACTGGTGTTTACTGTTTGTCGCCTCGTGGTGCTTTGCGTGTTGTCGCACGGGTGTGAGCTGTTGAAGCTTGAGTTTGTACGTTTGTGTACATGTGTGATTGTTTCATTATGGTTGAAATTATGTTCTGGTTATCGTTCGGGCCGTTGAGGTCGCCGAACGATACCGTCGTTGCTTTAGTGTTTGTGTGTGTATTACTTTACGATGGAAATTGTTGTATATGATATGTATTATGATTCCTTGTTGTGCTGAGTGGTTACTTATTTAGTATGCCGAGGGGCCGAGGTCGTGGTCGTGGCGATCGGACGCGTGGTCGAGAGCATGCCGCCGGTGATGGTATTGGTATTGGTGTTGCTACTATTTTGCAGCAGGTAGCCACTCAGATGACTCGATTGACTCGGGCGATTCGGCGTGATACGGATGTGACCCGACACTGGGTGCAAATCGGTGGCCGAGAAGTGATTCGTATGAATCCCCCTCGGTCGCCGGTGTTGCGGATGCGTTGAGTCGATGGTTGGCTTTTCCGGTTGGAAAAGATTTTGAGATAGTTGATTGTCCGGAAGAACGTAAGGTCGGTAGCTCGGTATCTTTTCGACAAAGATGCCGCTAGGTGGTGGGAGGCTTTTAAGCCTCGAGATCGCGTTGTCACGTGGGCGAGTTCGAAATTCATGAGAGATGAGTTTTGTCCTAACCGATCAGAAATCGGAGGATTAATGAATTCTTTTCGCGAAACCGCAGGATGTACATTGTCTCAAGCTATTATTGATTTTAGCAAACGGCTCGGCTATGTGCGTAATCAAGTAAGGACAGAGGAGGACAAGATTTGTCATTTTAGTAGGCGGATGAAGCGGAGATTCGCCATACATGGCAGGTCTCGCTTGTACTTCCTTGAGAGATTATCAAAATAGGCGTTAGCCTACGAGCTATCAGTTATCGGCCGAGAGTATGTCGACTCGAAGAAATAGAAAACCGTTGGGAACTTTTCAGAAATCGGGAGTGGGCCCCTTGAGGTTGGGACTTCGTCTCGTCATCCCAATATGGTTCCTAGATCGCGTGATCGGAGGAGTAGTACCCTGCAGTGAGTAATGTGAGCACTTCAAGATATGTTATAAGCGTAGTCGAGCGGGCCATCTGCGAAGAATTGTCGTTCACCGTTAGTCACCGTTTGAGTGTGGCCAGGTGGGTCACCGATCCGTGCATTGCGAGACGGTAGCTGAGAGAGTTGGGGATCGAGGTTGCGTCTCTGCTCGGAAAGGACACGGAGACGCCTTGGGTGGTTTTGAGGATTTCGCGTAGTCGAATTATTTATAATTACCCTTGTGGATCGTTTTGTGTTTATTCTCTGTTTTCTCATTGCGTGTTTTCTTGTAACAAGTAATTTGTGTTTTGTGATTGTTTGGATCATTGACTTGATTGTATTATCCATTTGATGACGCTTGTCATTTGTTGGTTTTATTATATCCCTAACGGCGACGTTGTGTTGGTCGCCGTGGAGCGTGTTTTCACGCCGTATACTCCTTTGCGTTGTTTGTAACATTTCGCCGTTGGGCGTTAGTTACGCATTCTGGTGTATCTCGTTGAGTTTTTCCTGGCGGAATATTTCTTCTCCTACTTGTTTTAAGTTTCGGACGAAACTTCTTTTAAGGAGGGTAGAATGTAATATCCATGATTTTCGATTTCCGGTAATTTCTTTTTTTTTTCGGCGGAAGTCTGTTTTGACGACTCGCTCATGTTCGTTTCGTCATTCTGAGAATGATTAATTCTACACTTTTTGACATCCGAGTTCGTTGTGGTGTCGTTTCGTTGAGTTCTGTGCTTTTTAGCGACTTTTCCGCACTTGAGTTCGATTCTTGCGAATCTCGACCAAGCTATTGTTTGAGTTCCCGCAAGTCCGTTTAACTTTGTTAGACGTGTTGTGAACTTCGGTTTGGTTATTCGATCACGTATGGTGATTTTCGGGCATTTGGGCCATTTTCGTAATTTCCCAAAGTTTGGGGTAATTACCTTCCGTTGTCGAATTTCGAGCCTTCGGGTGGTCGGAATTGTGTGTCCTACTAGCTCTTAGATTCGTCTTTGTGAGTACTTCGTAACCGTATCTTCGGTTCGTATTCAGGTTCGGGTTTCGGTGTCGTTCTGTTGAATTCAGGATTACTAAACGACTTTTCTAAGTATGAGTTCGACTTTGTTAGATCATCATTAATTTTTGGTGACTCCAAAAATTATAAATCTGTGCAATATTATAGAGCATCGAATTAGCTTTCCAATGGTTCAAACGGTGAGTCAATCGGAGTCCTGACGAGAGAGTTATGGTCGTTTCGCTTTTGGCGAGCACTCCCGGGAGCCTTTCGGCCGATAGGGGGCGATAGACTCTCTGCCGGCGTGCGTATGGGTATCGGTTGGGCCTATCGGCCGATAGGCCGGCCGATATGTAAATTTCTTCACCTTGAACTTCGGTAGCCTTTCGGCCGATAAGGGGGTCGATAGACCCTCTTGTCGGCATTCCGTATGGCTATCGGTGAACTTTATCGGCCGATAGGCGGCGATAGGTTCTCATTGCGTTACCCTATAAATGTGTTGTTTTGAGCGAATCGCTCATTTTCCTTCCCCATTTTGCAGCGTCGCGAGAGAGAGGCATAGAGAGGGAGAGAGTTCTTCATCCAGGGTCGATTTTCATCATTTCTTTTCGGTTGTGAGGCTCGGATAATCAATCTAACGCGTGTTCTACGGATCTTAATGCTTGAATCACTCAAGGTAATATCTCTTGAAACCCTACCTTTTTGGATAATTGGGGATTTTGGGGTTTTGTCCGATTCTTTCCGTTTTGTTGATGGATTGATGATTATTTAGATGTATTATATCATTTCCCTTGTTATTCCATGGTTGGATCGTATCGATTCGTTGTTTGAGTTGAGTTCTTGACCGACGCCTTGAAGGTGTCCGGTAGAATGTCATAGAGGGGTTTTCGGGCGTTCTACGATTATCCTTCCTCGTATGATTGTTGATTTATGGATTATATGTTGTTAGGGTCGAGTTTCTTGCGAAGAAACCAAGTTGAACCCTTCCGCTCGTTGTCGTTTTCCTTTTCAAAACATCGGGCGTTTCAAGCTTTCCGGTTGAGCCGTGTTCGTCGGAATACTTGCGTGCCGATTTGAGGCAAGTACCTTGTCCATACTATTCTTGTTTTGTGAATATGATAATTGGTGATCGTCTTTATGTGGTTGTTTGATTGTTTGAAATGAGTTTTCAAAAGATTCGGTTTAGCCTTGTTAAGGGCTTGCTTTCAAAACGCGCGTGTGTTTTGTGAATGGTGTGGTTTGAGAATGATTATGTGAACTCTATGGATATGTTTGGCGTTGATGTTGCACTTGGTATTTGCGTGTGGACGTATATTGTTTCATTTCGGTGCATTGTGGTTTGACGTGGTGTTTTGCTAAGTGTTTGATGCTCTGGGTGAATTGTTTGAATATCCTTGATGTGATATGTTATTTGTGTGAATGTGTGGATACGGTTGAAGGTCTACGGTGACACATGGCACGTGATCATGTGGTCGATGCAACAAGTGATTGATCCAACCGTGAGAGCTCGAGATAATCTACGGTGGCACATGGCATGCGATCATGTGGCGAGGATGCAACAAGCGATTGATCCAACCGTGAGATGTGTGTGATTTGTTTCGCTAGCGGCTCGAGAGGGTCCTTCGAGGCCACGCGGTGGGACGTCGGTGGTGTCGTCACGGTCCTAGGCGTTGCGAGTGCATGTTTTTGTTTAGTTTATTTTAGGTCCGTTGAGGACTCGTGTTGTTGGGCTCGACCACCTGTAAATTGTTGGTGATTTCCTATTTGCGAAAACAAAACATTTGGGTCATGACCTATTGATCTTTTGGAAAGAGAAGGATTTTATAATCCTAAATTGTTTTCTATTAAAACTCTCGATGGCATTTTAAAACTGTTTTGTAAATTGTTTCCCTTATTTGCGATCTTTCGGTTTTGGAAATGTTTACCCAAACTCTTGCCTCGGGAAGTACTTTTCTTTACGTTTGGATCCTTGAGGATTCCTGATTATTATTGTTCTTGGAACTTGTATTGTATGGCTCGTATTTTTGCACTTGTACTTGCACTAGCAAAACAGTGGAGTTTTGCTAACCCCCGAGTATTCGGGGGGTGGATGTCTATTTTTGCATTCAGGTTTTGGAGCATAGCACAGGGTCGGCACGAAGGATGATGAAAGATGAACGATACTAATCACACGAGGTTCCGTTGATGTCGTATTGGTCCAGTTGTATTTTCTTTTCCGCTGCGGTATCTTTTCCCCGTTGTACGGGAGTTTATTTTATTTTGACCCCTGCGTGGGTATGTGTTTGGGAATGAATTGTATGTTATTATTAAAAGACCAAGTCGGTCTACTGAGTCATTTTAGCCTTAAAGGCGATGTTTAGATGTTTGATTTTAGTTATCAGCCTGGTAGATCCTCGAGGAGAGGGTCTACGGCGTGTAATATCCCTGAGTGGATTGGGGGTGTTACAACACTAACCCCATAAACCGATATAAAATGCCCAAGAAAAGTAACCTCAGACATCCAGTATTCGCATTTGGAAAATTTTCCATAGAGTTGTTCTTGCCTTAGCGCACCGAGAACCTGACGGAAATGGTACTCATGCTCTTTATGGTCACGAGAGTAAATCAAAATGTCGTTGATGAAACCGACCATAAAACGATCTAGATAATGAATGAAAACTTGATTCATCAATTCCATGAACACCGCCAGTACGTTAGTCAGTCCAAACGGCATCACCACGAACTCATAAGGCCCACAACGAGTACGAAAAGCTGTCTTCAAAATATCTGACTCTCGAATCCTCAACTGATAATAACCGGATCTTAAGTCGATCTTGGAAAACACAGCGGCACCTTGGAATTGATCCAACAAATCATCAATATGAGGCAATGGATATTTGTTCTTGATTGTTACCCTGTTCATCTCACAGTAGTCAATACATAAACACAGGGATCCGTCTTTCTTTCACACATATAACACTAGTGCTCCCCAAGGGGACATACTAGGTCGAATATAACCTTTCTCGATCAAATTCTCGAGCTGACTCTTCAACTCCTGCATTTCGGTTGGAGCCATGCGGTATGTTGAGAGCGGGGACGTACCTGGCTCTAATTCAATGGTAAACTCTACCTCCCGATGTGGAGGTAATCATGGAAACTCATCTGGAAAAACATTTGTGTAGTCTCATACCACTAGAATATCGGCCAATTCAATTGGTCGATCCACTTTCTTGGTCATGTAGCACCAATAACCAACACATTCCTGATTAAGTAGTTTCACTGCTTTCATTGCGCTGATGATTCTCCCATGGCTGGGATTATCACCCTGAAAAATGCACTCAAAACCATTATCAGAAGTGACGGTCACCATCCGCTTGCGGTCGCTAAGTATGGCATCATGGAGATCCATCCAATCTATACCCAAGATTACATCATCTTTAGGTAAATCGACCACAATCAAGTTTGACAACCACTCGCGGTCGTTTATATGAATTGGACAGTTCCGAACTTCACGATTCCCAATAATTCTTCTACCATCGGGTAGACCAATCACATAAGGTTCACAATCGATAACATGATCTAATTTCAAACGACTCAAACAAGAAACAGATATAAAAGAATGTGAAGCACTAGTATAAAAAAGAGCACATACAGGCTGAGAGCGGATCTCTAGTGTACCTCCAATCATGCTAGCTTTGTGATCGTCAGCCTTCCTCATTTCGTAGATTCTGGGTTTTGCAGCTCCGGTACCAGATGTACCAGCTTGACTTCCACATCCCATTCCTCTATTTGCCCCTGTAGTCTGGCTGTAGGCAGACGGATATACCCTATCCTGAACTGAAGACTGAATTGGAGCATGAGAGGCTACTGGAGTACGTCCCGACTCACCTTTGGAAAAACGAGCACGATGCCCAGTAGTCCCACAAGTATGGCATGCAACAGCCGGATTCAGACATTTGGAGCTGACATGCCCCTGACAGTTAAAACACACAATAGATGAGCTGGCCGCTCGAGAATGTGAACCTGTTGGTTTTGATGCTACAGGTGGCCGCTTGGAAAAAATCGGTACGGATTGGGGCTTCTTGAATGTTCCCCAATTACTATCAGCCTGGGTCTGGTTTATTGATCTCTTATTATTGGACTATGGGTGCTTCTTAGAAATCTCCTACGTAGTAAGTTTGTACTCAAGAGCTCTCTCGATGAATTACGGTAGAGTCGTGCAGTGGTGCTTAAGTAACTGCATTCTCATCCGGGTTTTAAGCCTCTTAAGAAAATACTTGATCTTATCAGCTTCCGTTCGGACAATAGACGAGGCAACGGAAGAAGTGCCTGGAATTTCTCGGAAATTGATAACACGTGATCATCTTCAGATGGGTCTGGGTTCAGCAACTCTGTTATCTTGGTCTCACGGAGTGGAGCTGGATAATAATGATCCAACATGAGGTTATTGAATTCCTCCCAATTTCACACGCCATCAGTTGGTCTCACCGAAAGCCACCATGTATGAGCGCTCTTACTAAGGTAGTAAGCCGCCTCGGAGACTCGATTCTCTTTCGGACATTCAAACATCTCGAACAACTTCTCGAAGTGCTCGATCCAGTGCACAATATCAGGAGGCTCAGAGTAGCCTTAAAAAGTCGGAGGTCGCTGACGAGGGATGTCTCTAATAATCTGACTCACGGTTCTGCCATGCATCGGAGGCGATGGCTGAGGTCCATGCTGTTGGCCAGTAGTAGCAGCTCTCTGCATAGTTTCCATCATTTGACCCATATGGGTCATCTGGGTCATCATGCCTCGTATAATAACATAAGGGTCGACATGCGCACCCTCGTGCCGTTCGGTGTGGTTTGACTAGTTCCTAGTAGGTGAATCACTACCTGCTGAGCTTTGATCCACATTCAAATGTGTATTGGCTCGTAGCCCTGGGATTCGGCCCCTTCTGTGGACTCGCCCCCCTCTAATGTTGGAATATCCTATTCCATATAATCATAAAATGATTTTGATGATGAGTTGATGATGAGCTGATGAAAAGTTTATGATGTTATCGATCAAAGAAAACAACAATAGAACGAGCCAAAACAACGAAGGAGTCGAAGACGAACGATCAGGATAGAAAAGCAAAGTAGTGAGATTTATCGAAGATAACGTACGCTATGCAAAATCTATAACGTACTTAATGAGAGGTCACCTGAAGGCAGACGAGTGCAGCATACATGTTCAACGTACGCAATATAACATGTATAACGTACGTAAGGAGGCGAGCTTAACGTACGTAACAGCTTGAATACAAATTCAAACAAGGAACCGTTGAAGATGATGTCATGGAGTAGGTCAGCATGCAATGGATATTTTTGTAACAGCCCAAAAACAGTGGCCATTACAGTGCCGTGGATCCCTCCTGGGACCCACCAGGCAATATCACAAAATACACTTAAAATCCGACAACGTGGCACCGTACCACGATATTTATCAAAACCCCGGTGTGGAGTATGAGTTATTCATATTTTTAAATACAAGCAAACATACACAGGATCCAAACATGGTACAGACCATATGACTATGGGCAGTACCTAACAAGTTTTAGTACATTCATCCGACACAAAAATAAAACGAAAGTCAGGCTTAAAACATAACCGAACAACCAAGACTCGGGCCCCCCGAAATAGCATACATCAGAATCCTCCGTCGCCATTGTGCTCCTCCTGTGCCTTGCCCTTTCCTCGCCCTGAAATACAAGTATTTCGCCCCAAACCACAGGGTCAGCTATACATGATAATAATTCTCATGGCATTATACAATTCATATATATACTGATTTCAAAGAAATCCACCGACTACTGAATATACCCCGAAGGCGTATAAACAATCAGTCCCAACTGTCGAAACATAATCAAGTATACGAACGACCACATACTATGGCTCAAGACGGACGTCACAGTACGCCCGATCCGGAAATGTGTCCGTGCACATGTCCACCCCGTATACGGAATCCAGAATATACGTGGGACGATGTACCTAATTAGCCTCACGAACTACGTCTCGTGTGCACGATCTAAATGCGGAAAACATCCACGCATGATCATCAAGTGCCCGGCTAAAAATCCTACACATAACCAATCGGCGCGCAGATATGACTCCAGAGATGTCACGATACAACATGACAACGAAACTCAACGAATTACACTTTTACGAGGGAATCGAACAACTCACCGAAGTGTCAACAAAGCTCAAAAGAACTAACGGTAATAAGGACGGTAATTAGGGGTATCATCCCCAACACCATGACAATACGATCAAGGGTATCACCATATCACGAATCATAGATTATCAGAACATTTCATACACACGAATTGCATAATAATCACAAGAATTCAACCATCACTATAACCAAGCAAGGTAACTTGCCTCAATTCCGTAGACGAATAATCCTTCTTTGAATGGTCAAACGAACGGTATCCTCGTCTAACAATACTCACGTGAACAAGCAACCTTGAATGAAATATAATCCATTCAACAACACATTCGTATGATAATGGTATTATCGCATGAACAATATTCGTAAATTCACTTTAATAAATAGATTATCCTATTGACCATTTTAATGTTCTTATTACAAATCATCGCATGTTTATCATGTTCATTACATATTCTAATCTTGATGTCAAATTCTTGATGTCCAGTTTATCATCAATGTAATATCGTGAGGATATCGTTTCAAATCATCGACACTTCCAATTACGATATAAGTTGTGTTTAATTACATTCTTCATTATTTACCGACGATTTCATTCAAAACTTGATTATTATATGAAACGTAAGTTCAAGTCTTTAGTGAGTTAAGAACATTATCTTAATTTACTCCTCTAGACATGCACGGATTAATGAAATGGAATTCGGCTATTCATCTACCGTATTTGTATCGTCATATTCAACACAACTCTCTTAAGAACATTATTAACCTATTAATGTAGTGATTAACACTCTTTGGTGAAATCGATAAATTGAACGTACGGAGATTACAACTTCCTCCTATCAACATTCATTGTTTTACTTTGAAGAATTTATTAAATGCCTAGTTATACCATTGGATACTTGAGATTTTGAAGTAATTTCATCCATCTAACAAAGATCATCTTCAAAGGGTTAACATCATCTTTCCAACAATTCCATCACAAAGGTTTTAAAGGCCAAAATCATGGTTTCATGCAACCTTTAAGGATCAATAGAATGTTCAAGACAATCTTAACATTTCTCACTTTTAATCATTAAGGACATCATCTCTAACATGTTCCTAGTGTAGAGACTAAAATCAACTTCCGATTATCATGCTATACCTCAGGTTTTATGTATATCATTATCAACACAATCATATTATGAAGTTATTTACCTCAAGAAGCAATACTAATACCTTCAAAATTAATCTTCTCTTGATTTGAGTATGATTCAATTAACTTATTATGTTTACACTAATCTAAACTATCATTATGTGAAGTATTTATCTACTAACATCATCAGAAACATGGAATTGATATGAGTTAAAGAAAGACCAACCTTAAAATGAAGAACAACACCAACACTTCAAGGAATATACTTCAATCTCTAGCTTCTCCAAGTCACCAATCAAGTGTTGAGGCTCCAACACAAGTTAGAAAGGCTTAGAAACGAAGTTGGAAGGGAAGGGAATCGTTCCTTAGTCGGGAGATTGAAAAAGGTCGAGTAGGAAATGAATGGCAAGTCCTACATTTATAATCTGAACTGGACATTACGTGCGTTAACGAACGTGGTTAACGTGCGTTATAGCCTTTACGTCGTAATCTCATGATCATTACGTCGTAACAATTTCATCAAACTCACCGCCTAAAAACACGCATTCGTTACGTACGTAACCAAGCGGCTATTACGCACGTAGTGGCGTTGACTTGGCCGCCGCGATCGACTCCCGACCAGCCTACCCTTGCTCGACCCCACCGAAAGGCGGATTCTGTCGAGAATCTTCCGCATTACGTGCGTTAACGTATCGGTGTTACGTACGTAAGGCGGCCTTCATAGCGTACGTTAAGAACACATGTTAACGTACGTTAAGTACTATAACGAGCATAAATGGAATTTTCGCAATATCACCCAACAACTAATATAGTATGAATGACCATGAATCCAACTTAACATAATTCGTCGGTACATGCTACACAACACAGAGATGGTGCAACAATACTTAACTTAAATCAAGAAATACAAAATTAAAGGCGAGGGTAATACATACTCCCCCCCTTAAAAAGGAGTTTCGTCCCCGAAACTAAGGGGTAAACAGTTCGGGGTATCTCTCTCGCATGCTATCTTCAGTCTCCCACGTAGCTTCCTCGAATCCGTGTCTTGACCACTGAATTTTTAATAAGGGAATCGTCTTGTTCCTCAGCTGTTTAATTCTCCTTTCGAGTATCTGCACAGGCTGCTCCTCATACGAATGGTTGTCAGCTATTTCGACCTCGTCGAATTGAATAACGTGACTTGGATCAGCAACATACTTCCTTAACTGAGACACATGGAATACGTTGTGAATCCGACTCAAAGCTGGTGGTAATGCTAAACGATAGGCTAGGTCGCCTACTCGTTCCAGGATCTCAAACGGACCAATATACCTTGGGCTCAATTTGCCTCTCTTCCCGAATCGGAAAACACCTCTAGTAGGAGATACTTTGACCAGTACATGGTCACCAACTTCAAACTCGAGTGGTCGTCGACGATTATCTGCATATGATTTCTGGCGGCTTTGGGCCGTTAATAGACGGCTCTTGATCAGGGAAATCTTCTCGCGGGCTGCCAATAACATATCAGGTTCCGTACCAATAGATTCAGATAATTCGTCCCAGCACAATGGGGACCTACAACGACGACCATATAGTGCCTCATAAGGTGCCATCATGATCGAGGCGTGCCAGCTGTTATTGTATGTGAATTCTACCAACGGCAGTTGGGCTTCCCAGTCAGGCTTCCAATCGAGAGCACATGCCCTCAACATATCCTCTAGAGTTTGAATTGTCCTCTCGGGTGCCGATCGGTCTGAGGATGAAAAGTTTATCAAGTTCAACCGTGTACCCATAGCACGATGAACCGCCTTCGGAAGTGCGACACGAACCGTCCGTCCGATCGATACAATACTCTTAGGGGTGCCATGCAGTCTCACAATCTCTTTGATGAATAATTGGGCCAATCTCTCAGGGCCCCAAGTATCCTTGATCTCCAAGAAGTGGGCTGATTTAGTCAATCGATCCACAACCACCCAAATCGTATTCATGCCTCGACGGCTCGTCGGCAAACTAGTAATAAAGTCCATCGATATGTCTTCCCACTTCCACTCGGGAATAGGAAGCGGTCTCATCATGCCAGCTGGTCGTTGATGCTCAATCTTGACCTGCTGACAGGTCAGACATTTCGAAACGAACTCGGCAACCTCCCGTTTCATACTACCCCACCAATAATACGGCTTCAAATCCTTATACATTTTGTTTGATCCCGGGTGTATGGAATACGGGGTAGCATGAGCCTCCTTCAGAATAGTATTCCTCAACTCTTCGTCTGCTGGTACACACACTCGATTTTTAAAGCGTAACAGTCCATCCTCGTGAACCACAAATCCAGGGGCCTTCCCCTGATCGATTTCTCCTCGAATTCTGGATAAGAATGGGTCCGACATCTGTTTCATCCTGATCGTCTCATCAATGGATGGTGAAATCTCAAGCATGCACAGCTGTCCCTGAATGCGTTGTATCCAGACCTCAATCTCTGGTCTCATGAACTCTAACTGCAACTCCCTCTGGGCGGTCAAACGAGCTAGCATCTGCTCCTGCACCGTCTTGCGGCTCAAGGCATCGGCAACCACGTTTGCCTTGCCTGGATGATAAAGGATCTCGATATCATAGTCTTTGATTAGCTCTAACCACCTCCTTTGTCTCATATTCAACTCCTTCGGGTAAAAATATACTTGAGGCTCTTGTGGTCCGTAAAAATCGCAGTAACTCCATACGGATAGTGGCGCCAGATTTTTAAAGCAAACACTACTACCGCTAACTCCAAGTCATGAGTCGGGTAGTTGACCTAGTAAGGACGCAGAATCGCGGACGCATAGGCGATCACTTTCCCGTTCGCATTAATACGCAGCCAAGGCCCTGCCTCGATGCATCGCCGTATACCGCGAATCCTTCCGTCCCTCTAGGTAGTACCAAAACAGTGCTGAAATTAATCGACCTTTGAGTTCATCAAAACTTTTCGACATGCTTCCGACCACAAGTACTTCTTATCTTTTCTCAATGATTAGTCATCGGTTGAGCAATTTTGGAAAATCCTTCCACGAATCGCTGTAATAGCCTGCTAGACCCGAAAACTACGAACTTCCTTCACGTTCTTGGGGTAGCCGGTCTCGGATAGCTTCCGTCTTCGTGGGTCTACTCTTACTCCCTCTGCTGATATCACATGACCCCGGAAAAATAACTTGACATCCGTAATTCACACTTGGAAAATTTTCCATAGAGTTGTTCTCGCCTTAACGCATCGAGAACTGGCGGAGGTGACACTCATGCTCCTCATGATCACGAGTAGACCAAGATATCGTCAATAAAAACGACTACAAAACGATCCAGATAATTAATAAAAACCCGATTCATCAATTCCATGAATACTGCAGTGCATTAGTCATCCGAATGGCATGACAACGAACTCATAATGCCCATAGCGAGTGCGAAAAGTCGTCTTCGGGACGTCAGACTCTCGAATCCGCAATTGGTGGTACCCCGACCTCAAGTCGATCTTGGAAAATACAGCGGCTCCCTGGAGCTGATCCAATAGGTCATCGATGCGAGGTAAAGGATACTTGTTCTTAATTGTTACCTTGTTCAGCTCCCGGTAATCAATACACAAACGCAGCGATCCGTCCTTCTTCCGCACGAATAATACCGGCGCTCCCCAAGGGGATGCACTGGGTCGAACGTACCCTTTCTCAGTTAATTCTTCGAGTTGTCTTTTTAATTCCTGCATCTCAGTCGGGGCCATACGGTATGGTGCTTTCGAAAGCGGGGACGTCCCTGGCTCCAACTCAATGGTGAATTCCACCTCTCGCTGTGGGGGTATTCCTGGAAGCTCGTCCGGAAATACCTCTGGATAATCTCGAACTACTGGAATATCAATCAATTTGACTGGCCGGTCAGCTGTCTTAGTCATGTAACACCAATAACCAATGCATCCCTGGTTTAGTAATCTCATAGCCTTCATAGCGCTGATGACTCTCCCAGAATGATTGGGATTATCACCCTGAAAAATACACTCGACGCAATCATCCGATGTGACGGTCACCATTCGCTTACGGACGCTAAGGACGGCATCGTGACGATCCATCCAGTCAATACCCAAGATTACATCATCTTTAGGTAAATCCACCACAATCAAGTCAGACAACCACTCACGGTTGTTTATGCTAATCGGACAGTTCTGTACTTCACGACTCCCAATAATTCTTCTACCATCGGGTAGACCAATTACATAAGGTTCACAATTGATAACACGATTCAAATGCAAACGACTCAAGCAAGAACTAGACAAAAAGGAGTGTGAAGCACCAGTATCAAAAAGAACACAAACGGGCTGAGAGTGGATCTCGAGAGTACCTGCAATCATGCTGGCTTCGGGATCATCGGCTTTCTTCATCTCGTAAACTCTGGGTTTTGCAACCCCGGAAGCAGGTGTACCAACTTGGTTTCCACGGCCTATCCCTTTGTTTGCCCCGGTAGTCTGGTAAGAAGCAGATGGAGGAGCACGTTCCTGAACAAAAGACTGTACTGGAGCAAGAGATGCTGGTGGGGCACGCCCGAGTCCACCCCGGCAATAGCGAGCGCGATGACCGTTCTTCCCGCAAGTGTGACAGGCAACGGCCGGCTTCGGACACTTGGAGCTGATATGCCCCTGGTCCCCACAGTTATATCACACGACAGGTGAGCTGATTGCCCGAGAGTGCGTTCTGCCGGTTTTGGTGCCATAGGTGGCCGCTCGGAAGGATTTGGTACAGTGGGGTTTCTTGAATACCCCGGTTCTTTGTCTCCTTGAGTGCAGTTCTGGATCTCTTGTTGGAAAAGCGAGGTTGTCTCTTAGAAATCTCCTTCGCAGTAAGTTCATACTCCAAAGCCTTCTCAATAAACTCCGTAAGGTCAAATGCAGTGGTGATTGAGTAATTGCATCCTCATTCGGGGTTTAAGCCTCTTGAGGAAATATTTGATTTTATCGGCTTCCGACGGACAACCGACGTAGCAAAAGGGAGAAGTGCTTGGAATTTTTCAAAGAATTGCTAACACATCTTCGTCTTCCGATGGGTCGGGGTTTAATAATTCGGACGGTTTGGCTTCACGGAGGGTGCAGATAGTAACGATCTAGCATAAGAGTCTTAAATTCCTCCCAAGTACTCGCGCCTTCGGCAGGCCTCACAGAAAGCCACCAAGTATGGGCACTCTTACTAAGGTAGTAGGCTGCCACAGCAACTCGATTTTCCTCTGGGCACTCCACCATCTCGAACAGTTTCTCGAAATGCTCTATCCAGTGTACAATGTCGGCAGTCTCAGATGAGCCTTCAAAATTCGGAGGTCGCTGACGTGATATGTCGCTAATAATCCGGCTCACGATCCCGCCAGGTACCAGGGGCGGAGGCTGTTGCCCCTGCTGTTGACCAGTAGTATTCCTTTGCATAGTTTCCATCAGTCGACCCATTTGGGTCATTTGGGCCATCATGCCCTGCATCACGGTGTAAGGATCGGCACGTGCATTCTCTCCGGTGTGGTGTGATTGGTCCCGAGAAGGCGAATCACTGCCTGCGGAACTCTGTTCCACATTCGCGCGTCTGTTAGCTCGTGGTATCGGAATTCGGCCTCTTCCGCGGCCTCGTCCCCCTCTGCCACGACCCCTAAGGTTCCTTTCCATACTGAAAGAATCAAGTCACAAGTACAGTTTGATTTATCAATCACAATTCATGCTAAGTTAATAACAACAGGGAATTTCCTATCCAACAAAGCAGTTGTAAAGAGTCACTGGCACTACAAGTGTTACACACTCAATATCATATCAACATTAAGTCGAAACAATTCCAATCACATAATTAATTTAGGTTCTCTTCAATAGATGAATTTTGCCTCATGGTAGCAAGATGCCAAGATAAGTAAGGAGACCAATACATCGTCAATATCATGCCAGAAATCAAATTATGGTTCATGAGAACATACCGTATTCGACGGGTCAGGCGCTTGCACAGGTTACACGTGGCACGAAGTTTTCTTGATGCTATTTCGATCCTACAATGACTCAAAATAAAAACACACGCTCTCTGATACCATCTTCTGTAACAGCCCAAAAACAGTGGCCATTACAGTGCCGTGGATCCCTCCTGGGACCCACCAGGCAATATCACAAAATACACTTAAAATCCGACAACGTGGCACCGTACCACGATATTTATCAAAACCCCGGTGTGGAGTATGAGTTATTCATATTTTTAAATACAAGCAAACATACACAGGATCCAAACATGGTACAGACCATATGACGATGGGCAGTACCTAACAAGTTTTAGTACATTCATCCGACACAAAAATAAAACGAAAGTCACGCTTAAAACATAACCGAACAACCAAGACTCGGGGCCCCCGAAATAGCATACATCAGAATCCTCCGTCGCCATTGTGCTCCTCCTGTGCCTTGCCCTTTCCTCGCCCTGAAATACAAGTATTTCGCCCCAAACCACAGGGTCAGCTATACATGATAATAATTCTCATGGCATTATACAATTCATATATATACTGATTTCAAAGAAATCCACCGACTACTGAATATACCCCGAAGGCGTATAAACAATCAGTCCCAACTGTCGAAACATAATCAAGTATACGAACGACCACATACTATGGCTCAAGACGGACGTCACAGTACGCCCGATCCGGAAATGTGTCCGTGCACATGTCCACCCCGTATACGGAATCCAGAATATACGTGGGACGATGTACCTAATTAGCCTCACGAACTACGTCTCGTGTGCACGATCTAAATGCGGAAAACATCCACGCATGATCATCAAGTGCCCGGCTAAAAATCCTACACATAACCAATCGGCGCGCAGATATGACTCCAGAGATGTCACGATACAACATGACAACGAAACTCAACGAATTACACATTTACGAGTGAATCGAACAACTCACCGAAGTGTCAACAAAGCTCAAAAGAACTAACGGTAATAAGGACGGTAATTCCGGGGGTATCATCCCCAACACCATGACAATACGATCAAGGGTATCACCATATCACGAATCATAGATTATCAGAACATTTCATACACACGAATTGCATAATAATCACAAGAATTCAACCATCACTATAACCAAGCAAGGTAACTTGCCTCAATTCCGTAGACGAATAATCCTTCTTTGAATGGTCAAACGAACGGTATCCTCGTCTAACAATACTCACGTGAACAAGCAACCTTGAATGAAATATAATCCATTCAACAACACATTCGTATGATAATGGTATTATCGCATGAACAATATTCGTAAATTCACTTTAATAAATAGATTATCCTATTGACCATTTTAATATTCTTATTACAAATCATCGCATGTTTATCATGTTCATTACATATTCTAATCTTGATGTCAAATTCTTGATGTCCAGTTTATCATCAATGTAATATCGTGAGGATATCGTTTCAAATCATCGACACTTCCAATTACGATATAAGTTGTGTTTAATTACATTCTTCATTATTTACCGACGATTTCATTCAAAACTTGATTATTATATGAAACGTAAGTTCAAGTCTTTAGTGAGTTAAGAACATTATCTTAATTTACTCCTCTAGACATGCACGGATTAATGAAATGGAATTCGGCTATTCATCTACCGTATTTGTATCGTCATATTCAACACAACTCTCTTAAGAACATTATTAACCTATTAATGTAGTGATTAACACTCTTTGGTGAAATCGATAAATTCGAACGTACGGAGATTACAACTTCCTCCTATCAACATTCATTGTTTTACTTTGAAGAATTTATTAAATGCCTAGTTATACCATTGGATACTTGAGATATTTGAAGTAATTTCATCCATCTAACAAAGATCATCTTCAAAGGGTTAACATCATCTTTCCAACAATTCCATCACAAAGGTTTTAAAGGCCAAAATCATGGTTTCATGCAACCTTTAAGGATCAATAGAATGTTCAAGACAATCTTAACATTTCTCACTTTTAATCATTAAGGACATCATCTCTAACATGTTCCTAGTGTAGAGACTAAAATCAACTTCCGATTATCATGCTATACCTCAGTTTTATGTATATCATTATCAACACAATCATATTATGAAGTTATTTACCTCAAGAAGCAATACTAATACCTTCAAAATTAATCTTCTCTTGATTTGAGTATGATTCAATTAACTTATTATGTTTACACTAATCTAAACTATCATTATGTGAAGTATTTATCTACTAACATCATCAGAAACATGGAATTGATATGAGTTAAAGAAAGACCAACCTTAAAATGAAGAACAACACCAACACTTCAAGGAATATACTTCAATCTCTAGCTTCTCCAAGTCACCAATCAAGTGTTGAGGCTCCAACACAAGTTAGAAAGGCTTAGAAACGAAGTTGGAAGGGAAGGGAATCGTTCCTTAGTCGGGAGATTGAAAAAGGTCGAGTAGGAAATGAATGGCAAGTCCTACATTTATAATCAATCGACATTACGTGCGTTAACGAACGTGGTTAACGTGCGTTATAGCCTTTACGTCGTAATCTCATGATCATTACGCACGTAACCAATTTCATCAAACTCACCGCCTAAAAACACGCAGTCGTTACGTACGTAACCAAGCGGCTATTACGTACGTAGTGGCCGTTGACTTGGCTGTCGCGATCGACTCCCGACCAGCTACCCTTGCTCGACCCCACCCGCCGAAAGGCGGATTGCTGGAGAATCTTCCGCATTACGTACGTTAACGTATCGGTGTTACGTACGTAAGGCGGCCTTCATAGCGTACGTTAAGAACACATGTTAACGTACGTTAAGTACTATAACGAGCATAAATGGAATTTTCGCAATATCACCCAACAACTAATATAGTATGAATGACCATGAATCCAACTTAACATAATTCGTCGGTACATGCTACACATCACAGATATGGTGCAACAATACTTAACTTAAATCATGAAATACAATATTAAAGGCGAGGGTATTACAATTTTGACTGAAGATAACATACGTAAAGAGTGATATATAACGTACGTAAAGAAGAAGACAAGTTGATACTAGACCGATTTGCACTATACATAATGTACGTAATGAAGGAGTCTTAATGTACATAATGTTGTTAACGTACGTAATGGTGGACATATAACGTACGTAATGCAGGCAACATGGGCTAATGGCTAGTTGAGGGTTTATGCCTATAAATACCAAGGCATATGGTATTATTCATAACAACAACACTGAGAAAATTATATATACGTTTGATTTCATTGTATACATCATTGTTGTTGTATTTATACTTAATCGATAAGTGTTTGAGTGTTCATACACGATAACATAGACCAGGGAAAAGATACGGGTTGTAGATTGATTTGGTGTTATTAGGATCGTTGATATGACATTATTAGAATCATATCTAAATCCAAGAGAGGTTTGTCTAGTACCAATAGAAATCTTGATAGGTTGCTTCCTTGTCCAATAGAAAAGGAAAATGGTTTATCTTGGACCGACATAAAGATAAGAGTGTAACGGTTTATCTCGGACTAATAAAAGACGAGATTACAATAGTTTACCTTAGACCGATAGAAGACAAGGCAAAAAAGTTTGATCTTGAGCCTATAGAAAAAGATACGGAGAGAGGACATAGGCACGTTTGGCCGAACCTCTATAAATCTTGTGTCGTTTACTTTCTGCAAATTAATTATACTCCCGCAACACAAAAGAGTTTGAAAACTCTACTGCACTATAATTCACCATTCTAAGTGGGGTGCCAATTTCCCAAGAATTTGGTATTAGAGCGGGTATCCATAAAAATTGGTGTACCATCCGAGGAGATAAGAAAATCTAATGGCATTTCAATTTGCACTGGTCGAAGGTCTTGCTTTAAATCGACCTCCAATCTTTGAAGGATCGAACTTTATAATGTGGAAGAAGAAAATGTCTATTTTCATCCGAGCCTACGATATCGAGCTGTGGAAAATCATATGTCTTGGTACGAAAATTCCCACGAATTCAAACGGTACTCTTAAAAGATTTGAAGAGTATTATGATACGGATTGGAAAAACAACCATTATAATTGCAAAGCAACACAATTATTATATCGTGCTCTAATTCCGGAAGAACACAACCGAATATCATCATGTGATAGTGACACAGGGATTTAAAAAATGCTTGAGGTAACTCATGAAGGAACATCACAAGTCAAGGAGATGAAGATCAATATGCTTCTTCACGACTGTGAACTATTTATGATGAAAAGTGACGAGTCCATAACGAACATGCTCGATCGATTTTCGGTCATTATTAATGGACTAGCTTGTTTTGGGAAACCATTAACAAGTAGTGAAAAAGTAAAGAAAATCCTACGATCACTACCTGTTGAATGGGACGGGACGGTTACAATGATTATGGAATCGAAAGATTTAAATAATCTTACTTTTAGTGTTCTCGTTGGTTCACTAATAAACTACGAGATAGTTCTTAAATCTCGGAACTCCAAGCCGAAACCGAAAGAAAGAACCATAACTATGAAAGCTAAGATGTCTAAGAAAGAAGAAATCCTGGTAAATGAAGACGATGAAGAATCGGCATATTATGCCAAGAATATGACTATGTTTCAAAACTTATTGAACCGGAGAAGGAAAGACATCAAGACGAGCGAATCAAAGAAATTCGACAATAACTGTCGAAACTGTGGTAACCCAGGCCACTTTGCGAAAAATTGCCGAGGCACGACCTCCAAGAAGGAAGTTCTCGTACAACATGGAGTGTCGAAGAGGATAACGATGAATACACTCAAAATAACCTCGCACTCATGACAAGTAGTTCATTCGATGAAAGCGACGTCGAAAGCCATGTTAGTACCTCGTCTCACGACGAATTATTTGAAGCATTCGAACTTTTACATACCGATTTTCAAAATGCTTTAATTGACAATAAATCCCTGAAAGCGAAAAATAAATTATTAAAAATCGAAATTTCCAAAATAAATGAAAAGAGAAATTTATTGAAACCAAACATTCTAAATGTCTTGAATATGAAAATAAATTAAAGAATGATCATTTGAAAGTTCAAATGAACTTAAGGTTTTAACGGACAAGTTTTCTTGTGGAAATGACAAATTTGAACAAATGCTTTCCGTTCAAAAATTTTCATTAAATAAACAGGGGTTAGGATTCAAACCATGTAATAAAACCTAATCTTTCAATTTTAAAATACCCCGATGTGAGAAATGTTTAAAACTTGAGCATCATATTTCGATTTGCGAAAGCCCAAGACGGACGATCAAAATTAAAAAAAGTTTGGATTCCAAAGGAACCATCATACCAAACATCGTCTATGTTTCAAAAGAAAAACCAACTCTCGGTTGGATCCCCAAAAATCAAAATAATATACTTTCATCAACTGGTACTTTGATAATTTATATTTTTAACAATTGGTATTTATCTCAAGGATAGTTACTATTTTTAAAAAATAGGGAAATCTATTTTCCAGGGGGAGTTTTACCCGAAATTTGTCATATTTAATGTATCAATTTTTCTTATTTACTATGCACTTTTTGATTATGACAAAAAGGGGGAGAGAAAGTAGAGAAAAATGATGGGAGAAGGAGAATACGAGTCATGGAAGGATGACGGGAAAAATATAATATCGATCCTAAAAAGGAAGAGAAAATACGAAGGAGAAGAAAATGGAGAAAATAATATGAAGAAGTTGGAAAGAAGAAAAGAAAAGATGGGAAGATGAAAACTAACGCAATGGACAAAGCCGAAAACTTTGATCTGTAATTATTTTAATTTTGCAGGTATAAAATCCCATTAAAAAGTTGTTGTTTTGTCATCATCAAAAAGGGGGAGATTGTTGGAATATTCTATTCCATATAATCATAAATTGATTTTTGATGATGAGTTGATGATGAGCTAATGATAAGTTGATAATGTTATCGATCAAAGAAAACAACAATAGAATGAACCAAAACAACGAAGGAGTCGAAGATGAACGAGCCGGACAGAAAAGCAAAGTACTGAGATTTATCGAAGATAACATACGCTATGCAACATCTATAACGTACGTAATGAGAAGTCACCTGGAGGCAGACGAGTGCAGCATATATGTTTAACGTACGCAACATAACATGTATAACGTACGTAAGGAGGCGATCTTAACATACGTAAGCTTACATGCTTAACGTATGTAATGGTTTGAACACGAATTCAAACGAGGTACCGTCGAAGATGACATCATGGAGTAGGTAAGCATGCAACGGATATTTTGACTGAAGATAACGTATGTAAAGAGTGATATATAACGTACGTAAAGAAGAAGACAAGTTTCTACTTGACTAATTTGCACTATACATAACGTACGTAATGAAGGAGGCTTAACGTATGTAATGATGGACATATAACGTACTTAATGCAGGCAACATGGGCTAATGACTAGTGGAGGCGTTATGCCTATAATTACCAAGGCATATGATATTATTCATAACAACAACACTGAGAAAATCATATATATACATTTGGTTTTATTGTATACACTATTGTTGTTGTATTTGTGCTTAATTGATAAGTGTTTGAGTGTTCATACACGATAACATAAACGAGAGAAAAGATATGGATTGTAGATTGATTCGATGTTATTAGAATCATATCTGAATCTAAGAGAGGTTTGTCTAGTACCAATAGAAAGTTAGGTAGGTTGTTTCCTTGTCCAATAGAAAAGGAAAACAGTTTATATTAGACCGACATAAAGACAAGAGTGTAACGGTTTATCTTAGACCGATAGAAGACGAGATTGTAATGGTTTACCTCGGACCGATAGAAGACAAGGCGAAAAAGATTGATCTTGAGCCTATAGAAAAAGATATGGAGAGAGGACGTAGGCACGTTTGGCCGAACCTCTATAAATCTAGTGTCCTTTACTTTCCGCAAGTTAATTACGCTTTCACAACGCAAAAAAGTTTGAAAACTCTACTCCGCAATATAATCCACCATTCTAAGTAGGGTGCCAATTTCCCAACATCTTATCAAATTTCTATCCATACTGAAAAAATCAAACAATAATCATAAGAACAATTCATGACCGTCTTCATGGTCAATCACAAATTCATACTAAGTTAACATGAATTGTCGGAACCATGAGTGATACACAAGATATCATATCGACACCAAGTCGAAACAAATTCAATCACATAATTAATCCAAAATTTTCCTCGGAATATCAAGATCAACAAAAAGATCAATTCCGCCATTAACATCTTGCCAATAATTAAATCATGGCACATGAGTGACATACCGCAATTGACTCGTAGAGTTAGGCGTTTGCACAGGTCACACATGATGCTAAGGTTTCTTGATCTAGTTCAATCCACAACGACTATTAAAGAGACACGACTCTCTAATACCATCTTCTGTAACACCACAAATATGACGGCTATTACAGTGCCGTGGACTCCACACTGGGACCCACCAGGCTATACCAAAACATAAATTAATCATATCATAATTTGTGGTACCGAACCACAAGATAACAATCATTACCCCGATTAGGAGTTTACACATCGTACAGCTAATAACCTCATAATACATAGGATCTAATACCAGTATAAACCATATGAAGATGGAATACACTCAAAATAATAATACAACTGACAGGAGTTTATATAAAACGTAAAAATTGAAATTACACGATTTTAAGCATAACCGAACAACAAACGACTTGGGGCCCCCAAACTAGTATTCTTCAAACCCTTTGCCATCACAGTGCTTTTCTCGTGCCTTGGCCTTGCCTCGACCTAAAATACAACACAAGTGTTCCACCCAAACCACAAGGTTAGATATACATGATAATAATTCTCAAGACATTATACAATTCACATATATTGGATCTCAAGGAAACAACCGGACTAATGAACATACCCCTAGGGCGTATGAACAATCAGTCGCTAACCATCGGACATACCCAATCATACGTGGAATATAAACGACGAATCAATATGGCTAAATACGGACATCATAGTAAGCCCGATCCAGAAATGTGTTCGTACACATGTCCATCCGTATACGGAATCCAGGATATACGTGGGACAATGTACCTAATTAGCCTCACGAACTACGTCTCGCGTGCACAGTCCAATACGGAAATATCAACGCATGACCATATGTGCCTGGCTAAAAATCCTATACATAACCAATCGGCACACAGCTATGACTCCAGATATGTCACGATACAACATGACAACGAGGCTTAATAAATCACACATCCAACCAAGAATCAAGAAACTCACCGAAGTGATAATAATGATCAACGAGACCGACGATACAAAGGTAGTGAACTTGGGAATGCATTCCCACAATTAAAAACGATAACCACGATCAAGAACAACACCGCATTATGAATCACAGATTCATAAAGTATTACACATACATGAAATGTATAACGTTCACAAGAATTCAATCATCATTATAACCAAGCAAGATAACTTGCCTCAATTCCGTAGATGAAAATAGTCCTTCGAACGAACGGACTGTTTCCCCGACTAACAACACTCACTTGAATAAGCAACCTTGAATGAAATGTAATTCATTAAAAATCACATTCGTACAATATCAATATCGATTTTGTAGGAAATGACACCCGCAATTTTACCTGAAGAGTCCAAATTATCCCAATAGACATTAAAGTCATAATTCATGAAATTTAATACCCTCAAATCATTTCTATGATTGAATTATCATACTTAAGATGTTCTTTAATATTCTTGTTATTACATTGAATATGAATTTATCAAGAACAACTCCAATTATTCATATTGTTATGTTAATGTCATCTTATATAGTCATAATCCTCTTAAGAACAATATCTACATTTGATAATGATGTTCTAGACAATCAAACTTTCATCAATTCATCAAGTTTTTCCTGAGTATATAAAAATTATAAGGGTTATCCCATAACTCATTATCATCTTTCATTGAATTAACTAAACCTTCCCAAAACATGGTTATATCATCTAGAAATGTCTAAGCATTAAGAGCATGCTTAATTATAACATATAATCATCAGGTTCTTATCACATCTTCTTAAGAATCAATAATAACCAAGTTATCTTTCAACATTTCATCAATTTAAGAAGTAATAAATAATAACATCATTATGTTCTTCACTATTTGTCCATAATCTTCATAATCAACATGTTATATTTGATTAGTTTAACATCAAATGAAATAATCATCACTAGTATCATTATCATTACGAAATTAACATAAGTTAGACCACCAACGTCTTGAAAATAAGAACTCCAAAGACTTCAAGAACACTCTCCAATCCTCCAATCACTAAACTTCAATCCAAGTTGTAAAGCTCCAAAACAAGATGGAATGGGGTAAAATCGACTTAGGAATGCAGAGGAACAATTTTTAGGGAAGATACTCGAATTTGGTTTGTGCAAAAATGAAAGACGAGACATGGCTTTTATAATCTGCATTTTACATAACGTACGCTACCGGAAAGGGTAACGTACGTTAGAAACACTTACGTACACTGGCACATGAGTGTTACGTACGTAACGATTCTCCAGAAGATACTTCCTCAACACCCACACACCCTTACATACGTTGCCAAAAAGGACATATGTAAGCTCACCTGCATTACGTACGCTACAACATAGCCATTACATATGTAATGCCCATAGACTTGGCTGTCTTGATCAAGCCAAAAATCCTGGTCATGCCTGGCCCTACACGCCGAAAGTCGAGATGCGATCTGATTCCCTATATTACGTATGTAACCCATGACATTTTACGTACGTAAAAGAACACACTTAACATACAACATCTAACAATCAAACATAGTGCGAAAGACAATTATATTTAATTCGATTCTAGTATATCTCAACATTATAATCATTACACTAAATGTAAATATAATACGAGGATACCCGAATCATCCGAGTAATTCAATAGTAAAGATGAAAAATTACAGTTGGATATTACATTCATGGTTTCAGATTATTTTGCTCGAATGAAATATCTCGGGAAGTCTTTCGTTGTGTTTTATTGGTTGATTATTCAGGATTATTATATTCTTGGAATATGATGTGTATGGCTCGTAATTGCACTTTATACTTGCACTAGCAAAATTCCAGTATGCTAACCCCCGAGTAATCGGGGGGTGGTTGCCTGTTATTGCATTCAGGTACGTGCAGGTTGTTGAGGAGCCAAAAAAAGGATCGGTATGAAGATGATGGAAGATAAATGATAGTAATAACAGGAAGGACTTGGGGTGGATACCTGTTATTGCATTCAGGTACGTGCAGGTTGTTGAGGAGCAAAAAAAAAGGATCTGTACAAGATACTAATAACAGGAAGGACAGTACTTGGTACTGTTGGTCGAATTGTATATTTCCTTTTTGCTGTAGTGTTTTCCCGTTGTATGGGAGTGTTTTTTACCCCTGTGGGGGTATGAGTTTTTAAATAGATATATATATGTTAAGTTGTATGTTATTGGTGAAAGATCAAATCGGTCTACTGTTTCGTATGTATCCATGTTGGTATTTGATGTGATGTCTTGTTTTATAGTGTTTAGCCTCATAGATCCTTGTGATAAGGGTCTACGGCGTGTGATACTCCCAGATGACTTCTGGGGGTGTTACATGGGCATTCCTGGAGTAAATGGGAAACCATTTCATCCCGCACATTACATAAGGTGCAGGAGGGTGAATTGCACAACAGTCTTTTCCATCTCTCCGAATTAAAACCATCAAACCTTGATGCATGAGAACCCAGAAAAACAACTTTACTCTTTGAGGTCCATACCGATTCCAAGCAAAGTCCACCTTGGAGAAGTTGCAATATCAAGGCTATTATATTCAGTTTTCAGAGAAAAAGAACATGAAGTAGACAAGCTCCAAAATACCTCATTCTAGCCCAAGTTGTAACTCGACGGTGGAATAGCAGCAATGGCCTCAAGAACCTTCTCGTGTAATCAATTGTAAAAATAGTCCCACTTCCACTAGGTATTTTGATGAGACATCCTCTTATTCTGAAATCCCTCACACAATCGAGGTGGGAAAAATGGTGGAACTCGGAACAACAACAACGAGAACCGCAACTATGGTGTTGGCAGATGACTTCGGGGGATTATTATGATATTCTTGGATGACTTCTAGGGATGTTACATTTATGATATCAGAGCTTAGGTTGTGGAAACCTAGGCTGTCGGGTCAAGTCGTGTATTATCGAGTCTTGTCTTGTCGGATTGTGTCTGACTGAGTCGTGCCGTGACATGTCGTCTGAGGTGTCAGTCATGATTAGTATCATGGTGCAACCATAATCTTCGTGCTACCTGTTGGTGTAAGACTCCTCTTTTATATCTCGTGTTTAGTAACCTTGTTTATATGTGTGTTATAAGATGGAATTCGCATTTAATACTTGTGGTATATTACGTGTGTAATGACCTAGATATATTGATGGATTGTACACTGAGTGGTGCATTGTGTTATGAAACTTTGAACATTGATATGTTTCGGAAAGTGTATCGATGGTAGAGGTCATTGAGAAACTCAGACAGATGGTTTTGACGTATGTTTGCATTTGGTGTTCCAGAGTTGTGTTTGTTGAATTGACGATTATGTATGCCGAATGGGCAAATGTTTAAAAATAATTTTTTTTTGGATAGTTGTCGTAATTATATCCATTGTGCGTGTGTTCAAAAACAGTTTTCTGAAAAGTTCCTAGACTTGAGTATGTTTTTGGAAAATCAAATTTCGAAAATGTTTTGACGGTGCGGTCAAAACGGGATTTAGTGTGGACTTTAAAAAGTTGTTTAAACTCTTAGCGAGCCGGCTTTGTAACTTCAAATGAAATCTTACGACGGTAACTGAAAGATTTGCTTTGAAGTATTTTGGACATTTTGTAAAATGTTGTCGGCGTTGATCTTTTGTCGTGTTTAAAAGGATTTTGGAAATGATTTTAACGTATTGGTTTTATTTTCAAATAACTCGAGTATACTAGTTTAAAAAAATCTTTTGCACCATAAAACTTTTGTATTTTATAACAAAAATATGATTTCATTTTCAAAAATAAATAGTGAAAGATGAAAAATCTTACTCGGCTTAAATTTAAAATTTCTGACTTGAAAATTTTTCTGAGAAGAGTCAGTTAGTGCACGCTAATGTCATCATTAGATCACGCTAACAGAAGTGTGGATTGAATTGAGTTAGTTAGCGCATGCTAGTAGACTCATTAATGCATGCTAATTTTATACCTAGCGCGCGTTAAGTGCAGTGTGGGGGATGTGGATTTTTGCTTAAAGTGATAGGCTAGAGTTGAATCGTGTGGTGTCAAGCCGTTGTGATATGTTTGTCATATTACAGTTCTTGATGAGAAATTTTGGATGAGTACCCAATTGTTGTGTTTCGTGGTTTGAATTTGCTAGTGAGTTGCATGATGTTATTCTGATGTGAATGTTGGTCTGTTGACGTATTCTATGCGAGTATGAGTGGTTCCCACCCGGGGATGGTTCGGCGGACCCTCTGGGGGTCAATGCTAAGGGGCATGGCCGCGGGTTACCTTGTGTGTTGTTAATTATGATGATGTTGCATAGTAACATGTGGTTACCCTGTGTGTTGTCAGTAGTGACAAGGATATGTGATGATGTGATTACCTTGATGATGTTGTTTTCAAATAAATTGATCTTTCATGATTTTGGTAAAACAACCCGAGGTATCAAAAGTATTTTCAAATTTTATTTCAGGAACATATACGAACTCAGAGATTTTCAAACGATAGTATTTAAATGAATACCTCGTGGATTTTAATAATGTGATCAATGATTGGTTACAATGATGTGCAGTGTTACCACTATGTTTGTATCGGTAATGGTCATATGTTTCCTATTGATATGGTTATATGATTCGTCGGTTACGATTGTAAGTTCCACTTATTACAGTTGTAGCTCTTGTATTCGTATAATTATCCAGAATTGATATTTTTGTCGTGTTGATACTCGTTGTCTTATGTTGATATGTTGTGCTAAGTTGGCATTTTGGTATAGTGTTCGCGATTTGTTGTGCTGAGTTGGCACCTTGGTATATTATTTTGCTATGTTATGTTTCATGGTACTGAGCGGTTGTCTGTTTAGAATGCCGAGAGGCCAAGGCCGAGATAGTAGTCGTGATCGTAGTCAGGAGCGTGTTGAGGTGACTCGTTCGTTGTCGAGCACTAATCCGTCCAGTACAGAAGGTCGGGATAACCAGTTGCGTGATATGAGGCAAACGACTGGAGGTAATGTTAATGTGGAAGCCGCCACCATTCTTCAGTAGGTGGCGACCCAATTGGCGCAGATGAATCAGAATGTGCAATGGAATGAACCTCCAGATGGGGATACCAAACCTAGTGAGTGGCTGCAAGACGTGATGAAGATGCATCCACCTCGTTCTGCGGGTTCCTCTGATTTGATAGGTTCGAAGAATTGGCTACTCCAGTTGGGAAGAACGTTCGATGCTGTAACCTATCCTGATGAGAGGAGAGTACCCATTGCTCAGTACCTCCTTGACAAAGAAGCTGCAGACTGGTGAGAGGCCGTAGCACCTAGTGATCGGACAGCTACTTGAGTTGAATTCAAGATTGCCATGGAGGCCGAATATTGTCCGCCGCCTGTTCGAGATCACATGAATGTTGAGTTTTTCTCGGATACGCCCCAGGAGGTGTCGATATCTCGGGCTGTAGTTGATTATTACCGGCAGCTGTGTTATGTTCGGGATCAAGTGAAAAATGAAGCGGATAAAGTTCGTTATTTTATATGCGTATGAAACCTCGTGTTCGGCACTATATGGCTCCTTTTATGTGTACCACTTTGAAGGATTATCAAGATCGAGACTTGTCTTTTGAGAAGACTTTATTATCGACAGAGCCTACAAATGTGACAAAAAAACAGAAGATTTGTGGTGATTCATCGAGAAGTAATAGAACATGGGTTCCTAAACCTCAACCCTCGCATCAATCGGTTGTGTAGCCTTCTAGGTCGGTTGGAAGATCTAAGAGAACCAGGTTAATATCGTTAACAATTGGTAACTTGCCTAGATGCTTTAACTGTAGTGTTCTGGGCCACGAGCGTGCGAATTGTAAGAAGCCACCGGTGACTTGTTATAATTGTGGACACGAGGGGCACCGAGTTCAGTACTGCGAGATAGTATCTGGTGAAATCTCTACTCAGGCTTCAACGTCAGTGTCGAGATCAGGTCGTGTAGATCCTTGATGATAGATTTTCTTTCTTTTGGTTTTTTCCGTGTTGTGGTTCGTTTTAAGTTTCGGGATGAAACTTATTTGTAGTGGAGTAGAATATAATACCCAAGATTTTCGTTCCACTTATTTTGAAATATTTTTTTTAGGCAGGATATTTCTCGGTTGTCGAGCATTGGTATTATTTTCTCGTTGACTGATTTTGTGTTTATGTGGTCATATGTGGTGATTTGTTTATTGTTGTTTTCATTTTGGATCGATGATGTTTTCCGCGAGCATATCGTCGTGTCCGTTCCGTGCATTTTCAGAAAATCGGGTTGTCGAGTCATGGCGGCTAGGCACTGGCCAGCCAGGTGCGACAGGAACCGGACAGGTGCGCACAAGCAGGGCGCACGAGCCGGCGCTCGTGCGGCACTGACTGCCTGGAGCAGGCGCACACGAGCAGGCGCACACGAGCGGGCGCTCGTGCGGCGCGGTAGAGTCCAGGCAGTGGGCACGCATGACTCGGCGCACGACCGGCCGCTCGTGCATGTCTGCTCGTGCATCGCCCGTCAGTATAAATATGGTCGGTTACTGAATCCTTCGCTCATTTTCTCACCTAACCCATCTTCTCCGCGACCAAGACTTGGAGAACACGAATACATGGTGTAAATCTATCAATCCACGAGGTTCTTGAGTTTCTAACATCGAATAATCATCTCGTAAACTCCCCCAATCGACCGAATCAAGGTTAGATTTCCTAAAAATCTAGTTTTGGGGAAATTGGGTATTTCGATTGATTTCGTCCATTTAATCCGAATTAACCTAGATTAGTGATGAATTATTGATTATTAAGTTGTATTGTACCAATTTCCTTGTTGTTCCGTGGTTTGATTACTAAGGATTCATCGTTTTGTTGAGTTCCTAATTGACGCCTTCAAGGTGTTCGGTAGAATGTCATAGAGGGGATTCGGGCATTCTACGAATATTCTTCCTCGTACGATCGTTGATTTATTGATGATATGATGTTAGAGTCAAATTCCTTGTGAGGAGATTATATTGAACCCTTTTGGTCGTTGCAATCTTCATTTTCTAACATCAAGGGTTTCAAAGCTTTCCGATCGATCGTGTTCTTCGGAATGTCCGCGGACGATTATTGAGGCAAGTATCTTGATCATACATTTCGTATTTCATAGATGTAATAATTGTTAATCGACTATGTGTGCTAATTGAGTACTCATAATGAACTTTCAAAAGGATTGATATAATCTCATTAACGACTTTCTTTCAAAACACGTGAGTGCTTTGTGAATAAATGAGTTTTACGGATACATTATATTGTGGTTGTAAATTGAAATACATTGACTTCATATTGTGTGGTTATAAAAGTTCGCTTCCCTTGTTAAGGGTTGTATGTTAGAATGTGTATTTATTTGGTGAGTGCTTACTGTTGTGTTGTATTGTTTGCTGACTCCTTTGTAAGGAGGTGGTGCTATTCGGTGTTGTTCGAGAAGTATATCTCCTCGTGGTATGTGAATGTGGTGTTGTTGATATACGTTGTGGATTGTTGTGTTGTTATGTGGAACCAGGTACGGTCTGACAGGGCCTCTGGAGTCCATTACTTGATGAGTACGAACAATATATGTGTGTACCAAGTAGGGTCCGACGAGGCCTCTGGAGTTCGTTGCTTGATGAGTACGAACCTTATTTGTGTGATGCCAGGTAGAGTCCGACAGGCCCTCTGGAGTTCGTTACTTGATGAGTACGAACCGTATTTGTGTGATGCCAGATATGGTCCGACGGTGCCTTTAGTGTTCGTTACTTGATGTATGAACCGTATTTGTGTGATGCCATGTAGGGTCGGACGAGGCCTCTAGAGTTCGTTACTTGATGAGTACGAACCGTATTTGTGTGATGCCAGGTAGGGTCGGGTGGGGCCTCTGACATTCGTTACTTGATGAGTATGAATAATATTTTGTTGTCGGATTCCATGACCCGTGATTATATGCTAGTTGTCGAGAACTGAATAAATCTTTGGGTTGTGACCCTAAGTGATTTTTAATACGATAAGGACTCTTTAATCCTAAATGTTTTTCCTCTAAAAACACCCGAGATCTGTAAAACGCTTTACAAATTATTTACTTGCTTTATTGCTGCCTTTAATTGTAGCACCCCAAATATAACAACTATTATAGTGTCGTGGACACCACACTGGGACCCACTAGGCAATACCAAAACATAAATTAATCATATCATAATTTGTGGTACCGAACCATAAGATAATAATCATTAGGGAATTTTTTTTACACTAGAACCTTTTGAACAAATTTGAAGTTACACCACAACCTTTTTTTTTCAGCCGACACCAAAACCTTTCAAAAATTTTGAAATCACACAAATGTTGTGGATGGCGTTAAGAATTCCGTCAGGAAAATAAAAAGTAAATAAAAAAATTCTGAAAATTCTGGAAAATCTAAAAAATCTGAAAAAAATAAAAAAAATTCTGAAAATTCTGGAAAACGGCAAAATATACAGGATCCAATACCAGTATAAACCATATGAAGATGGAATACACTCAAAATAATAATACAACTGACAAGAGTTTATATAAAATGGAAAAGTGAAATTACACGGTTTTAAGCATAACCGAACAACAAACGACTTGGGCCCCCCAAACTAGTACCTTCAAACCCTTCGCCAACACCGTAATCTTCCCGTGCCTTCGCCTTGCCTCGACCTAAAATACAACACAAGTATTTCGCCCAAACCACAGGGTCATATATACATGATAATAATTCTCAAGACATTATACAATTCATATATATTGGATCTTAAGGAAACAACCCGACTATTGAACATACCCCTCGGGCGTATGAACAATCAGTCGCTAACCGTCGGACATACCCAATCATACATGGAATATGAACGACCATCAATATGGATCAATACAGACATCACAGTACTCCCGATCCAAAAATGTGTCCGTGCACATCTCCACCCCATATACGGAATCCAGGATATATGTGGAACAATGTACCTAATTTGCCTCACGAACTACGTCTCGTATGCACAGTCCAATACGGAAACATCAACGCATGACCATATGTGCATGGCTAAAAATCCTACATATAAACAATCGGCACACAGATATGACTCCAGATATGTCACGATACAACCTGACAACGAAACTCAATAAATCACACATCCAACCAAGAATCAAGAAACTCACCGAAGTGACAATAATGATCAACGAGACCAAAGATACCAAGGTAGTGAACGTGGAAATACATTCCCACAACGAAACGATAACCACCAAAATAAAAATACCACTTTATGAATCATAGATTCATAAAGCATTACACATACATGAAATGTATAACGTTCACAAGAATTCAATCAATATTATAACCATGCAAGATAACTTGCCTCAATTACGTAGACAAAAATGGTCCTTCGAACGAACGAACGGTTTCCCCGACTAACAACACTCACTCGAACAAGCAACCTTGAATGAAATGTAACTCATTCAAAAATAAATTCATACAATATCTATATCGAATTCATAGGAAACGACACCCGCAATTTTACCCGAGTAGTATTATTTCATGAGCTTTAGTACCCTAAAATTATTTCTATGATTGAATTATCATACTTAAAATGTTCTTTAATATTCTTGTTATTACATTGAATAAGAATTTATCAAGAACAACTCCAATTATTCATATCGTTATGATAATGTCATCTTATATAGTCATAATCCTCTTAAGAACAATATCTACATTCGATCATGATGTTCTAGACAATCAAACTTTCATCAATTCATCAAGTTTATCTTGAGTATATCAAAATCATAAGGGTTATCCCATAACTCATTATCATCTTTCATTGAATTGACTAAACCTTCCCAAAACATGGCTATATCTAGAAATGTCTAAGCACTAAGAGCATGCTTAATTATAACTTATAATCGTCAGGTTCTTATCACATGTTCTTAAGAATCAATAATAACCAAGTTATCTTTCAACATTTTGTCAATTCAAGAAGTAATAGATAATAACATCATCATGTTCACTATTTGTAATCTTCATAATCAACATGCTATATTTGATTAGTTTAACATCATATGAAATAATCATCACTAGTATCATTATCATTACGAAATTAACACAAGTTAGACAACCAACCACTTGAAAATAAAGAACAACTCCAAAGACTTAAAGAACACTCTCCAATCCTCCAATCACTAAGCTTCAATCCAAGTTAAGAAGCTCCAGAACAAGATGGAAGGGGGTAAAATCGACTTAGTAAGGCATAGGAACAATTTCTAGGGAGGATACTCGAATTTGGTTCGTGCAAAAATGAAATACAAGACATGTCTTTTATAATCTGCATTTTACATAACGTACGCTACCGAAAAGGTTAACGTACATCAAAAACACTTACGTACGCTAACACATGAGTGTTACGTACGTAACGATCCTCCAGAAGCTACTGCCTCAACACCCACACACCCTTACGTACGTTGCCAAAAAGGACGTACGTAATCTCACCAGCATTACGTACGCTACAACATAACCATTACGTACGTAATGTCCATTGACTTGATTGTCTCGATCAAGCCAAAAATCCTGGTCATGCATGGCCCTACCCGCCGAAAATCGAGATGCGATGTGATTCCCTATATTATGTACGTAACCCATGACATTTTACGTACGTAAAAGAACACACTTAACGTACGCTAAGCTACAATGGTAGTGCGCGTTAAATACCAAGTACATAGTCAAAAATGCAATTCTCCATACAACATCTAACAATCATACATAGTGCAAAATACAATTATAATTAATCCGATTCTAGTATATATCAACATTATAACCATTACACTAAATGCAAACATAATACGACGATACCCGAATCATCCGAGTAATTCAACATTAAAGATGAAAAATTATAGTCGGATATTACATACTCCCCCTAAAAGGTGTTTCATTCTCGAAACTAAGGGGTAAACAACTCGGAATATCTCTCTCGCATGCTAACCTCGTTTTCCAATGTAGCCTCCTCGATTCCGTGTCATGACCATTGAATCTTAAGTAGGGGAATTGTCTTGTTCAGCAACCATTTGATCCTCCTCTCGAGTATTTTCATGGGACGTTCGTTGTACGAATGATCATCGGCTATCTCAATCTCTTCGAACTGGATTATATGGCTCGGATCAGCAATATACTTCCTCAACTGGGAAATATGAAACATGTTGTGAATCTGACTTAAAGCCGACGGCAATGCCAGACTATAGGCCAGATCGCCTACATGTTCCAAAATCTCGAACTGTCCAATATACCTCGGGCTCATCTTGCCTCTCCTCCCAAAACGAAAAACACCTCGAGTTGTCTGCATAAGATTTCTGCCGGCTTTGATCCGTTAACAAATGACTCCTAATTAGAGCGATCTTCTTACGAGATGCTAACAACATATCATGTTCCATACCCAGAGATTCAGACAAGTCATACCAACACAAAGGGGACCTACAACGACAGCCATACAATGCCTCATAAGGTGCCATCTTAATCGAAGCATGCTAACTATTATTGTAGGTGAACTTCACCAAAGGTAGTTGGGCTTCCCAATCGTCCTTCCAATCGAGAGCACACGCCCTCAATATATCCTCCAGAGTTTGGATAGTCCTCTCAGACTAGTCATCGGTCTGAGGATGAAATTCCGTACTGAAGTTCAACTGTGTACCCATCGCACGATGAACTGTTTTCCAGAAATGTGACATGAACCATCCGTCACGATCTGATACAATACTCTTGGGAGTACTATGTAACCTCACGATCTCTTTAATGAACAGCTGGGCTAATCTATCGGGACCCCATGTGTCTTTAATCTACAAGAAGTGGGCTGATTCGGTCAAATGATCCACAATCACCCAAATCGTATTCATACCTCGGTGGCTCGTTGGCAAGTTAGTGATAAAGTCCATCGATATATCCTCCCATTTCCCTTTGAGGATTGGGAGTGGATTCTGTTAGAAGTATGCCCTCGAATGCCACTCAGAGGATGTTGAGTGAGGGCATTGTACTTGTTATTATGTATATCATTAATATAAGGCAATGTATGTTTCTTTATTTACTGGTAGTTACTGGCGTTCCTGACTCGTAAATAAACATATAGAAACTAGTCCATGTATTTGAAAGCAAAACGTTCCACTCCTTATTGGATAAGGGGGTTGGCACTGGAAAGGTTTATACCTCAAATACTTAATCATTAGCAAGTCGATGAAACTTGACTGGGCGTAAAGTTTATGTGAAGACTAGTATGACATGTTCTTTGATAAGGAGAGTGCCTGTCGAACACTAATGGTTAGTGGGAGCACAAGTTATAGGTATGCTAATTGGATTAGTATACTCGAACCGACTCACCCTCGATTCGTCACATGGATTTTACTCCGGGACATACAATGACGGAATCGAAAGGTTGTGATAGGTATTCGTGAACCTTCGACTTGAGGATTTAGTAGGGATGTGCTTATGACGTCAAGATTTTCATTAGAGTAGTTCGACCCTATAAACCGGGAGGTGGGGGTTGTAACATCCCAATTCACAAATGGAACATTACATGCCGTAGAACCCCCGTGAGGTCTACCAGGCTAACTCATGACACGTAAACCACAATGATAACCCAAAAGATGCACCCAAAAGTAAATAAGGCCGTGGCCTCGGCCAAAACATTTTAACGGAGTACATGAGTCATAAGTTGAATACCAATTTATTGCCCACGCAGGGAACTTAAACCATGTAAAGAAAAATAAACAGTCTAACTCCAGTAATCAACAGATGCAATGACAAAACAGAAAAATACAGACTCGAGCCACATCATCATGCCAACCCATCCTTTGCATGCGCGTCCCGTGCCAACTCCTCAGCTCGACCAGTACCTGAAATGCATAAGACGCATTTCCCCCATTTAAGGGGTTAGCATTCGAATAGCTAGTGCGAGTACATAATTACACAACATTATATACATATGCTATTTAACGCAAACAAATCGTTAAGGAAATCATTTTGAAAATCAATATTCCGGAATATCACATTAACACTAAAACAGTATACCAACAAGTTTTCACATCACGATTATCCACGCTTGGTAACTCGCGACCGTACCCATTAGTATCGGTCCCCAGAGGTCCCGTCGGACCGTCCCCAGGTGAGAAACCACTTCTGCGGACGTACCCATTAGTATCGGCCCCCAGAGGTCCCGTCGAACCGTCCCCAGGTGGAAGAACATCAACGCACGCACCCAAGTCCACTCCCGTGGCCGTACCCATTAGTATCGGCCCCCAGAGGCCACATGCCATCCCCAGGTGGAAGAGAAACAATCACATTCGTTCAATAATACCATTTACATCATTCGCATCAAAATCATACGCACATAACGGAATGTAATACATGTACTTGCCTGGAATAAGACGAAACGAAGGAACGACGAAGGAATAGGTTTCGGTCCGAACAATTTTCCCAAATCCGTTCCTAACACAATAACGGTATACACAAGTCTCAATAATGCGGAAAGGTAAGAATAAATCCTAATTCTACCCCTTGGAACGATTTGTCGGTCATTACGAAGTCCAAGACGGTTAAAATCCAACAATGGAGAATTTACTAGGTTAAATCCGTTAAACTATAATGGAAACAAGGGATTTACGACTACACAATAGTAATCTAACAAGTCGTTGAAGCTAAATCGGATTAAAAGGAAGAATTATGCCAAAATTCCGAAATCCCCAAAAACTAGGGTTCTAAAGAAATATACCTCAATTCAAACGGAGAATGATGATGATTAATCTTCCTTGGAACGCAATAATCAGCCTACAGAGGGTTTCTACGGATTGCACCGGACAAATCGCACCAAATCGCTCAAAGGGAACTCACGTCGCGAAAAGGAAAGAAAAGAAACGAAATGAGGCGACTGAGGATAAGTCAGGGATTAAAAGGCTCGGCAGCGTTACGTGCGTTAACGCAAGCGTTAACGTGCGTAATGAGGGTTACGTCGTAACCCAACACCGTTAACGACGTAACAAAGCGCACGAACTAAAATCCGAAGGCCATAACGTACGTTATGGATCATGCATAACGTACGTTATGCATGCAGCAGTCCCCAGTTCTGAACAATCACATTCAGCACAGTCGATACAACGATGGAACACGACACGAGGATAGAATCAAAGGTGTAATTACGAGGTGTTCAAAACAACGAAGATGAGTGCTGAAAGAAAATGCACTACTAACTACCGAGGAATCCACAATACGACAAGGAGGGTAAAGACACCCTAAACTCTTAAGAAATTACAAAATGGCCCAAACAATCGAAAATTCACGATACAACGTCGGATTAACAATCCGAAACTCGCAACATACTCTACTCAACCATACGAACTCATGGAAATAGGAAAATGACGAAATCGAACGAGTTTAACAAGAATCGAATACACATGCAACATAATATAACTCAAGATGAAATTACGTAAAAACATCATCGAGACTCGTCCAAGCGGAGAAACTCCAAGAACAAAATAGATTCAGAATTCCAAAATAGTGCCAAGCGAGTTGTCCGGAACGAATATACACCAAAAATAAAAATTACTAAAAATAGAAAACGCGGATATTACATTATCCCCCCCCCCCCAAAAAATAAGTTTCGTCCCGAAAATTACAACACGAATAACTCGGGGTATCTCGACCTCATACTCTCTTCCGTTTTCCACGTGGCTTCCTCGGATCCATGCCTCGACCACTGCACTTTAACCAAAGGAATGGTTTTGTGCCTGAGTTGCTTCACCCGACGCTCTAAGATCTGAATCGGCCTCTCCTCAAAGGTAATGTCGGGCCCCAACTCGATCTCTCCAAAATCAATAATATGGCTAGGGTCCGGTACGTACTTCCTAAGCTGGGAAACATGAAATACGTTATGCACGTGGCTCAGGGACGGCGGCAAACCTAACCGATATGCAAGTTCTCCAACTCTCTCTAGAATCTCGAACGGTCTAATAAATCTCGGACTGAGTTTACCCTTCCGACCGAAGCGGTAAACTCCCCGTGTCGGCGACACCTTAAGCAACACATGGTCTCCTACCTCAAACTCCAACGGTCGGCGACGTGTATCGGCATAAGACTTCTGTCGACTCTGGGCCGTCAACAATCTATCACGAATCAGAGTAATCTTCTCTCTCGTCTCAACTACCATATCAGGCTCGGTACCAATCAGCTCGGACGCATCGTCCCAACACAACGGCGATCTGCACCTCCTCCCATACAATGCCTCGAATGGTGCCATTTTGATCGAGGCGTGCCAACTATTGTTGTATGTGAACTCGATCAATGGCAAGTGCGACTCCCAATCATCCTTCCAATCTAAAGCACAGGCTCGCAACATATCCTCTAGCGTCTGTATCGTCCGCTCAGACTGTCCGTCTGTCTGAGGGTGGTAGGATGTACTAAGTCTCAACTCGGTTCCCAAATCTCTATGAACGGCCTGCCAAAAATGTGATATGAACCGGCCATCACGATCCGAAACAATACTCTTAGGGGTCCCATGTAACCTCACGATCTCCGCAATAAACACTCGTGCAAGTCTCTCTGGCCCCCAAGTGTCCTTAATACTCAGAAAATGAGCTGATTTGGTTAGTCGATCGACAACGACCCAAATCATATTCATTCCAGTCCGAGTCTTAGGCATACCGGTAATGAAATCCATAGAAATATCCTCCCATTTCCACTCCGGGATAGGAAGTGGTCGTAAAATCCAGCGCCGATGCTCGATTTTAACTCGCCGTGAGTCAAACACCTCGACACAAACTCGCTAACGTCTGTCTTCAAATTACTCCACCAGTAGTTGCTCCTCACATCCTTGTACATTTTATTCGTACCAGGATGTATTGAGTAAGGTGTGGTATGAGCTTCACTCAAGATCTTCTGTCTCAGCTCAATATCATTCGGTACACATAGTCTGCCGCGAAATCTCAGAACGCCATCATCCTGAACCACAAATCCATGGGCTTTCCCTTTCCTCACATCCTCCCTAAACTGGACCAACCACGGATCATCATACTGTTTCGCCTTGATATCATCAGTCAAGGACGAAGTGATCTCTAATGCACATAACTGGCCCTGAACTCTCTGAACCCAAACCTCAATATTTTGACAGATAAAATCTCGCTGGATCCTACTCTGTGGTGTAAGTACCTCCAACATCTGTAACGTCATCGGCTTACGGCTCAACGCATCAGCCACTACGTTAGCCTTACCTGGATGGTAAAGTATCTCGAGGTCGTAATCTTTAATTAGCTCCAACCACCTACGTTGTCTCATATTTAACTCTTTCTGACTGAAGATATACTTCAAACTCTTGTGATCTGTAAAAATCTTACAGGACGACCCATAGAGATAATGCCTCCAGATCTTTAAGGCGAAAACGACCGCAGCTAACTCCAAATCGTGCGTGGGGTAATTCACCTCATAAGGTTTCAACTGGCGGGACGCATACGCAATGACCCTATCTCTCTGCATCAAAACACATCCGATCCCAAGGCCCGAAGCATCACTATATACTACGAAATCCTCGTTCCCCTGAGGCGATGCTAAAACGGGTGCGGTAGTCAAATGTCTCTTTAACTCGTCAAAATTGTCCTGTCTGTCTGCAGTCCACTCGAACTTCTGAGTTTTCTGGAGCAACTGAGTGAGTGGTCTAGCGATCTTATAAAATCCCTCCACGAATCTACGGTAATAGCCGGCAAGACCCAGAAAACTCCTCACCTCCTTCACATTCTTAGGCGGCTCCCAAGCCATCACCGCGTCTATCTTCTGCGGATCTACCCGAACTCCCTCTGCTGAAATCACATGCCCGAGGAACATCACTTCCTAGAGCCAAAACTCACACTTAGAGAACTTCGCATACAACTGCTCGGCTCTCAAAATGTCTAATACAATCCGGAGATGTAAGGCGTGCTCCTCCCGACTCCGTGAATAGATAAGAATGTCATCGATAAAGACGACTACGAATTTGTCCAGATACTCAATAAAAACTTTGTTCATCAATTGCATGAACACTGCTGGGGCATTGGTTAGCGAAGGCATAACCACAAACTCGTAATGGCCATATCTCGTCCGAAAGGCGACTTTCGGTATATCATATCCGAATCCTTAACTGGTAGTAGCCCGATCGCAAGTCAATCTTCGAAAAGACTGTCGCCCCCTGAAGCTGATCAAACAAGTCGTCAATCCGGGGCAAAGGGTATTTATTTTTGATGGTCAACTTGTTTAATTCTCGATAATCGATACATAAACGAAGCGATCCATCCTTCTTCTTAACAAAAAGTACAGGCGCACCCCAAGGCGATGCGCTCGGTCGAATATACCCTTTATCTAACAACTCTCCCAACTGATTCTTCAACTGTAGCATCTCCGACGGTGCCATACGGTACGGTGCTCGAGAAATAGGGGCCGCATTCGGCTCAAGATCAATAGGAAACTCCACCTCTCGATGTGGTGGTAATCCCGGCAAGTCGTCCGGAAATACATCACGATACTCGCTAACAACTGGAATTGACGATATGTCAACCCCACCATCTTCCGCCTGCAGAGCGAAACACCAGTAGCCGACACAACCCGGGTTCAGAAGTTTCATCGCCTTCAAGGCGCTAATCACACTCCCCGATCTACCCGGCTTACAGCCGACGAAAGTATGCTCGGTGCTGTCCTCGGCAACTATCGAGATGGTACGAGTCCGATAGTTCATGATAGCACCGTGACGATCCAACCAATCGTCCCCGAGGATAAAATCCTCACCCTTAAAGTCTATAACAATGAGATTCGAGGGCCAATCCCGGCTCCCGATCCTCAATGGGCAATCCCTAACTTCCCGGTCCCCAACCATACGATCCCCACTGGGTGTACCCACTACAAACGGCTCACACTCAAACAAGCAGTCAAAACCAATACGACTCACACAATCCGAAGCAATAAAGGAATGGGTAGCACCCGAATCAAAAAGCACTGACACTGGATGAGTAAGGATCTGAGTAGTACCTGACGCCACTGGAACATCTGTCTCCTCTGTACGCCTCATCTGATACAATCGGGGGTGAACTGAACCCGAACTCGACGCTGTACGGCGATCCGGCTGACCCCGACCCCTACCACGGCCCGAACTCTGCGGAACATGAGTAGCTGGAGTGCTGTGATCCCTCTGATCGGCGGTGGTAGTCGGAACTCTAGCGGCCCTGGTGGCCCTCTCACAGTGGGCCGCCCGATGCCCGGTCTGTCCCCAAGTAAAGCAAGCAACTAACGGAAATGGGCAATCCTTCATAACGTGCTCGGGCTGACTGCAATTAAAACAATCTCTCCCGCCAGGTGCCACAGACTGGACCGAACGGTATCCACTGACCTGATGAAACGGCCTCTTCCCAGGTGTAGGAGCAGAACGAGACCTCGAAAACTGACCACCTTTACCGGCCAAGAACCCGCCAGTAGTCTTCTGCTTCTTAGCTTCCGAAACCGACTCTGATTCCGGGACAGCCATCTCGATCGCTAGAGCGTGATCGTGGTATTCCTTCAAAGTGGCACACATGAGCGGCGCCATGCTCTGTCTAATATGCGGCTTCATGCGCATATTGAAGTAACGGATTTTATCAGCCTCCGTTCTCACTTGATCTCTCACGAAACACAACTGCTAATTGTAAGAAATGATGGCCTGAGAAATAGGCACATCCTGAGGTGTGGCAGTGAAGAACTCCACAATTCTGCGTTCTTTGACTGGTGGCGGACAATATTCTGCTTCCATAGCAGCCCTGAACTCATCCCAAGTGGCCCGACGGTCTCTGGGCGCAACGGCCTCCCACCATTCCGCAGCTTCCTTATCCAGGAGGTATTGGGCAATATGTACCCTCTTGTCTTCAGGACAAGCTACGGCATCAAAGGTCCTGGACAACTGAAAGAGCCAATTCTCCCAACCGAGAGAGTCAGAAGATCCGGAGAAACGAGGAGGATGCATCTTAGACACCGTCTGAAGCCACTTACTAGCTTCCTCTTCAGGTGTCGGAGGCGGATTCTGGCGTCCACCCTGACCTATCTGAGCAAGCTGGGCTACTAACTGCTGGAGTACGGCAGTAGCCCCGGCGTCGGCATTATTACCCGATGGCACTGAGTGAGAGGCTGAGTCTGCAGAGGACTGAGAAAGTGAGCCCTCTTTATTATCAGCACCCCAACCACGGGCTCGGCCGCGCCCCCTAGCTGGTCTACCACGACCTCTCAACATACTGAAGAAAATACGAAAAGAACAAGATCAGAAAGATTCACAATCTACAAGGTTGGTATCACAATTCACAATCCCAAACAACGTAAGAAAACGAATAGAGAAATATAAGAGTTCGAGGAGACTTACAGCCACGGGTCGCACGAAAAGACGGTAGCACGATGATATTAGGCTCAACGACTGACTCTAATGACGCCACTAACAGACCCAAAAATTAACCGACAGCCTAGGTATTCAAAACCTAAGCTCTGATACCATAATTGTAACATACCAATTCACAAATGGAACATTACACGCCGTAGAACCCCCGTGAGGTCTACCAGGCTAACTCATGACACGTAAACCACAATGATAACCCAAAAGATGCACCCAAAAGTAAATAAGGCCGTGGCCTCGGCCAAAACATTTTAATGGAGTATATGAGTCATAAGTTGAATACCAATTTATTGCCCACGCAGGGAACTTAAACCATGTAAAGAAAAATAAACAGTCTAACTCCAGTAATCAACAGATGCAATGACAAAATAGAAAAATACAGACTCGAGCCACATCATCATGCCAACCCATCCTTTGCATGCGCGTCCCGTGCCAACTCCTCAGCTCGACCAGTACCTGAAATGCATAAGACGCATTTCCCCCATTTAAGGGGTTAGCATTCGAATAGCTAGTGCAAGTACATAATTACACAACATTATATACATACGCTATTTAACGCAAACAAATCGTTAAGGAAATCATTTTGAAAATCAATATTCCGGAATATCACATTAACACCAAAACAGTATACCAACAAGTTTTCACATTACGATTATCCACGCTTGGTAACTCGCGACCGTACCCATTAATATCGGTCCCCAGAGGTCCCGTCGGACCGTCCCCAGGTGAGAAACCACTTCCGCGGCCGTACCCATTAGTATCGGCCCCCAGAGGTCCCGTCGAACCGTCCCCAGGTGGAAGAACATCAATGCACGCACCCAAGTCCACTCCCGTGGCCGTACCCATTAGTATCGGCCCCCAGAGGCCACATGCCATCCCCAGGTGGAAGAGAAACAATCACATTCGTTCAATAATACCATTTACATCATTCGCATCAAAATCATACGCACATAACGGAATGTAATACATGTACTTCCCTGGAATAAGACGAAACGAAGGAACGACGAAGGAATAGGTTTCGGTCTGAACAATTTTCCCAAATCCATTCCTAACACAATAACGGTATACACAAGTCTCAATAATGCGGAAAGGTAAGAATAAATCCTAATTCTACCCCTTGGAACGATTTGTCGGTCATTACGAAGTCCAAGACGGTTAAAATCCAACAATGGAGAATTTACTAGGTTAAATCCGTTAAACTATAATGGAAACAAGGGATTTACGACTACACAATCGTAATCTAACAAGTCGTTGAAGCTAAATCGGATTAAAAGGAAGAATTATGCCAAAATTCCGAAATCCCCAAGAACTAGGGTTCTAAAGAAATATACCTCAATTTAGACGGAGAATGATGATGATTAATCTTCCTTGGAACGCAATAATCAGCCTACAGAGGGTTTCTACGGATTGCACCGGACAAATCGCACCAAATCGCTCAAAGGGAACTCACGTCGCGAGAAGGAAAGAAAAGAAACGAAATGAGGCGACTGAGGATAAGTCAGGGATTAAAAGGCCTGATAGCGCGTTACGTACGTTAACGCAAGCTGTTAACGTACGTAATGAGGGTTACGTACGTAACCCAACACTGGTTAACGTACGTAACAAACTGCCTGAACTAAAATGCGAAGGCCATAACGTACGTTATGGATCATGCATAACGTACGTTATGCATGCAGCAGTCCCCAGTTCTGAACAATCACATTCAGCACAGTCGATACAACGATGGAACACGACACGAGGATAGAATCAAAGGTGTAATTACGAGGTGTTCAAAACAACGAAGCTGAGTGCTGAAAGAAAATGCACTACTAACTACCGAGGAATCCACAATACGACAAGGAGGGTAAAGACACCCTAAACTCTTAAGAAATTACAAAATGGCCCAAACAATCGAAAATTCACGATACAACGTCGGATTAACAATCCGAAACTCGCAACATACTCTACTCAACCATACGAACTCATGGAAATAGGAAAATGACGAAATCGAACGAGTTTAACAAGAATCGAATACACATGCGACATAATATAACTCAAGATGAAATTACGTAAAAACATCATCGAGACTCGTCCAAGCGGAGAAACTCCAAGAACAAAATAGATTCAGAATTTCAAAATAGTGGCAAGCGAATTGTCCGGAACGAATATACACCAAAAATAGAAATTACTAAAAATAGAAAACGCGGATATTACAGGGGTCAACCTCTACGTGCGTCTTGAAGGGAAAGTAGCAGGTCCTATTGAATACCAAGATAGAATTCTTTCTACCGTTAGTGAGCGGGTTATATGTCCTATAAAGATGAGAGCATAAGTATTTGGCCAAAGCATTGGAGCTAGTTGTATTTGATACACGAGAGCTCGATGATCTCAATTTGCATTAACGCATGCATAGAGTCAAGTACAAATAGGGTTTTACAGACCGTGACCCTATATCTTGAATTGGACATCTTAAAGAAGGGTTTATATGTATACTAGTATTCACGACAGAATGGTTCTTGAATGATCCCAATCATTCGTTCTCAGTTGGGGTACAGTGTAGGCCGCCACGCTGGCTAGGTGGTGCTACTACTCTTTTGGTTCCTCCCATTGCTGACTGAGACGGACCTACCGAGTCGCGCAATAGGATTGATGACGGAATGAATCGAGCTTATTCTCTCATTATGAATATTAGATATTGGATATCTAATTTATTGGGACATTGGATGTCAAAATTGATTTATTGGATAAGTTAATTTACGGCCTAATGAATTAAATATATCACTCGGTGATTAATTTAATTCATGAATATAATTATTTCTTGGAAAAATTAATTATGTTGTAATGTATTTGATATTATTAATTAATTGGATTAATTAATTGATATAAATACATCGGAATGGAATCGGAGTTTATCTATTTGGACTCACGGGAGTCCGAAACGAACCGAACTCGTCCGTTTTCTTCATGAAGGCCACCCCATTTCCACCCACCTTCCTTGGTCTTTGTCTCCATTTTTAAATGGAAGACAAAGACTTAATAGATATAGTATCTATTAATATAATGGGAAAGGAGTTGTCATTAAGTTGATTTTGTAATATAATTAGGAGAGAAGACTTCATCTTTTGCTCACCATTTTGCTTTCATCCGTGAAGTTCAAGAGAGAGAGAGAGAGAGAGAGAGAGAATTATCAAGTCTTCTTCTTCCTTTTATTCATTTTGGTTCTTGATAACTCTTGGAGAAAAATCAAGAAATCAAAGAGAGAAAATTTGATAAACATACTTAGAGTATATTCATCAAATTCAATAGCTTCATCACTTATATCTATCCGTATCCTTGGTGGATAGCAAGGTGATCGTCATCCTGTTTGTTTCTCCGGCGCGTGGCAAGTAGAGGGGTTGTAATTTCGACGTTGGATCATTCAAGTGCTTGGAGCGCTTTGGATCATAGGGAATTCGTTTAAAGCTTGGGGAATAGCTCAAGAGAAGAAATCCATTTAATCAACGGACTACAAGGGTGAGATTCTTACATCTCTTGTGTTTTCGTTTCTATATTCGTATATACGTAGCTCGATCGATCCTCGTAGGGATTCAGATCGAATTAATTTTCATTTTACCGCTTCCGCTGGGCCTTCGTTTTAGGCACCGAATCCCAATAGTGGTATCTGAACGTAGGTCTTGTGATCGTATATACGATATTGGCATTTGGAATGCTCGATTAGATGGTGAATGATTTGGAATCATTTTAGTCATAATCGTAGTATATGTTTTACGTTCGTTGTAGTTATATTTTTCGTAAGTTTATGTCTAAATATAAATATTAGATTTCTGGGAAATGTGATTTATATTGAAGATATGTATGTTGGAAAATATAGATATTGGATATCCGGTCGAAAAAACTAGCCCCGAATTGCCGTTGGACGCTCCTGGAGTGGTCCGGAAGAAGGGGGCCGCGGCCCAGGGATGTTGCAGCCGAGATGGTGACTTACTGGACTGGGGGCCGTGGCCCATGGCTCAGGGGGCCGCGGCCCAGTGGGCATCCCTACTTGCTGCCCGGTGGGTTTTCGGGCGCGGTCCGTCCCCTTTCGGACCCGTTTCGGGCTTGTTTTCTTTGTGTATTTCTAAAAATGATTCTCCACGTTTTAAATTTGATTTAATATGACTAAAATAATTTATGGTATTTCATTTTATAATGGAAAATTGATTTATTGGAATACTTGTGATCGACCGAATTATTTTGAACGTTTTCATATTATCGATTGTGTGAATTGATTGGATCGGTTCGTATTGTTGATTGGATCAATGCATCTCTACGCTTTATATTTATATAGTATTTATTGGATGAATGCTTTTGAATGAGGATGTGGTTCGTGGACTTAGTTTTGAATCTTTCGTTTTATTCGATTGGGTTGTAAAGGCTGTTTTGAGCCTATTTATTTTACTAGAAATATTTGTATCTAGGATGCAATTTTCAATGTAAAATTTATATGTAATGACGAAGACCGGATGAAGATCCGTTTCGAGTTGATGGAGATTCAAGACGAAGACTTGTAATTAGATTATGGAGTTTTTGTTTTCTAGGAACGGTCCATGAACCACATGTTGGTAGCAACTTGGTTGTGAATGGTTGTTCATATTGTATGAATGCTACAAACGCGCTTAATGATTAATATGCAAAGTGTAATGTTAATCGCGAAAATTCTTCCACGACAAATTATTAAGTTTATAAGGTTTCTAGGTTTTCCTTCCCTCCATCAAGTTTTCGGGAAATTGAAATCCAAATCGGATGTGATATGCTTCCGAGTTATCGGGGTAGTCATTGGGGGAGGACAGATAAATTACCGGGAGCGCATTGGATGCCTTCGGTTGGAGCAAATTTTATCCCTAGAAACCTGATAGGTTGCCGGATAAGATTCAATTGTGAAACTGATTTGCGTCGATGGTATAAACTTAACTTGTTCACGAACTATAGAAACCGTATAGGTTAAGGGGAGTGAACAAGGGGAAAAAGAAGATCGAATCATCAATTATATGGGTTGGTGTTGGAAACCACTTTATGAAAATTAATAGACTAGAAACCTGTTCGGTTGCCCTCTATTAAGATTTATAAAGAACTCGATCACCATTATGAAGTAGAGCGACGATACTTATAGATTTCACATGGGAGTGTTTTATTCCGATAAAAATAGTGGGAGCTGGGTAACAAGAATAGAAAAGACCTTAATTCTATACTCAGATCATAATTAAACGAGTCACTAATTAATCTGTCGTACTTAATGCAGACATAACTCTCAATATGACAATGAATCCACTCACAATTCTACTCGAAAGGAACACCTTAATCGGACCTAACTTTGTGGATTGGCTCCGCAATCTGATGATAGTTCTCAGTATAGAGGCACTGGGATACGTCTTGGAGACGGACATTCCGGCGCCTCCGGTGCAGACAAGAGCCAATCAGGAAGAGATTGAAAACCACGAAAAGTGGGTTAAGGATGACGTGAAAGTCCGTGCATATATGATGGCTTCCATGTCTAATGAGCTTCAGAGAGCTCATGAGAAAATGACTTCTGCTAGGCAGATTCTATCTCACTTAACCGAGCTTTATGGCGAGCATAGTCGAACTGCTAGATTTGAGATATCCAAGCACCTATTCGGTGCAAGTATGAAGGAAAATGAGAAGGTTGGGGACCACGTCCTCAAAATTATATCCATGATCGAGAGATTGGAGGCTCTTGATTTTAAAATGGATACTTCTCTCCAAACCGACCTTATCCTACAGTCTCTCCCTGATTCCTTCTCACAGTTTGTTATGAACTTCAACTGCAATGAGATTGCATGTAATTTAGCTGGGCTAATGAACAAACTTGCGACCGCTCAGTCTCAAATAAAGACTCCGCAGATGAAGGAGTCTGCCCTTGTGATTTGTTCTGGATCTCGAAGGTCCAAGAACAAGAAGAAAAAGACCAAGAAGCAGACGAGACCACAAGTCGAGGACCTTAAGGGTAAGGGTAAGGCCCCTATGGTTCCAAAGACCAAGAATAAAGACGTTTGTCTCAAGTGCGGTGAGCTAGGCTACTGGGCTAGAGAGTGTCCAATTCTTCATGGCACTTCAGGTACAGAACTTTTAGTTTTGGAAACAAATTGTTCTGCTACTGTATTTTCTACTTCCTGGATACTGGATTCTGGTGCTAGTTCTCATATTTGTACTGTGAATCAGGATCTTGAACAAAGTAGGAAGCTTGGAGCTAGAGAAGTTATGATCACAGTCGGAAGCGGGCATAGTGTCGAGGCAACTGACATAGGATCACTTCTTTTAGGTTTAGAATCTGGCTTTGTTTTGACTTTAGGAGATCTGCTTGTTTTGCCCTAGGGGCATAAAACCTTTGTATCCATTCCGGTAATGGACCGAAAAGGCTTTCATTTTTCATTGGTGATGGTTCCTGCAAAATTTATTTCAGAAATAAACTAGTGGGTACTGCTACATTCTTAAATGGATTGTATCATCTAAATCTCATCAACAAAGTAGTTGTGAATACTATGACTAGAAAACATGGTAGGGATGAAACCAATAAAGTTTTGAAATAGCATCTAAGACTTGGTCATGTTGGTCAGACCAAGGTTTACAAAATGGAAAAAAGATGGACTTATGGCTCCATTGGGATCAGATCCCTTTCCTACTTGTTAATCTTGCCTTAAAGGCAAAATGACTAAGTCCCACTTCACAGGGACTTTTGAAAGAGCCGCTTATAAACTAGGATTAATCCATACCGACATATATGGTACTTTGGAAGCAGTACGTGACGGATATCAGTACTTCATTACGTTTACAGATGATCATACTAGGTATGGTTATGTATACTTAATGAAATATAAGTCCGAGGCTTTTTGAGAAATTCCAGGAATTCAAGGCCCTAGTCGAAAAACAAACTGGTAATCATATCAAAACACTTCGGTCGGACCGTGGTGGAGAGTATATGAGTATGGAGTTTGAAGAGTTCCTTAAAGAACATGGAATGGTATCACAACTAACACCTCCAGGCACTCCTCAGTTAAATGGTGTGTCAGAAAGAAGGAACCAGACCTTGTTGGACATGGTCCATTCCATGCTAGGCTATTCTGACTTACCGATTTACCTGTGGGGGTATACACTCCTGACTGCTGCATATATCTTGAAGATGTCCTTCCAAATCTGTTCCTAAAACTACACATGAGATGTGGGAGGGTAGGAAACCAAGCCTTAATCACATTAGGATTTGGGGATGTCCCGCCTATGTCAAGAAGACTAAGGTGGACAAAATGGAAGCAAGGTCCGTGAAGAGACGTTTCATTGGATTCCCATCTGAGATGATGGGTTATCTATTCTACATGCCCAAAGATCGAAAGATCGTTGTTGCTTTGCATGCACACTTCCTGGAAGAAGAGTTCATTCAGGAAGGCGGAGCAGGTAGAAATATTTCTTTGGAAGAATACAATAAAACTCCTCAGGAGACACCTGTGCAAGAAATTGGAATCGGACCTTCTGAAACACAAGTACAACCACCTCGTAGGTCTAGTAGGGTGTCTCAATTACCTGAGAGGTATAGTTTTATGCACTTGGAGGAACTGGGTTTCCACGAGGTTCCAGGTGATAAACAAGAGACCAACCCGCGACCGATGACCTATCAATGGTGGATGTAGACTCCAAGAAATAGACTGTAGCAGTCTTTATGTAGTTGGGACCTTCGTTTTGACGAGGCAGTCAAAGAGTTTGAATTCGTGCAAAATAAAGAGGAACCTTGTGTATACAAGAGGGTTAGTGGGAGATAGATCGCATTCTTAGTACTATATGTAGATGACATTCTACTATTAGGAAATGATGTGGGAATGCTCAGTTCTGTGAAAACTTGGCTTTCGAGTAATTTCTCCATGAAAGACTTGGGAGAAGAAACCTATGTTTTTGGGATTCGACTCTACGGGATAGATCGAAGAGAATGATAAGTTTTTTCCCAAGCCCTCTATATAGATAATATCTTAAAGCACTTTAAAATGGAAGATTCTAAAAGAGTGTTTCTACCGATGCGACATGGAATAAAACTCACCTTGAAGATGTGTCCTCATAGTGAGGAACAATGAAAGGAAATGAGTAATATACCATATGCTTCGGAAATTGGGTAGCCTTATATGAAAGGAAATGACTTAGATAAAACTCACCTTGAAGATGTGTCCTCATAGTGAGGAACAATGAAAGGAAATGAGTAATATACCATATGCTTCGGAAATTGGGTAGCCTTATATGAAAGGAAATGACTTAGATAAAACTCACCTTGAAGAAGTTTTCGGGCTAACCCAGTTAGGGAACATTAGACTGCCGTAAAAGAACATTCTCAAGTACTTTAGAAGGACTAGATACCTGGTTCTTAAATACGGCGGTGGAGAACTGAATGTAATGGGATTCACTGTATTGGACTTCCAAGGACAGAAAGACGATTCTATGTCTACTTATGGCTACATTTACTCTTAATGGAGGAGCAGTATCATGGCAATGTGCCATGTATAGCGCGACTGCTAGTTCCACCTGTTAGGCTGAGTATAAAGTGGCCTCGGAGGCCTCCAAAGGAAGGGTTAAGAAATTACTGGGTAAACTTCACGTGACACCATGTGCTGCACTGCCTATTTTCGTTTTTATACGATAATAATAGAGCGGTAGCACAGACCTGGGAGCCGAGGTTTCATAATGGTACAAAACATATTGATAGAGAGTATCATCTCGTAAGAGAATTTGTTCGCAAAGAGATACATTATGCTGCATAGAGTAAAGTCAGCCGACTACGTCGCTGATCTACTGACCAAGCCACTTTCTCAGATTAGCTTAGAGCGTTATCTGGAGAACATGGGTATTAGATACCATAGTGTGTGGCATTGAGTGCAAGTGGGAGATTGTTAAGAGTACGCCCTCGAATGCCACTCAGAGGATGTTGAGTGAGGGCATTGTACTTGTTATTATGTATATCATTAATATAAGGCATTGGATGTTTCTTTATTTACTGGTAGTTACTGGCGTTCCTGACTCGTAAATAAACACATAGAAACTAGTCCGTGTATTTGAGAGTAAAACGTTCCACTCCTTATTGGATAAGGGTGTTGGCACTGAAAAGGTTTATAGCTTAAATACTTAATCGTTCGCAAGTCGATGAAACTTGACTGGGCGTTAAGTTTATGTAAAGACATGTATGACGTGTTCTTTGATAAGGAGAGTGCCTATCGAACACTAATGGTTAGTGGGAGCACACGTTATAGGTATGCTAATTGGATTAGTATACTCGAACCGACTCACCCTCGATTCGTCACATGGATTTTACTCCGGGACATACAATGACGGAATCGAAAGGTTGTGATAGGTATTCGTGAACCTTCGACTTGAGGATTTAGTAGGGATGTCCTTATGACGTCAAGATTTTCATTAGAGTAGTTCGACCCTATAAACCGGGAGGTGGGGGTCAACCTCGACGTGCGTCTTGACGGGCAAGTAGCAGGTCCTACTGAATACCAAGATAGAATTCTTTCTCCTGTTAGTGAGCGGGTTATATGTCCTATGCGGTTATTGGCAGATCAGATCATAAGTCTTTGGCCAAAGCATTGGAGCTAGTTGTATTTGATACACGAGAGCTTGATGATCTCGATTTGCATTAACGCATGTATAGAGTCAAGTACAAATAGGGTTTGACTGACTGTGACCCTATATTTTGAACGGGACATCTGAAAGAAGGGTTTATATGTATACTGGTATTCACGACAGAATGGTTCTTGAATGATCCCAATCATTCGTTCTCGATTAAGTACAGTGTGGTGCCCAGTGGCTAGGTGGTGCTACTACTCTTTGGTTTCTCCCATTGGTGACTGAGTTGGACCTACCGAGTCGCGCAATAGGATTGATGACAGAATGAATCGATCCTATTATCTTATTATGAATATTATATATTGGATATCTAATTTATTGGGACATTGGATGTCAAAATTAATTTATTGGATAAGTTAATTTACGGCCTAGTGAATTAAATATATCACTGGGTGATTAATTTAATTCATGAATATAATTATTTCTTGGAGAAATTAATTATGTTGTAATGTATTTGATATGATTAATTAATTGGATTAATTAATTGATATAAATACATCGGAACGGAAGCAGAGTTTATCTGTTTTGACTCACAGGAGTCCGAAACGAACCGAACTCGTCTGTTTTCTTCATGAAGGTCGCCCCATTTCCACCCACCTTCCTTTGGCCTTTGTCTCCGTTTTTAAATGGAAGACAAAGACTTAATAGATATAGAATCTATTAATATAATGGGAAAGGAGTTGTCATTAGGTGGGTTTTGGAATATAATTAGGAGAGAAGACTTCATCTTTTTCTCACCATTTTACTTTCATCCGTGAAGTTCAAGAGAAAGAGAGAGAGAAATAATTCTCAAGTCTTCTTCTTCCTTTTCTTCATTTTGGTTCTTGATAACTCTTGGAAAAAAATCAAGAAATCAAAGAGAGAAAAATTGATAAACATACTTAGAGTATATTCATCAAATTCAATAGTTTCATCACTTAGCTCTAGCCGTATCCTTGGAGGATATCAAGGTTATCGTCATCCCGTTCATTTCTCCGCCGCGTGGCAAGTAGAGGCGTTGCATTTTTGACGTTGGATCATTCGAGTGCTTGGAGCGCTTTGGATCGTAGGGAATTCGTTTAAAGCTTGGGGAATAGCTCAAGAGAATGAATCCATTTAATCAACGGACTACAAGGGTGATTTTCTTATATCTATTGTGTTTTCGTTTCTATATTCGTATATACGTAGCTCGATCGATCCTCGTAGGGATTCAGATCAAATTAATTTTTGTTTTACTGCTTCCGCTGGGCCTTCGTTTTAGGCATCGAATCCCATCAGTTTCAGCATATCTACTGGTCGCTGATACTCAATCTTAACCTACTGACAGGTCAAACATCTCGAAACGAAGTCTGCAACTTCTCATTTCATATTACCCCACCAATAACATTGTTTCAAATCTTTATACATCTTGCTAGACCCTAGGTGAATGGAGTATGGAGTAGCATGAGCCTCTCTCAGAATAGAGTTTCTCAACTCTTCATCCGCCGGCCCATATACTAGATTCTTGAAACGTATTAGTCCATCCTCGTGGATCACAAATCCAGGAACTTTCCCATGAGTTACTTCATTCTGAATCCGAGATAAGAATGGGTCCGTAACCTGCTTCGATCTGATTATATCGTCAAGGGACAATGAAATCATGTATGCAAAGTTGCCACTGAACACGATGTAACCAGACTTCAATCCCCGGCCTCATAAGTTCTAACTGTAATTCTCTTTAAACTGTCAATCGGGCAAGCATTTGCTCCTGCACTGTCTTACGACTCAGGGCATCGGCAACCACATTTGCCTTCCCCGGATGGTATAGGATCTCAATGTCATAATCCTTAATAAGCTCTAGCCACATCCTCCATCTCATGTTCAACTCCTTCTGAGTAAAAATATATTTCAGACTTTTATGATCAGTAAAAATCTGACAAGTGACTCCATACAAGTACTGGCGCCAAATCTTCAAAGCAAACACCACAGCTGCTAGCTCCAAATCATGGGTCGGGTAGTTGACCTCATAGGGTCGCAATTGTCTTGATGTATAGGCAATTTGTGATACCCCGTAGCAAATAAACCGGGTGATTTGATATTTTGTAAACCGTCGGATAAATTCGGTTAGTATGTCAGAGTTGAGAATTATGTCACCCGTGTTGTTTAGAGCAACAAACTTGAATTTTGTAATTGCGGAGTGTTAATATATATTTTATACATAATGTTTTGTACGTCACCGTCGTGTCAACATTCATCGGGACAAGATAAAAAAATAATTATCCGAATCGTTATAATGATATATGTATTTATCCGCCGCCTTACCTTGCGGATAAATATATACGCACGCACGCACACGGCTGGCCGTGCTAATCACAAAAAAAGGGATAAGTCTGAGAAGGGAGAGAGAAAGAGAAACAGAGAAAGAAAAACAAGAAAGAAGAAAGGAGAAGAGAGAGAGAGCCGAGAAGCCCAGGAGAGTTCCGCAGCGAAGGAGATTTCTTCGGTAAAACCTCACAATCTATATATAGATTTGTTCGTGTTGATGAGTAGATCGTGAATATATAATCAGATTTTCAAACCAATATCGGATATATCCGGACGCAGCAAAAAAATGGTATTGCCGTCGACCTGCCCGTACGGACTCTCCGATTGTCTGCAAACTTTATATCGTTATGATCGTCTCAGCGAGTAGGTCACAAGTATCTGCCGGGCTTTTCAAACCGAGTTCGGAATAGCTAAAACGGGGCCAAAACCGCCACTTGACGTAGGGTCCCCGTACGGCGGTTCGGGCTGCCGGAACTTGAAACCTTTTACATCGTTAGGAAGCCCTCTTGACGAGCTTTATCTTTCTAGTTTCAGTTCGTGGATTCAGTCGAGTATTATGGTGTGTGTGTTTGTGTGTGACTGTGTGTGCGTGTGTTTGTATGTGCGGGGGTGTCTGTGTGCTACTGTGTGTGTGCACGTTGTGGGTGCTGGTGTGTGCGCGTTGTGTGTGATGATGTGTGTGGGTTGTGTGCGATGGTGTGTGTGGGTTGTGTGCGATGGTGTGTATGTTTGTGTGCTGGTGTGTGTGTATGTTTGTGTGATGGTGTGTGTGTGTGTTGTGTGTGCGGGTGTGTGTGTGTGTGTGTGTGTGTGTGTGTGTGTGTGTGTTGTGTGTGGGGTATGTATGTGTGTTGTCTATGTTGGTGTGTGTGTGTGGTGTGTGCAGGTGTGTGTGTGGTTGTGTGCGCGGGAGTGTGTGTGTAATATATGCCAGTTATTTGTAAATTTCGAGCTTTACCGACTTCGGATGTCGGTGTGTTTTTACGTGTAAAAATAGCGTTAGTCGATGTTAAAGAAGCTCCCAATGAGGTTACGATAGACGGAAGAAGTTTAAACGAGGATTAGATGGCCGTAGAAAATTTTGGGGTGGAAAACATAAATTTTGAAAACTGAAGGCTATGCCATTTGAGAATTAGAAATAAAGTTGGACTTGATTGAAGTTTTTTAAATCTTCAATTTGATCCCAATACTCTAATATTCTCTTTAAAAGTGTATAACCTTCTTGGTTTCAATCCAAAATGGGTCAAACGACTACCAAATACCTCCTAATTCGAAACACAACATTCTTACACCCCAATAACGCGCAGAGTGTGTCCGTAATTATGTCTCACCTAGACTCGGCTAAATTAGAATGTAGATTTCTAACGGTTATATAAATCTTAATCCGTTAATCATATAATATGATTCGTTTTAGGTTGAAGGTCTGGCTAATCGCTCAGTCTATTTGCCTTGTCAATCGAAACTTTTCCATTAGCTGGAATGCCAGGCAAGTAATTTGATTACGTTTGATGTACTTCGTGTGAATGAATATGTGAAAAATGCGTTTTCTGTGAAAAGTGGTAATTTCAGAAAATGTGGTTCCAGAAGTGATAATTTCAGGAAGCGGTAATTTCTGTGGTTTGTGACATGTGTGATCAGCAGAAGTATGAATTTGCGAATATTCAGTATCATTGTGCATTGACATGAAATAATATGTCATAAACATGCGTTGCGGAGCGGAAAATAATGAATATGTGAAAAATATGGTTGCGAATATTCAATATGGTTTGTGACATGTGTGATCAGCAGAAATGTGAATTTGCGGATATTCAGTATCATTGAGCATTGACATGAAATAATGTGTCATAAACATGCATTGCGGACATTGCGAAAAGCTGAAAAATCCAAGTAAGCGACTTAGGTTGGCCAAAAGAGCCGAGCGGAATGGGCCCGTGTGCGTGTGTCATGGCATGCATGGGAATTGCATCGCATTGCACATAAAATAATGATGATTGTGGTATTGTATTCTAGGATATATGTGATAGCAGTGTGATTTGGATGTTTATTCATTTGTGGTACATATTCATGAATCGTTGTACTTGCACCGGCTGTTTGCTGACCCCTTCTGGGGTGAATATACTTGTTGTGTATTCAGGTGCAGGTCTTAGTGGCGAAACTACGCAGGAAGGACATGAGGATGGCGAGCAACACTGATATCATGCACTATTTTGAGTATGTGGTCGTACTATTGAGAATCGAGTTGTGTTTTGCCTTGTGCTCGCGCGAGTACTATTGGGTAATGTGATTTGTTTGTGGTTCAGTCATTTTGATGATGTTATTGTGTCAGTGGGAGTTCCACAGGACAATGTATTGTTGAGTGCTGAAATGTATATGGTTTGAAGTTGAGTACTATCAATGCATGTGTGGATTTATATTGGTTTCAGCCTGGTAGGTTCTCCAAAAAGAATCTACGGCACTGTAATATCTCTGTAAATCACGGGGGCGTTACAGATTTTGGTATCGGAGCGTAGATTTATGGATACCTAGGCTGTTGGTGTTTTGGGTCGGTCAAAGTTGAGTCGGTCGTCTGTTTATGATATCATTGGGTTGCTGCTACCTCGTGCGACCTGCGCTGTAAGTTCCTCTGATCCCCAATTTTTTTTTTGCATTATTTTAGTTCTGAGTATATGGATTTTAAGTCCTTGTTGTGAGCCGTATTTTGTTGGGGTCTGTGTTCATGGGCTTCTGATCTTATCAGAACCCTGCGGGAAACCAGAGTAATCTATTTGTAATTCTTCAAACTGTGTCCATTATTTTTCCTTCGTGTATATGTTTGGGTAACTTGAGCCTACGAGCATATGGAGATGGTAAGTCTCTCTATTATAAGTCTCTCTTAGCTGTGTGGTGATTGTGTGGCGCTGATTCAATCAACCTTGGTCGATGGGCTAGAACTTGGTGGTGGTATTAGGGTTTTGAGATGTACATTGCGTATACAGTCCAGGTGAAAATAGTTATACAGTGTATTTTGGAGAATTAGGAAGATTATCGATTCCTATATTCTTATAAGAATGAGATTTTTAAGTATCAATTTTAAATCATTGCGGGAGTATGATAAAGTGGTTTTTGAAACTATTTCAAATGGTGAAAACCTACGATTTAATATTGTTATATCAAACGAGTATGTATTCGGTGGAAAATATTTTCTTTTCGATTAAACAAGTAGTAGAAGAGGAAGGATCTTCATTTTATCTAAGTCCCAAATGGATTTTTGAAACATTTCGGACTACAGATGTCTTCAAAAATGTTAAAAATATAAATTGTGTGTGCATTATTTAAAAATGGTTTCAAAATTGACGTGTAAAATAAAGCCTCCTCTTCCAATAAGAGTAAAGTAACTACAAGTTTTGGCGAAACATAGCTCGCCCTCTTATTTTCAAAAGAATTGTTTTCATAAAGTGCTGGTACCACAGTTATAAGTTGTGGGATCGTGTGTCGTGTTTGGACACGCGTTTGGTTGCGATTCAGATCGTTGCGTATTCGTATCTTAATGGAGGTATGGTTGTGATGGTGAATTTTGGTTGGTATAGGTATGGCGCGCGCTATTGTGCATAATTGGCGAACGCTACCTTGTGGATAGCGCACGCTAATCTGTCCGGCATATAAACAGGACATCAATCGTGATTTATCATTTCCACTCGTTTCCTTTTCTCCGCGGGTGACACCATAGTGTGAATCGAAGGCGACTAGGGTTCGTGATCTTGGCCGATTTTGTTCCGTTTAAAGGTATCTTGGAGTATAACATTATATAATCTATTGCTCTTCGTCAGATCGAGGCATTTCCGTGATTTTCTTGAGTTAACCATTTTGAAGATTTTGTTCTTGACCTCATTTTCAACCCAATTCTGGGGAATCAATTGATGTTAAATGTTGTTGTTGGTCGTGTCATATGAGTTGTATATCCACAATTCTGACTTGTTCAACTCGGTTGACGATTCTAAAGATGCTGAGGAACCATGAACAATTAACGTTGGATCAAATATCCGTAAACTATCGGTGAACAAAGCAAATGATCAAGGGTGTCCCGTACCCCGGATGATGGCAGGTGATGCTTTCATAATACATCGAAATTGTTGATGCTTCCGACAATTGTGGCTTTGATTCTCTTTATCTTCTTGCTTTCCATCTAACTTGGTAGTTCTACGTTTCGAAGACAAAACTCCCTTTGAGGGAGAGAAAAGGATAATAATCGGGATTCTTGCGCTTGTACAATGTAGGGCCTTGGACCCTTCTGTTTGACTCTGTTGTTGCACTGCAGAACTTGCGAGTTCGGTGGTACTGCGATGATGGGCTTGATGTCTGAGCCTATTGTAATTGTGGTTTTCGTCATCTATTGGTTTCAATATCTCGTTGTATAACCCCATTGTCGTTGAATATTGAACCATATTTTCTTGGTAACTTATGATCCCACCCGAGCAAACTATATCTAATCATGTTGTGTTTTGCGTTGATTTCAACCTGTGCTGTTAACTGAATTGCGCCACTACTGAGAAACTCTCGTGATGTTAGTGGTCATTCCGCATTCATCAGAATGCTTAGAGATTTGGTCATTCGACCTTATGAAGTTGCTTGTTATATTATTACCTCATTTTGACTTTTGTATGTTTCCCTCCTATCGACCCACTTATGCTCGTCGATACCTGCTAAATGTATTCTGTTCTTCGGTCTTTGCCGTTCGAACGAGTTGTGACATTGTTTCGGATTAGTCCATTTACAGCTGTGACTTTTCCCAAGTTTGGTGCGGCCCTTATGAGTCCTATGCAAGGTGAATGTCTTGTAATTCTTACAAGCCCACTTAATGTCTTGAGCTGAGGTGTGAACTTCGGAGTTGTTTGATGATTGTCTTCCCGGTTAAGGTTGTTCGATCATTGTGATTCGATTGTTGTTGCTCGATCACGCATCGTGATTATCGAACGTCCGACTTCCTTAATATTCGGTACTCGTCCCAGTAAGTCATCTTCCAAACCGTTGAAGTTGTTAAAATTATATACTTGTTCAGCGTAAATATCGCATTTGATTATTGTACTATTTGGATGACATGGAGTTTGTGTTCGCCGTTGGCAGCAAATAAAGTATGTCATCTAAAGTTTGCTTTACCTTGATTGTTTCATGTCTTAAGTTTTTGGGATGAAACTTATTCCAAAAGGAGCAGACGTAATAATTTTATTTCCGTGTAAATTCCTTTTGTGTTGATCTATTTTCATTTCTTCGGTGCGCTAGTCTCGACGATCAAATATGAGAGATGGTCATCATGTTTTGACATCAAGTGGGAGTATTGAGAGTCCATGACTGCATCTTTTGGCTTGACCAATATTTTGGTCGTACTCGTACCATGGATTAACTCGATCCTTATCAGGTATCCTTGAGAGTCTATCGCTAAGATTCTATTTTTACTACTATCATTGTTGTGGCGGAGAGAGATAATTGGCACTGAATGACGGCGCCGCCATAATAGTGGCTACTAGAAACAACTGTAGCACCGCTAGTGCCGCCGACTTAAGATCGGTTTGATGTGCATATAAAGCCCTGAGAGGTATTCCCATAGTAGACTTAAGACGTTAACCGAGAATAAACCGTTAGGTAATCTGTAAATATGGATCCTACTAAGCATACCCGTTGCTTGGAGCATATCAATTATCTAGAGGACGTAGCACAATTTCATCGGGAGGTGAGTCAGACTGCGCATGAGGCAGCGGCACGAGAACGTGAGCATGCTGCGCAGCTAGAAGCTCAGTTGGCTGCAGTACGATGTACTCTTCGAGAGAGGGAGGCACAGTACACACAAGCGAGAGAGGCCCTCCAGGATCAGATCCAGAAAGAAAGTGAAATGATATGAGCCAACGCTGAGAAAATCCTTGCTATCCTCCCAGCGGCTCCAATTCCGGTCACAGAGGCCGAAGAGGATCTCGAGGAAGATCCCGAAGAGGACCCGGAAGAAGAGGTCGAAGACAACTCTATCGTCGTTAACCCATGAGCTATGCTTAATGGGACATGCTGCGTACCGATGTTTTCTTATAAATATGTGATGTTTGCGATTTAAGGAATAAAATTTTGTGTGGATATGATTGGTGACTCGGACATATATTTCAACGACCCTCTTCCGTTTCAAGTTTCGAGGACGAAACTTTTTGTTAGGGGGAAGGGTGTGATACCCCGTAGCAAATAAACCGGGTGATTTGATATTTTGTGAACCGTCGGATAAATTCGGTTAGTATGTCAGAGTTGAGAATTATGTCGCCCGTATTGTTTAGAGCGACAAACTTGAATTTTGTAATTGCGGAGTGTTAATATATATTTTATACATAATGTTTTGTACGTCACCGTCGTGTCAACATTCATCGGGACAAGATAAAAAAATAATTATCTGAATCGTTATAATGATATATGTATTTATCCGCTGCCTTACCTTGCGGATAAATATATACGCACGCACGCACACGGCTGGCCGTGCTAATCACAAAAAAAGGGATAAGTCTAAGAAGGGAGAGAGAAAGAGAAACATAGAAAGAAAAAAAACAAGAAAGAAGAAAGGAGAAAAGAGAGAGAGCCGAGAAGCCCATGAGAGTTCCACAGCCAAGGAGATTTCTTCGGTAAAACTTCACAATCTATATATCGATTTGTTCGTGTTGACGAGTATATCCTGAATATGTATTTAGATTTTCAAACCAATGTCGGATTTATCCGGACGCGGCAAAAAAATGGTATTACCATCGACTTTCCCGTACGGACTCTCCGTTTGTCGGAACTTTGCAAACTTTATATTGTTATGATCGTCTCAGCGAGTAGGTCACAAGTATCCGCCGAGCTTTTCAAACCAAGTTCGGAATAGCTGAAACGGCACCGAAACCGCCGCTTGACGTCGGGTCCCCGTACGGCGGTTCGGGCTACAGGAACTTGAAACCTTTTGCATTGTTAGGAAGCCCTCTTGACGAGCTTCATCTTTCTAGTTTTAGTTCCCGTATTCGGTCGAGTATTATGGTGTGTGTGTTCTGTGTGTGTGTGTGTGTGTTTGTGTGTGACTGTGTATGCGAGTGTTTGTATGTGCGGGGGTGTCTGTGTGCTACTGTGTGTGTGCGCGTTGTGGTTGCTGGTGTGCGCACGTTGTGTGTGATGGTGTGTGTGGGTTGTGTGCGATGGTGTGTATGTTTGTGTGCTGGTGTGTGTGTGTATGTTTGTGTGATGGTGTGTGTGTTGTGTGTGCGGGTGTGTGTGTGTGTGTGTTGTGTGTGCGGGTATGTATGTGTGTTGTCTATGCTGGTGTGTGTGTATGCGTGTGTTTGTATGCGCGGGAGTGTGTGTGTAATATATGCCAGTTATTTGTAAATTTCGAGCTTTACCGACTTGGGATGTCGGTGTATTTTTACATGTAAAAATAGCGTTAGTCGATGTTAAAGAAGCTCCCAATGAGGTTACGATATACGGAAGAAGTTTAAACGAGGATTAGATGGCCGTAGAAAGTTTTGGGGTGGAAAACATAAATTTTGAAAACCGAGGGCTATGACATTTGAGAATTATAAATAAAGTTGGACTTGATTGAAGTTTTCTAAATCTTCAATTTGACCCCAATACTCTAATATTCTCTTTAAAAGTGTATAACCTTCTTGGATTCAATCCAAAATGGGTCAAACGACTGCCAAATGGCTTCTAATTCGAAACACAACACTCTTACACCCCAATAACGTGCAGAGTGTGTCCGTAATTATGTGTCACCTATACTCGACTAAATTAGAATGTAGAGTTCTAACGGTTATATAAATCTTAATCCGTTAATCATATAATATGATTCGTTTTAGGTTGAAGGTCTGGCTAATCGCTCAGTCTATTTGCCTTGTCAATCGAAACTTTTCCATTAGTTGGAATGCCAGGCAAGTACTTTGACTACGTTTGATGTACTTCGTGTGAATGAATATGTGAAAAATGCATTTTCTATGAAAAGTGGTAATTTCAGAAAATATGGTTCCAGAAGTGATAATTTCAGGAAGCGGTAATTTCTGCGGTTTGTGACATGTGTGATCAGCAGAAGTGTGAAATTGTGAATATTCAGTATCATTGTGCATTGACATGAAATAATATGTCATAAACATGCGTTGCGGAGCGGAAAATAATGAATATGTGAAAATATGGTTGCGAATATTCAATATGGTTTGTGACATGTGTGATCAGCGGAAATGTGAATTTGCGGATATTCAGTATCATTGAGTATTGACATGAAATAATATGTCATAAACATGCATTGCGGACATTGCAGAAAGCTGAAAAATCCAAGTAAGCGACTTGGGTTGGCCAAAAGAGCCGAGCAGAATGGGCCCGTGTGCGTGAGTCATGGCATGCATGGGAATTGCATCGCATTGCACATAAAATAATGATGATTGTGGTATTGTATTCCAGGATATATGTGATAGCAGTGTGATTGGGATGTTTATTCATTTGTGGTACATATTCATGAATCGTTGTACTTACACCGGCTGTTTGCTGACCCCTTCTGGGGTGAATATACTTGTTGTGTATTCAGGTGCAGGTCTTAGTGGCAAAATTGTGCAGGAAGGACACGAGGATGGCGAGTAACACTGATATCATGCACTATTTTGAGTATGTGGTCGTACTGTTGAGAATCGAGTTGTGTTTTGCCTTGTGCTCGCGCGAGTACTGTCGGGTAATGTGAGTTGTTTGTGGTTCAGTCATTTTGATGATGTTATTGTGTTAGTTGGAGTCCCACAGGACAGTGTATTGTTGAGTGCTGAAATGTATATGGTTTGAAGTTGAGTACTATCAATGCATGTGTGGATTTATATTGGTTTCAGCCTGGTAGGTTCTCCAAACAGAATCTACGGCATTGTAATATCTCTATAAATCAGGAGGCGTTACACAATCACTTTTCCATTCTGCATCAACACACATCCAATGCCCTGTCTTGACACGTCACTATACACCACCAATCCTTCGGTCCCTTTTCGTAAGACCAAAACTGGTGCTGAAATCAATCGACTTTTGAGTTTGTCAAAGCTTTATTGCCATTCCTCTTACCATGTATACTTCTTATATTTCCTCAATAGATTAGTCTGCGGTTGAGCAATCTTGTAAAAGCCTTCCACAAACCGTCTGTAATAGCCTGCTAGACTAATAAAACTACGAACTTCCTTCACATTATTCAGAGGTAGTCAATCTCGGATAGCCTCTATCTTCTGTGGGTCCACACTAACCCCATCAACCGATATCACATGCCCAAGAAAAGTAACCTCCGACATCCAAAACTCACATTTGGAAGATTTTCCATAGATTTGTTCTCGCCTCAGCGCACCAAGAACCTGGCGGAGATGGTACTCGTGCTCTTCACGGTCATGGGAGTAAATCAAAATGTCATCGATGAAAGCGACCACAAAACGATCTAGATAATCAATGAAAACTCGATTCATCAATTCCATGATCACCTCCGGTGCGTTAATCAGTCCAAACGGCATCACCACGAACTCGTAAGGCCCATAGCGAGTACGAAAAGTTGTCTTCAAAATATCGGACTCTCGAATCCTCAACTGATGATAACCGGATCTTAAGTCGATCTTGGAAAACACAGCGGCGCCTTGGAGTTGATCCAACAAATCATCAATACGAGGCATCGGATATTTGTTCTTTATTGTTACCCTATTCATCTCACGATAGTCAATACATAAATGCAGGGATCCGTCTTTCTTTCGCACAAATAACACTGGTGCTCCCCAAGGGGACACACTAGGTCGAATATAACCTTTCTCGACCAAATCCTCGAGCTGACTCTTCAACTCCTGCATCTCGGTTGGAGCCTTGAGGTACGTTGAGAGTGTGGACGTACCTGGCTCTAATTCAATGGTAAACTCTACCTCACGATGTGGAGGTAAGCCCGGCAACTCATCTGGAAAAACATCTGGGTAATCTCGGACCACCGGAATATCGGCCAATTCAGTTGGTCGATCCACTGTCTTGGTCATGTAGCATCAATAACCAACACTTCCCTGATTAAGTAGTTTCACTGCTTTCATTGCCCTGATGATTCTCCCACGGCTGATATTATCACCCTAAAAATGCACTCAAAACCATCATCAGAAGTGACGGTCACCATTCGCTTGCGGACGATAAGTATGGCATCATGGAGATCCATCCAATCGATACCCAAGATTACATCATCTTTAGGTAAATCGACCACAATCAAGTTTGACAACAACTCGCGGTCGTTCATACAAACTGGACAGTTCTGAACTTCATGATTCCCAACAATTCTTCTACCATCGGGTAGACCAATTACATAAGGTTCACAATCAATAACATGATCTAAGTGAAAACGACTCAAACAAGTAGCAGATATAAAGGAATGTGAAGTGCCCGTATAAAAAAGAACACATATAGGCTGAGAGTGGATCTCGAGTGTACCTGTGATCATGCTGGCTTCAGGATCGTCGGCCTTCTTCATTTCGTAGATTCTAGGTTTTGCAGCTCCGATACCAGATGTACCAGCTTGACTTCCACAGCCCATTCCTCTATTTGCCCCTATAGTCTGGTGGGAGGCAGACGGAGGTGCCCTATCCTGAACTGAAGACCGAACTGGAGCATGAGAGGCTATTGGAGTATGTCCCAGCCCACCTCTGTAAAAATAAGCACGATGCCCAGTAATCCCACAAGTATGGCATGCAACAGCCGGCTTCAGACATTTGGAGCTAACGTGCCCCTGATCTCCACAGTTAAAACACACAATGGACGAGCTGGATTCTCGAGAATGCGAACCTGTCGGTTTTTATGCCACATGTGGCCGCTTGGAAAAAGTCGGTACAGATTGTGGTTTCTTGAACGTTCCCTGGTTACTATCATCCTGGGTCTGGTTCCTTTATCTCTTATTAGTGGACTGCGGGTGCTTCTTAGAAATCCCTTCGCAGTAACTCAAGAGCTCTCTCGATGAATTCCGGTAGAGTAGTGCAATGGTGATTAAGTAACTGCATTCTCATCCGGGGTTTAAGCCTCTTAAGAAAATACTTGATCTTATCAGCTTCCATTCGGACAATAGACGAGGCGAACGAAAGAAGTGCCTGGAATTTCTCGGCAATTGATAACACATCATCATCCTCAAATAGGTCTGGGTTCAGCAAATCTGTTAGCTTGGCCTCACGGAGTTGATCAGGATAATAACGATCCAACATGATGTTCTTGAATTCCTCCCAATTGCACACGCCATCAGCTGGTCTCACCGAAATCCACCATGTATGGATGCTCTTACTAAGGTAGTAAGCCACCTCGGAGACTCGATTCTCTTACAGAAATTCAACCATCTCGAACAACTTCTCGAAGTGCTCGATCCAGTACAAAATATCAGGAGGCTCAGAGGAGCCTTCAAAAGTCGGAGGTCGCTGACGAGGGATGTCGCTAATAATCTGACTCACGGTTCCGCCGTGCACCGGAGGCTGTGGCTGAGGTCCCTGCTGCTGGCCAGTAGTAGCAGCTCTCTGCATAGTTTCCATCATTTTACGGGTCATCTGGGTCATCATGCCCAGTATAATAATATAAGGATCGATGTGGTGTGACCGGTTCCTAGTAGGCGAATCACTACCTACTGAGCTTTGCTCCACATTCGAATGTGTATTGGCTTGTGGCCTTGGGATTTGTCCCTTTCCACAGCCTTGACCCCCTATAACACGGCCTCTCAAATTTCTATCCATACTGAAAGAATCAAATAATAATCATAAGCACAATTCATGACCGTCTTTACGGTCAATCAGAAATTCACGCTAAGTTAATAGCAACATTGAAATTACATATTCAAGAAAATAGTTCATCATAAATTATCGGCACCACGAGTGCTACACAAGACATCATATCGACACCAATTCGAAACAAATTCAGTCACATAATTAATCCAAATTTTTCCTCGGAATATCAATAAGATAAATTCTGCCACAGATCCCTCGGAATATCAAGATCAATAGAAAAATCAATTTCGCCATTAACATCTTGACAATAATTAAATCATGGCACATAAGTGACATACTGTAGTTGACTCGTAGGGTTAGGCGATTGCACAGGTCACACATGATGTGAAGATTTCTTGATACTAGTTCAATCCACAACGACTATTAAAGAGGAACGACTCTCTGATACCATCTTCTGTAACACCCCAAATATGGTGGCTATTACAGTGCTGTGGACCTCACACTGGGACCCACCAGGAGATACCAAAACATAAATTAACCATATCATAATTTGTGGTACCGACAGATCATACGGCTAATAGCCTCATAATACATAGGATCCAATACCAGTATAAACCATATGAAGATGAAATACACTCAAAATAATAATACAACCGACAGGAGTTTATATAAAATGAAAAAGTGAAATTACACGATTTTAAGCATAACCGAACAAGAAACGACTTGGGCCCCCCGAACTAGTATCCTTCAAACCCTTCGTCGTCATCGTGCTCTTCCCGTGCCTTGGCCTTGCCTGGACCTAAAACACAACACAAGTATTTCGCCCAAACCACATGTTCAGATATACATGATAATACTTCTCAAGACATTATACAATTCACATATATTGACTCTCAAGGAAACAACCCGACTATTGAACATACCCCTCGGGCGTATGAACAATTAGTCGCTAACCGTCAGACATACCCAATCATAGATGGAATATGAACGACCAATCAATATGGCTCAAGACGGACATCACAGTATGCCCGATCCGAAAATGTGTCCGTGCACATGTCCACCCCGTATACGGAATCCAGGATATACATGGAACAATGTACCTAATTAGCCTTACGAACTACGTCTCGTGTGCACAGTCCAATACGGAAACACCAATGCATGACCATATGTGCCTGGATAAAAATCCTACACATAACCAATTGGCACGCAGATATGACTCCAGATATGTCACGATACAGCATGACAATGAAACTCAATAAAATCACACATCCAACCAGGAATCAAGAAACTCACCGAAGTGATAATAATGATCAACGAGACCAACAATACAAAGGTGATGAACTTGGTAATGCATTCCCACAACGAAACGGTAACAACGATCAAGAACAATACCACATTATGAATCATAAATTCATAAGGTATTATCAAGAACAATTCATGAACTTTAATACCCTCAAATCATTTCTATGATTGTATGATCATACTTAAGATGTTGTTTAATATTCTTGTTATTACATTTAATAAGAATTTATCAAGAACAACTCCAATTATTCATCTCGTTATGTTAATGTCATCTTATATAGTCATAATCCTCTTAAGAACAATATCTACATTCGATCATGATGTTCTAGACAATCAAACTTTCATCAGTTCATCAAGTTTATCTTGAGTATATCAAAATCATAAGGGTTATCCCATAACTCATTATCATTTTTCATTGAATTAACTAAACCTTCCCAAAACATGGTTATATCATCTAGAAATATCTAAGCATTAAGAGCATGCTTAATTATAACTTATAATCACCAGGTTCTTATCACATCTTCTTAAGAATCAATAATAACCAAGTTATCTTTCAACATTTCATAATAACATCATCATGTTCTTCACTATTTGTCCATAATCTTCATAATTAACATGTTATATTTGATTAGTTTAACATCATATGAAATAATCATCACTAGTATCATTATAATTATGAAATTAACACAAGTTAGACAACCAACCTCTTGAAAATAACAACTCCAAAGACTTCAACAACACTCTCCAATCCTGCAATCACTAAGCTTCAATCCAAGTTACGAAGCTCCAAAATAAGATGGAAGGTGGTAAAATTGACTTAGGAAGGCAGGGGAACAATTTTTAGGGATGATACTTGAATTTAGTTCGTGCAAAAATGAAAGACGAGACATGTCTTTTTATAATCCGCATTGTACATAACGTACACTACTAGTAAGGTTAATGTACGTTAGAAACACTTACGTACGCTAATACATGAGTGTTACGTACGTAACGATCCTCCAGAAGCTACTACCTCAACACCCACACACCCTTACGTACGTTGCCAAAAAGGACATACGTAAGCTCACCTGCATTACATATGTTACAACATAACCATTAGGTACGTAATGCCTGTTGACTTGGCTGTCTCGATCAAGCCAAAAATCTTGATGCATGGCCCTACACGCCGAAAGTCGAGATGCGATCTGATTCCCTATATTACGTACGTAACACATGACATTTTACGTACGTAAAAGAACACACTTAACGTACGCTAAGCTATAATTGTAGCGTGCGTTAAATACTAAGGACACAGTCAAAAATGCAATTCTCCATACAACATCTAACAATCAAATATAGTGCGAAAGACAATTATAATTCATTCGATTCTAGTATATCTCAACATTATAATCATTACATTAAATGCTAACATGATACGACAATACCCGAATCATCCATGTAATTCAACAAGAAAGATGAAAAATTACATTTGGATATTACATTCATGGTTTCGGATTATTTTGCTCGAATGAAATATCTCGGGAACTCTTTCATTGTGTTTGATTGGTTGATTATTCAGGATTATTATATTCTTGGAATATGATGTGTTTGGCTCCTAATTGCTCTTTATACTTGCACTTGCAAAATTCCAGTTTGCTGACCCCCGAGTAATCGGGGGTGAATGCCTGTTATTGCATTCAGGTACATGCAGGTTCTTGAGGAGCAGAAAAAACAGGATCGGTACGAAGGATGATGGAAGATTAATGATACTAATCATAAGAAGGACAGTAGTTGGTACTGTTAGTCAAATCGTTTTTTTCTTTCTGCTATAGTGTTTTCCCGTCGTATGTGAGTGTTTTTTACCCCTGTGCGGGTATGAGTTTTGAAATATATATATATATATATATATATATGAAGTTTAAGTTGTATGTTATTGATGAAAGACCAAAGCGGTCTACTGTTTCGTATGTAGCCATGTTGGTATTTGATGTGGTGTCTTGTTTTGTAGTGTTTAGCCTGGTAGATCCTTGTGAGAAGGGTCTACGGCGTGTGATATTCCCGGATGACTTTTGGGGGTGTTACACTGGCACTCCTAGAGTAAATGGGAAACCATTTCATCCTGCACATTACATAAGGTGCAGGAGGCTGAATTGCACAACAGTCTTTTCCATCTCTATGAATTAACCATCAAACCTTGATGCATGAGAACCCAAAAAAACAACTTTACTCTTTGAGATCCATACAAATTCCACAATAGTTTCCAAGCAAAGTCCACCCTTGGAGGAGTTGCAATATCAAGGATATTATATGCAGTTTTCAGATAAAAAGAACCTTAAATAGACAAGCTCCAAAATACCTCCTCGCCCAAGTCGTAACTCAGCGGTGGAATAGCAGCATTGGCGTCAAACACCTTCTCGGGCAATGAGTCGGAAAAATAGTCCCACTTCCACTAAGGATTTTGATGAGACCTTCTCTTATTCTGAAAATCCCCCACACAATCGAGGTTGGAAAAAGGGTGGAAATCGGAACAACAACAACAAAAACAAGAGCTGCAACTATGGTGTTCGCGGTGATGGTCGCAACGGCGGTAAAGGCAGTCGTTGTGGTGGTCAAGGCAGCGGCCTGCAACAACAGAAAACGACACCCCCTTGGCAACAACAAGGTCCGTTTCTTGGTTGGGGATGGATGCCACATCACTCCTTAATATTCTCCTACTGATATTGAAGCGGATATGCATACTATGTCAGTCAATGTTCTGGATCAGAATTGGTATATGATACCAGAGCAACTTCTCATATGACGGCATCTCAAGGTACTCCCGTCTTATTTTAATTTGAGCAATTTAAATCATAATATTATTGTTGGTAGTGGCTAAGGAATTCCAATTCGAGGTTATGGACAAAAAACCCTTTTCCCATCCCATTCACCACTAAATTTAAAAATATCCTACATGCCCCAAAACTTATCAAAAATTTGATTTCTGTCAGTCGACTCATAAATAATAATAATATTTCCATTGAATTTGATCCTTTTGGGTTTTCTATAAAGGACCTTCTGACACGGATGCCAATAATGAGATGTAATATCATCGGGGAGCTATATCTTATCATCTGCACCAACAACTATCAAGCTACCTATCCATCCACTTTTGCGGCTATTACACTAATTTTATGGCACAATAGATTGGGACACTCTGGACCATCTGTTTTCCGCTCCCTTAGTAAGAATGAATTTATTTATTGTGAACATTTATAATCCTCTGTTGTTTGTGAGTCTTGTGTTTTTGGGAAATATGTCAAATTGTCATTTTATGCTTTATTTTCTAATACATTGATGCCATTTGAAATTATGCATAGTGATTTATGGACCTCTCCTATTTTAAGCACTGCAGGCATAAATATTATATTCTTTTTTGGATGACTATTCTAATTTCTTGTGGACTTTTCCCATTAGCAAAATATCCCAAGCATATCAAACATTTACATCAACTAGTGGTCTACTAAGACACAATTTGAAAACAATATAAAGTGCTTTCAATGTGACAATGGGAGAGAGATTGACAATGAGCTTTTCAAACAATTTTGAGACAAAATGGTCTTAATTTTCATTTTCATGTCCTCACACTTCTCCACAAAATGAAAAAGCCGAAAGAAAAATACGAACCCTAAATAACATAATTCGCACCCTCCTGCTCATGCTTCCATGCCCCCATCTTTTTGGCATCATGCACTTGAAATGGCAACCTACCTTTTGAACACTCTCCCAAACAAATCTCTTAAACACAAATCCCCAACTCCAATTTTATATCACAGGGATCCTACTTACACATATTTACGAGTTTTTGGTTGTCTATGCTACCCTCTCTTACCTTCCACAATAATAAATAAATTGCAACCTCGTTCTACCCCTTGTGTGTTTTTGGGATACCCATTTAATCATAGAGGATACAAATGTTATGATTTGTCAAGACGAAAAATAATCGTTTCAAGGCATCATTTTTGATGAGTCCAAATTTCCTATTGCTAAGTTGTATACACCTTCTTCTACCACCTACGATTTTTTACAGGATGACTTAAATCCTTTTTTAAGACATCAGAGGCAAAATCAAATCATACAGCCACCACAATCAACCTCACCTACTGAAGTTCATTCCTCAACGACCCAATCTGCACAAACAACACCTCCAAGGCCCAGCCCGATTCCCTTATCTCAAGTCCAAGCTTCCCCCAACCAAACTTGCTAGACCTACAGCTCACTCCTCCTCACAATCAAACCAACTCACCGCCCTACAACCAAAACCAAGACTATCCTATACCAGCCCCCATAGGACTATGGAAACTAGAAGCATGCATGGTATTTTCAAACCGAACATCCATTAAACTTGACCACTACAGTTAGCCAACTTTGTCCCTCTCCCATTCCTAAAAATCCAAAACAGGCCTTGTCTGACTCGAACTGGAAATCTACTATGCAAGACGAATACGATGCTTTTATTAAAAATAAGACGTGGGATTTAGTACCACGACCTCTTGATGTTAATATTATTTGTTCTATGTGGATTTGTCGGCATAAAATAATCTAATGGTTCTTTCGAGTGACATAAGGCCCGTCTTGTTGGTGATGGCACGTCTCAAAAGGCTTGAGTAGATTATGATGAAACTTTCAGTTCTGTGGTGAAACCAGCAACAATTTGGTCTGTTCTCAGCATTGTTTTATCTATATCATGGTTTTTTCATCAGTTAGAGGTGCAAATGCATTTTTACATGGACAACTACATGAGACAGTTTATATGCGTCAGTCTATGGGTTTTAGAGATCCAATTCATCCATATTATCTATGTCTATTAAGAAAATCTCTTTATGGTTTGAAACAGGCCCCTCGTGCCTAGTATCAACGGTTTTCTGATTTCGTATCCACCATTGATTTCTATCATACTAAATCTGGTCCTTCATTATTTATCTACTGCACGGGTAACGACATGGTATACATTATCTTATATGTTTATGATATCATCCTTACTGCTTCTTATGATGATCTCCTTAAGTCTATTGTCTCTGCTTACTTCAGAATTTTGCTATGAAATATTTGGGCCCTCTCAGCTATTTTTTGGGCATTGCAGTATCTATACATGCAGATGGTTTGTTTCTTTGCCAACAAAAATATGTTGAGGGGATCATAGATAGAGCTGGCATGACCTCTTGTAAATATGTTCAAACACCATTGTACATGACTTCTAAGCTTAGTGTGTCCTCGGGTTCTCCATATGAGGATCCAACTCATTATTGTAGTTTAGCAGGAGCATTGCAATATCCTATTTTTATACGTCTGATATATCATATATTGTAGAACAAGTATGTTTACACATGCATGATCCAAAGACTGAACATACGAATACTCTTAAACAAATTTTGCGTTATGTACAAGGCACCTTAGACTTTGGTCTGCATTTGTACCAATCATCAATTTCTGGTCTTGTTTCATACACTAATGCTGATTGGGGTGAATGTCCCGACACTAGACGATCCACTTCTGGTTATTGTATTTTTATTGGAGATAATTTAATCTCTTGGTCCTCTAAACGACAACCCACTTTGTCTCGGTCAAGTGCCGAAGCCGAGTATAGTGAGGTAGCAAATGTCATTTTCACGTCTTGTTATATTCGTAATATGCTGTTAAAACTTCATTGTCCGATCTAAAAAGCTACACTAGTGTATTGTGACAATGTGAGTGCAATATATCTTTCTGGTAACCCTGTTCAACATCAGCGCACTAAACACATTGAGATGGATATACATTTTGTACGTGAGAAAGTAGCTCGTGGACAGATCCGTATCCTCCATGTTCCCTCTCGCCATCAAATTGCTGACATTTTCACTAAAGGGCTTCCACGAATATTTTTTGAGAATTTTTGAGCCAGTCTCAATGTACGGGAACCTCCCGCATCGACTGCGGGAGTGTGATAAAATATGTAAATATCATTGTATATCTGTGTATATCTTTTATATTAGGATAGTCAACATCCTTAGTTATTATTCATAATATCCTTAGTTATTAAATATAATTGGTAGCCTTGATTTAGCCTTGATAGGTGCTAACACTCTTGTATATTACTCTCTGAACAACGCCAATCCTGCCGCAACTATGGTCTCCAACCCACCACTAAAAGTAATTTTCAATTTCTCTAAGCTAATCATTTGGTCTGATGCTTCCACAAATAATAAAGTCATCAGCGAAAAATAGGTGCGTAACAGCCGGTGCATTTCTAGAAATTCGAACACCACTAAGCCTCATAGCCGACTCGTATTTTCTCAGTACGGAAGAAAATACCTCATCACATAATAAAAAGAGACAAGGCGAAGAGGTCCTATTATCGGAGACCCCGTGAAGGAACAAAATAGTTAATAAGGTCTTTACAACAAAAAATAATAGAACGGAATTCACTATCCATATTTTGTTGACATAGCATGGTGTCCACCACCTTCCTACCATCCATGACCTCAAACATAACATGAGTAAATGCCAAGCTCTTCAACCAAGAAAAACCCTCCTCTATGTAACACCCCAAGATATTCACGGTATATTACAGCGTCGTGGACCCCTATGTGAGACCTACCATGCTAAATAGAAAATACCGCTCGTCTAACCATCTCGGTTAGCGAGGAAACACACATCACCAAGATGAAAATTTACTAAAACGCCTGGTACAACTGTCAAACCAGACGTCACCAAAAAATACAAATAACATTTATTATACAAACCCTTTCCAAATCAAAATGCCTAAGTACTCGCGAGTACGGTCTATCAGTTTACAAGTTTGAAACAACATTTTAAAATGGACAACTGAAATAAAGGGAATGAATTGCACACGTCAACAACTCTGGACAGTATCCTCGTACTACTCCAGTGCCCGCTCGACCGGCTGAATGCAACCTAAAATTCATAACACGAATTTCGTGCAAAATGGGTCCCCAAAGGGGTTAGAAATTACGCTAGTACAAGTAATCAAGGCAAACCATTCGCTTACACATTTCATAGTACATGCATCAAATAGTTTCAAAAATAAAAAACAAGACATGTATTTTCTCGGAAAACCAATAGTCAATAATCAATTTGCCTAGGACCGGGGCTAAACCACTGGTCCTATCCGAGGCCTCTATGGACCCTCGCGGCCTGGCCATAGTTAAAAATCACGCACATGACTCGCCTAGGACCGGGGCTAAACTATTGATCCTACTGAGGCCTCTATAAACCCTCCTGGACTGGCTATCCAAACAAGCCCGTGAATCAGAAGCGAAATCACAGATTCCTACGAGGCCTCGTCGGACCCTCACAGAGTGAGCAAAGCACACACATATATACATAAGGGTTTCACAAGAATACCCGCCTTGAGAATATTGACGACGAAATGAACGTGAAAATCAACTATGCTTGCTAGGAAGCGACGACCACGAACCTAACGATTCGAAGAATACAATCACAACCAATTCTACACGAATACGAAAATGGAATACATCCAAAAACCCACCTACGATTCATGTAAATTCATACAAAAACAACAACGAGGGCGGGTCGCAACCGAACCCTCTCGATTTTACAAATACCACGAAATTTACCATGAACTCGTAGGGAAGATAAGGGATACACAATGATTAATCATATACAACATGAATTAATCTACAACACGAAGCAAATCGGATAAATACTCGAAAACTCCCAATTTACCCAAAGATAGGGTTCTAAGAGTTTACCTCGGATTGGAGACGAAGAACAAGTGTTGGTGTTATTAATATACACCAAGAACTCAAGAAAGATGATAACTAGATGATTGCCCAGTCGAAATTGCCCAAAATCGCGTGGAGGAGAAGAAGAAGGAAAATGGACAAAACCGGTCAACTCCTAGGTATTTAAACCCAGGCCCCGATAACGTACGTTAGCATGACATGGTTAACGTACGTTAACAGGTTAACGTACGTAACGCCATGCCCGTAGCGTACGTAAGAGCTCAGCATAGCTCACTGTCCGGAACCTAAAGTATATAATGTACGTAATGCCACTTGCTTAACATACGTAAGATATCATCCTTACGTACGTAACAGCATGCTCGTGGCGTATGTAAATGGTCGGCAGAACCCTCTGCCCAATTTCCTGAACACCATGACGTACGTAACCACAATGAAGTTATGTATGCTAAGCATAACACATAACGTACGTTAAGCATCACTCATAACATACATTATATCCTCCCAGAACAGGACTGACAAGCTGTTTTAAGCGGCAAGAAGTGAACCAGAAATCAAAACACGACGATCAACAAAACATGAATATACAAACACATAGAGTTCAAGATGACGAATCTAAGTGATAAAAGAAAACATATTTCCGACAACCCGAAGGTTCGTAAAAGAAAACCCCCAAGTGATAAAAGAAAACATAATTTTGGAAAATTACAAAACGGCCCAAAACGTCCGAAATACACGATACACAATCGAACCCCCAAGTAAAAGCTCACAATGTGCATAATAACATAAGATAGATTTATGACAACCCCGAAACGGTTATTCCGAATAAAGATTATGAGAATCGAACCAAATAGCGACGAAAATAACATTAAATAGGGAATTGAGTAAAACAAGTCCGAAACAAGCTCGGATGAAAAAAGTCTAGTATTAAACATTCTAGAAATGTCAATATGGTTAAAATTAGTCACTAAAATGTAAAATACACCGAAATAAAAAAAATACCGATAAAAATGCGGATATTACATTCTCCCCCTCTAAAAACAAGTTTCGTCCCAAAACTTAAGAAACAAGCAACTCAGGGTACCTAGCACGCATGCTATCCTCGGCTTCCCAAGTTGCCTCCTCAACACCATGTCTCGACCACTGCACCTTGACCAGCGGAATGGTCTTATGCCTCAGTCGCTTCTCACGGTGCTCCAAGCTCTTCAAGGGATGCTCCTCGAAGGTAATATCCTCAGTGATATCGATCTCACCATAGTCGATGACATGACTAGGATCCGAAACATATTTCCTTAGCTGGGAAACATGAAAAATGCTATGGACGTGAATCAAAGCCGGAGGCAACGCCAAACGGTACGCCAACTCGCCAACCCTCTCTAAAATCTCAAAGGGCCCAATAAATCTCGTACTTAACTTTTCCTTCTTCCCGAAGCGGAAAACTCCCCTCGTCGGCGACACCTTTAGCAAAACATGGTCTCCCATCTCGAATTCCAATGGTTGACGATGAACATCAGCATAAGATTTCTTTCGACTATGAGTAGTCAACATCCTCTCCCAAATTAATTCCAGCTTTCTCCTTCTCTCCAGAGTGATATCCGGTTTGGTCCCGACCAAATTGGACGCTTCGTTCCAACAAATCGGTGATCGATATTGCCACCCATAAAGCGCCTCATACGGTGCCATCTTGATCGACGTGTGCTAACTATTGTTGTACGTGAACTCGATCAACGGCAAATGTTTCTCCCAATCATTGTTCCAATCGAGAGCATAAACATGCAACATATCCTCAAATGTCTGGATAGTGCGCTTCGACTACCCATCCATTTGAGGATGAAAAGAAGTACTCAGATGCAACCAAGTACCCAACGCCTTATGTACCACCTGCCAAAAATGCGATACAAAATGGCCATCACGATCTAAAACAATATACTTCAGAGTACCGTGAGGCCTCACATTCTGCACAATAAATACACAAGCCAGCTTTTCCGGACCCCAAGTATCCTCGATGCCCAGAAAGTGTGCCGACCTGGTCAGACGATCCATAATCACCCAACCATATTCATACCAGACTTCGATCTCGGCAATCTCGTGACGAAGTCCATCGAAATATCTTCCCTTTTCCATTCCAGAACAGGAAGTGACTGCAATAACCCGGCTGGTCGCTGATGCTCGATTTTGACCTGCTGACAGGTCAAACATCTTGCTACAAATTTTGCGACCTCCTTTTCATATCATTCCACCAAAAGATCCTCCTAAGGTCCCTGTACATCTTACTCGAACCGGGATGAACTGAGTAAGGCGTAGCATGGGCCTCACGCAAAATACTTTCCCTCAAATCCGAGTCATTCGGCACACAAAGCCGATCCTGGAATCTCAACACACCATCCTCGTGAATCACAAACCCAGGAGACTTCCCCTTAAGAACGTTCTCTTGGATTGAGCAATCATCGGATCCTTCAACTGCTTCAATTTAATTTCATCGATCAGCAACGACGAAATTTCCAAGCACAAAGTTGCCCGACCACTCCTGGCAACAAAATCTCAACACCCAACTCGATCAAATTGCGCCGAAGCTCCGATTGAGATGTAAGTATCTCAAGTGTCCGCAACGTAACCGGTTTCTGACTCAAGGCATCTGCCACGACGTTCGCCTTGCCCGAATGATAAAAGATTTCGAGGTCATAATCTTTAATCAACTCTAACCACCTCCTCTGCCTCATATTCAACCCCCGCTGAGGGAATATGTACTTCAGACTTTTATGATCGGTAAAAATCTGACATGCAGAGCCAAAGAGATAATGACGCCAAATCTTGAGTGCAAAAACAACTGCCGCTAACTCCAAATCGTGAGTAGGGTAGTTGAGCTCATACGGCCTCAACTGCCTCGATGGATACGCAATAGTCTTGTCGTGTTGTATCAACACGCACCGAAGAGACTGACCCGAAGCATCACTATAGACAGCAAAACCATCGTTGCTGCACGACAATGCTAGAATCGGGGCAGAAGTCAAACGCCTCTTCAGCTCCTCAAAACATGACTGCCTTTCATCATTCCAGATGAACTTCTCAGATTTCTGAAGCAACTGTATAAGTAGTCGAGCTAGTTTCGAGAACCCCTCAAGGAACCTACGATAGTAGCCAGCCAAACCCAAGAAACTACGGACCTCCTTCACATTCTTAGGCGGTGTCCAATCCAGCACTCCCTTCTGTGGATCCACACGGACCCTCTCGGCTGAAATCACGTGACACCGAAACATCACTTCCTTCATCCAGAACTCACATTTCGAGAACTTCGCTTGAGTCGCTAGGTCCTCAAAACGTCCAACACCACACGCAGATGATGCGCGTGCTCCTCCTCATTCTTCAAGTAGATAGGGATATCATCAATGAATACAATGACACACTTATCCAAATACTCGATGAAGTCCTTTTTTATTAACTACATGAACACTGTCGGTACATTAGTTAGCCTGAAGGGCATAACCACAAACTCATAATGTCCGTATCTCGTCCGAAAGTCTATTTTCGGAACATCGGACTCCTTCACCCGAAGCTGATAGTATCCCGATCTCAAGTCGATCTTCGAGAATACCAAAGCTCATTGCAACTGATCAAACAAGTAATCAATCCTCGGTAAGAGATACTTGTTCTTGATGGTCACTTTGTTTAGCTCGCAATAGTCGATACATAAACGCAGTGAACTATCCTTCTTCCGCACAAACAAGACCAGTGCGCCCCAAGGCGAAGCGCTCGGTCGAATATACCCCGACTCAAGAAGCTAACTCAACTGCTCCTTCAACTCATCCATTTCTGAAGGTGCATGCGATACGACGCCTTCGAAATCGGAGCAGCACCCGGCTCTAACTCACGGTCGGGTGGTAACCCCGAAAACTCGTCAGGAAAGACATATGGGAACTCACTAACGACTGGGATCGATGAAAACTCGAACCCACCATCTTCCCCATTCAAGGCGTAACACCAATAACCAGTACACCCCTTCCGCAGGAGTCTCATCGCCTTCAAGGCATTGATGACGAACTTCAGGTTTCCCCTCTTTCGTCCCGCGAAAGTGTGCTCGGTGCTGTCCTCGGCTAACATGGTGATGATCCTCGTGCTCGGTGCTGTCCTCGGCCGACACTCTGCGGAGACTGCGGCGCAAACGACCCTTGGTTTACACTCGGCTCCTTAGGCGCTGGGAAAGAAGCATGGGCACCAAGAGTCTGCTCTGAACGACCACAGAAGGAATCTTTATGGCCCACCTGGACACAAGTATGACAAGTCAACGGAGGACGGGGACACTCCGGGTTCCTATGGCCCGATTGGCCACAGTTAAAACATCTGAACCCACGAGTGGAGGCACTGGCAGTACCTCAGAAGCCCCCAGAGAAATGAGCAGAATTGCCCGCAGGAACGTTAATAGGCTGAGACTTCTGCTGAACTCCACCCTTGTGACCCGAAAAATTACCGACGGATTTCTATTTATTACTTTCTCGAGCCGCCTCACTGTCCGTCAAGGACATATCATAAGCAAGATCTCTAATCCGATAGTCCTTTAGGGTGGTGCAAGCGAGTCCAGAGATGTAATCACGAATTCTCGATTTCATTCACCTCGAGAAGTGGCAAATCTTGTCACTCTTCTCCTTAACCTGGGCCTTCATGAAGCCCAATTCCCAGTTGAAATCTGCAATGGCCTGAGAAACCGAAATATCTAGAGGCTGAGCATCATAAAAAATATGGACCCGTGCCTGACGAACTGGCCACAGACAGTACTCATCTTCCATAAGATCTCTGAACTCGGCCCACGAAGCATCATGATCCCGAGGTCCGACAGCCTCCCACCAATCAGCAGCGTCCCCAGTGAGAAAGTACTGGGCGATTGGGACCTTGCGATACTCAGGACAGTTAGTGGCCACAAAGACCTTAGACATCAATTTGATCCACCCTTCCCAACCAATCGGGTATGAAGACCCATAAAACTGAGAAGGATGCATCTTGGTGACATCCTGAAGCCAACGATCCACTCGGGCCCGAGCAGCATGAGCCGGAGTCGGGTTTTGAACCGCCTGGGCTATCGCAACCACTTGGTTCACCATTTGTTGCATCACAGATGCAACAACAAAGTCGGCACCATTAAGCGCCATCTTGAGTAGCAGTATGGCCCCGGCGACCATCAGCACTGCCGGCTCCAGAAGAGTGTGATGTGGCCCTCCCATTGGCTGCCCCACGTCCTCGGCCGCGTCCACGACCACAATCTCTATCTCGACCTCTCCCTGCATCCATATTGAAGATAAGAGGTAGCGAAAATATCTCGATGATAAGTGTGAGAGAAAACAATCACAGTTCAAGAAACGGAAGTACGATACGAGAAAATAAAAGAATCGAGTAAGGAAAACTTACAAACACTGGAAGTACAGAGATGATGGCAGCGTCATGACGATGTGCAAAATAAAACACAATTAGACCCAATTAACCGACAAGCCTAGGTATCCATAAACCTAGTTCTCCGATACCATTTTCTTTAACACCCCCAAGATATTCAAGGTATATTACAGTGTTGTGGACCCCTACGTGGGACCCATCAGGCTAAATAATAAATACCGCTCGTCTAACCATCTCGGTTAGCGAGGAAACACACATCACTAAGACAAAAATTTAATAAAACGCCCGGTACAACCGGTAAACCAGACATCACCGAAAATTACAAATAACATTTAGTATACAAACCTATTCCAAATCAAAACGCCTAAGTACTGACGAGTATGGTCTATCAGTTTACAAGTTTGAAAACAACATTTTAAAATGGACAACTGAAATAAAGGGACTGAATTTCACACGTCAACAATCCTGGTCAGTATCCTCGTGCTACTCCAGTGCCCGCTCGACCGACTAAACGCAACCTAAAATTCATAACACGAATTTCCCAAAAATGGGTCCTCAAAGGGGTTAGCAATTATGCTAGTACAAGCAATCAAGGCAAACCATTCGCTTACACATTTCATATTACATGCATCAAATCGTTTCAAAAATAAAAAACAAGACATGTCTTTTCCCGGAAAACCAACAGTCAATAATCAATTTGGCTAGGACCGGGGCTAAATCACTGGTCCCATCTGAGGCCTCTATGGACCCTCCCGGACTGGTCAGGTTTAAAAATCACGCACATGACTCGCCTAGGACCGGGGCTAAACCAATGGTCCCATCCGCGACCTCTATGGACCCTCCCGAACTGGCTATCCAAACAAGCCCATGAATCAGGAGCGAAATCATAGATTTCTCCGAGGCCTCGTCGGACCCTCCCGGAGTGAGCAAAGCACACACATATACATTACCATTTCACAATGTTCTAAAAGGCGCTAGGCGGTAGGCGGGCGGACGGGGACCTTCTAGCGCCTAGGCCTTGGAGGCGGCGCCTACGCGGCTAGGCGCTAGGCGGTTTTTTTTTTATATTTTATATTTTATTTATTTTTATATATGCATACAAAATGCATAATAATATTTTTTTTTAAAAATTCTTTTGGAGAGGAATTTTTGTTATGCATAATAAAAAATTCTCATTCTTTTGGGTGAACCCGGTACGATGGAACATGTGGGTACGATGGAACGTGTGGGTACGAAGGATATTATATTTAAATTAATATTTATCTAAATAATATTATAACAAATTAGTAATCTGAACTGATATTATAAATATTTTCAAATTAATATATTAATTCAGAATTAAAAGTTACATATTTTTTAACTTAATTCATTTTTTTATTCATCTTTTGGTATTATGATATCTTATTTTTATATAAAATAGACCCTATAATAAAATTTAAAAGGTAATTACAAAAGATTTAAAAAAATGTAATACGTCAAAATAATGAATAACTATAACAACATCAGAACCTTAGTCCCAAAATGCTTTGGGGTCGGCTAACATGAATCAATATCTGAAAACGTCAAGTCGTCTCCAAAAGAATGTATAACTATATATTATATATTTTAATATTTAAAATTCAACATTTTATTTTTATTCTATGAATAATAAAAAAATTATATGTGCAGTTTTACAATTTAATAACACCAATTAGCTTTATAAACAACAGGATACAGCTCATCCACACAAACTTTTGCAGAAATCGAGACATCACTGTTCTCTTCTTTCCATCTACTTTTCTCATATTTTCTTCTTTTTTTTCTCCAGATCTACTTTTCTTCTTCTTCTCCCCTGTTTCTTCTTTTTCTTTTTTTTCTCTTCTGCTCTTTTTTTTTCCTCCTCCTACCAGATTTGGAATCACAAAAATCTTCTACCATAACCGCCTAGCCCGACTGGACCCGTCTCGGTCCGTCTGGAGCCGCCTCAACCCGCCTAGAGCATCCTACCCGCCTGACAGAACCGACTATGGGGTAGTCGGGGCGGAGGTCCACCTTCTAGCGCCTAGGCGGCGCCTAGGCGGCCGCCTAGGCCGATTTTTAGAACAGTGCCATTTCATATTAAGCATAAGGGTTTCACAAGAATACTTGCCTTGAGAATATTGATGACTAAATGAACGGGAAAATCAACTACGCTTGCTAGGAACCGACGACCACGAACCTAACAATTCGAAGAATACAATCACGACCAATTCTACACGAAAACGAAAATGGAATACATCCGAAAACCCACACTACAAAAAAAACAGTTTTTACCGACGCCATTTACCGACGCCAGCACCGCCGTTGTTAAACTTATAATTTACCGACGCCATTTACCGACGCCCGTACCGCCGTTGTTAAACTTATAATTTACCGACGCCATTTACCGACGCATCACCGCCGTTGTTAAACTTATAATTTACCGACGCCATTTACCGACGCCCGATTTACTGACGCCATTGCGACGGACCGGTTTGCGAACTTATTTTTTTACAATTAACGACGCCGTTCTGATGCAATTTTCCGACGCCATTACCGACGCCATTCGGCGTTGGTAAATTTTTTTTTAATTTACCGACGTTCGCCATTCGAGCGCCATTTCGGCGTGGTAATTTTTTAACACAATCCCACATCGAAAAAACATCAATGTTTTTGGTGGTTTATAAACCAAAATCCTTCTCAACCATTTGAAATTGAATGGAGCCGAACTCGATCCGCCCGGACCCGACCCGCCGGACCCAGCTGGACTGGCCGAGCCCTCACTTTGAGCCGGACCTAACACTTTGAGCCCGCCTGACTTTTTAATTTTTTTTAATTTTTTTAATTTAACGACGCCAAAAATGGCGTCGGTAAATGGCGGCGTCGGAAAATGGCGTCGGTAAAAAATTACCGTCGAGCGTTTTTCCAACGGTGGGTTGTCGTCGGTAATGGCGTCGGTAATTTTTTTACCAACGCCATTTTCTGTTTTACCAACGCCATTTTGGCGTCGGTAAAAACTGTTTTTTTTGTAGTGCCACCTACAATTCATGTAAATTCTTACAAAAACAACGAGGGCGGGTCGCAACCGAACCCTCTCGATTTTACAAATACCATGAAATTTATCATGAACTCGTAGAAAAAACAAGGGATACACGAGGATTAACCATATACAACATTAATTAATCAACAACACGAAGCAAATCGAACAAATACTCGAAACCCCCAATTTACCCAAAGATAGGATTCTAAGAGTTTACCTCGGATCAGAGATGAAGAACAAGTGTTGGTGTTATTAATATACACCAAGAACTCAAGAAAGATGATAACTAGATGATTGTCCAGTCGAAATTGCCCAAAATCGCCTATGAATCGCCCAAAACAAGGAGGAGAAGAAGGAAGGAAAATGGACGAAACCGGTCAACTCCTAGGTATTTAAACACAGGCCCCGATAACATACGTTAGCATGGCATGGTTAACGTACGTAACGCCATGCCCATAGCGTACGTAAGAGATCAGCACAGCTCACTATCCGAAACCTGAAGTATATAACGTACGTAATGCGACTTGCTTAACGTACGTAAGATACCACCCCTCACGTACGTAACAGCATGCTCGTGGCGTATGCAAAGGGCCGACAGAACCCTCTGCCCGATTTTCTGAACACCATGACGCACGTAACCATAATGAAGTTGTGTACACTAAGAATAACACAACGTACATTAAGCATCACTCGTAACGTACGTTATGTCCTCCCAGAATAGGACTGACAAGATGCTTTAAGCGGCAAGAAGTGAACCGGAAATCAAAATGCGACGATCAACAAAACATGAAGATACGAACACATAGAGTTCGAGACGACGAATCTAAGTGCAAAACGAAAACATATTTCCGACAACCCGAAGGTTCGGAAAAGAACAACAAACGTAATTACCCATAACTTTGGGAATTACAAAACGGTCCAAAATATCCGAAATACACGATACACGATCGAACCCCCAAGCAAAAGCTCACAACGTGCACAATAACATAACATGGATTTACGGGAACCCAAAACGGTGGTTCCGAACAACGATTATGAGAATCGAACCAAATAGCGACGAAAATGACATTAAACACGGAATTGAGTAAAACAAGTCTGAAACAAGCTCGGATGATAAAAAGTCTAGTATTAAATATTCTCAAAAAGTCAATACGGTTACAAGTGAGTCACTAAAACGTAAAATGCACCAAAATAGAAAATACCAAAAAAAGAAAAATGCGGATATTGCACTCTAAGCCCTATTCATTCCCCTTGGGTAGTCTTTGTTTGTCTCCCATCTCCTTATATTTATAGCTATTGGATTTCTTCTAGCTAGTTTAAAGAGTGAGAAATTATTTCCCTTGACATTTAATGCTCCCGATCGTATGGCATTGTAGTCGTTGTTGTCCTTGACACAAAGTAGTTATAGTAAGGCTCATTACTGACATGGTCGTTGCATGCTTGATGCAAGATCATGTCCTATCTACTAGTTGGATCTTCCTTACAACAAACATTAACGTATGCTTCAAAGGCATAAGCTACATTCTTGTGTTGCATGCTCACTACAATCTCTCTCTTGCTGCTTGCTATGGACTCCTTGATGCATGCGTCCTTGATGAGTTTGTTGTATGCTTTTTGTGACTTATGCCTGAGTATAACTAGCCCTATCTATTATAAAGATTACATAGTATGTGGGGGAATAGTTCCTACTTTACATCGTGATTATATTATTATCAAAACTGTACATAAATTTCCCAGCATGCAAGGTCCCTTCCCTTCCTCCATATATAGACTCCACCGAGTCTACTAAAGCAAAACCTAGATCAATAAGCTCACCGAGACTAAGACTACGTACTAGTTTTTCATAAAAATTTTAATGACTGGTGGCTCTTTACAGCCGGTCATATACCCCTTCTGCTAGGTTTCTAATACATCTTTCATACTCCAAGCCACCATGAAATTTTATTTCCATGGCTAGAGTTTATTTTCTCATGATCCCGCTTCATACTTTCAACATTGCCAGTGAATCCAATCATCTCTTCTGATTTGGATTTCAACCGCCCTAGTTAGCACAATGATTCATCTGTCATCATGACTAATGATTTACTGCCATCATTTCTGTGATGTTCCTGCACATTCATCATCACCTCTTTTTGTTGATGTTCCGACACGGTAATGGCTTTTCCATCATACTAGGATACTCTTAAATCCGGTTTAGTTTATGACGGCAGTCCCATCACTGGCCTCACGATGACAATCTCGTCATTGTCTTAGCAGAAACTGTGGTTCCTTTAACCATATGTCTATCCCCTAATCTTAATAACCTATTTTTTATAAATTTATCTAAGGCTGCAGCACTAGTCTGACATGGTGTTGCATCTTCGCTTCATGGCGTCCACCTTGGCCTTTACATTTGGCTTTCAACAGCATTAGAGCTGTTTTCACATGTCGTTGCAATTATGGAAATTCTTATCTCATGGAAATCTCATGGATCGTCATGCTTATCTTCCCAAACTTTTAACTTAGTTGTTGCTCCCTATACCTATCGGTATTCGGCATGGAAAGTTTTATTTCATTGTGTCCGGTCTGGAGTCTACATAATTTTCTACTTCTCCTTGTTTTCCTTTTCTTTTATTTATATTAGAACTTATTTGCCTATCTTGCATTATCTACTGAATTCATTAAAGTTTTAATAACTCCTTTTAGATTCCCCTGTTCATCGCATAGATGATTTGTTCGATCAGTTATAGGGAGCTGTGGTTTTCTCAAAAATCGATTTGATATCATAATATTATCATCTCTGGATGAAGGAGTTCGACGTTCCAAAGACCGCTTTTCGAACGAGGTATGTACAATGAGTTTGTGGTTATGCCTTTGGGGCTAAACAATGCGGACAAAATGTTCATGCAATTGGTGAACAAAATATTTAACAAGTATCTCGATAAATGTGTAGTCGTCTTCACTGAAGACAACCTGATCTATTCTCGTGATGCGAAGGAGCATGCTTAGAATTTGCGTTTAGTGTTGGACATTTTGAGGGCTCAACATCTTACGAGAAATTCTCAAAATGTGAGTTTTGTATGAAAAAAGTTTTGTATGAAGGGGTTCGTTTAGACCCGCAGAAAATCGAGGTTGTGTTGGATTGGCCCCATCTGAGAACATGAAGGAAATTCGTAGGTTTTGGCTCTCATCGGATATTATCGTAGGTTCGTCAAAGAGTTCTCTAAAACTCGACCTCTTGTATAATTGCTTAAAAAAATGAATGGAACAATGAGAGGCAGTAGAGTTCGAAAAACTGAAGAGGTGTTTGATTACAATGCCGGTTTTAGCCATACCTCAGGGGAACGATTGGTCTTCTGTGTATAGTGATGCTTCGAGCCAGGGACTCAGGTGTGTACCTATGCAACACAATATGACGATAGCCTTCGCATCGCCGCAGTTGAAGCCGTATGAGATGAACTATCCTACTCATGATTTGGAATTATCTGCAATTATATTTGTATTCAAAATTTGGCGCCACTATTTATATGGCTCTTCGTGACGAACTTATCTGACCATAAGAGTTTAAAATACATTTGCAACCAAAAGGTGCTGAATATGAGGCAGCGTCTTTGGTTGGAATTAATAAAATACTACAACTTGAAAATCCTCTGTCATTCGGGAAAAGCTAATATTGTCGTCGACGCATTAAGTTGGAAATCGGTATCACTTCAGATGCTAGAAGTTCTCACACCTGAGACAAAAATCTGATATTGAGCAGGGGATCAAATTGTGGCTTCAACGACTGCAAGATCAATTGTGTACTTGAAATTACTTTTTATTTGGTTGATGATATCAAAGGGAAATGGTGAAGTGACCCAATGATTAATCAAATCAAGGAGGATGTGGCGAATGGGAAAGCTTTGGGATTTTTGGTTCATAAAGGATAGCATTTTAAGGTTTATGGGTCGGATTTGTGTTCCACACGATGTGGAGTTGAGGCAGATAAATACTCCTAGAAGCCCACACTACCCCTTACCCCGTCCATATTATAACGAGTAAGATGTATAGGGACTTCAAATGGAACTACCGATGGAATAACATGAAGAAAGACATCATAGAATTTGTTATGAAGTTTTTTGACTTGGCAGAAAGTCAAGATTGAATACCAGCGACCAGCTAGGTTATTGCATCCACTTATTATTCTAGAGTGCAAATGGGAGGACATCTCTATGGATTTTAGCACGATCATGCCTAAATATAGGTCGAGGAAGACTATAATTTAGGTGATTGTGTCCAAACTTACCAAAATAGAGCACTTCTCGGGTATCAAGGATACATGGGGACGAGAGTTTGACTCGAGTTTTTGTTGCGGAGATCGTTAGACTCCATGACACAACTAATATTATTGTGTCTGATTGGAATGACTATTTCGTGTCATATTTTTGGAGTGTGGTCCATCAAGCCTCGGGTGTAGAACTGAGGCTAAGTACGTCCTTTCATCTATAATCAGATGATCAAATTGAGTGGATGACTCATACATTGTAAGATATTCTTCGGGCATGCGCCTTAGATAGGAGTAATGATTAGGAACTCTATTTGCCATTGATCGAGTTAACCTACAACAATAGTTGGTATGTGTCGATTAAGATTGCACCATTCGAGGCACCTTATGGGTGGTTATGCAGGTCGCCATTGTGTTGGGACGAAGCGTCCGAGTTAGTTGGTACAGAACCAGACCTGATGGTGGAGATGAGAAAAAATATATCTTTGATTCGAGACCATTGTTGACCGCTTAAAGTTGACAACAATCTTAGGCTGATGTACGTTGTCGACCTTTAGAGTTCGAAGTGGGAGATCACTTTTGCTTAAGGTGGCGCGTACTAAGGTGTTTTTTTTGTTTTGGAAGAAAAAGAAAACTCAGTCCGAGATATATCTGATCTTTTGTAATTTTGAAAAGAGTTGGTGAATTAGCGTATTATTTGGCATTGCCTCCAGCCTTGAGTCATGTCCATAGCATTTTTTATATTTCGCAGTTGAGAAAGTATATACCAGGCCCGAGTCACATATTATATTTTGGCGAAGCGATGTTGCGAAGGATATTACGTTTGAAGAGCGGCCTATAAAGATCTTGGAGCATCATGAGAAACAACTTAGGCACAAAACTTCTGGTTGGTTAAAAAGTGAAATGGTCGAGGCATGGCGTCGAGGAGGCGACTTTGAAAACCAAATATAGCGTGCTTTCTAAGTACCACGAGTTGATCATTTCTTAAACTTGTTTTTATAGGGGGAGAATGTAATATCCGTATTTTTCTATTTTTAGTAATTTATATTTTTGGTGTTTTTCTATTTTTGATGACTCTTTTGTAATCGTTTCAATATGTTGAAACTATTTTGTCGGACACCTTTTATATTCAAACGAGTTTCGAGGTTGTTTTTAACGAATCCGTGAAATATTGTGACTTCTCCGCGTTTGGGTTCGAGTCTTGTAACTTTTGTTTGAAACTGTCATTTGGTTGTTTCTACAAGTGCATTTAGCATATTTAGACGTGTTGTGATCTTGAGTGTTGTTGTTTAATCTCGAAGCGTGATTTTCGGACGATTGTGCCATTTTGTAATTTTTCATAATTTTGGGCGTTTGTTTTCGTTTTTTCGTATCTTTAGGTGGTCGGAATCGCGTGTTGAATTAGTGTTTAGACTCATTGTTGGAAACTCTCCATAAGTGCTTCGTTGGTTGCTATTAACCTTCGTATTTGGCCTCGTTCGGATCGTGTTCGGGCTGCCCGGGGTATACTGATGTGTTGCTGGACATGAGGCTTAGCGCACGCTACGCTGCATGATAGCGCGCGCTATGCCGTACTATTGTCTCATGCTAACACACTTGTTATCGCATGCTAACGGGTAACGCCATAACCCGTTGATTTTTAGGCTCATTAGTGCATGCTAGATATAAGGATTAGCGCATGCTAACTGAGCACATTATTAACTGCAGACAACAGTCTTTTTCTACCTTTTTCTCATTTCTTATCTTCAACCGACTAGAGAGTGACAAAGGGGCAATTTTGTTAATTTTTTTAATTATTGTAATCTTACATGGACAAGGTTTAGGAGCCACCCAAGCAATTATTTGCCATATCAATTGGTCTGGCTGGAATACCCAATTAAAATGATTGCGTGACAAGCATGTGAGTAAATCCTCTTTCGACCAAAATTATCCTCAAATTGGGCAACATTTAATCTTCACTCTACACTAGCCACCGATACATTTGCCTATTTCATCTCTACCAGATGCTTAGTATCATTATTTACAAAATTTAACAATCTATCATGTTCAATCATTTACAAAAATACTAAAATCACACCATATATCAAATTTTAAGCGGGATAGAAAGATTAGTTACAAATATTGCTATCATATTATACAAATTGTAGTACAATTCAATTTATCTTCGTTATAATTTCATTCGATCGAATCAACATCTTCGCATCTACATCGAAGAGAGGTTAGCAACTTCTACAGCCATGGTAATTAGTGAAATCGTGACAGCACAAAACAACACAATACCTGAGAAAATGATTGAATATACATGCTTTTTGAACATCCTTTTGATAAAGATATGCTGGTTATAGCAGAACTAACCCACATTTTGTTCCCCAATATGGCAATATTCCAAGTGCCTTTTGCTTTATCTTCTGAACCTACACTGTATGAAAAGAACCAAAAGAAGAAACGAACTTCACCATCCCACTTCAGCCAACTAGTTAAAATTTTTGAAATGGATTTACAGCCTTATTAAAAGAACTGGACAATTTCACTTGGCAAAATTAGACCTTTATGGCCCAATCTGAATTAGTACTGCTCCGTTGGAGCGGCGGAGCCTACTGAGACCACCAGATGACAGTTGGCAGGCCTAGTCCGTGTCAGACCATTATGATCCAGACTGGCATTCAACAATATTTTGTTTTCAATTTATGATGCACATTTGATAACTTCATACTGTGTCACAGGGACACAGAAATTTGAGTCTATTATTAAAAGGTTTGAATTCTATTTTAAAATGGCATATCTCTTCAAGGTTCATATGTTTGTACAAACTATTGCAGCCAGTAGGTGCAATTAATGACACGAACACATGAATACCGCTTTCTTTTTATTTTTGAAAGATAAACAGAATTTTTATAATTTGATAAAGATATCAAGGATCGTATATACTCTTTCTGTACTTAAAACTTGGTAGATAGTGTAATTTTGATGTTTCTAACTAAATTATTGATGTAAATAGATTAGTAAATTGTGTAAGCAGTACATATTCGTTTGTAGAGATTAAAAAGTACAATTTAATGATTATAAGTGCATGGTGGAAGTTAAGTGATATGATTATGACTATGTGATGTGAGTGTATGAAAATTATAAACGTAAAGCTTTTAAAAAAACAAAAAAAAAATCAACGTAAAACTCTAAGCTGGAATAACCATTGGAAACTAAACATCCTAGTTCGAAAGAAACAAAACTTAATTCAAGCTCTCTTCGAAAATTTAGTTGAGTAGGATGATTTTCGAAAGAGAATGCATCAACTAGAACTGTTCAGTGAGCCGATTTGAGTTCGACTCGACTCAGCTCAACCCGTCTAACTTGGTGGCGAATCGACCGTTGCCTGACTTAGCTTGAATGCAACTCGACTCGATGACACACGAAACAAGTCTGGTTCAAGATTTAGCGAGCTCGTCGAATCGCCTCGACCCGACTCGCCCACTCGGCATAGGCGGATCCAGCATCCGAAAACTACTGGTGCACCGACGCACCACAAAAAAAAATAACGGACGACCGAATTTTTTTCTAAATTTTTCACTTTTTTTAATAAAAAAAACTACCAAAACGACGACGTTTTAACCGAAACGACGTCATTTTAACTGAAAAGGCATCAAAACAACGTCGTTTTAACTGAAAAACATCAAAACGACGTCGTTTTTGTTAAAAAGACTCGTTTTGTGTATTTTTTGGTGGTGCACGTGCACCACCATGCCCTAGTGTAGATCCGCCTCTCCACTCAGCTCAACTTGTAAATCGAGTCAAATTTGCTCATCTGACTGATTCGTGTCCATTCACAAGTCATAACCAGCTTCGCTTAACTTGTAATCTTAATCGCATTTTTATATAATAGGTTATTTTATTATTGGGTGTTTATAAGTAACTTTTAATTGAAATTTATATTTTTGTTCTTTTTAGTTTTTGACATCTTAATTGAATAGTTTAGAATTGTAAAAGTCGTACTTTGTTTAGACTCGGTACTTTTTTTTGATAACGAGGCAAGCTTAATTTTTTTGTTTGTTGTGTCAAAGCGATGTAATTTGTACTTTTCTTATATTTTTGTCGTTTGTTTTTTTTTATTATTTTTTTGGCGAAAATCATTTTCTTTCTTTTAATTAAAAATTGATTGATCTTTCTTCTGATAAATTTAAATAAGTGAATGAGTGGCTCGTCTAACTCGTAGCCGGCTCGTATTTTATCAGATGAGACGAATATGATTCAGTATTGATATTAAGATCGATTCAATTCGCACTTGGACGACCAAGCTTGGTTCAATCCTACCAACAATTTAACTTTTTTTTCTTCTTCATGGAAAATGATGACGGTCCCCAATCCTGAATATCCCATGGGGCTCTACTTCACTATCGATCTAAAGGTAAATTTTCCAGCATAACATGTTCGTCTCATGATCGCCGCTTGGATAACAGATACGTGCTTACTCCAACAATTCAAGTTCAGCCCAATTTTAACTCGCTTCATAACTAGCTCTAATATCAAATTCCAAAGCCCGGCATCTGCCTACTGCCTAGTCATTCTTTGCCATCGGCTCGATCACGTGCAGTTTACATGGCTGGCGTAGTAGCAATGATTGAGTTAACTATATGGACGACATCAACGACTGCAAATGTTCGAGGCCTCATGCAATATTACGGTGCATCAAGACATGACCAAGCTCAACTACAAATAGTTTGGAAGTTTTCTATCATTGGTATTTTTTCAAACTAGTTCACCAGACGTTTATCTAAATTGTCATTCAAGGAGGAGTGTTATAAATGATAGTAACATGATATACTATTCTCGTGATAGTGACATATAATGTATTTTTATATGAAATTTAACTATATGTAGAATTTTTAGTTATTAATAAAAATTATAGTACATGAGAATTCATTCACTAGTTGACTTTAATAAATGAAAGCAATCTTCTTAATGACTTAATTGGTAACGTAGTAGACAATGTGGAAATGAATAGTAGAATCCACCATTATTGAATTGGACTATTTTGATTCTCGATGATTGACTAAGGGCACATCTGAGAAAGTGATATGATCGAAAAATTCTATAATCAGTCCATTTCACGGTGTTTGGTGTTTGCGAATGAGCTCGTGATATTATGGTCGGGTTGGAAAATTATCAGCTATTCAGTTGATATTGAATATGTTGGGAAACGATCTCAAAATTCCCAACAAACCTCCCAAAGAACGAAAATAGAGAAAAATAAATAAATAACACAAGAATATACGTGGAAATTTCAAAATCGGAGAAAAACCACGGGCCTCAGAGAAAAACTCCACTATATGATAAATTTCTACAATCACACAGTATTTCTCTCCCTCTCGACTCCCAACCCCTACACTATTACAAGCTTTTGAAAACCTCTCACCCCTCTAAAATAAAGAGCAAGTAATTTCAAACTAGAAGTAATCATAAGACTAAGGGGGTGCTTGGTAGGATGTTTTTGAGGGTAGGTAATGGTAAAGGTAATGAAAAATAATGCTTGGGGCTCTATAATGGAATGGCTCATTACCCAATAGTGGGTAATGGACCATTACCCAATAAATTGGGGGGAATGCTTTTTTCTCCCTTTCCCTTTCCCCACTATTATCATTATCTTTCCCTTTCCCTTTCCCGAGTTTGAACCAAGCACGCCCTAAGAAGTAGTGATTGATGCATTTGTATCAAAGACCTTGGAACTCCTTTTATAGCCTAAGAGTCTCCACCTACTTTGATAGGAAATCAATGGGGGACAAAATCCCCACTTTCATTTTTTAACAACTATTTCAACAAAATATATGTCATCCCCTTATTATTTAGTGTCATGTTATCCCAAACGGTTAAAAGACAATTACGTCCGGACGAAGATATCTGAAATTTCAATTTTCGTTGTATACAAACAACTTCTTGCACACTGAAACTTACACTCCATCATTGTAATACGGTTGGTACTTAATTTGTATTTCATACATATTTTGATTATATTTTTCAATTTAAATACCGAGTTCCGTAAATTTTCCCGATAAATGGGACTATAATTAATATATATTAATACCTCATTCATCAAGTTCTGTTGGTGACTTTCCAAGCTTAATTTTTCTCCAAAAGCTACTGTCACAAGTCTTTCCACGATAAGCTTATCAAAAAGTAATCATTAATGCATGGAATGAATGAAAATACTAATTGCAATATATTATTTTGAAAACACTTCACAAGTACTTAAAAAGAATGTTAAAATAAAAATCAAGTAGAACTATACATTTTTTGAATTGGTGTAAAAAGAACTTAACAAATTACAAGTTGGAGTCCTTCTCTAATGTGTGTGATGACCATTGTGTTACGCATGCATGCTCACATCTTTTTCTTAATCTCATCTCACATAGACTAACCAACTGACAAGGTATATGGAAGGACAAAGTTTACAAAAGGTGATACAACATGGCGCTCAAACTGGGCCGTTTCTTTCAATCGTTTCGCACACGACGCACGATTGGGCTGTGTCTTGCATCGTTTCTCATAAGGTAACCAATAACAACTCGCAAGGAAAATCCACGAGGTATCCCTTTAAAGAAAATCTTTTGAAAATCATTGGATTTGTATGTTATTCAAAATAAACTTTAATAGTACTTTTGGTACCTCGGGTTATTTCATCAAAACTTGTAATCAACATACTCTAACCGCCTCATTTGAAATCATTTGCCAAAATAATAATTCCTTGTAACCGGCGTTATCAAAATCGTCATGCCTTTACTCATCACCATCACCGTTAACAACCAACAAGTTAACCATGCAAGATCATCAAACCATTCCTACATACTCTAACATTTCCAAATCCGAGTTTGAACTTTACATCGAGTAAGATTTTTCATCTTTCACTATATATTTTTGAAAAAGAAATCGTATTGGTTTTTGAAAAAAAAAATATTTTATGATGTGAAAGATTTTTGAAAATCATGTACTCGAATTATTCAAAATACAATAGTACGTTAAAGTCATTTCAAAATTCTCCCAACACTACACAAGAATCAACGACGGTAACATTTTACAAAATGTTCAAGGTATTTTAAAACAACTCTTTCAATACCGTCGAGGTTTTATTTGAGAATCCTAGGCCGGCTCACAATTTCAAATAATTTCCAAAGTTCATACGAAACCGCCGGCTTAATCGCAACGTCAAATTAATTTCAAAAATTGATTCTCGCAACTTGTACAAACTTATGAAAGTTTTAGGAAAACATTTTGAACACACACACACAACAGACATAATTTATCAACTTCACCGAACAAAATCAATTATCACTGAGTGCGAATGAAGGGTCACAACACACGTTCACACAAAACGGTTGTCATCACTAGACAACGCACATAGGATACAGTCAGAGATGACTGACTGCATAAAGTTAGGCCTAACGGCAAAAATGCGATTCCACATCCTCTGTCCCAGCTAACTAACGTACGCTACAACAATTATTTAGCGTGCGCTATTCATGCTGCATTAGCGCGCGTTACAACCACATTAGCGTGCGCTACTCATACCACATTAGAGCGCGCTAACCTTGTACTTAGCGTGCGCTAACAGCTCAAATTCAGCACGTGATTGCGAATATATATACGACATTATTAGAACCGATAGTTACAAATGAACAACGACAGAATAAGAATCTAAATGCCATCGATTCACAAGCTTACAACACCTCGCGAGCAACCATCAAAGGACAACTGACATCCAGGATCGAAATTCCGTCTATTAATAAAGAGAGCTATCTTAACTCATACCGAACGACTTAACACTCACATCACTGTTTTAATCTAAAACTGGCATCACTGCCCGAACAACAAGAACATCATCACGTATTTCTCGACTAACAGCCATAAAACCGATAAGTTGAAAACGAGAGTCACGTCTTGTCTACGTTTTGTAACCTTCACTTGGATTCAAAAATCGTGTTTTGAAAATTTATAATATCAAATGAAAATAAAATATCGGTAATTGGATTTCTCCAAAATTTTTGACCTTGAGGTCATCATACGAAAATCAAACAACATAGGCCACATACTCACAAATCACCTTTAACTCCACATCATAACAAAAAATCATACAAGCTCGTATATCACAAGGCACAATATAGTAGGGAGACTTACATCCACAGGTCGCACGAAGATGATGGCTGCACCTCGATACTAATCACGGCCGACATCACAGACGACGCGTCGCGACACGACTTAGACAGACACAATCTGACAGAATAAGACACGATAATACCCGACTGGACCCTACAGCCTAGGTTTCCGCAACCTAAGCTCTGATACCATAAATGTAACACCCCCAGAATCAAACCGGGAATATTACACGCCGTAGACCCTCTCCGTGAGGATCCACCAGGCTAGACATCAAAACCACACAATAAATTACATACCGACACTATAAAATACCAAATCCGTAGACCAACTTGGTCTTTCGTCACTGACATACAAGTCAAAAATACACATTTCCATCTCCACTCGTACCCGTACAAGGGTAAAATACACTAACAAACCAAAAGTACGACAGAAGAAAGACCATACACAAACTCGGACTGACTGTATCCAACACTGGCCTTCGTATGATTAGTATCATTCGCCTTCCATCATCCTTCGCGCCGATCCTGTGTTTTGCTCCCAAACCTGCATGTACTTGGATGCAAAAACAGACATCCACCCCCGAATACTCGGGGGTTAGCAAAACTCCACTGTTTTGCTAGTACAAGTATAAAGTGCAAATACGAGCCATACAAAACACATTCCGAGAATACAACAAAAGACTTCCCGAGCTATTTGATAATTAAAGTAGTTCAAGTCTTGAAAGTAGAAACCAAAACAAGAAAGCACTTTGAAAACATTTTCAAATCTCGGGAGTTTTCGAAAACATTTGCGATAGTAAAGTTCTTAATTCTTCAAAAGCCACTTAGGGTCACCGCCCCAATATTCATTTTCCAAAAAATGCAAATTCGATTAACAAAACACGGGGTTCACAACCCAACTCATTCCAGTCACAAAACACAGGGTCCACGACCCAACCATTTCGATCTTCAATACAGGGTCCACGACCCGTTTATTCACTTCAATTCACTTCCAACGACACGTTACACACAACACATTATTTTTATGCCATTTTAGCCAAACACCAAGACTCGATATATAATGTCTCTCGACTCCGGGCAACAAGCATTGTGATACTCCGGACATATCACAATTAATCAACAGTACAAACACTCTGGCAATTCTCGCGACCCGGTCCAGCCCTCCGGTCCCGCCGTAAGGCCACCAAGTCCCTGTGTGCCCCGTCGAGCAATCCCCAGGTGAGAACGCCCACTCGAAGTAACTCTCGCGACCCGGTCCAGCCGCTAAGCCACCAGGTCCCCGTGTGACCCCGTCGAGTCAATCCCCGAGTGAGAGTACCCGAGAAAAACTTTACAACTTTCATCAATTCACATTTCCAAAACCAAAATCGTCAAGAGTCAATCACAATATATATAGTCGAGGTATTTTGCTAAAATGGCCATATTATCCAACACATACTCACGACTCAAAGTTAATACTGTCCACAAAGAAACACACTTATCTCAACAACACCGGACGACAAAACCAGTATCACACAACTCATATATCCACCGATAACCACATGAATCCACGCACCATTTATAACAAAAGGATTTAACTACAAAATTACCGACGACATAATCACACCTAATGACATCATCCGAAGATAGAGAGTTCCTATACTCAATACTAACACATATAGTCAAATGAGCACATTAAGTCTCGAACACAAGATTCGTCCTTTAAGAAAACCATAATTGTAAATGTACCGATTCTTTAGAAAAATGGTTGTAAACAATTCGTTTAGCACGTGTCGTCAATTTTCAACCATCATATTCACAAAACACGTAATGTATGGGCAAGATACTTGCCTCGATAGTCAATGCCGGACACTCCGACGAACATGGCTCAACCGGAAAACCTCGAACGTCCACAACTCTCCGGCGAAAACGACGGTAACACTACCGATCGGAAAACCGCGAACGGAAGGGTTCCGACTCAAGTTCTTCGCAAGGAACCTGACCCTAACATCATACCGTCAATAATCAACGATCTTACGATAAAGAATAATCGTAGAACGCCCAAAACCCCCCTCTAAGGATTTTCACCGGACACCTTCAAGGCACCGATTAGGAACTCAACAAAACGAAGAATCTTTAACAATCGAACCATGGATCAACAAGGAAATTGGTATAATATGACTTAATAATCATCAATCCATCACAAATATAAGTTATCACGGATCAAACGGGCGAAAACAACCAAAACCCCCAATTTTCCCAAAACTAGGATTTTTGGAAAACTAACCTTGATTCGCTGGATTGAAGGATGTTATAGAGTGATTAATCGATGATATGAGCTCCAAAACTTCGTGGATTAGTTGTATAACAACATTCCTTCGTCACCTCCAAGACTCCAGTGGCGTACACGAAAGGAAGGAAATGAAAAATGAGGGCAAACAGGACTGCTCGGTCATATTTATTCTTGTGCAGCCTAGCGTGCGCTAGACTGCAGAGCTAGCGTGCGCTAGCGGGCGGTCATGGTCGAGAATGTTCGGCCGGGCCCGCCATCATGCGCTGAACACGTGCGCTGTCGGCCCAGCCACATTCCAGAGACTTCCTGGCTCGGCCAGGTAGCGTGCGCAGCCTTCAGCCGTAGCGTGCGCTCTGCCCGGCCAGAAGGCGTGTGATGTCCGGCGATAGCGTGCGCTACTGCCGATCTCCCGATCCGTAACCTTTCGCGCCCTTCGCCTCGGTCGACTAGCGCGCGCAGCCAACCTTCCATAGCGTGCGCGCCTCCTGGCCGTAACGTGCGCTACTTTTCCGGCCGTGGCGTGCGCTACGCGGTTCGCACTGTCGCCCGGCGATTCGCACTCGTCCGGCCATTACTGCAGCCGTCCGGCCACCGTCCCCAACCGTCCGGCCAGTGTCCGACCACCATGATTCGACGACTCGATTTTCCGAAATCGCACGGAACGAACACGACAAAATACTCGGGGACAACATCATCGGTCCGAAATGAAAACAACGGATAACAAATCATCACCTACGGTCTTAGACGCCAAAATCAGTTGTCGAGAAAATAATACCGGAACTCGACAACCGGGAAATATCCGAAAAAAAAAATCCAAAATAACCGGAACGAAAATCGTGGGTATTACAACCACCACCTCCTCAACATCAAAATTTTCAACAACAGTATCAAAGGCCAAACCAATTGCAAGGGTCATCCTAAAACCAACCCCGAAAACCTTCATTAGAACAAACATTTCAATCATTCATCCAAAACTCGAATCAGAGATTTGAATCAATCGAAGCATTAATAAAACAAGTCCAAAGTCAAGTCGGGCAACTAGCAAATCAACTGCAAGATAACTGGAAAGGGAGATTGCCAAGCCAACCCGAACAAGTTAATTGCAATACCTTTTCCAAGTCGACAAAAAATGAAAAACTTGATACATAATTTCTCAACATGCTTAGAACTGGTAAGATTTATAACAATCAAGTTGTTTCCCCTTCTAATGATGATGTTTCAGATATTGAAGGAAATGAGGACGAAGGCAAGGAACCAAATAAAAATTCTGAAGAAGAAGTTCCCGATCCAACACTCCAAAAAACTACCAATCCATACAAACATCCAATACCTTTTCCAAGCCGGCAAAAAATAAAAAACTTGATACATAATTTCTCAATTTTTATGATATGCTATCCGAAGTAAATGTAAACCTTCCTTTATTGGAAGTAATAATAAATGTCTCAGCATATGTAAATTTTTTCAAAGAATTACTCACAAATAAAAAGAAGCTTGGAAATAGTGTCAAGATTATTGTCTCGGAGGTTATGTCTGCATTGCTCCAACAACGATTACCCCCCAAGCAAAGCGATCCAAGTAGCTTCATAATAAATATTGCTATGAAAATGGTAAGAAAACCAGTGGTATGCTTGATCTCGGAGCAGGTATAAATTTAATGCCATTATATATTTTTGAGCAACTTAATCTTGGTAAACTTAGCCCAACTAAAATATGTTTACATTTAGTCGATAGAACACTTCGTTATCCTGTAGGAATTATCGAAGATATTTTGATTAACACAAAGGGACTTATTATTACAGAAAAATTTGTTGCCTTAGAAATGGGATCATGTCTAGATAATGGAAAAGTTCATTCTATCTTATTAGGAAGACCTTCTATGGCTACCACTGAAACACTAATTGATGTAAAAAGAGAAAATTTAACTATGAGTGTGTAAGGCGAAACTGCAACATTTTTTGTGTTTGATTCGGCCCCTGTTCCTAGTTCTGCTTTATATGAGGAATGCGCTTTGGTTGATTTTATTGACAATTCAGTAGAATATCTCATTATATAGCAACACGTGATGGATGCTCAGAACTTAACCCAAAAGTTGAAGGAGAATGTGCGAAAAATTTTTACAAGGGGGTGAGGTAGATAGTCTGGAGTCGTTAATGGAAAGCAAAGAAAAAGAAACCACAGAGCTTAAATAATTGCCTAAGCATTTAAAATATATTTTTATTAAAGAGGAAAATAAAAACCCGTAATTATTAATGCAGAATTGAGCAAAGATGAAGAATTTATTTTAGTAGAAGTTTTGAAAAAATACAAAGAGGCAATATGATGGGGTTTGAGTGATATTAAAGGAATTAGTCCGGCAATATGTATGCACAAAATAATCTTAGAGAAAATCCACGAAGAGAAGCAAAACGGAGATTAAATCTCAATATGGTAGATGTGGTAAAAAAGGATATTTTAAAATTGCTAACTGAGGGAATTATTTATCCAGTTGCGTATAGTGAATGGGTAAGTCCGATACATGTGGTACCAAAGAAAATTGGCATAACGGTGATTAAAAATGATAAGGGAGAGTTAGTACCAACGAGGGTAACAATCGGGCGGCGGATGTGCATTATTTATCAAAAATTACTAGAGATGTTAAACGGGCTCTAGCCCGGCGGGCTGACCCGTTTAACCCGTCAAAAAACCGGGTTAGGGCCAATATTTCCTAGCCCGCTTAAATCCGGGCTTTTTTGGCCCGGACCGTTTAGCCCGAAGCCCGTTAGGGCTAGCCCGAAACCCGCTAGGGCTAGCCCGAAACCCGCTATATATATAGATATAAATATAGTTAATTTCAACTTACAGTAATACTATATTTATATATAACATATATTACTATTATATATGTAATATATATTAATATTATATATAATATATATTACTACTGTATTTGTTAATATAGTGTGTATATATATATATGTATATACATAAAAGTGTATTTTTTGTTATATTTATTATAGTATATTTGTTAATATATATATATTTATATATATATATATATATATTGTTACTTTTTTTTTGGTTTATGACTTATAAAAAATAAAAAATATATTTTTTAAATATTTAGCCCGTTTAGCCCGAAGCCCGCTAGGGTTAGGGTTAGAGCCAATATTTCCTAGCCCGTTTAAATCCGGGCTTTTTTGGCCCGGACCGTTTTGCCCGAAGCCCGCTAGAGCTAGCTCGGAACCGCTAGGGCTAGCCCGTTTAACATCTCTAAAAATTACATGGCGCCACCAAAAGGGATTATTTTTCTCTTCTTTTTATTGATAAAATGCTTGATAAACTTGGAGGACACAAATTCTATTATTTTCTTGATGGACTTCCAAAGTATTATCAAGTGGAGATTGCACCTGAGGACCAATCGAAGATCATTTTCACATGCCATTTTGGAACTATTGCCTGTCGGAGAATGCCCTTTGGACTATGCAATACACCGGGGAATTTTCAAAGGTACATGCTATCAATTTTCTCAGATATGATCGGCGAATCTATTGAGGTACTTATGGATGACTTTTCAGTATTCGGATCATCTTTTGACGATTGCTTAAATAAATTATCCCAAGTACTTGAACGTCACTTAATCCCCAGCTGGGGAAAAAGTAATTTTATGACAGAAAGTGACATTCTGCTAGGTCACGTGGTGTCAAATCGAGGAATCAAAGTCGACAAAGCAAAATTGATGTTATTCAAACATTTCCACCACCAAGCAATGTAAAGGCAACCAAGAGTTCTTTAGGACATGTCGGTTTTTATAGAAGGATTATTAAAGATTTCTCAAAGATAAGCAAACCTCTCTGCACCTTGCTTACCAAAGATGTTTCTTTCATTTTCGATGACGCTTGTCTCGATGTTTTTTAAACTTTGAAAGAGGAACTAACCACAGCATCGGTCGTAATTGCCCCTGATTGGTCCTTACCCTTTGAAATTATGTGCGATGCATCTAACCGTGCTATTGGTGCAATTCTAGACCAAGGAATTGATAAAATGCTCTGTGTGATTTATTAAGACGGTCTAACATTGAATGATGGACAAGTTAAATATACAACAATCGGAGAACGAAGTATTAATTTTGATTTTCTCACTGGATAAATTTGGATCTTAGATTGTAGGATCTGAAGTAATTGTGCATTCGGACCATGCAGCTTTACGACATCTGCTGATAAAGCAACAAGCAAAACCTCGATTGATTCAGTGGATTTTAATGCTTCAAGAATTTAATGTGGAGATAAAGGACCAAAAGGGAAGTGAGAATGTGGACGCAGACCATTTGTCTCGTTTAAAAATAACAGAAGAAATAATTAATAAGCATGAACAAATTGCGGACTCTTTTCCACATGATTTTTTTTTTAAATTTCTTCGGTACCTTGGTTTGCGTATATTGTGATTATTTGCTTTGTGAAATGCTCTCACCTAACCTTTCTTTACAGGAAAAGAAATGGTTTTTATCATCATGCAAGAACTAGTTCTGGGATGAACCATGCCTTTTTCAATTATGCAAAGATGATAAGGCGATGCGTCCCAGGAGATGAGCAACAAAGTGTGTTAACCTTTTGCCATGAACTACATTGCGGAGGACATTTTGGCGGGCGAAAGACCGCAAACAAAATTCTTCAATCTGGTTTGTATTGGCCATCCTTATTTAAAGACGCACATCATTTTTGTGTTCAGTGCGATATATGTCAACGCACTGGTAATATTGGAAAACAATGCCCCTCACGATCAATTTGGTCGTGGAAATTTTTGATGTATGGGGAATTGATTTTAAGGGATCATTCATTGAATCTGAAAATTTCATACATTCTTTTAGCAGTCGATACATGTCTAAGTGGGTTGAAGCAATCCCCACAAGGACTAATGATGCTAATATTGTTGTTAAGTTTGTACAGAAATACATTATCAGCCGTTTTGGATTTTCCAAGGAAATAATCAGTGATGGGGTTCCCACTCTTGCCATAGGCTATTTGACAAGCTTATGACGAAAAATAGCATAAATCATAGAGTTGCAACTCCCTACCATCCACAAACGTCGGGTCAGGCTGAAATAAGCAACCGGCAGATAAAAGGGCTTTTGGCAAAAACTGTGTGATAGAATGAAAATAGTGTGCTAAAATCATTATTAATTATAAGGTTTTAATGAATTTTATGTTGGCACACTTGGTTATTTTTTACCTATTTATATTTCGGATGCAATTTACTTCACTTGGCAAATTGTTGTTTAATTTAGGTATTTGATGGAGTTTTTAAGCTTAAGGAACAATTTGGACCATCAAACGGACCAAGCCAAGGTGATTTGGGCTTAAATAAAGAAACTTCCGCGCGACAGTAGGTGGTCCAGTGCCAGTTCGGTGACCCAGTGTCGGCCCTGTTCCGAAAATAATCTTACTTGGGGCCCAAGAAACGACTCCAAAACGTCTCAATCAGTCCCACAAGGCATAAAATCGACCCCTAGGCTGGGAAAATGAATTTGAATATATTTGGAAAGAAAGACTCCAAGAGAATTAATGTAGCGACCACTTTTCTAAAATAATAATTCTTCTAATTTAAAGAAGAATAAATAAAAATTTTGCAGCGGAAATACATTTTAAAAAGACAAACTTAATAATCGCAAGTAATATTCTCGAGTCATCGTTAAAACCAAACATACTTTGACGTGAATATAAAACAAATCGAACAATGGTTCATAAAGCGTAGTTTGAGAGAAATAACATTAAGTAAATAAACATCTAATCATAAGCTTGATCATCCCACTCTCAATCGCATGCCACATCGAGCTCCTCAACCTGAAAGGGTTAAATAGTGGGGTGAGCTTCCAACTCGCTCAGTGTGGCATGCGATTGAGAGTGGGATGATCAAGCTTATGATTAGATGTTTATTTACTTAATGTTATTTCTCTCAAACTATGCTTTATGAACCATTGTTCGATTTGTTTTATTTTCACGTCAAAGTATGTTTGGTTTTAACGATGACTCGAGAATATTACTTGCGATTATTAAGTTTGTCCTTTTAAAATGTATTTCCGCTGCAAAATTTTTATTTATTCTTCTTTAAATTAGAAGAATTATTATTTTAGAAAAGTGGTCGCTACATAAGTGGTATCGGAGCACACAAAGAAAACACGAGCGAACACACACACAGAACTAGGAAATGGAGGTGCAGGGCTGCGCGGTTTAGGGCTCCGGCAGTTCTTGCGGCTAGGACGATGGTGGTGGCAGCTACAGCTAAGGCGGCGAGTGTGCCGGATTTAGGCTCCGAACGGATGTTCTGATTTATCAGATTCCAAAGGTTTGGATATCATAATGGATTGCTCGGCCTATTTCAGGCTAAAGCTGAGGTGATTGAGATGGTGAAAGGGAACTTGATGGTTATCAGTACTCGACGGGGTTCTTTTCCGATCTGGAGAGGGTTTGATTCGATGGCCGGTTTCGAGGTCGTCGATTTCTGGTTTGAAAGGTATTATGGGTTTGGATTTGTGATTGGGATATCAAGGTTGGCTTCCGGTTTCTGGATTCGATTTGAAAATTGGACGATGAACATGAATATTGCTGCCGATTTGATTCGTTTGAAGAACATAAATTTCAAACGAATGCATAATTGCGACTGGAACGACAAAGCAGGAGGAGTGTATTCAGTATATTAACTGCAGTATAAATACAGTATTTATACTGTAGATATTAGGTTTACGGTATAATTTATGGATTTAGGAGAATTCTGATTGGGCTAGGAAAAAGGGTTTGGGCCACAAGAATAAAGATATAGTGGTCCAAAATAATTAGGCTAAATTAAATAATAATATCAATATTACTACTACTAGTAATAAATAATAGGGATAATAATAATAATAATAGTAATAATAATAACTAAATATTATTATTATTATTATTTGACTTGAAAAGAATCTTTTGGTAATAATTAATATTGTTTAAAATTTGACTCGGGCCTAGCATTGACGAGATGCACAATGAAATAAAGTGACGAGAGTAAATATGACATAAAATGAGATGTTGAATTAATTAATTTGACATTCGTCAAAATAAAATGAAATGAAATGAATTTGTTTGGTCATGAAAATGAAATGAATTAAACGACAAAATTATTCGGGCATTGATTTAATAAAATTGAACATATTTTCTATAATTCACAATAAATGTATATGCGAAATCGGGGCGTTACAACCTACCCCCCTTTAATGAATTTTCGTCCTCGAAAATTAAGCTACGTACCTTGAAAAATGAATGTTGGATACTTAGAACGGATCTCCTCTTCACGTTCCCAAGTTGCCTCATTTGGCCCATGACGACTCCATTGAACTTTTACCAATTTAACCTCTTTATCTCGTAACTGATGTACCATACGCTCCAAAATAGCTGTAGTTACCTCCTCATAAGTCAGAACATCATCTGCGACAACGATAAATTTCTCATTACTCTCAGCTTGTGCCCGATCTTTCATCTTGCACAAGAACTTGTCACGTGGTTGAGCCTCCTTAATCTTATCCCTCAAGTTTGGTTGCAAGATCAAAGATGATAGGATTGCTTTCGAACTCTTTTAAGACTCAACTACCTCAATCCTCAACTAGGAGAACTCCTTTATCAAACTCTCCTGATCGGTCAAGCAAGCTAACTCGCCTCTAGTCTTCCGACTCAAGGCATCAGCTACCACATTAGCCTTACCTGGATGGTAATGGATGGTACAATCATAGTCCTTCACTAGTTCTAACCATCGCCTTTGCCTCATGTTAAGATCCTTCTGTGTGAAAAGATATTTCAAACTTTTATGGTCCGTGTATATCTCACACTTCCATCCGTAGAGATAGTGGCGCCAAATCTTCAGCGCATGTAGTACAGCAGCCAACTCTAAATCATGTGTTGGATAGTTCAACTCATGTGGTTTAAGCTGTCTCGATGCATAGGCTACTACTTTACCATGTTGCATCAAAACACAACCAAAACCCTACTTTGAGGCATCACTATAAATAACAAAGTCATCTGTCGGATCAGGAATCGTTAATACTGGTGCCGAGGTTAGTCTCCTTTTCAACTCTTGAAAACTTTCCTCGCACCTCTTATTCCATTCAAACCTCATGCCCTTCCTTGTTAATTGGGTCATAGGAGTGGCGATTTTAGAAAATCCTTCGATAAATCTTCTATAATAGCCAGCTAGGCCCAGAAAGCTACGAACTTCGCTCGCATTCTTGGGTACTCCCCAACTACTCACTGTTACAACCTTATCGGGATCTACCTCAATTCCTTTTGAGGTCACCACATGTCCAAGGAATCCAACTCTGTTTAACCAAAACTCACATTTCTTGAACTTGGCATACAACTTCTCTTTGCGAAGTGTCTCCAATGTAACCCTCAAATGGTTTTGGTATTGTCCCTTTTCTTTAGAATACACCAAGATGTCATCTATGAAGACGATCACGAACTTATCCAAGTAAGGTTGGAACACACTGTTCATCAAATCCATAACGACTGCCGGTGCATTACTCAGACGAAATGGCATCACTACAAATTCAAAATGTCTATAACGGGTCCTGATAGCCGTCTTTGTAACACCCTCAAGATATTCGAGGTATATTACAGTGCCGTGAATCCCTATATGGGACCCACCAGGCTGAACAGCATCATACTCATCGACTCACATAAATGACAAACCAACACCATGACATAAAGACGCAAAACAGAATAAACCACCCGGTTCAACCGGTCAATATAACATCATCATCCAACACAACATAATAAGCAACGATACAATCCAAACGAACAAGAACCCCTTAAGTACTCGAGTACAACTATTAGTTCAAAACCATAAAAGACGAAAAGGTAAAAGACACTAAAACATCACTCGTGCACAATCATCACGCACGGCCATCATCCGTAATCTTGGTCCAGCCATTGCCGTCTCGATGAACCCGACCAAATTCATAAAACGAATTTCCCAAACGGGTCCCCGGAGGGGTTAGCAATTACGCTAGTACAAGTAACCAAATGAACAATTTACATCTTACACATATAGTAAATGCATGCAATAAAGAAAATCGTTCAAAGCACTCATTTCCTAAATGCCAATATCAAAACACATTTGTAAAATTTCACCACAATTAACCGTCGATCCACGTCTCTGTGGACCCCTACCGAGACCCCGTCGGATCTAACCCGTAGTGGTTAAAAGCAAGCTCGTCGATCCACGTCTCTGTGGACCCCTACCGAGACCCCGTCGGATCTAACCCGTAGTGAGCATACACACACACACCATTTCTCATACAATACTACTATGTCAAGATTGTAAGTTCATAAGGATACTTGCCTCGATTAAATAGACGATGACACGAACGGAACGGAAGAGTTGAACATGACCGCAAGGAACCGGCGGAAATGAACCTAACGATTCGAATAACACAATCACAACCAACTCTAGACGATTACGGAAATGGAATACACCCGGAAACCCACCTACGATTCATGTATATTCATACCAAAATAACAACGAGGGCGGACCACAACCAAACCCTCTCGATTCCATAAAATCCACAAAATATCCATGAATCCGTAGGAAAACTAAGGATACTAACAATATTAATCATATACATCATGAATCCACCAACAAAACGGAACTAATCGGAAGAAAATCCCAAAACCCCCAAATTAATCGAAAATAGGGTTTTAGAATATTACCTTGGAAGATTCGAGTACTAAGATCCGTAGAACGCACGTTAGATTGATTGCCCGAGCTACACTACCAAGAGAAATGATGAAAATCGGCCCCCAAGTTAAGAAATCGAGCGGTTCTCCCCTTCTCTCTCACTTCTCTCGCGATGCAGATGAAAAATGGGGAGGAGACGACCGATCTCGTCTAATAAGGACGAGGCTCGCAAATACCGCTTCGTGTGCCGCGGCACAGCAGAAGTGTGCCGCGCACGCATCAAAATCTACTCCTGTGTTTTAGCATTGTGCCGCAAAGATACTGCGTGTGCCGCGCACACGGCATGCTTGGGTTTTGGTCGCGGAAGACACACGAGTGTGCCGCGGCACGAGTGTGCCGCGCACTGCTCGCGCCGTGCCGCGGCACGGATGGGTGTGCCGCGCACACGATGCATTGCCCACCAACATTTGGAGAAATTTGTGTGCCGCGCCCACACCCCTATTTGGGTCCCAAAATGATAAAAATGATCCTAAAGAGAATGAAACGATAGGAATCAATATTTGGGGACTAATAACACGAAATGGATCCACGGCAACCCGAAACGGTTTCGCATAACAAGAATAAGAATATAGTTCAACGGTTTGACAGAAGGACACGCTGAAAAGTACACGAGGGTCACTACGATCGAGAAATACACCAAAACAAAAATACAAGGGAAAGAAAAATACGGATATTACATTCTACCCTCTAAAAATAAGTTTCGTCCCGAAACTTAAGAAACAAAAACTCCGGTACCTAGCACGCATGCTATCCTCGGTTTCCCAAGTTGCTTCCTCGACACCGTGTCTCGACCACTGCACCTTGACCAAAGGTATGGTCTTATGCCTCAATCGTTTCTCACGATGCTCCAAAATCTTCAAAGGACGCTCCTCAAAAGTAATATCTTCAGCAATATCAATCTCGCCATAATCGATGACGTGACTAGGATCCGGGACATATTTCCTCAACTGGGAAACATGGAAAATGCTATGAACATGACTCAAGGCCGGAGGTAACGCCAAACGGTACACCAATTCACCTACTCGCTCGAGGATCTCAAAGGGGCCGATAAATCTCGGACTCAACTTTCCTTTCTTCCCGAAACGAAAAACTCCCTTCGTCGGCGACACCTTTAGCAAAACGTGGTCTCCCACCTCGAATTCCAAAGGTCGACGACGGACGCCGCATATGACTTCGTCGACTGGGCGCCAACATCCGTTCTCGAATTAACTCTATCTTCCGCCTCGTCTCTAAAACGACATCCGGCTCGGTCCCGACCAAATCGGACGCCTCATTCCAACAAATCGGTGATCGACATCGCCGCCCGTAAAGTGCCTCATACGGTGCCATCCGAATCGACGCGTGCCAACTGTTGTTGTACGTGAATTCAATCGGCAAATGTTCCTCCCAATCACTACTCCAATCGAGAGCACAGCACGCAACAAGTCCTCGAACGTCTGGATAGTGCGCTCCGATTGTCCATCCGATCGGGATGGAAAGAGGTACTCAAATGTAAACGGTACCCAACGCCTTATGCACCGCCTGCGGAAGTGCGATACAAAACGACCGTCACGATCCGAAACAATAGACTTCGGGGTACCGTGAAGTCTCACAATCTGCGCGATAAACACACGAGCTAACTTCTCCGGGCCCCAAGTGTCCTTGATGCCCAGAAAATGTGCCGACTTGGTCAGACGATCGACAATCACCCACACCATATTCATGCCCGACCTCGATCTCGGCAGACTCGTGATGAAATCCATCGATATATCTTCCCATTTCCATTCGAACGGAAGTGATCGCAATAACCGGTCGGTCGATGCTCGATTTTGACCTGCTGACAAGTCAAACATCTCGCTAAAAACTGTGCGACCTCATCCTTCATATCATTCCACCAGAAATTCCTTCTTAAGTCCTTGTACATCTTACTCGAACCAGGATGAACGGAGTAAGGTGTAGTATGGGCCTCCCGTAAAATATTCTGCCTCAACTCTTAGTCGTTCGGCACACAAAGCCGACTCTGAAATCTCAAAATACCATCCTCGTGAATCACAAACCCAGGAGACTTTCCCTTAAGAATGTTCTCTCGGATTTGAGTAATCATCGGATCCCCTGATTGCTTCAGCTTAACTTCATCAATCAGAGACGACGAAATCTCTAAAGCACGAAGTTGCCCGACAGCTCCCGGCAACGAGACCTCAACATCTAACTCGATCAAAGCCCTCCGAAGCTCAGACTGAGATGTAAGGATCTCAAGCGTTCGCAACGCAACTGGTTTCTGACTCAAGGCGTCGGCCACGACGTTCGCCTTACCCGGATGATAAAGGATTTCGAGGTCATAATCCTTAATCAACTCTAACCACCTCCTCTGCCTCATATTCAACTCTCGCTGAGTAAATATGTATTTCAGACTTTTGTGATCGGTAAAAATCTGACATGTAGAGCCGAAAAGGTAGTGACGCCAAATCTTGAGCGCAAAAACGACTGCCGCTAACTCCAAATCATGAGTAGGGTAGTTCATCTCATATGGCCTCAATTGTCTCGACGCATAGGCAATGGTCTTGCCGTGCTGCATCAATACGCACCCAAGACCCTGACCCGAAGCATCGCTATAAACGGCAAAACCCTCGTTACCACATGGCAACGCCAAAACCGGGGCTGAAGTCAAACGCTTCTTCAGCTCCTCAAAACTCGACTGCCTCTCGTCATTCCGCATTTAACCTCTGATTTCTCGGAGCAATCGCGTGAGTGGCCGAGCTAGTTTTGAGAAACCCTCACGAACCTACGGTAGTAGCCACTAAACCCAAGAAACTACGGAGCTCCTTCACATTCTTGGTGCCCAATCCAACACGGCCTCAATCTTCTCGGATCCACACGAACCCCTTGGTGAAATCACGTGACCTAAAAACATCACTTCCTTCAAATTAACTCACATTTCGAGAACTTTGCATAGAGTTGCTCGGTCCTCAAAATGTTTAATACTACCCGCAAATGATGGGCATGCTCTTCCTCATTCTTCGAATAAATAAGAATATCACAATAAAGACGACGACGCACTTATCCAAATACTCGATAAAAACTTTGTTCATCAACCGCATGAACACGCCGCGCATTAGTTAACCCGAAAGGCATAACTACAAACTCATAATGTCCGTATCTCGACCGAAAAGTCGTCTTCGGCACATCGGACTCTCTCACCCGGAGGATAGTACCCGATTTCAAATCAATTTTCAAGAATACCGTAGCTCCACCCGATCGAACAAGTCATCAATTCTCGGCAAAGGATACTTGTTCTTGATGGTCACCTTGTTTAGTTCGCGATAGTCGATACACAAACGTAGTGAACCATCCTTCTTCCGCACAAACAGACCGGTGCGCCCCAAGGCGAGGCGCTCGGTCGAACATACCCCGACTCAAGAAGCTCGCTCAGCTGCTTCTTCAACTCTGCCATCTCTCAAGGTGCCATGCGATACGGCGCCTTGAAATAGAGCCGCGCCCGGCTCTAACTCTATAGCAAACTCAACCTCACGATCCGGTGGCAATCCGTAACTCGTCAGAAATACATCAGAAACTCATTAACGATTGGAATCGACGAAAGCTCGACTCCACCATCCTCCGCCTTCAAGGCATAGCACCAATAACCGGTACACCCCTTTCGCAGAGACTCATCGCCTTCAAGGCATTAATGACGAATTTACGGTTTCCCCTCTTTCGCCCGCGAAAGAGTGCTCAATCCGTCCTCGGCTAACATAGTGATGATTCTCGTGCGGTAGTTCATGATCGCACCATGCCGCTCGAGCCAATCATCACCAAGAATCAAATCCTCACCCTCGATACTCACAACAATAAGATTAGAGGGCCAAGTCCTCTCACAAATAAATACGAGCAGTCTCGAACCTCCCGATCACCAACGATCCTATCGCCGCTAGGAAGCTTAACGATGAAGGGTTCACAAGGCGTCAAGCAGTCGAGACTCGACGGCGCACACAATCCAAAGATATGAACGAATGCGTAGCACCGGAATCGAAAAGCACAACCGGGGATGAGAAAGAATATAAACGGTACTGCCGCCCACGGTAGCCTGGGTCATCGGTCTTCCGCATCTCATAAACCCGCGGATGGGCGGAGCCGACACCGAAGCTCCCCCTTAGAGGGCTGACCCGACCTCTCCCCGACTAGCACTCGGCGGACCGAGGAGCAACGATCCCGATTCACACTTGGTTCCCTAGGCTGGAATGGAAGCCCGAGCACCAAGAATTCTCTCCCTCTCGGCCTGACGACTTTGTGGCCAGTGGCCACACTGATTACACGTCGACAAAGGGCTCAAACAAGTACGGCGCGTGGCACATGCGACCACAATTGAAACACTTCACATCACGGAAAGGAGCACCGGTAGTTCCACGAGGACCCCAATGAACGCAGGCTGGACCACCGCCGGCGGGGAAGTTAGCAGATTGGGATCTCTGCCGACCCCCACTCTTGTGGCCCGAAAAGTTCCGTGGACTTCTGTTTCTTACTCTCGCGGGCCGCCTCACTCGCCGTCACAGACATATCATAAGCAAGGGCCCTGCTCTGGTAATCTTTCAAGGTAGTGCATACAAGCCCCGACATATAGTCCCGAATCGGCAACTTCATCCGTCTGGAGAAATGGAAAATCTTGTCACTCTCCTCGACAACTTGGGTCTTCACATAACCCAACTCCTTATTAAAATCGGCAATAGCTTGAGATACGGGGATATCCCGCGGTTGAGCATCATAAAAGCATGTACCCGAGCCTGTCTCACTGGCCACGGGCAATATTCAGCCTCCATCAACTCTTGAAACTCAGCCCACGAAGCAGTATGGTCTTTGGGCCCAACGGCCTCCCACCAATCCGTAGCGTCCCCCGTGAGAAAGTATTGAGCAATAGGGACTCTACGTTCCTCGGGGCAGTTAGTGGCAACGAAGACCTTTGATATCTCCTTAATCCACCCTTCCCAGCCCATCGGGTCCGAAGCTCCCGAAAACTGAGGAGGATGCATCTTGATGACATCTTGGAGCCAACGGTCCGCTCCGCCCCGATTAGCATGGGCCTGATCCGGGTTCTGGACCGCCTGAGCTATTGCCGCCATTTGGTTCACCATTTGTTGCATAACGGCCGCAATACCAAGGTCGGCACGCTCCTGAGAAGAAGCATGGCTATGACGGTCGCCAGATCGCCGGCTCGAGGATCGCGACGTGGCCGCCACCGCCCCCACGTCCCCGGCCGCGTCCACGACCACGACCGCGACCACGACCTCTTCCAGCATCCATACTGGAGTTAAATAAGTAGCAAAAGCCATACGAGGGTAAGTACGAGAGAAGAACAATCACAAGTCGAGAATCAAAGGTACGATACAAGGAAATAATGAACAGAGGAAGGAAAACTTACGGACACTGGTAGTACCGGAATCATGGCAGCGTGACGATGATGTGCAAAACAAAACACCACAAGACCCAATAAACCGACAAGCCTAGGTATCCATAAACCTAGAGCTCCGATACCATTTTCTGTAACACCCTCAAGATATTCGAGGTATATTACAGTGCCGTGAATCCCTATATGGGACCCACCAGCCGAACAAAGATCATACTCATCGACTCACATAAATGACAAACCAGCACCATGACATAAAGACACAAAACAGAATAAACCACCCGGTTCAACCGGTCAATATAACATCATCATCCAACACAACATAATAAGCAACGATACAATCCAAACGAACAAGAACCCCTTAAGTACTCGAGTACAACTATTAGTTCAAAACCATAAAAGACGAAAAGGTAAAAGACACTAAAACATCACTCGTGCACAATCATCACGCACGGCCATCATCCGTGTACTGGTCCAGCGCCCGCTCGTCTCGATGAACCTGACCTGAAATTCATAAAACGAATTTCCCCGAAACGGGTCCCCAGAGGGGTTAGCAATTACGCTAGTACAAGTAACCAAATGAACAATTTACATCTTACACATATAGTAAATGCATGCAATAAAGAAAATCGTTCGAAAGCACTCATTTCCGGAAATGCCAATATCAAAACACATTTGTAAAATTTCACCACAATTAACCGTCGATCCACGTCTCTGTGGACCCCTACCGAGACCCCGTCGGATCTAACCCGTAGTGGTTAAAAGCAAGCTCGTCGATCCACGTCTCTGTGGACCCCTACCGAGACCCCGTCGGATCTAACCCGTAGTGAGCATACACACACACACCATTTCTCATACAATACTACTATGTCAAGATTGTAAGTTCATAAGGATACTTGCCTCGATTAAATAGACGATGACACGAACGGAACGGAAGAGTTGAACACGACCGCAAGGAACCGGCGGAAATGAACCTAACGATTCGAATAACACAATCACAACCAACTCTAGACGATTACGGAAATGGAATACACCCGGAAACCCACCTACGATTCATGTATATTCATACCAAAATAACAACGAGGGCGGACCACAACCAAACCCTCTCGATTCCATAAAATCCACAAAATATCCATGAATCCGTAGGAAAACTAAGGATACTAACAATATTAATCATATACATCATGAATCCACCAACAAAACGGAACTAATCGGAAGAAAATCCCAAAACCCCCAAATTAATCGAAAATAGGGTTTTAGAATATTACCTTGGAAGATTCGAGTACTAAGATCCGTAGAACGCGCGTTAGATTGATTGCCCGAGCTACACTACCGAAGAGAAATGATGAAAATCGGCCCCCCAAGTTAAGAAATCTGAGCAGTTCTCCCCTTCTCTCTCACTTCTCTCGCAATGCAGATGAAAAATGGGGGAGGAGACGACCGATCTCCTCTAATAAGGACGAGACTGCGCAAATACCGCTTCGTGTGCCGCGGCACAGCAGAAGTGTGCCGCGGCACAGACCGAAAATCTACTCCCAAGTTTTAGCATTGTGTGCGGCCACGGCTGCGTGTGCCGCGGCACTGTCTGATTGGGTTTTGGTCGCGGAAGACACGAGTGTGCCGCGGCACGACAGTGTGCCGCGGCACGCTCGGCGTGCCGCGGCACGGATGGGTGTGCCGCGCACACATGCATCTGCCCGACCAACATTTGGAGAAATTTGTGTGCCGCGGCCCACACCCCTATTTGGGTCCCAAAATGATAAAAATGATCCGGAAAGAGAATAAAACGATAGGAATCAATATTTGGGGACTAATAACACGAAATGGATCCACGGCAACCCCGAAACGGCGGTTTCGCACAACAATAACAAGAATATAGTTCAACAGTTTGACAGGAAGGACACGCTGAAAAGTACACGATGGTCACTACGATCGAGAAATACACCAAAAACGAAAATACAAGGGAAAGAAAAATACGGATATTACAGTCTTGGGAATGTCACACTCCCTAATCTTCAATTGGTGGTACCCCGCCCGCAAATCGATCTTCGAAAAGGTTCCGGATACCCTCAACTGATCGAATAGATCCTCGATTCTCGACAACAGGTATTTATTCTTCACTGTGAGTCGATTCAACTCTCAGTAATCTATACACATCCGAAGTGACTCATCCTTCTTTTTTACAGACAGCACTGGTGCACCCCATGGTGACACACTAGGATGAACAAATCCGAGCTCCAGCAACTCTTGAATTTAGACCTTCAATTCTTGAAGTTCACTCGGAGCCATTCTACATGGCGCTTTGGATGTTGGGTGTAATATCCGCAATTTCGATTTCTGGTAATTTCTCTTTTTGGCGAAAGTCCGTTTTGACGACTCTCTCATGACTGTTTCGTCATTCTGAGAATGATTAATTCTGCACTTTTTGTCATCCGAGTTCGTTTCGGTGTCGTTTTGTTGAGTTCCGCACTTTTTGGCGACTTTTCCGCACTTGAGTTCGATTCTTGCGAATCTCGTTCGAAACTGTTGTTTTGAGTTTCTCGTAAGTTCATTTAATGTTATTATTCATGTTGCGAGCTTTGGTTTGGTGTTTCAATCGTGTATCGTGTATTTCGGACGTTTTGGGCCATTTTTGTAATTTCCCAAAGTTTGGGGTAATTACTTCCGTTGTCGAATTCCGACACTTCGGGTGGTCGGAATCGTGTGTTCTCTTAGCGCTTGGATTCGTCTTTGTGAGTACTTCGTAACCGTATCTCCGATTTTTACTCAGGTTCGGGTTTCGGGGATGTTCGGGCCGTCGGAGTGGCCACGGCCGAGTCACGGCCGGAGCAGGGCCTGGCCTGGCCAAGTTACAGCCGTAAGGTGCCGGTTACGGCCGTAATATGTGTAATATCCGGGGATAATTTTTTTCGTGTTATTGTTGAGTTGTACCTATTCATTTGGAATTGTACAAGTGTTGTTGTTTTGGACTAATACAATGTATATTGTATTGGAATATTTCGGGATCGAAATATTATACTTGTCGTCGGGTTAGTTTCGTCGTTTGAATGTTGGTTGGAGAGTTTGGATTTTTGGCTAAGTACACTAGCCTTAACGTACGCTACATGTGTAGGCTTACGTACGTTATGGGTTGAGTATTACGTACGTTATGCCTGTAATGTTACGTACGTAATGCTTGGTAGGTGGCAGGAGCCTTCCTCGTAGTCACTTTGGGCCGGTGGGTCCCGAGCATCTTCCGATCGGATCTCACTATTGCAGTCAACGGACCCTTACGTACGTTAAGAGGTGAGCTTTACGTACGTAATGTAGGTCTTGTTAACGTACGTAATAAGTTCTTGTTTACGTACGTTAAGGCCTCCGTATTTTAGTCGATTAGTTACGGATTTTCATTACGTACGTTAATGTCATGGCATAGCGTACGTAATGTCTCTTACGTACGTTAACCATAGTGTATAACGTACGTAATGAGTTTGTCAGTCTATTTATGTTAGCTTCGTATTTCATTTCCTCACGAACCAAAACACAATTTCTCTCCCTAGAATCGTCCGTTTGGACTTGTTATTGATGTTTAGCACCTTCCAACTCGATCTTGATCATCCTAGCTTGGATTGAAGCTTGAAGTTGGAATCTTGTTGGTGCTCCTTTGGTGTTTGGAGGCTTCTTCTTGTTCTTCTTCGGTAAGTTCCCTCAATCTCTTGTTCTTCAAGTGATTTTCGAGCTCTTGTTGTTGTTTCCTTCGGGTATTGTTTGATTCATGGAGTATATCATGATTCTTCATGGTTTAGATAAACTTTTGATGAAGAACATGATAGTATTAGTTTAGTTGGATCATGTTCTTGATGTATTAGATTGTTTGGAGGTTTTTAATCATGTCTAGGAAGGATTATGTTAAGATTGTTATATGATTAACATGGCCTTGAGATGATTATTGTTGTTGGTGAATTTTAACCATTTAGTAAGGATTTATGATGATTTAGGAGGTGATTATCATAATTTATAAATGGTTGAGTGAATCTTGTTGTTTAATCCAAATTCATGATGTATTGATGAAGGATTTTTGTTTCAGACATCATGATTATTGAGTTGATGATGTTCTTGGGGAGATAATGATAATATTGATAATATTATCATTGTAGGAGGATCAACTTGATGATATTGGTGATATTATCACTTTGAGATGTTTGTTTTGATGATTGTTCTTAGGTGAATCTTGTTGAATGGATTTCACAAGTGTTAAGAATGTAATGATCATGTTTATTGATCATCGAGGTGTTAGAAGATGTTAGAATACATAGTTGAAGAACTATGATATTCGTTCGTGCGGTGTGATCGATTCGTGTTTGAATCGGGCTTTGTCTTTGTCGTTGTTTTCTATTGATTTTGTGTTTTTGAATGAATCATTTTCATTCAATATTGTTCGAGTGTTTGTGATCGTCGGGAGGCGCCGTTCGTCATTTCGTGCCAGGACGTTGATCGTGGAAGGACTTTCTCGCCTTCGATTTGAGGCATGTTTTATACTTGTACTGGTCAATGAGATTAATTTTATCATATATGTGTACGAATGTATTGTATCATTTCGAGACTTAGTCTCTTTGTGATTTGTTGATATTCGGGAATTGTTTGATGCAATACCCTTCGGTGATTATGCCAGACCGTGATTGTTATTCGTTAATAGCCGGATTAAGGCATTGAGATTCTTGTTGTCGATAGCCGGTTCGCGGCATCGATGTATCAATTATTATTGTTGACGTTAATGTCGTTCTGAGGCAGCGTTGAATCGTTATTATCGAATTGGAACTGTTGCTATGATGTTGCATTGGCCAATTGAAGGCATTTGATATATTCGTTTATCATATCTGTTTCGGTGGTCGGTTTAAGACGTCGGGACATCTATTCTACCGTATCATTGGTTATCGATTAACCGTTCTAAGGTAATCGATGTATTTAATTGGGATTATCGAAGATAATTCCCATCCGTTGTATCATTGCGTATCGATTGACCGTTCTAAGGTAATCGATATATTTAATTGGGATTATCGAAGATAATTCCCATCCGTTGTATCATTGTGTATCGATTGACCGTTCTAAGGTAATCGATGTATTTAATTGGAATTATAGAAGATAATTCCCATCCGTTGTATCATTGGTTATCGATTAACCGTTCTAAAGTAATCGATGCATTGAATTGGGAGTGTCAAGGATAGTTTCCATCCGTTAAGTTGTTGTGATCGATTGGCCATTCCAAGGCAGTCGAGGTATTTGAATTGGGACCACCGTGGACGGTGCCCATCCATGAGTTGTTGTTTTCGTGTTGGCCGACTCAAGGCAGCACGCTATTATTTTTGTGAATTTGGTAATCTTGGGATTGTTACTGTTGTGATTAATTATGTTTTGGAGGCTAGTCTCGGCCAGTGCTCGATGGGTAAGCTTGGGGCTTGAACCTTCGCGGTTGGTTTCCCAACACCTACGATTCGATGGAGTCACGGTCATGTTAATGATCTCATTATGGGTAAGCTTGGGGCTTGAACCTTCGCGGTTGGTTTCCCAACACCTACAGTTCAGTAGGTCACGGTCATGTTAATGAACACATTATGGGAAAGCTTGGGCCTTGACCCATCGCCGTTGGATTCCCAACACCTACTGATTCGGAGGGTCTCGGTCATGTTAATGATCTCATTATGGGTAAGCTTGGGGCTTGAACCTTCGCGGTTGGTTTCCCAACACCTACAGTTCAGTAGGTCACGGTCACTGGGTGATCTCATTATGGGTAAGTCTGGGGCTTGAACCCTCGCGGTTGGTTTCCCAGCACCTGCAATTCAGCAGGTCATGGTTATTGGATGATCTCATTGTGATACGGCTTAGTGCCGTGGCTTCGGCCCTCATTGTGATACGGCTTCGTGCCGTGGCTTCGACCCTCATTGATACGGCTTCGGGCTGTTTTGGCTTCGGGCCATTGTGGTGATTAATGACGGCTTAATTTGAGTGACATTCGGGTATTATGATGATAAACAATGGCTTAGTACATTAGGCCATTGTGATGTATCGGTATTCCTGTTGGAGCCTTCGGGCATTGTGATTCGTATCTATTTCAGTGTTTGGCTTGGGTTACCTTCGGGTGATGTATTTTTGTGTTCTGTATTGATGATTCGCCGTTGGGCACTTGTGTTCTAACCTGTTGAGCAGGTATTGATCGTATGTCGTGGGCATAGTATTCCAAGAATGCTCGATTCTTACTTTGGTTTGTGAGCATCTCGTACTACCATTGTTGTACTGTTTATTCTGCCTTTGGATACATATCATGTTGTACATGTATTTGATAATCATTATCTGGATGACTGACCCCGTGGGGGCGAAACATGTTTTCATGTTTTAGGTGTTTGCGAGGAGAGAGTTGAGACACAGGGGCATGACGATGGCGACGAGGCATTCGAGCGATACTAGTCCGAGATATTTTGGTGTTCATGTCAGTCAGACAGTTGGAGTACTCCAGTTTGTTTAGTCTTTGTTATTTTGTATTATCCGAGCAAGGCTCGTGGATGTCGCTGTATTTTATTTAGGCCATGTAGGCCCACTGTTGTCATTGAAATTCCATATCGGAATATTATGTTGGATGTCAGTGTAGGAATTGTGATTCCCCTTTTGGTCAGTTTATTATATTTTAGTCATGTTCGCCTGGTGGATCTCCTGGTGTGGGGTCCACGGCGCTGTAATGAACCAATGGGATTTGGGGGTGTTACAATATGTGCCAGTTACGGCCATAAGGTGTGATCGGGTACGGCCGTATGGGCGCTGGGCATCTTCCGGACGAAGGCCGGTTACGGCCGTAATGTGTGCCAGTTACGGCCGTAAGTGTCCGGCAGGTGCTGGGCAGATTTTTTTGACGAATGCCGGTTACGGCCGTAAGGGCCTGCCGAGTACGGCCGTATGGGCCGAGTTACGGCCGTAAGGCACTGCCGGTTACGGCTGTAAGCGTCCGGCAGTGTCCGGCTATATAAGGCCTGGCAGCCCGTTTTTACTCATTTCTTCACTTTTCTTGCGGCTATCGGACGGGTGTGACGGGAAATAGGGTTCTTGGTCGATTCTACTCAATTCCAAGACGTTTTGGAAGATTCTTGTTGATTATATCATCATCCAATCCGTGTATTTCGTCGAATCAAGGTATATTTCTTTATTTTCCTTCAAGTTGACTTTTCGGAGAATTTGTTTTGGATTTCGATTCTAGTCCGATTTTGATACATCGGTTGGTGTAGTATGATGTTATTAATCGTGTTCTTTGGGTTGCATATCCATCTTTTGACTTTGTTCAACTCGATTAGTGATTCGAGTGTTCTTGGGAGTTATCGAACATTGAGTGTTCGATTAAATGTCCCAATGAGTTCCCTTCGATAGTTTGTTGGAATTTCCATTGTTTTCATCTTGATTCTCGTCGTAACCACGTGTTATTTTTCCTTCTGGAGGTTTATAGGTGCTCGAGGATTCCGATGTTGAATCTCGTTGGTGATTGATGATTCATGTGGTGTTTTCCCGTAGTAATTGCGGTGCTATCGCGTTCTTGATAATGTTCGGGAGTTCGGAGCCATTCGACCGTATTTCATCCGTCGTATTTTTGCGATTGTGGTTTCGAGGCAAGTACCTTGTTCATACGCTTCTCATTTTGTGGATATGATGATCGGTGGTCGTCTTGGTGTGTTTATTTGGTTATTTGAAATGAATTTCCAAAAGATTCAGTTTAGCCTCGTTAAGGGCTCATTTTCAAAACGCGTGTGTTTTGTGAACGGTGTGTTTTGGGGAATTGATTATGATTTGATTGTTTTGAAAGTTGATGGCTTTGGTGATACCCCTGTTGTTTAAAGTTATGGAATCGCGTATTCCGTGTTTAATCTTGTTATTGTGTTTTGAAGAGTTTGATAACGGAGTCGAGTTAGTGGCTATCTCTAGTGAGTATTCTTAATGAACTTACATTCTTAGCATATTAGTATTGCATGAGTAACGTGTGTGTGTATGCTCACTACGGGTTAGATCCGACGGGGTCTCGGTAGGGGTCCACAGAGACGTGGATCGACGAGCTTGCTTTTAACCACTACGGGTTAGATCCGACGAGGTCTCGATAGGGGTCCACAGAGACGTGGATCGACGGTTAATTGTGGTGCAATTTGCAAATGTGATTTGGATGATTGGCGTTTCCGGAAATGAGTATTTTGAACGGTTTTCATGATTGCATGCATTGACTAAGTGTGTAAGATGTAAGTTGTTCGTTTGGCCTACTTGGCTAGGATGGCACTAGAGTATTTTGTTGTTTGTGTTAAATCCTTTAATTGTGGACTTTGATGTTGGAAAACGAACCTTGTTGTCGTTCTCGTGTACTGTGAGTGGATGAGATTTAGGGCTAAAATCCCAACGGTTTGGTAAAGGTCATTTTATGGAAAGTAACCTTTGGGGAGGTGAACCCTTTTGTCTTTTGAGTTTTAAAAAGTAGGATTTGATAAATCCTAAATTTTCTTCTATTAAAACTCTCGATGACATTTTAAAATGTTTTATAAATTATTTCCATTGATCTGTGATCTTTCTGTTTTGGAATGTTTTCTCAAACTCTTGCCTCGGGAAGTACTTTTCATTTCATTTGGATCTTTGAGGAATCCTGGTTATTGTTATTCGTGGAATGTGAATTGTATGACTCGTATTTTGCACTTTATTCTTGCACTAGAAAAACAGTGGAGTTTTGCTAACCCCCGAGTATTCGGGGGGTGGGTGTTTGTCTTTGAATTCAGGTTTTGGAGCATGGCACAGGGTCGGCAAGAAGGATGATGAAAGATGAACGATACTAATCACACGAGGACTCGTTGATGTTGTATTGGTTTAGTTGTATTTTATTTTCCGCTGCAGTATTCTTTCCCCATTGTACGGGAGTGTATTGTACTCGACCCCTGCGTGGGCCTGTGTTGTGATTGAGTTGTATGTATTTATTGAAAGACCAAATCGGTCTACTGAGTCATTTTATCGTTAAAGGTATTGTCGAGATGTTTAGTGTTGTTACCAGCCTGGTAGATCCTTGAGGAAAGGTTCAACGGCGTGTAATGTGTTAGGAGTATGCCCTCGAATGCCACTCAGAGGATGTTGAGTGAGGGCATTGTACTTGTTATTATGTAAATCATCAATATAAGGCAATGGATGTTTCTTTATTTACTGGTAGTTACTGGCATTCCTAACTTATAAATATACATGTAGAAACTAGTCCGTGTATTTGAGAGCAAAACGTTCCACTCCTTATTGGATAAGGGGGTCGGCACTGGAAAGGTTTATAGCTCAAATACTTAATCATTCGCAAGTCGATGAAACTTGACTGGGCGTTAAGTTTATGTGAAGACTTGTATGACGTGTTCTTTGACAAGGAGAGTACCTGTCGAACACTAATTGTTAGTGGGAGAACACGTTATAGGTATGCTAATTAGATTAGTATACTCGAACCAACTCACCCTCGATACGTCACACGGATTTCACTCCGGGACAGTCAATGATGGAATCGAAAGGTTGTGATAGGTATTCATGAACCTTCGACTTGAGGATTTAGTAGGGATGTGCTTGTGACGTCAAGATTTTCATTAGAGTAGTTCGACCCTATAAACCGGAAGGCGGGGGTCAACCTCGACGTGCATCTTGATGGGCAAGTAGCGAGTCTCATCAATACCAAGATAGAATTCTTTCTCCTGTTAGTGAACGGGTTATATGTCCTATGCGATTATTGGCAGATGAGATCATAAGTCTTTGGCCAAAGCATTGGAGCTAGCTGTATTAGATACACGAGAGCTCGATGATCTCGATTTGCATTAACGCATGCATAGCGTCAAGTACAGATGAGGTTTGACTGACCGTGACCCCATAACTTGATCGGGACATTTGAAAGAAGGGTTTATACGTTTACTGGTATTCACGACAGAATGGTTCTTGAATGATCCCAATCATTCGTTCTCAGTCGGGGTACATTGTAGGCCACCAAGCTGGCTAAGTTGTGCTACTACTCTTTGGTTCCTCCCATTGCTGACTGAGATGGACCTACCGAGTCACGCATTAGGATTGACGACGGAATGAATCGAGTTTATTCTCTCATTATGAATATTAGATAATGGATATCTAATTTGGGACATTAGATGTCTAAATCGATTTATTGGATAAATTGATTTACGGCCTAAATGAATTAAATAAATTACTGGGTGATTAATTTAATTCATGAATATAATTATTTCTTGGAGAAATTAATTATGTTATTTTGTATTTGATATGTTTAATTAATTGGATTAATTAAACGACACAAATACATCGGAACGGAATAGGAGTTAATCTGTTTGGACTCACGGGAGTTCGAAACGAACCCAACTCGTCCCGGTTCCTTCTAGATGGCCATCGCATTTTCCCTCCTCTTTCCTTTGGTCTTAGTCTCCACCTTAATTGGTGGATGACTTGAAGCATCAAGGGAACAAGATCTTTTAATTAATTCATTTTAATAATTTGGTCTTGATTTGGGAGGATTTTATGGAGAATAAAATGAAGACTCTCATCACTTGCTTTCACAAGCCTTCCAACGTGAGGAAAGAGAGAGAGAGAGAGAGACTTTGAGTTTAACACTCATCTTCATCTTCTTAATTCACTTCTTCTTCATTTTTCTTGGAGAAAATTGAGAGAAAATATTGAGAGAGTAAGATTAAAACACTTAGAGTGTAATAATCTTAACATACAAAGCTTCATCACTTGATTCCAACCGTAACCTTAGAGGTTAATCGGGTGTTGTCATTCCGATCGTTTCTCCGGCGCGTGACAAGTAGAGGCGCGGTATTTCGGTATTGGATTGTTCAAGTGCTTGGAGTGCTTCGTTCATAGAGAATTCAAGTAAAGCTTGGGGAATAGCTCAAGAGAAGGATTCCATATAATCAACGGACTACAAGGGTGAGTTTCTATATCTCTTGTTGAATTCGTTTATATATATTCGCATATACGTAGCTCGATCGATCCTCGTAGGGATTCGGATCGAATTAATTTTCGTTTTCCCGTTTCCGTTGGGCCGTCGTTTTAGGCACCGAATCCCAACATAATGTCCCTGAGCGGATTGGGGGTGTTACATAAATGTTATCGGAGCTTAGGTTGTGGAAACCTAGTGTAACACCCCAACTAGGCGGATATTACAGTGCCGTGGACCCCCGACTGGGACCCACCAGGCGAATGAAAACTGATGAATTAAATAATATAATTGTAGTACCGAACCACAATATATTACCAAATACTCCGATGAGGAGCTTAAGTACAATACACCAGGACAATAGAGAATACTAGTATATTTTATATGAAGATAAAATACACCACCCTGAATAAATAAACATCTCAAACGGAATTTTGCAGCGGAAATACATATGAAGAAAAACAAGGATGACTGAAAGAAACTGAGGCCCCCTACTAGTATCACTGGGACTCCTCGCCGTCAACATGCTCTTCCCGTGCCTTTGCCTCGCCGTGACCTGAAAAACAATATCCCCTAACGGGGTCAGTTACACAGAACAACAATCCTCAATGGTTGAAAATACACAATCATGATATATCTTTAGTTATGAATTACGCTGAAGAGGAGCATCATAGTACGCCCGTAATGTTCTGTGCAAGTGTACAAGACGGATGACTGGACACACCCATCCTTGTACCTAATTAGTCTCACGGAGGTAATCGTTACCGTGTGCACAGTCCAATGTATCGGTGACCCGATACATGACCATCGCGTGCTCGACTAAAAATTCCACACATCCGCACCCGACCACGCAATATGAACCCAGAAGGTTATATGAACGAGAATGACCATAATGAATATCAATGAATAATAATCCGACAAAGTCAAGAATGACTCACCGAGATGAAAATAATAGGGAAGTGATTGATAGTTCAATGAAATGATTGGAACCGTCGTTCCTCGTGAATGAAGTGATTATTCGACAATTACAAATATCAATACGGTTAATACAATGATGAATGAGTTATGATTATGAATGAACAACAACAAAAGGAATGAATATCCTTTTAACCGAGTAAGAATTTACTTACCTTAACACCGATGATGATACGATCTCTCTCGAACAACGTCCTAAGGAAACTACCGGTCGTTCGAACAACCTTGAATAACACAATACCAACAATCCGTTCAACATACGAAATCAAACACGAATATAACTAACTCAAAACGTCAATACGACTAAACCAAGTTCATTGGGGCATTATATCGAACACGTTGAGGCCAAACTTCGATTGTCTACAATCAAACCTCAATAATACAAATATCAAATCCCCAAGAGGTGTTTCAAACCAACAAAACATCTTCAATACGATCAATAATCCAATATGAATATCCAAATTCGTGATTTCAACAACAATTAATCGAAACCCCCCCAATCCAACTCAATATTCAAAGTGTTCTTGAATAACCTTTCAAAAATCCGATGAATATTCATACATATCCATAATCATGCGTATATCACTTCATACAACATGATTTTAACGTCTAAAACATCATATCTCAATACAAAATCGAAATCCAAGATGTTGAAGAAATTACCTCTTGAAGATCCAAGCACTTTGATCCAAAGAACACGCGTTAGATTGACTATCCGGGCTTCACGATCGAAAGGAGATGAAGAAAATCAAACACTCAAGTGATTTATGATGGAAAATCCCTCCTTCAAGCTCTCTCTCGGAACAAGGTGAAAGAAATGGTGAAAATGAGTTGTCCTCTAAAAAAAATGTAATTATAGTGCAGCCTGCACTGTGTGCCGCGGCCAGGCTGAGTGTGCCGCGGCACAGGGCCAAAATCTGCCCCCAGTGCTCGGCAGCGTGCCGCGGCCTGGACGAGTGTGCCGCGACAGTGACTCGGCGGTGTGCCGCGGCCCTGCCGGCATGAGCCGCGGCCCCCGGTACAGACGGGTCGGCCAAAATTGCAACATGTGTGTGCCGCGGCGCACACTCCCTTGTGCCTTGGGTCCTAAAATGATGAAAAATGACCAGGAAAGAGAATAAAAGCAATAGAAATCAATATTTAGGAAACAATAACACGAAATGGAAGTGTGGGAACCCCAAAACGGTGGTTCCAAGCAATGATTACAAGTCTCACTCAACAATAACACAATTTGAACAATAAGGAGATTTGAAATGACATGAACTCCAACATCAACATCGACTAATGAATCAATTACAACAATCAAGATAATACTCTTGTCTCGATTCCCAAGTAAGGTTGAAACAATGAACAATATCGACACACAACTCGAAGTTATTCCGAACAGTGAACACGGATGAATGAATGTGGGTGATGAACGGTTACTAACAAGTGAAAAATTACATAGAGATAATTACCGAATGAAATTACTGAGTGATAATGACTGAATTACAATTGGGTATTACATACACCCCCCTTGAAAGAGTTTCGTCCCCGAAACTAAGGGTCAAACAACTCGGGATAACTCTCTCGCATACTATCCTAGGTTTCCCAAGTAGCCTCTTCGACTCCGTGTCTAGACCACTGAATTTTAACCAAAGGAATCGCCTTATTCCTCAACTGTTTGATTCGCCGCTCTAAGACTCGTATGAGACGCTCTTCATACGAATGATCATCTGCGATCTCGATTTCGTCGAACTGAAGTATGTGACTCGGGTCGGAAACATATTTCCATAGCTGAGAGACGTGAAACACATTATGAATTCGGCTCAACGCCGGAGGTAAGGCCAATCGATAATCTAGCTCGCCTGCTCGTTCCAAAATCTCAAACGGTCCAATAAATCTTGGACTCAACTTTCCCCGCTTCCCGAAACGGAAGATACCTCGACTCGGGGATACCTTGACCAACACGTGGTCATCTGTCTCGAAATCTAATGGTCGACTACGATTGTCTGCATAAGATTTCTGTCGACTCTGAGCGGTCAACAAACGACTCCTGATCAAAGCTACCTTCTCACGGGCGGCTATAAGCTTATCGGGCTCGGTGCCGATTGATTCTGATAAGTCGTCCCAACACAAAAGAGATCGAAAACGATGACCGTACAAGGCTTCGTAAGGTGCCATCTTAATCTAAGTATGCCAACTATTATTATACGTGAACTCGATCAATGGTAGTTGGGCTTCCCAATCGTCTTACCAATCGAGGACGCATGCCCTCAACATGTCCTCCAATGTCTGAATAGTCCTCTCTGATTGTCCGTCGGACTGAGGATGAAAAGATGTGCTGAAATTAAGCTGAGTTCCCATGGCACGATGAACTGATTTCCAAAAATGAGACACGAATCGCCCGTCACGATCAGAAACGATACTCTTAGGAGTACCGTGCAATCTCACTATATCTTTGATGAATAACTGGGCAAGTCTCTCGGGACCCCAAGTATCCTTAATCTCTAGAAAATGAGCTGATTTAGTTAGACGATCCACAATTACCCAGATTGTATTCATGCCACGGCGACTCGTCGGAAAACTCGTGATGAAGTCCATTGAAATATCCTCCCATTTCCACTCCGGAATAGGGAGCGGTTTCAGCATACCCGCCGGTCGCTGATGTTCTATCTTGACTTGTTGACAGGTGAGGCATTTCAAAACAAACTCGGCGACTTCACGCTCCATATTACTCCACCAGTAATTTTGTTTCAAGTCCTTATACATCTTGCTAGATCCCGGATGAACGGAATATGGGGTGGCATGAGCTTCTCTCAAAATCGAGTTTTTCAACTCATCATTCGCCGGTACACATAACCGATTCTTAAATCTCAAGAGTCCATCCTCGTGGACCACAAAGCCAGGGGCTTTCCCCTGTGCCACATCCTCGCGGATGCGCAACAAAAATGGGTCTGAACTCTGATTCACTCTGATCGCCTCTTCAAGTGGCGATGAAATCTCCATCACACAAAGCTGTCGCTGAACTCACTGTAACCAGACTTCCATCTCGGGTCTAAGGAATTCCTGCTGAAGCTACTTCTGAACTGTTAAACGAGCAAGCATTTGCTCCTGAACGGACTTACGACTCAAGGCATCAACAACCACATTTGCCTTACCCGGGTGGTACAGGATCTCGATATCATAGTCTTTGATTAGTTCCAACCACCACCTTTGTCGCATATTTAACTCCTTCTGAGTAAATATATACTTCAAACTCTTGTGATCGGTGAAAATCTGACAGGTGACGCCATAAAGGTAATGACGCCAAATTTTCAACGCGAAAACCACGGCTACACGCTCCAGGTCGTGGGTCGGATAATTAACCTCGTAAGGTCTAAATTGCCGTGAAGCATAAGCAATAACTTTCTCGTTCTGCATTAGTACACATCCGAGACCCTGTCCGGACACATCACTATAGACCACAAATCCTTCCGTCCCTTGCGGTAAAGAAAGGACAGGTGCTGAAATTAACCGGATCTTGAGTTCCTCAAAACTATGTTGACACGCGTCGGACCACGTGTATTTTTTATCTTTCCTTAAAAGGTTCGTCATGGGTTGAGCGATTCTAGAAAATCCTTCAACAAATCGCCGATAATAACCAGCTAATCCGAGGAAACTTCGAATTTCCTTAACATTCTTCGGAGGTTGCCAATCTCGGATAGCCTCCGTCTTCTGAGGGTCAACACGAACTCCGTCTGATGAAATTACATGTCCGAGAAACGTCACTTCGGACATCCAGAATTCACATTTGGAAAACTTCCCATAAAGTTGCTCTTGTCTCAACACGTCGAGCACCTGATGAAGGTGAAACTCATGCTCCTCCCGGTTACGAAAATAAATTAAAATGTCATCAGTGAAGACAACCACGAACCGATCTAAATAGTCGATGAAAACCCGATTCATTAACTCCATGAATACTGAAGGTGCATTAGTTAACCCAAACGGCATTACCACAAACTCATAATGACCATAGCGTGTTCGGAACGCCGTCCTAGCAATATCCGACTCTCAGATTCGCAATTGATGATATCTACACAAACGGAAAGAGCCGTCCTTTTTCTTGACAAATAATACCAGTGCTCCCCACGGAGACGCACTCGGCCGGATATAACCCTTCTCGGTCAAATCCTCCAATTGATTCTTTAGTTCCAGCATTTCGGTCGGGGCCATCCGATACGGTGCCTTCGATATTGGAGATGTACCAGGCTCCAACTCAATCGTGAATTCCACATCTCTCTGTGGAGGCAAACTAGGTAACTCTTCTGGAAATACGTCAGCATATTCTCTCACTACTGGAATATCCATCAACATTATTGGTGATTTCTAGGTCTTAGTCATATAGCACCAATAACCGACACACCCTTGTTTAAGTAATTTCACTGCTTTCATCAAGTTGATGCCTCTCCCAGAACAGTTGGGATTACCTCCCTGAAAAACACATTCGACCCCATCGTCTGAAATGATAGTGACCAAACGCTTACGGACGCTGATGACGGCATCGTGCCGATCCATCCAATCAATACCCAGAATGACGTCGTCTCTCGGAAAATCTACCACGATTAGGTCTGCTAACCAACCACGGCCATGAATCTGAATCGGACAATCCTTAATCTCACGATTCCCGATAATTCTTCTACTATCAGGTAGACCGATGACATAAGGTTCACAACTAGTAGCACTACCTAGATGTAGTCTACTCAAACATGATTCGGAAATAAAAGAATGCGATGCACCAGTATAAAAAAGGGTACACACAGGTTGAGATAGAATATCGAGTGTACCTGAGATCATCCGGGTCTCTGGATCGTCGGTTTTCTTCATCTCATAAATTTGGGGCTTGCTAGTCCCAGCACCGGATGCTCCCGTCTGATCACTATAGGCTCCACCTTTATTCGCTCCTGTCATTTTAAACGACGCTGACTGAGTAGCTTGATTCTAAACGACTGACTGCTTCGGGGCCTGAAATGCCGCCGGAGTATTTTTGGAGTCTCTTCGTCAAAAACGGGCCTTATGCCCAGTAATTCCGCAGTTATGGCACGTGATAGTCTGCCTCGGGCACTTGGTGCTGACATGACCCGGTTCTCTACAATTGAAACAGGTGATGGTTGAGCTGGCCGCTCGGGACTGAGACTCCGTGGGTTTCGGTGCCCTAGGAGGATGCTCATAAAAAGTAGAGCCCACACGTGGTTTCTTGAAAGTGGCTTGACTGCTGTCAGACTGATTGCGATTCTTAGATTTCTTGCCAGCAGATGAAGGTTGTTGCTTGGCAATTTCCTTAGCAGTAAGCTCATAAGTAAGAGCTTTCTCAATGAATTCGGCCAGAGTGGTGCAATGATGATTAAGCAACTGTAGTCTCATATGGGGTTTTAGCCTCTTGCTGAAATACTTGATCTTGTCCGCCTCAGAGTGAATAATGGACGAGGCGAACGGAAATAGTTCCTGAAATTTCTCGGCAATGGCGAGAACATCATCGTCTGCTGAGGGGTCGGGAGTGAGTAATTCTGACAACTTGGCCTTCCTGAGTGGGGCCGGATAATACCTCTCCATCATGAGAGTCCTGAATTGATCCCATGTATAAGCTCCGTCGGTGGGCCTCAGTGATAACCACCATGAATGTGCGCCCTTACCAAGATAATAAGCCGCAACTGAGACTTTGTGTCCTTCGGGACACTCTACCATAGCAAATAACTTCTCAAAATGTTCGAGCCAATGAACGATATCCGCCGGCTCAGATGAGCCCTCAAAAGTAGGTGGCCTTTGGCGAGAGATGTTGCCGATGATACTGCCTACACTCCTCTCTTGCCTCTGAGGTGGCGGCGGAGGAGCCTGTTGATTTTGATTAGCTGAGTTATGCATCGTTTCCATCGGTTGTGCCATCTGAGTGATTTGGGCCATCATGCCCTGTATAAAAACGAGTGGGTCAACCCGAACACCTTCTGACTGAGCTGTGTCCCGTGTATGACTCCCCGATAGTGAATGATCACGTCCAGGTGAATGAGTAGCAGCGTCGCTGCTTGATGAGTTAGCATTATTCCTCGCGTTCGCACGTGTGTTCACACGAGCTCTCGGGATTCGGCCCGCCCCACGGCCTCGTCATCTGCGTCCTCTGCCTGCTCTCTCCATACTGAAGTAGGAAAATCACATGATGATTATATCCTTCGCATGAATATCACATTATGATCACGTCATGAAATGATGAAAATGAGCATACGCGCTCTAGCACAGTGATTACATGAATGATTAACTGAGGTGACATGACTATCTGATGAAATTATCCTGAACAAGTTAACAAGATTAAAGATATGATCCTCAAGATCAACAACTGAACTGTGAAATGAATTGAGTGATTAATGAGTTAACATGATCGTCCTGATCAAAACGAAAATGATGTTTGAGGATTGTTAACTGATGAATTATGAATGAATGATTATTTCCAGAAATTATACCATGGTGTTAGAAGTCTTACAGTTCTTTCGGTCTGATTGGCTCGGCATTTGCACAGGTCACACGTGACGCGAAAGTCCAATGATACTAGTCCGATGACGATGATTTCAAATGAGACATGACTTGGAGGGTAGTATTCAAAACCACTCTCCGATACCAACTCTGTAACACCCCAACTAGGCGGATATTACTGTGCCGTGGACCCCCGACTGGGACCCACCAGGCGAATGAAAACTGATGAATTAAATAATATAATTGTAGTACCGAACCACATTATATTACCAAATACTCCGATGAGGAGCTTAAGTACAATACACCAGGACAATACAGAATACTAGTATATTTTATATGAAGATAAAATACACCACCCTAAATAAATAAACATCTCAAACGGAATTTTGCAGCGGAAATATATATGAAGAAAAACAAGGATGACTGAAAGAAACTGGGGCCCCCTACTAGTATCACTGGGACTCCTCGCCGTCAACATGCTCTTCTCGTGCCTTTGCCTTGCCGTGACCTGAAAAACAATATCCCCAAACGGGGTCAGTTACACAGAACAACAATCCTCAAGGGTTGAAAATAAACAATCATGATATATATTTAGTTATGAATTACGCTGAAGAGGAGCATCATAGTACGCCCGTAATGTTCTGTGCAAGTGTACAAGACGGATGATCGGACACACCCGTCCTTGTACCTAATTAGTCTCACGGAGGTAATCGTTACCGTGTGCACAGTCCAATGTATCGGTGACCCAATACATGACCATCGCGTGCTCGACTAAAAATTCGACACGTCCGCACCCGGCCACGCAATATGAACCCAGAAGGTCATATGAACGAGAATGACCATAATGAATATCAATGAATAATAATCCGACAAAGTCAAGAATGACTCACCGAGATGAAAATAATAGGGAAGTGATTGATAGTTCAATGAAATGATTGGAACCGTCGTTCCTCGTGAATGAAGTGATTATTCGACAATTACAAATCTCAATACGGTTAATACAATGATGAATGAGTTATGATTATGAATGAACAACAACAAAAGGAATGAATATCCTTTTAACCGAGTAAGAATTTACTTACCTTAACACCGGTGATGATACGATCTCTCTTGAACAACGTCCTAAGGAAACTACCGGTCATTCGAACAACCTTGAATAACACAATACCAACAATCCGTTCAACATACGAAATCAAACACGAATATAACTAACTCAAAACGTTGATACGACTAAACCAAGTTCATTGGGGCATTATATCGAACACGTTGAGGCCAAACTTCGATTGTCTACAATCACACCTCAATAATACCAATATCAAATCCCCAAGAAGTGTTTCAAACCAACAAAACATCTTCAATACGATCAATAATCCAATATGAATATCCAAATTCGTGATTTCAACAACAATTAATCGAAAACCCCCCAAATCCAACTCAATATTCAAAGTGTTCTTGAATAACCTTTCAAAAATGCGATGAATATTCATACATATCGATAATCATGCGTATATCACTTCATACAACATGATTTTAACGTCCAAAACATCATATCTCAATACAAAATCGAAATCTAAGATGTTAAAGAAATTACCTCTTGAAGATCCAAGCACTTTGATCCAAACAACACGCGTTAGATCGACTATCCGGGCTTCACAATCGAAAGGAGATGAAGAAAATCAAACATTCAAGTGATTTATGATGGAAAAGTCCTCCCTCAAGCTCTCTCTCTCTCGGAACAAGGTGAAAGAAATGGTGAAAATGAGTTGCTCCTCTAAAAAAAACGCAATTATAGTGCAGCCTGCACTGTGTGCCGTGGCCCGGCCGAGTGTGCCGCGGCACAGGGCCAAAATCTGCCCCCAGTGCTCGGCAGCCTGCCGCGGCCTGGACGAGTGTGCCGCGACAGTGACTTGGCAGTGTGACGCGGCCCTGCCGGCATGAGCCTCGGCCCCCGGTACAGACGGGTCGGCCAAAATTGCAACATGTGTGTGCCGCGGCGCACACTCCCTTGTGCCGCGGCCCACACCCCCTTGGGTCCTAAAATGATGAAAAATGACCCGAAAAGAGAATAAAAGCAATAGAAATCAATATTTAGGAAACAATAACACGAAATGGAAGTGTGGGAACCCCAAAACGGTGGTTCCAAGCAATGATTACAAGTCTCACTCAACAATAACACAATTTGAACAATAAGGAGATTTGAAATGACATGAACTCCAACATCAACATCGACTAATGAATCAATTACAACAATCAAGATAATACTCTTGTCTCGATTCCCAAGTAAGGTTGAAACAATGAACAATATCGACACACAACTCGAAGTTATTCCGAACAGTGAACACGGATGAATGAATGTGGATGATGAACGGTTACTAACAAGTGAAAAATTACATAGAGACAATTACCGAATGAAATTACTGAGTGATAATGACTGAATTACAACTAGGTATTACACTTAGGCTATCGGGTCAGTGGTGTCTGTTGAGTTTTGTCTCGTCGGATTTTGTCTGACTGAGTCGTGTCGCGACGCGTCGTCTGAGTTGGTTGGTCGTGATTAGTATCGTGGGGCGATCATCATCTTCGTGCAACCTGTGGATGTAAGTCTCCCTTCTTTGTGTTTATGCCTTGTCTGATGCGAGCTACTGGTATGATTATGTGTTAATTGACGGAATCCTCTTATGGATTTTGATTTTGTGAGATGTGGTTATTTGACTCTCATATTTCGTTCATATGAGGAGTAGTGTCGTTGGACTGTGCATGTTGGACTGTATTTCTTTTATCCGCTGCGTGAGTTCTTTTGTAATGACTTTAGGTATTTTACCGACTGAGTTTTATTTCGAAAACCGATTCCCTTAACCGAGTTTTTGGCATTATGGCCTTGATCGTTTTGGCGAAATTCTTGTGACGGTATTTAGTATTTTGTAAATGCCTTTTGTGAGTTTTTGAAATATTACCGTCATCGGCCTTTTTGGCATTTTTGTAAATGGTTTTTAGCCTGGTGGGTTCCGGGACGGGACCCACGACGCTATAATGTTCCGTGTAATTACCTGAAATTTTTGGGCATTCTAGCCCATTGAATTATTTTTGAAAACCTTGAGTATCTTAGAAAATAAATTTCGAGACGTACTTTTAAAATGAATTATTTTCTCGTGGTACATCCAAGGTGCCACAATATGTTTCTTAATTCATCTACCTCGAGGACCAAAATATTTTGAGATATTTTCAATGTTTTAGAAACACTTTTACTTAGACCCGAGGGTCGAATATTCTGAAAGTTTTTCACTAAAAGAAAGTGTCCTCATTTTTATCAAATGCGAAATGGTTCTCCAAAGTCTCGATAACGATGTTTGACGTTTGTATTTTTTTTTGAAAGGTGATACTCAAGATCAACCGAGGTTTTTCTAAATTATTTTCAAAAGGAGGTTTTCGTTTTTAAAACCTATCCAGTCCCGTTTGAAGGCTGGGTATGTATGTATGATGTTCGCGTTGTCGTTATGATGTTTGCTCCCGAGTATGATAGAATTGTTGGCATGAACGTTGAGGCGTTGCCACGCATTTGTTGTGTTAGCCCTCTGTGAGAGGTGGGATGTTGGTATTGAATGTTGTCGCCCCGTGGTGATTTCTGCGTTATCGCGCATGTGCGAACTGTTAGAGCTTAGTTTGGTATGACCGTGTGCATCGGTGATTATTCCGTTATGTGTCGGTTGTTTAATGTATTGTTACCTTGCTCCCGTTTTTGTGAATTTCGTGGACGAGGTCGAAGGTAATACCCGTACTATTTTGACTTATGTATTTTCTCTTTCTCCATTCTTCCAACTCGCTCGTGTTCGTTGATACTTTCTGAACTCATTCTGTTTTTCGGTTTCATCGTTCGAAAGAGCTGTGATCTTGTTTTGGGTCGATCTGGTTATCGCTGTGACTTTTTCGAGTTCGGTTCGATTCTTGTGAACCTTGTTCGGAAGTAACATCTTTTGGTTCTACTAGTTCTTTTATTCGAAGTGGATCGGATTTTGAACTTCTGTATTTTTGACTCTGTCGACTCATTTATATTCGTTGACATTTTCTGAGCTTGTCCTGCCCCTCGCTTTTGTTGATCGAACGAGTGTGGTATTGTTTTGGAATAACTCGTTTGTCGTTGTGACTTTTCAATTTCTATTCCCTTTCCTGTGGATCTTATGTGAATGTACATGTTGTTGTTTTCACCGGATCATTTATTGTCTCGAGTCGAGATGTGAACCTTGGAGTTGTTGTTTGAATTTTATTGTTCTTCGTGATTCGAATATGATTGTTCGATTTTTGCTGTCTCGATCGTTGTGGTTCGATCGTTTGATTGTTCGGTTTTTGTTGATTTCATTTCGTGATTGTTGAACGTTCAAGCTCCTTCGTAATCTCCTTAAGTTCGGGAAATTAGTCTCGTTTTCGATCTTCCAACCCTTGGGCGGTGGAATTTCGTATTTGTTCAGCGATTGGCTCGCGTTTTGATTGATATACCGTTGGGTTGGCCAATCATATTAATTTTCGTTTGTTGTGTTTTGTGATTGTTCGGATAATCGACTCGATTGTATTATTTATTTGATGACGCTTGTCACTTATTGATTTTATTATGTCTCTACCGGTGGCGTTGTGTTAGCCGTCGTGGAGCGTGTTTTCACGCCGTATATTCCTTTGCGTTGCTTGTAACGTTTCGCTGATGGGTGTAAGTTACACGTTTCTTGTGTATCTCGTTGAGTTTTCCTGGTGGGATATTGCATATCCCTACTTATTTTAAGTTTCGGGACGAAACTTCTTTTAAGGAGGGTAGTATGTAATATCCGCAATTTTGATTTCCGGTAATTTATTTTTTTTCGGAGAAAGACCGTTTTGATGACTCGCTCATGACCGTTTCATCATTCCGAGAATGATTAATTCTGCACTTTTTGTCATCCGAGTTCGTTTCGGTGTCGTTTTGTTGAGTTCCGCGCTTTTTGGCGACTTTTCCGCACTTGAGTTCGATTCTTGCGAATCTCGTTCGAAACTAGTGTTTCGAGTTTCTCGTAAGTTCATTTAATGTTATTATTCATGTTGCGAGCTTTGGTTCGGTGTTTCGATCGTGTATCGTGTATTTCGGACGTTTTGGGCCATTTTTGTAATCTCCCAAAGTTTGGGGTAATTACTTCCGTTGTCGAATTCCGACACTTCGGGTGGTCGGAATCGTGTGTTCTCTTGGCGCTTGGATTCGTCTTTGCGAGTACTTTGTAACTGTATCTCCAATTGTTACTCAGGTTCGGGTTTCGGGGTCGTCCGGGCCGTCGGAGTGGCCACGGCCGAGTCACGACCGGAGCAGGGCCTGGCCTGGCCGAGTTACGGCCGTAAGGTGCCGGTTACGGCCGTAATGTGTGCCAGTTACGGCTGTAAGGCGTGATCGGGTACGGCCGTACGGGCGGTGGGCATCAAAATCGGGGCATTACAACCTGTAATATCCGTAACTTTCCATTTTTAGTAGTTTTCATTTTTGATGTATGTCTATTTTTATCGACTCGCCTATAACCGTTTCGACATTTTGAATCTACTTTATTCTTGGAGTTTTTCCATTTGGACGAGTTTTGGAGATGTTTTCACGTAATTTCATTTTATGACATGTTTTGCCGTATGAACGTTCGATTCTCGTAAAACTCGTTTGTTTTCATTGTTTCTTGGTTTGTACAAGTTCGTATGATTGAGTTGGTCGTGTGGAGACTTTCGGTTCGTTGATCCGACGTCGTTTCGTGATTTTCGGTCACTTGGGCCATTTTTGTAATCTCCTAATAGTTTAGGGAATCCCATTTTTCGTTGTCGCATTTCGGACCCTCCGGTGATCGGAATTATATTTTCTTTCAGCGCTTAGCTCCGTCGTCTTGTATGCTTCGTGTTTATGTTTCTGGATTCTGGCCTTGTCATGCGTTTCGTGTATTGTACCTTCGACAGCAGCGTACTGCTGATGTGAGCAGCAGTACTGAACTGCTGCGTAGGTAGCGCACGCTACTCCTGTTACCTTGCGTGCGCTACCGATGTGCAGTTAGTGTACGCTAACTCGCTATTGTTAGAGTGCGCTAGGGAGTGGTAGCAGTAGCTACCGGACCGGTTACAGCCCCGTTAGCGCGCGCTATATATGATAGTTAGCGTGCGCTAACTTCACATTTTATATATATCAGCGGGCAGTCCAGAATGTCAGTTTTTCATTCCTTTTCTCTCGTTTCTTCTTCGGGCGACACAAAGGGGAGAATTCCTTCAACTTCCATTCGGGAATCTTTCGTATTCTTCCATGGTAGAATCGAGCTATCATATCATAATCAACATCATCATCCTTCATCAGCCGAATTCAAGGTATTCCTCAGGAAGCCTAACTTTGTCGAATTTGGGGGTTTTTCGGGATTCTAGAGATTAGTTCCGAATTATTTGATTATGTTACGATATTCCTTACCGATTGTGATTATTGGGTGATTTCAAATCCATTTTCCTTGATTTTAATCCGTGAATTATCAATACGGGGAGATTTTGCGTAAACCCTCGCCCGTATCGATTGATCGTTCATTATCGTAGTTTATAATCAGGGTTATGGGTGTATTCCCATAGAGTATTGTTGTCCGTTGGGACTGAACTATGTTGATCCTTCGTTTAGGAACCGTCATTTTCCACCCGGACCGTTCGTAGTGGTGTTTCACTTCCATTTCTTCAAGAATGTCTCAAAGGCAAGTACTTTACATTTGTTTACATGTTCTAGTATTTGAATTATGGCTGTATCGTGGTTGTTGTGGATGGATATGTGTATGTTCACGTAGGGACGGTCCGTCGGGGCCTCTAGGGATACGTATTGTCGTGAGTGTGCGTATCGCGAACTGTGGTTAGCCACCCAGGGATGTCCGACGGGGCTCTGCGGGGTACAGTGGCCGTGAGTCTCGTACCAACGGTTAACTTTGAATTATGATTTGTTGGAGATAATGTTTTTGTTATTGTACATTGTAAATATTCCGGAATATAAAATGTTTTCTAAAATGACTTTTTGGCGCATATATTCATCTGATTAGAATATAGTTCAAATGGATTGTACTTGCACTAGCAGTTGTCGCTAACCCCTTAAATGGGGGAAATACTTTTTGTATTTCAGGTATCGATCATGGGGACAAGCGAGCACTTGAGACGTATGAGGATGATGGGCAAGCATGATACAGTTGAGTAGTCATTTGTTGATGTTCAGTTCTGTCATTTATTACTGATGTCTTGTTTTGGGATTTCTATATTATAAAATTGGTTTAAGTACTCGAGTACTTCCTTTTCAAAATTGTTAATGTTGTGTTCCTGTTTTGGGAAATGAATTGATGTTGGATTCTAGTTGTCGGATCGTAGTCTTTTATTTGAATTGTCGTTTTATTGATAATTATATGTCGTCGTCGAATGTCTTGTTGGTACGTTAGCCTGGTGGATTCCAAAGTGTGGGGTCCACGGCGCTGTAATATGCCCCGATCGTCTTGGGGGTGTTACAGAATATGGTATCAGAGCTTAGGTTTATGGATACCTAGGTTGTCGGTTATTTGGGTCTAGTCGAGTGTCGTTTTTGAACAGTATCACTGTCATGCCATCATCTCAGTACGCCGATGCTCGTAAGTTTTTCCTAACTTGACTCGTTTCACCGTTCTGTTCTATTCCTGTCTTAGTACCTTGTTACGTTTTGCGTTTGAATTGTACTTACCCATTACTTCTTCAGAATTCCTGCTGGTAGAGGACGCAGACGCGGTCGCGGACGCGTTAGGGGACGTGGCGCAGCCGGTGGGGCAGCCATTTCCGATCACTCGGGAACTGACTCGGCGATGCCTTCTTTGTCGAACAGTGTTCCCCCTAGTTCCGGAGGTCAGCAGGACCAATCTGCTAGCTCCGGTAATGCTAATGAGAATGTTGGAGTGGCAAATATTTTGCAACAAGTAGCGAACCAGATGACGCTACTAACTCAGGCCGTTCTGGTTGGCCAAGCTAATGCCAACCCGGTTCCGCCTACTGGATCCGGCAATGACAAGTTACTTCAAGACGTGATTCATATGCGTCCTCCGCAGTTTGATGGTGCTTCCAACCCTTCCGGATGGGAGAGTTGGCTTTTTGAGATGGAAAAAGTATTTGAGGCTGCTAATTGTTCTGAGGAGAGGAAAGTACCCATTGCTCAGTACTTCCTCGCCAAGGAGGCAGCAACGTGGTGGCAAGCGGTGAAACTGCGTGACCGGGCAGCCACGTGGGCAGAGTTTCGGGATCTGATGGAAGATGAATTTTGTCCATGGCCAGTGAAAGAGGGGAGGATCCGAGCCTTCTTTGAGGCTAAGCCCCAAGATGTTCCTATTTCTCAAGCTATCAAAGACTACAATCAACAGCTGCATTATGTGAGAAACCAAGTCCGAGATGAGCTTGATAAGATCCTCCACTTTGATATGCGGATGAAACCGAGGGTGCGCTACTACATGTCTGGTCTGGGGTGCACGACTTTGAAAGATTATCAGAATAAAGCGATGGCTTATGAGATGTCGTTTTATGCGACAGAGACGGCAAATGAAGGAAAGAAGCAGAAGACCTCCGGTCAGTTTTCGATAGGCAAGTCAGGAGGGTATCCGAAGGCTCAGTCTGGTTCGCGAGTCTTCGGGAGTCAGTCGCCATCAGTTGGGCGAGGAAACGGTTCTAGGTCTGCTCCTACCGGTTCCGTTCGTGGTCCTACGTGCTTCAACTGTAGTCGTCCGGGCCACATGATGAGTGAGTGTGATAGGCCTCCGATTCAGTGTCTTGCTTGTGGTCGGATGGGTCATCGTGCTAAGTTTTGTACGGATGCAGCTCGGACTCTAGTTACTCAGATATCAGCCCCAGCTGTGGGAGAGCCGAGTGTGAATCAGGCACCGATAGTTCCTCAGCCGCAGCAGAGTTTTGGTAGAGGTCGAGGATGTGGGTAGCCTTCTAGAGGGAGAGCTTATAGTGCGGGGTCTGTTCCGCCCTGAGTATATGAGATGAGACGAGCAGGAGATCCTGACGCGACGGTGGCTACAGGTACCGTCCACATCCTTGATCATCCCGTTTCCGTATTGTTCGATTCTCGTGCTACGCATTCTTTTATATCTATGGATTGTGTGCATCGTCTACATGTTGATTGCCTAGTTGTTTGTGAGCCTTTTGCTGTTAAACTTCCCAGTGGGGATAACATCGTGGGGGATCGTGAGATTAGAGATTTTTCTGTGAGTATCGCGAGGAGGGATTGGCCTTCTAATCTGATTGCGGTGGATATTAGAGATGAGGATTTGATTCTGGGTGAGGATTGGATGTACCGCCATGGGATGATCATAAATTATAGAACGAGAACCGTTTCGGTGTTAGCCTTTGACGGTACCGAGCATTCTTTTGTGGGGCGTAAGCGGAGTAGCCAGAGATTACTGATCAGTGCCTTGAGGGCGGTTAGACTTCTTCGGGGAGGTTGCACGGGGTATTGGTGTTACGCTTTGAGATTGGGAGAAGGGGGAGTCGAGCTCTTGTCTATTCCGGTAGTGTGTGAGTATCCTGATGTCTTTCCAGACGAGCTGCCGGGTTTGCCGCCGGACCGAGAAGTTGAGTTTACCGTCGATTTAGAGTCGGGTGCAGCACCGATTTCTAAGACGCCATACCGTATGGTGCCTGCTGAAATACTGGAGTTGAAGAAACAGTTGGTGGAGTTGCTGGACATGGGGTATATTCGACCGAGCGCTTCACCTTGGGGCGCACCGGTCCGGTTTGTGAAGAAGAAGGATGGATCACTTCGTTTGTGTATCGACTACCGAGAATTGAACAAAGTGACCATCAAAAACAAGTATCCGCTCCCGAGGATTGATGACTTGTTTGATCAGTTGCAAGGGGCAACCGTGTTCTCGAAGATTGATTTGAGATCGAGGTATTATCAGCTCCGAGTAAGGATACCGATATTCCGAAGACGGCCTTTCGGACGAGATATGGTCACTACGAGTTCGTGGTTATGCCTTTTGGGCTAACCAACGCCCCAGCCGTGTTCATGCAGCTTGTGAACAAAGTCTTTATCGAGTACCTCGATAAGTGTGTAGTCGTTTTTATCGATGACATCCTGATTTACTCGAGGAGCGAGGAGAAGCACGCCCGTCATTTGCATATCGTGTTAGATATTTTGAGAACTCAGCATCTTTTTGCGAAGTTCTCAAAGTGTGAGTTTTGGTTACGGGAGGTTATGTTTCTCGGTCATGTGATCTCGGCCGAGGGTGTTCGTGTGGACCCACATAAGGTAGAGGCAGTGTTGGATTGGGCGCCGCCTAAGAACGTGAAGGAGGTCCGTAGTTTTCTGGGTTTGGCCAGGTATTACCGTAGATTCGTCGAGGGGTTCTCTAAGCTTGATCGACCGCTGACTTGGTTGTTACAGAAGTCAGAGAAGTTTGTGTGGACCGATGAGAGACAGAATAGTTTTGAGGAGTTGAAGAAGCGGTTGACTACCGCTTCTGTTTTGGCTTTACCGAGTGGTAATGAGGGTTTCTCAGTTTTCAGTGATGCTTCGGGCCAAGGGCTCGGATGTGTACTTATGCAGCACGGGAGGACGATTGCCTATGCTTCCCATCAGCTGAAAGCGTACGAGTTGAATTACCCTACGCACAATCTTGAGTTGGCCGCAGTTGTATTTGCGTTGAAGATCTGGCGTCATTACTTGTATGGCTCGCTGTGTCAGATTTTCACCGATCACAAGAGCTTGAAGTACATTTTTACGCAGAAAGAGCTTAATATGAAACAGAGGAGATGGTTAGAGTTGATTAAGGACTACGACCTCGAGATTCTATATCATCTGGGTAAGGCAAATGTGGTGGTAGATGCCTTGAGCCAGAAATCGGTAGCGCTTCGGGCGCTTGAGTTGCTTACGGCCCAGTCGGGACTTCATCGAGAGTTTATGAGGTTGAGCATTGAGGTTGTACTACCAGAGAGTTCCGGGCAGTTGCGTACTCTTGAGATTTCTTCATCTCTGGTCGATGACATTAAATCGGGACAGTTGGAGGACCCGATGTTTATTCAGCTTCGAGAGAGTGTAGGGAAGGGGAAAGCCCCGTGATTCGTTATTCATGAGGATGGCGTGTTGAGATTCCGAGGTCGGTTGTGTGTTCCGAACGACTCGGGATTGAGACAGAGTATTATGCGAGAGGCTCATGCGTCACCTTACTCAGTCCATCCGGGCTCGAGTAAAATGTCTAAATATTTGAGGAAAAATTTCTGGTGGAACAACATGAAGAATGAGGTAGTTCAGTTTGTGGCTAAGTGTTTGACTTGTCAGCAAGTCAAGATTGAGCATCAGTGGCCAGTCGGGCTGTTGAAACCACTTCCCGTCCCGGAGTGGAAGTGGGAGGATATCTCTATGGATTTTGTCACGGGTTTGCCGAGGACGAAGACTGGTATGAATATGGTGTGGGTGATTGTAGACCGACTAACTAAGTCGGCGCATTTTCTGGGCATCAAGGATACTTGGGGTCCAGAAAAATTGGCTCATATTTTTATCGCGCAGATAGTGAGACTTCATGGTACGCCGAAGACCATTATTTCGGACAGAGATGGTCGATTTGTATCGCATTTTTGGCAGGCGGTACATAAAGCATTGGGGACACAGTTACGTTTAAGCACTTCGTTCCATCCCCAGACCGATGGGCAGTCCGAGCGTACTATTCAGACATTCGAGGATATATTGCGCGCGTGTGCGTTAGATTGGAGTAGTGACTGGGAGGAACATCTGGCATTGATGGAGTTTACTTATAATAATAGCTGGCACGCGTCGATTAAGATGGCACCGTATGAGGCACTTTATGGCCGACGTTGCCGATCGCCGATATGTTGGGATGAGCCGCCCGATCTAGTTGGCACCGAGCCAGACCTCGTGTTAGAGACGAGGGAGAAAGTTGAGTTGATTAGAAAGAGAATGTTGGCTGCTCAGAGTCGACAAAAGTCTTATGCGGATGTTAGGCGTCGACCTTTGGATTTTGTGGTGGGAGATCATGTTCTGTTGAGAGTGTCTCCGTCGAAGGGAGTTTTCCATTTCGGGAAAAAAGGGAAGCTCAGCCCGAGGTATATTGGGCCTTTCGAGATATTGGAGAGAGTCGGTGAGTTGGCATACCGTTTGGCTTTACCTCCGTCGCTGAGTCATATTCATAGCGTATTTCATGTTTCCCAATTGAGGAAGTACGTTCCGGACCCGTCCCACATTATTGATTTCGGAGATGTGGAGATCGAGAAGGATGTTACGTTTGAGGAGAGGCCCGTCAGGATTTTAGAGTGTCGAGACAAGCAGTTAAGGCACAAAACCATTCCTTTGGTTAAGGTGCAATGGTCGAGGCACGGAGTAGAAGAAGCGACGTGGGAGTTAGAGGAGGATATGCGTTCGAGGCACCCTGAGCTTTTTGATACTTAAGTTTCGGGACGAAACTTTATTTTAGAGGGGGAGAATGTAATATCCGTAACTTTCCATTTTTAGCAGTTTCCATTTTTGGTGTATGTCTATTTTTATCGACTCACTTGTAACCGTTTCGACATTTTGAATCTACTTTATTCTTGGAGTTTTTCCATTTGGACGAGTTTTGGAGATGTTTTCACGTAATTTCATTTTATGACATGTTTTGCCGTATGAACGTTCGATTCTCGTAAAACTCGTTTGTTTTCATTGTTTCTTGGTTTGTACAAGTTCGTATGATTGAGTTGGTCGTGTGGAGACTTTCGGTTCGTTGATCCGACGTCGTTTCGTGATTTTTGATCACTTGGGCCATTTTTGTAATTTCCTAATAGTTTAGGGAATCCCATTTTTCGTTGTCGCATTTCGGACCCTCCGGTGATCGGAATTATATTTTCTTTCAGTTCTTAGCTCCGTCGTCTTGTATTCTTCGTGTTTATGTTTCTGGATTCTAGCCTTGTTGTGTGTTTCGTGTATTGTACCTTCGACAGCAGCGTACTACTGATGTGAGCACCAGTACTGAACTGCTACGTAGGTAGCGCACGCTACTCCTGTTACATTGCGTGCGCTACCGATGTGCAGTTAGCGTACGCTAACTCGCTATTGTTAGCGTGCGCTAGCGAGTGGTAGCAGTAGCTACTGGACCGGTTACAGCCCCGTTAGCGCGCGCTATATATGATAGTTAGCGTGCGGTAACTTCACATTTTATATATATCAGCGGGCAGTCCAGAATGTCAGTTTTTCATTCCTTTTCTCTCGTTTCTTCTTCGGGCGACACAAAGGGGCGAATTCCTTCAACTTCCATATGGGAATCTTTTATATTCTTCCACGGTAGAATCGAGCTATCATATCATAATCAGCATCATCATCCTTCATCATCCGAATTCAAGGTATTCCTCACGAACCCTAACTTTGTCGAATTTGGGGGGTTTTCGGGATTCTAGAGATTAGTTCCGAATTGTTCGATTATGTTACGATATTCCTTACCGATTGTGATTATTGGGTGATTTCAAATCTATTTTCCTTGATTTTAATCCGTGAATTATCAATACGGGGAGATTTTGCGTAAACCCTCGCCCGTATCGATTGATCGTTCATTATCGTAGTTTATAATCGGGGTTATGGGTGTATTCCAATAGAGTATTGTTATCCGTTGGGACTGAACTATGTTGATCCTTCGTTTAGGAACCGTCGTTTTCCACCCGGACCGTTCGTAGTCGTGTTTCACTTCCATTTCTTCAAGAATGTCTTAAAGGCAAGTACTTTACATTTGTTTACATGTTCTAGTATTTGAATTATGGATGTATCATGGTTGTTGTGGATGGATATGTGTATGTTCACCTAGGGACGGTCCGACGGGGCCTCTAGGGATACGTATTGCCGTGAGTGTGCGTATCGCGAACTGTGGTTAGCCACCCAGGGATGTCCGACGGGGCTCTGCGGGGTACGGTGGCCGTGAGTCTCATACCAACGGTTAACTTTGAATTGTGATTTGTTGGAGATAATGTGTTTTGCGATTGTACATTGTAAATATTCCGGAATATAAAATGTTTTCTAAAATAACTTTTTGGCGCATATATTCATCTGATTAGAATGTAGTTCAAATGGATTGTACTTGTACTAGCAGTTGTCGCTAACCCCTTAAATGGGGGAAATACTTTTTGTATTTCAGGTATCGATCATGGGGACAAGCGAGCACTTGAGCCGTATGAGGATGATGGGCAAGCATGATACTGTTCAGTAGTCATTTGTTGGTGTTCAGTTCTGTCATTTATTATTGATGTCTTGTTCTGGGATTTCTGTATTATGAAATTGGTTTAAGTACTCGAGTACTTCCTTTTCAAAATTGTTAATGTTGTGTTCCCGTTTAGAGAAATGAATTGATGTTGGATTCTAGTTGTCGGATCGTAGTCTTTTATTTGAATTGTCGTTTTATTGATAATTGTATGTCGTTGTCGAATGTCTTGTTGGTACGTTAGCCTGGTGGATTCCAAAGTGTGGGGTCCACGGCGCTGTAATATGCCCCGATCGTCTTGGGGGTGTTATATAACCTAGCCCCCTTTAACGAATTTTCGTCCTCGAAAATTAAGCTACGTACCTTGAAAAATGAATGCTGGATACTTAGAATGGATCTCCTCTTCACGTTCCCAAGTTGCCTCATTTGGTCCATGACGACTCCATTGAACTTTTACCAATTTAACCGCTTTATCTCGTAACTGATGTACCTTACGCTCCAAAATAGCTGTAGGTACCTCCTCATAAGTCAGAACATCATCTGCGACAACGATAAATTTCTCATTACTCCCAGCTTGTGCCCGATCTTTCATCTTGCACAAGAACTTGTCACGTGGTTGAGACTCCTTAATCTTATCCCTCAAGTTTGGTTGCAAGATCAAAGGTGATAGGATTGCTTTCGAACTCTTTGAAGACTCAACTACCTCAATCCTCAACTCGGAGAACTCCTTTATCAAACTCTCCTGATCGGTCAAGCAAGCCAACTCGCCTCTAGTCTTCCGATTCAAGGCATCAGCTACCACATTAGCCTTACCCGGATGGTAATGGATGGTACAATCATAGTCCTTCACCAGTTCTAACCATCGCCTTTGCCTCATGTTAAGATCCTTCCGTGTGAAAATATATTTCAAACTTTTATGGTCCGTGTATATCTCACACTTCCATCCGTAGAGATAGTGGCACCAAATCTTCAGCGCATGTACTACAGCAGCCAACTCCAGATCATGTGTTGGATAGTTCAACTAATGTGGTTTAAGCTGTATCGATGCATAGGCTACTACTTTACCATGTTGCATCAAAACACAACCCAAACCCTACTTTGAGGCATCACTATAAATAACAAAGTCATCTGTCGGATCAGGAATCGTTAATACTGGTGCTGAGGTTAGTCTCCTTTTCAACTCTTGAAAACTTTCCTCGCACCTCTCACTCCATTCAAACCTCATGCCCTTCCTTGTTAATTGGGTCATAGGAGTGGCGATTTTAGAAAATCCTTCGATAAATCTTCTATAATAGCCAGCTGGGCCCAGAAAGCTACGAACTTCGCTCGCATTCTTGGGTACTCCCCAACTATTAACTGCTACAACCTTATCGGGATCTACCTCAATTCATTTTGAGGTCACCACATGTCCAAGGAATTCAACTCTGTTTAACCAAAACTCACATTTCTTGAACTTGGCATACAACTTCTCTTTGCGAAGTGTCTCCAATGTAACCCTCAAATGCTCTTGGTGTTGTCCCTTGTCCTTAGAATACACCAAGATGTCATCTATGAAGACGATCACGAACTTATCCAAGTAAGGTTGGAACACCCTGTTCATCAAATCCATAAATACTGCCGGTGCATTACTCAGACCAAATGGCATCACTACAAATTCAAAATGTCCATAACGGGTCCTGAAAGCCGTCTTGGGAATGTCACACTCCCTAATCTTCAATTGGTGGTACCCTGACCGCAACTCGATCTTCGAAAAGGTTCCGTCTCCCCTCAACTGATCGAATAGATCCTCGATTCTCGGCAGCAGGTATTTATTCTTCACCGTGAGTCGATTCAACTCTCGGTAATCTAAACACATCCGAAGTGACCCATCCTTCTTTCTTACAGACAGCACTAGTGCACCCCATGGTGACACACTAGGACGAACGAATCCGAGCTCCAACAACTCTTGAATTTGGACCTTCAATTCTTGAAGTTCCCTCGGAGCCATTCCTTATGGCGCTTTGGATGTTGGGGCCGCCCCAGGGACCAAATCAATACTAAACTCTACTTGTCGGTCGGGTGGGACTCCTGGCAAATCTTCTGGAAACACATCCAAAAACTCTTGTTGGTAGGAAATCGGATATTTGTGCCATTTTGTGCGGAAGCTTAAATAAATTGCGGAAAATAAATCACATAAGGATTTATAGAGGTTCGGCTATTAACGAAGCCTACGTCCTCTCTCAATGTATCTTTTTCTTAGGATTAAGATCAAAACCTTTATGCCGCTCTTCTATCGGTCGAAGGATTACCGTTTACAAGCTCGTCTTCTATCAGTCCGAGTAAAACCGTTTTTCCTTTTCTATTGGATAAGGAATCAACCACTATAGCTTTCTATGGGTACTAGATAATAGCGATTGCGATTCTAAAAATGCCGGATCCTCGATCCTAATAACACTGAATCCAATCGTATCTTTTCTTTTACCTCTCGTGTATAATGTTGAATGTATAAACACTCAAACTAACAATATAAACTCAATATTACAACAACAATGTAAGTATATGAATATAAGATCAATGTCTTGAATGCTTGGAGTTGTTGTCCTCAAACAATACCATATGAATGGTATTTATAGGCATTTTCCACAAACTAGCCATTGCTGGCTGTTTTGACTTGCTAGCGTGCGCTAGCCTTCTTTATTAGCGTGCGCTAGACTATTCCAGGTTCAGTCCAGTAGCTTCGTTTCTTCTTTAGCGTACGTTATGCCTTTCTTCCTTACGTACGTAACCATCTTGTATTAGCGTGCGTTAATAGCACATTATAGCGTGCGCTAATACAATATATCCGTTGCATGGATTTTCAAAGTATCCATTTGATATGCTGACTTTGACCTGCTTTTCCCAATATTCTGATTGACTAGAATGCAAACTGCTTAGCGTGCGCTTTTCCTTCTTTGTAGCGTGCGCTAATGCTGACTTCATTGCATACGACATTCTGTGTTTGAATTCCTTCACAGCAGTAACAGGACTTCAATAGCGTGCGTTAATGATAACATGTAGCGTGCGCTATCCCATCAGCTGACTTCACTTCAGCTTACTTCGAACTAGGCTGATATGCAGATTACTCCCCGTTAGCGTGCGCTAACATATATGTCTTAGCGTGCGCTAGACATGCATTTTGCTCAGCTTTTTGTGTCTTCATCTGCTTCGTCGTTTTGCTTCGCCTCATTGTTGTTTTGTTGTTTAGCAACTTTAATCATCAAAACACAAATTAAATAATGTGTGGAATAAATATTGCAACAATCTCCCCCTTTTTGATGATTACAAAACCACTCTTGAATTGGATAAAATCTGTAAAAATAATATATGTATATTTATAAGAATCAAAGTTTTCGGCTTTGATCGTTTCGTTAGTTTCACCAATTCTCTTTTCTTTTCGACATCTCCCTTATTTTCAACTCCTTCGTTTTTCATTTTTCAATTTTTCAACTCCCCCTATTTGTATGCTTTTCTTTTCTTTTCGACTTCTTCGATTTTTCTCATTTTTATCTCAATTCATCTCCTTCTCCCCCTTTTTGTCTTCATCAAAAAGTGAAAAAATATAAAGTATAAAAGTATAGAGTATAATGAAATATAAATATGCATGATACAAATGAATATGCATTAATAAGCAAAAATACTCCCCCTGAAAGTATTATCTCTCCCTTTTTAAAATATCAATTGTTAAAATCAATTTTTGGGGACCCAACCGATAGTTGGTTTTTGTTTGGAGATGTGAACGATATTTGAAACGTTTGTTCCTTTAGGAACCCAAATCTTTTTAATTTTTATCGTTCGTATTGGGCTTTTGCAATTTGAAATGTGATGCCCGATTTTCAAACATTTTTCGCAACGGGGTATATTGAAATTTACGGATTTGTTTTTGAAACGTGGTTTGAATCCTAACCCCTCTTTATTTAGAGTATATTTTTGAATTGAGAGCATATTTTCAAATTTCTCGTTTCCGAGAGAAAATTTCTTTGTCAAATTCTTGATCTCGGTTTGAACTTTAACAAGATCATTTTTTATAGTATTCTCGTTTTCAATGCATTTTGAATGATCGATTTCAATAAATTTCCCCTTTTCAAGTATTTTGGAATTTTCAATTTCCAAAGTTTTATATTTAGACTTGAGGGATTTAATTTCATTTAAAGCATTTTGATAGTCCGTATGTAATAACTCGAATGCTTCAAAGAGTTCGTCATAGGAGTTACTTACTTGGCTTTCGACGTCGCTATCATCGAATGAACTCCGGGCCATGAGCGCGAGATTATTTTGGTCAAGAAAATCTTCATCGGGATCTTCGTCGCTCCATGTTGCGATTAAAACCTCCTTGGGTTTTACACGACAGTTCTTTGCAAAGTGGCCTGGTTTACCACATAGTCGACAAGTGTTGTTGAACTTTTTAGATTCGCCCGCTTGGATGTCCTTCTTTCTCCGGTTTAATAAGTGTTGGAACTTATTAATATTCTTGGCATAATATGCCATTTCTTTGTCGCTATCGTCCACTGGAATTTCTTCTTTCTTTCTCGGCACCTTAGCCTTGAAGGCTATCGATTTTTCCTTCGGTTTTGGTTTGGCATTTCGAGATTTTAGAACAATCTCAAAGTTGATAAGAGAACCAACGAGAGTACTAAAATCAAGAGTATTTAAATCTTTTGATTCCATTATAGCCGTAACCGTACCGTCCCATTCTCGAGGTAGTGATCGGAGAATTTTCTTTACTTTCTCACTACTCGAAAGAGGTTTTCCAAAACATGCTAATCCATTGGTCATGACCGAAAATCGGTCGAGCATAATCGAGATGGATTCTTCGTCCTTCATTTGGAATAATTCATAATCGTGAAGGAGCATGTTTATCTTCGTCTCTTTGACTTGAGACGTACCCTCGTGTGTTACCTCAAGCATTTTCCAAATTTCTTTAGCACTATCACATGATGATATCCGGTTGTGTTCTTCCGGATTTAAAGCACAATATAATAATTGCGTGGCTTTGCAATTATAATGGTCATTTTTCCAATCCGCATCGTCATACTCTTCAAAGGTTTTGAGAGTTCCGTTTGAGTTCGTCGGAATTTTGGGACCAAGGCATATCACCTTCCATAATTCGATATCGTAAGCTCGAATGAAAATAGACATTTTCTTCTTCCAAGTCATGAAATTCGATCCATCAAAAAATGGTGGTCGATTGAGAGCAAGGCCTTCGACTGGAGTCATTTGAAACGCTATTTTGGATCTTCTCCTTGGATGTTAAGCCGCATATTGGAGTACCGCTCCGATACCAATTGTTGGTAGGAAATCGGATATTTGCGCCGTTTTGTGCGGAAGCTTAAATAAATTGTGGAAAATAAATCACACAAGGATTTATAGAGGTTCGGCTATTAACGAAGCCTACGTCCTCTCTCGATGTATCTTTTTCTTAGGATTAAGATCAAAACCTCTACGCCTCTCTTCTATCGGTCGAGGGATTACCGTTTACAAGCTCGTCTTCTATCGGTATGAGTAAAACCGTTTTTCCTTTTCTATTGGATAAGGAATCAACCACTCTAGCTTTCTATGGGTACTTGATAAACCTCACGAAGATAGCGATTGCGATTCTAATAATGCCGGATCCTCGATCCTAATAACACCGAATCCAATCATATCTTTTCTTTTACCTCTTGTGTATAATTTTGAATGTATAAACACTCAAACTAACAATATAAGCTCAATATTATTACAACAATGTAAGTATATGAATATAAGATCAATGTCTTGAATGCTTGGAGTTGTTGTCCTCAAACAAAACCATAGGAATGGTATTTATAGGCATTTTCCACAAACTAGCCGTTGCTGGCTGTTTTGACTTGCTAGCATGCGCTAGCCTTCTTTATTAGCGTGCGCTAGACTATTCCAGGTTCAGTCCAGTAGCTTCATTTCTTCTTTAGCGTACGTTATGCATTTCTTCCTTACGTACGTAACCATCTTGTATTAGCGTGCGTTAATATCACATTGTAGCGTGCGCTAATACAATATATCCGTTGCATGGATTGTCAAAGTATCCATTTGATATGCTGACTTTGACCTACTTCTCCCAATGTTCTGATTGACTAGAATTCAAACTGCTTAGCGTGCGCTATTCCTTCTTTGAAGAGTGCGCTAATGCTGACTTCATTGCATACGACATTCTGTGTTTCAATTCCTTCACAACGGTAATAGGACTTCGATAGCATGCATTAATGATAACGTGTAGCGTGCGCTATCCCATCAGCTAACTTCACTTCAGCTTACTTCGAACTAGGCTGATATGCAGATTACTTCCCGTTAGCGTGCGCTAACATATATGTCTTAGCGTGCGCTAGACATGCATTTTGCTCAGCTTTTTACGCCTTCGTCTGCTTTGTCGTTTTGCTTCGCCTCAATGTTGTTTTGTTGTTTAACAACTTTAATCATCAAAACACAAATTAAATAATGTGTGGAATAAATATTCCAACACCATACTATAGGTACGTCTGTAGGGGACACCTCATTAGTATGAGTGTCGACCAAACTCACCAAGTAACCCTGACATTGCTCCTTCCTTAGACTTCTTAGTGCTTTCATAGCACTGATTACTGTGGGAACTGTCCTACTCTTAGTACCATAAAAGGTGATCGACTCGCCTTCGGAACACCTCAATGTCACCTTCTTCTCACGGCATCTTATATCGGCATCATGTCTATCGAGCCAGTCCATACCAAGGATCACATCAAAATCCATCGAGTTAATTAAATACAGGCTAGTGTCAAATTCTCTACCTCCTATCTCAATATTCTCGTCAATCATTCTATTAGTGAGTATGGTATCTCCTGGCGGTAATGTAATATCCGCAATTTCGAATTTCGGTAATTTTCTTTTTCCGGAGGAAGTTCGTTTTGACAACTCTGTCATGACCGTTTCGTCATTCCGAGAATGATTAATTCTGCACTTTTTGTCATCCGAGTTCGTTTCGGTGTCGTTTTGTTGAGTTCTGTGTCCTTAATCGACTTTTTCACGTGGGAGTTCGACTTTGTAAAGTCACCATTAATTCTTGGAAACTCCAAAAATTCTGAATCTTTGCAACATTATAGAGAATCAAGTTAGCTTTCCAATGGTTCAGACGGTGAGTCAATCGGAGTCCGCATTTAAGGAGTTATGGTCGAAATAGCGAAGACTGCACGGTGTGCCTTTTTGGTGTTGAAGGGGGCTGTACCGTGTGCCGCGGCACACTCAGGCTGTGCCGCGGCACAAAGCTAATTCCTGGGCGTTTTTCTTCGCCCTGGGCCGCGGCACACGGGCTTTTTCTGCGTTTTTTAGCAGATTTGCGAGGAGAAAAACTTCATTTTTTCTCCTCTCTTCTTCCTCCTTCATCTTAGGCGATTTGATGGCGATTTTGGGCGATTTGAGTGCTCCAAAACTTGTAGAGATTATCCTCCTCAAGTCTTGTTGAAGATTTTCGACCTCTACTTGAATCCATCATCCAAATCAAGGTATTGTGGCTTGAACCCTTGTTTTTGTAGATTTGGGGATTTTCCTTTTTGATTTCGATTCCAATCCGTTTTTAATCAATTAGTTGTTGTATAAACGTTGTTTTGAACTTGTTCTACGGATTGGATACTCGTATCTTTGGTTCGTTCAACCCGAGAGGTTATTTCTTTGTTCTTGAAGGGTCTTGAACATTTAATGTTCGATTAAATGTTCGAATGAGTTCCCTTTGATAGTTTGTTGGGATTTCCGTTGTTTTTGGCCTTGATTCTCGTCGTAATCATGTTTTATTATTCCCTACGGAGGATTATAGGTGCTCGATGATTCCGATGTTGAATTCCGTTGGTGTTGATGATTCATATGGTGTTTTCCCGTAGTAATTTCGGTGTTATCACGTTCTCGATAGTGTTCGGGAATTTGAAGGCTACCCGGCCGTATCCGTTCACTTTTCCATTTCTCGTGATATCGAGGCAAGTACCTTGCCCATACTCTTCTTATTTTGTGGATATGATGATCGGTGATCGTCTTGGTGTGTTTGTTTGGTTGTTTGAAATGAAGTTTCAAAAGATTTCGGTTTGGCCTCGTTAAAGGCTTTCTTTCAAATGCGTGTGTGTTTTTTGAACGGCGTATTTTGGGAATTGATTATGATTTGATTATTTTGAACGTTGAAGGATTTGATGATGATACTCCTATTGTTTAAAGTTATGGAATCGTGTATTCCGTATTTAATCTTGTTATTGTGTTTTGAAGAGTTTGATAATGGTGTCGAGTTAATGGCCATCTCTAGTGAGTATTCTTAATGAACTTACATTCTTAGCATGTTAGTATTGCATGAGTAACGTGTGTGTGTGTATGCTCACTGCGGGTTAGATCCGACGGGGTCTCGGTAGGGCTCCACGAAGCTGTGGAACCGCGAGCTTGCTTTTAACCACTGTGGGTTAGATCCGACGGGGTCTCGGCAGGGATCCACGAAGCTGTGGGTCCGCGGTTAAGTGTGGTGCATTTTACAAATGTGATTCGATATTGGCATTTCCGGAAATGAGTGCTTTTGAACGGTTTTCATGATTGCATGCATCGACTAAGTGTGTAAGAGGTAAGTGTTCGTTTGGCTTACTTGGCTAGGATGGCACTAGAGTATTTTGTTGTTTGTTTTAAATCCTTTATTTGTGGATTTTGATGTTGGAAGACGAACCTTGTTGTCGTTCTCGTGTACTGTGAGTTGATGAGATTTGGGGCTAAAATCCCAATGGTTTTATAAAAGTCGTTTTACGGATTTGGGGCTAAAATCCCAACGGTTTGGTAAATGTCATTTTTCGGAAAGTAAACCTTTGGGGCGGTGACCCCTTTTGTCTTTTGGATTTTGAAAATTAGGATTTGATAATCCTAAATTGTTTTCTATTAAAACTCTCGATGGCATTCTAAACCGTTTTATAAATTATTTCCATTGATTTATGATATTTCGATTTTGAAAGGTTTTCTCAAACTCTTGCCTCGGGAAGTACTTTTTGTTTCGTTTGGATCTTTGAGGATTCCTGGTTATTGTTATTCGTGGAATGTGAATTGTATGGCTCGTATTTGCACTTTGTTCTTGCACTAGCAAAACAGTGGAGTTTTGCTAACCCCCGAGTATTCGGGGGGTGGATGTCTATTTTTGCATTCAGGTTTTGGAGCATAACACAGGGTCGGCACGAAGGATGATGAAAGATGAACGATACTAATCACACGAGGATCCGTTGATGTCGTATTGGTCTAGTTGTATTTTCTTTTCCGCTGCAGTATCTTTTCCCCGTTGTACGGGAGTTTATTGTATTTTGACCCCTGCGTTAATATATGTTGTAATTGAGTTGTATATTTTTATTGAAAGACCAAATCGGTCTACTGAGTCATTTAGCCTTGAAGGCATTGTCGAGATGTTAAATGTTGCTACCAGCCTGGTAGATCTTCGAGGAGAGGGTCTACGGCGTGTAATATCCCTGAGTGGATTGGGGGTGTTACATAAATGGTATCGGAGCTTAGGTTGAGAAAAATCTAGGCTGTCGGGTCAAGTCGTGCTGTTTGAGTCTTGTTTCGTTGGATTTTATCTGACTGAGTCGTGTCGCGACGCGTCGTCTGAGTCTGTTGGTCATGATTAGTATCGTGGGGCGATCATCATCTTCGTGCGACCTGTGGAAGTAAGTCTCCCTTCTTTGTGTTGTGCCTCGTGTGACACGAGCTATTTTTATGATTATTTGTTAAGTGGTGGAATCCTTATGTGAATTTTGATTTCACGATATGTATTTAGTCGACTTTCGTATTTGATTTATACGAGGAGTGTCGTCGCTTGTGATGTCTTTTTATTGTTGTTTTTGTCCGTGGCTGATGATTTTCGAATCGATTTGTACGTTTTACAAGTTCTCTTGTGGAAGCTTTGTGCTTATACACGTTCGACTTGTTCACTAGCCAGTGTGGGAGGGTCTTTAGAGGCCTCGAATGGGGTCAGTGGTTTTGTTCTGAATGTGGTACTTTATCGTTTATTTCCGTTTAAAGACATATATTGTCTTGATTTTAAACGTTTTGATGCGTGTGCTAGGAGTTGTTTTAGTGAACGTCGATATGTGTGAGTTTTGGGCATTCTGGCCTACTGGATTTTTGAAAACCTTGAGTATCTTAGAAAAATAAATTTCGAGACATACTTTTCAAATGAGTTATTTTCTTGTGGTACATCCAAGGTGCCACAATATATTTCAAAAGTTTTCTACTTCGAGGACCAAAATGTTTTGAGATATTTTCAATGTTTTAGAAACACTTTTAATTAGACCCGAGGGTCGAATATTCTGAAAGTTTTCACTAAGAGAAAGTGTCCTCATTTTTATCAAATGCGAAATGGTTTTCCCAAAGTCTCGATAACGATGTTTCACGTTTGTACTTTTTTGAAAGGTGATACTCAAGATCAATCGGTATTCTTCAAATTATTTTCAAAATGAGGTTTTCGTTTTTAAAACTTATCCATTCCCGTTTGAGGGCTGGGTATGAATGTATGATGTTCGCGTTGTCATTTTGATACTTTCTCCCGAGTATGATCGAATTGGCGGTGTGAGCGTTGAGTCGCTTTCCATACATTGGTTGTGCTAGCCCCCTGTGAGAGGCGGGATGTTGGTGTTGAATGTTGCCATCTCATGGTGATTTCTGCGTTATCGCGCATGTGCGAGCTGTTAGAGCTTGGTTTGGTATGACCGTGTACATCGGTGATGGTTCCGTTATGTGTCGGTTGTTTGATGTCTTGTTGCCTTGCTTCCGTTTTTGTGAATTTCGTGGACGAGGTCGGAGGTAATGCCCGTACTATTTTGACTTCTGTATTTTCTCTTTCCCCAGTCTATCGATTCGCTCATGTTCGTTGGTACTTTATGAACTTGTTCTGTATTTCGGTTTTATCGTCCGAACGAGCTGTGATCTTGTTGTGGGTCGATCTGGTTTTCGATGTGACTTTTTCGGGTTCAGTTCGATTCTTGTGAACCTTGTTCGGGAGTGACATCATCTGGTTCTATTAGTTCTTTTATTCGAAGTGGATCGGATTTGGAACTCTTATGTTTTCGACTCTGTCGACTCATTATGTTCGTTGACATTTCTGAGCTTGTCCTGCCCCTTGTTTTTGTTTATCGAACGAGTGTGGTATCGTTTCTAATAACTCGCTTGTCGTTGTGACTTTCCAATTGCTCCCTTCCATGTGGATCTTATGTGAATGCATACGTTGTTGTTTTCACCGGATCATATATTGTCTCGAGTCGAGACGTGAACCTTGGAGTTGTTGTTTGAATTTTATTGTTCTTCGTGATTCGAACATGATTGTTCGCTTTTTGTTGTCTCGACCGTTGTGGTTCGGTCGTTTGTTTGTTCGGTTTTGTCCTCGTTTCGTGATCGTTGAGCATTCAGGCTCATTCCTAATTCCCTTAAGTTTGGGAAATTAGTCTCGTTTTCGATCTTCCAACCCTTGGGCGGTGGAATTCCGTATTAGTTCAGCGATTGGCTCGCGTTTCGATTGATGTACCGTTGGGTTGGCCAATCATACTGACTTTCGTTCGTTGTGTTTTGTGATTGTTGGATAATTGGATTGGCTATATTATCCGTTTGATGACGCTTGTCATTTGTTGGTTTTATTGTATCCCTAACGGCGACGTTGTGTTGGTCGTCGTGGAGCGTGTTTTCACGCCGTATGTCTCTTTGCATTTCTTGCAGCGTTTCGCCGTTGGGCGCGAGTTTTCTATTTTTGTGTATCTCGTCGAGTTTTCCTGGCGGGTATATTGCTCCCCCCTACTTGTTTTAAGTTTCGGGACGAAACTTCTTTTAAGGAGGGTAGAATGTAATATCCGCAATTTCGAATTTCGGTAATTTTCTTTTTCCGGATGAAGTTCGTTTTGACAACTCTGTCATGACCGTTTCGTCATTCCGAGAATGATTAATTCTGCACTTTTTGGCATCCGAGTTCGTTTCGGTGTCGTTTTGTTGAGTTCCGTGTCCTTAATCGACTTTTTCACGTGGGAGTTCGACTTTGTAAAGTCACCATTAATTCTTGGAAACTCCAAAAATTCTGAATCTTTTCAACATTATAGAGAATCAAGTTAGCTTTCCAATGGTTCAGACGGTGAGTCAATCGGAGTCCGCATTTAAGGAGTTATGGTCGAAATAGCGAAGACCGCACGGTGTGCCTTTTGGTGTTGAAGGGGTCACTGCAGCCGCGGCACACTCGGTGTGCCGCGGCACAAAGCTAATTCCTGGGCGTTTTTCTTCGCCCTGTGCCGCGGCACATGTGCTTTTCTCGTTTTTAGCAGATTTGCGAGGAGAAAACTTCATTTTTCTCCTCTCTTCTTCCTTCTTCATCTTAGGCGATTTGATGGCGATTTTGGGCGATTTGAGTGCTCCAAAACTTGTAGAGATTATCCTCCTCAAGTCTTGTTGAAGATTTTCGACCTCTACTTGAATCCTTCATCCAAATCAAGGTATTGTGGCTTGAACCCTGGTTTTTGTAGATTTGGGGATTTTCCTTTTGATTTCGATTCCAACTCCTTTTAATCAATTAGTTGTTGTATAAACGTTGTTTTGAACTTGTTCTACGGATTGGATACTCGTATCTTTGGTTCGTTCAACCCGAGAGGTGATTTCTTTGTTCTTGAAGGGTCTTGAACATTTAGTGTTCGATTAAATGTTCGAATGAGTTCCCTTTGATAGTTTGTTGGGATTTCCGTTGTTTTTGGCCTTGATTCTCGTCGTAATCATGTTTTATTATTCCCTACGTAGGATTATAGGTGCTCGATGATTCCGATGTTGAATTCCGTTGGTGTTGATGATTCATATGGTGTTTTCCCGTAGTAATTTCGGTGCTATCACGTTCTCGATAGTGTTCGGGAATTTGAGGGCTACCCGGCCGTATCCGTTCACTTTTCCATTTCTCGTGATATCGAGGCAAGTACCTTGCCCATACTCTTCTTATTTTGTGGATATGATGATCGGTGATCGTCTTGGTGTGTTTGTTTGGTTGTTTGAAATGAAGTTTCAAAAGATTTCGGTTTGGCCTCGTTAAAGGCTTTCTTTCAAATGCGTGTGTGTTTTGTGAACGGCGTATTTTGGGAATTGATTATGATTTGATTATTTTGAACGTTGAAGGATTTGATGATGATACTCCTATTGTTTAAAGTTATGGAATCGTGTATTCCATATTTAATCTTGTTATTGTGTTTTGAAGAGTTTGATAATGGTGTCGAGTTAATGGCCATCTCTAGTGAGTATTCTTAATGAACTTACATTCTTAGCATGTTAGTATTGCATGAGTAACGTGTGTGTGTGTGTATGCTCACTGCGGGTTAGATCCGACGGGGTCTCGGTAGGGCTCCACGAAGCTGTGGAACCGCGAGCTTGCTTTTAACCACTGTGGGTTAGATCCGACGGGGTCTCGGCAGGATCCACGGCCGTGGTCCGCGGTTAATTGTGGTGCATTTTACAAATGTGATTCGATATTGGCATTTCCGGAAATGAGTGCTTTTGAACGGTTTTCATGATTGCATGCATCGACTAAGTGTGTAAGAGGTAAGTGTTCGTTTGGCTTACTTGGCTAGGATGGCACTAGAGTATTTTGTTGTTTGTTTTAAATCCTTTATTTGTGGATTTTGATGTTGGAAGACGAACCTTGTTGTCGTTCTCGTGTACTGTGAGTTGATGAGATTTGGGGCTAAAATCCCAATGGTTTTATAAAAGTCGTTTTACGGATTTGGGGCTAAAATCCCAACGTTTGGTAAATGTCATTTTTCGGAAAGTAAACATTTGGGGCGGTGATCCCTTTTGTCTTTTGGATTTTGAAAATTAGGATTTGATAATCCTAAATTGTTTTCTATTAAAACTCTCGATGGCATTCTAAACCGTTTTATAAATTATTTCCATTGATTTATGATATTTCGATTTTAAAAGGTTTTCTCAAACTCTTGCCTCGGGAAGTACTTTTCGTTTCGTTTGGATCTTTGAGGATTCCTGGTTATTGTTATTCGTGGAATGTGAATTGTATGGCTCGTATTTGCACTTTGTTCTTGCACTAGCAAAACAAAGGAGTTTTGCTAACCCCGAGTATTCGGGGTGGATGTCTATTTTTGCATTCGGGTTTTGGAGCATAACACAGGTCGGCACGAAGGATGATGAAAGATGAACGATACTAATCACACGAGGATCCGTTGATGTCGTATTGGTCTAGTTGTATTTTCTTTTCCACGCAAGATCTTTTCCCCGTTGTACGGGAGTTTATTGTATTTTGACCCCTGCGTGGGTATATGTTGTAATTGAGTTGTATATTTTTATTGAAAGACCAAATCGGTCTACTGAGTCATTTAGCCTTGAAGGCATTGTCGAGATGTTAAATGTTGCTACCAGCCTGGTAGATCTTCGAGGAGAGGGTCTACGGCGTGTAATATCCCTGAGTGGATTGGGGGTGTTACAGGTAAGCCAACCTCAAGAGACTTAACAGTTCTAATGTTTCTATGACCAATGGCATGATAAGACTTTGCAGACATAAAAGTATGTGTGGCACCAGTGTCAAATAAAGCGAACGCAGGCACATTAGAGATCATAAGCATACCTAACACCGTACCGGGATTTTCATCTTCGTCCTTTTGGGTCAAAGAATAAATACGAGCTTTTCCTCCAGAACCTTGACCTTTGGCCCTTTGTAGATGACAGTTTGAAGATGCATGCCCTGGCTCCTTGCATCTGTAGCAGACACCTTTACCGTACAGGCACTCTCCTCTATGATTCTTGCCACACTTCGAGCACTCTGGTGTGGCATGCGATTAAGAGTGGGATGATCAAGCTTATGATTAGATGTTTATTTACTTAATGTTATTTCTCTCAAACTACGCTATATGAACCATTGTTCGATTTGTTTTATTTTCACGTCAAAGTATGTTTTGTTTTAACGATGACTCGAGAATATTACTTGCGATTATTAAGTTTGTCTTTTTAAAATGTATTTCCGCTGCAAAATTTTTATTTATTCTTCTTTAAATTAGAAGAATTATTATTTTATAAAAGTGGTCGCTACATAAGTGGTATCGGAGCACACAAAAAAAAAGACGAGCGAACACACACAGAACCAGGAAATGGAGGTGCAGGGCTGCGCGGTTTGGGGCTCCGGCAGTTCGTGCGGCTAGGACGATGGTGGTGGAAGCTACAACTAAGGCGGCGGGTGTGCCGGATTTAGGCTCCGAATGGATGTTCTGATTTATCAGATTCCAAAATTGAGGGTTCAGAGTCGAGCTTAATATTTGGGTTTGGATTCTCGGCCATGAATATGATTCGGACTGAAACATAGGTTTTGATATCATAATCGATTGCTCGGCCGATTTCAGGCTGAATCTGAGGTGATTGAGATGGTGAAAGGGAACTTGATGATTATCAGTACTCGACGGGGTTCTTTTCCGATCTGGAGAGGGTTTGATTTGACGGCGAGTTTCGAGGTCGTTGATTTCTGGTTTGAAAGGTATGATGGGTTTTGATTTGTGATTGGGATATCTAGGTTGGTTTCGGGTTTCTGGATTCGATTTGAAATATGACGATGAACATAAATATTGCTGCCGGTTTGATTCGTTTGAAGAACATAAATTTCAAACTAATGCAGAATTGCGACTGGAACGACAAAGTAGGAGGATTGTATTCAGTATATTGGCTGCAGTATAAATACAGTATTTATACTGTAGATATTAAGTTTAGGGTATAATTTATGGATTTAGGAGAATTCCAATTGGGCTAGGAAAAAGGGTTTGGGCCACAAGAATAAAGATAAAGTGGTCCAAAATAATTAGGCTAAATTAAATAATAATATCAATATTACTACTACTAATAATAAATAATAGGGATAATAATAATAATAATAGTAATAATAATAACTAAATAATATTATTATTATTTGACTTGAAAAGATTCTTTTGGTAACAATTAATATTGTTTAAAATTTGACTCGGGCCTAGCATTGACGAGATGCACAGTGAAATAAAGTGACGAGAGTTAATATGATATAAAATGAGATGTTGAATTAATCAATTTGACATTCGTCAAAATAAAATGAAATGAAATGAATTTGTATGGTCATGGAAATGAAATGAATTAAACGACAAAATTATTCGGGCATTGATTTAATAAAATTGAAAATGTTTTCTATAATTCACAATAAATGTATATGCGAAATCAGGGCATTACAATTAAAACTCAAGAAGGATAAGAAGGAAGGAGATCCAATTAAAGAAGAAAACTAAGAGATAAGGGGCTATTATAAAAGGAGAGGGCTAAGATTATTATTGATCATCATTATCACCATCCTCACGGCTGGAGCAGAAGAAAAAGATGAGAACTGAGCGCGTTCTCACCGAGGCAAAAACCGAGCCGTTTCCGACGAGCGAGGAGGAAAACTACACCGTTTGAATTTCTTCTTATGTCTATTATTAATTTGATGTTTTCTATAGCCAACATGTCCGGCTAATTTTCTATTCTAGTTCTTAGTAAAGTTTGAAACCGTATTTGAATTATTCATGTTTTAATCCCTTAGCGTATTCTCAACTCGAAATCTCTTTAATTACTTTTGTGTTATTGAATTCACTACTATGCCATTTAATTTCTTGATTTGGTTTGGCCAACTAGATTAGGGGTTTTATATCTCATGCTAGAAATTGAGTTGTAATCCGTAATTGTTGCAATTTTAATTTCACAAGTAACAAATAACTGAATTTTTTCAATTGAGTAACACAAAATCGAGATCCCTTAAGTCGAGCTTATGAACTTAATATCTTGCATATTTCATTATTTTGGTTTTTAATGCATCTAGCGAGCGAGATTTGAAGAGCTTGTTTTGAATTCACCGCATAGATAGGTTCAATTAAAGAGCTTGTTTTAATTGAATAAACTTAAGAAATAATTGGGGTCAACAGAGCTTGTTGTTGGCTTCGGAATAGGAGTTCATGAGACTAGAGAAGAGATAAGCGTGGCATTGAAACTTGAATTAATTCAAAACGGTGGATAACGGAGCTAAGAACTAGATTATTCCTTTAACTAATATTTTCAACTTTTTATTTCCTTTGTTTATTTTATTTTACGCAAATTATTTTAGTTAAGATCAGAAACAAACTCCCCATTCGTTTTATTTTAATTTAATTGCTAAAAGTATTTACCCTTTATAAAGTATACTTGATTTGCCGTTCTCCATGGGATCGACCCTTACTTGCCGATACTACTAGTTAGTAGAAGTAAGCCAAGGAAAAATAAAAATAACTAATTTTGACACGTCACGACAGCGTGGTCAAAATTTTGGCGCCGTTTCCGGGGAACAGTGTTAAATTAATTTTACTTATTTTGGTTAAAAAAACTTTCTGCAATTTCGACACTGGATCACCCAGTGTCAGTTCTAAAATTTTATAACGATCGTCAGTTGTGCACTAATCCGTTTGTTTTAGCTTTGCATGAATACAAGGTCCCTAGGGGATAAAGACTTACAATACTTTCCAGAAATCACCAAACAAGATCGAGTTTTCAGGCGGAAAGCAAAAGAAACCAAAGAAGCACTTGGGCATTTACCATTTTCTTTCAAAACATCACCCAACGAATCGGAGATCGAGAGTGAAATCATGGCAACGAACGCTGAATATACATTAAAGCAATTAGCCAACCTAGAACTACCTCAACAACCGCTATGCATCACAATCCCGGCTATTGACAACAACAACACCTTTGAATTGAAGTCGGGATTGATTCACTTGCTACCTGCATTTCATGGTCTGTCAGGAGAGGATCCGCACAAACAAATCAAGGAATTCCATGTTGTTTGTTCAAGCATGAAGCCAACCGGTGTCACTGAAAAACAAATCAAGCTTAGAGCCTTCCCATTCTCATTAAAAGATTCAGCTAAAGATTGGTTATTTTATTTACCGTCGGCCACTATCACAACGTGGAACGGGATGGACATCTTATTTTTGCAAAAGTATTTTTCGGCCTCTCGAGCAGCCAACCTAAGGAAAGAGATATGTGGTGCAAGGCAATTGACTGGCGAAACATTGCATGAATATTGGGAACGATTCAAACTGTTGGTATCTCGATGCCCGCAACATCAAATTAGCGAGCAACTCCTGATTCACTATTTTTACGAAGGACTTAATCCAATGGAGCGAAACACGATAGATTCGGCAAGTGGAGGAGCCCTAGTTGACAAAACTCCCACGGCTGCAAGGGCTCTCATATCCAACATGGCAGCTAATTCACAACAATTTAGTTGTCGCGATGCACCGATCAGGATGGTGAAGGAGATGCATGACTCGTCCCTTGAGGACAAATTGAATGAGCTAACCACTTTTGTTAGAAAACTTGTTGTAGGTCATAGCACGCCAGTCGTACCCTGTCGCATTTGCAAAACCACGGAGCATACGATGGAGAATTGTCGGATTTTGCTTGATGAAATCGAGGCGCACGCCAATGCAATTAGAATTGAAAATTCTTATACGAGGAAGAACGATCCGTACTCAAAGACATATAACCCAAGATGGAGGGATCACCCTAAATTTCGATGGAAAAACCAGCAAGAGGCGCCTCTACAAAATAGGGGGCAATTCTACAAGCAGCCCGCCGAAAATCCGACACCATCTTTGGAGGAGATGATGAAGACCCTTGTGGCAAATACTATGCAATTCCAGCATGACACTAAATCGAGTATCAAAATTCTTGAAAATCAAATGAGTCAACTAGCCACCACTGTGAGACACTTGGAGAACCAAAATAGTAGGAAATTGCCATCCCAACCTGAACCGAACCCAAGGAACATGAGTATTGTAACTGTAAGGAGTGGGAAGCAGCTTAAGGAGCCTAAGAAGGTGGAGGAGGCTGAAAACGAGGAGGAAAAACCCACTGAACAGATTGACACTGGGATACCCAGTTCAGAATCAGCACCCAGTGCAAAACAGCCGGGCAGCAAGGTAAATTCTTATAAAACTACTCCTTTTGAGGCTAACGAGTTGCCTTTTCCATCTAGGGTCCAAAAGGCAGCGGTCGTGAATAAAGAGAAGCAAATTCTAGACGTATTTCGCAAGGTTGAGATCAACATTCCCTTACTCGACGCAGTTCAACAAATTCCAAAATACGCAAAATTCCTTAGGGACTTATGCACCAACAAGCGGAGATTAAAGGGGAATGGGAAGATAGTAATGGGAGAAGATGTGTCCGCTGTATTCCAAAAGAAATTGCCAGCAAAACGGGAAGATCCAAGTATGTTTGCTATTCCTTGTCGAATTGGAAATATGGGTTTTGAACGAGCTATGCTAGATTTAGGAGCATCAATAAATGTTATGCCACGCTCTATATAAACCTCCTTAAATCTAGGACCTCTTCGGGAAACAAGGATAATTATACAGTTGGCGGATCGTAGCCTTGTGTATCCCAAAGGGGTAATTTAGGACGTTCTTGTCCAAGTCAATAAGCTCATATTTCCAGCCGACTTCTATGTTCTTGATATGTAGAACGAGTCATCAAATTCAACACCTATCTTGTTAGGAAGGCCATTTCTAAATACCGCCAATACCAAAATAGATGTTCGTGAGGGATCTCTCACGATGGAATTTGATGACCAAATCGTATGGTTTAATATTTATGATGCTATGAAATTTCCTGAGGAAGATTGCTCTCTTTTTGCATTAAGCGTGATTGACCCTCTTGTCGAGGAAGTGTTTGAGTTGCATTGCAGGGGTAGACTCGAAGTGGTGCTTACTAAAAACTTGGAGGATGATAAAGAAAATGATTTTGCGGAGCTTCAAAGAGAATTACGGCCAATATATGAGAAATTATATGGAAAAAGTGAACCAGATTTAGCCTTCGATGAGCATCTCAAGGGAGGAAAGTTTTCAATAAACACTCTGAGAAGGTTTGGTGTGGTTCAAGAAGACGAGTCATCAGTCGTACATCTATTGAGACCCATACCAAAACCTCCTTGGTGTGTTCACTAAAAAAGAAAGTTTTTGTCGATCCAACGACGTAAAAAAAAGGCGCTTGTTGGGATGCAACCCAATTTTTTTTAATTTTCGCATTTTTTTATCTTCTTCGTTTTTTTATTTGCTTGCTAGGAGTCAGTTTTTTTTAAGTAATATTTTCTTATAAATTAGAATATTATTTTGCTCCTCTTTAATTTTCTTAATTGCTTATTTCTTTTAAAATTTTATTTCCTTTATTATTTTTCCACTACTTAGTTGTTACCTTTATTATTATTAGTTATTTCCTTTATCCTTAATTCCCGTTCCTTTCTCCCTTCTTTATATACCCTTGCCCCCGCTCGGTGTCAGAAATCTAACCTCCATTCCCCTCTCTTCTGCAGCCCAAACACCACACATCGCCGACCGATCACGAACCAGTGGACGACCCGCAACCTACGGCCAAACAAGAAAATGAGGCCGAGGCCGAGCAAGAGCGCGCACTTCAAGTCAAGGTGGATCGTTTCACAGAGCAACTAGAAGCCCCTCTCCCTCATTAGCCCAGTGATTCCTACTCTAGACTTATTTTTACTATCTTTTATTTTTCGGTTTCTTTTCCTCCTTTTATTTGGAGTTGTGTACTTAATTTTAAGTTTGGGGAAGTTGGATTTGGAATGATTAATTGAATTGAAAATTGTGATGAATTTAAATTTGCGTCCTTAGCTAAATTTGTGTGATTGAATCAAGTTCGTGTATTGGGGATTTAAGTATGGCCTGACATAGGAAATGGGTGTGATTGACTAGTTTGATTTTAATTACGGTAGTTCACTATCTTGATTTTGGATTTGGATAAAAGTGTGAGGTATTCATGGCACAAGCCCTTTTTATTCGTGAGTTTTGAGCCGTAGAGCAAAATATATATATATATATATATATATATATATACACATATATAAATAATTATACATATACATGCTCACTATTTCTTCTTGTGGGGTCGAACGTGTTGTGTTCATGCTAGAACTTAATCAATTATTCATGTCAAGACTATGTTAGTGTTCTAAAGCAGTAAAGGGATAAAGGCAATTAGGAATAACCCACTTGGCTTATATTTTCCCACCTCGACATAATCACCATTAGAAGCCCATTCGGACCTAAGCTTTATTCTTTGATCCAGCACATTTTATTAGCCATTATCTAATTTTTGGTGAAAATTCATTGTTTGAACCCTTGGTCAAGATTTGATTGTGAATTAGGTGTATAGCAAGTCGAGGGAAGGACGAGAAATTATCAAAAAGTGGGTGGTAAAGTGAAAAGAAAAAGGTTCTGAAATTAAGATAAAATTATAAGGCCGGAAAAAAATAGAAAAAAAAATAGGGGGCGGCCGTAAAAATACCCCTCTCGAATGTTGTTAAAGCCACTGATCTCAATTGATCTTTCGTAGCTATGGGATTACATGTATGTACCCAAAAGGGTACGAAAGGAAGGACAGTGATTCATTGTTTGTAGGATTTGTTATGTGCTTAATTTCATGATTAGTCTCGGCCAACGAATCCTTTATTTATCCTTTTTATCCTACCCATACCTAAAGCCCCGTTACAACCATAAAAGCCCTTTTGATTATATGAATGAGTTCATCTAAGTAGTGAAAATTTGATTTTTGAGTGAGTATATGGTAATGACACACCATGTTTTGACGTGAGTGATTGCTTAATAATCCCTATATCTACTTGAGCGAGTGTGACCCCTTGTGAGGCCATTGAATTTTCTCTCACTCGATGCCAATGAAGATATTGAGATTGGTTGAGGTACTTCAATTTTCTTCATACTTGTTCATGATTATTTGTTCTCCCTTGAATATGGCTATCATCTTGGATTTTTCAATACATGCTTCTTGAAATTTTTTCACTCGAATTATGCTTGAGGACAAGCATTGGTTTAAGTTTTGGGAGATTTGATAGAATGAAAATACTGTGCTAAAATCATTGTTAATTATAAGGTTTTAATGAATTTTATGTTGGCACGCTTCGTTATTTTCTACCTATTTATATTTCGGATGCAATTAACTTCACTTGGCAAATTGTTGTTTAATTTAGGTGTTTGATGGAGTTTTTAAGCTTAAGGAACAATTTGGACCATCAAACGGACCAAGGCAAGGTGATTTGGGCTTAAATGAAGAAACTGCCGCGCGACACTTGGTGGCCCAGTGCCAGTTCGGTGACCCAGTGTCGGCCCTGTTCCGAAAATAATCTTACTTGGGGCCTAAAAAACGATTCCAAAATGTCTCAATCAGTCCCACAAGGCATAAAATCGACCCCTAGGATGGGAAAAGGAATTTGAATAGATTTGGAAAGAAAGACTCCAAGGGAATTAAAACTCAAGAAGGATAAGAAGGAAGGAGATCCAAGGAAACTAAGAGATAAGGGGGTATTATAAAAGGAGGGGGCTGAGATTATTATTGATAATCATTATCACCATCCTCACGGCTGGAGCAGAAGAAAAAGAGGAGTACTGAGCGCCGTTCTCACCGAGGCAAAAACCGAGCCATTTCCGACGGGCGAGGAGGAAAACTACACCGTTTGAATTTCTTCTTCTTATGCCTTATTAATTTGCTGTTTTTTATAGCCAACATGTCCGGCTAATTTTCTATTCTAGTTCTTAGTGATGTTTGAAACCGTATTTGAATTATTCATGTTTTAATCCCGTAGCGTATTCTCAACTCGAAATCTCTTGAATTACTTTTGTGTTATTGAATTCACTACTATGCCATTTAATTTCTTGATTTGGTTTGGCCAACTAGATTAGGGGTTTTATATCTCATGCTAGAAATTGAGTTGTAATCTGTAATTTTTGCAATTTTAATTTCACAAGTAGCAAACAATTGAATTTTCTCAATTGAGTAACACAAAATCGATATCCCTCAAGTCGAGCTTATGAACTTAATATCTTGCCTATTTCATTATTTTGGTTTTTAATGCATCTAGCGAGTGAGATTTGAAGAGCTTGTTTTGAATCCACCGCATAGATAGGTGCAATTAAAGAGCTTGTTTTAATTGAATAAACTTAAGAAATAATTGGGGTCAACAAACCTTGTTGTTGGCTTCGGAATAGGAGTTCATGAGACTAGAGAAGAGATAAGCGCTGCATTGAAACTTGAATTAATTTGAAACGATGGATAACGGAGCTAAGAACTAGATTATTCCTTTAATTGATATTTTCTACTTTTTATTTCCTTTGTTTATTTTATTTTAATTTATTTTACGCAAATTATTTTAGTTAAGATCAGAAACAAACCCCCCCTTCATTTTATTTTAATTTAATTGCTAAAAGTATTTACCCCTTAAAAAGTATAATTGATTTGCCATTCTCCGTGGGATCGACCCTTACTTGCCGATACTACTAGTTAGTAGAAGTAAGCCAAGGAAAATTAAAAATAACTAATTTTGACGCATCACGACAGCGCGGTCACTGTGCGTCCAACTCGAAAAGACTAGGCTGATAAATTGATCGATGCACTTTGGGCCTACCGAACAACATACAAAAGTCCATTAGGAATGAGCCCCTATCTTCTCGTCTATGGAAAAACTTGTCATCTTCCAGTTGAAATCGAACATAAAGCTTATTAGGCAATTAAGGCTGTTTCAATAGAATTGAAAGAAGCTGGACAGGAAAGACTGCTGCAAATGTCTGAATTAACGAGATGAGAAACGAAGCATATGAGAATTATCGAATCTAAAAGACAAAGTCAAGAGACTTTATGACCATAAACTTAACCTCAAGCACCTTGAACCAGGTACGGAAGTACTTTTATTTAATTCTCGCTTGCGATTATTTCCAGGTAAGCTAAAGTCACACTGGACGGGACCTTTTGAGGTTGAGGAAGTCTATCCATATGGAGTAATTAGACTGATAAATCCACGCACCAAATAACCATTCCAGGTGAATGGACACAAGGTGAAACCTTACTTTGAAAATCAGCAAATTCCTCATGGAGAGAGCATAACTCTTGGAGAGTCGTCACACGACTAAACAGGAAGTTGTCAAGCTAATGACATTAAACGAGTCCTTGTTGGGAGGTAACCCAATTTCTTTATTGCTTTTCTAATTATTTATTTTCAAAAATTCAAAAAATAAAAAAAAAAGCATTAAAATAATAATAATAAATAGCGACGAAAATGACCGAAAAGTGACCCGTGTTTATAACCGGATTATTTACTAAAAATCATTGTACGACATGGTAAAAGACATGGCGCTAACTGGACTGTTTTCCAACGCCGTTTTTGTTTTTGATAAAAAAAAGGTTGTACAACACGGCCGGAAACACAGTGCAAACTGGACCGTTATATGCGTCGTGTTGAGGCAAAAGGCTTCTAAACAGGCAGTTGGACTTTCTCTTTTCATTCTTCCTTCACCCAACATCCGACCCCCTCCACTAAAATCCAAAATTATTCATTTTTTGTTAGATTAGTTTATTTTAATAAAAACACCCCGATCAAACTTCTTTCCTCATATTTGTTAGGATTTTTGCAGAAATAATCATCAAGCACCAATGTAAGTTTTTTAAGATTACTTCAATATTTGCTGTGGATTCGATTCATGTTGTGTTTATGGACATGTGTCTACCTTTTTCACATCATTAAACACCTATGCCGGATTATGTGTAAAGATTTGATACGCTTGATAGGTTGAAATTGGATTATGTCAAAAGTTAGATAGTTTTGGATCAAAATAATTCATGATGAAAGTTTGTAGATTCGTGGTGCTGTTATTCTATTAGTAATTGTATGTTTTAGAATCATTCATGTGCCACGGAGATTAGAATTTGTCTAATAATTGGTGAATTTGGAAGGTTATTAATCACGCTTACAAAATACCCGATAAAATGCTTAAACGAAATTCTCTTGTAATAATTGTGTAGGATGACTAGGACACGCAAGCGCCGCGCAGCTAGTCCATTACCATCCTCTTCACCACCAAAAGCAACAACTCTCAAAAAGAGGGTACCACAAGCACATTTGGCGCTACACGCTTCAATTGATCGGTCAAAACTTATCCTAAAAATAGGAATTTTTTTAGTCGCTCGCGAATATGTACGAGGTAGAACTAGTTGTGATAAATTCCACCTGTAATATCTGGGGATATTTTTTTTTCGTTTTACTGTTGTGTTGTACGTATTCATTTGGAATTGTACAAAGTGGTGTTGCATTTGAATGATACAATGTATATTGTATTGAGATATTTCAAAATCGAAATATTTATACTTGTCGTCGGTATTGTGTTGCCGATTGGATGTTGCTTGGTGAGTTTGGAGTTGATTTTTTTTGCTAAGTATATTGAAACTAACGTACGCTACATGCATAGCATTATGTATGTTAAGGGTGGCAGGTTACGTACATTAAACCATGTTGGTTACGTACGTAACATAGGGTATCTGATCGCATTTGACTTTCGGCATGTGGGGCCGAACGTGATTGGATAATGTTGGCCTTTCGAGGCAGCCAAGTCAACGAGCATTACGTATGTAATGCTTATGCTAATAACGTACGGAATGCATGGTTCGTATTGAGGCAGTGAGTTCTGGTAGGAGCTTGCGTACCCTACGTGTAATATCCATACTTTCTAATTTTGGTAATTTCTATTTTTGGTGTATGTTTGTTTCGGACGACTCGCTTATTACTAGTTTGGAATTCTGAATCTATTTTGTTCTTGGAGTTTTTCGCTTGGACGAGTTTCGAGGATGTTTTTACGTATTTTTATCTTGAATTATATCTTGACGCATGTACGTTCGATTCTCGTAAAACTCGTTCGATTTCATTATTTCTCCATTTCCATGAGTTCGTATGGATGAGTTGCTCATGTTGTAGGTTTCGGATTGTTAATCCGACGCCGTATCGTGACTTTTCGGATGTTTGGGGCCATTAAGTAATTTCCTAGAAGTCTAGGGAATTTTATCTCACTTGTTGTATTTCGGATCCCCTGATAGTCGGGAGTGTATTTTCTTTCAACACTCAGCTTCGTTGTCATGGATACCTCATGTTTACACTTTTGATTCTATCCTTGTGTTGCGTTTCATCGTTGTATCGACTGTACAGAATTAGTGTTTAGCACTGTGGGACTGCTGCATGCATAACGTACGTTATGCATGCTCCTTTACATACGTTATAGAGGCATCATAACGTACATTATACCTTATTGGTAACGTACGTTATGGCTTTCACAATAGAGTACAGATTGTTTGTTACGTACGTTAACCTGTGAGAGGTTACGTACGTAAACATCATAACATACGTTAACAACTCATGTTAACGTACGTAACACACTGTCATGCGTTTTAAATTCTGACTTAACTTCAGTCGCATTATTTCATTTCTTCTCATCCCTTTGTGCGCGACGTGAGCTTCCTTGAGCGATTTGGAGCGATTTGTCCAGAGCAATCCATAGAGTCCCTCTGAAGATTGATTATTGTGTACCAAGGGAGGTTAATCATCATCATAATCATCATTCTCTGTCCAAATTGAGGTATACTTCGTTGAACCCTAGTTTTTGGGGATTTCGGGATTTTTTACATAATTCTTCCTTTTAATCCGATTTAGCTCCGTCAAATTGTTAGATTACGAATGTGTAGTCGTAATCCCTTGTTCCCATTATAGTCTAACGAATTTAACCTCGTAGTTTCTCCATTGTAAGACTAAAACCATCTAAGACTTCATAATGACCGACAAATTGTTCCAACGGGTAGAATTAGGATTAATTCTTACCTTTCCGCAATATTGAGACTCGTTTGTATACCTTTATTGTGTTAGGAACGGATTTGGGAGGATTGTTCGGACCGAAACCTATTCTTTCGTCGTTTCCTTCGCTTCGTCTTATTCAAGGCAAGTACATGTATTACATTTCATTGTGTGTGTATGATTTTGATGCAAATGATGTGATTGTGCTATCTAATGAATGTGTGTGTTGTTCTTCCACCCGGGGATGGCATACGGGGCCTATGGGGGTCGATACTAATGGGTACGACCATGGGAGTGGACTTGGGTGCGTGCGTTGATGTTCTTCCACCCGGGGATGGTCCGACGGGGCTTCTGGGGTCGATACTAATGGGTACGGATGCGGAAATGGTTTCTCACCCGGGGACGGTCCGACGGGGCCTCTGGGGGTTGATACTAATGGGTACGGCCACGGGTTACCAATTGTGATTGTTATGATGTGGAAATATTGAGGATATACTGTTTTGGGTGTAAATTGTGATATTCCGGAATATTGATTTCAAATGTTTTTTCTCAAACGTTTTTGCCTGTGTCAAATTGGATATATATATAATGTAGTGTAATTGTGTACTTGCACTAACTATTCGAATGCTAACCCCTTAAATGGGGGAAATGCGTCTTATGCATTTCAGGTACCGGGCGATCTGAGGAGCTGGCATGGGATCCGCATGTGAAAGATGGACCGGCATGATGATGAGGCTCGAGTTGTGTTTTATGTTTTACCACTACGCCATATATGGGCTTCAGTCACACCTAAAAAAGTGTGTTCACAGCCCAAAAAGTGTTGGTAAAAGAAAAAAAACAGGCTACGGCTACACTTTGACCAAATTTGAGGGTGTTACAAAAATGGCCGCTACCATAGGGGTCTACGCTAACACTTTTATAGTTTCTCGTAACACTGCGAAAAAGTGTAGCTGTAGACCCCTGTGCCAACACTTTTTGGTTCTATTCCTACACCTTAAGAGGTGTTGTTATAGACCTATGCCAACACCGTTATCTATGTGGTGACACTATTAAAAGTATAGCTGTAGACCTATGGCTACACTTGTATAGTACTACTGTAACATAAAATTGTGGAACACTTAGATATTGTTGGCAACACCTTTTATCATTATGGCTACACTTGTTTCTTAAACAATTTAATATCTTTGGCTACACTATATTATTCTTTTGCCAACACGTAAAGAGTTTTTGGGGTCAATGGCTACATTTTCGCAGGTCTTTTATCAACACTCTAAATGATAAAAATCAACCCATGATATTTAAAAAAAGAGTTACCCATTAAAAATAAATTCAAACATCCCAAAACATAAAAGGTTATCAAATAACCATCCAAATACATAAACCATCCAAAATAACTACATAAATCCAAAATGAATATAAGGATGTCAAGGATCCTATCGCAATTATTCGAATCACCAAAGGGCCGAGTACATCCACCCGTTACAAAAAATGGTGATACTCATCACAGTTTGCATCCATGCTAATCTCAACAACACATTCAAAACCTGCAGTAGAAACAAATTGCCGCTTAAGGTCTGTTTATCAAACAGAATCTAAATTCCAATTCTGAAATCTTGAATTTTGAAAACTAAAACGATGAATGTGCTAAATTTCTAGTATTGAAAAACAATTTATGAATGTCTGATTTTTTATTTTGTGCTTGACAAAATACATACAATGGCTGCATAGTAAACGCCTTTGTGGGGGACGAGCAGTTTGTCCCTCAACCATCGGTTCTTGGAGTTCCGTTGGAAAAGCCCCCAGTCGATAACGTCCAAACGATGAGAATACAACACTAACTGGATAACTGAAACATCTGTCATAAATCTTCATCGAGGACAGATTTTGTTATAGAAAGACCATAGTAACAAAATCACGAATCTTAAAGAAAGGCAGGACAACATCAACATCAGATGTCAGCTATTACTGAATGGAAATTATACCTGAAAGTTTTCAACAGCTGTCCTCATATTCTTCGAGAACAGATTAAGGACTGCACTATTGAGAAACAAAAACATCTACATGAGAGATCTCCAAAATTCCAAAGTAAGTCGAAGACCAGAAAAGAAATGCTGAAATGTATGTTTACTATTCAAAAAGAGGGGGAAGCAGTCCTCGAAAATCTAAACCAACCCAACCATGTGCCATAGCATAATACTGTAAACCACAGTCAGGTAAAATAATTGGTTTTATATTGTCACCATCATCATCAACAGCACCTTAATCCCAACTATATTGAGGTCGGTGGCATGAAAATTATAGTGTCGTTTAATTGTCTAAAATTAGTTAACACCATAACTCATGCAAATAACAAAGTGGCAAAGTTTTACGCTGGATGCCCTTCCTGTTGCAACCTTCATATGAAGGAGAAATAGAACGAAATTCCAAAACCGTCAACATCATAGGTTTTTCCATTTCTATGGAAAATATCATGAGACGACGATGAGTTTGAGATAATTGCTATTGTCATGTCACAATACGTGATTGATATTGTAAAATCAACACATACATCATGGAACATGACTCGAACAATATCAAGCCAATATGACTCATCCACCAATATCAAGCTAGAAATTCACACATCGAAGATCGAAAAGAGCCAACATAAGATAGTGAATGCAAAAAATGAACATAATATTAAACTGAAACCCCAGTAATGCACAAAATATATCACTCTTTATAAGTAAATTACTAATGCCACAGAACTAGTCTTTCATATAATTCAAAAGATAAAATATCAACGTATGGCGGTGAAAAAATAATTATCAAAATCTGTTCATCAGCAACAACATTGTAAGTGGTGTACCTTTCACAAAGTTTATACAACTCTACAGACAACTTATTTTCATACAAATTTCTACTCAAGATACTCGGCTAAAGAATGAATTTGAATACTGAACAAATTAAATTCTAAAAAATCAAGATATGAATCATGCTAAGCAAATATCAACTGTTCATGGGAGTAGCAAGACACGCATTTGATGTGCAAAACAAATAAGAACGTAGATCAACATAGAAACAAAGATCGGTGAAGAGAACGACAAGAACTATCGTGGAAAAAGCGAGAAAGTAAACTCACGAGCAAATGTTGCTTCTTCAATTGCAAAGAAGAAGAAGAGTTCTAGATCAAAAGCTGATGAAACCGCATATCCGTGTCCCATAATACTTTTGCATAGGCAACTCGAAGAATCTGCCCGTTTTCCTCCAAAGTAGTACCAATTGGTTTTATATTGTAAACCAACGAAATTGTCATATAAAAAGCAATCAATGCAAAAAGAAATCATCTACTAATGGTATCGATATAATTACTGTTGAAGGACTGAAGGATATTAATTACTTCGCATGACCTTTCTTATTATTATTTTTTTAACTGACAAGTACTTGGTAAATGAGTTTATTACCTTAAGTTATCTTTGCTTTGGCCAAACAGAAAATGAAGAATCTCGCTAGTTTGGTAGCAGCTGTTCGATAAAGGTGTGATTAATAAAAGTTTCATGCATCAAGGAAAGAACAAGTAATTACTATCGGTAGCAGATTATATCATATTACCCATGAACAGATCTCACCATGTTCTCAGCATTTCAAAAAACCCCAATTTTGATAACATCAGACTACATTTACTAATTACTATCATACCAAAATAACAACCAAAGAAAACAAAAACAAAAACAAAAACAGTCTAACTAAAAACCCAACAACAAGCATATAAAAAGATATAATCTTTAGCATACCTTGCAATCGCAGGCGGGCGGCCCGTGGCGCAAAGGCGCGTGCAGAGCCGGAGGAGGAAGGGGCGGAGTGGCGCGCTGGCCGGAGGTTGGACTTGGCGGGCGAGAGGCGGGCGGAAACTTTCAGGAGAAGCGGGCGGGCGAGAGGCGGGTGGAAACTTTCAGCCAAAAATGACAATTTTCTCGAAAATTTCATAACAAAAGATAATTTGGTCAATAACATATCATACAACAATTTGTTTGTTATCACTTGTTGTTGTTGTTGTTGTTGTATTACACATATGACTCAAATTACTAAATCTTTTAATTTGTGCATAATATCTTAATGCGGCATTCTCGTGTTCCATTTCAGGACAAGAGTAGGTCTCCGATGATATGGTCTTACGGATGAAGGATCCCCTAAAATTAATTTCAAAAATAAAGTAAAAGAGATAAAACACTCTAAAAGACCTAAAATACTAATAAAGAAACCTCAAAAAACTGAAAAAAAAAACTAAAATAATAAATAAATAAATAAGAATAACCCTACATACCTGAAAAACTGTAGAAGAAACTAAAAAAACCCTAAAAAACTAAGAAAAAAATAAAAAATGAAACAAAATGCCGACTGACCACGGGACGGAATAGGATCCGTGTGTCGGTCTTATACAAGTTTTTGCCTGAGGCGATAGTTGCCGAGCTATTTCAAAGCCTGGCAAAGAAGCATCAACCACCCAAAACCCCTTTCTCATTCTCAGAAATAATCTCTTTAGCTTTAAAAGAGAAAAAAATCAATTCAAAGAAGCATCCATGATCCAACTAACAGTTATTCAGCTAACAACAAGTAATCCCCAGTAGAAGCATGTTGAAGACCTTTATAATGAAGACCTTTATAATGACAATTTAGGATCAAAATGTCTTCCAAATAAACAAGGCAGCACAAAACAACGCATTTCTTTTTCTGTGAAGAAATATAGAGACCTATTTGCAGCAACAAACATATACGAAAAGACCCACAAAATTCGCAAGCAAAGAGACCTATTTGCAGCCATTAACATACACGAAAATACCCATAATTTCGCAAGCAAAGAGACCATTTTCAGCCATAAACATACACGAAAAAACCCATAAATTCAGCAACCAAAGAGACTTATTTTCAACCATAAACATACACGAAAAGACCCATAAATTTGACAAACAAATAGACTATTTGCAGCCATAAACATACACGAAAAAACCATAAATTCCGCAAGCAAAGTGACCATTTTGCAGCCATTAACATACACGAAGAAACCCATAAATTCCGCAAGCAAAGAGATCATTTTGCAGCCATAAAGATATAAGAAAAAACCCATAAATTCAGCAAGCAAAGAACTCATATACTCATTGTCTTAGGAGTTTTACAAAAACAAACAACAAAAACAACAACAACAACAAAAAAAAAAAAAAAAAAACATAAACAAAAACAACAACAAATCTGCTCCTACAATGCAAGATCATAAAAAGAAAGGAAAATACCGAAAAAAATCAAAAAAACCCCATACACATAATCATGAGTTTTATACACATAGAACTCATATACATAAAAGAAAACTAACCAAAACAACAGCAATTCAAATGAATCATGAAAAATAAAAAGATAAAGCATACCTTGTAGATATGGCCGGCTGGAGGTGGTGGTGACGGCAGCGGCTAAAGGTGAATGGCGGCGGACGGAGGTGAGTGAAGGGTTTTATGGGTTTAAAGGATTTGGATGGTTTGAAGTGTGTGGGAGGCGACTGAATATTTTGCAAGGTTAAGAGGGACTAGGACCTAATCCCCAACTCTGATCTACCAAGAGGTTACCGCGTCTGAACCACAAAAAACAAAACAAAACAACCCCATGTATGACCGGGTAAGAGTCAGGCGCGGTTCAGATGTTTTTGCAAAAATAAACACAACCTAAATCTCACCTTCCCATATCTCATTCCGCCAGAGATTCGTCGCGCTTCTATTGCAGCATTCCACACCTTATCGTCAACAAATATGAACGGTATCCCACATTTGATGATGGAGTGAGAAAGAGTGAGATGAGGGCAATGGCGATAGGGATATTATATCTCTATCATTTTGACCCGAATTTCATTTTTGTCCCTATATTTTTTATTTTTTTCAATTTGACCTCAATCAATTCTAATATTTTTTTTTCAGATTTAGTCTGATAAGCCTTTAAATTAAATCAAGTCATATCATTTTATACTTAATTTTTATGTTAGTTTCATAAAATTTATGTTTTCTTATGGGAATTTAATATTTATATATACTCCTATTTAAATTGTAGGATTCGAGAACTAAAGGCTAGATAGGATCTATTCATAAGCATCAATCATTTTTCATTCAAGTCATCTCAATTTCAGCTTTTAAGTTCCGCAAATATTTTACAAAATGTTAGTTTCGTAATGACTTTAAATTTTTATCGGTTTTCCTTATTTTAAAAGAATATTCATAAAATATTATTAGAAAAATCGGGCCGTTACAATTTTTACAGGTCTTTCCTTATTTTCCACCTATTTTTTTCTTCCCTTGTAACGTTTTTTTTTAAAATCAACGGTAACACCTAATTTGGTGTTACCATAGATACTATGGCAACATCGATTACTACCAACTGTAACGATAAAAAAAAGTGTTAGCGTAGATCAATTTAAGGCATCTATGCTAACACTTTTGCTTGTAACAAAGAAATAAACGTTGCTGAAGGCCATTTGTGGTGTAGTGTACTACCGTCTTTATCTTGATGTTGGAGTTGGATTGAGTATTTTATAAATTGGTTTAAGTCCCCTGCATGGGCAATGGATTTATGTGGTTTTACACTTTTCGGTACTTGATTAAAATATTTTGGCCGAGGCCACGACCCTGTTCTACTATGATAATTGTGTCTTTTGGGTTTCCATAATCGGATTGCGTGTCTTGTGTTTGCCTGGTTGGCCTCATGAGGGTCCTACGGCATGTAATGTCCCATTCGTAATTTGGGGTGTTACATTTATGGTATCAGAGCCTTAGGTTGTGAATGCCTAGGCTGTCGGTTAATTTTGGGTCTGTCAGTTGTGTCGTTAGAGTCAGTCGTTGAGCCTAATATCATCGTGCTACCGTCTTTTCGTGCGACCTGTGACTGTAGTCTTCTCGAACTCTTATGTCTCTGTAATTTGTTTCCTCGTATTGTTTGGGTTGTGATTATGGTATCGATCTTGCAAATTGTGAATCTTTCTGATCTTGTTCTTTCATATCTTTCTCCAGTATGTTGAGAGGTCGCGGTAAACCATCTAGGGGACGGTGGCCGAGGCCGTGGTTGGGGTGCTAATAATGAGGAAGGCTCACTTTCTCAGTCCTCTGCGGATTCAACCTCTCATTCAGTGTCGTCGGGTAATAATGCCGACGCCGGGGCTACTGCTGTACTCCAATAGTTGGTAGCTCAGCTTGCCAAAATTGCTCAGGGTGGAAGCCAGAATCCGCCTCTGACTCCTGAAGAAGAGGCTAGTAAGTGGCTTCAGACGGTGACTAAGATGCACCCTCCCCGTTTCTCTGGATCTTCTGACTCTCTCGGTTGGGATAATTGGCTCTTTCAGTTGAGCAGAAATTTTGATGCCGTAGCCTGTCCCGATGACAGGAGGGTACATATTGCTCAGTACCTCCTGGATAAGGAAGCTGCGGAATGGTGGGAGGTTGTGGAGCCCAGAGACCGCCGAGCCACTTGGGAGGATTTCAAAGCTGCTATGGAAGCAGAATATTGTCCTCCGTCGGTCAAAGAACGCAGGATTGTGGAATTCTTCACTGCCATACCCCAGGATGTGCCGATTTCTCAGGCCATTATCTCTTACAATCAACAGTTGGGTTTCGTGAAGGATCAGGTGAGGACTGAGGCTGATAAGATCCGTTATTTCAATATGCGCATGAAGCCGCATATCAGGAAGAGTATGGCACCGCTCATGTGGGCCACCTTAAAGGAATACCAGGATCGTGCTCTAGCGATCGAGATGGCTTCCCCGGAATCAGAGTCGGTTTCAGAAGCTAAGAAGCAGAAAACTACTGGCGGTTTCTCGGCCGGTAAGGGTGGTTAGTTTTCGAGGTCTCGGTCCACTCCTACCTATGGGAAGAAGCCGTTTCATCAGGCCAGTGGATCTCAGGGTGACCGTTCAGTCCAGTCTGCTGCATCTGGCGGTAGAGATTGTTTTAATTGCAGTCAGCATGAGCATGTGGTGAATGATTGCCCATTTCCGTTAGTTGCATGCTTTACTTGCGGACATACCAGGCATCGGGCAGTTCACTGTGAGAAGGCCACCAGGGTCGCCAGAGCACCGAATACCATCACCGTTCAGAAGGAGCACAGTACTCCAGTTACTCCTGTTCCTCAGGGATCAGGCCGTGGTAGGGGTCGGGGTCAGCCAGATCGCCGTACAGCATCGAGTTCAGGCTCAGTTCACCCTCGATTATATCAGATGAGGCGCACAGAGGAGGCAGGCGTTCTGGTGGCATCAGGTACCACTCAGATCCTTACTCATCCAGTTTCAGTGCTTTTTCATTCGGGTGCTACCCACTCCTTTATTGCTTCGGATTGTGTGAGTCGTATTGGCTTTGACTGCTTGTTCGAGTGTGAACTATTTGTGGTGAGTACGCCTAGTGGGGATCATATGGTTGGGGACCAGGAAGTTAAGGATTGCCCATTGAGGATCGGGAGCCGAGATTAGCCCTCGAATCTCATTGTTATAGACCTTAAGGGTGAGGATTTGATCCTCGGGGACGATTGGCTGGATCATCACAGCGCTATCATGAACTATCGGACTCGTACCATCTCGATAGTAGCCGAGGATGGAACCGAGCATACTCTCGTCGGTTGTAAGCCGGGTAGGTCGGGAAGTGTGATTAGCGCCTTGAAGGCGATGAAACTTCTGAATCAGTGGTGTGTCAGCTATTGGTGTTACGCTCTGCATGCAGAGGATGGTGGAGTTGACATGTCGTCGATTCCAGTTGTTAGCGAGTACCCCGACGTATTTCCAGATGACTTGCTGGGATTACCACCACAGCGAGAGGTTGAGTTTCCTATTGATCTTGATCCGAATGCGGCTCTCGTTTCTCGAGCGCCATACTGTATGGCACCGTCGGAGATGTTAGAATTGAAGAAACAGTTGGGGTAATTGTTAGATAAAGGGTATATTCGACCGAGTGCATCGCCTTGGGGTGCGCCTGTACTTTTTGTTAAGAAGAAGGATGGATCGCTTCGTTTATGCATCGACTACCGAGAATTAAACAAGTTGACCATCAAAAACAAGTACCCTTTGCCCAGGATCAACGACTTATTTGATCAGCTTCAGGGGGCGATAGTCTTTTCAAAGATTGATTTACGATCGGGCTACTACCAGTTGAGGATTCGGGACAGCGATATACCGAAAGCTGCCTTTCGGACGAGATATGGCCATTACGAGTTTGTGGTTATGCCTTTTGGGCTAACCAATGCCCCAACAGTGTTCATGCAGTTAATGAACAAAGTTTTCATCGAGTATCTGGACAAATTTGTAGTCGTCTTTATCGACGACATCCTTATCTATTCCCAGAGTGCGGAGGACATACTTTACATCTCCGGATTGTGTTGGACACTTTGAGAACTGAGTAGTTGTACATGAAGTTCTCTAAGTGTGAGTTTTGGCTCAAGGAAGTGATGTTCCTCGGGCATGTGATTTCAGCGGAGAGAGTTCGGGTAGATCCACAGAAGATAGAGGCGGTGATGGCATGGGAACCGCCCAAGAATGTGAAGGAAGTGAGGAGTTTTCTGGGACTTGCAGGCAATTATCCGTAGATTCGTTGAGGGATTTTATAAGATCGCCAGACCACTCACTCAGTTACTCCAGAAAACTCAGAAGTTCGAGTGGACCGCAGGCAGATAGGATAGTTTTGACAAGTTGAAGAGACGGTTGACTACCGCAAACATTTTAGCATTGCCTCAGGGGAACGAGGATTTCGTGGTGTATAGTGATGCTTCGGGCCTCGGGCTCAGATGTGTCTTGATTCAGAGAGATAGGGTTATTGCTTATGCGTCCTGCCAGTTGAAATCGTATGAGGTAAATTACCCCACGCACGATTTGGAGTTAGCTGCGGTAGTTTTCGCCTTAAAGATCTGGAGGCATCATCTCTATGGGTCGTTGTGTAAGATTTTTACGGATCACAAGAGTTTGAAGTATATCTTCAGTCATAAAGAATTGAATATGAGACAGCTTAGGTGGTTAGAGCTAATTAAAGATTACGACCTCGAGATACTTTATCATCCGGGTAAGACTAACGTAGTGGCTGATGCGTTGAGCCGGAAGCCGATGGCGTTACAAATGTTAGAGGTACTTACACCACAGGGCAAGATCCAGTGGGATTTGATCTGTCAGAATATCGAGGTTTGGGTTCAGAGAGTTCAGGGTCAGTTATGTGCGTTGGAGATCACTTCATCCTTGACGGATGATATCAAGGCGAAACAGTATGATGATCCGTTTTTGGTCCAGTTGAGGGAGGATGTGAGGAAGGGGAAAACCCCTGGATTTGTGATTCAGGATGATGGAGTTTTGAGATTTCGTGGCAGATTATGTGTACCCAGTGATTTTGAGTTGAGACAGGAGATCTTGAGTGAAGCTCATACCACCCCTTACTCCATACATCCTGGTACGAGCAAAATGTACAAGGATGTGAGGAGTAAGTACTGGTGGAGCAATTTGAAGACGGACGTTAGCGAGTTTGTGGCGAAGTGTTTGACCTGTCAGCAGGTTAAGATTGAGCATCAGCGGCCCGCGGGGTTGCTACGACCACTTCCCATTCCGGAATGGAAGTGGGAAGACATCTCTATGGACTTCGTTACCGGGATGCCTAGGACTCGGACTGGAATGAACATGATTTGGGTTATTGTCAGATCGACTAACCAAATCAGCTCATTTCCTGGGTATTAAGGACACTTGGGTGCCGGAGAGACTGGCACGAGTGTTTATTACAGAGATCGTGAGGTTACATGGGACTTCTAGGAGTATTATTTCGGATCGAGATGGCCGGTTTGTATCACATTTTTGGCAGGCTGCTCATCGAGCTTTGGGGACTGAGTTGAGACTTAGTACATCTTACCACCCTCAGACAGACGGATAGTCAGAGGGGACGATACAGACGCTAGAGGATATGTTGAGAGCATGTGCTTTAGACTGGAAGAATGATTGGGAGTCATACCTGCCATTGATCGAGTTCACGTACAACAATAGTTGGCACGCCTCGATTAAAATGGCACCATTTGAGGCATTGTATGGGAGGAGGTGCAGATCGCCATTGTGTTGGGATGATGCGTCCGAGCTGATTGGTACCGAGCTCGATATGGTAGTTGAGACGAGAGAGAAGATTGCTTTGATTCGCGATAGGTTGTTGACGGCCCAGAGTCGGTAGAAGTCTTATGCCGATATGCGTCGCCGGCCATTGGAGTTTGAGGTGGGGGACCATGTCTTGCTTAAGGTATCGCCAACACGGGGAGTTTACCGCTTCGGCCGGAAGGGTAAACTTAGTCCGAGATATATTGGACCGTTCGAGATTTTGGAGAGAGTTGGAAAGCTTGCTTATCGGTTAGGCTTGCCGCCATCCTTGAGTCACGTGCATAACGTATTTCATGTTTTCCAGCTTAAGAAGTACGTACCGGACCCTAGCCATATTATCGATTTTGGAGAGATTGAGTTGGTACCCGACATTACCATCGAGGAGAGGCCGATTCATATTTTAGAGCATCGGGTGAAGCAACTTAGGCACAAAACCATCCCGTTGGTTAAAGTTCAATGGTCGAGGCATGGATCCGAGGAAGCCACGTGGGAGACGGAAGAGAGTATGAAGTCGAGATAGCCCGAGTTATTCGCGTTGTAAGTTTCGGGACGAAACTTATTTTTAGGGGGAGAGAATGTAATATCCGTACTTTTTATTATTGGTAATTTCTATTTTTGGTGTATGTTTGTTTCGGACGACTCACTTATTACTAGTTTGGAATTCTGAATCTATTTTGTTCTTGGAGTTTTCCGCTTGGACGAGTTTCGAGGATGTTTTTACGTATTTTTATCTTGAATTATATCTTGACGCATGTACGTTCGATTCTCGTAAAACTCGTTCGATTTCATTATTTCTCCATTTCCATGAATTTGTATGGATGAGTTGCTCATGTTGTGAGTTTCGGATTGTTAATCCGATCCGTATCATGACTTTTCGGATGTTTGGGGCCATTAAGTAATTTTCTAGAAGTTTAGGGGATTTTATCTCGCTCGTTGTATTTCGGATCCCCCGATAGTCGGGAGTGTATTTTCTTTCAACACCCAGCTTCGTTGTCATGGATACCTTGTGTTTACACTTTTGATTCTATCCCTTTGTTGCGTTTCGTCGTTGTATCGACTGTACAGAATTAGTGTTTAGCAGTGTGGGACTGCTGCATGCATAATGTACGTTATACCTTATTGGTAACGTACGTTATGGCTTTCACAATAGAGTACAGATTGTTTGTTACATACGTTAACCTGTGAGAGGTTACGTACGTAAATATCATAACGTACGTTAACAACTCGTGTTAACGTACGTAACACACTGTCAGGCGTTTTAAATCCTGACTTAACCTCAGTCACGTTATTTCGTTTCTTCTCATCCCTTTGTGCGTGACGTGAGCTTCCTTGAGCGATTTGGAGCGATTTTTCCAGAGCAATCCGTAGAGTCCCTCTGAAGATTGATTATTGTGTATCAAGAGAGGTTAATCATCATCATAATCATCATTCTCTGTCCAAATCGAGGTATACTTCGTTGAACCCTAGTTTTTGGGGATTTCGAGATTTTTGACATAATTCTTCCTTTTAATCCGATTTAGCTCCGTCGAATTGTTAGATTACGAATGTGTAGTTGTAATCCCTTGTTCCCATTATAGTATAACGAATTTAACCTCGTAGTTTCGCCATTGTAAGACTAAAACCGTGTAATACTTCGTAATGACCGACAAATTGTTCCAACGGGTAGAATTAGGATTAATTCTTACCTTTCTGCAATATTGAGACTCGTTTGTATACCGTTGTTGTGTTAGGAACGGATTTGGGAGGATTGTTCGGACCGAAACCTATTCTTTCGTCGTTTCCTTCACTTCGTCTTATTCAAGGCAAGTACATGTATTACATTTCATTGTGTGTATGATTTTGATGCAAATGATGTGATTGTGCTACCGAATTAATGTGTTCGCTGCTCTTCCACCCGGGGATGGCATACGGGGCCTTTGGGGGTCGATACTAATGGGTACAACCATAGGAGTGGACTTGGGTGCGTGCGTTGATGTTCTTCCACCTGGGGACGGTACGACGGGGCCTCTGGGGGTCGATACTAATGGGTATAGCCGTGGAAATGGTTTCTCACCCGGGGACGGTCCGACGGGGCCTCTGCGGGTCGATACTAATGGGTACGGCGGCGGGTTACCAATTATGATTGTTGTGATGTGGAAATATTGAGGATATACTGTTTTGGGTGTAAATTGTGATATTCCGGAATATTGATTTCAAATGTTTTTTTCTCAAACGTTTTTGCTTGTGTCAAATTAGATATATATATATGATGTAGTGTAATTGTGTACTTGCACTAGCTATTCGAATGCTAACCCCTTAAATGGGGGAAATGCGTCTTATGCATTTCTGTGCAAGCGAGTCATGAGTCGGCACGGGATCCGCTTGTGAAAGATGGACCGGCATGATGATGAGGCTCGAGTTGTGTTTTATGTTTTACTACCGTCTTTATCTTGATGTTGGAGTTGGATTGAGTATTTTATAAATTGGTTTAAGTCCCCTGCGTGGGCAATGGATTTATGTAGTTTTACACTTTTCGGTACTTGATTAAAATGTTTTGGCCGAGGCCACGACCCTGTTCTACTATGATAATTATGTCTTTTGGGTTTCCATAATCGGATTGTGTGTCTTGTGTTTGCCTAGTAGGCCTCATGAGGGTCCTACGGCATATAATGTCCCATTCGTAATTTGGGGTGTTACACTACGTAGAGGTGATAACGTCCGTTATATGCATAACGTACGTTAAGGTGGTGATATATCGGCCGTAATGCAATGTGCAGATTATAAAGACATGATTCGTCTTTCATTTTCTCACGAACCATTTTCGATTTCTTCCTATAGAAATCATCCCTTTGCATTCCTTATTGTATTACGGCCTCTTCCATCTTGATTTGGAGCTTCATAACTTGGATTGGAGCTCAGGAACTTGAAGTTTGGGGTGTTCTTGATGGTTTGAGGTTGTTCTTCACTTCTTCAAGAGGTATGTCATTAATATGGTGTTAAACTCGAGATTATGATGTTGTTATTGTTGGTTACTTCGTGTTTTGATGGATGGATGGAGGATAGCTTGATTCTTGATGAGTTTTTATAACTTATGATGAAGAACATGATGATATGGCTTGAGTTTGATTGCGTTCTTGATGTTTTATGAATACTTGGGGCATTATAATCATGTCTAGGAAGAGTTATGTTAAGATTGTTAGATGTTTAACATAGCTTTGAGATGATTATTGTTGTTGGTTGTGTTCTTGAGAGATTATAACCATTTTAGTAAGGATTTATGATGAGTTAGGAGGTGATTATCATAATTCTGAAATGGTTAAGTTAATCTTGTTGATTAATCCAAAATTCTTGAGGAATTGGTGTTTGATTTTGGTGGAGACATCACGTTTGTTCTGAGGATGATGTTCTTGAGGTATTGATGATGATATTGGTGATATTATCATTTTGAGATGATTGATTTGATGTTGCTCTTGATAATCCTTGTTGAATTATTTTTCACAAGTGTTAAGAACATAATGATCATGTTAATTGATCGTTGAGGTGTTGGAGGATGTTAGAATTCATAGTTGAAGACTATGATATTCGTTTGCATGGTTTGATCGATTCGTGTTTGAATCAGGGTTGTCTTTTGTGCTGTTTTTGATTTCTATCGTGTTATTGAATGAATTATATTTCATTCAAGGTTGTTCGGGTGCTTGTGACTGTCGGAGGACGTTGTTCGTCGTTTCGTGGGATGACATTGATCGTGGAAGGACTTTCTCCCCTTCGGTTTGAGGTAAGTTTTATACTTGTACTAGTCAATGAGATCAATGTTATCATATATGTGTATGAATGTGTTGTATCATTTCGAGATGTAGCCTCTTCATGATCTGTTGATGTCAGGGAATTGTTTGATACAAAACCCTTCGGTAATTATGCCAACGTTGTCAATTGATCGTCTTGTTGTTATTATTGTTCGTTAATGGCCGGTTCAAGGCATTGAGATACTTGTTGGAGTATGTTGTTGTCGATAGCCGGTTTGCGGTATCGATGTATCGATGGTTATTGTTGACTGATGTTCCATTGAGATATCATTATGGTCGTTGTTCTTGATATCGGTGTTTTTCTGTTGATGTTGTATTGGCCGATTGAAGGCGTTGACGTATTCGATTATCATCTCTGTTTCTGGTGGTCCATTAAAGGCACCGAGACAACTGTTCTAATTGTTTCGTTGTTATCGATTGACTGTTCTAAGGTAATCGATGTATTGAATTGGGACTGTCGAGGACATTTCCCATCCATTGTATCGTTGTTATCGATTGGCCATTCTAAGGTAATCGATGTATGGAATTAGGACTGTCGAAGACATTTCCCATCCGTTGAGTCGTTGTTATCGATTGACCGTTCTAAGGTAATCGATGTATTGAATTGGGACTGTCAAGGATAGTTCCCATCTGTTGAGTCGTTGTCATCGATTGTTCGTTCTAAGACAATCAAGGTATTTAATTGGGAATGTCGAGGATAGTTCCCATCAGTTGAGTCGTTGTGATCGATTAGCCATTCCAAGGCAGTCGAGGTATTTGAATTGGGACCGCCGAGGACAGTGCCCATCCGTGAGTTATTGTTGTCGTGTTGGCCAACTCAAGCCAACACACTATTATTCTTGTGAATTCGGTAATCTTGGGATCGTTGTCGTTTGTGATTACTATAGTTTTGGAGGCTAGTCTCGGCTAGTGCTCGATGGGTAATCTTGGAGCTTGAACCTTCGCAGTTGGTTTCCCAACACCAACAGTTCAGTAGGTCACAATCATGTTGATGATCCCATTATGGGTAAGTTTGGGGCTTGAACCTTCGCGGTTGGTTTCCCAACACCTATAGTTCAGTAGGTCACGGTCACTAGGTGATCTCATTATGGGCAAGTCTGGGGCTTGAACCTTCGCGGTTGGTTTCCCAGCACCTGCAATTCAGTAGGTCACGTTCATTGGATAATCTCATTGTGATACGGCTTCGTGTTGTGGCGTCAGCCCTCATTGTGATACGGCTTCGTGTCGTAGCTTCGGCCCTCATTGTGATACGGCTTCGTGCCGTGGCTTCGGCCCTCATTGTGATACGACTTCATTCCGTGGCTTCGGCCCTCATGTGATACAGCTTCGTGCTATCTTGGCTTTGGGCCATTGTGATGATTGGCAGCTTTGGCTAAGTGGCTTTCAGGCCATTGTGATGATTGGCTGCTTCGGCTGAGTGGCTTTAAGGCCATTGTGATGATTGGTAGCTTCGGTTGAGTGGCTTTCAGGCTAGTGTGATATTTTGGCAGCTTCGGCTGAGTGTCTTTCAGGCCATTGTGATGTTTTGGTAACTCCGTTGGAGCCTTCGTGCATTGTGATTCGTATCTATTTCAGCTTTGGTCTGGTTTACCTTCGGGTAATTCATTGTTGTGTTCTATATTGATGATTCACCGTTGGGCACTTGTGTTCTAATCTGTTGAGCAGGTATTGATCGTATGCCGTGGGCATAGTATTTCACAAATGCTCGGTTCTTACTTTGGTTTGTGAGCATCTCGTATTACCATTGTTGTACCATTTTATTCTGCCTTTGGATGCATATCATGTTGTACATGTATTTGATATTCATTATCTGGATGACTGACCCCGTGGGGGCGGAACATGTTTTCATGTTTTAGGTGCTTGCGAGGAGAGAGTTGAGACACAGGGGCATGACGATGGCGACGAGGCATTCGAGCGATACTAGTCCCGAGTTGTTTTGTTGTTCATGTTGGTTAGTCCGTTCGGAGTGTTCTCGAGTTTGTCAGTCGTTGTCATTATGTGTTATCTGATCAAGGATCGTGGATGTTGTTGTATTTTATTTTAGCCATGTAGGCCCATCATTGTCGTCGGAATATTGTGTCGGATATCATAGTAGGGACTGTGATTTTCCTTTTTGGTCAGATTGATGTATGTTATTCGTGTTCGACTGGTGGATCTCCTGGCGTGGGTCCATAGTATTGTAATAACCCAATGGGATTTTGGGGGTGTTACAGAAGATGGTATCAGAGAATTGGTTGTGAGATACCCTGATATGTGAGTTATGTGGCTCTACCGACGCGATAGTAGTGGGGCTGTCAGGTTATGACAATCTGGACAGTCGGGGTTTGTGAGTCGTGATAGTTGGGCGACTGTATGAGTCATTCTTTCATCGAGTCGTTGTCAGTGAAGACTAGTATCGCAAGACCTCGAAGCTTCGTATGACCTGTGTAAGGACTCGATTCTTTTTTATGTTCATACATTCATTATGTCATTGATTATACATGTTTTGTTGAAACCTGTATGTAACATTTGTGTTACGATTCATTCATGATTATTTGTTTTGGAGCGTGTGGACTCTATATTGGCTATGATTAGCATGATTGATGTAATTGTTTATGTGTTGAGTACGTATACTCATGTTTGGATATTGACTTAGCATTCCGGATTAGCCGTTGAGGTGTATTTGAGCTATGATCATGATTGAGCGTTATTCTTTCAGTATGGAAAGAGGAATATGTGGACGTGACAAATGGGTTAAAGGCTGCAGAGCGGTCCGGAACCCAAAACCTCATGTCTATGCACATGCGGATGCCGAGATGGATCAGAGTTCGGCCGGTGGTGTTACCTATGCGATCGATTCTCCTTTGGGATGTCATACTCGAGAAGTCGATCAGACTAAGAGTGTACACATCGACCCTTTCTTGCTTATGAGGGGCATGATGGCCCAGATGACTCAGATGACGCAGATAGTAGGGACCATGCAGGCCTCGATGATTCGTGGTCCACCGCAGCAGGGATTCTGCCGTTTCACAGGCAGACTGGAGTGAGTCAGATTGTTGGCAATATCTCTCGTCAGAGGCCGCCTATTTTTTAGGGTTCGTCGGAACCAGCTGATATTGTTCATTGGCTTGAACATTTTGATAAACTCTTCGAAATGGTTCAGTGTCCGGAAGAGACTAAGGTGGCAGTAGCGGCTTACTATTTGAGTAAGGGTGCTTATTCTTGGTGGCTTTCTGTGAAGCCTACCGATCGTGATTGTGTTTGGAGCGAATTCAAGACCCTCATGTTAGAGAGGTATTATCCGGCTCCACTTCGTGAAGCCAAGTTGTCAGAGGTTTTGAACCCCGAATCTGTCAAGGACGATGGTGTTATTGTCATTGCTGAGAAGTTTCAAGGACTTCTTCAGTTTGCTTCTTCTGTTATCCGTACTGAGGCGGATTAGATCAAGTATTTTAGCATGAGGCTAAACCCGCAGTTGAGGATGCATTTGTTCAATCATAATTGTAACTCACTTGGCGAATTCATTGAGAAGGCTCTTGGAGCAGAGCTTTTGATCAAGGAGCTTACTCGAGTTCTTAGCGACTTTTCCGCACTCGAGTTCGATTCTTGTGAATCTCATCAAAATTACTGTTTCGAGTTTCCTGTAAGTCCGTTTAACTTTGTTAGACGTGTTTTGAACTTTGGTTTGGTTATTCGATCACGTATCGTGATTTTCGGACGTTTTGGGCCATTTTCGTAATTTCCCAAAGTTTGGGGTAATTAACTTCCATTGTCGAATTTCAAGCCTTCGGGTGGTCGTAATCGTGTGTTCTATTATCTCTTAGATTTGTCTTTGCGAGTACTTCATGACCGTATCTTCGATTCGTATTCAGGTTCGGGTTTCGGTGTCGTTTTCTCGAGTTCAGTGTTATTAAACGACTTTTCCAAGTATGAGTTCGACTTTGTTAAATCACCATTAATTTTTGGAAACTCCAAAAATTCTGAATCTTTGCAATATTATAGAGCATCAAGTTAGCTTTCCAATGGTTCAAACGGTGAGTCAATTGGAGTCCGGACGAAGGAGTTATGGTCGTTATAGCTAAGTCACTCACATGTTCCAGTTTTGGCCGAGCAGCCTGCCGGAAGGGCCGCGGCACACTTGGTCGAGCCGCGGCACGCACACATTTTTCAATCTTCGGCCGACCCGTATGTACCTTGTTCCGCGGCACATGCCGGTAGGGCCGCGGCACATGCCGGCAGGGCCACGGCACATGCCGGCAGGGCCACGGCACACTGCTGAGTCACTGCCGGCAGATTTGGCCCTATGCCGCGGCACACCTCGGCTGGGCCGCGGCACACTGAGCAGCCTATTTAAAGCCAGCAGGCGTTTTTCTTCAGCCATTTCTCACTTATTTTCTTCCCTTCCGTGGCTGGAGATTGGTTAATCATGGAGAGATGTTGTTGGACAATAAATCCATGAAGTCCTGGAGTTCATATCATCAATCATCTATCCTATAACATCCTTTGATCTGAGCGAATCAGGTCAGATTTTATAGAAATCTAATTTTGGGGATTTGGGGTATTTTGTTCGATTTCGTCCGTTTAATCCAATTTAACTTAGGATTGTGATGGATTGATGATTATTTAGATGTATTGTATCATTTCCCTTGTTATTCCATGGTTGGATTGTAATACCCGGTTGTAATTCAGTCATTATCATTCAGTAATTTCATTCGGTAATTGTCGCTATGTACTTTCTCACTTGTTAATAATCATTCATCCGTGTTCACCGTTCGGAATAACTTCGAGTTGTGTATCGATATTGTTCATTGTTTCAACCTTATTCGGGAATCGAGACAAGAGTATTATCTTGATTGTTGTACTTGATTCATTAGTCGATGTTGTCGTTGGAATTCATGTCATTTCTAATCTCTTCATTGTTCGAATCGTGTTCTTGTTGGACGAACCATTGTAATCATTACTTGGAACCACCGTTTTGGGGTTTCCGTACTTCCATTTCGTGTTATTGGTTCCCTAATATCGATTCCTATTGCCTTTATTCCCTTCTCGGGCCATTTTTCATCATTTTAGGACCCAAGGGGGTGTGGGCCGCGGCACAAGGAGTGTGCGCCACGGCACACACATTTTCCAGTTTTTTTGGCCGATCATTCTGTACTTTGTGCCGCGGCACATGCCGGCAGGGCCGCGGCACACTGCCGAGTCACTGCCGCGGCACATCTGTTCGGGCCGCGGAACACTCGTGTGACACATATCGGCCAAACTTTCTGTACCTTGTGCCGCGGCACATGCCGGCAGGGCCACGGAACACTGCCGATCACTGGGCACATATTTTTGGCCCTGTGCCACGGCACACTTCGGCTGAGCCGCGGCACACAGGGCAGTCAACCCTATAATTGCGTTTTCCTGAGCGTATTCAGCTCATTTCATCCATTTTTTTCACCTTCTTACGGGAGAGAGAGCTTGAGGGGAGAACTTTTCTTCATCTACCACTTGAGTGTTGGAATTTCATCATTTTCATTCGGTTGTGAAGCTCGGATCATCGATTTATCGCGTTTTCTTCGGATCAAAGTGCATGAATCTTCAAAGGTAATCTTCATCAAACCTCTTGGATTTTAGATTTGTGTTGAGATATGATGTTTTGGATGTTAAGATCATGTTGTATGAAGTGATATGCGTATGATTATGGATATGTTTGATTATTCATTGGATTATTGAAGGATTATTCAAGAACACTTTGAATTTTGAGTTGAATTTGGGGGTTTTCGATTAATTGTCGTTGTAATCACGATTTTGGATATTCATAACGGATTATTGATCGTATTGAAGATGTTTTGTTGGTTTGAAACACTTCTTGGGGATTTGATGTTGGTATTATCGAGGTTTGGTTGTAATCAATCGAAGTTGGCCACAAAGTGTTCGATATAATGCCCCAATGAACTTGGTTTAATCGTATCGACGTTTTGAGTTCGTTATATTCGTGTTTGATTCGTATATTGAATGGATTGTTGGTAATTGTATTTATGCAAGGTTGTTCGAGCGACCGATATCTCAATTAGGACGTTATTCGTGGAAGGATAATTTTCACCGGTGTTGAGTAAGTTAATTCTTACTCGGTTAAAAGGATTTCATTCCTTTTGTTGTTGATCATTCATAATCATAACTCATTCATCATTGTATTAATCATATTGAGACTTGTAAATGTCGAAGAATCACTTCATTAACGAGGAACGGCGGTTCCAATCATTTCATTGAAACTATCAATCACTTCATTATTACTTTCATCTCGGTGAGTCATTCTTGACTTTGTCGGATTATTATTATTCATTGATATTCATTGTGGTCATTCTCGTTCATATGACCTTCTGGGTTCATATTGTGTGGCCGGGTGCGGATGTGTGGAATTTTTAGTCGGGCACGTGATGGCCATGTATTGGGACTGATACATTGGGCAGTGCACACGGTAAAGATTCACTCCATGAGACTAATTAGGTACAAGGACGGGTGTGTCCGGTCATCCGTCTTGTACACTTGCACAGAACACTACGGGCGTACTATGATACTCCTCTTCAGCGTAATTCATAACTAAGGATATTTCATAACTTCAGTTAAATCATGATTGTGTATTTTCAACCCTTGAGGATTGTTGTTCTGTGTAACTGACCCCGTTGGGGGATTTTGTTTTCAGGTCACGACAAGGCAAAGGCACGGGAAGAGCATGCTGACGGCGAGGATTCCCAGTGATACTAGTAGAGGGCCCCAGTCTTTCCGGTTATTTCAGTCACTTCAGTCATTTAAGTCATTTCAGTCAATTCCGTCATTTGTATTTTCCGCTGCAAATTCCATTTGAGATGTTTATTTATTCAGAGTGGTGTATTTTATCTTCATATAAAATATACTAGTTTTCTGTATTGTCCTGGTGTATTGTACCTAAGCTCCTCATCGGAGTATTTGGTAATATAATGTGGTTCGGTACTACAATTATATTACATAATTCATCAGTTTTCTTTCGCCTGGTGGGTCCCAGTCGGGGGTCCACGGCACTATAATATCCGCCTAGTTTGGGGTGTTACAGAGTTGGTATCGGAGCGTGGTTTGAATACTACCTTCCGAGTCATGTCTCATTTGAAATCATCGTCATCGGACTAGTATCATTGGACCTTCGCGTCACGTGTGACCTGTGCAAATGCCGAGCCAATCAAACCAGGAACTGTAAGATTTCTAACGCCATGGTATAATTTCTGGCAATAATCATTCATTCATAATTCATGAGTTAACAATCCTCAATCACCATTATCATTTTGACCAGGACGGTCAGGTTAACTCATTAATCACTCAATTCATTTCATTACTCGGTTGTTGATCTGGAAGATCATATCATTAATCTTGTTAACATGTTCAAGATAATCATTTCAATAATTTCATCAGATAATCATGTCACCTCAGTTAGTCATTCATGTAATCACTGTGTTAGAGCGTGTATGCTCATTTTCATCATCTCATGTCATAATCATAACGTGATATTCATACGGAAAATATAATCATCATGTGACTTTCCTACTTCAGTATGGAGAGAGCAAGAAGAGGACGAGGAGGACGAGGCCGTGGTGCAGGCCGAATCCCGAGAGCTCGTGTGAATACATGTGCGAATACAAGGGATAATGCTAATTCATCGAGCAGCGACGCTGCTACTCATTCACCTGGACGTGATCATTCACTATCGGGGAGTCGTACCCGGGACACCGCTCAGTCAGAAGGTGTTCGGGTTGACCCACTCGCTTTTATGCAGGGAATGATGGCCTAAATGATGCAGATGGCACAACTTATGGAGACGATGCACAACTCAGTTAATCAAAATCAACAGGCTCCTCACCCGCCACCTCAGAGGCAAGAGAGGAATGTGAGCAGTATCATCGGCGACATTTCTCGCCAAAGGCCACCTACTTTTGAAGGCTCATCTGAGCCGGCGGATATTGTTCATTGGCTCGAACACTTCGAGAAGTTATTTGCGATGGTAGAGTGTCCCGAAGGACACAAAGTTTCAGTTGCGGCTTACTATCTGGGTAAGAGCGCTCATTCTTGGTGGTTGTCGTTGAAGCCCACCGAAGGATCATGTACTTGGGATCAGTTCAAGACTCTCATGATGGAGAGGTATTATCCGGCCCCACTCAGAGAGGCCAAGCTGTCAGAATTACTCACACCCGACCCCTCAGCAGACGAGGATGTTCTCGCCATTGCCGAGAAATTTCAGGAACTTCTCCCTTTTGCCTCATCCATCATTCATTCAAAGGCGGATAAAATCAAGTATTTCAGCAAGAGGCTGAAACCCCGTATGAGATTACAGTTGCTTAATCATAATTGCACCTCGTTGGCCAAATTCATTGAGAAAGCTCTTACCTATGAGCATACAGCTAAGGAGATTGCTAAGCAGCAACCTTCATCTGCTAGCAAGAAGTCCAAGAATCGTAATCAGTCTGACGGCAGTCAGGCTACTTTCAAGAAACCTCGTGCGGGCTCTGCTTTTTCTGAGCGACCTCCTATGACGTCTAAACCTGCATAATCTCATTCACGAGCGGCCAGTTCGGCCATCACCTGTTATAACTGTGGGGATCTTGGTCATGTCAGCACCAAGTGTCCGAGACAGTCTGTCACGTGTCATAACTGTGGAATTGTTGGGCATAAGGCCCGTTTTTGCCGTAGGGACTCCAAACCTACTCAGACGTCATCTCAGGCCCCTAAGCAGTCAGCCATTCAGAATCAGGTCACTCAATCAGCTTCGTTTAAAACGACAGGAGCGACTAAAGGTGGAGCCTATAGCCAGCAGACGAGAGCGTCCGGTTCCGGGACTAGCAAGCCCCGGATTTATGAGATGAAGAAGACCGATGATCCAGAGGCCCGAATGATCTCAGGTACACTCGTTATTCTATCTCAACCTGTGTGTACCCTTTTTGATACTGGTGCATCGAATTCATTCATTTTCGAGTCATGTCTGAGTAGACTACGTTTGGGTAGTGCTACTAGTTGTGAGCCTTATATCATTAGTCTACCCGATGGTAGACGAATTATCGGTAATCGTGAGATTCAGAATTGTCCGATTCAGCTTCATGGTCGTGTATGGCCAGCGGACCTAATCGTAGTAGATTTGACAAGAGACGACGTCATCTTGGGTATTGATTGGATGGATCATCACGATGCCATCATTAGTGTCCGTAAGCGTATGGTCACTATCATTTCAGATGATGGGGTCGAATGTGTGTTTCAGGGAGGTAATCCCGGCTGTTCTGGTAAGGTCATTAATTTGATGAAAGTAGTGAGATTACTCAATCAGGGGTGTGTTGGTTATTGGTGCTATATGACCAAAACCGAGAAATCATCAGTAATGTTGACGGATATTCCGGTAGTGAGGGAATATGCCGATGTTTTTCCAGACGAGTTACCTGGTTTGCCTCCACAGAGAGATGTGGAATTCACGATTGAGTTGGAGCTCGGTACGTCCCCGATATCGAAGGCACCGTACCGGATGGCCCCGACCGAAATGCGGGAGTTGAAGAATCAACTTGAGGAATTGTTCGAGAAATGTTATCTCCGACCGAGTGCATCCCCGTGGGGAGCACCGGTGTTGTTTGTCAAGAAGAAGGATGGTTCTTTTCGCTTGTGTATTGATTATCGGGAGTTGAACAGGGTGACAATCAAGAATAAGTATCCCCTACCCCGTATTGATGATCTTTTGGATCAACTTCAGGGAGCTTCAGTATTTTCCAAGATCGACTTGAGATCTGGATATCATCAGTTTCGGATTCGAGAGTCGAATATCACGAGGACGGCGTTTCGAACACGCTATGGTCATTATGAGTTTGTGGTTATGCCGTTTGGATTGACTAATGCACCTGCGGTATTCATGGAGTTAATGAATCGAGTTTTCATCGACTTTTTGGATCAGTTTGTTGTTGTCTTCATCGATGACATTTTGATTTATTCTCGTAACCGAGAGGAACACGGGATTCACCTTCATGAGGTTCTCGACGTGTTGAGACGAGAGCAACTTTATGGAAAGTTTTCCAAATGCGAGTTCTGGATGTCCAAATTGACTTTTCTCGAGTATGTAATTTCATCAGATGGAGTGCGTGTTGATCCTCAGAAGGCGGAGGCTATCTAGGATTGGTTACCTCCGAAGAATGTTAAGGAAATCCGAAGCTTTCTCGGATTGGCCGGTTATTATCGGAGGTTTGTGGAAGGATTTTCTAAAATCGCTCAACCCTTGACGAACCTTTTGCGAAAGGATAAGAAATACACGTGGTCCGACGCGTGTCAGCGGAGTTTTGAGGAACTCAAGTGCCGGTTAATCTCAGCACATGTACTTTCCTTGCCGCAAGGGACGGAAGGATTTGTGGTTTATAGTGATGCGTCCGGACAGGGTCTCGGATGTGTGCTCATGCGGAATGGGAAGGTTATTGCCTATGCTTCACGGCAATTGAGACCTTACGAGGTTAATTATCCGACCCACGACCTGGAGCTAGCAGCCGTGGTGTTCGCTTTGAAAATCTGGCGTCATTAACTTTATGGCGTCACCTGTCAGATTTTCACCGATCACAAGAGTTTAAAGTATATATTTACTCAGAAGGAGGTAAATATGCGACAGAGACGGTGGTTGGAATTCATCAAAGATTATGATATCGAGATCCTTTATCACCTGGGCAAGGCGAACGTTGTCGCCGACGCCTTGATTCGTAAGTCCGTTCAGGAACAGATGCTTGCTCGTTTAACAGTTCAGAAGGAACTTAAAAGGATAATTGTCACCGGTGTTGAGTAAGTTAATTCTTACTTGGTTAAAAGGATTTCATTCCTTTTGATGTTGATCATTCATAATCATAACTCATTCATCATTGTATTAATCATATTGAGACTTGTAAATGTCGAAGAATCACTTCATTAACGAGGAACGGCGGTTCCAATCATTTCATTGAAACTATCAATCACTTCATTATTACTTTCATCTCGGTGAGTCATTCTTGACTTTGTCGGATTATTATTATTCATTGATATTCATTGTAGTCACTCTCGTTCATATGACCTTCTGGGTTCATATTGCGTGGCCGGGTGCGGATGTGTGGAATTTTTAGTCGGCCACGTGATGGCCATGTATTGGGAGTGATACATTGGGCAATGCACACGGTAAAGATTAACTCCGTGAGACTAATTAGGTACAAGGACGAGTGTATCCGGTCATCCGTCTTTTACACTTGCACAGAACACTACGGGCGTACTATGATACTCCTATTCAGCGTAATTCATAACTAAGGATATTTCATAACTTCAGTTAAATCATGATTGTGTATTTTCAACCCTTGAGGATTGTTGTTCTGTGTAACTAACCCCGTTGGGGGATTTTGTTTTCAGGTCACGGCAAGGCAAAGGCACGGGAAGAGCATGCTGACGGCGAGGAGTCCCAGTGATACTAGTAGAGGGCCCCAGTCTTTCCGGTTATTTCAGTCACTTCAGTCATTTCAGTCAATTCCGTCATTTGTATTTTCCGCTGCAAATTCCGTTTTAGATGTTTATTTATTCAGAGTGGTGTATTTTATCTTCATATAAAATATACTAGTTTTCTGTATTGTCCTGGTGTATTGTACCTATGCTCCTCATCGGAGTATTTGGTAATATAATGTGGTTCGGTACTACAATTATATTACATAATTCATCAGTTTTCATTCGCCTAGTGGGTCCCAGTCGGGGGTCCACGGCACTGTAATATCCGCCTAGTTTGGGGTGTTACATGGATCGTATCAATTCGTTGTTTTGGTCGAGTTCTTGATCGACGCCTTGAAGGTGTCCGGTAAAATGTCACAGAGGGGTTTTCAGGCGTTCTATGATTATTCTTCCTCGTATGATCGATGATTTATTGATTATATGTTGTTAGGGTCGAATTCTAGTGAAGAACTCGAGTCGGAACCCTTCCATTCGTTGTCTTATTCGGGGTCCGAGCTTTCCGGTTGAACCGCATTCGTTGGAATACTTGCGTGCCGATATCGAGGCAAGTATCTTATTATACGACTTGTATCTTGCGACTAGTAATTATGTATGAGATGTATGATGATTTTGCTTGCCTTCGTAAATATGTTCCATTTGAATTGGTTGTGTATTCCGCAATTTGAAGACTTTGTGATAATAGTGTTATATTGGTATACGTGTTAGGTGTTGTGCCATTTGTGCAGGATTGCGACGTACATATGGATGGTTGTACACTTGGTTGTGCAATGTATTGTGTACCGAACGTGTGTTATGTTGGTTGTGTGTCGTTGATTGATGATAGTTTTGTTGAGAGTATTGAGATTGTGTTATGTGCGTGGGATGTATGATTTTGTGGTGATCAATGTGATTGATTAATTGCGCTCATTGTTGTATGTAATGTGAATGTGAATGTGGTGTGCTGGAACGCTAAGTTCACTCGTGCGGGTTCTACGGGGCCTACGAGGATTCATGGCACAGGTCCATGGGATCAGAACTTAGGGTGCGGTGCTGAGGTCCAATCGTGTGGGTCTGACGAGGCCTACGATGATTCATGGCACAGGTCCATGGGATCAGGACACAATACGTCCAACCATGTGGGTTCGACGGAACCTACGGTGACACGTGACACAGGTTCACGGGTTCGGGACTGGTTGTGGTGATTGTGGTGTTGGCTCAATCCGTGTGGGTTGTTGAACCTACGGAGACTCGTGACAAGCGATCACGGAGTCATGAGCATGATTGATTGTTGTGATTGTTGTGATTAGTTAAGTCTGTGCGGGTTGTTGAACCTACGGAGACACGTGACAGGGGATCACGGTGTCACGAATCATGTTTTGTAAATCAAACTTTTTGTAAGAAAGTTTTAAGAAAAGAATGTTGGGCCGAGCCCCACGAGATTTATGGAAATGTTTTCGTACTGTGAATTGTTGAAATACAATTTTGAGATTTGGGTTAAGACTCGAAGATTTTCGAAAGGTTTTGAAATTCTAAAAATTCCCGAGATGATAATCTTATTTTCGAATGCTTCATAGCTTATATTCTCTTGTGAAAACCTCCCGGGAATATTTTGATACTTGATTATCATATTTGAATTACTATTATTATTTGCTTGTTACATTTCGTATGATTTCATACTTGCACTAGTAAAACAGTGGAGTTTTACTAACCCCCGAGAAATCGGGGGGTGGATGTCTGTTTTGCGTCCAGGTACATGCAGATTCAGGGGAGCGGTCACAGGATTGGCACAAGAGGATGACGAGCTGCGATACTAATCAAGAGTCGAGAGTTGGTAGAGTTTGGTTGTATTGTTAGAGTTGATTCAGTCTTCCGCTGTATTTTGTTTCGACCCCTGTGTGGGTAATGTTGTTAGTCAGTTCTGTTGATAGAATTGTGTGACCTCATCGGTCTGTGTGTTTATGTGTAAGTGACCTTAACGGTATGGATTATTATATTGTTTGACCCTGGCCGGGCAAGCATTTGGTTGTTTATGGATGTTTAGCTTGGTAGATCCTTGTGGAAAGGGTCTACGGCGTGTAATATTCCCATACGGTTTTGGGGGTGTTACATTTATGGTATCGGAGCTTAGGTTGCGGAAACCTAGGCTATCGGGTCGAGTCGAGTCGTGGTTTGTCGAGTAATGTGTTGTCTTGTCGATCGAGTCGTCAGGTGACAAGTTGAGTTGTGCGTAGTCACAACGTGTCGGATATGTTGTCGGATGAGATTAGTATCGTGGGCGACCGTCATCTCCGTGCGACCTGTGGGTGTAAGTCTCCTCTTTTATGTGAAGTACCTGTGTATCTCGATTTTATCTTAGGGAGTTAATTGCGGTGCATAATTTTATTTACACAGTAGTGTGTAATATAGTTGTGTTTAATACTTGTGACACATAGTATGTGTATAGAACTGGGCACGTTATTGTTTTATCTTTGAACCACCGGGTGGGGTGGTATGTTGTGAAAGTTGTAAACCTTGATGGGTTTCGAAAAGGTATCGACGATTGAGTTCGTGAGAAACTCCGAGGGATGGTTTTGTTGTATGTTTAAACTAGATGCTGTGAGATGTATTCAATTGGATTATGCATGTAGGACTGTATTCCTTTTTCCGCTGCGTGAGTTCTTTCGTAATGGATTTCGGTATTTTACCGACTGAGTTTTATTTCGAAAACCTTGAGTATCTTAGAAAATAAATTTCGAGATATATGTTTAAAATGAATTGTTTTCTCGTGGTACTTCTAAGGTGCCACAATATGTTTCAAAATTCTTCTACCTCGAGGACCAAAATGTTTTGAGATATTTTCAATGTTTTATAAACACTGTTATTTAGACCGAGGGTCGAATACTCTGAAAGTTTTTCACTAAAAGATAGTGTCCTCATTTTTTAACAAATGCAAAATGGTTTTTCAAAGTCTTGATAACGATGTTTCACATTTGTACTTTTTGAAAAGTGATACTCAAGATCATCCGGTGTTTTTCTAAAATGTTTTTTTTTTCAAAAGGTGGTTTTCGTTTTTAAAACCCATCATTTCCTGCTTGTGGTCGGAGAAGGTGTGTATGATGTTGGTATTGCTGTTAGGGTGTTAGCCCTCCGAATTGTGTTTGAATTGGTGGTGTGAACGTTGAGTCGTTCGCCACGCATATGTTTTGTTAGCCCTTTGTGGGAGGTGTGATGACGAGCTTTAATGTTGTCATTTCATGGCGGCTTGCGTGTTATCGCACCTGTGTGAGATGTTCAAGTTTGGGTTTGTACGTTTGTGTACATGTATGATGGTTTCATGATGTTTGTAATTGTGTGATGGTTATTGTTCGGGCCGTTAAGGTCGCCGAACGATACCGTCATTGCTGTAGTGTTTGTGTGTGTATTACTTTACGATGGTAATCATTGTATATGACGTGTTATGATTCTTTGTTGTGCTGAGTTGGCATCTCCGCTATGTTGTTTTGCGACGTTATGCCCCATTGTATTTTCGGTATGCCGAGTCGAGGCGTTTCAACCGTGATGTGTCGGGGCATGCACGTGTAAATTGTCCTTCTCGTCAGTAACGCGTTTCAAGTGCAGACTCGAGGGACACCGAATTCAGTTTTGAGAATTGGCTACTGAGACTTTCGGAGTTCGCGCTTCAGTGCAGATATCAGGGTCGGCTCTGAGAGACCCATGGGAGATTTTCCTGTCGGATGCTTTTTGTGTTTTTACCTTGTTTCCGTTGTTGTGAATTACGGGGACGACATTTCTTTTATTAGAGGTCGGATGTAATACCCGTACTATATTTGACTTCTGCAGTTTCTCCTTCTAAATTCTATCGACTTGCACGTGTTCATCGATAATTTTTGAACATTGTTTGATGTCTCAGTTGTCATCGTTCGGACTGGTTGTGACCTTGTTTCAGATCGACCTATTGTCATCGTGACCTTTCCGAATTCGGTTCGATTCTTTTGAACCTTGTTTGGAAGTAACGTCTTTCACTTTCTACCAGTTCTTTTAATGTCTGGAGTTGAAGTGGGGACTTCGGAATCATTGTTCGACTGTTGTCATTCGATCATTGTTATTTGATCGTTGTTGTTCGATCATTGTTATTTGATCGTTGTTGTTCGATCATTGTTGTTCGAACGGGGTTGTCTAACTGTTGTTGCCTGATCTCGTACTACGAAGAATTGTCGTTCACCGTTAGTCAACTGTTTCGAGTGTGGCCAAGTGGGTCACCGAGCGGTGCATTGTGAGACCATTGCCAAGATGTTCGGGAATTGGATTTTCGTTCCTACTCGGGGAGTGCCTGGTGGTGTCCCGTGATGTAGTTGTGTATCGTACTTCGTGCTGTAATTCGTGTAGAAATTGATAATTGTTGCGTGAACTTTTTGGTTTTGTTTGTATTCTACCATGATGTTTTATTTTAAGTTTCGGGACGAAACTTATTTTTAATAGGATAGAATGTAATGTCCGGTATTCTCGTTTTCTGTTATCTTGAATCGTTTGTGTCTTGACGTCGGACATTTTCTTGTTGACGAGAATCGGAGTGAATTCTATCATAATACTATATTTGTTTCTATCGCATAGTCATTGTGGTCGGGTGCGACTTGTTGTCGCGTGCGTTTCTTTGATTAAAGGTGTGCATGTGATGCGTCGTTAATTGCTCATTATTGTTTTGAATCATTGCTGGCGGCGGCGTTATGGTCGTCGTGGGGCGTGTTTTCACGCTGTATGTTCTTCCGCGTTGCTTGTAACGTTTCGCCATTGGGCGCGATTTTTTTTCGGTTCTTGTGTATCTCGTTGAGTTTTTCTGGTGGGATATTGCTTCTCCCTACTTGATTTAAGTTTCGGGACGAAACTTCTTTTAAGGAGGGTAGAATGTAATATCCGCAATTTCGGATTACCGGTAATTCTTTTTTTTCGGCGGAGGTCCGTTTTGATGACTCGATTGGGACCGTTTCATCGTTTTGAGAATGATTAATTCTGCACTTTTTGTCACCCGAGTTCGTTTCGGTATTGTTTTGTGGAATACCGTGTTTCTTAGCGACTTTTCCGCACTCGAGTTCGATTCTTGTGAATCTCGTCCGAAATTATGGTTTCGAGTTTCCTGTAAGTCCGATTAACTTTGTTAGACGTGTTGTGAACTTCAGTTTGTTTATTCGATCACGTATCGTGATTTTCGGACGTTTTGGGCCATTTTCGTAATTTCTCAAAGTTTGGGGTAATTACCTTCCGTTGTCGAATTTCGAGCCTTCGTGTGGTCGTAATCGTGTGTCCTCTTAGCTCTTAGATTCTTCTTTGCGAGTACTTCGTGACCGTATCTTCGATTCGTATTCAGGTTCGGGTTTCGGTGTCGTTTTCTCCAGTTCAGTGTTATTAAACGACTTTTCCAAGTATGAGTTCGACTTTGTTAAATCAGCATTAATTTTTGGAAACTCCAAAAATTCTGAATCTTTGCAATATTATAGAACATCAAGTTATCTTTCCAATGGTTCAAACGGTGAGTCAATCGGTGTCCGGACGAAGGAGTTATGGTCGTTATAGCTAAGTCACTCACATGTTCCAGTTTTGGCCGAGCAGCCTGCCGGAAGGGCCGCGGCACACTTGGTCGAGCCGCGGCACGCACACATTTTTCAATCTTTGGTCGACCCGTCTGTACCTTGTGCTGCGGCACATGCCGGTAGGGCCGCGGCACACTGCCGACTCACTGCCAGCAGATTTGGCCCTATGCCGCGGCACACTTCGGCTGGGCCGCGGCACACTGAGCAGCCTATTTAAGGCCAGCAGGCGTTTTTCTTCAGCCATTTCTCACTTGTTTTCTTCCCTTCCGCGGCTGGAGCTTGGTTAATCATGGAGAGATGTTGTTGGACAATAAATGCATGAAGTCTTGGAGTTCATATCATCAATCATCCATCCTGTAACATCCTTTGATCGAACGAATCAGGTCAGATTTTCTAGAAATCTAATTTTGGGGATTTTGGGTATTTTGTTCGATTTCGTCCGTTTAATCCGATTTAACTTAGGATTGTTATGGATTGATGATTATTTAGATGTATTGTTTCATTTCCCTTGTTATTCCATGGTTGGATCGTATCGATTCGTTGTTTTGGTCGAGTTCTTGATCGACGCCTTGAAGGTGTCCGGTAAAATGTCATAGAGGGGTTTTCGGGCGTTCTACGATTATTCTTCCTCGTATGATCGATGATTTATTGATTATATGTTGTTAGGGTCGAATTCTAGTGAAGAACTCGAGTCGGAACCCTTCCGTTCGTTGTCTTCTTCGGGGTCCGAGCTTTCCGGTTGAACCGCGTTCGTTGGAATACTTGCGTTCCGATATCGAGGCAAGTATCTTATTATACGACTTGTATCTTGCGACTAGTAATTATGTATGAGATGTATGATGATTTTGCTTGCCTTCGTAAATATGTTCCGTTTGAATTGGTTATGTATTCCGCAATTTGAAGACTTTGTGATAATAGTGTTATATTGGTATACGTGTTAGGTGTTGTGCCATTTGTGCAGGATTGCGACGTACATATGGATGGTTGTACACTTGGTTGTGCAATGTATTGTGTACCGAACGTGTGTTATGTTGGTTGTGTGTCGTTGATTGATGATAGTTTTGTTGAGAGTATTGAGATTGTGTTATGTGCGTGGGATGTATGATTTTGTGGTGATCAATGTGATTGATTAATTGCGCTCATTGTTGTATGTCATGTGAATGTGAATGTGGTGTGCTGGAACTCTAAGTTCACTCGTGCGGGTTCGACGGGGCCTACGAGGATTCATGGCAAACGTCCATGGGATCAGAACTTAGTGTGTGGTGTTGAGGTCCAATCGTGTGGGTCTGACGAGGCCTGCGATGATTCATGGCACAGGTCCATGGGATCAGGACACAGTACGTCCAACCGTGCGGGTTCGACGGAATCTACGGTGACACGTGACACAGGTTCACGGGGTCGGGACTGGTTGTGGTGATTGTGGTGTTGGCTCAATCCGTGTGGGTTGTTGAACCTACGGAGACTCGTGACAAGCGATCACGGAGTCATGAGCATGATTGATTGTTGTGATTGTTGTGATTGGTTAAGTCCGTGTGGGTTGTTGAACCTACGGAGACACGTGACAGGGGATCACGGTGTCACGAATCATGTTTTGTAAATCAAACTTTTTGTAAGAAAGTTTTAAGAAAAGAATGTTGGGCCGAGCCCCACGAGATTTGTAAATCAAACTTTTCGTACTGTAAATTGTTGAAATACAATTTTGAGATATGGGTTAAGACTCTAAGATTTTCGAAAGGTTTTGAAATTCTAAAAATTCCCGAGATGATAATCTTATTTTCGAATGCTTCATAGCTTATCTTCCCTTGTGAAAACCTCCCGGGAATATTTTGATACTTGATTATCATATTTGATTTACTATTATTATTTGCTTGTTACATTTCGTATGATTTGATACTTGCTCTAGTAAAACAGTGGAGTTTTACTAACCCCCGAGAAATCGGGAGGTGGATGTCTGTTTTGCGTCCAGGTACATGCAGATTCAGGGGAGCAGTCACAGGATTGGCACAAGAGGATGACGAGCTGCGATACTAATCAAGAGTCGAGAGTTGGTAGAGTTTGGTTGTATTATTAGAGTTGATTCAGTCTTCCACTGTATTGTGTTTCGACCCCTGTGTGGGTAATGTTGTTAGTCAGTTCTGTTGATAGAGTTGTGTGACCTCATCGGTCTGTGTGTTTATGTGTAAGTGACCTTAACGGTCTGGATTATTATATTGTTTGACCCTGGCCGGGCAAGCATTTAGTTGTTTATGGATGTTTAGCCTGGTAGATCCTTGTGGAAAGGGTCTACGGCGTGTAATATTCCCATACGGTTTTGGGGGTGTTACATTTATGGTATCGGAGCTTAGGTTGCGGAAACCTAGGCTGTCGGGTCGAGTCGAGTCGTGGTTTGTCGAGTAATGTGTTGTCTTGTCGATTGAGTCGTCAGGTGACAAGTTGAGTTGTGCGTAGTCACAACGTGTCGGATATGTTGTCGGATGAGATTAGTATCGTGGGCGACCGTCATCTCCGTGCGACCTGTGGGTGTAAGTCTCCTCTTTTATGCGAAGTACCTGTGTATCTCGATTTTATCTTAGGGAGTTAATTGCGGTGCATAATTTTATTTACACAGTAGTGTGTAATATAGTTATGTTTAATACTTGTGACACATAGTATGTGTATAGAACTGGGCACGTTATTGTTTTATCTTTGAACCACCGGGTGGGGTGGTATGTTGTGAAAGTTGTAAACCTTGATAGGTTTCGAAAAGGTATCGACGATTGAGTTCGTGAGAAACTCCGAGGGATGGTTTTGTTGTATGTTTAAACTAGATGCTGTGAGATGTATTCAATTGGATTGTGCATGTAGGACTGTATTCCTTTTTCCGCTGCGTGAGTTCTTTCGTAATGGCTTTCGGTATTTTACCGACTGAGTTTTATTTCGAAAACCTTGAGTATATTAGAAAATAAATTTCGGGACGTACGTTTAAAATGAATTGTTTTCTCGTGGTACTTCTAAGGTGCCACAATATGTTTCAAAATTCTTCTACCTCGAGGACCAAAATATTTTGAGATATTTTCAATGTTTTATAAACACTTTTACTTAGACCGAGGGTCGAATACTCTGAAAGTTTTTCACTAAAAGATAGTGTCCTCATTTTTTAACAAATGCGAAATGGTTTTCCAAAGTCTTGATAACGATGTTTCACGTTTGTACTTTTTGAAAAGTGATACTCAAGATCAACCGGTGTTTTTCTAAAATGTTTTTTTTTCAAAAGGTGGTTTTCGTTTTTAAAACCCATCATTTCCTGCTTGTGGTCGGAGAAGGTGTGTATGATGTTGGTATTGCTATTAGGGTGTTAGCCCTCCGAATTTTGTTTGAATTGGTGGTGTGAATGTTGAGTCGTTCGCCACGCATATGTTTTGTTAGCCCTTTGTGGGAGGTGTGATGACGATCTTTAATGTTGTCATTTCGTGGCGGCTTGCGTGTTATCGCACCTGTGTGAGCTATTCAAGCTTGGGTTTGTACGTTTGTGTACATGTATGATGGTTTCATGATGTTTGTAATTATGTGCTGGTTATTGTTCGGGCCGTTAAGGTCTCCGAACGATACCGTCATTGCTGTAGTGTTTGTGTGTGTATTACTTTACGATGGTAATCGTTGTATATGACATGTGTTATGATTCTTTGTTGTGCTGAGTTGGCATCTTCGCTATGTTGTTTTGCAACGTTATGCCCCATTGTATTTTCGGTATGTCGAGTCGAGGCGTTTCAACCGTGATGTGCCGGGGCATGCACGTGTAAATTGTCCTTCTCGTCAGTAACGCGTTTCAAGTGCAGACTCGAGGGACACCGATTTCAGTTTTGAGAATTGGCTACTAAGACTTTCGGAGTTCGCGCTTCAGCGCAGATATCAGGGTCGGCTCTGAGAGACCCATGGGAGATTTTCCTGTCGGATGCTTTTTGTGTTGTTACCTTGTTTCCGTTGTTGTGAATTGCGGGGACGACATTTCTTTTATTAGAGGTTGGATGTAATACCCGCACTATATTTGACTTCTGCAGTTTCTCCTTCTAAATTCTATCGACTTGCACGTGTTCGTCGATAATTTTTGAACATTGTTTGATGTCTCAGTTGTCATCGTTCGGACTGGTTGTGACCTTGTTTCAGATCGACCTATTGTCATCGTGACCTTTCCGAATTCAGTTCGATTCTTGTGAACCTTGTTTGGAAGTAACATCTTTCACTTTCTACCAGTTCTTTTAATGTCTGGAGTTGAAGTGGGGACTTTGGAATCATTGTTCGACTGTTGTCATTCGATCATTGTTATTTGATCGTTGTTGTTCGATCATTGTTATTTGATCGTTGTTGTTCGATCATTGTTGTTCGAACGGGGTTGTATGACTATTGTTGGCTGATCTCGTACTACGAAGAATTGTCGTTCACCGTTAGTCAACTGTTTCGAGTGTGGCCAAGTGGGTCACCGAGTGGTGCATTGTGAGACCATTGCCAAGAGGTTCGGGAATTGGATTTTCGTTCCTACTCGGGGAGTGCCTGGTGGTGTCCCGTGATGTAGTTGTGTATCGTACTTCGTGCTGTAATTCGTGTAGAAATTGATAATTGTTGCGTGAACTTTTTGGTTTTGTTTGTATTCTACCATGATGTTTTATTTTAAGTTTCGGGACGAAACTTATTTTTAATAGGATAGAATGTAATGTCTGGTATTCTCGATTTCTGTTATCTTGAATCGTTTGTGTCTTAACGTCGGACATTTTCTTGTTGACGAGAATCGGAGTGAATTCTATCATAATACTATATTTGTTTCTACCGCATAGTCATTGTGGTCGGGTGCGACTTGTTGTCGCGTGCGTTTCTTTGATTAAAGGTGTGCATGTGCTGCGTCGTTAATTGCTCATTATTGTTTTGAATCATTGCTGGCGGCATCGTTATGGTCGTCGTGGGGCGTGTTTTCACGTTGTATGTTCTTTCGCGTTGCTTGTAATGTTTCGCCGTTGGGCGCGATTTGATTTTCGGTTCTTGTGTATCTCGTTGAGTTTTTCTGGTGGGATATTGCTTCTCCCTACTTGATTTAAGTTTCGGGACGAAACTTCTTTTAAGGAGGGTAGAATGTAATATCCGCAATTTTAGATTTCCGGTAATTCTTTTTTTTCGGCGAAGGTCCATTTTGACGACTCGATTGGGACTGTTTCATCGTTATGAGAATGATTAATTCTGCACTTTTTGTCACTCGAGTTCGTTTCGGTATTGTTTTGTGGAATCCCGTGTTTCTTAGCGACTTTTCTGCACTCGAGTTCGATTCTTGTGAATCTCGTCCGAAATTATTGTTTCGAGTTTCCCATAATTCCGTTTAACTTTGTTAGACGTGTTGTGAACTTCGGTTTGGTTATTCGATCACGTATCGTGATTTTTGGACGTTTTGGGCCATTTTCGTAATTTCCCAAACTTTGGGGTAATTACCTTCCGTTGTCGAATTTCGAGCCTTCGGGTGATCGGAATCGTGTGTTCTCTTCTCTCTTAGATTCTTCTTTGCGAGTACTTCGTGACCGTATCTTCGATTCGTATTCAAGTTCGGGTTTCGGTGTCGTTTTCTCGAGTTCAGTGTTATTAAACGACTTTTCCAAGTATGAGTTCGACTTTGTTAAATCACCATTAATTTTTGGAAACTCCAAAAATTTTGAATCTTTGCAATATTGTAGAGCCTCAAGTTAGATTTCCAATGGTTCAAACGGTGAGTCAATCGGAGTCCGGACGAAGGAGTTATGGTCGTTATAGCTAAGTCACTCACATGTTCCAGTTTTGGCCGAGCAGCCTGCCGGAAGGGCCGCGGCACACTTGGTCGAGCCGCGGCACGCACACATTTTTCAATCTTCGGCCGACCCGTATGTACCTTGTTCCGCGGAACATGCCGGTAGGGCCGCGGCACATGCCGGCAGGGCCACGGCACATGTCGGCAGGGCCGCGGCACACTGCCGAGTCACTGCCGGCAGCTTTGGCCCTATGCCGCGGCACACTTCGGCTGGGCCGCGGCACACTGAGCAGCCTATTTAAGGCCAGCAGGCGTTTTTCTTCAGCCATTTCTCACTTGTTTTCTTCCCTTCCGCGGCTGGAGCTTGGTTAATCATGGAGAGATGTTGTTGGATAATAAATCCATGAAGTCTTGGAGTTCATATCATCAATCATCCATCCTATAACATCCTTTGATCGAGCGAATCAGGTCAGATTTTCTAGAAATCTAATTTTGGGGATTTTGGGTATTTTGTTCGATTTTGTCCGTTTAATCCGATTTAAATTAGGATTGTGATGGACTGATGATTATTTAGATGTATTGTATCATTTCCCTTGTTATTCCATGATTGGATCGTATCGATTCATTGTTTTGGTCGAGTTCTTGATCGACGCCTTGAAGGTGTCCGGTAAAATGTCATAGAGGGGTTTTCGGGCGTTCTACGATTATTCTTCCTCGTATTATCGATGATTTATTGATTATATGTTGTTAGGGTCGAATTCTAGTGAAGAACTCGAGTCGGAACCCTTCCGTTCGTTGTCTTCTTCGGGGTCCGAGCTTTCCGGTTGAACCGCGTTCGTTGGAATACTTGCGTGCCGATATCGAGGCAAGTATCTTATTATACGACTTGTATCTTGCGACTAGTAATTATGTATGAGATGTATGATGATTTTGCTTGCCTTCGTAAATATGTTCCGTTTGAATTGGTTGTGTATACCGCAATTTGAAGACTTTGTGATAATAGTGTTATATTGGTATACGTGTTAGGTGTTGTGCCATTTGTGCAGGATTGCGATGTACATATGGATGGTTGTACACTTGGTTGTGCAATGTATTGTGTACCGAACGTGTGTTATGTTGGTTGTGTGTCGTTGATTGATGATAGTTTTGTTGAGAGTATTGAGATTGTGTTATGTGCGTGGGATGTATGATTTTGTGGTGATCAATGTGATTGATTAATTGCGCTCATTGTTGTATGTAATGTGAATGTGAATGTGGTGTGCTGGAACGCTAAGTTCACTCGTGCGGGTTCGAAGGGGCCTACGAGGATTCATGGCACAGGTCCATGGGATCAGAACTTAGTGTGTGGTGCTAAGGTCCAATCGTGTGGGTCTGACGAGGCCTACGATGATTCATGGCACAGGTCCATGGGATCAGGACACAGTACGTCCAACCGTGCGGGTTCGACGGAACCTACGGTGACACGTGACACAGGTTCACGGGGTCGGGACTGGTTGTGGTGATTGTGGTGTTGGCTCAATCCGTGTGGGTTGTTGAACCTACGAAGACTCGTGACAAGCGATCACGGAGTCATGAACATGATTGATTGTTGTGATTGTTGTGATTGGTTAAGTCCGTGCGGGTTGTTGAACCTACGGAGACACGTGACAGGCGATCACGGTGTCACGAATCATGTTTTCTAAATCAAACTTTTTGTAAGAAAGTTTTAAGAAAAGAATGTTGGGCCGAGCCCCACGAGATTTATGGAAATGTTTTCGTACTGTAAATTGTTGAAATACAATTTTGAGATTTGGGTTAAGACTCTAAGATTTTCGAAAGGTTTTAAAATTCTAAAAATTCCCGAGATGATAATCTTATTTTCGAATGCTTCATAGCTTATCTTCCCTTGTGAAAACCTCCCGGGAATATTTTGATACTTGATTATCATATTTGATTCACTATTATTATTTGCTTGTTACATTTCGTATGATTTGATACTTGCACTAGTAAAACAGTGGAGTCTGTTTTGCGTCCAGGTACATGCAGATTCAGGGGATGTCTGTTTTGCGTCCAGGTACATGCAGATTCAGGGGAGCAGTCACAGGATTGGCACAAGAGAATGACAAGTTGTGATACTAATCAAGAGTCGAGAGTTGGTAGAGTTTGGTTGTATTATTAGAGTTGATTCAGTCTTCCGCTGCATTGTGTTTCGACCCCTGTGTGGGTAATGTTGTTAGTCAGTTCTGTTGATTGATTTGTGTGACCTCATCGGTCTGTGTGTTTATGTGTAAGTGACCTTAACGGTCTGGATTATTATATTATTTGACGCTGGCCGGGAAAGCATTTGGTTGTTTATGGATGTTTAGCCTGGTAGATCCTTGTGGAAAGGGTCTACGGCGTGTAATATTCCCATACGGTTTTGGGGGTGTTACATTAAGAACATAATGATCATGTTAATTGATCATTTAGGTGTTGGAGGATGTTAGAATTCATAGTTGAAGACTATGATATTCGTTTGCGTGGTTTGATCGATTCGTGTTTGAATCGGGGTTGTCTTTTGTGCTATTTTCGATTTCTATCATGTTATTGAATGGATTGTATCTCATTCAAGGTTTTTCGGGTGCTTGTGACTGTCGGAGGACATCGTTCGTCGTTTCGTCAGAGGACGTTGATCGTGGAAGGACTTTCTCGCCTTCGGTTTGATGCAAGTTTTATACTTGTACTAGTCAATGAGATAAATGTTATCATATATGTGTATGAATGTGTTGTATCATTTCGAGACGTAGTCTCTTCATGATCTATTGATGTCAGGGAATTGTTTGATACAAAACCCTTCGGTAATTATGCCAACATTGTCGATTGATCGTCTTGTTGTTATTATTGTTCATTAATGGCCGGTTCAAGGCATTGAGATACTTGTTGGATTATGTTTTTGTCGATAGCCGGTTTGCGGTATCGATGTATCGATGGTTATTGTTGACTGATGTTCCATTGAGATATCATTATGATTGTTGTCCTTGATATCGGTGTTTTTCTGTTGATGTTGTATTGGCCGATTGAAGGCGTTCACGTATTCGATTATCATCTCTGTTTCTGGTGGTCAATTAAAGGCACCGGGACAATTGTTCTAATTGTTTCGTTGTTATCGATTGACTGTTCTAAGGTAATCGATGTATTGAATTGGGACTGTCGAGGACATTTCCCGTCTGTTGTGACGTTGTTATCGATTGACTATTCTAAGGTAATCAGTGTATTGAATTAGGACTGCCGAGGATAGTTCCCATCTGTTGAGTCATTGTCATCGATTGGTCGTTCTAAGACATTCAAGGTATTGAATTGGAACTGTCGAGGATAGTTCCCATATGTTGAGTCGTTGTGATCGATTGTCCATTCCAAGGCAGTCGAGGTATTTTAATTGGGACCGCCGAGGACGGTGCCCATCAGTGAGTTATTGTTGTCGTGTTGGCCGACTCAAGGCAGCACACTATTATTCTTATGAATTCGGTAATCTTGGGATCATTGTCGTTTGTGATTAGTATGGTTTTGGAGGATAGTCTCGGCTAGTGCTCGATGGGTAAGCTTGGATCTTGAACCTTCGTGGTTGGTTTCCCAACACCTACAGTTCAGTAGGTCACAGTCATGTTGATGATCTCATTATGGGTAAGTTTATGGCTTGAACCTTCGCGGTTGGTTTCCCAACACCTACAGTTCAGTAGGTCACGGTCACTGGGTGATCTCATTTTGGGTAAGTCTGGGGCTTGAACCTTCGCGGTTGGTTTCCCAGCACCTGCAATTCATTAGGTCATGGTCATTGGATGATCTCATTATGATACGGCTTCGTGCCGTGACTTCGGCCCTTATTGTGATACGGCTTCGTGCCGTGGCTTCGGCTCTCATTGTGATACGGCTTCGTGTTGTGGCTTCGGCCCTCATTGTGATACGGCTTCGTGCCGTGGCTTCGGCCCTCATTGTGATACGGCTTTGTGCCGTGGCTTCGGTGCTCATTGTGATACGACTTCATGCCGTGGCTTTGGCCCTGATTGTGATACGGCTTCGTTCCGTGGCTTCAGCCCTGATGTGATACAGCTTCGGGCATTGGGATGATTGGCAGCTTCGGCTGAGTGGCTTTCAGGCTATTGTGATGATTGGCAGCTTCGGCTGAGTGGCTTTCCGGCCATTGTGATGATTGGTAGCTTTGGCTGAGTGGCTTTAAGGCCATTGTGATATTTTGGCAGCTTCGGCTGAGTGGCTTTCAGGCCATTGTGATGTTTGGTATTTCCATTAGAGCCTTCGGGCATTGTGATCCGTATCTATTTAAGCTCTGGTCTGGTTTACCTTCGGGTAATTCATTATTGTGTTCTGTATTGATGAATCGCCATTGGGAAATTGTGTTCTAACCTGTTGAGCAGGTATTGATCGTATGTCGTGGGCATAGTATTTCACAAATGCTCGGTTCTTACTTTGGTTTGTGAGCATCTCATATTACCATTGTTGTACCATTTTATTCTGCCTTTGGATGCATATCATGTTGTACATGTATTTGATATTCATTATCTGGATGACTGACCCCGTGGGGGCGGAATATGTTTACATGTTTTAGGTGCTTGCGAGGAGAGAGTTGAGACACAGGGGCATGACGATGGCGACGAGGCATTCGAGCGATACTAGTCCCGAGTTGTTTTGGTGTTCATGTTGGTTAGTCCGTTCGGAGTGTTCTCCAGTTTGTCAGTCGTTGTCATTATGTGTTATCCGAGTAAGGCTCGTGGATGTTGTATTTTATTTTGGCCATGTAGGCCCATCGTTATCGTTGAAATTCCATGTCGGAATATTGTGTCAGATATCATAGTAGGGACTGTGATTTTTCTTTTTGGTCAGATTGATGTATGTTAGTCGTGTTCGTTAGGTGGATCTCCTGGCGTGGGGTCCACGACACTGTAATAACCCAATAGGATTTTGGGGGTGTTACACCACCAAGGTCTTTTCTCTCGAGGATTGCTTAACAAGGGTTCGTATAATATTTTGTTTAAATAACGAAAAATACGTTAAACATTCTAATCCATATTTTTGAGTTCTTATAACTAAATTTAATGCACTATCTTGATGATATTACTTACGAACTAAGTGAATATTATTTGCAATTTAAACTATTGAACTTGATATTAAAAAGGTACTAGATTATTTAGAAACTATTAAGAAATTCTCTTGCAAATAGTATAAAAGAAACTAGACTATTTTATATTAGACTATTTTAAAGACTATTTTTAATTGGACTATTTTAACTAGTGAAGATGAATAAAACTAAAATGAGTTGGAAATTTATTTAATAAAATCTGTGGGATTACGGGTTCATTAAATTAGGTTTTTAATGAAGTATATGAACACGGATATAAAATAAAAACGATTATTTATCGAGTAATCAACTTTTTATCTCATAACTTTCGTATTCATAGGCATCTTATTCACTTTTATAACCTTAAGATATTTATAACAAGATAACCACTAGATAGATTGAAAATATATGTTTCCAGTTCATTTATCAATCAATCAAGGAGATTTCATTAATAGAAATAAGATATGATCAATCACTATTTAAACTAATTAATCCCTTATAAACGAAAATAGTGTAAATCAAAATAGAAAGAAAGATTAGCTACTCATTGGTTTGTACATACTTGAATAAAAATAGGAACGATTTATATACATAATATATATTACACTTGTAACATATGAAACTTACTTGATTATGTTGTAACAAATTACAAGAAACAATCTCCAAAATATAATTTCAAACTTGGTTCCAAAAGTTACAAGCTGTGAAAAATGGAAATTCCAAGTGCTTATTGATCAAGCACTTTTCAATTACAAACTAAGTTAAAGACTATCAAAAATGGATATAAAGCTATAAATAGTTTTTTTGTCAAGAGAGGTGTTTCTTGGCGAGAAGATGGTTTTTTCTTCATGCATGAAGGTGTCCTTATATAGGTGATTTTCAAGAATACTTATGTATTATTTAATTTAAAAGATGTGTTGTAGTATCTTGATTTTACTTTGGTATTTAATTCACACTTGACCTTCCATGCATATCTTGATTTTCAGATCATTTACCTCCAAATAAAATACATGGCTGTTGAGCTCACAAGATGGTCAAAAGTGGAATATTCAACAAAGACTTCTACATTGAACACGGTGCATGAGTAACGGTCCAGTTTTCTGTCAATAATTCTCCTTCATTGCTAATATCTTATAGGCTATGCCCAACTTGATATTCGTGGTGAACATTTTTTATTGATCAAGCACTTTTCAATTACAAACTAAAATAAAGAACAACTTTAAACTATCAAAAATGTATATAAAACTATAGATAGTTTTTGTCAAGGAGGTGTTTCTTGGCGAGAAGATGGTTTTTTTCTTCATGCATGAAGGTGTCATTATATAGGTGATTTTCAAGAATACTTATGTATCTTGATTTTTCTTTCTTATCTAATTCACACTTGATCTTCCATGCATATCTTGATTTTTAGATCATTTACCTCCAAAAAAAATACATGGTTGTTGAGCTCACAAGATGGTCAAAAGTGGAATATTCAATAAAGACTTCTACATTGAACACGGTGCATGAATAACGGTCCAGTTTGCGCCGTGTTTATCGCCGTTGGTAAGGTGACTCGCTCTATCCGGAACACGCTCAAGGACACGACGCATAATTGCCTGCCATATGAGAAACGATGCAAGACATGGCCTAGTCGTATGCCGTGTGCGAAACCATTGAAAGAAACGTCCCAGTTTGAGCGCCGTGTTGTATCACCTTTTGTAAACTTTGGCCCTGTTATTTTGGACTTATTTTTCGCTTTCGATTCGATTCGAGCCCATTCGATTCGATTCAATTGATTCGAGTCCATTCGATTCGATTCGATTATTTCGATTCTTCTTCTTATTATTATTATTATTAATCTTAATTATTATTATTGTTATTATTACTAATAATATTACTATTATCGTTGTTGTTGTTAATTACTATTATTATTATTATTATTTACCACTATTATTATTATTATTATTTACCCTTAATATATATTTCATTCGATTAAGTTCGATTCGATTCGATTCGATTCGATTCCATTGATTGATTCGATTCGATCGATTCGATTCGATTCGATTCGATTCATTCGGTCCAAAAGAACAGAGCCTTTGTCCTTGAAACATTTCTGATTTCGATTTTGATTTTGTTTTTCGTCTTTTTTGACGTTTTATGTCAGAATCTGTAAATAAATATTATTAGCTCATGTCTTGACATTTCTTTAAAACAACTATTTTCTATCACAAATCAGTATGATTATGCCAGAAAAACAGAATGTTTTGTATATGAATTTTTAGATTAGTTATACACTAATCAACTCATATGCACCATCAGCATCACGACAGCCGTTATGAATAATACATGTTTAATCACACCACAAAGTACACAACCAACATCACGACAATCATCAAAACACTTCCAATAATCAACACATAACCAAAATACACATCCACGCATATGAGAATACCAACACAACATATATTCGTCAATTATGACCGGAACAACACATATCAAAGAGTATAATAAACCAACTAAATCAGCACAATCATCATGACTGACACAACCTCACAACAACACAATATTTCTCAACACATCGAGATACACATCCAACTGTATTATCAAATCAATACAAGTTCACAATGAACACGTTTCCACGACAAGAAATAATAAAACCCCAAATCACATAAAGAGACATCAACAACGGACAATTCACATGATGCACAATCAATAAAAATGAACAAACCATCATTCATGTTAAATCACAACTCCAATTCACATGATATAAGTCGTATAGACAAGAATACTTGCTTCAGAATCGACACATGAATACCCCGACTAACGCAGCTCAACCGGAAAGCCTCAAAAATCTACAACCTCCACGAGAAATCAACAACAACCTAATCACTATGATTACGATGAAAAATTCCCCAAAACTCAAATATAAGCCCCTTGAAATATTTAATCAACATTGCTTGCTCAAAGGTTTCTTCAAGAACACCAAATCGATATTAGGGTCGACCGAAATCAAGATAGGGATATATATATAATCCATAGAACATGATTCACAACACCGAATAACACTAGCAGTTCATCAAAATTGGATGAAAATCATAATCAAGAAGAAAACCGCAAAATTTCCAAAATATGGTTCTATGAAGATTCACCTTGATTTGGAAAGAAATGATGGACTATATGTTGTTTAATCTTCATTAACAAATCAAAAATCTCGTTGGTTAAGATTGCAAAGCGAGAAAGAATGCCGAAAATGCCGTTGTTGGCACTGTTGCGAATTTCGTTGAATGCAAGTGCACGTATCGTAGACAAGCAATAATATGATGAGTAAGATATCGTTCGCACGAGGACTGAATTACTAATTATCGATTTATATGTATTCTAATTTTATTTGAACTGTCGAAAGTTGAGTTGCAAGTAATAACTAAATAAAACCAATAAAAGAATAAATAGTAAAAACGATCGATTGAAGAAAGAAAATCAAATAAGAAATAAATCTAGGATTGTGAATCCACCTCGGTTTATCCGAATTTACTCTCGATTATCTGAAATTAATGATTTCCCAATTTATTGAAGGCGAAGGTTGCTAAAGTACTCGACCGCCTCTCCCGAGGTCAGTAGATTTTTCTAAGGCGAATAATACACTCTATCCCTAGGTGAATTAATTCGACAATAGATAAAAGGCACGGAATCTTCAAAAAGGCCACGTAGTTCCTATGAGTATATTCCTATCTCACAAGATAAAACGGTTCTCACCAATATTTCCTCACCAACTCTCCTCTCCCGATTCGAGTTGCGCAATTAAAACAATTCAATTATAGGCCACACAATTGAAAGTATTAAAAACAATTGGGAAAACTCAACAGAAAAGGGAATTATATAGATAATCAAAGTAAATCCGTCAAAACCTCAGTTTCATCAAAATCCTAGAAAAGGGTTTTAGCCTGACATGCTAAAGAATAAAAATACAGAATTAATTAAAGAAAGCATAAAGATCAAACGCAGTCGAAGAGCTCGGATTCCTCCATTCTCTAGCTTCCGCTCTCTGCTCTTGGTGTTTTCTGCTTCTTTTCTTGATAATGATCGATCCTACAAATGATAATCTCATCAATTATGACCTTGAACCCTTATTTATAACTCCCATCAGCCTCCAAGATGCGTCTGTGTGATTAGGTCAAGAACAGGCTCCAAAACGGCCCAGAAACGCGGCAATTTCTATCAAAACCGTCCTGTGGGCCGCGGCTCACTTAATCTGTGCCAAGGCTCACGGTGCTCAGCACCTATGCCTGGGCGCTCGTTTTTCTTCTTGGGCCGCGGCTCAGGATACAGTTTGCTCGGGACTTTCAGGTCATCTTCGTGTGCCGCGGCTCACTTGGTTTGTGCCGCGGCCCCAGGCCAAAAGTTGCCATTTTCGCCCGTTTTTCATCGTTCGAGCTTCCGGACTCCAATTTCCTGCCAAACATAAAAGAATAGTGCTTTAAAGGCTCATTTATGCAGATTTAATCATGAAAAGAATACAAAATAATGATAAATAAGCGTATAAAAATACGCCTAACAAATACCCCCAAACTTGAGCCTTTGCTTGTCCTCAAGCAAAAAATAATTTCAAACAAAAAGTATCGTGAATAATCGAGAATAATCGTGCAAATTCATAGTGCTCAACCTAATCAATACTATCCTGAAAATCTCAAAGAATAATACAAGTATCATAATAGTGAGTCAGGTCCAGGACACTAATTCCACAAAGTAACCAATTTCAGTCCTAATCAATCGTTCATGAAGAAAATCAAGCTCAAAGATTAACAAGCATGAATTTAACCGACCGCCAATATGAAGGGTTAAAATAAACACGCTAACTCGCCCAGTCCCACAGTCTAGTGGCAAAAATTTCAAGAGTTTCATCATCAAAAATAACCCTCGGACAGTATTCCCTTATATATGCTCAATAAGATGATTCGAGTTGACCACTAGGTTCGGATCTCGGGATGTTTCATCGGGATAATCCTAGGGTGGAATTCCATTCTCATGTATTGGAGAACCGTTTGACGTAAAAGACACTCATGGGGCACATGGATTCTTCTAGTTACTAAGTTCCCCTCCACAGCGGAGAAACAACTCGAATAGCTATTCACGCATGTCCGATTCAAGGTCGCTGTTTTTACGCGAGAGTAAACAGCGGGTCACGCGAATACCCCCGGTTACTAGGCTCCCCATCATCGGCACATGCGAAATCTCTAAACCACTAGTCTAATCAGGGTTGTCGTTTTATGCGAGAGTAAATAACGGGTCACGCGAATACCCCCGGTTACTAGACTTCCCATCATAGAACAAATAATATCTCGACTTTTTGGGAAAAACTGTCCGATTCTAAATTCAATTTAAGTGCCCATACGACTTATGTTACTGGACGACTAGCTAACCGAAAAATGTAACCAAACGTATAGACGGCGATTTGAAAACACGTATGTCTCCTTTCTTATCTGCTAAGATTTCTACAAAAACGAAAAAATTTCGGACCTAAATGAATACTCAACAGAAACAGATATCGCTGACTACAACTCAGCTAAAACTCAACCGTTTCTTCCCCGAGAAATCAGTATCGTAACATCAGTTTTACACAAAAAGAAGCACGAAAAATTCACGAATGCAAATAATATCACGACAAGCAAGGCTAACGTCAAAAATAACAAAAAATAATGAAAAGTGCAACAAATAAGTACTGCAACAGAAAGTAAAAACCCCCCCAAACTTAGGACGTACATTGACCTCAATGGACAAAAATAGTAAAATGCAATAAGAGACAAGGTCAAGTACTCCCCTAGTGTCCACTCATGAACTGGTGCCGGCGTCGTCCGGCGAGCCTGCACGCTCATCAACTACACCATGCGGAACGTGAATGAATGAGCTTGCATCATCAAAGCGGAAATTAAGAATGAGCTCTCAAGTTTAAATATGATGTAAGGGTCGGGAGACAATGCAATCCGATAAAATAATTCGTTGCATATAGTTTGAAAATGGTTGGCTTAAAAATTTTTCATTGCTGCAATTTATCAAACACTTGGTATGCATAAATTTAAATGAAGAACAAGAATTTTAATGGCTAAATCCAAATCCCCAAAAATAACAACATAGATATATAGCCATGATAAACGACAAATAACATCCCCAATTCGTTCATAATCACAAATACCATCACAATCAAACACCATATTCACCATATTCCAACTCCATTTTTGAGAGAACTTTGAAGAAAAACTAACAACAAATAACATCAATTTACTTTTCAAACCATGTATCAATTATGAATAAGAGATTGAGAATTACCTGACTTGGAATGAAGAATGCAAGAAGAAGAAGAAAAGGAGGGTATCGGCCGAGTGCTTGTGCGAAGGAAGTAAGGGACTTTACCTGATGTGTGCCGGCCGATCGTGTATATGAAGGATACCTGGGCTTTCCCATTTGTGACGGGGGCCGCGGCACAACTTAAGTGAGCCGCGGCCCATAGTACAGTCTGCCTGGGACTTTTTGTGAGGTCGCCGGGTGCCGCGGCTCAATCTACGCGTGCCGCGGATCATCGTGTTAGTGTGTCGCGGCTCATTTGGTCCGTGCCGCGGCACAGAGTACAGTCTCCTGGACATTTCTTGGACGTTTGGCGTGCCTCGAATCAGGGAATATGTGCCGCGGCTTAGGGACCTGGTGTGCCGCGGCTCACTAAGGTCGTGCCGCGGCACAGAGTGCAATTTGTTTAGCCTTTTTCCTTCAACTAGTGTGTGCCGCGGCTCATTTTCCTTGTGTCGCGGCCCATTACTGATTTCTTCCCCTGGGGTGATTTCTGCACAAAATTTTCAACAGAAAACATCAAGAGCGTGAGAGATAAGCATATCCAAGCTAAAATGACGAAAAAATAAAGATCCAAAAATGCAAGAAAATACTGACACACAAAAATCTACAACTAATACTCGGGTTGCCTCCCGAGAAGCGCTAAGTTTATAGTCTTCAGCCGGACTTTTTTTTTTGAAAATCAGTTCGCTTTTCGCAAACACCATTTGAACTCCACCCCGTCCATCGAACCGCTAAAGTGTGTTTTAAATTTTTGATCATTGGTCTTTAACAATCTGATTTTCAGTTTGGAAACCCAATGTTCCTTGCGAAAAGATTTAAACAAAAATAATTTTCCAAAACACCCATATTGCACACGACTTGGCACCCGTTTCACTTCCAGCTCATTCTCTTTTTTCATGAACGAACTTATGAGAGCATTAGACTTTTTCGTTGGTGGGTGAACGATTGATGACGACGACATGTCCAAATGCCTAAGATATGCGACTCGTTCTACAATTTTCTTCGATGTCGGAGCATCTAGAACGGATTCTGAACACTTTGACCGACAACTCTCCCGGTGTGCGTCTCTTGCAAAGATATTTACACTTTCAATTTGTGAACTCTTTTCGACACCACTTGGACACAGATAGGGTTGAAACACTTGGAAAATGACATGCTCATCTTGAACCCGTAGAGTTAGTTTCCCTTTTTCCACATCTATGAGAGTTCGGTCGGTAGCTAAGAATGGTCTTCCCAAAATAATTGGGATGTCTTGATCCTCCTCCATATCGAGCACAATAAAATCGGCAGGAAAAATGAATTTATCTACCTTGACTAAAACGTCCTCTATTACTCCCCTTGGATATTTGATGGATCTATCGGCTAATTGCAAAGAGACCGTCGTCGGTTTCGCTTCCCTAATTCCCAGCTTCTTGAAAATAGAAAGAGGCATGAGATTAACACTAGCGCCGAGATCACACAACGCCCTATCAAAAGAGAGGTTTCCTATGGTGCACGGTATATTAAAGCTTCCCGGATCCTTCAATTTTGGCGGAAGCTTTTTCTGTAGAATCGCGCTGCACTCTTCAGTCAGTGCCACCGTTTCATATTCCTCGAGCTTCCTTTTGTTAGATAGGATTTCTTTCATGAACTTGACCTAGCTTGGCATTTGTTCCAGGGCATCAGCAAATGGAATATTTATATGTAGTTTCTTGAAAACGTCAAGAAACTTGGAGAATTGTTTGTCCAATTTCTGCTTTTGCAAACGCTGGGGAAACGGGACGGGTGGCACATATGCCTTTGGATTGTCAGGAAACAGTATCGAGGGTCTCGAATTTGGTGATTCCTCGCTCACCGAGTTTTTCTTCTCCTCATGCTCACTTCTCTTCTCGTTCCTCTCGGGTTGGTTACACATTTCTTTCCCGCTTCTCAAACTGATGGCATTAATATTCTCGCTGGGATTCGTTTCAGTCGTACTTGGCAAGGTACCCTCCGGGCGAGCTGTTAATACATTAGCAATTTGGCCCAATTGGACTTCCAAGTTGCGAATAGAAGTGGAATGGTTTTGCAAGGTCGCTTCCGTACGGGCCATGAACTGACTCGTGTTTGCTGCCAATTTCGCCATTGCTTCCTCTAGAGAAATTTTTGGGGCGGGAGGAGGTTGTTGTTGGTGCTGAGCAAACGGAGGTTGGTTTAAATTTTGTCCATTCTTCCATGAAAAGTTAGGATGATTACGCCATCCCGGATTATAAGTGTTGGAGTACGGATTATTTTGCCGGTTCCCGTTCCCCACGAACTGAGCTTGTTCCATCGGAGGTTGCTCGAAAGGCTTTCCGACTTGAAACTCTGCGCTAGGATGAGATCCGTTGCACCAATTGCACGATTCCATGGTAACGGGGGAAGGAGCATGTGAAAAGGCTTGAAGTTGCTGAGTTAATGCGGCGACTTGAGCTGATAATGTAGAGATCGGATCGTTATTTGAGATTTCCATAACTCGCTTCGGAATTACTCATTCAGAAGGCCACTGATAGGCATTCGCAGCCATTGCTTCCAATAGAGAGTGTGCTTCGGCCATCGTTTTTCCCATTAAGGCGCCTCCAGCGGCTGCATCAACAAGAGTGCGTGTAGAAGCACTCAATCCGTTATAAAAAGTTTAATTTGTAGCCAGTCCGGTAGGCCATGGTGTGGGCATCTCCGTAGTAAATCCTTGTATCACTCCCAAGCCTCGTGAAGCGACTCCATATCAAATTGCCCGAAAGTAGTGATCTCGTTCCTTAACCTCGCTGTCTTCGATGGTGGGAAGAACTTAGCCAGGAAGGCTTGCGCTAATTCTGCCCAAGTCGTGATAGAGCTCGGCGGTAAAGAATTTAACCAAAATTTGGCTTTGTCCCTCAAAGAAAAAGGGAAAAGCCGCAGACAAATAGCATCATTGGTGACACTGTTGTTCTTGAAGGTGTCACAAATCTCGAGAAATGACGCGATATGCGCGTTGGGGTCATCGTTCGCCAATCCACAAAACTGGCTTGCTTGCACCATCTGAATAATAGCCGGCTTGATTTCGAAATTGTTCGCCTGGATGGTTGGACGCTGAATTCCTGAAAAGTTCGCATTGATTTGCGGCATAGCATAATCGCGGAGTGCTAATGCCGGTTGAGCTTGTTGCACAAGATTATCTCCTCCGTGATTTTCGGTATTATCGGCCATGGTGACTGTTGTCGGTAGCTCTCGTTTCTCCTTCTTGCTTCCCCGAAGAGTGTGCTCGAGTTCGGTATCCAAAGGTAGTAGGCCTTCGTTACCGAATTTTCTCATGCACTAACCGGAAATTCCTGCAAGGAAAAACAAATAAATAAAATTACACGAAAATAATAAAAAAAATGTTCAAACTACGACTAGAAATACTGAAATCGATATTAGTAAAAATAATCAGTCCCCGGAAACGGCGCCAAAAACTTGTTGCGAATTTCGTTGAACGCAAGTGCACGTTATCGTAGACAAGTAATAAAATGATGAGTAAGATATCGTTCCCACGAGGACTGAATTACTAATTATCAATTTATATGTATTCTAATTTTATTTGAACTGTCGAAAGTTGAGTTGCAAGTAATAACTAAAGAAAACCAATAAAAGAATAAATAGTAAAAATGATCGATTGAAGAAATAAAATCAAATAAGAAATAAATCTAGGATTGTGAATCCACCTCGGTTTATCTGAATTTACTCTCGATTATCTGAAATTAATGATTTCCCAATTTATTGAAGGTGAAGGTTGCTAAAGTACTCGACCGCCTCTCCCGAGGTCAGTAGATTTTTCTAAGGCGAATAATACACTCTATCCCTAGGTGAATTAATTCGACAATAGACAAAAGGCACGGAATCTTCAAAAGGCCACGTCGTTCCTATGAGTATATTCCTATCTAACAAGATAAAACGGTTCTCACCAATATTTCCTCACCAACTCTCCTCTCCCGATTCGAGTTGCGCAATTAAAATAATTCAATTATAGGCCACACAATTGAAAGCATTAAAAACAATTGGGAAAACTCAACAGAAAAGGGAATTATATAGATAATCAAAGTAAATTCGTCAAAACCTCAGTTTCATCAAAATCCTAGAACAGGGTTTTAGCCTGACATGCTAAAGAATAAAAATACAGAATTAATTAAAGAAAGCATAAAGATCAAATGCAGTCGAAGAGCTCGGATTCCTCCGTTCTCTAGCTTCCGCTCTCTGCTCTTGGTGTTTTCTGCTTCTTTTCTTGATAATGATCGATCCTCCAAATGATAATCCCATCAATTATGACCTTGAACCCTTATTTATAACTCCCATCAGCCTCCAAAACGCGTCCGTGTGATTAGGTCGAGAACAAGCTCCAAAACGGCCCAGAAACGCGGCAATTTCTATCAAAACTGCCCTGTGGGCCGCGGCTCACGGTGCTTAGCGCCTATGCCTGGGCGCGTGTTTTTCTTCCTGGGCCGCGGCTCAGCATCCTTGTGCCGCGGCTCAGGGTACAGTTTGCTCGGGACTTTCAGGTCATCTTCGTGTGCTGCGGCTCACTTGGTTTGTGCCGCGGCCCCAGGCCAAAAGTTGCCGTTTTCGCCCGTTTTTCATCGTTCGAGCTTCCGGACTCCAATTTTCTGCCAAACATAAAAGAATAGTGCTTTAAAGGCTCATTTATGCAGATTTAATCATGAAAAGAATACAAAATAATGATAAATAAGTGTATAAAAATATGCCTAACAGGCACATATATACAGGGCTCAGCTAGAGCGCGCTACCCTTCCCAATTAGCAGGCGCTAACGGGCCAGAAAAATGGGACGTTCTGTCTCATCTTATTAGCACGCGCTAACAGCTTCGATAGTGGGTGCAGCACTGCTGTGCAATCTGGTCAGCACACGCCCTGAACGATGCAAAACTCGAAGATTAACAACACCCAATGAAATGCCTATGAAGAGTGTTGAAAAACGAACTCAAGCGCTAAACAAACACATGATTCCGACCACCCGAAGGTACGGAAAAACGAATACCAAATCATACGCCTAAACTTTTGGAAAATTACAAAACTGCCCAAAGCGTCCAAAAAATACGATTCGAGATCAGACAATAGAACCAAATATCACAACATGTCTGTAAACATTAGACGAACTTCTAGAAACACCAAAACGATAGTTTCAAACAAGATTTACAAGAATCAATCCCAAATGTGAGAAAGTCACAACATCACACGAATAAAAATAAAACGGTCCCGAATCTCGTTCGAATGGCAAGGAGAGCAGAACAAATAATTTTAAATTATCGAAATAACTACAAGCTATAACACCCCCAAGATATTCAGGGTATATTACAGCGCCGTGGGCCCCTCCCTGGGACCCACCAGGCTAAATAATAAATACCACTCGTCTAACAATCATAGTTAGCGAGAAAACACACATCACCAAGGCGACAATTAAATAAAACGCCCGGCATAACCGGTGGAACAAACATCACCGGACAATCATAAATAATATTTAACGATACAAACCATAATCCGAGTAAACATGCCTAAGTACTCGCGAGTACTGTCTATAAGTTTGTAAGTTATAAAACAAACATATCGAAAAGGACAACAGAAACAAGGAAACTCAAATGCACAGGTCAACCAACCTGGCCAGCATCTTCGTACTGTCCTAGTGCCCGATCGTCCGGCTGAACATATCCTGAAATTCATAACAAGAATTTCCCCAAAACGGGTCCCCAAAGGGGTTAGCAATTACGCTAGTATAAGTAATCAAGGAAAACCATTAGCTTACACATTTCATAGTACATGCATCAAGTCATTCAAAAACCAAAACCAAACATGTCGTTTCCAGAAACAAACAGTCAATAATCAATTTGCCTAGGACCGGGGTGAAGCCACTGGTCCCACTCCAGGCCTCTAAGGACCCTCCCGAGCTCTCCATATCATAAAACAAATCACGCACAGGCATCGCCTAGGACCGGGGTGAAGCCACTGATCCCACTCAAGGCCTCTAAGGACCCTCCCGAGATGGCTAGCGAATCAAGCTCGTGAATCCAAAGTGAAGTCATAGATTCCCCCGAGGCCTCGTCATACCCTCCCGAAGTGAGCAAAGCACACATAAATACATCACCATTTCATGTTAAGCATAAAGGTTTCCATGAATACTTGCCTTGAGTAATTGACGACGACACGAACGGAAAGGAAAATCAACCACGATCGCTGGGAACCGATAAACCCAAACCTAACGATTCGAAGTACACAATAACAACCATTTATAAACGAGTACGGAAATGGAATACACTCGAAAACCCACCAACGATTCATATAAGTTCATACAAAACAATGACGAGGATGGATCGCAACCGAACCCTCTCGATTTCACAAATATAACAATCCTTACCATGAACTCGTATGGAAAACAAGAATACCACCAAGATTAATCATATACATCATGGATTAATCAACGATACGGAACGAATCAGACAAAAACTCAAAACCCCCCCAAATTTCCCAAAAATAGGGTTCTAGGAGATTACCTTGGAATAAGGACGAAGAACACAAGTAGATGTTGTTAACCTACACCAAGAACTCAAGAAAGATGACGGCTAGGAGTTGCTGTAACACCCCCAAAATCTAACCGGGAATATTACACGCCACAGACCCTCTTCGTGAGGATCCGCCAGGCTAAACATCGAAACAACATAATACATCACATGTCGACACGACAAAATCACGAACCATTAGACCGATTTGGTCTTTTGTCACTGTCTTAAAAATAAAAAATACACAACTCTATCCAGACTCGTACCCACGCAAAGGTAAAATACTTCATAACATAGACAATATGACAGCAAAAAAGACAATACAATGGACTCCGACTAACTGAACCCAAAATTGGCCTTCGTGTGATTAGTATCATTCGTCTTTCATCATTCCTCGTACCGATCCTGTGTCTTGCTCCCGAAAACCTGCATGTACCTGGACACAATACAGATATCCACCCCCGATTACTCGGGGGTTAGCAAAACTCCACTGTTTCGCTAGTGCAAGTATAAAGTGCAAATACGAGCCATACACAACACATTCCGAGAATACAACGAAAGACTTCCCGAGATATGTTATTTGGTTAAAAAAAATAGTTCAAGTCTTGAAACTAGAAATGAAACAAGTAAGCACTTTGAAAACACTTCCAAATCTCGGGAGTTTTGAAAACATTTGAAATAGAAAAGTTCTGAATTCCTCAAAGCCACTTAGGTCACAAACCCAAAGTTCATTTTTCCAAATGCAAATCCATTAACAAGACACGGGTCCACGGCCCAACCATTTCGATCACAAAACACAGGCCCACGACCCGATCATCCATCGCGATTCACTTACAAAGACACTTTACACATAACACATTATTCTCATGCCATTCTAGCCAAACACCAAGACCTGATATATAATGTATCTCGACCCCGAGTGCAAAGCATTGTGATACTCCGGACATATCACAATTAATCATCAAAACATCACCATCAACATCACAGAAACCAAACTTGGTAACCCGTGGCCGTACCCATTAGTATCGGCCCCCAGAGGCCCCGTCGGACCGTCCCCAGGTGGGAAACCACTTCCGCGGCCGTACCCATTAGTATCGGCCCCGAGAGGTCCCGTCGAACCGTCCCCAGGTGGAAGAACATCAACACACGCACCCAAGTCCACTTCCGTGGCCGTACCCATTAGTATCGGCCCCCAGAGGCCACATGCCATCCCCAGGTGGAAGAGTAACAACTCACAGATTACAAAACCAAAACTCTCAAAGGCCAAACACACAAAATATATATAGTCGGGGTACCTTGCTAGAATGGCCATATTATCCAACACGTACTCACGACCCAGAACTATATCAATTCACAAGGGAGCACAAGATCTCAACAGCACCGAGCGACACAACCAATATCACAAAAACTCACATATTCATCCATAACCACGTGACTCCAAGCACATAACTTGACAAGAGAATTACACTTTACATTTACCGACGCCATAATCATACATAATGACATCACACGAAAGTAAGGTGATCATATACTCGACACTAGCACACATAATCAACTAAGCATATTAATTCCCGACTCACACGGGTCACCTTTACGAAAACCATGATGGTAAATATACCGATTCTTTTGAAAAATGATTATAAATATTTATTTAGCACATATCGACACGTAGCAACCATTATATCCACAAAACACGTAATGTATGGGCAAGATACTTGCCTCGAAATCAATTTGTGAATACTCCGACGAAAGCGGCTCGGTCGAAACAGCTCCAAAACAGTCCCGAAACAGCCCGGCCGAAACAGCCCCAAAACAGCCCCAAAAACCGACCACCTTCACGAGAAATCAATAACAACACAATCACCACGAGAATAACACCGCTACGAATCAACAACACTAAACGAAATCTCAATCGACACTAAGAAACTACAAGGGTTCAAGGGTTCGTTCCAAGAAAGCCAAAATCATGATCCGGGTGAGATGAAGTCGATGAACGAGTTACTAATCCGTAGATTATAACCAATACAACAAGAATTACATGACCAATTCATCATAATCGGCCCAGAATTGAAATCAAAAGGAAAACCCCAAAATATCTCAAGAACATAAATCAACCCGATAAAAACATGAAAACGAAACTCCAAACTGGGGGTTAAGATAAACAAGACTATATAACAACAAGGGAATCAACAATTTCGGATTGGAATCATGAAATCACGATAAACCCCAAATTATCCCGAAAGTAGGGTTTTAAGAAGAAAATACCTCAATTAAAATGGCGAAAGATGTTGGGATGTTGTTAAATCCGTACTAGGAACTCAAAGATATTGATGGGTGATGATATCAGGCCAAAATCCATGCTTATACGCCCTAAAGATCGTCTAGATCGCCGGAAGGAAGAAAGGGGAGGAAGAAATGACGAAAGTTGACCTCTGCAGTCTTATATATACTGTCAACAGTTAGCGCACGCTAAGGTATGTGTAGCGTGCGCTAACGGCCGTAAATGCAGTCAGAACCCTCTGCCAGATCCGTTAGCGCGCGCTAATATATGTATTTAGCGTGCGCTAATTATACAGTGAGTAGTCTTTGCTATTACGACCATAACTCCTTCGTCCGGACTCCGATTGACTCGCCGTTTGAACCATTGGAAAGCTAGTTTGATGCTCTATCGCATTGTAAAGTTTCAGAATTTTTAGACTTTACAAGCGCTGGTGGTGATCTTACAAAGTCGACCAAATGCACAAAAACGGTACTCCTCGACAAAACAATAATTATTCAACATGCAACGAAACACTAACGGACAACACCAACGATCCAAATCGAAAACGAACACATAACAAAGCAAGATATACTATTAGCTCGACTTACGCAATGATAAGTCGTACCCGACGAACACCACAACACGGTACATCGTGCCGTACCCAACATAGGGGAAAATCTCAAGAAATCGCCAATAGAACAAAATGAACGGCGCAATCGACAAAAATTCAAAAATAACCGGAACCGAGAATCTCGGGTATTACATTCTACCCTCCTTAAAAGAAGTTTCGTCCCGAAACTTAAAACATGAAACAATCCAGGCAGAGCAACTCTAGATGACACATGATTCCGATAACTTGAAGATCGGGAAAGACGATACGAAGGCAACCACCCCAAAACTTTAGGAAATTACAAAATGGCCCAAACGCCTGAAACATCACGATAAGAAAACGTATAACCAAACCGAACTTCAAAAAACGTCTAACAAGGTTAAACGGACTTACGAGGAAATACGAACAACAATTTCGAAGGGGACTCGCAAGAATCGATCTCAAATGTGGAAAAGTCGCCAAAAAGCATGGAACTCAGCAAAACGACACCGAAACGAACTCAGATGTTAACAAGTGTAGAATGAAACATTCACAGAAGGACGAAACGGTCAGATACGATCCGTTAAAATGGAATCCTGCCAAAAAAAGAAATTTACCGAAAATCGAAAATTGCGGATATTACATCATATCACCTTTAAAAGAGGTTTCGTCCCCGAAACATAAACAACGAGAATGAAGTGCTGGAGTAGCAACTTTCCCGGCCATATCCTCTTGGTCCCGCATCAGATCTCCATGACTAACTATACCGCGGTCACGACCGTATCCTCTGTCCCTAGACATACTAAGCGGATTCTCACTCGATACGATGGCACATTTTCGCGAAAATAATATGCTAAAGTACCAACCCAGCACGACATAACACATAAGGTAATTGTTAACAACTAAATAAGAAAATCCACGAGGTATCCTTTTAAATGATTTCATTTGGAAATCCTTGGATTCGTGCGCTATTCAAAATAAAACCTTGAAAGCATTTTTGGTACCTCGGTTTGTTTCATCAAAAAGCATAAACGACGGACTTTAACCGTCTCATTTGACATCACTTGCAAAGCAATATTTTTTTTTAAACATCATCATTATAGAGTGATTCAAGATCACGCACGATAACTGGCTCAGTATAGAAAACTTTTCTAAACCCGAGTTTGAAGTTTCAAATCGAGTAAGATTCTTTATCTTCCACAGTATATTGTTGAAAATAAAAATTGTATTGATTTTTGAAAATAAAGATTTTATGATGTGAAAGATTTCTGAAATCATATACTCGGATTATTTGAAAATACAACAATACGTCAAAAATCATTTTCGAAAATCCTCTCAACACTACACAAAAATCAACGACGGTAATATTTTACAAAATGTCTACATGTACTTTAAAACAACTCTTTCAAATACCGTCGAGGTTTTATTTGAGAATCCGAGGCCAGCTCGCCAATTCTAAATAATTTTCAAAGTACGCACAGAGCCGCCGATTAATCGAATCGTCGAAACTTTATGAAATTTTCAGGGTGGCGTTTTCAAACACACACACAGCAGACATAATTTAAACAAAATCAATTATCACCTAGCGCTACAAAAAGTTCTAACACTTATTCCCACACAACAGTTGCATCACTAGACAACACACATAAAATACCGCCGAAGATGATTGACTGCAAAACATAGACCTGACGGCTAAAAATGCGGTTCCATAGCCTTTGCCCATGATGATTAGCGCGCGTTACAACAAAGATTAGCGTGCATTAAACATGCCACGTTAGCGCATGTTAGCCTCGTACCAAGCCTGCGCTAACTGCTCTAATCGACAACACGATTGCAAACATATATTAGGTAATACCAGACTCGAATGTTACAAATAAGTAACCACATACGAGTCTAAATGTCATCGACTCACATAATTATAACATCTCACAAGCAACCATCAAAAGAAAATCATCCTACAAAAACGAAAATTTTACTTCTCAATAAAGAGGACTATCTCAACACATACATACCGATGGACTCAACATTCACGTTACTATTTTAATCATAAAACTGGCACCACTGCCCAACAATGAGAGTATCATCAATACACATCTTCTGACTAACATTCATGAAACCGGAAAGTTACAAACGAGAGTCACGTCTTGAGTATATTTTGTAGACCTTATTTGAGTTAAAAATTCGTGTTTTGAAAACTTATAGTATGAGATGAAACTGAAATATCGGTAGATGAAGTCTAAAAAATTTTGACCTTGAGGTCATCATACAAAAATCAAAAATTTTCCTCCCTTGGAGAACATTTTAAAAAAAAAATTACGACTCCCCGAAAGCCTTTCGAAAACTTAAAATTCCAAGGTTGTTACTCTTGCAAGAAAAACAGTTCATACAAGGATACATTTAGCAGTATCACTCTTCATTCTAGCACAAAACGAGAATCGACAAATATATGTCACTTACTCACGATGCACCTTCAAATACTACTACATAACACAGAATCACACAGGCTCGTATAGCTCGTGGTACAACATGTAGTAGGGAGACTTACATCCACAGATCGCACGAAGATGATGGTTGCACCATGATACTAATCACGACCGACATCCCAGACGACGCGTCGCGACACGACATCAGTCAGACTCAATCTGACAAGACAAGACCCAACAATACACGACTGGACCCGACAGCCTAGGTTTCCGCAACCTAATCTCTGATACCATAAATGTAACACCCCCAAAATCTAACCGGGAATATTACACGCCACAGACCCTCTTCGTGAGGATCCGCCATGCTAAACATCGAAACAACATAATACATCACATGTCGACACGACAAAATCACGAACCATTAGACCGATTTGGTCTTTTGTCACTGTCTTAAAAATAAAAAATACACAACTCTATCCAGACTCGTACCCACGCAAAGGTAAAATACTTCATAACATAGACAATATGACAGCGAAAAAGACAATACAATGGACTCCGACTAACTGAACCCAAAATTGGTCTTCGTGTGATTAGTATCATTCGTCTTTCATCATTCCTCGTACCGATCCTGTGTCTTGCTCCCGAAAACCTGCATGTACCTGGACACAATACAGATATCCACCCCCGATTACTCGGGGGTTAGCAAAACTCCACTGTTTCGCTAGTGCAAGTATAAAGTGCAAATACGAGCCATACACAACACATTCCGAGAATACAACGAAATACTTCCCGAGATATGTTATTTGGTTAAAAAAAATAGTTCAAGTCTTGAAACTAGAAATGAAACAAGTAAGCACTTTGAAAACACTTCCAAATCTCGGGAGTTTTGAAAACATTTGAAATAGAAAAGTTCTGAATTCCTCAAAAGCCACTTAGGGTCACAGCCCCAAAGTTCATTTTTCCAGAAATGCAAATCCATTAACAAGACACGGGGTCCACGGCCCAACCATTTCGATCACAAAACACATGGCCCACGACCCGATCATCCACTGCGATTCACTTACAAAGACACTTTACACATAACACATTATTCTCATGCCATTCTAGCCAAACACCAAGACCTGATATATAATGTATCTCGACCCCGAGTGCAAATCATTGTGATACTCCGGACATATCACAATTAATCATCAAAACATCACCATCAACATCACAGAAACCAAACTTGGTAACCCGTGGCCGTACCCATTAGTATCGGCCCCCAGAGGCCCCGTCGGACCGTCCCCAGGTGGGAAACCACTTCCGCGGCCGTACCCATTAGTATCGGCCCCCAGAGGTCCCGTCGAACCGTCCCCAGGTGGAAGAACATCAACACACGCACCCAAGTCCACTTCCGTGGCCGTACCCATTAGTATCGGCCCCCAGAGGCCACATGCCATCCCCAGGTGGAAGAGTAACAACTCACAGATTACAAAACCAAAACTCTCAAAGGCCAAACACACAAAATATATATAGTCGGGGTACCTTGCTAGAATGGCTATATTATCCAACACGTACTCACGACCCAGAACTATATCAATTCACAAGGGAGCACAAGATCTCAACAGCACCGAACGACACAACCAATATCACAAAAACTCACATATTCATCCATAACCACGTGACTCCAAGCACATAACTTGACAAGAGAATTACACTTTACATTTACCGACGCCATAATCATACATAATGACATCACACGAAAGTAAGGTGATCATATACTCGACACTAGCACACATAATCAACTAAGCATATTAATTCCCGACTCACACGGGTCACCTTTACGAAAACCATGATGGTAAATATACCGATTCTTTTGAAAAATGATTATAAATATTTATTTAGCACATATCGACACGTAGCAACCATTATATCCACAAAACACGTAATGTATGGGCAAGATACTTGCCTCGAAATCAATTTGTGAATACTCCGACGAAAGCGGCTCGGTCGAAAGCGACTCCAAAAGCAATCCAAATGCTTGACCAAAACAGCCCCAAAAACCGACCACCTTCACGAGAAATCAATAACAACACAATCACCACGAGAATAACACCGCTACGAATCAACAACACTAAACGAAATCTCAATCGACACTAAGAAACTACAAGGGTTCAAGGGTTCGTTCCAAGAAAGCCAAAATCATGATCCGGGTGAGGTGAAGTCGATAAACGAGTTACTAATCCGTAGATTACAACCAATACAACAAGAATTACATGACCAATTCATCATAATCGGCCCAGAATTGAAATCAAAAGGAAAACCCCAAAATATCTCAAGAACATAAATCAACCCGATAAAAACATGAAAACGAAACTCCAAACTGGGGGTTAAGATAAACAAGACTATATAACAACAAGGGAATCAACAATTTCGGATTGGAATCATGAAATCACGATAAACCCCAAATTATCCCGAAAGTAGGGTTTTAAGAAGAAAATACCTCAATTAAAATGGCGAAAGATGTTGGGATGTTGTTAAATCCGTACTAGGAACTCAAAGATATTGATGGGTGATGATATCATGCCAAAATCCATGCTTATACGCCCTCAAGATCGTCTAGATCGCCGGAAGGAAGAAAGGGGAGGAAGAAATGACGAAAGTTGACCTCTGCAGTCTTATATATCATCAGCGATTAGCGCACGCTAAGGTATGTGTAGCGTGCGCTAACGGCTGTAAAATGCAGTCCAGAACCCTCTGCCAGATCCGTTAGCGCGCGCTAATATATGTATTTAGCGTGCGCTAATTATACAGTGAGTAGTCTTTGCTATTACGACCATAACTCCTTCGTACGGACTCCGATTGACTCGCCGTTAGAACCATTGGAAAGCTAGTTTGATGCTCTATCGCATTGTAAAGTTTCAGAATTTTTAGACTTTACAAGCGCTGGTGGTGATCTTACAAAGTCGACCAAATGCACAAAAACGGTACTCCTCGACAAAACAATAATTATTCAACATGCAACGAAACACTAACGGACAACACCAACGATCCAAATCGAAAACGAACACATAACAAAGCAAGATATACTATTAGCTCGACTTACGCAATGATAAGTCGTACCCGATTTAACACCACAACACGGTACATCGTGCCGTACCCAACATAGGGGAAAATCTCAAGAAATCGCCAATAGAACAAAATGAACGGCGCAATCGACAAAAATTCAAAAATAACCGGAACCGAGAATCTCGGGTATTACAGTTGCAAGACTTCGAATCGCCCGCAGATCGCCCAAAATCACCCCAAGGTCGGAGAGAGAATGAGAAATGAAAAAGTGACGAATTTAGGTCAACTCTCTTGTATATATAACCAGAGAGCTTAGCGTGCGCTAACGACTAATGGTTAGCGCGCGCTACCGAGTCAAAGATAGTCCAGAACCTACGGTTCTGGCCCGTTAGCGTACGCTACCAGGAAATAGCGTGCGCTAATGGCCCCTCGATAGCGCGTGCTATCGGGACATAGCGTGCGCTACCTAAACACCAGACCGAGTCCAAAAACATTCTGCCCAATCTGGACTGCCGAATTAGCGTGTGCTACCGGACATCCAGCATGCGCTAAGTCTAAACTACAACGTGCGCTAATACACAAATTTAGCATGCGCTAAGCTGCTCGTCCAGAGAGCAGAGAGCAAAACAGCCTACTGCCACTGCTGTGCTCGAGTCGTTAGCGCGCGCTACAAAACGAACGTAGCGTGCGCTATACAACAAAAGTAGCGCGCGCTAGGCAACAGAATTACCAATCGGCTCAAAACACCCGAAACACATGATACACGATCGAAACATCAAGCAAAAGCTCACAACACCAATAATAGCATAAGACGGATTTACGACAACCCCGAAATGGTGGTTCCGAACAATGATTACGAGAATCGAACCAAATAGCGATGAAAAAGCCAATAAACGCGGAATTGAGTAAAACAAGTCCGAAACAAGCTCGGATGGCAAAAAATCCAGAAATAAGTATTCTCAAAATACCAATACGGTTACAAGAGAGCCACTAAAAGCAATAAATATGGAAAAATGAAAAATACCAGGAAAGAAAAATGCGGATATTACATTCTCCTCCTCTAAAAACAAGTTTCGTCCCGAAACTTAAGAAACAAACAACTCGGGGTACCTAGCACGCATACTATCCTCGGTTTCCCAAGTTGCCTCCTCAACACCATGCCTCGACCACTGCACCTTGACCAAAGGAATGGTCTTATGCCTCAGTCGTTTCTCACGGTGCTCCAAGATCTTCAGGGGATGCTCCTCGAAGGTAATATTCTCAGCGATATCAATCTCACCATAGTCGATGACGTGACTAGGATCCGGAACATATTTCCTCAGCTGGGAAACATGGAAAACGCTATGAACGTGGCTCAGATCCGGGGGCAACGCCAAACGGTATGCCAACTCGCCGACTCTCTCGAGAATCTCAAAGGGCCCAATGAATCTCGAACTCAACTTTCCCTTCTTCTCGAAGCGGAAAACTCCTCTCATCGGCGACACCTTTAGCAAGACGTGGTCTCCCACCTCAAATTCCAAAGGTCAACGATGGACATCGGCATAGGATTTCTGTCGACTCTGAGCAGTCAACATCCTTTCCCAAATTAATTCCACCTTCCGCCTCGTCTCCATAGCGATATCCGATCCGGTCCCGACCAAATCGGATGCCTCGTTCCAGAAAATTGGCGATCGACACCGCCGCCCATAAAGCGCCTCATACGGTGTCATCTTGATCGATGCGTGCCAATTATTGTTGTATGTGAACTCGATCAACGGAAAATGCTCCTCCCAGTCGCTGCTCCAATCGAGAGTACAAGCACGCAACATATCCTCAAATGTCTGGATAGTGCGTTCCGACTGCCCATCCGACTGAGGATGAAAAGAAGTACTCAGACGCAAACGAGTACCCGACGGCTTATGCACCGCCTGACAAAAGTGCGATACAAAACGGCCATCCCGATCCGAAAGAATAGACTTCGGAGTACTGTGAAGCCTTACAATCTGCGCAATAAACACACGAGCCAACCTCGCCGGACCCCAAGTATCCTTGATGCCCGGGAAATATGCCAACTTGGTCAGACAATTCAAAATCACCCAAACCATATTCATACCAGACTTCGATCTCGGCAAGCTCGTGACGAAGTCCATCTAAATATCTTCCCATTTCCATTCCGGAATGGGAAGCGACTACAATAACCCAGCTGGTCGCTGATGCTCGATTTTGACCTGCTCACAAGTCAAATATCTCGCTACAAACCGTGCGACCTCCTCCTTCATGTCGTTCCACCAAAAGTTGTCCTTGTACATCTTACTCGAACCAGTATGAACGGAGTAAGGCGTAGCATGGGCCTCCCACAAAATACTCTGCCTCAATTCCAAGTCGTTCGGTACACAAAGACGACTCTGGAATATCAACACACCATCCTCGTGAATCACAAACCCAGGAGACTTTCCTTTAAGAACATTCTCTCGGATTTAAGTCATCATCGGATCCTCCAACTGCTTCAGTTTAATTTCATCGATCAGAGACGACTAAATCTCTAAAGTGTAAAATTGCCCGACATCTCCCGGCAATGAAATCTGAACACCCAACCGGATCAAAACCCACTGAACCTCAGATTGAGACGTAAGTATCTCAAGCGTCCGTAACGCAACTGGTTTCCAACTCAAGGCGTCTGTCACGACATTCGCCTTTCTCGGATGATAAAGGATTTCGAGGTCATAATCCTTAATCAACTCCAACCACCTTCTCTACCTCATATTCAACTCCCGCTGAGTGAATATATACTTCAGACTTTTATGATGGGTAAAAATCTGGCATGCAGAGCCAAAAAGATAGTGACGCCAAATCTTGAATGCAAAAACAACTGCCGCTAACTCCAAAAAGATAGTCTTGTTGTGCTGCATCAACACGCACCCAAGACCCTGACCCGAAGCATCGCTATAGACGGCAAAAGCCTCATTGCCTCACGACAACGCTAAAATCGGGGCTGAAGTCAAACGCCTCTTCAGCTCCTCAAAACTTGACTATCTCTCGTCATTCCAGATGAACTTCTCGGATTTCTGGAGCAAATGAGTAAGTGGCCGAGCTAGTTTCGAGAACCCCTCGACGAACCTACGCTAGTAGCCATCCAAACCCAAGAAACTACGGACCTCCTTCACATTCTTATGCGGTGCCCAATCCAGCACTGCCTCAATCTTCTGTGGATCCACACGAACCCCCTCGGATGAAATCATGTGACCCAAAAACATCACCTCCTTCAGCCAGAACTCACATTTTGAGAACTTCGCATAGAGTCCCTCAGTCTTCAAAATGTCTAACACCACGCACAGATGGTGCGCATGCTCCTGCTCGTTTTTCGAATAAATAAGGATATCGTCAATGAAGATGACGACACACTTATCTAAATACTCGATAAAGCCTTGTTCATCAACTGCATGAACACTACCGGCGCATTAGTTAACCGAAGGGCATAACCACAAATTCATAATCTCCGTATCTCATCCGAAAGGCTATTTTCAGAACATCAGACTCCTTCACCCGAACCTGATAATACCCCGATCTCAAGTCGGTCTTCGAGAATACCGCAGCTCCCTACAACTGATCGAACAAGTCATCAATACTCGGCAATGGATACTTGTTCTTGATGGTCACCTTGTTTAGCTCGCGATAGTCGATACATAAACGCATTGAACCATCCTTCTTCTGCACAAACAGGACCGGTGCGCCCCAATACGAAGTGCTCTGTTGAACATACCCCGACTCAAGAAGCTCAATCAACTGCTTCTTTAACTCAGCCATCTCTGAAGGTGCCATGCGATACGACTCCTTCAACATCGGAGCCACACCCGGCTCTAACTCGATAGCAAACTCTACCTCACGGTCCGGTGGCAACCCTGGTAACTCGTCAGGTAAGACATCGGGGAACTCACTGACGACTGGAATCGATAAAAATTTGACTCCACCATCCCCCGCCTTCAAGGCGTAACACCAATAACCAGTACACCCCTTCCACAGGAGTCTCATCGTCTTCAAGATGTTAATTACGAACTTCTGGATTCCCCTCTTTCGCCCCGTGAAAGAGTGCTCAGTGCTGTCCTCGGATAACATGGCGATGATTCTCGTGTGGTAGTTCATGATCGCACCACGCCGCTCGAGCCAATCATCCCCGAGAATCAAATACTCACCCTCAATTCTCACAACAATAAGATTATAGAGTTAAGACCTCTCACAAATAAACACAGAACAGTCTCGGATCTCTCCATCGCCAACGATCCTATCACTGCTAGGAAGTTTGACGATGAAAGGCTCACAAGGCGATAAACAGTCAAGACTTAAACGGCGCACACACTCCAGAGAGATGAATGAATGCGTAGCACCCGAATCAAAAAGCACACTCATAGGATAAGATGGAATATGAATGGTACCTGTAGCCACGGTAGCCTCTGGATCATCGGCCCTCCTCATCTCATACACACGCAGATGAGTGGAGCCGACACTGGAAGCTCCTCCTCTAGCGGGCTGACCCCGACCTCTCCCTCGACTGGCACTCGGTGGAGACTGCGGAGCAAACGACCCCTAGTTCACACTCGGCTCCTTAGGCGCTGGAAAAGAAGCCTGGGCACCAAGAATCTATCCTACCCGCTCACAAAAGAAGGCCTTGTGGCCCGACTGGCTACAAGTATGACAAGTCAACTGCGGACGAGTACACTCCCGGTTCCGATGGCCCGACTTGCCACAGTTAAAGCATCTGACATCACGAACGGAGGCACTGGCAGTACCTCGAAAGCCCCACAGAAATGAGATGAACCGCCCGCAGGAATATTTGCCGACTGAGATTTCTGCTGGACTCCACCCTTGTGTCCCAAAAAGCTACCGACAGACTTCGGCTTCTTACTTTCTCTAGCCGCCTCACTGGCCGTCAAGGACATATCATAAGCAAGAGATCTACTTTGATAGTCCTTTAGGGTGGTGCAGGCGAGCTCAGACATGTAATCCCGAATCTCCTTAACCTGGGTCTTCACATAGCCCAATTCCTGGTTGAAATTCGCAATGGCCTGAGAAACCGGAATATCTCGAGGCTTAGCATCATAAAAAGCATGGACTCGGGCCTGACAAACCGGACATGGACAGTATTCAGCTTCCATAAGGTCCCTGAACTCGGCCCAAGAAGCAACACGATCCCGAGGCTCAACGTCCTCCAACCAATCAGCATCCTCCCCAGTGAGAAAATATTGGGCGATAGGGACCTTGCGATCCTCAGGGAAGTTGGTGGCAACAAAGATCTTAGACATATCCTTGATCCACCTCTCCCAGTCGATCGGGTCTGAAGCCCCTGAGAACTGACAAGGATGCATCTTGATGATGTCCTGAAGCCAACGATCTGTTCCGGCCTGAGCAGTACGATCCAGAGCTGGGTTCTGAACCGCCTGGGCTATAGTAGCCATTTGGTTCACCATTTGTTGTATCATAGCTGCAATACCAATGTCGGCGCATTTCCGACTGTATCATCTTGGGTGGCAGTGCAGCCCTGATGGCCATCATTACTACAGGCTCCCGAAAAGTGTGACGTGGCCGCCACACTGGCTGCCCCATGTCTCCGGCCGCGCCTACGACCACGGCCACGACCTCTACCATGACCTCTTCCAGCATCCATACTGGAGATAAGAGGTAGCAAAAGCAACTCGAAGATAAGTACGAGAGGAAAAACAGTCACAGTTCAAGAAACAGAAGCATGATACGAGAAAACAAGGAATCGAGTAAGGAAAACTTACGAGCACTGGAAGTACCAAGATGATGGCAGCGAGGTGACGATGTGCAAAACAAAACAAAAACAAAACACGATTAGACCCAATTAACCAACAAACCTAGGTATCCATAAACCTAGTGCTCTGATACCATTTTCTGTAGCACCCCCAAGATATTCAGGGTATATTACAGCGTCGTGGGGCCCTACCTGGGACCCACCAGGCTAAATAATAAATACCACTCGTCTGACCATCACAGTTAGCGAGAAAACACACATTACCAGGACGACAATTAAATAAAATGACCGGCATAACCGGCGGAACAAACATCACCGAACAAGCATAAATAATATTTAACGATACAAACCATAATCCGAGTAAAAATGCCTAAGTACTCGCGAGTACTGTATATAAGTTTGTAAGTTAGAAAACAACCATATCGAAAAGGACAACAGAATCAAGAAAACTCAAATGCACACATCAACCACCCTGGACAGCATCCTCGTAGTGTCCCAGTGCCCGCTCGTCCGGCTGAACATAACATGAAATTAATAACAAGAATTTCCCCAAAACGGGTCCCCAAAGGGGTTAGCAATTACGCTAGTATAAGTAATCAAGGCAAACCATTTGCTTACACATTTCATAGTACATGCATCAAGTTATTCAATAACCAAAACCAGACATGTCTTTTCCCGAAACAAACAGTCAATAATCAATTTGCCTAGGACTGGGGTAAAGCCACTAGTCCCACTCGAGGCCTCTAAGGACCCTCCCGAGCTGGCCATATCATAAAACAAATCACGCACAGGCATCGCCTTGGACCGGGGTAAAGCCACTGATCCCACTCGAGGCCTCTAAGGACCCTCCCGAGCTGGCTAGCGAATCAAGCTCGTGAATCCAGAGTGAAGTCATAGATTTCCCCGAGGCCTCGTCAGACCCTCCCAGAGTGAGCAAAGCACACACAAATACATCACCATTTCATGTTAAGCATAAAGGTTTCCAAGAATACTTGCCTTGAGTAATTGACGAAGACACGAACGGAAAGGAAAATCAACCACGATCGCTAGGAACCGATAAACCCGAACCTAATGATTTGAAGAACACAATCACGACCATTTCTAAACGAGTACGAAAATGGAATACACCTGAAAACCCACCTACGATTCATATAAGTTCATACAAAACAACGACGAGGACGGATCGTAATCGAACCCTCTCTATTTCACAAATATAACGAACCTTAGCATGAACTCGTAGGGAGAACAAGAATACCACCAAGATTAATCATATACATCATGGATTAATAAATGGTACAGAAAGAATCGGACAAAAACTCAAAACACCCCAATTTCCCAAAAATAGGGTTCTAGGAGATTACCTTGGATTAAGGACGAAGAACACAAGTAGATGTTGTTAATCTACACCAAGAACTCAAGAAAGATGATGGCTAGGAGTTGCAAGACTTCGAATCGCCCGGAGATTGCCCTAAATCTCCCAAGGGTCGGAGAGAGAATGTGAAATGAAAAAGTGATGAATCTGGGTCAACTCTCTGGTATATATAACCAGAGAGTTTAGCGTGCGCTAACGACTAATGGTTAGCGCGCGCTACCGAGTCAAAGATAGTCCAGAACCTACGGTTCTGGCCCGTTAGCGTGCGCTACCAAGAAATAGCGTGCGCTAACGGCCCCTCGATAGCACGCGCTATCGGGACATAGCGTGCGCTACCTAAACACCAGACCGAGTCCAGAAACATTCTGCCCAGTCTGGACTGCCGAATTAGCGCGCGCTACCGGACACCCAGCGTGCGCTAAGTCTAAACTACAGCGTGCGCTAATACACAAATTTAGCGTGCACTAAGCTGCTCGTCCAGAGAGCAGAAAGCCGAAATAGCCTACTGCCACTGCTGTGCTCGAGTCGTTAGCGCGCGCTACAAAACGAATGTAGCGTGCGCTATACAACAAAAATAGCGCGCGCTAGGCAACAAAATTACCAATCGGCTCAAAACACCCGAAATACACGATACACGATCGAAACATCAAGCAAAAGCTCACAACACGCATAATAGCATAAGATGGATTTGGCAACCCCGAAACGGTGGTTCCGAACAACGATTACGAGAATCGAACCAAATAGCGACGGAAAAGCCAATAAACTCGGAATTGAGTAAAACAAGTCCGAAACAAGCTCGGATGGCAAAACGTCCAGAAATAAGTATTCTCGAAATACCAATACGTTTACAAGTAGGGGTCTCGAACGGTTCGGTTCTGGTTAACCGGACCGAAATTTTCGGTTAACCGGAACCACAATTGCCCAGAAATGAGAACCGAGAACCGGACCATATAAAATTTCGGTTAACCGGAACCGGACCGGTTATTTTCGGTTCCGGTTCGGTTAAACTAACGGAATCGTTTTTTTTTATAAATTACAAATTATAAAATATAAAATTAATATTTAATACATATATAATAAATTATTATAAATTTTTAACAAAATATAAAATATTTATTTAACAATATTAGAGTTCTAAATTTTTAATTTACAAAAATTAAAATAATAAAATATATAAGTATAAAATATAAAAATAATATTTAATAATTATATTATAAAATCGGTTTTCGGTTCGGAACCGTTCGGTTCCGGTTCCGGTTCCGAACCGAAAACCGAAAAATTATGTAATGAGGAACCGAAAACCGAACCTTTAACCGATTATATGGTTCCAGTTCGGTTCTGGTTCTAACCGAGAACCGGGAACCATTTAGACACCCCTATTTACAAGCGAGCCACTAAAAGCAATAAATACGCAAAAATGAAAAATACAAATGCGGATATTACACAAGTGGGTCGCCAAAAGTGAAAAAGCACCAAAAGTAAAAATTATCAAAGGTAGAAAAAAATATGGATATTACAACTTGTTAATTAGTGATTTAATTGATAGGGTCGACAATTAAAGGTTCATTATGTGGGTCACTATTTTGAGGAGAGAAACTTTGATGAGAAACACTAGACGTGATATCTTCTACTTGTTTCTCTACAAAATTCATATTCCGTGGTTCCCCACTCCCACTGTCATGACCATTCTCAATGAATCGCACATTACCTGTCTCAACTATCCCCGTACTATGGTTTAGTGTTCCGCTCAAAATGTACTTGTAAATATAGCGACTCGCTAGTATACGAGGCGTTTGTAGTATTGATGAGTTTACCAAGGTCCTTTCACTTGAGGATCGTTTTTGTTTGTTAAAATTACAATAATTATGAATTAACAAAATAATATCTAAACATTCTAAATAATGGGTTTTGATTATGTCTAGTTTGTATAAATACAAATACAGGAAATAAATTCTAAATAAGAACTTTAAGTACAATAATTTAAATAAGATAAGGCAGTAAGAATAAAAATGATTTAATGTAGAATTATGTTGTTTTTTAAAATAAATATTCTAGAGATTCGGATTATTAAATAAATAACTCGAGCATTATATCAATTTGTTAAATGTGAGATTTAATAATTAGATAAACATTATATCTTCAGGAAAAATGATTTAATAACTTTCGTATTCACAAATTACTTTTAACAGAAGTTTATATTTAAGTAATCTAATTACTTCATCCAACTAAATAATACCTTTCGGATTCTTATTTAGTTCATTGGGCTAAATAGTACCTTTCGGATTAATAATTAGCCCTTTTAATTAAATTAAGATTTGCAAAAATATTTCCTTCTGGTCTCTATTTTTGCATTTGTGAATTATATCAATTTAAATTAAAGAAGGCACATATAAATTTAATATATGCTCGAGTATTTAATTTAAGTCATCCTAACCCTAGAATATAAAATTTAGCTCATATTCATATTGACAGGTAGAATTACGAAACATATATATATATATATATATATATATATATATATATATATATATATATAAAAGAACTTACTTGATATAGATAAATTAGGCTAAAATGCTCCAGGAGTCCCTTAACTTAATTTCAGATAACGATTTAGTCCTTTATATTTTTTTGGCCCAACTAAGTCCTTTATCTTTCAAATTTTAAGCAAGGTTAGCCTTTTCCGTTGGTCTCCGTTATAATAATTAATTAGACGCTTATTTTATACCTACGTGGCTATAAACTTTCCTACGTGGCAAATCCCTAACCTATGTGTCCATTTCCTAACCTATGTGTCCATTTCTCAACCTATATATATATATATATAAACCGTGTTCTGGGCCTGGGAACTCCATCTTCACCCCAATGCAGCCATCGAACCAGCACTTTGGAAAAGCTCAGATACATCAACGAAAAAGGGACCGCCCACCACTGGAGGCGGCTTCTCCTGCCATTCCTTCTGTCTTGGCGTTTTTTGTTCCTTCCTCATTTTTGCGTCCAGCTGTTTATCCTCTCTTTGTTTTGCGGAGAGTTTGTTAAGAGAATTCAGGAAGAAGTGTTTTGAGGAATTTTGTTGTGATTGATAAAATAATCTGTCTGAATCACTTCTTTAAATATGAGGACCTCCTCTCATAGTCGTCAGGTCACACTCATTGTGTGTGTTGGCGGGCTTCGTTTTTTTCTTGCATCTTTTTCCTCGCTTCCATTTTCACGAACGCACACCATGCTTTCTCATCACTGAACGCACACCACTGCTCATCCGTTCGTTCAGTGCTTTGGGTCAGTCAATCTGTCGAAAAAGGGACCGGACCAACAGCCCACAACTGCACTTTAGATTTGCTCCGAAACCACTCCTGAAATGAAATTAAATTTGCAGTGAACCAGTGGTTGACGATGACGAAGAAGCAGCTCAACAACGACAACATATTCTCAGACGCATAGTTAATACTCTCTCTCTCTCTCTCTCTCTCTCTATATATATATATATATATATATATATATATATATATATAGACGTATATACATATAGTTAGTAATATCTAGGTGAGTCAGCATCTGACATGGCATCAACTTGACCAATTTGACAGCCACTTGGACAACAGTTAACGGCGTCAACGGAAAAGCATAACCAAGGCTAACCTTGCTTAAAATTTAAAAGAAAAAGGACTTAGTTCGGACAAAAAAATATAAAGGACTAAATCGTTATCTGAAATTAAGTTAAGGGACCCCAGGAACATTTTAGCCGATAAATTAAATTGAAAGGAAAATGCTGAAACTGATAGAGAGAGACTTATCCCAATATGCCAATTGATCCAAGCAGCTTGAATGTAACGTACGAACTTAAATTACAAAATTATAATAATAAATAAAAATATAAAGGTGAGTATTATCTGATAAAAATAATATTAACTAAGTTTTATTTCGAATATAATTTGGGGCGCAATATTTATTTATGTGTATCACAGTACAAATATATAAAACATAAATACAGAAAATAAATACAAAAACTAAAATATAAAAACTAAAATTATATTCTGTATCATCACTAAAATATACTGCTACGAATTGTTTCTTTCCTACTCTGCTCTCCCTTTTACGTTGAGAGGGTACTGCTATTTATAGCAGTACATGAAGCTTGAAATTTAAAAGATGCTGCTCTGAATTATTGCAGCATCTTATCTTCTACAATTATTTTGCATCGTTCAATATCAATCAATCATCAGGTAAGGGAAAGAAGAAATGGCAAGAAAAGGTTATATGCAAGTTATCTCATCTGATCTGCCACGTCATCTCTGACATGGCAAAAATACAACGCGCGCATGAGATCCACGCGCCAATCGGACGGCTCTGGGCCAGCACGTGTATCTCACAGGCTGGCCCTGCGATTGTTCTTGATCTGCCACAGTGGAGAGGCGTGTGTCAGGCGTGTGCTGGGTGTAATATCCGCATTTTTCTTTCCCCTTGTATTTTCCTTTTCGGTGTATTTCTTGGTCATAGTGACCCTCATGTACCTTACAGTGAATCTTTCCTGTCATCTATTGATCTGAGACTCGTTATTGTTGTGCGGAACTGCTGTTTCGGGGTTGCCGTGGATCCATTCTATGTTTTGATGCGCTTTGAAGTGTTCCGTTTGATGTTTCGTTCATATTCCGGTGTTGTGAACCGTTTATATCTCGTACCTAGCGCACGCTATATTTTATGCATAGCGCACGCTAGGGGTCACTTGGTAGCGCACGCTACGACTGTTTCGTAGCGCGCGCTAGAGGGCAAGCCCTGGGAGTGGCAGTGCTGATTCCAGTCCTCTGGACTGGTGGATTAGCGTACGCTACGTAGCCTAGCGCACGCTAATGTTGGGAGTTAGCGCACGCTGAGACGCCCGGTAGCATGCGCTAGTGTGGATGTCCAGTACTGGACAGTTTGCCACTGGACTCTACTGATGCCCAGGTAGCGCACGCTATTGGTTGATAGCGCGCGCTACCGATACACTTTAGCGCACGCTATGTTTGGTCGATAGCGCGCCCTAACCGGATCATGTGTGTACTGACAGTTGCTTCTGGACTCGGCTGATGTCCAGGTAGCGCACGCTATTGGTCGATAGCACGCGCTACCGAGAGGTTATTAGCGCACGCTACGTTTGGAGTAGCGCACACTAACGGCCAGAAATCTGGCTACTGGACTGTAGTCTGTTTCGTTAGCGCACGCTAACCTTGAGGATTAGCGCGCGCTAACACTCCCTGGCTATATAAACCAGGGAGTTGACCGAGATGAGCGTATTATTTCCATCTCCTCCTCCTTTCCGCGGCTGTGGCGATTTCGGGCGATTCTTGGCGATTTCTTCCTCCAATCATCTCATCCAACATCTTCCTTAAGTTCTTGGTGTATTATATCAACATCAACACGAATCTTTCATCCTAATCCAAGGTAAATCTCTTAGAACCCTACTTTTGGGCGATTTGGGGTTTTTGGGAATTTCTTCCGATCCGTTCCGTTTTGTTGGTGGATTCATGATGAATATGATTAATCTTGTTGGTATAATTAGTTTTCCTACGGATTCATGGTATATTTTCATGATTTTGCGAAATCGAGAGGGTTTGGTTGTGGTCCGCCCTTGCTATTTTTGGTACGAATATACATAAATCGTAGGCGGGTTTTCGGGTGTATTCCATTTCCGTATTCGTCTAGAGTTGGTTGTGATTGTGTTATTCGAATCGTTAGGTTCATTTCCGCCGGTTCCTCGCGGTCGTGTTCGATTCTTCCTTTCCGTTCGTATCACCGTCTATTAACCGAGGCAAGTATCCTTATAAACTTACGATCTTGACATAGTAGTAGTGTATGAGAAATTGTGTGTGTGTATGCTCACTACGGGTTAGATCCGACGGGGTCTCGGTAGGGGTCCACGGAGGTGTGGATCGACGAGCTTTGCTTTTAACCACTACGGGTTAGATTCGATGGGGTCTCGGTAGGGGTCCACGGAGGTGTGGATCGATGGTTAATTGTGGTGAATTTTACAAATGTGATTTGACTATGGCATTTCCGGAAATGAGTGTTTTAGAACTATGTTTTCGTGATTGCATGCATTTACTATATTTGTAAGATGTAAGTTGTTCATTTGGTTACTTGTACTGGCGTAATTGCTAACCCCTATGGGGACCCATTTTGGGGAAATTCGTTTTATGAATTTCAGGTCAGGTTCATCGAGACGAGCGGGCGCTGGACCAGTACACGGATGATGTTCGTGCGTGATGATTGTGCACGAGTGACGTCTTAGTGTCTTTTTATCTTTTCATCTTTTGTGGTTTTTGAACTAATAGTTGTACTCGAGTACTTAAGAGTTCTTGTTCGTCCGGATTGTATTGTTGCCTATTATGTTTGTGTTGGATGATGATGTTATGTTGACCGGTTGAACCGGGTGGATTATTCTGTTTTGCGTCTTTATGACGAGGTGTTATTTTGTCGTTTCTGTGAGTTGATGATTATGATGCTGTTCAGCCTGGTGGGTCCCATATAGGGATTCACGGCACTGTAATATACCTCGAATATCTTGAGGGTGTTACAGAAAATGGTATCAGAGCACTAGGTTATGGATACCTAGGCTTGTCGGTTTATTGGGTCTTGTTGTGTTTTGTTTTGCACATCATCGTCACGCTGCCATGATTCCGGTACTACCAGTGTCCGTAAGTTTTTCCTTCCTATGTTCCTTATTCCCTTGTATCGCACCTTTGATTCTCGATTTGTGATTGTTCTTTTCTTGTACTTACCATCGTATAGCTTTTGCTACTTATTTAACATTAGTATGGATGCTGGAAGAGGCCGTGGTCGTGGACGTGGTCTTGGACGCGGCCGAGGACGTGGGGCAGCCGGTGGGGCGGCCACGTCGCAGTCTTTAGGAGCCGGCAGTACCGGCGACCGTCATAGCCATGCTTCTTCTCAGGAGCGTGCCGACCTTGGTATTGCGGCCGTTATGCAGCAAATGGTGAACCAAATGGCGGCGATAGCTCAGGCAGTTCAGAACCCGGATCCGGCCCAAGCTGCTAGGGGCGGAGCAGATCGTTGGCTACAGGATGTCATCAAGATGCACCCTCCCCAGTTTTCAGGAGCCTCAGACCCGATTGGCTGGGAGGGGTGGATCAAGGAGATATCCAAAGTTTTTGTCGCCACCAACTGTCCCGAGGACCGCAAGGTCCCTATTGCCCAATATTTTCTCACTGGAGATGCTACCGACTGGTGGGAAGCCGTTGAGCCAAGAGACCGTGCTACTTCATGGGATGAGTTTAAGGACCTGATGGAGACCGAGTATTGCCCGTGGCCGGTCAAACAAGCCCGAGTTCATGCCTTCTTTGATGCTCAGCCTCGGGATATCCCTGTTTCCCAGGCCATTGCCGATTTCAATCGGGAGTTGGGCTTCGTGAAGGCCCAAGTTAGGGAAGAGAGCGATAAGATTTTTCATTTCTCCAGGCGGATGAAATCGTCGATTCGTGATTACATGTCCGGACTAGTTTGCACTACCTTAAAGGATTATCAGAGTAGGGCCCTTGCCTACGATATGTCTGTGACGGCGAGTGAGGCGGCTCGCGAGAGCAAGAAGCAAACGTCCGCCGGAAATTTTTCGGGCCACAAAGGTGGGGGTCAGCAGAAGTCTCAGTCTGCTAACTTTTCCATTGGCGGTGGTCCTGCCCGTTCTACTGCAGGTTTTCGCGGAACTACCAATACTCCTTCTCGGGATACGAAGTGTTTTAACTGTGGTCGACCGAGCCACATTAGTCGTACATGTCTGAGTCATTTGCTGACGTGTAATCGGTGGCCTGTGCCACAAGGCCGCTTCAGGCCGAGAGAGAAAATCCTTGGTGCCCAGGCTTCCATCCCAGCGCCTAGGGAACCAAGTGTGAATCAAGGTTCATTTGCTCCGCAATCTCCACCAAGTGCTATCCGAGGGAGAGGTCGGGGTCAGCCCAGCCGAGGGGGAGCTTCTAGTGTCGGCTCCGCCCACCCGCGCGTTTATGAGATGAGGAGGGCCGATGACCCAGCCGCTACCGTTGCCACAGGTACCGTTCACATCTATTTGCATCCTGTCAGTGTGCCTTTTGATTCTGGTGCTACGCATTCGTTCGTGTCCTTGGAATGTGTGCACCGTTTGGGTCTTGATTTTTTATCGCCATGCGAGCCTTTCATCGTTAAACTTCCTAGCGGCGATAGGATCGTTGGTGACCGTGAGATTCGAGATTGTGCTGTGACTATTTGTGGGAGGACTTGGCTCTCTAATCTTATTGTTGTGGGAATTGAGGGCGAGGATTTAATTCTTGGGGATGATTGGCTCGGACGACATGGTGCGATCATGAATTACCGTACGAGAATCATCACTATGTTAGCCGAGGATGGCACCGAGCACTCTTTCGCGGGGCGAAAGAGGGGAAACCAGAAACTCGTTATTAACGCTTTGAATGCAATTAGACTCCTACGGAAGGGGTGTACGGGTTATTGGTGTTACGCCTTGAAGGCGGGGAACGGTGGGGTCAAGCTTGCATAAATTCCAGTTGTTAGTGAGTTTCCTGATGTATTTCCTGACGAGTTACCGGGATTACCACCAGATCGTGAGGTTGAGTTTGCTATAGATTTAGAGCCGGGCGCGGCTCCGATTTCGAAGGCACCATATCGCATGGCACCTTCAGAGATGGCCGAGCTGAAGAAGCAGTTGAGTGAGCTTCTTGAGTCGGGGTATGTTCGACCGAGCGCCTCACCTTGGGGTGCACCGGTCCTGTTTGTGCGAAAGAAGGATGGTTCACTACGTTTGTGTATCGACTATCGCGAACTAAACAAGGTGACCATCAAGAACAAATATCCTTTGCCGAGAATTGATGACTTGTTCTATCAGTTGCAGGGAGCTGCGGTGTTCTCGAAAATTGATTTGAAATCGGGGTACTATCAGCTCCGGGTGAGAGAGTCCGATGTGCCGAAAACAGCTTTTCGGACGAGATACGGACATTATGAGTTCGTAGTTATGACTTTCGGGTTAACTAATGCGCTGGCGGTGTTCATGCAGTTGATGAACAAAGTCTTTATCGAGTATTTGGATAAGTGTGTCGTCGTCTTCATTGACGATATTCTTATTTATTTGAGGAATGAGGAAGAGCATGCCCATCATTTGCGGGTAGTATTAGACATTTTGAGGACCGAGCAACTCTATGCAAAGTTCTCGAAATGTGAGTTCTGGCTGAAGGAAGTGATGTTTTTAGGTCACGTGATTTCAGCCGAGGGGGTTCGTGTGGATCCGCAGAAGATTGAGGCAGTGTTGGATTGGGCACCGCCCAAGAATGTGAAGGAGCTCCGTAGTTTCTTGGGTTTGGCTGGCTACTATCGTAGGTTCGTCGAGGGATTCTCAAAAATAGCTAGGCCACTCACGCAGTTGCTCCAGAAATCCGAGAAGTTCGTCTGGAATGACGAGAGGCAGTCGAGTTTTGAGGAACTGAAGAAGCGTTTGACTTCAGCCCCGGTTTTGGCGTTGCCATGTGGCAACGAGGGTTTTGCCGTTTATAGCGATGCTTCGGGTCAGGGTCTCGGGTGTGTATTGATGCAGCACGGCAAGACCATTGCCTACGCATCGAGACAGTTGAGGCCGTATGAGCTGAACTACCCTACTCATGATTTGGAGTTAGCGGCAGTCGTTTTTGCGCTAAAGATTTGGCGTCACTATCTTTTCGGCTCTGCATGTCAGATTTTTACCGATCATAAAAGTCTGAAATACATATTTACCCAGCGGGAGTTGAATATGAGGCAGAGGAGGTGGTTAGAGCTGATTAAGGATTATGACCTCGAAATCCTTTATCATCCAGGCAAGGCGAACGTCGTGGCCGATGCCTTGAGTCGGAAACCGGTCGCATTGCGAATGCTTGAGGTCCTTACGTCTCAGTCCGAGGTTCGGCGGGCTTTGATCGAGTTAGATGTTGAGGTTTTGTTGCCTGGAGCTGTCGGGCAACTTTGTGCTTTAGAGATTTCGTCATCTTTAATCGATGAAATAAAGTTGAAGCAGTTAGAGGATCCGATGATTACTCAAATCCGAGAGAACATTCTTAAGGGAAAGTCTCCTGGATTTGTGATTCACGAGGATGGTGTTTTGAGATTTCAGAGTCGGCTTTGTGTGCCGAACGACTCAGAGTTGAGACAGAGTATTTTGCGTGAGGCCCATGCTACACCTTATTCCGTTCATCCTGGTTCGGGTAAGATGTACAAGGACCTGAGGAGGAATTTTTGGTGGAATGATATGAAGGAATAGGTCGCGCAGTTTGTAGTGAAGTGCTTGACTTGTCAGCAGGTCAAAATCGAGCATCGCCGGGTTATTATACCACTTCGCTCCGAATGGAAATGGGAAGATATATCGATGGATTTCATTACGAGTTTGCCGAGATCGAGGTCGGGCATGAATATGGTCTGGGTGATTGTAGATCGTCTGACTAAGTCGGCACACTTTCTGGGCATCAAGGACACTTGGGGCCCGGAGAAGTTAGCCCGTGTGTTTATCGCGCAGATTGTGAGGCTTCACGGTACTCCGAAGTCTATTGTTTCGGATCGTGATGGCCGTTTTGTATCGCACTTTTGGCAGGCGGTGCATAAGGCGTTAGGTACCCGTTTGCGTTTGAGTACCTCTTTTCATCCTAAGTCAGATTGACAGTGGGAACGCACTATCCAGACGTTCGAGGATTTGTTGCGTGCTTGTGCTCTCGATTAGAGCACTGACTTGGAGGAGCATTTGCCATTGATCGAATTCACGTACAACAACAGTTGGCACGCGTCGATTCGGATGGCACCGTATGAGGCACTTTATCGGCGACGATGTCGATCACCGATTTGTTGGAATGAGGCGTCCGATTTGGTCGGGACCGAGCCGGATGTCGTTTTAGAGACGAGACGGAAGATAGAATTAATGAATGTTGACTTCCCAGAGTCGACAGAAGTCGTATGCCGATCTCCGTCGTCGACCTTTGGAATTCGAGGTGGGAGACCACGTTTTACTAAAGGTGTCGCCGACGAAGGGAGTTTTTCGTTTTAGGAAGAAGGGGAAGTTGAGTCCGAGATTTATTGGACCCATCGAGATACTCGAGCGAGTCGGTGAGTTGGCATATCGTTTGGCATTACCTCCAGCCTTGAGTCATGTTCATAGCGTTTTTCATGTTTCCCAGTTGAGGAAATATGTCTCGGATCCTAGTCATGTCATCGATTATGGTGAGATTGATGTCGCCGAGGATATTACTTTCGAAGAGCGTCCTTTGAAGATTTTGGAGCATCGTGAGAAACGACTGAGGCATAAGACCATACCTTTGGTCAAGGTGCAGTGGTCGAGACACGGTGTCGAGGAGGCAACTTGGGAAACCGAGGGTAGCATGCGTGCTAGGTACCCTGAGTTGTTTGTTTCTTAAGTTTCGGGACGAAACTTATTTTTAGAGGGGTAGAATGTAATATCCGCATTTTTCTTTCCCCTTGTATTTTCCTTTTCGGTATATTTCTCGGTCATAGTGACCCTCATGTACCTTACAGTGAATCTTTTCCGTCATCTATTGATCTGAGACTCGTTATTGTTGTGCGGAACCGCTGTTTCGGGGTTGCCGTGGGTCCATTCTATGTTTTGATGCGCTTTGAGGTGTTCTGTTTGATGTTTCGTTCATATTCCGGTGTTGTGAACCGTTTATATCTCGTACCTAGCGCACGCTATATTTTCTGCATTGCGCACGCTAGGGGTCACTTGGTAGCGCACGCTACGACTGTTTCGTAGCGCACGCTAGAGGGCAAGCCCTGGGAGTGGCAAGAGCGATTCCATCCTCTGGATCGTGGATTAGCGTACGCTACGTAGCCTAGCGCACGCTAATGTTGGGAGTTAGCGCACGCTGAGACGCCCGGTAGCATGCGCTAGTGTGGATGTCGAAGATCGACGCTTGCCACCGGACTCTACGATGCCCGTAGCGCACGCTATTGGTTGATAGCGCGCGCTACCGATACACTTTAGCGCACGCTATGTTTGGTCGATAGCGCGCCCTAACCGGATCATGTGTGTATCGACATTGCTTCGGACTGGCCGATGTCCAGTAGCGCACGCTATTAGTCGATAGCACGCGCTACCGAGAGGTTATTAGCGCACGCCACGTTTGGAGTAGCGCACACTAACGCCGTAATCGCCACCGGATCAGAAGTCTGTTACGTTAGCGCACGCTAACCTTGAGGATTAGCGCGCGCTAACACTCCCTGGCTATATAAACCAGGGAGTTGACCGAGATGAGCGTATTATTTCCATCTCCTCCTCCTTTCCGCGGCTGTGGCGATTTCGGGCGATTCTTGGCGATTTCTTCCTCCAATCATCTCATCCAACATCTTCCTTAAGTTCTTGGTGTATTATATCAACATCAACACGAATCTTTCATCCTAATCCAAGGTAAATCTCTTAGAACCCTACTTTTGGGCGATTTGGGGGTTTTGGGAATTTCTTCCGATCCGTTCCGTTTTGTTGGTGGATTCATGATGAATATGATTAATCTTGTTGGTATAATTAGTTTTCCTACGGATTCATGGTATATTTTCATGATTTTGCGAAATCGAGAGGGTTTGGTTGTGGTCCGCCCTCGCTATTTTTGGTACGAATATACATAAATCGTAGGCGGGTTTTCGGGTGTATTCCATTTCCGTATTCGTCTAGAGTTGGTTGTGATTGTGTTATTCGAATCGTTAGGTTCATTTCCGCCGGTTCCTCGCGGTCGTGTTCGATTCTTCCTTTCCGTTCGTATCACCGTCTATTAACCGAGGCAAGTATCCTTATAAACTTACGATCTTGACATAGTAGTAGTGTATGAGAAATTGTGTGTGTGTATGCTCACTACGGGTTAGATCCGACGGGGTCTCGGTAGGGGTCCACGGAGGTGTGGATCGACGAGCTTTGCTTTTAACCACTACGGGTTAGATTCGATGGGGTCTCGGTAGGGGTCCACGGAGGTGTGGATCGATGGTTAATTGTGGTGAATTTTACAAATGTGATTTGACTATGGCATTTCCGGAAATGAGTGTTTTAGAACTATGTTTTCGTGATTGCATGCATTTACTATATTTGTAAGATGTAAGTTGTTCATTTGGTTACTTGTACTGGCGTAATTGCTAACCCCTATGGGGACCCATTTTGGGGAAATTCGTTTTATGAATTTCAGGTCAGGTTCATCGAGACGAGCGGGCGCTGGACCAGTACACGGATGATGTTCGTGCGTGATGATTGTGCACGAGTGACGTCTTAGTGTCTTTTTATCTTTTCATCTTTTGTGGTTTTTGAACTAATAGTTGTACTCGAGTACTTAAGAGTTCTTGTTCGTCCGGATTGTATTGTTGCCTATTATGTTTGTGTTGGATGATGATGTTATGTTGACCGGTTGAACTGGGTGGATTATTCTGTTTTGCGTCTTTATGACGAGGTGTTATTTTGTCGTTTCTGTGAGTTGATGATTATGATGCTGTTCAGCCTGGTGGGTCCCATATAGGGATTCACGGCACTGTAATATACCTCGAATATCTTGAGGGTGTTACAGAAAATGGTATCAGAGCACTAGGTTATGGATACCTAGGCTTGTCGGTTTATTGGGTCTTGTTGTGTTTTGTTTTGCACATCATCGTCACGCTGCCATGATTCCGGTACTACCAGTGTCCGTAAGTTTTTCCTTCCTATGTTCCTTATTCCCTTGTATCGCACCTTTGATTCTCGATTTGTGATTGTTCTTTTCTTGTACTTACCATCGTATAGCTTTTGCTACTTATTTAACATTAGTATGGATGCTGGAAGAGGCCGTGGTCGTGGACGTGGTCTTGGACGCGGCCGAGGACGTGGGCAATGGTGGGGCGGCCACGTCGCAGTCTTCGGGAGCCGGCAGTACCGGCGACCGTCATAGCCATGCTTCTTCTCAGGAGCGTTCCGACCTTGGTATTGCGGCCGTTATGCAGCAAATGGTGAACCAAATGGCGGCGATAGCTCAGGCAGTTCAGAACCCGGATCCGGCCCAAGCTGCTAGGGGCGGAGCAGATCGTTGGCTACAGGATGTCATCAAGATGCACCCTCCCGGGCCAGAGCCTCAGACCCGATTGGCTGGGAGGGGTGGATCAAGGAGATATCCAAAGTTTTTGTCGCCACCAACTGTCCCGAGGACCGCAAGGTCCCTATTGCCCAATATTTTCTCACTGGAGATGCTACCGACTGGTGGGAAGCCGTTGAGCCAAGAGACCGTGCTACTTCATGGGATGAGTTTAAGGACCTGATGGAGACCGAGTATTACCCGTGGCCGGTCAAACAAGCCCGAGTTCATGCCTTCTTTGATGCTCAGCCTCGGGATATCCCCTGCTTTCCTGTGCCATTGCCGATTTCAATCGGGAGTTGGGCTTCGTGAAGGCCCAAGTTAGGGAAGAGAGCGATAAGATTTTTCATTTCTCCAGGCGGATGAAATCGTCGATTCGTGATTACATGTCCGGACTAGTTTGCACTACCTTAAAGGATTATCAGAGTAGGGCCCTTGCCTACGATATGTCTGTGACGGCGAGTGAGGCGGCTCGCGAGAGCAAGAAGCAAACGTCCGCCGGAAATTTTTCGGGCCACAAAGGTGGGGGTCAGCAGAAGTCTCAGTCTGCTAACTTTTCCATTGGCGGTGGTCCTGCCCGTTCTACTGCAGGTTTTCGCGGAACTACCAATACTCCTTCTCGGGATACGAAGTGTTTTAACTGTGGTCGACCGAGCCACATTAGTCGTACATGTCTGAGTCATTTGCTGACGTGTAATCGGTGTGGCCAGCCAGGCCACAAGGCTGCTTTCTGTGCTGAGAGAGAGAAAATCCTTGGTGCCCAGGCTTCCATCCCAGCGCCTAGGGAACCAAGTGTGAATCAAGGTTCATTTGCTCCGCAATCTCCACCAAGTGCTATCCGAGGGAGAGGTCGGGGTCAGCCCAGCCGAGGGGGAGCTTCCAGTGTCGGCTCCGCCCACCCGCGCGTTTATGAGATGAGGAGGGCCGATGACCCAGCCGCTACCGTTGCCACAGGTACCGTTCACATCTATTTGCATCCTGTCAGTGTGCCTTTTGATTCTGGTGCTACGCATTCGTTCGTGTCCTTGGAATGTGTGCACCGTTTGGGTCTTGATTTTTTATCGCCATGCGAGCCTTTCATCGTTAAACTTCCTAGCGGCGATAGGATCGTTGGTGACCGTGAGATTCGAGATTGTGCTGTGACTATTTGTGGGAGGACTTGGCTCTCTAATCTTATTGTTGTGGGAATTGAGGGCGAGGATTTAATTCTTGGGGATGATTGGCTCGGACGACATGGTGCGATCATGAATTACCGTACGAGAATCATCACTATGTTAGCCGAGGATGGCACCGAGCACTCTTTCGCGGGGCGAAAGAGGGGAAACCAGAAACTCGTTATTAACGCTTTGAATGCAATTAGACTCCTACGGAAGGGGTGTACGGGTTATTGGTGTTACGCCTTGAAGGCGGGGAACGGTGGGGTCAAGCTTGCATAAATTCCAGTTGTTAGTGAGTTTCCTGATGTATTTCCTGACGAGTTACCGGGATTACCACCAGATCGTGAGGTTGAGTTTGCTATAAATTTAGAGCCGGGCGCGGCTCCGATTTCGAAGGCACCATATCGCATGGCACCTTCAGAGATGGCCGAGCTGAAGAAGCAGTTGAGTGAGCTTCTTGAGTCAGGGTATGTTCGACCGAGCGCCTCGCCTTGGGGTGCACCGGTCCTGTTTGTGCGAAAGAAGGATGGTTCACTACGTTTGTGTATCGACTATCGCGAACTAAACAAGGTGACCATCAAGAACAAATATCCTTTGCCGAGAATTGATGACTTGTTCTATCAGTTGCAGGGAGCTGCGGTGTTCTCGAAAATTGATTTGAAATCGGGGTACTATCAGCTCCGGGTGAGAGAGTCCGATGTGCCGAAAACAGCTTTTCGGATGAGATACGGACATTATGAGTTCGTAGTTATGACTTTCGGGTTAACTAATGCGCTGGCGGTGTTCATGCAGTTGATGAACAAAGTCTTTATCGAGTATTTGGATAAGTGTGTCGTCGTCTTCATTGACGATATTCTTATTTATTTGAGGAATGAGGAAGAGCATGCCCATCATTTGCGGGTAGTATTAGACATTTTGAGGACCGAGCAACTCTATGCAAAGTTCTCGAAATGTGAGTTCTGGCTGAAGGAAGTGATGTTTTTAGGTCACATGATTTCAGCCGAGGGGGTTCGTGTGGATCCGCAGAAGATTGAGGCAGTGTTGGATTGGGCACCGCCCAAGAATGTGAAGGAGCTCCGTAGTTTCTTGGTTTGGTGGCTACTATCGTAGGTTGCCGAGGGATTCTCAAAAATAGCTAGGCCACTCACGCAGCTTGCTCCAGAACCGAGAAGTTCGCGGAATGACGAGAGGCAATCGAGTTTTGAGGAACCGAAGAAGCGTTTGACTTCAGCCCGGTTTTGGCGTTGCCATGTGGCAACGAGGGTTTTGCCGCTTATAGCGATGCTTCGGTCGTGGTCTCGGTGTGTATTGATGCGGACGGCAAGACCATTGCCTACGCATCGAGACGCTTGAGGCCGTATGAGCCGAACTACCCTACTCATGATTTGGAGTTAGCGGCAATGCTTTTGCGCTAAAGATTTGGCGTCACTATCTTTTCGGCTCGCATGTCGATTTTTACCGATCATAAAAGTCTCAAATACATATTTACCCAGAGGAGTTGAATATGAGGCGAGGAGGTGGTTAGAGCGATTAAGGATTATGACCTCGAAATCCTTTATCATCCAGGCAAGGCGAACGTCGTGGCCGATGCCTTGAGTCGGAAACCGGTCGCATTGCGAATGCTTGAGGTCCTTACGTCTCAGTCCGAGGTTCGGCGGGCTTTGATCGAGTTAGATGTTGAGGTTTTGTTGCCTGGAGCTGTCGGGCAACTTTGTGCTTTAGAGATTTCGTCATCTTTAATCGATGAAATAAAGTTGAAGCAGTTAGAGGATCCGATGATTACTCAAATCCGAGAGAACATTCTTAAGGGAAAGTCTCCTGGATTTGTGATTCACGAGGATGGTGTTTTGAGATTTCATAGTCGGCTTTGTGTGCCGAACGACTCAGAGTTGAGACAAAGTATTTTGCGTGAGGCCCATGCTACACCTTATTCCGTTCATCCTGGTTCGGGTAAGATGTACAAGGACCTGAGGAGGAATTTTTGGTGGAATGATATGAAGAAAGAGGTCGCGCAGTTTGTAGTGAAGTGCTTGACTTGTCAGCAGGTCAAAATCGAGCATCAGCGGCCGGCTGGGTTATTGCAGCCACTTCCCGTTCCGGAATGGAAATGGGAAGATATATCGATGGATTTCATTACGAGTTTGCCGAGATCGAGGTCGGGCATGAATATGGTCTGGGTGATTGTAGATCGTCTGACTAAGTCGGCACACTTTCTGGGCATCAAGGACACTTGGGGCCCGGAGAAGTTAGCCCGTGTGTTTATCGCGCAGATTGTGAGGCTTCACGGTACTCCGAAGTCTATTGTTTCGGATCGTGATGGCCGTTTTGTATCGCACTTTTGGCAGGCGGTGCATAAGGCGTTAGGTACCCGTTTGCGTTTGAGTACCTCTTTTCATCCTAAGTCAGATGGACAGTGGGAACGCACTATCCAGACGTTCGAGGATTTGTTGCGTGCTTGTGCTCTCGATTAGAGCACTGACTTGGAGGAGCATTTGCCATTGATCGAATTCACGTACAACAACAGTTGGCACGCGTCGATTCGGATGGCACCGTATGAGGCACTTTATCGGCGGCGATGTCGATCACCGATTTGTTGGAATGAGGCGTCCGATTTGGTCGGGACCGAGCCGGATGTCGTTTTAGAGACGAGACGGAAGATAGAATTAATGGATGTTGACTTCCCAGAGTCGACAGAAGTCGTATGCCGATCTCCGTCGTCGACCTTTGGAATTCGAGGTGGGAGACCACGTTTTACTAAAGGTGTCGCCGACGAAGGGAGTTTTTCGTTTTAGGAAGAAGGGGAAGTTGAGTCCGAGATTTATTGGACCCATCGAGATACTCGAGCGAGTCGGTGAGTTGGCATATCGTTTGGCATTACCTCCAGCCTTGAGTCATGTTCATAGCGTTTTTCATGTTTCCCAGTTGAGGAAATATGTCTCGGATCCTAGTCATGTCATCGATTATGGTGAGATTGATGTCGCCGAGGATATTACTTTCGAAGAGCGTCCTTTGAAGATTTTGGAGCATCGTGAGAAACGACTGAGGCATAAGACCATACCTTTGGTCAAGGTGCAGTGGTCGAGACACGGTGTCGAGGAGGCAACTTGGGAAACCGAGGGTAGCATGCGTGCTAGGTACCCTGAGTTGTTTGTTTCTTAAGTTTCGGGACGAAACTTATTTTTAGAGGGGTAGAATGTAATATCCGCATTTTTCTTTCCCCTTGTATTTTCCTTTTCGGTATATTTCTCGGTCATAGTGACCCTCATGTACCTTACAGTGAATCTTTTCCGTCATCTATTGATCTGAGACTCGTTATTGTTGTGCGGAACCGCTGTTTCGGGGTTGCTGTGGATCCATTCTATGTTTTGATGCACTTTGAGGTGTTCTGTTTGATGTTTCGTTCATATTCCGGTGTTGTGAACCGTTTATATCTCGTACCTAGCGCACGCTATATTTTCTGCATTGCGCACGCTAGGGGTCACTTGGTAGCGCACGCTACCACTGTTTCGTAGCGCACGCTAGAGGGCAAGCCCTGGGAGTGGCAGTGCTGATTCCAGTCCTCTGGACTGGTGGATTAGCGTACGCTACGTAGCCTAGCGCACGCTAATGTTGGGAGTTAGCGCACGCTGAGACGCCCAGTAGCGTGCGCTAGTGTGGATGTCCAGTACTGGACAGTTTGCCACTGGACTCTACTGATGCCCAGGTAGCGCACGCTATTGGTTGATAGCGCGCGCTACCGATACACTTTAGCACACGCTATGTTTGGTCGATAGCGCGCCCTAACCGGATCAGGTGTGTACTGACAGTTGCTTCTGGACTCGGCTGATGTCCAGGTAGCGCACGCTATTGGTCGATAGCACGCGCTACCGAGAGGTTATTAGCGCACGCTACGTTTGGAGTAGCGCACACTAACGCCGTAAACTGCCATCGGATCAGAAGTTCTGCCGTTAGCGCACGCTAACCTTGAGGATTAGCGCGCGCTAACACTCCCTGGCCATATAAACCAGGGAGTTGACCGAGATGAGCGTATTATTTCCATCTCCTCCTCCTTTCCGCGGCTGTGGCGATTTCGGGCGATTCTTGGCGATTTCTTCCTCCAATCATCTCATCCAACATCTTCCTTAAGTTCTTGGTGTATTATATCAACATCAACACGAATCTTTCATCCTAATCCAAGGTAAATCTCTTAGAACCCTACTTTTGGGCGATTTGGGGGTTTGGGGATTTTCTTCCGATCCGTTCCATTTTGTTGGTGGATTCATGATGAATATGATTAGTCTTGTTGGTATAATTAGTTTTCCTACGGATTCATGGTATATTTTCATGATTTTGCGAAATCGAGAGGGTTTGGTTGTGGTCCGCCCTCGTTGTTATTTTTGGTACGAATATACATGAATCGTAGGCGGGTTTTCGGGTGTATTCCATTTCCGTATTCGTCTAGAGTTGGTTGTGATTGTGTTATTCGAATCGTTAGGTTCATTTCCGTCGGTTCCTCGCGGTCATATTCGATTCTTCCTTTCTGTTCGTATCACCGTCTATTAACCGAGGCAAGTATCCTTATGAACTTACGATCTTGACATAGTAGTAGTGTATGAGAAATTGTGTGTGTGTATGCTCACTACGGGTTAGATCCGACGGGGTCTCGGTAGGGGTCCACGGAGGTGTGGATCGACGAGCTTTGCTTTTAACTACTACGGGTTAGATCCGACGGGGTCTCGGTAGGGGTCCACGGAGGTGTGGATCGACGGTTAATTGTGGTGAATTTTACAAATGTGATTTGACTATGACATTTCCGGAAATGAGTGTTTTAGAACTATGTTTTCGTGATTGCATGCATTTACTATATGTGTAAGATGTAAGTTGTTCATTTGGTTACTTGTACTGGCGTAATTGCTAACCCCTCTGGGGACCCATTTTGGGGAAATTCGTTTTATGAATTTCAGGTCAGGTTCATCGAGACGAGCGGCTACTGACCAAGATACACGGATGATGGTCGTGCGTGATGATTGTGCACGAGTGACGTCTTAGTGTCTTTTTATCTTTTCATCTTTTGTGGTTTTTGAACTAATAGTTGTACTCGAGTACTTAAGAGTTCTTGTTCGTCCGGATTGTATTGTTGCCTATTATGTTTGTGTTGGATGATGATGTTATGTTGACCGGTTGAACCGGGTGGATTATTCTGTTTTGCGTCTTTATGACGAGGTGTTATTTTGTCGTTTCTGTGAGTTGATGAGTATGATGCTGTTCAGCCTGGTGGGTCCCATATAGGGATTCACGGCACTGTAATATACCTCGAATATCTTGAGGGTGTTACACTGGGCTGACATGGCATGACACATGGCGCCATGCTATTAGTTCTTGTGTGACAGGCGTGTGACAGGCGTGTGTTTGGCTGACGTGGCGTGGCACGTGGCAGTTTCTCATTGGACTGTCGGTGCACGTGTGCAATGATCCGCCACTTGTCTTGATATTAGTGGTCCGCAAATTTTAATTTTCCTCCAAAACTTTGAACGGCCATAACTTCTTCATACGAATGAACTTTTTTTCAAAATGACCGTCTCGAGACGAATAAAATGAAGACCACCCATGAATATATTCGAAATCTTAAAAAATATCGCCCCGAAAATAACAGATATGTCTTCACCCGGTGTGCTAATCTACAGATAAAATTTAATTCCCAGTAATATAACAAAAATTACACATAATTACTAAAGATTATACTAGAAGTAAAATAATGAAAACACACAAAAAATAATATAAATTATCACACAAAATACATAAATATATATAAAATTCTAATAAAAATACTAACAAAAGTATACCAAACAATTCCCTCACACTTAATATTTGCACGTTCTCGGGCAAATATATAATAAGAGTAACAAGAAAATTAACTTATTAAACGTTATTAATTCAATTAAAAGTCCGAAGTAATCTCGTTCCACCTCAAATTAAACAAATATGCAAGAAATTTCAATAGGCTTTAAGAAATGAATTAAACCAAATTCTAAAATTCGTCAAGTTATTCAGAATCATGGTCAATACTTTAAATTCACAAAACTCACCGAAAAAGTGTATTTCTCTCTCACAAGTGTATAAGGGATGTATTTGCGCTCAGATCCATTTAATGAAGTAAAAACTTCCATAGGCTTGCAAATTATCTACTATCTCTACCACTTGGTGTGTTGCAAATTTATGAAAAGATTTTTTTTCTTTTGGTTGCAAAGTTGGCTCTTTGGTTGGGGTAGAAAAATATGGATAAAGTGACTTGAACTGAACAATTGGAAATTAAAATATTCTGAATCGATGATTATCAACAGTTAAGCACTTAGAAGCTAATTTATGAAGCTTTTATCGATCCTCTGTTTCGAATCATCCGAGCTCTTTTTCTTGCTTTACAACCAACTAATTTTTTTTATATACTTGAGTTGTTATTATCTATTTTACGCGAATGTAAACAATGGGTCACATGAATACACCCGATTACTAAGATAAAAATATTCTCAAGCTGCTTCTATGCACACTCTAAGCTAACTGTTTTACGCAAATATAAACATGGGGCTCATGAATATATCCGGTTACTAAGTTCCCAAAAACAACGAAGTAATTGATTTCTCCATTATTCAGCACCACCAACAATATATACCACTCAATTTCACCACACAATATCGTCATCCTTATCAAAAATAATTTCTAACCATTCAAGTATGGGCCAAAGGATTATAGCGACGAAAATAGAGAATAGAGAATAAGCTCAATTGGGTTAAGGAGGGAATTAAAGATCATTTGGTAGGTAAGGAAGCTAGAATGGCTTTTGAACAAAATTTGCTTTAGATCATATTCACAAATTGCACACACAAGTGGTTTTTACGCAGATACCTAGTGCAAGTTCTGGAGTATCACAACATGAAAAGTACACTCAAAAAATAAAAGACTTGCATATATGATAAAGCAGTCAAGGCTCCAAATTTCACAAGTACAAGTTTTGATTTATATGAATTTGATTATTAAACCATTCAACAGACTAACTGTTGATCATCTTAGAATAATCCGTTAGTAATTCATTCTCAATTTCTATGTCCAAATTAGCATAAACGTTTCTTTTGAAATGTGAAATGAGAGTACATCAACAAAATTTTTAGCAACACGTTTTTAAGTTTTTGATTTTCGAGTTATTCTTGTACATAAATTTCCTTAGACTGATTTTCGGATCCGTAAATATGTGTTTATAGTTTTTACCCCCCACACTTATCTTGTGCAATATGATTATCAAGAATAATATAATGAGGGTTGAAGAAAACTCCCTGTGAAGATAGTGATGCTTTGTATTCGTCATTTTCTTATTGATATGGAGAAATCTGAAAAGTAAATCAGTGGGGCAAACACACAAAAATAAAACATATATATATATATATATATAACACAAACAACCTAGCTGCGTTTCAAGAGTGTCCTTAGAGTCTCCTTATTCTGCCATCAAAACTTTATTTATTTTAGAAAAAAAAATTACAGTAATAGAAATAACAATACATATATCATGAATAGATGCGCGCTAAGAGATCAAAAAGAAACTCCTTAAGCTGCCATTATTTTCACGATTTTTACACCCGCTAAAAAGTAAAAACAACAAGAGGAATGAAGTGGGATTTCAAAGGGAAAGGAATGCATCAATTTTGCATTTTCGCACAGTGAAATCGTCCATCCAAACAATATTAGCTAGAGTTGGATCTGGTTCAGGAATAAATGCATCAAGTTTTTTAATCAGCTCTTCTGGTGTTGTTGCAGCTGCTATGATTCGTTTAGCACGCTCAGAAATAAGACCCTTTTTAGAAGAGTAGTCGATGAAAGATAGTAAACCATCGAAGAAACCATTGATATTTAGCAGACCGATTGGTTTTTTATGAATATTTAGTTGGGCTCTGTTAACCACATAAAAAAGTTCTTCAAGGATGCCAAAACCACCTGGAAGGGTGATAAAGGCGTCGACATTATTTAACATGTGAGTTATGTGCTCTTTCATATTCACAGCTCTAAACTCATCTCCAATGGTTGCTTCGGTGATTTTACTCTCAGCCAGAGGTTTTGAGATGATTCCCATCACTTTTACTCCTTCCATATAGGCGGAAGCAGCAGCACGTCCCATTAATCCTAGACTTCCTCCTCCGTAAACTACATGAATGTATTTTTCTTCTAAGGTACGTCCCAAGTTGTGGGCTGCTTCAATAAAGCAAGCCTCATTCCCACTAGCTCCACCAAAAATGCAGATGGAGTTAAATCTTTTTGCGGAAGATGATGATTCTATTTTTAGAAAGAAAAATTATTTTAGAGAGAAAATAAGAGAATTGCAAGTTTGGGAGATGCAGAAAAGAAACAAATACAGTGTTTATTTATAGAAGCAAAATAAAGTGAAAAGATTTATCAAATCTGTGACCACGTTAATTGCGCTTCTACTACTCAATATAATAATGAATGCATTTATTGCGTATCACTTTTTATTAAGAAAATCTGATAAAACGACAAAAATAAAAAAACTCACACATGTATGTACAGTAGTTGTGATTGTGGCTAACATCTTCCTCTGGTTTTATGTCCAGAAATGGCTTAAACTCCTTCTATGAGTCGGGGATATGCTTCTCATTCAATTTTATAAATTGGCAAACAGGGTCTTTTGCCGTCAGATTCCCAAGGCGTTGTTCGTATTCGGATTTGAATTTCTTCCACAGACAGAGAATCTCATGATACACTAGTCAACTAGGATGCGTGTCAAGAGATAATTGAATATCATTCAATTTCTCCTTACTCAGCCCACCCTTTACGAACTCAATTTTATCTTGTCTGTTTGTGGAAGGAATTCCAAGAGAATGATATTTTTTATTACAAGACCATCTGGCACATTTATAACAAACATACATTTTCTTGGCTCGTCGTTTCTTGGCATATGAACTTTTACCAAGCCCTGGTAAGAATCTAGTGGGTGGTTCGAATGATTCCCCAGCTGTTCTTACTTTCGCTTCAATAGTAAAGCGATATGTCGTGTGGGATGTCATACAACATGAATAATCGCATTCGTTCGGCTCGAGCTCTGTAAATTCTTAACATTGCATTTTGCTGAGAAAAGGAAATTGTTTTTCAATATTTTTTAAGGCTTTTTCAATTTTTTAATTTTTTGGATTTTTTGAAAGAAAATTAAAATTCACACACACAAGAGGTAATTTAAAAGTAGCCAAATTCAATTCTTCCTAAGTAAGTCTCTTTCTTGAAAATGACATAATAGGATCTTATCTTATCTGGTTGACAATGATGTTCACGTAGCCTGATTGTCTTGTTTCCTTGTCATGCCCTGTAAAAAGAAGCTTACAAAATATTCTATTTAAATTATGCAAAAAGAAAGTCACACAACAAAATAAAATAAAGCTTGGGTTTCCCCTCAAGAAGCGCTTGTTTAACGTCGTTAGCTTGACGTTAGTATGATTTTGATTTCAATTTTTTCAACGAAAGTTATACTTTCAATTACTTGTACTTGATGTTATATTCTAGGGTACCTATTTTACAAGTACGTATAATAGTGAACTTTCAATTACTCTCAACGAAATTTCAATTGATTAAAGTGAAGATGTTTTAATTCATAGTTTCTAGCAGCTTCCCTAACACAATACAAGATGTAGATGTACCTATACCAGGCCGTGCAAAATCACGCATATAAGTTACTCTTGGTTTTGGTTCGTTTGCCATATCAAGTTCTTCAGGTACTATTTCGAGAGGTTGTTATTTTCTTCTATTTTTGGTTCCTCTCTCGATTCCCGTTGAATTTGATTAATATTATTAATATATGGTTGGAGATCTTCTTTAAGAGATCTACGCCCTTGCATTCAAAGAAAAGAACAGAAGTACGAAAAAGAAAAAAAATGATGAACATAGAAAATATCACAAAAATAGTAATTTTAACACCATGACCAGCTCATCCCGGACTGGCAGAAATGTCCTCGGCCCTTGCAACTGCTTCATTATATCTCAAAAGACCATGACCATCCAGATGGTGACGAATCCGGTCACGTAGCCCATCCCGGAATTTCTGAGAATTCATGTCATCTGTCTCGACCATGTGAGGAGCAAAACGGAACATGTGGTTAAACTTGCGTTCATACTCGGTGACCGACATTCCACCTTGGGTCAGATCGAGGAACTCCTTTTGCATATTGATTTTGTACGCCCTCGGGTAGTACTTTTCCATGACTATCTACTTGAACTGGTCCTAAGTGAATGTGTCCTTCTCGTCTTGGGTTTTGAGCCTCCACACTCCAATCCACCATGTCCTGTCCTAGCATCTTTATGGAGCTGGAACACGGCACATGACACCTTCTGAGCATCGGTGCATACCATGTAGTCGAAGATGCTGTCTAAGTCCAACAACCACTCTTCTATGGTTGCTGGTCCCTCACGACCAAGAAAGACGGGCGGCTTGAAATTATTGAACCGCTTGATAACTTGAGCTTGAGCTTGCTCAGGGTTATTAGGCGGTAAGATGGTTGCGCCTTGAAGTACGGTGGCCAATCCATCCAAAAGTTGATCTTGGGTGGGTTGAGCATTGCGGTTTCCTCGGTTAGCCATGAGTCTGCCAACGAGTTGTAAAACCCATTACTAAGGATATAGGTAGAACACATATAATAGTCACAACACATAAAAATAGAAATGCAATAAAAGAACTGATTTTCATTATATAATATGCTTGGAACATCCACTGGAAATTTCAACAATAATAGTTATAATAAAATGAACTAAGCGTGCGACTACTCCTCATCGTCACTGCTAATAATCTCTACAACGGGAATAGGGGGTCGTGGCTCAATCCACGAAATGACTTCATCTTCAGACTCGATGTCTGCCATCAAAACATCCTTCATATTTTCGGCGAGATCCACCTTTGAGCTCTCATCGGGAACTTCTTCTGGATCTTCCTCTAGATCTTTTTCAGGATCCTCCTCCGAGTCTTCCTCGTCCGTAGAGTCGGCATCCCTATTTACAGTTGGAATCGCCTCTCGAGCATACAAATCTAATAAGCGCCCAGCGATGAACTGGAAACCATCCGTGGGCTCTTGCTCTTCTAGCGATCTCTTGATGGCCTTTTTCCAAAGCCGGAAGATGCAGCGACTCCAGTCTTCGGATAACTTCTCCATCAGGTGCTCTAGCTGTCGCGTGACGGAACCTTGTTTCCCAGATTGCAGCCACTTACTCAGCCTATTAATGACATAGTGTGGTGCATTTTCTGGTAAACTATGATCGTCCCACCAGTCTTTGCGTGCTAGAAGACGCAAGTCAAAAGTAGCTCGGACCTTCTTACCTGGCGTCATCCTAGGTTTGGCCATTCTAACAGTTCGTACATACATAAATAATTATGTAAATAAAATGAAATGACATATGCATGATTAATGACTGAAACTTGGTACCTTTGACGGAGTGACGAAGTGGCGAGGCTAAGGGCATATGATACTTTTATATTTTAGCGAGTCTACAGAAAGGTAAAACCTCGCTCTGATACCACTATATAACGCCCCGACTTTCTAAGGTAATTAATGGGGAAAATAAATAAAAGGTAATTTTGATAAAAATAATTTTCTTTTGAGAATATTAAAATTCTCGCCTACAAAGTCGAGTCGCTACAGTGACATAAATTAAATACCTTTATTTAAGGCAACATTTCATCATAGATATGAGGTAAAAATTTGCGGCGGAAAAATAAATCATAAATTATAAATTTCTAGTCAACATTTCCCCAAATAGATTTCAAAACATTTGACATAAAGAAAACATCATGTAATAAATTCTCTCCCATATGCCCTCTCGGCTTGCTCCTTCGTCCATCCGGATCGGTTCAACCTGCGGGATCAATAAAGGTGGGGGTGAGCTTCCTTCAGCTCGTGGAAATCACACTGATCACAGTAATATACAATATCATGGAAATCATAATATGAATAATCTATCACATTTTTTCTCAACGTGAATGCATACTCACAATATTACGTATAGCATGAATTGAGCACGCATAACACGAATATTGAGGTTGCGCAGATGCCCCCTAATAAGTGTCAGTTTTATACACTTATCCATGGTTTGTATCGATATATTTCACCCATAATTGAGCTAGTCTACTCGTTTTTGCTTAGAATTAATTAGCTTTTAATAATTTTATTATTTATTAGTTTTATACACTTATCCATGCTTAGAATTAATTAGCTTTTAATAACTTTATTAGAAGATGTAAATTTAGTCTTAACCGGATTGAATTACCGATTTACTCAAGAAATAACATGTGTATAAAATATTCTCTTTGCTGAATTATTTTGTATTCGAGTTATAGGACTTTCCGAGACGAGTTCGACAGTCTTTCTGGATTCAAAATCAGAGTTAAATATCAAAAGTTATCATCCGAAGAAGATTTGGGGCAAAACGCAAAGTCTAAGAAATTCTGGGCTGAAAATGAAGTCTGGAACTCCATACGGGCATGTACGGGCGTAACTCACAAAAACGCAAATTTACGAAGCCATGTTACGGCCGTAACTCCTCAATGTTACGGCCGTAAGTCATCATAGTTACGGCCGTAACTCCTCAATATTACGGTCGTAACTCTTGACCGATTGTGATCATTGTCTAATTTTTTATACTTTTGGTCTATTATTGAGGAGATGGCTGGCATTGATCCGATCTATTGTAATAATGCTGGAGTTTTGGAACTATTAGATGACTTTAGGTGTATAAATAGACCCCTTAGATCCATCATTATTCATCATTCATCTTATATTTTCTCACTTTGTAATACTTTTTCTTTTTGTGTGAAGAACACACTTGTGTTCTTGAGTGATTTGTGTAAGTGTGGTTTAGCTTATGTTGTTGAGGGAGTTTATTGCTTCTTTATCCTTTATCTACTAAGGGAGTTAGGATCAATTCTTTACCTTTTTCAACTATTAATGACCACTCAAGCTTGTAATACCCTTAATGGGATAAGTTACTTAAGTTGGGATTATAAACAAGATTAGTCATGTTATTTAAGTTTGTATAAAGATCTTTTATGAATTACTTATTATTGTCTGTGATTTTCATTGTTTTACCAATCTTTATTTATTTGGCCAATAAATGACGATATTTATGGTCTTCATATGTTTCGAAAGAAAATATGTTTGATTAGACCAAATGATCTTCACTCTAAGTTGTTCTAGAGGATAGAAATATACCTCTAGACCTTAGATGATTCTTTGAGTTATTTTCATAAAACCTAATGCTATGTATTGAAGTCAATCAATATAGAAATATAGTGGATTGATTCAATATATAAGGGGAGTTTTGACATTAGAAAGAGGAACCGTCTTTTTAAGGAAAATCGAATCTACACAACATAATAAGTAAATTCATCTTATGATCTCCTATACATCTTCTGTAAATAATGATGAGCTAAGTTTGTAATCCCAACTATTTCATTTTATCTTTTATTAATCTATTATTAGTGCAATCTTTTATTTCCTTGAATTTTAGAACTATTATTGCATTTTCTTTGTAATTGTCAAACCAAACTCTTACATTGTGTGTTTCAATCATATAAATCTCTATGACAAATAGTTAAATAGTGTATAATTCAATATATAACCTAACTTCCTCGTGGGATCGATAAACCGGACTCAAAAAGTTCACTTACTACTTGATACGATATCGTGCACTTGCGATAGTTACACTAAAGACGTGTCAAGTTTTTGACGCCGTTGCCGGGGAGGTATAAGTGTTATTTTTGAAATCTTACATTGTAAACTATTGTTATAGGATACAATTTCTCGACGTTATAACTTAGTACTCAATTGTGTTTATCCGGTCAAGTGGCGGATAACGGTACTCCGTGATTATTAAAGTCCGATTTTTCAGTTTCCCACAACAACTGATATTTTTAGATATTTTTTTTTATTTTTTCTATCATGGAAGAAACTTTGAATAGTATTGAAAAGAGATTTCCCTTTCTTAGCAAAAAAATAATTTTAAAAATTTACAAGACAAGACTTGAAAGGATGAGGTTGCTTATGAATAAAAGCATACCTTTTGATATTAGATTTATTATTGAAGCCAAACTGAGAATAGCTGGTAAATTCACAGAAATACCTACTAGATTTTTACCAGGGCTTGGAAAAAATTCATATGCCAAGAAACGACGAGCAAAGATAATAGTCGTTTGCTATAAATGTGCTAGATGGAACTGTAATTTAAAATGTCGATCTTTAGGAATTCCATCTACAAACAGAGAAGATAAAATTCAGTTCATTAAGGATGGTCTGAATAAAGAGAATTTAGATAATATCGAAATTTCTCTTGACATGCATCCTAGTGGACTCGTACATTACGGAATTCGATGTTTGTGGAATAAATTCAAACCAGAATATGAACAACGTCTTGGGAATCTGACGTTAAAAGACCCTGTTTGCCAATTTGTAAGAAAATTGGATGGGAAGCTTCTCCCCGACTCATAGAAGGCGTTTAGGACGTTTCTAAACGTAAAATCAGAGGAAGATGTGATCCACAATCACAAATACTGTACATACACGTGAGTATCTTTTATTTTTGTCGTATGGTGAGATTTTCTGAATAAAAAAAGAAGGGGTGATACGCAATAAATGCATTCATTATTCTATTGAGTAGGTGAAGCGCAATCAACGCAATCACAAACTTGTTAAACAATTTTACCTCATTTTTCTTCTATAAATAAACATTGTGCTTGTTTTTTTTATTCATCCCTCAAACTTGTACTTTTCTCTTTTTCTCTCAAATAAATTTCTTTTCAAAAATGGAGTCATCATCTTCCACAAAAAAATTTAGCACAATCTGCATTTTTGGTGGAGCTAGTTATGGAAAAGAGGCATGCTTTACTGAAGAAGCCCACAACTTGGGTCGTACCTTAGGAGAAAAATGCATTCATGTAGTTTACGGAGGAGGAAGTCTAGGATTAATGGGACGAGCTGCTGCTTCTGCCTATATGGAAGGAGTAAGAGTGTTGGGCATAATTCCAAAACCTCTGGCTGAAAGTAAAATCACTAGGGCAACTATTGGAGATGAGTTTAGAGCTGTAAATATGCAAGATTGCATAACTCACATGATAAATAATTTTGGCGCCTTTATCACCCTTCCCGGTGGTTTTGGCACTCTTGAGGAACTTTTTCATGTGGTTACCAGAGCCCAACTAAATGTTCAAAAACTAATAGGTCTGCTTAATGTCAATGGTTTCTTTGATGGTTTACTATCTTTCATCAACTACTCTGCTGAAAAGGGTTTTATTTCCGAGCGTGCTAAACGAATCATAGTCGTTGCAACAACACCAGAAGAACTAATCAAAAAACTCATTGAATTTGTTCCTCAACCAGATCCAGCTCTAGCTAATATTTTCTGGATGGAAGATTTTACCGTGAGAAAACGAAAAGTGGATTCATTCCTCTCCCTTTGATAACCCATGTCAGGACCTCTTGTATTTTTAATTTCTGTTGTGTGTAAAAATCGTGCTAAATGATGGCAGCTTAAGGAGTTTCTTTTGGAACTCTTGACGCGCATCTATTAGCGATTTATGTATTATAATTTTATTGCTGTAATTTTTATTGTTTGTTTTTTATAAAAGCATTGATGGCAACGTAAGGCGACTCTTCAGACTTTCTTGAAGCGCATCGTAAAAATTATATTATACTTCCGAGTATATTTTATTTTCTTTTGTTGTTTGCCTCGTATATTTATTCTCTTGCAGATTCTAAAAGGCGTTAGCTCAAGCATCAACTTTCATAACAGGGAGTATTCTGTTTTTCTCCTTGCTTTTTATTTTTTTTTATTTTTTTTATTTTTTTTAAACTGAGGTCAGTTTCTTTTTCAAGTTTAGGGGTGGTGTGTTTTAATTATTTTGGTGTGTTTAGCTTTGATTATTGTGGTGTGTTTTGATTATTTTTTGTTATTTGGCTTTGATTTTTTTTTAGTGTATATTTATATATATTTATTTTGTTTATTTTGTTTTGTAAAATTTCTAGATCTTGCCATAACACCAATAAATTAGCTATATACAAGCTTCTAAAATCATTTTAACTGGTAAAAAAATTGTATATTCCAAAATTCTTGAGCCTTAATCTCTCTTTCCAAGCCTTGTAGTTATCATATAAAATCGAGTCATTCGTTACCTTAAGAAAATAAGAATTAGTCGGTTGATGAAAAATAGAACTGAAATTTACTTAATTTGAGGAGTTTTTGATTTTTCATGCTTAGCTAATAAACGATTTTTCTGCAAAAATTCTATTCCCTAAAAAAAGTCGTTGGTGAAAGGAGTCTAGTTAAAAAAAAGGGAGAGGTGTTGAGCAGCAACAACTGCCTAATTTTGGGGGTCCTAAAATTTTGCGAAAAATAAAGGACTAATCATTGTTGGTGCGTAGCTGCCGTCTCACACGAGATGGAAAATGTGTTGGTGAAAAGAGCTACACGTTAGCAAATAACGGCGTGAAAGCTATCACCTAAAAAAAGATGTGTTGGTGAAAAGAGCTACACGTTAGCAAATAACGGTATGAAAGCTATCACCTAAAAAAATGGAAATTATGTTGGTGAAAAGAGCTACACGTTAGCAAATAACGTTGTGAAATCTATCACTAAAAGGAATGTAGTTTATGAGCAGATTTGAATTAATTAGCGGCTGAATTTCAATACACTAAATTTCGTGAATAATCACAATATTTGATGACGCCGATTAAATTCTTCTTCATATTGAGTCGAAAAATAAACGAGTGATCGAGAGCAACCATTAAAGGGAGTCGTGTGTATCACGAGTGGGAAAGAAATAATCAACCTTTTTGGGGGGAAACCTTGCATTTTGGAATTACAAAAATAAAACCGTGTTTTAACTTCATAATCATTAGTAGATTTATTTTGAATCTTGATTCATTTCTATCTACTGTATAAAGCTGGTTATTGTGTATTAATGTCATTTTGATCTATTATCCTCTTTATATATATAATTAATTTTCTTAATTTATGTGTGTATTATTTTTCTTATTTTGTGTCTTATTTCATTTTTTTTGGAGTGTGATTAATAAAGAGTCTTGCTCGGGACTAGCAAAATTCAAGTTTGGGGTGTGATAAGTGTCAGTTTTATACACTTATACATGGTTTGTATCGATATGTTTCACCCATAATTGAGCTAGTCTACTCGTTTTTGCTTAGAATTAATTAGCTTTTAATAATTTTATTATTTATCATATGAAGATGTAAATTTAGTCTTAATCGGATTGAATTACTGATTTACTTAAGAAATAACATGTTTATAAAATATTCTCTTTGTTGAATTTTTATGTATTCGTGTTGTAGGACTTTCCGAGATGAGTTCGGCAGTCTTTCCGGATTCAAAATCAGAGTTAAATATCAAAAGTTATCATCCGAAGAAGATTTGGGGCAAAAACGCAAAGTCTAAGAAATTCTGGGCTAAAAATGAAGTCTGAAACTCCATGTACGGGCGTAACTCACAAAAACGCAAATTTACGAAGCCATGTTACGGCCGTAACTCCTCAATGTTATGGCTGTAAGTCATCATAGTTACGGCCGTAACTCTTGACCGATTGTGATCATTGTCTAATTTTTTATACTTTTGGTCTATTATTGAGGGGATGGATGGCATTGATCCGATCTATTGTAATAATGCTGGAGTTTTGGAACTATTAGATGACTTTAGGTGTATAAATAGACCCCTTAGATCCATCATTATTCATCATTCATCTTATATTTTCTCACTTTGTAATACTTTTTCTTTTTGTGTGAAGAACACACTTGTGTTCTTGAGTGATTTGTGTAAGTGTGGTTTAGCTTATGTTGTCGAGGGAGTTTATTGCTTCTTTCTCCTTTATCTACTAAGGGAGTTAGGATCAGTTCTTTCCCTTTTCAACTATTAATGACCACTCAAGCTTGTAATATGTTGAATAAACCCTTAATGGGCTAAGTTACTTAAGTTGGGATTATAAACAAGGTTAGTCATGTTATTTAAGTTTGTATAAAGATCTTTTATGAATTACTTATTATTGTGTGTGATTTTCATTGTTTTACCAATCTTTATTTATTTGGCCAATAAATGATGATATTTATGGTCTTCATATGTTTCGAAAGAAAATATGTTTGATTAGATCAAATGATCTTCACTCTAAGTTATTCTAGAGGATAGAAATATACCTCTAGACGTAAGATGATTCTTCGAGTTATTTTCATAAAACCTAATGCTATGTATTGAAGCCAATCAACATAGAAATATAGTGGATTGATTCAATATATAAGGGGCGTTTTGACATTCGAAAGAGGAACCGTCTTTTTAAGGATAATCGAATCTACACAACATAATAAGTAAATTCATCTTATGATCTCCTATACATCTTCTGTAACTAATGATGAGCTAAGTTTGTAATCCCAACTATTTCATTTTATCTTTTATTAATCTATTATTAGTGCAATCTTTTATTTCCTTGAACTTTAGAACTATTATTGCATTTTCTTTGTAATTGTCAAACCAAACTCTTACATTGTGTGTTTCAATCATATAAATCTCTATAACAAATAGTTAAATAGTGTATAATTCAATATATAACCTAACTTCCTCGTGGGATCGATAAACCGGACTCAAAAAGTCCACTTACTACTTGATACGATATCGTGCACTTGCGATAGTTACACTAAAGACGTGTCACCCCCACAACAATATGAAACATACTCACAATATTACGTATAGCATGAATATAGCATGCATAACACGAATATTGAGGTTGCGCAGGTGTCCCCGCAACAACATGAAACATACAAACAATACCACATATAACATGAATCGAGCACGCATGTGAATATTGAGGTTGCGCAGGTGTCCCCTGTAATATCCGCAATTTCGGATTTCGGTAATTTTCTTTTTTTGGCAAGAGTCCGTTTTGACAACTCGCTTGGGACCGTTTCATCATTCCGAGAATGATTAATTCTGCACTTTTTGACTTCCGAGTTCGTTTCGGTGCCGTTTTGTGGAGTTCCATGCTTTTTGACTACTTTTGTGCACTTGAGTTCGATTCTTGCGAATCTCGTTCGAAACTGCTGTTTCGAGTTTCCCGTAAGTCCGTTTAACTTCGTTATACGTGTTGAGAATGTCGGTTTGGTTATTCGATCACGTATCGTGATTTTCGGGCGTTTTGGGCCATTTTGTAATTTACCCAAAGTTATGGGTGTCTGTAACTGTATTTGTTGTCTTGACCCTTTTCTTGGTCGCGTATGATTAATTATTGCATTATGTTTTCATTTCGGGTCGTTGATGTTGTCCATGAGCTTTTCGTCGTGTTCGTTCCGTACGTTTTCGGAAATCAAGTCGTCGGATCATGGCGGCTGAGCAGCTGGCCGCACAAGTGCGGCACTGTCGGAAGTGTTGTGCACTGGCCGAGCAGGCACGGCAGGAACCGGCCTAGCGCACGCTACGGATGTATGGCTGCGTGCGCTAGCTCGGCAGCTGTAGCGCACGCTGTCGACCGGCCCACCGTATGCTATCGCGTATGGGCAGAGGTGTTCTGAGGTTCTGGACTCGGGTAGGATCGGCAGGTAGCGCACGCTAACCAGCAGGGGTAGCGCACGCTGTCGGACTACTAGCGTACGAACCTGGGCGAGCTGTTTAGTCCAGATGTTACTAGACAGGTCGGCTAGCGCGCGCAGGCTTCCGGCCGTAGCACACGCTAGCGGGGGTCGGGCAGACAGGTCATGACCGGCAGGTTTGGTCGGTAGTGCCGGGTCATGCGGGCCCTGGCCGAGGGTGCTGGGCCGATACTGGCTGATAGCGCACGCTAGTCTGGGTAGGCTAGCGCACGCTAGTTCCGGCCCAGTGTATATATGACAGAGCAGCCACTTTTTCACTCGTTTTTCATTTCCTTTCTTTTCTGTCCGCGGCTGGAGGTTCGGAGGAGGCGAAGCCATGTTTTTAGACAACTAATCCACGAAGTTCTAGAGGTTATATCATTGATCAATCATCCTATTACATCACTTGATCCAGCGAATCAAGGTGAGATCTTTAGAACCCTACTTTTGGGTAGATTTGGGGGTTTTCGCGTTTTTGTCCGATTCATTCCGTTTTGTTGATTAATTCATTATGAATATGATTAATATTGTTGGTATTCTTAGTTTCCCTATGGATTCATGGTATATTTCGTGGTTTTTACAGAATCGAGAGGGTTTGGTTGTGGTCTGCCCTTCTTGTTGTTTATATACGAATATACATGAATCGTAGGCGGGTTTTCGGGTGTATTCCAATTCCGTATTCGTTTAGAAATGGTTATGATTGTATTCTTCGAATAATTAGGTTCGGTTTCGTTGGTTCCTAGCATTCGACGGTGACTTTCCTTTCCGTTCGTTGCGTCGTCAATTGTTCAAGGCAAGTATCTTACTTATATGTTTTGCACCTTGTGAATATGACTACGCGTTGAAATGAATGAATTGTGGTTATATGTGATAAACTTGGAAATGTGTCTATATTGGTCGATTGTACACTTGGATGTATACCGTGTTATAGGTATTGATTGTGAGTTATGTGACATCGATTCATGGATGATTTGAATGATAATATTGGGCTATATGTGTTTGATTGTGTAAAGCTTGTATTGGTTGTAATGTCGGCTTCGGGCTAAGTATACTAGTTGTGTGAAATTGTAATGGACAAGATGATTGTTTGATTGTGTGCGTGTTGGTGTAATGTGAATGTGAATGTTGTGTGCTGGAACGCTAAGTTCATTCGTGTGGGTTCGACGGGGCCTACGAGGGTTCATGGCACAGGTCCATGGGATCAGAACTTAGTGTGTGGTGCTGAGGTCCAATCGTGCGGGTCTGACGAGGCCTACGATGATTCATGGCACAAGTCCATCGAATCAGGACACAGTACGTCCAACCGTGCGGGTTCGACGGAACCTACGGTGACACGTGACACAGGTTCATGGGGTCAGGACTAGTTGTTGTGGTCGATGTGTTTGTTTCTTTCCGTGCGGGTTGTCGAACCTATGGAGACTCGTGGCAGGAGATCACGGAGTCATGAATATGTTTTGATCGTCTAAGTTTTGAAAATGAAGTTTTCTAGAAAGGAATGTTGGGCCGAGCCCAACGAGATTTATGGAAATATTGTCTGTAATACCCGGTTGTAATTCAGTCATTATCATTCAGTATTTATCATTCAGTAGTTGTCACTCAGTATTTTTCACTCATTAATGATCATTTGTCACTCATATTCAATCATTGTATTCATCGTTCAGAGTAATTGTATCGTCATTCATCATCAATCTAGTTGGAGAATCGTGCGGTGTTTATCATCGTTGTCATTTCATAGTGTGTTGTGTGTGAGGAGTAGCGCACGCTACGTACTCTCTTTAGCGTGCGCTAATTGAGTACGGGTAGCGCACTCCACCTCTCAACACTAGCGTATGCTAGTATTTTCAAGCAGGCAGTCCAGAAGGCACTGGACTGCAGTTGGGTTGTAAGTAGCGCACGCTACGAATGGTAAGTAGCGCGCGCTAGTAGGTCGGAGTAGCGCACGCTATGCGGCCGGTGTAGCGCGCGCTAAGGACGGATCAGGCAGAGTCCAGTGGCTACTGGACTGCATTAAATAAATGCCTAGCGCATGCTACGAGTAGATTAGCGTACGCTAATCGGTGTAAGTAGTGTGTAATATCCGCAATTTTCGATTTTCGGTAAATTTATTTTTCGGCCGGAGTCCATTTTGATGACTCGCTCATGACCGTCTCGTCATTTCGAGAATGATTAATTCTGCACTTTTTGTCATCCGAGTTCGTTTCGGTGTCGTTTTGTTGAGTTCCGTGTCCTTAATCGACTTTTTCACGTGGGAGTTCGACTTTGTAAAGTCACCATTAATTCTTGGAAACTCCAAAAATTCTGAATCTTTGCAATATTATATAGCATCAAGTTAGCTTTCCAATGGTTCAAACGGTAAGTCAATCGAAGTCCGGACGAGAGAGTTATGGTCGTTTTAGCTCACCTGCTCGTTATTGGCCGATCACTGCCGGCCGAACTCGGCCGTGTCGTCCGACACGGCCCGTGCCGTACTCGTCCAGAAATGCCGAAAGTTTCTGTCTCAGGACCCGACCGTGTCGTCCGACACGGCCCGTGCCGAACTCTTCCGGATAAGCCGGAACCGACTGCCGACACGCCCGACCGTGTTCCAGGACACGGTCGAGTCGTGCCGAGTCGCTGTCGGACGGGTCACTATCGGAAGGCCCTCCGCGCCGCGACCGTGTCAAGCAGGACACAGTCGAGTCCCTGTCGGCCAGCTGTGCGACACGACCGTGCCGATCGGCACGGGCCGTGTCCGGCAGGGCAGTCAACCCCTATATAAGGCCCTGCAGACGTTTTTCTTGCCATTTTCACCTTCTTCTTCTCCTCTTCCGCACTGGCGTGTTCTAAGCTTGAAGCCATGTTGTTTAACAACATATCCATGGAGTTCTTGAGGTTATATCATCAATAATCCGTCCGATATCATCCCTTGATCCAATGAATCAAGGTTAGATCTTTAGAACCCTACTTTTGGTAAAATTGGGGGTTTTCGTGTTTTTGTCCGATTCGTTCCGTTTTGTTGATTAATTCATGATGAATATGATTAATCTTGTTGGTATTCTTAGTTTCCCTACGGATTCATGGTATATTTCGTGATTTTTACGGAATCAAGAGGGTTTGGTTGTGGTCCGCCCTCGTTGTTGTTTATATACGAATATACATGAATCGTAGGCGGGTTTTCGGGTGTATTCCAATTCCGTATTCATTTAGAAATGGTTGTGATTGTATTATTCGAATCGTTAGGTTCGGTTTCATTGGTTCCTAGCGTTCGTCGGTGACTTTCCTTTTCGTTCGTCGTCGTCTTCCGTTTCGATAGCATTGGGCGTTTCGAAGCTTTCCGGTTGAGCCGTGTTCGTCGGGATACTTGCGTGCCGATTTTGAGGCAAGTACCTTGTCCATACTATTCTTGTTTTGTGAATATGATAATTGGTGATCGTCTTTATGTGGTTGTTTGATTGTTTGAAATGAGTTTTCAAAAGATTCGGTTTAGCCTTGTTAAAGGCTTGCTTTCAAAACGCGTGTGTTTTGTGAATGGTGTGGTTTGAGAATGACTATGTGAACTCTATGGATATGTTTGGTGTTGATGTTGCACTTGGTATTTGCGTGTGGACGTATATTGTTTCATTTCGGTGCATTGTGGTTTGACGTGGTGTTTTGCTAAGTGTTTGATGCTCTGGCGAATTGTTTGAATATCCTTGATGTGATATGTTATTTGTGTGAATGTGTGGATACGGTTGAAGGTCTACGGTGACACATGGCACGTGATCATGTGGTCGATGCAACAGTGATTGATCCAACCGTGAGAGCTCGAGATAATCTACGGTGGCACATGGCATGTGATCATGTGGCGAGGATGCAACAAGCGATTGATCCAACCGTGAGATGTGTGTGATTTGTTTCGCTAGCCGCTCGGAGGGTCCTACGAGGCCTCGAGTGGGATGTCGGTGGTAGCGTCCCGGTCCTAGGCGATGCGCGTGCGTGATTATGTTTCGTTGATTTTACGTCCGTTGAGGACACGTGATGTTGGGCTCTGACCCTGTAAATTGTTGGTGGTTTCCTATTTGCGAAAACAAAACATTTGGGCTGTGACCCTATTGATTTTTGGAAAGAGAAGGATTTTATAATCCTAAATTGTTTTCTATTAAAACTCTCGATGGCATTTTAAACTATTTTGTAAATTGTTTCCCTTATTGGCGATCTTTCGGTTTTGGAAATGTTTACTCAAACTCTTGCCTCGGGAAGTACTTTTCCTTACGTTTGGATCTTTGAGGATTCCTGATTATTATTATTGTTCTTGGAACTTGTATTGTATGGCTCGTATTTTTGCACTTGTACTTGCATTAGCAAAACAGTGGAGTTTTGCTAACCCCCGAGTATTCGGGGGGTGGATGTCTATTTTTGCATTCAGGTTTTGGAGCATAGCAGTGGTCGGCACGAAGGATGATGAAAGATGAACGATACTAATCACACGAGGATCCGTTGTTGTCGTATTGGTCTAGTTGTATTTTTCTTTTCCGCAAGATATTTTCCCGTTGTACGGGTGTGGTTGTATTTTGACCCCTGCGTGGGCATGAGTTGTATTTGAGTTGTATGTATTTGTTGAAAGACCAAATCGGTCTACCGAGTAATTTTAGCCTTAAAGGCGAGGTTTAGATGTTTGATTTTAGTTATCAGCCTGGTAGATCCTCGAGGAGAGGGTCTACGGCGTGTAATATCCCTGAGCGGATTTGGGGGTGTTACAAAATGGTATCGGAGCTTAGGTTGTGGAATCCTAGGCTGTCGGGTCAGTGGTGTCTATCGAGTTTTTGTCTTGTCGGATTATGTCTGACTAAGTCGTGTCGCGACGCGTCGTCTGAGTTTGTTGGTCGTGATTAGTATCGTGGGCGATCATCATCTTCGTGCGACCTGTGAATGTAAGTCTCCCTTCTTTGTGTTGTGCCTCGTGTGACACGAGCCATTTTTATGATTATCGGTTAAGTGACGGAATCCTCTTATGGATTTTGATTTTGTGATATGTGGTTATTTGACTCTCATATTTCGTTCATATGAGGAGTAGTGTTGCTCGATTGTGTATGTTGAACCGTATTTCTTTTATCCGCTGCGTGAGTTCTTTTGCAATGACTTTCGGTATTTTACCGACCGAGTTTTATTTCGAAAACCGATTCCCTTAACCGAGTTTTTGACATTATGGCCTTGATCGTTTTGGCGAAATTCTTATGACGGTATTTAGTATTTTGTAAATGGCTTTCGTAAGTTTTTGAAATATTACCGTCATCGGCCTTTTTGGGCATTTTTGTAATTGGTTTTTAGCCTGGTGGGTTCCGGCATGGGACCCATGGCGCTATAATGTTCTGTATAATTACCCGAAATTTTTGGGCATTCTAGCCCATTGAATTATCTTGGAAAAAACTTGAGTATCTTAGAAAATAAATTTCGAGACGTACTTTTAAAATGAATTATTTTCTCGTGGTACATCCAAGGTGCCACAATATGTTTCAAAATTCTTCTACCTCGAGGACCCAAAAATGTTTTGAGATATTTTAAATATTCTGAAAGTTTTTCACTAAGAGAAGGTGTCCTCATTTTTGTCCAAACGCAAGATGATTTTCAAAGTCTCGAAAATGATGTTGTTCAACTTTTTGTAAAATGATACTCAAGGTCAACTGGTGTTTCCAAATTGTTTTTAAAAGGATGTTTTCATTTTAAAAACCTATCCATTCCCGTTTGAGGGCTGGATATGTATGTATGATGTTTGCTTTGTCGTTATGATGTTACTCCCAAGTATGATCGAATTGGTGGCATGAATGTCGAGGCGTTGTCACGCATTTGTTGTACTAGCCCTCTGTGAGAGGTGTGAACTGGTGTTTACTGTTATCACCTCGTGGTGATTTGCGTGTTGTCGCACGAGTGTGGGTTGTTAAAGCTTGGATTTTTGTGCGTTTATGCACATGTGTGATTGTTTCATGATGTTTGTAATTATGTGCCGGTTATCGTTCGGGCCGTTGAGGTCGCCGAACGATACCGTCGTTGTTGTAGTGTTTGTGTGTGTATTACCTTACGATGGTAATCGTTGTATGTGTTATGTGTTATGATTTTCTGTTGTGCTAAATGGTTACTTATTCAGTATGCCGAGGGGCCGAGGTCGTGGTCGTGGTGACCGGATGCGTGATCGGGATCATGATGCCGGTGATGGTATTGGTATTGGTGTTGCTACTGTTTTGCAGCAGGTAGCCACTCAGATGACACAGTTGACTCAGGCAGTTCAGCGTGTTACAGATGCGACCCAGCACACTGGTGCAAATCAGTGGCTTCGAGAAGTGGTTCGTATGAATCCCCCTCGTTTCGCTGGTGCTGCAGATGCATTAGGCTGGGATGGTTGGCTTTTCCAGTTGGAAAAGATATTCGAGGTAGTTTATTGTCCGGAAGAACGTAAGGTACCGGTCGCTCAGTATCTTCTCGACAAAGATGCCGCTAGCTGGTGGGAGGCCATTAAGCCACGAGATCGTGTTGTCTTGTGGGCAGAGTTCCAGAAATTCATGAGAGATGAGTTTTGTCCGGAACCGATCAGAAATAAGAGGATTAATGAATTCTTTTCGGCAAAACCTCAGGATGTGCCGCTGTCTCAAGCTATTATTGATTTTAGCAAACAGCTCGGCTATGTGCAGAATCAAGTAAGGACAGAGGAGGACAAGATTTGTCATTTTAGCAGGCGGATGAAGCCGGAGATTCGTCAGTACATGGCAGGTCTCGCTTGTACTTCCTTGAGAGATTATCAGAATAGGGCGTTAGCCTATGAGCTATCCAGATTATCGATCGAGAGTATGTCGACTCAAGAAACAGAAAACCATTGGGAACTTTTCAGGAAATCAGGAGAATGGACCTCTTGAGGTTGGGACTTCGTTTCGTCATCCCAAAATGGTTCCTAGATCGCGTGATCAGAGGAGTAGTACCCCTGCAGTGAGTAATGTGAGCACTTCGAAGATATGTTATAACTGTAGTCGAGCGGGCCATACTGCGAAGAATTGTCGTTCACCGTTAGTCAGCTGTTTCGAGTGTGGCCAAGTGGGTCACCGATCCGTACATTGCGAGACGGTAGCTGAGAGGTTTGGGGATCGAGGTTGCGTCTCTGCTCCGAAAGGACGCGGAGATGCCTAGTGTGGTTTTGAGGATTTCGGCGTAGTCCGAATTATTTATGATTACCCTTGTGGATCGTTTTGTGTTTATTCTCTGTTTTCTCGACTGTGCGTGTTTTCTTGTAACAAGTACTTTGTGTTTTGTGATTGTTTGGATAATTGACTTGATTGTATTATCTGTTTGATGACGCTTGTCATTTGTTGGTGTTATTGTATCCCTAACGGCGACGTTGTGTTGGTCGTCGTGGAGCGTGTTTTCACGCCGTATGTCTCTTTGCGTTTCTTGCAGCGTTTCGCCGTTGGGCGCGAGTTTCCTATTTTTGTGTATCTCGTCGAGTTTTCCTGGCGGGTATATTGCTCCCCCCTACTTGTTTTAAGTTTCGGGACGAAACTTCTTTTAAGGAGGGTAGAATGTAATATCCGCAATTTTCGATTTTCGGTAAATTTCTTTTTCGGCCGGAGTCCGTTTTGATGACTCGCTCATGACCGTCTCGTCATTTCGAGAATGATTAATTCTGCACTTTTTGTCATCCGAGTTCGTTTCGGTGTCGTTTTGTTGAGTTCCGTGTCCTTAATCGACTTTTTCACGTGGGAGTTCGACTTTGTAAAGTCACCATTAATTCTTGGAAACTCCAAAAATTCTGAATCTTTGTAATATTATAGAGCATCAAGTTAGCTTTCCAATGGTTCAAACGGTAAGTCAATCGGAGTCCGGACGAGAGAGTTATGGTCGTTTTAGCTCACCTGCTCGTTATTGGCCGATCACTGCCGGCCGAACTCGGCCGTGTCGTCCGACACGGCCCGTGCCGTACTCGTCCGGAAATGCCGAAAGTTTCTGTCTCAGGACCCGACCGTGTCGTCCGACACGGCCCGTGCCGAACTCTTCCGGATAAGCCGGAACCGACTGCCGACACGCCCGATCGTGTTCCAGGACACGGTCGAGTCGTGCCGAGTCGCTGTCGGACGGGTCACTATCGGAAGGCCCTCCGCACCGCGACCGTGTCAAGCAGGACACGGTCGAGTCCCTGTCGGCCAGCTGTGCGACACGACCGTGCCGATCGGCACGGGCCGTGTCCGGCGGGGCAGTCAACCCCTATATAAGGCCCTGCAGACGTTTTTCTTGCCATTTTTCACCTTCTTCTTCTCCTCTTCCGCAGCTGGGCGTGTTCTAAGCTTGAAGCCATGTTGTTTAACAACATATCCATGGAGTTCTTGAGGTTATATCATCAATAATCCGTCCGATATCATCCCTTGATCCAGCAAATCAAGGTTAGATCTTTAGAACCCTACTTTTGGTAAAATTGGGGGTTTTCGTGTTTTTGTCCAATTCGTTCCGTTTTGTTGATGAATTCATGATGAATATGATTAATCTTGTTGGTATTCTTAGTTTCCCTACGGATTCATGGTATATTTCGTGATTTTTACGGAATCGAGAGGGTTTGGTTGTGGTCCGCCCTCGTTGTTGTTTATATACGAATATACATGAATCGTAGGCGGGTTTTCGGGTGTATTCCAATTCCGTATTCATTTAGAAATGGTTGTGATTGTATTCTTCGAATCGTTATGTTCGGTTTCATTGGTTCCTAGCGTTCGTCGGTGACTTTCCTTTTCGTTCATCGTCGTCTTCCGTTTCGATAGCATTGGGCGTTTCGAAGCTTTCCGGTTGAGCCGTGTTCGTCGGGATACTTGCGTGCCGATTTTGAGGCAAGTACCTTGTCCATACTATTCTTGTTTTGTGAATATGATAATTGGTGATCGTCTTTATGTGGTTGTTTGATTGTTTGAAATGAGTTTTCAAAAGATTCGGTTTAGCCTTGTTAAAGGCTTGCTTTCAAAACGCGTGTGTTTTGTGAATGGTGTGGTTTGAGAATGACTATGTGAACTCTATGGATATGTTTGGTGTTGATGTTGCACTTGGTATTTGCGTGTGGACGTATATTGTTTCATTTCGGTGCATTGTGGTTTGACGTGGTGTTTTGCTAAGTGTTTGATGCTCTGGGCGAATTGTTGGAATATCCTTGACGTGATATGTTATTTGTGTGAATGTGCGGATACGGTTGAAGGTCTACGGTGACACATGGCACGCGATCATGTGGTCAGGATGCAACAGGTGATTGATCCAACCGTGAGAGCCTGAGATAATCTACGGAGGCACATGGCATGTGATCATGTGGCCAGGATGCAACAAGCGATTGATCCAACCGTGAGATGTGTGTGATTTGTTTCGCTAGCCAGCTCGGGAGGGTCCTTCGAGGCCTCGAGTGGGATGTCGGTGGTAGCGTCCGGTCTGGCGATGCGCGTGCGTGATTATGTTTCGTTGATTTTACGTCCGTTGAGGACACGTGATGTTGGGCTTTGACCCTGTAAATTGTTGGTGGTTTCCTATTTGCGAAAACAAAACATTTGGGCTGTGACCCTATTGATTTTTGGAAAGAGAAGGATTTTATAATCCTAAATTGTTTTCTATTAAAACTCTCGATGGCATTTTAAACTATTTTGTAAATTGTTTCCCTTATTGGCGATCTTTCGGTTTTGGAAATGTTTACTCAAACTCTTTCCTCGGGAAGTACTTTTCCTTACGTTTGGATCTTTGAGGATTCCTGATTATTATTATTGTTCTTGGAACTTGTATTGTATGGCTCGTATTTTTGCACTTGTACTTGCACTAGCAAAACAGTGGAGTTTTGCTAACCCCCGAGTATTCGGGGGGTGGATGTCTATTTTTGCATTCAGGTTTTGGAGCATAGCACAGGGTCGGCACGAAGGATGATGAAAGATGAACGATACTAATCACACGAGGATCCGTTGCTGTCGTATTGGTCTAGTTGTATTTTTTATTTTCCGCTGCAGTATATTTTCCCGTTGTACGGGTGTGGTTGTATTTTGACCCCTGCGTGGGCATGAGTTGTATTTGAGTTGTATGTATTTGTTGAAAGACCAAATCGGTCTACCGAGTAATTTTAGCCTTAAAGGCGAGGTTTAGATGTTTGATTTTAGTTATCAGCCTGGTAGATCCTCGAGGAGAGAGTCTACGGCGTGTAATATCCCTGAGCGGATTTGGGGGTGTTACATAGTGCACGCTGAAGCCTGTGTCTAGCGCACGCTACCGCGATCAGATCAGAGGACAGGAGGTTCTGGACTTCAGTGCTGGACATCAGATAATTCGTTAGCGCACGCTAACCATTTATGTTAACGCGTGCTAATTAAAGGGGGTAGCGCACGCTACAAGAGGTACGTAGCGCACGCTACCGTTGCGATCAGAGGGTACTAGACTACCTAGTACACCCGTTAGCGCACGCTATGCACAGGAGCTAGCGCACGCTAACTGGGATTTGCTATATATAGGACAGTCCAGTCCTTTAACATCATTTATCATTTTCTCTTCGTTTCCTCGACGGTTTTGAGCGATTCCGGACATTTTGGAGAGTGTTCTTCGAGGTGTAATCATCAATCATCATCTTCAAGTCTTTGAGTTGGATTAATCATCACTTCATCATCTCCATTACATCAAATCTAAGGTAATGATTTCTTCAACCTAGCATTTCGGATATTTGTTGTTTTCCTTCCGATTTCTTCGTTTGAACTTAGATTGTTGTTGGGATATGTGAGATATGGTTTATCTACCTTGTATACGCGTATTCCTACGGGTTATTCGGTGTGTATCTCGGATTTAATGGCTATTTGGGGAATTATTTCAAGAACCCTTGGGGTTGACTTCGGTTAATTTGGGGATTTTCTGATTGATGTTGTCGTAATCTTGAATTGTGGATTCCTATTGGATTATTGATGTCTTTGATATTGTTTTTCTGGTTTGAATCAATCTTTTGGAAGTTGGTAAATTGGGATTGGTTGTAACCCACGGGTAGGATGTTGCTACGTATTCGTTAGAGTGCATCTTTGAGTTCGAATATTGTTGTATCAACGTTTGAGTTGGTTATAATCGTGGTTGATACGTATATTGAGCGTTTGTTGGTAATTGTCATTCAAGGTTGTTCGAACGACCGACATTTCATTTAGGACGTTGTTCGTGGAAGGACTGTTCACCGGTGTTGTGTAAGTTAATTCTTACTCAGTTAAAAGGATATTCATTCCTTTTGTTGTTGTTCATTCATAATCATAATTCATTCATAAAGTACTAACCGTATTGAGACTTGTAATTGTCACCTAATCACTTCATTCATGAGGAACGACGGTTCCAATCATTTTATTGAGATGTCATTCATTTCACCATCATTTCATCTTGGTGAGTCATTATTGATTTTCGATGTCACTTTTGTTATATCGTGGCATTCCGGGTCATACTGGCATGCCGGTTGGTATGTGTAGGATTTTCATGTCGGGCACATATAAAGTCGTGTGTTGGTTGTTGGCCTCACATTGGATTGTGCACACGAGACTATCACTTCATGAGACTGATTAGGTACAAGACCACACGTGTATTCAATCGATACTCGTTGGTGGCTTGTGCACGGACACATTTCCATCCCGGGCATAGTGTGGGGCCATTCCTTGAGCCGTATTGTGAGTTGATTCATATAGCATGTTTGATTGCGTATGTTTTCAACAGGATTGTGATTATTCAACTCTTGAGGATTGTTGTTACGTAATGGCGATTATTGGGAATATTGTTTTTCAGGTCATGGCAAGGCAAAAGCACGGGGAGAGCACGTTGACGGCGAGGAGTCTCAGTGATACTAGTAGGGGGCTCCAGTCCTTTCATTCACCGTGTTTTCTTTATTTTATTTCCGCTGCAGATTTCCGTTTGGATATTGAGTTCATTCAGTGTTGTATATTTTATCTCCATATAAAATATACTTGTATTCGGTTATTGTCCTGGTGTATTGTACTTAAGCTCCTCATCGGAGTATTTGGTAATATAATGTGGTTCGGTACTACGATTATATTATTTAATTCATTAGTTTTCATTCGCCTGGTGGGTCCCAGTCGGGGGTCCACGGCACTGTAATATCCGCCTAGTTGGGGTGTTACACAGTTGGTATCAGAGAGTGGTTTTGAATACTACCTTTTGAGTCATGTCTCATTTGAAATCATCGTTCATCAGACTAGTATCATTGGACTTTCGCATCACGTGTAACCTGTGTAAGAGCCGAGCCCCTCAGACCAAAGAACAGTAAGACTTCCTCATTTATCATTTTCATTTGTAATCAAGTCGATCATGTGAATTCATTAATCACTCAGTTCATTTCATTGTTCAGTTGTTAATCTTGAGGATTATATCATTAATCTTGTTAACTTGTTCAAGATATTCATTTCAAGTCATCAGATAATCACGTCATTTCAGTTGATCATTCATGTAATCATTGTATTTGAGCGCGTATGCTAATTTTCATCATTTCATAATATAATCATAATGTGATATTCATGCGATATATATAATTATCATATGACTTTCCACTTCAGTATGGAAAGAGCTGGCAGAGGATGTGGGGGAAGAGGGCGTGGTGCAGGCTGAAACCCGAGAGCTCGTGTGAATACACGCGCGAATGCTAGGAATAATGTTAACTCATCGAGCAGTGACGCTGCCACTCATTCACCTGGACATGATCATTCACTATCGGGGAGTCGTACCCGGGACACAACTCAGTGAAAAGGTGCTCGGGTTGATCCATTCGCTTTTATGCAGGGCATGATGGCCCAAATGACTCAGATGGCACAACTAATGGAGACAATGCATAACTCAACTACTCAAAATCAACAGGCTCCTCCGCCGCCACCTCAGAGGCAAGAGAGGGGTGTAAGCAGTATTATTGGCGATATCTCTCGCCAGCAACCACCTACCTTCGAGGGCTCATCTGAGCCAGCAGATATTGCTCATTGGCTTGAGCATTTCGAGAAGTTATTTGCTATGGTTGATTGCCCTGAAGGGCATAAAGTTTCAGTTGCGGCTTACTATCTTGGTAAGAGCGCTCATTCATGGTGGTTATCATTGAAGCCCACCGACGGATCATGTACTTGGGATCAATTCAAAACTCTCATGATGGAAAGGTATTATCCAGCCCCACTCAGGGAGGCCAAGTTGTCGGAATGACTCACTCCCGACCTCTCAGCGGACGATGATGTTCTCGCCATCGCCGAGAAATTTCAGGAACTTCTTCCGTTCGCCTCATCTATCATTCACTCTGAGGCAGACAAGATCAAGTACTTCAGCAAGAGGTTGAAACCTCGTATGCGACTACAGTTGCTTAATCATAATTGTACAACTCTGGCCGAATTTATTGAGAAAGCTCTTACTTACGAGCTTACTGCTAATGAGATTGCTAAGCAACAACCTTCATCTGCTGCAAGAAGTCTAAGAATCATAATCAGTCCGACGGCAGTCAGGCCACTTTCAAGAAACCACGTGCGGGCTCTACTTTTTCTGAGAGACCTCCTATGGTGCCTAAACCCGTGGAATCTCAGTCACGAGTGGCCAGTTCGGCCATCACCTATTTCAACTATGAAGAACAGGGTCATTTCAGTACCAAGTGTCCGAGGCAGACTGTCACGTGCCATAACTGTGGAATTGCTGGGCATAGGGCCCGTTTTTGCCGAAGGGACTCTAAACCTACTCCGGTGTTATCTTAGGCCCCAGAACATTCAGCGGTGCAGAATCAGGCCACTCAGTCAGCGTCGTTCAAGACGACAGGAGCTAATAAAGGCGGAGCCAAGAGCTATCAGACGGGAGCGTCCGGTTCGGGGGCTGGCAAGCCCCGAATTTATGAGATGAAGAAGACCGATGATCCAGAGGCCCGGATGATCTCAGGTACACTCGATATTCTATCTCAACCTGTGTGTACCCTTCTATCTCAACCTGTGTGTACCCTTTTTGGTACTGGTGCATCGCATTCATTCATTTCCGAGTCATGCTTGAGTAGACTGCGTCTGGGTAGTGCTACTAGTTGTGAGCCTTATGTCATTGGTCTACCTGATGGTAGAAGAATTATCGGTAATCATGAGATTAAGGATTGTCCGATTCAGCTTCATGGCCGTGATTGGTTAGCAGACTTAATCGTGGTGGATTTACCGAGAGACGACGTCATCTTGGGTATTGATTGGATGGATTGTCACGATGCCACCATTAGTGTCCGTAAACGTATGGTCACTATCATTTCAGACGATGGGGTTGAATGTGTTTTTCAAGGAGGTGATCCCGGCTGTTCTGGTAAGGTCATTAACTTGATGAAAGCAGTGAAATTACTCAGTCAGGGGTGTGTTGGTTATTGGTGCTATATGACCAAAACCGAGAAATCACCAGTAATGGTGATGGATATTCAGGTAGTGAGGGAATATGCCGATGTTTTTTCCAGACGAGTTACCTGGTTTGCCTCCACCAAGAGATGTGGAATTCACGATTGAGTTGGAGCCCGGTACATCCCCGATATCGAAGGCACCGTACCGGATGGCCCCGACCGAAATGCAGGAATTAAAGAACCAACTTGAGGAGTTGTTCGAGAAAGGTTATATCCGACCGAGTGCGTCCCCATGGGGAGAACCAGTGTTATTTGTCAAGAAGAAAGATGGTTCGTTCCGCTTGTGTATTGATTACCGGGAATTAAACCAAGTGACGATCAAGAATAAATATCCTCTACCCCGTATTGATGATCTTTTGGATCAACTTCAGGGAGCTTCAGTATTTTCCAAGATCGACTTAAGATCTGGGTATCATCAGTTGTGAATTCGAGAGTCGGATACCGCAAGGACGGCGTTCCGAACATGTTATGGTCATTATGAGTTTGTGGTTATGACGTTTGGGTTGACTAATGCACCTGCGGTATTCATGGAGTTAATGAATCGGGTTTTCAGTGACTATTTGGATCAATTCATGGTTGTCTTTATTGATGACATTCTAATTTATTCTCGTGACCGGGAGGAGCACGAGTTTCATCTTCATCAGGTGCTCGACGTGTTGAGACAAGAACAACTTTATGGGAAGTTTTCCAAATGTGAGTTCTGGATGTCCGAAGTGACATTTCTCGGACATGTAATTTCATTGAAGGAGTTCGTGTCGACCCACAAAAGACAGAGGCAATTCGAGATTGGCTACCTCCGAAGTTTCCTCGGATTAGCGGGTTATTATCGGCGATTTGTGGAGGGATTTTCTAAAATCGCTCAACCAATGATGAATCTTTTACGGAAAGATAAGAAATACACGTGGTCCGACGCGTGTCAACAGAGTTTTGAGGAACTCAAGAGCCGGTTAACTTCAGCACCAGTCCTTTCTTTACCGCAAGGGACGGAAGGATTTGTGGTTTATAGTGATGCGTCCGGACAGGGTCTCGGATGTGTACTCATGCAGAACGGGAAAGTTATTGCTTATGCTTCACGGCAATTGAGACCTTACGAGGTTAATTATCCGACCCACGACCTGGAGTTAGCAGCCGTGGTATTTGCATTGAAGAATTGGCGTCATTATCTTTATGGCGTTACCTGTCAGTTATTCACCGATCATAAGAGTTTAAAGTATATATTTACTCAGAAGGAGTTAAATATGCGACAGAGATGGTGGTTGGAACTAATCAAAGATTATGATGTCGAGATCCTTTACCACCCGGGCAAGGCGAACGTTGTCGCCGACATCTTGAGTCGTAAGTCCATTCGGGAGCAGATGCTTGCTTGATTAACAGTTCAGAAGGAACTTCAGCAGGAATTTCTGAGACCCGAGATCGAGGTCTGGCTTCAGCGAGTGCAAGGGCAACTTTGTAGGTTGGAGATTTCATCGCCATTTGAGGAGGCGATCAGGGAGAATTAGGGTTCGGGACCATTTCTGTTATGCATTCGAGAGGATGTGACTCAGGGGAAAGCCCCCGGGTTTGTGGTCCACGAGGATGGACTTTCGCGTTTTAAGAATCGGTTCTGCGTACCGGCGAATGATGAGTTGAAAAACTCAATTTTGAGAGAAGCTCATGCTACCCCTTATTCCGTTCATCCGGGGTCTAGCAAGATGTATAAAGACTTGAAACAAAATTACTGGTGGAGTAATATGAAGCGAGAAGTCGTGGAATTTGTTTCGAGATGCTTAACCTGTCAACAAGTCAAGATTGAACATCAGCGACCGGCGGGTATGCTGAAACCGCTCCCTATTCCAGAATAGAAGTGGGAAGATATTTCTATGGACTTCATCACGAGTTTGCCGACGAGTCGTCGTGGCATGAATACAATCTGGGTGATTGTGGACCACTTAACTAAATCAGCTCATTTCCTTGAGATTAAGGATACGTGGGGTCCCGAGAGACTTGCCCAGTTGTTTATCAAAGAGATAGTGAGATTGCACGGTACTCCTAAAAGTATCGTTTCCGATCGTGATGGACGATTCGTGTCTCATTTTTGGAAATTAATTCATCGTGTTATGGGAACTCATCTTAATCTCAGTACAGCTTTTCATCCTCAGTCCGACGGACAATCAGAGAGGACTATTCAGACTTTGGAGGACATGTTGAGGGCATGTGTCCTCGATTGGAGAGAGGATTGGGAAGCCCAACTACCATTGATCGAGTTCACGTACAATAATAGTTGGCATTCTTCGATTAAGATGGCACCTAACGAGGCCTTGTACGGTCGTTATTGTCGATCTCCTTTGTGTTGGGATGACTTATCAGAATCAATCGGCACCGAGCCCGATATGCTTATAGCCGCCCGTGAGAAGGTAGCTTTGATCAGGAGTCGTTTGTTGACCGCTCATAGTCGACAGAAATCTTATGCAGATAATCGTCGTCGAACACTAGAGTTCGAGACAGGTGACCATGTTTTGGTCAAGGTATCCCCGAGTCGTGGTATCTTCCGTTTTGGGAAAAGGGGGAAGTTGAGTCCGAGATTCATTGGACCGTTTGAGATTTTGGATCGAGTAGGCGAGTTAGCTTATCGATTGGCCCTACCTCCGGCGTTGAGCCGAATTCATAATCTATTTCACGTCTCTCAGTTACAGAAGTATGTTGCCGACCCAAGCCACATACTTCAGTTTGATGAAATCAAGATCGCCGATGATCATTCATATGAGGAGTGTCCTATACGAGTTTTAGAGCGGCGAATCAAACAGTTGAGGAACAAGACGATTCCTTTGGTTAAAATTCAGTGGTCTAGACGTGGAGTCGAAGAGGCTAGTTGGGAAACAGAAGATAGTATGCGGGAGAGTTATCCCGAGTTGTTTGACCCTTAGTTTCGGGGACGAAACTCTTTTAAGGGGGGTGTATGTAATACCCGGTTGTAATTCAGTCATTATCATTCAGTATTTATCATTCAGTAATTGTCACTCAGTATTTTTCACTCATTAATGGTCATTTGTCACTCATATTCAATCATTGTATTCATCGTTCAGAGTAATTGTATCGTCATTCATCATCAATCTAGTTGGAGAATCATGCGGTGTTTGTCATCGTTGTCATTTCATAGTGTGCTGTGTGTGAGGAGTAGCGCACGCTACGTACTCTCTTTAGCATGCGCTAATTGAGTACGGGTAGCGCACGCCACCTCTCAACACTAGTGTACGCTAGTATTTTCAAGCAGGCAGTCCAGAAGGCACTGGACTGCAGTTGGGTTGTTAGTAGCGCACGCTACGAATGGTAAGTAGCGCGCTAGTAGGTCGGAGTAGCACACGCTATGCGGCCGGTGTAGCGCGCGCTAAACGGATCAGGCAGAGTCCAGTGGCTACTGGACTGCATTGGATAAATGCCTAGCGCACGCTACGAGTAGATTAGTGTACGATAATCGGTGTAAGTGGCACACGCTGAAACCTGTGTGTAGCGCACGCTACCGCGATCAGATCAGAGGACAGGAGGTTCTGGACTCCAGTGCTGGGCATCAGATAATTCGTTAGCGCTCGCTAACCATTTAGGTTAATGCACGCTAATTAAAGGAGGTAGCGCACGCTACAAGAGGTACGTAGCGCATGCTACCGTTGCGATCAGAAGGTGCTGGACTACCCAGTACACCCGTTAGCGCACACTACGCACAGGAGCTAGCGCACGCTAACTGGGATTTGCTATATATAGGACAGTCCAGTCCTTTAACGTCATTTGTCATTTTCTCTTCGTTTCTTCGACAGTTTTGAGCGATTCCGGGCGTTTTGGAGAGTGTTCTTCGAGGTGTAATCATCAATCATCATCTTCAAGTCTTTGAGTTAGATTAATCATCACTTCATCATCTCCATTACATCAAATCTAAGGTAATGATTTCTTGAACCTAGAATTTTGGATATTTGGGGTTTTCCTTCCGATTTCTTCGTTTGAACTTAGATTGTTGTTGGGATATGTGAGATATGGTTTATCTACCTTGTATATGCGTATTCCTACAGGTTATTCGGTGTATATCTCGGATTTAATGGCTATTTGGGGAATTATTTCAAGAACCCTTGGGGTTGACTTCGGTTAATTTGGGGATTTTCCGATTGATGTTGTCGTAATCTTGAATTGTGGATTCCTATTGGATTATTGATGTCATTGATATTGTTTTGCTGGTTTGAATCAATCTTTTGGAAGTTGGTTTCGATAATTTGGGATTGGTTGTAACCCACGGGTAGGATGTTGCTACGTATTTGTTAGAGTGCATCTTTGAGTTCGGATATTATTGTATCAACGTTTGAGTTGGTTATAATCGTGGTTGATACGTATATTGAGAGTTTGTTGGTTATTGTCATTCAAGGTTGTTCGAGCGACCGACATTTCATTTAGGATGTTGTTCGTGGAAGGACATTGTTCACCGGTGTTGTGTAAGTTAATTCTTACTCAGTTAAAAGGATATTCATTCCTTTCGTTGTTTTTCATTCATAATCATAATTCATTCATAAAGTACTAACTGTATTGAGACTTGTAATTGTCACCTAATCACTTCATTCATGAGGAACGACGGTTCCAATCATTTCATTGAGCTATCATTCATTTCACCATCATTTCATCTTGGTGAGTCATTATTGATTTTCGATGTCACTTTTGTTATATCGTGGCATTCCGGGTCATACTGGCGTGCCGGTTGGTATGTGTAGGATTTTCATGTCGGGCACATACAAAGTCGTGTGTTGGTTGTTGGTCTCACATTGGACTGTGCACACGAGACGATCACTTCGTGAGACTGATTAGGTACAAGACCACACGTGTATTCGATCGATACTTGTTGGTGGCTTGTGCACGGACACATTTCCATCCCGGGCGTAGTGTGGCGCCATTCATTGAGCCGTATTGTCAGTTGATTCATATAGCATGTTTGATTGCGTATGTTTTCAACAGGATTGTGATTATTCAACTCTTGAGGATGTTGTTCTGTGTAACTGACCCCATTGGGGAATATTGTTTTTCAGGTCATGGCAAGGCAAAAGCACAGGGAGAGCACGTTGACAGCGAGGAGTCTCAGTGATACTAGTAGGGGGCCCAGTCCTTTCATTCACCGTGTTTTCTTTATTTTATTTCCGCTGCAGATTTCCGTTTGGATATTGAGTTCATTCAGTGTTGTATATTTTATCTCCATATAAAATATACTTGTATTCGGTTATTGTCCTGGTGTATTGTACTTAAGCTCCTTATCGGAGTATTTGGTAATATAATGTGGTTCGGTGCTACGATTATATTATTTAATTCATTAGTTTTCATTCGCCTGGTGGGTCCCAGTCGGGGTCCACGACACTGTAATATCCGCCTAGTTGGGGTGTTACATTGTCGTACTGTAAATTACCGGAATACGAATCGTTTTGGGTTTGAACCCTAAGGTTTTCCTAAAAGGATTACCAAATCAGGACTTGAGGTCTTAAAAGTTTTGAAATTCTAAAAATCCCCGAGATGATGAATTCCTTTTCAATACCTCTTGCTTGAGTTCGAAATTTTAAAACTTTTCGGGAACATTTGATAACTGATTCCCATATTAAATTCGTAGTTGCTATTTACTGTTGCATTTCGTATCGTATTATACTTGCACTAGTAAAACAGTGGAGTTTTACTAACCCCCGAGTAATCGGGGGATGGATGTCTGTTTTGCGTCCAGGTACATGCAGGTTCGGGGGAGCAGTCACAGGATCGGCACAAGTGGATGACGAGCTGCGGTACTAATCAAGAGTTGAGAGTTGTTTTCATTTTGTTGTGTTGTCAGAGTTGATTACAGTCTTCCGCTGTAATGTGTTTCGACCCCCATGCGGGTAATTTTATTTTAGTTAGTTTTGTTGATAGAGTTGTGTGACCTCATCGGTCAGTGTATTCTTGTGTAAGTGACCTTAACGGTCTGTATTATTTTATTGTTTGACCCTGGCTGGGCAAACATTTGGTCGTTTTGTAAGGTTTAGCTTGGTAGATCATCGTAAAAACGGGTCTACGGCGTGTAATATTTCCATATGGTTTTGGAGGTGTTATATTTATGGTATCACAGCTTAGGTTTCGGAAACCTAGGCTGTCGGGTCGAGTCAAGTCGTGATTTGTCGAGTAATGTGTTGTCTTGTCGTTCGAGTCGTCAGGTGACAAGTTGAGTTGTGCGTAGTCACAACGTGTCGGTTATGTTGTCGGACGAGATTAGTATCGTGGGAGACCTTCGTCTCCGTGCATCCTGTGGACGTAAGTCTCCTCTTTTATGCGAGGTACCTGTGTATCATGATTTTATCTTAGTGAGTTAATTGCGGTGCATAATTTTATTTGCACGGTGTTGTGTAATATAGTGTATTTAATACTTGTGGCACACAGTATATGTATGGAGCTGGGCGTATTGTTGTTTTACCTTTGAACCACCGTGTGGGGTGGTATGGGGTGAAAAGGCGTAAACCTTGATGGGTTTTGAAAAGGTATCGACGGTAGAGTTTGTCAGAAATTCCGATGAATGATTTTTGTTGTGTGTTTAAACTTGGTACCACGAGATGCATTTGATTGAATTGGCGACTCTGGTTGCCGGTTGAGCATAGGGTTTTAAATCCAATTGTTTTTGGAATGTTGTAATTTTGGCCGCTACGGATAGGTTTGAGAACGTTTTTCTGAAGGATTCTACGGTTTGAGTATTTTTGTAAAAATCGATTTTTGGAAAATATTTTGGTGGTGCGGTCAAACCACGGTTTGTATGGATTTTAAAATCGGTTAAATTTTGACAAATGGGCCGTGTATTTTCAAATGACACCATCAGACGGTATTTGGAAAATGTGTTTAGAAGTACTTCGGATATTACAAAATATTACTGTCGTTTTGGTTATGAACCAAAGGATTTTGGAAAAAAATCTGTTTTGCAAAACAACTTGAGCTTTCGTAAATTAGAACGTTATGTGTTTATGTATTGAGGTTAAGTCGTGCAGTGAGTTGCTATGTTACTATTCTCGTCAGAAATCTGGGTTGTATGCCCAAGTGGCGGGATACGTTGTTAGGTGTTGTTCCCCACTTCAATGACCGAGGTATTAAACATAGTGTTTCAAAATTTCATCCTAGCAAAATCTTTCAAACTCGCAAATTTTTAAATTATTATCATTCGAACAAATACCTCGGAAAACTTGTTTTTAAGAATATTATCTGTGATTGGACCACAATGGTATGTTTAGTGTTTTAACCGTGTATGCTGAGGTATAGGACGTACATCCTTGTCTATGTGAACGTGTGAATATTGCATTGTGCTGCTGAATTGTTGGCTTATGTCGATTAGGTGAGGTTTGTTTTATCTTGTTATTCTGATTGGTTGTCTGTTCAGTATGCTAAGGGGTCGAGGCCGAGGCCGTGGCCGTGGTAGTGGTGGTGGTCGTAATCGGGAGAAGGAGAGGGTGACTCCCTCCTTGCCGAGTGCCAATCAGCTCGGTACAGATCACGGACATTCTCATTCGGTCAGCGTTAATGTTGACGCTGGCGCCGCCACCATCCTTCATCAGGTGGTTGACCAGTTAGTGCAAATGAATCAGGCCGTACGTCGTAATGAGAACCCAGATGGGGATAACGGAGCTAGTAAGTGGTTACGAGATGTGATGAGATTGCACCCGCCCCGTTTTGTAAGTTCTTCTGACTCGTTAGATTAGGAGAACTAGCTCTTCCAGTTGGACAGAATATTTGATGCTGTAGCTTGTACGGATGAAAGGAGGGTACCCATTGCTCAGTACCTGCTCGACAAAGAAGCTGCAGACTGGTGGCAGACTGTAGTGCTTGCAGATCGTACACCTACATGGGATGAGTTTAAGACCGCTATGGAGGCAGATTATTGACCGTTGCCTTTTCGTGAACGCAGGATCGTTGAGTTTTTCTCGACTACGCCCCAGGATGTGTCAATATCCCAGGCGATAGTCGATTATAATCGACAGTTGGCTTATGTTCGTGATCAAGTGAGAAGTGAAGCGAACAAGGTCCGATACTTCAATATGCCCATGAAACCCCATATCCGTGAGAGTATAGCTCCGCTTATGTGTACTACCTTGAAAGATTAGCAGGACCGAGCTCTAGCCATCGAGATGGCTGTTTCCGTGTCAGAAGGTAGCTCAGGAGGTAAGAGGCAGAAGACCTCGAGTAACTTTTCAAGAGGCCAGAGAAGTGAGATTCGTGAGCCTATTACCTTGCATTGCCCTTCTGGGAACACTCATCATTCATTCGATCAGTCTAAGAATCCTACTCACGAGCCGCGTAAGACAAGTGGCATGAAGTTATGTTTCAATTGTAGCCGTGTGGGCCATACTCGGAAGAATTGTCGCTCGCCGCAAGTTAACTGTTTCAGATGTGGACATGTGGGACATCAGGCGGTACACTGCGAGACCGTCCTTGAGATGTTCGGGAGCCGAGATCCCGCCCCTAATCGTGGAGAGCTCAGTGGTGCCCAGTAGCGTAGTTACGTGTTGTATTTGTGTTATAATTCGTGTAGAGAATGATATTTGTTGCGTGAACTTTTTGGTTTTGTTTGTATTCTACCATGATGTTTTATTTTAAGTTTCAGGACGAAACTTATTTTTGATAGGATAGAATGTAATATCCGGTATTCTCGTTTTTTGTTATCTTGAATTGTTTGTGTTCTGACGTCGGACATTTTCTTGTTGACAAGAATCGGAGTTATTTCTATCGTAATACTATATTTGTTTCTACCGCATAGTCGTTGTGGTCGGGTGCGACTTGTTGTCGCGTGTGTTTCTTTGATTTAATTTGTGCATGCGATGTGTTGTTAATTACTCATTGTTTTAAATCATACTCGGTGGCGTTGTGTTAGTCGTCGTGGGGCGTGTTTTCACGCCGTATATTCCTTTGCGTTGCTTGTAATGTTTTGCCGTTGGGCGCGATTTTTTTCGGTTCTTGTGTATCTCGCTGAGTTTTCCTAGCGGGATATTGCTTCTCCCTACTTGATTTAAGTTTCGGGACGAAACTTCTTTTAAGGAGGGTAGAATGTAATATCCGCAATTTCGGATTTCGGTAATTTTCTTTTTTTGGCGAGAGTCCATTTTGACAACTCGCTTGGGATCGTTTCATCATTCCGAGAATGATTAATTCTGCACTTTTTGACTTCCGAGTTCGTTTCGGTGCCGTTTTGTGGAGTTCCGTGCTTTTTGACTACTTTTCCGCACTTGAGTTCGATTCTTGCGAATATCGTTCGAAACTGCTATTTCAAGTTTCCTGTAAGTCCGTTTAACTTCGTTATACGTGTTGAGAACTTTGGTTTGGTTACTCGATCATGTATCGTGATTTTCGGGCATTTTGGGTCATTTTGTAATTTACCCAAAGTTATGGGTATCCGTAACTATAACACCCCCAAGACATTCAGGGCATATTACAGCGCCGTGGACCCCACACTGTGGAATCCACCAGGCTAACGTACCAAACAAGACATTCGACAACGACAAACCATCATAAAGAAAACGACAAGTTAAATAAAAGACTATAACCGACAAATAAAATTCTGACATCAAATCCATTTTCCCAAAATGGGAACACAACATTAACAAATTCAAATCGGAAGTACTCGAGTACTTAAACAAATTTTATAATACAGAATCCCAAAATCAGACATCAATAATAATTGACAGACAAGACACCAATAATCAACTTCTAGACAATATCATGCTTGCCCATCATCCTCATACGGCTCGGGTGCTCGCTTGTCCCCACGGTCAATACGAAATACAAAAGTATTTCCCCATTTAAGGGGTTAGCGACAACTGCTAGTGCAAGTACAATCCATTTGAACTACATTCTAATCGATGAATATATGCGCCAAAATCTTTTTAGTAAACATTTTATATTCCGAATATTTACGATGCACAAGTACAAAACACATTTTCTCCAACCAAAACAATTCAAAGTTAACCTTGGTACGTGACTCACGGCCACCGTACCCCAGAGCCCGTCGGACATCCACAGGTGGTTAACCACAGTTCGCGATACGAAACTCACGGCAACGTATCCCTAGAGGCCCCGTCGGACCGTCCCTAGGTGAACATACACATATCCATCCACAACAACCACAATACAGCCATAATTCAAATACTAGAACATGTAAACAAACGTAAAGTACTTGCCTTTGTGACATCTTCGAAGAATCGGAAGTGAAAAACGACTACGGATGATCCGAGTGGAAGACGACGGTTCCTAACGAAGAATTAACATATCTCAGTCCCAACGGACATCAATAAATGAAAGGAATACTCCCATAATCCCAATTACAATTCACGACAATAGACGTTCAATCGATACGGGCGAGGGTTTACGCAAAATCTCCCCGTATTGATAATTCATGGATTAAAATCAATGAAATTGGATTGGGAATCGTCCAATAACAACAATTGGTAAGAAGTTTCGCAACATACATGAACAATTCGGAAACAATCACGAAAAACCCGAAAAACCCCTAATTTATACAAGTTAGGGTTCCTGAAGAAAATACCTCGGATTCGGATGATGGAGGATGATTATGCTAATGGTGATATGCTACTACGATTCTATGGTGATGGAACACGAAAAATTCTTCAATCAAAACTGAAGGAATCGCCTCTGGAGTCGCCCCGTGAAGAAAAACGAAAGAAAGGATAGAAAATGAGGTCTTGGACCTCTGCCCGCTGTTTTAAAACAGCGGGCTGTTACGGCCGTAACAGGGGACACTTACGGCCGTAACATGGCCAACTTACGGCCGTAACTTCTGGGTGTTACGGCCGTAACACCTCCAGCCGATGCTTGGCATTCTTGTCAAACGATTCCGCACGACCCCGAAACCCGGACCTGCTATCGAACCAAAAATACGACTACGAAGAATGTTCGATGACGAGTCTAACCAGCACAAGAAAACATCAATCCGACTACCCGGGAATCCGAAATACGACACGAACATGAAATTCCTTAAACTTATAGGAAATTACGAAAATGGCCCAAGTGCCCGAAAAATCACGAAACGACGTCGGATTTACAAACCGAAAGTTTCAACATGACCAACTCAACCATACGAACTTGTACAGCCAAGAAACAATGAAAACGAACGAGTCTAACGAGAATCGAACGTTCATACGGCAAAACATGTCATAAAATGAAATTACGTGAAAACATCATCAAAACTCGTCTAAACGGAAAAACTCCAAGAACAAAGTAGATTCGAAATGTCGAAACGGTTACAAGCGAGTCGATAAAAATAGACATACACCAAAAATGGAAACTACTAAAAATAGAAAATTACGGATATTACATTCTCCCCCTCTAAAATAAAGTTTCGTCCTGAAACTTAAGAATAAAAAGTTCGGGATGCCTCGAACGCATATCCTCCTCTAACTCCCACGTCGCTTCTTCTACTCCGTGCCTCGACCATTGCACCTTAACCAAAGGAATGGTTTTGTGCCTTAACTGTTTGTCTCGACGCTCCAAAATCTTAACGGGCCTCTCCTCAAACGTAACATCCTTCTCGATCTCCACGTATCCAAAATCAATAATGTGGGACGGGTCCGGAACATACTTCCTCCGCTGGGAGACGTGAAATACGCTATGAACATGACTCAGCGACGGAGGCAAAGCTAAACGATATGCCAACTCACCGACTCTCTCCAATATCTCGAAGGGCCCAATATATCTCGGGCTGAGTTTCCCCTTCTTCCCAAAACGGAAAACTCCCTTCGTCGGAGACACTCTCAACAGAACATGATCTCCCACTTCAAACTCCAAAGGTCGACGCCTAACATCCGCATAAGACTTTTGTCGACTCTGAGCAGCCAACATTCTCTTTCTAATCAATTCAACTTTCTCCCTAGTCTCTAACACAAGGTCTGGCTCGGTACCAACTAGATCGGACGGCTCGTCCCAACATATCGGCGATCGGCAACGTCGTCCATAAAGTGCCTCATACGGTGCCATCTTAATCGACGCGTGCCAGCTATTATTATAAGTAAACTCAATTAAGGCCAAATGCTCCTCCCAGTCACTACTCCAATCTAACGCGCATGCGCGCAACAAATCCTCGAACGTCTGAGTGGTACGTTCGGACTGCCCATCGATGCAGGGATGGAGCAAGTGCTCAAACGTAACTGTGTCCCCAATGCCTTATGCACCGCCTGCCAAAAATGCGATACAAATCGGCCATCTCGGTCTGAAATAATGGTCCTCGGCGTACCATGAAGCCTCACTATCTGTGCGATAAAAATACGAGCCAACTTTTCTGGACCCCGAGTATCCTTGATGCCCAGAAAATGTGCCGACTTAGTCAGTCGGTCTACAATCACCCACACCATATTCATACCAGCCTTCGTCCTCAGCAAACCCGTGACAAAATCCATAGAGATATCCTCCCACTTCCACGCTGGGACAGGAAGTGGTTTCAATAACCCGGCTGGCCGCTGATGCTCAATCTTGACTTGCTGACAAGTCAAACACTTAGCTACAAACTGAACTACCTCCTTCTTCATATCGTTCCACCAGAAATTCTTCCTCAGATCTTTATACATTTTACTCGAGCCCGGATGGACTGAGTAAGGTGACGCATGGGCCTCTCGCATAATACTCTGTCTCAATCCCGAGTCGTTCGGAACACACAACCGACCTCGGAATCTCAATACTCCGTCCTCATGAATAACAAATCATGGGGCTTTCCCCTTTCCTACACTCTCTCGGAGCTGAATACACATCGGGTCCTCCAACTGTCCCGATTTAATATCATCGACCAGAGATGAAGAAATCTCAAGAGTACGCAACTGCCCGGAACTCTCTGGTAGTACAACCTCAATGCTCAACCTCATAAACTCTCGCTGAAGTCCCGACTGGGCCGTAAGTAGCTCAAGCGCCCGAAGCACTACCGATTTCCGGCTCAAGGCATCTGCCACCACATTTGCCTTACCCGGATGATATAGAATCTCGAGGTCGTAGTCCTTAATCAACTCCAACCATCTCCTCTGTCTCATATTAAGCTCTTTCTATGTGAAAATGTACTTCAGGCTCTTGTGATCGGTGAAAATCTGACACGACGAGCCATACAAGTAATGACGCCAGATCTTCAACGCAAATACAATTGCGTCCAACTCAAGATCGTGCGTAGGGTAATTCAACTCATACGGTTTCAACTGACGGGAAGCATAAGCAATCGTCCTCCCGTGCTGCATAAGTACACATCCGATGTAATGCCCGATATTTATGTTATGTAATTGGAACTTGTGATATTGTAATGATTGTACTTTTGTCTGAGTATTATTCTCCGTATTTCATAATCCGATGTTGCCGAGCGTTTAATTTCATGGTTGTGATTTGTAAGGTTGAAATTCTGTGCATGTAGCGCACGCTACAGGCTAAGGGTAGCGTACGCTAACATGGTTTCATAGCGCACGCTACAGAATGTAATTAGCACACGCTATGCGTGGTCAAATTGATTGGGACGTGCGGTAGGTGAGATCTGGCCGGGGGACCCCTGTCGGATCGTGTCGGATGTACCTGGACGGCTTTCGGGAAAAGCCGAGTCAACGCCTTAGCGCACGCCTTCTGGTATATGCGTAGCGCACGCTAAGTGCCGAGTCTGATTTAGATCGTGAGCCGTTAGCGCACGCTACTGAGCAGTCTAGCGCGCTAATAGCCATTTATTATAAATAGGACATCATCCTATTCGAGATTTGATTTACTCCTCCCATAACCCGAACTCTTACACTTAGATCATAACTCCCTTCGTCCTAAACACTTCATATCAACCTCCTAGTTCGAGATTGAAGATCGTATATCATTGGAGATTGGTGTTCAAGCCTTCGGTGTTGGATCGCTTCATTTTCCTCCGTATTCTTCACTACTTTGAGGTAGGTGATTCTTCACTGATGTTAGTAATGTTCCTAAGGAAGTTTGAATCATGTTTTGATAGCAAGTATTTCGTTTATAATCGGTCATCACATGTTAGAAGGATACTTTTGACGTATCGGCATTATATATCGTATGAACCTTTGAACCATCTTATTATAAGGACTCCTAAGCATGTTCAAATCGAGTTATGATCAATAATCGGATATTTACCCAGTTGATACGTTTTACGATGGAATCATGTGTTTTGGAACGTAGAACAAATGGAACTTAGATTATTTCTTGGAGATCGTAGATGAATTATGATGTTGAGTTGGCTATCCGTATATTTGTATTTCACGATCATAAATCTTCCACAAACCTTATTAGCATGATTTGCCCGAGGATAACTTGTATTATCACGGTAGGATTTATGAGTTCTTCACCATTCAACCCAGTTTTCGGCTTGCAGTATTCTGCCATGCAATATTAGCGCACGCTAACACGTGTGAGTTAACGTGCGCTATCGGGGTCAGATAACGCCCGAAACGTACGTAGCGTACGTTATGAGACCAAATGAGTCGATCGCTGCATCGTGGCTAACGCACGCTAGTCTTATACGATAGCGTACACTAACGAGTCTTAGCGCACGTTACGAGTACGTGCGCGCGCTAAGCGATCAGTGATTGGTTATTTTGAGCTTTTGGTCGTGGGACCGAATTGTTAAACCATCGTTCGACTTGAGATGATTTGTATATCGTTCCTTTTGTTAAGGTTCGAGCTTGTTACGTTGATCGAAGGAGGCGGCCTTCGAGCGTGTCGAGAACATTGAAGTGTTTCGTCCTTGCCATTTTCGAGGCAAGTATCATATGTCGAGTTCGATTTATGATGCTTGTGGTTTTATTCATATTGTTGAATATGAGATGTATTTCTGAGAATTTTCGTGATATTCGTTGTTGTTTGTTCGTATTGATGAACATATTGAAATGCATATGTGTATGCATAATTGTTTCATTTATGGTATAAATTATCCGGGGATCATGAGGATCTATCTTTGAGCTGGATCGAATGTCCACCATGCGTTGGTCCGACGGGATCATCATGGGGATCTATCTTTGAGGGCGCCGGATCATTGGACGGGTTTTCCACCATGCGTTGGTCGACGGGATCATCATGGGGATCTATACCAAGGGCTGGATCATTTGGATTACCTGTATTGTGTAGATGGAATCGTGAGGATTCGCATCGTTGGATTCCTGGCGGAAGTCCGTTTGCATGTTTTATGATGTATTAATGATTTATTCTATGACGATACTTGTACTAGCATTGTTTTGCTAACCCCTTCGGGGTGGACATTGTTTTTGATGTTCGGGTAGTCGAGGAGCGGGAGGCGACCAGTGCCGACGGAGACGATGAGATGGCTCAGTGATGTGGTTGATGTTCTTATTATTATGATTTGTCTTCTTGGTTCGTTTAGTAATCGAGTATGTCTGTATTAATAAAGTCTTTTCGATATGGTTGTATAAGTTCGCACATTTGATCGTTTGTTTCAAATTTGTATGTGAATTCCAGTGTACGATTGGTTTATTTTTACACTTCTTTTAAAATTAGCCTTGTAAATCCTTATCTAAAGGGTTTACGGCGCTGTAATTATTCCGAATATCTCGGGGTGTTACAGAATATGGTATCGGAGCTAAGATTTATGTCTATCTTGGCGGTCGGGTTAGTTGGAGTGCATTTACGTTATTGATTATTGGTCGTTCGTAACATCACTGCTGAGCCAGCATCGTCAATTGGACTGTGGTTGTAAGTTTCCTAATCTCGAATACTACTGTTTTATTTAATTCACGTCTTGTAAACATTAATGAATGTACTTTGAGAAAGTTTGTCCCAAATATTGAGTATTTATGTTTACAGTATGTTGAGAGGAGGTCGTGGACGCGGACGCGGTCGTGGACGCGGACGTGGTAATGCGAGGCAAGAAGAGTCGGTATCTACCCCAGAGATAGCCGCTAGTCAAACGGATTCACATTCAGGGGGACAGCAGGATCGGCAAATAATAATGCAGATCCTAACGTGCCGGGAGTGCTTCAAAGTGGTTGCCCAGACAAACCGGTTGCTCAAGTTGTGGATCGCATGCGACGGCGATGGGACAGCGAATAACGTAGATAATCGGGAAGATAAATGGCTTATCAAGTGATCAAGTGCATCCTCCGAAATTTGATGGTTCGACCGAGACGCTATCTTGGGATCACCGGTGAAAGAATTAGAGAAGATTTTGCGGGGATTAATTGTCCCAACGATAGGAAGGTTCCGGTCGCCCGGTATCTTCGACAGGAGGCTTTCGGCGGTGGGAGGCCATTCGACCGAGGAGCATAATGTTGACTGGACAGAATTCAACCGATGATGGAGGCGCGATTGTCCTCGCCGGTTAGAGAGGCCCGAGTTCGGGAGTTTTTCTCACCGCAAAATTCGAAGCAACCGTGACGGAAGTGATTAAGACTTTTAATCACCGGTGACTTATGTGCGCCACACAGTCAGACCGAGGCGGAAAGGATTTTCCATTTTGACATGTGAATGAAGCCCAAATTCAGCAATATATGTCCGGATTTGATTGTACCACCTTGAGGCGATGCTCGGGACAAGGCGTTGGCCTACGATATGAAGGAAGCGGCAGAGAGAAATCGACGGAAGCAAAGAAAGCGAAGGTGTCGGGCAACTTCGCGGAGAATAAGAATAGCGGGCCCCGTGTCGGTCCTCTTTTCACTCATCCAGAGACCTCCGCATCCTAGTCGAGGAGGAAAGAAGTTCCGGCAAAGACCGATCAAGCTTCGACACAGGAAGAAGTGTTACAACTGTGGCAAGGCGGGACATGTTCGACGTGATTGTTTCGCGCCTGCTGTGACCTGTTTCGAGTGTGGACAGGAAAAACATCGTGCAACATTTTGTGTGAATGCGACCCGATCTTTTGGTACTCGCGCTCCAGCTCCAGTCCCGAAGGAGACGAGTGTGAACCAGACGCAGCAAAGTGGATTTCAGCAGCAGAACGCTGGGAAGAGAGAGGCATCCGATCTTTGGGTCCGTTACTCCACGCCCATGCGAGATGAGGAAATCGATGATCGAACACAATGTTGCATCGTGTACGATTCGAGATCCTTTTGCAACCGGATTAGTGTCTTGTTCGATTCAGGATCCACGCATTCTTTTATATCTTTGAACTGTGTTAATCGTTTGAACATCTCGTGCTTGTATAATTGTGAACCTTATGTTGTGGGATTACCGAGCGGAGAGAAAATTGTGGGAACCTTAGAAGCTAAGGATTTCCCAGTATCTATAGAAGGAAGAGATTGGCCATCGAATCTTATTGTGGTTGACATCTGCGGTGACGATTTAATTCTCGGAGATGATTGGCTCAACCGTTATGGAGGTATCTTTGAATTACCGAGAGAGAGTCATTTCCATCATTGCTGATGACGGATCTGAACACTTATTCCGAGGATGGAGACCGGGAAGCTCGGGGAAATTGATCAAGGCAATGAAAGCCATGAAATTACTGAAGCAAGGATGTCACGGACTTTGGTGCTATGCCATGAGGAAAGAGGAAGGAGTAGAGCTCTCATCTATTTCAGTTGTGAATGAGTTCTCAGATGTTTTTCCCGACAAACTACCTGGATTACCTCCGCAGAGAGAAGTGGAATTCACTATCGAATTAGAGCCTGGAGCAGCTCCTATTTCCAGAGCACCATATCGCATGGCGCCAACCGAGATGTATGAACTCAAGAAACAACTGGAGGAATTGTTGCAGAAGGGTTATATTCAATCAAGCATTTCTCCTTGGGGAGCACCCGTTCTCTTTGTCCGGAAGAAAGACGGATCCCTCCGACTGTGTATTGATTACAGGGAACTCAATAAGATGACAATCAAGAACAAGTATCCTATACCTCGGATCGACGACTTGTTTGATCAACTGCAAGGGGCAAGGGTATTCTCGAAGATTGACTTGCGAACGGGATACCATCAGTTGAGAATTAAGGAATCGGATATCGAAATCGCTTTGGATCGATGCAGGCATTATGAATTTGTAGTGATGCCATTTGGACTTACCAATGCTCCTGCGGTATTCATGCAATTGATGAATCGGGTATTCTTGGAGTACTTGGATAAATTTGTGGTCGTTTTCATTGACGACATCTTGATATATTCGAGGGACGCAGAGGAACATGCTGAACATTTACGTGTGGTTTTGAGCATCTTGAGAAAGGAACAGCTGTATGCTAAGCTTTCTAAATGCGAATTTTGGCTTAAGGAAGTAACCTTCCTTGGGCATGTGATATCATCCGACGGAGTTCAGGTGGACCCGAAGAAAGTCGAAGCAATCTTGGAGTGGGAAGCTCCTAAAAACGTGAAAGAAGTCCGAAGCTTCTTAGGACTTGCTGGATATTATCGCCGCTTTGTAGAGGGATTTTCCAAAATTGCTCGTCCGCTCACTCAGCTGTTACAGAAAACTCAAAAGTTCATGTGGAATGAGGAGTGCCGGGCTAGTTTTGACGAACTTAAGAGGAGGCTGACGACAGCACCTATATTAGCGCTGCCAGAAGGAACTGACGGATTTATGGTATACAGCGATGCTTCAAATCAGGGTTTGGGTTGTGTGTTGATGCAGAAGGATAAAGTGATTGCTTATGCTTCTCGGCAATTGAAACCGTACGAAGTTAATTATCCGACTCATGATCTGGAGCTAGCAGCTGTGGTCTTTGCCTTGAAAATCTGGCGACATTATTTTATGCGGCACTCATTGTCGATCTTTACAGACCATAAGAGCCTCAAGTACATTTTCATCGAAAGAGTTAAACATGAGGCGAGAAGGTGGTGGAATTGATCAAGGATTACGACTTGGAGATTCTCTATCATCCGGGGAAAGCAAATGTAGTAGCCGATGCTTTGAGCCGTAAACCTGTTTCCCTTCGAGTGTTGGAAGCACTTACGTCCCAAACCAGTATTCAACGGGAACTGATCCGCGAGGGGATTGAAGTATGGGCACCAGGAATCCAAGGGCAACTTTATGTGATGGAACTGACTTCATCACTAGTCGAGGAGATCAAGTCTAAACAATTGAATGATTCTCTGATCCTTCGATTATGTGACGAAGTAAAGAAAGGAAAAGCCCCAGGATTCGTGATACAAGATGATGGATTTCTGAGATTTCAGAGTCGACTTTGCGTTCCCGATGATGATGATTTGAGAAGGACTATTCTGAAGGAAGCTCACAGCACGCCCTATTCTATTCACCCGGGCAGCAGTAAGATGTATAAAGATTTAAAGCAAAACTTCTGGTGGGGGAATATGAAGAAGGATGTAGCGGAGTACGTTTTAAAGTGTTTGACTTGTCAGCAGGTTAAGATTGAACATCAACGACATGCCGGAATGTTAAGACCGCTTCCGATCCCTGAGTGGAAGTGGGAGGATATCTCGATGGACTTCATTACTAGTATGCCAAGGACTAGAACGGGAATGAACATGATTTGGGTTGTAGTTGATCGACTAACCAAGTCGGCTCATTTCCTGGGAATTAAAGATACATGGGGACCCGAGAGATTGGCACGAATATTTATTGCGGAGATAGTCAGATTGCACGGGACGCCGAAGACCATTATTTCGGATCGAGATGGTCGTTTCGTGTCACACTTCTGGAAAGCAATTCACAGGGCTTTGGGGACTGAGCTCAACTTTAGCACAGCTTATCATCCCCAAACGGATGGTCAGTCTGAAAGAACTATACAGACAGTAGAAGACATGCTTAGAGCTTGTGCTTTAGATTGGTCGACTGATTGGGAAGTTCACTTGCCCTTGATCGAGTTCACCTATAATAACAGTTGGCATGCTTCTATTAAGATGGCCCCATTTGAAGCTTTATACGGGAGAAGATGCCGATCGCCCCTGTGCTGGGATGATTCTTCGGATTTGATCGGGACGGAACCGGAATTGATTATTCAGACTCAAGAGAAGATAGCCTTGATTCGAGAGAGACTGTTGACTGCCCAGAGTCGACAGAAGTCTTATGCCGATGTACGTCGTCGCCCTCTAGAGTTCGACGCTGGGGACCACGTACTATTGAAGGTGTCTCCTACACGAGGGATTTTCCGTTTTGGGAGAAGAGGCAAGCTTAGTCCGAGATATATCGGACCATTTGAGATCCTAGAGAGAGTTGGGGATTTAGCATACCGGTTGGCCTTACCGCCATCGCCGAGTCATGTTCACAATGTGTTTCACGTATCCCAATCTGCGGAAGTATGTACCGGACCCGACCACGTCATTGATTTCGACGAGATCGAGATAGCTAATGATGGCACCTTCAAGAGAGACCAATCAAGATACTTGAGAGCCGGATCAAACGGTTGAGAAATAAACCAATACACTTGGTTAAAGTACAATGGTCACGACATGGAGTCGAAGAGGCCACTTGGGAAACGGAGGGACGGTATGAAGGCTAAATATCCGAGTTGTTTTCATCATAAGTTTCGGGACGAAACTTCTTTTTAGGGAGGAAGGATGTAATGCCCGAGATTTCTGTTATGTAATTGGAACTTGTGATATTGTAATGATTGTACTTTTGTCTGAGTATTATTCTCCGTATTTCATAATCCGATGTTGCCGAGCATTTAATTTCATGGTTGTGATTTGTAAGGTTGAAATTCTGTGCATGTAGCGCACGCTACAGGCTAAGGGTAGCGTACGCTAACATGGTTTCATAGCGCACGCTACATGTATCGTAATTAGCACACGCTATGCGTGGTCAAATTGATTGGGACGTGCGGTAGGTGAGATCTGGCCGGGACCCCTGCCGGATCGTGTCGGATGTACTGGACGGCTTTCGGGAAAAGCCGAGTCAACGCCTTAGCGCCGCCGCTACGGTATATGCGTAGCGCACGCTAAGTGCCGAGTACGATTTAGGCGTGAGCCGTTAGCGCACGCTACGAACAGGGTCTAGCGCGCGCTAATAGCCATTTATTATAAATAGGACATCATCCTATTCGAGATTTTAGTTTTTCTCCTCCCATAACCCGAACTCTTACACTTAGATCATAACTCCCTTCGTCCTAAACACTTCATATCAACCTCCTAGTTCGAGATTGAAGATCGTATATCATCGAGATTGGTGTTCAAGCCTTCGGTGTTGGATCGCTTCATTTTCCTCCGTATTCTTCACTACTTTGAGGTAGGTGATTCTTCACTGATGTTAGTAATGTTCCTAAGGAAGTTTGAATCATGTTTTGATAGCAAGTATTTCGTTTATAATCGGTCATCACATGTTAGAAGGATACTTTTGACGTATCGGCATTATATATCGTATGAACCTTTGAACCATCTTATTATAAGGACTCCTAAGCATGTTCAAATCGAGTTATGATCAATAATCGGATATTTACCCAGTTGATACGTTTTACACGATGGAATCATGTGTTTTGGAACGTAGAACAAATGGAACTTAGATTATTTCTTGGAGATCGTAGATGAATTATGATGTTGAGTTGGCTATCCGTATATTTGTATTTCACGATCATAAATCTTCCACAAACCTTATTAGCATGATTTGCCCGAGGATAACTTGTATTATCACGGTAGGATTCATGAGTTCCTCACCATTCAACCCGTTGGCTTGCGATTCTGCCATGCAATATTAGCGCACGCTAACACGTGTGAGTTAACGTGCGCTATCGGGGTCAGATAACGCCCGAAACGTACGTAGCGTACGTTATGAGACCAGCCGAGTCAGACTGCCAGACCGTGGCTAGCGCACGCTAGTCTTATACGATAGCATACGCTAACAGTCCGTCTTAGCGCACGTTACGTAGAGTACGTAGCGCGCGCTAAGCAGTCCAGGCAGATTGGTTATTTTGAGCTTTTCGGCCGTAGACCGAATTGTTAGGCCATCGTTCGACTTGAGATGATTTGTATATCGTTCCTTTTGTTAAGGTTCGAGCTTGTTACGTTGATCGAAGGAGGCGGCCTTCGAGCGTGTCGAGAACATTGAAGTGTTTCGTCCTTGCCATTTTCGAGGCAAGTATCATATGTCGAGTTCGATTTATCATGCTTGTGGTTTTATTCATATTGTTGAATATGAGATGTATTTCTGAGAATTTTCGTGATATTCGTTGTTGTTTGTTCGTATTGATGAACATATTGAAATGCATATGTGTATGCATAATTGTTTCATTTATGGTATAAATGATCCGAGGGGATCATGAGGATCTATGCTGAGGGCGCTGGATCGAATGTCCACCATGCGTTGGTCCGACGGGATCATCATGGGGATCTATACCAAGGGCGCTGGATCGCTGGACGGTATTTCCACCATGCGTTGGTCCGACGGGATCATCATGGGGATCTATACCAAGGGCGCCGGATCGCTGGATTACCCTGTATTGTGTAGATGGAATCGTGAGGATTCGCATCGTTGATTCCGTGGCGGAAGTCCGTTTGCATGTTTTATGATGTATTAATGATTTATTCTATGACGATACTTGTACTAGCATTGTTTTGCTAACCCCTTCGGGGGTGGACATTGTTTTTGATGTTCAGGTAGTCGAGGAGCGGGAGGGCAGCCACAGTACCGACAGGACGTTGAGATGGCACAGTGATGTGGTGGATCTTCTTATTATTATGATTTGTCTTCTTGGTTCGTTTAGTAATCGAGTATGTCTGTATTAATAAAGTCTTTTCGATATGGTTGTATAAGTCCGCACATTTGATCATTTGTTTCAAATCTGTATGTGAATTCCAGTGTACGATTGGTTTATTTTTACACTTCTTTTAAAATTAGCCTTGTAAATCCTTATCTAAAGGGTTTACGGCGCTGTAATTATTCCGAATATCTCGGGGTGTTACATCCGAGCCCTTGGCCCGAAGCATCACTGAAAACTGAGAAACCCTCATTACCACTCGGTAAGGCCAAAACAGGAGCGGTCGTCAACCGCTTCTTCAACTCCTCAAAACTATTCTGCCTCTCATCGGTCCACACAAACTTCTCTGACTTCTGTAATAACTGAGTCAGCGGTCGAGCGAGCTTAGAGAACCCCTCGACGAATCTACGGTAATACCCGGCTAATCCCAGAAAACTGCGGACCTCCTTCACGTTCTTGGGCGGTGCCCAATCCAACACTGCCTCCACCTTATATGGGTCCACACGAACACCCTCGGTCGAGATCACATGAACGAGAAACATAACCTCCCGCAACCAAAACTCACACTTTGAGAACTTCGCAAAAAGATGTTGAGCTCTCAAAATGTCTAACACGATATGCAAATGACGGGCGTGCTCCTCCTCGCTCCTCGAGTAAATCAGGATGTCGTCGATAAAAACGACTACACACTTATCGAGGTACTCGATAAAGACTTTGTTCATAAGCTTCATGAACACGGCTGGTGCGTTGGTTAGCCCAAAAGGCATAACCACAAACTCGTAGTGACCGTATCTCGTCCGAAAGGCCGTCTTCGGAATATCGGTATCCTTCACTCGGAGCTGATAATACCCCGATCTCAAATCAATCTTTGAAAACACAGTTGCCCCTTGCAACTGATGAAACAAATCATCAATCCTCGGAAGCGGATACTTGTTTTTGATGGTCACTTTGTTCAACTCTCGGTAGTTGATACACAAACGAAGTGACCCGTCCTTCTTCTTCACAAACAGGACCGGTGCGCCCCAAGGTGAAGCGCTCGGTCGAATATACCCCATGTCTAGCAACTCTCCCAACTGTTTCTTCAACTCAAGCATCTCGGCAGGCGCCATACGGTATGGCGTCTTAGAAATCGGGGCTGCCCCCGGCTCTAAGTCGACGCTAAACTCAACCTCTCGGTTCGGCGGCAAACCCGGCAACTCGTCTGGAAAAACGTCAGGATACTCACATACTACCGGAATATACGAGAGTTCGACTCCCCCTTCCTCCGATCTCAAAGCGTAACACCAATAGCCCGTGCAACCTCCTCGAAGCAGTCTCACGGCCCTCAAGGCGCTGATCAGTAACCTCTGGATACTCCGCTTACGCCTCACAAAGAATGCTCGGTACCGTCAGAGGCTAACATCGAAACGGTTCTCGTTCTATAATTCATGATCGCCCTATGACGGTCCAGCCAATCCTCACCCAGAATCAAATCCTCACCTCTAATATCTACCGCAATCAGATTAGAAGGCCAAACCCTCCCCGCGATACTCACATAAAAATCTCTAACCTCACGATCCCCCACGATGTTATCCCCACTAGGAAGTTAACAACAAAAGGCTCACAAGAAACTAGGCAATCGACATGCAGACGACGCACACAATCCATAGATATAAAAGAATGCGTAGCACTAGAATCGAACAATACGGAAACAGGATGATCAAGGATGTGGACGGTACCTGTAGCCACCGTCGCGTCAGGATCTCCTGCTCGTCTCATATCATACACTCGAGGCGGAACAGACCCCGCACTAGAAGCTCCCCCTCTAGAAGGCTGCCCACGTCCTCGACCTCTGCCAAAACTCGCTGGGCCGAGGAACTGTCTGCTCGATTCACACTCGGCTCTCCGCACTGGGCTGATATCTGAGTAACTGGAGTTCGAGCCGCATCCGTACAAAACTTAGCACGATGACCCATCCGACCACAAGCAAGACACTGAATCGGAGGCCTATCACACTCACTCATTATGTGGCCCGGGCGACTACAGTTGAAGCACGTAGGACCACGGACGGAACCAGTAGGAGCGGACCTAGAACCGTTTCCTCGCCCAACTGATGGCGACTGACTCCCAAAGACTCGCGAACCAGACTGAGCCTTCGGATACCCTCCTGACTTGCCTCCCGAAAACTGACCGGAGGTCTTCTGCTTCTTTCCTTCGGTTGCCGTCTTTGTCGCAGAAAACGACATCTCATAAGCCATCGCCTTATTCTGATATTCTTTCAAAGTCGTGCACCCCAGACCAGACATGTAGTGGCGTACCCTCGGTTTCATCCGCATATCAAAGTGGCGGATCTTATCAAGCTCATCTCGGACTTGGTTCCTCACATAATGCAGTTGTTGATTGTAGTCCTTGATAGCTTGAGAAATAGGAACGTCTTGGGGCTTAGCCTCAAAGAAGGCTCGGATCCTCCCCTCTTTCACTGGCCAAGGACAGAATTCATCTTCCATCAAATCCCGAAACTTTGCCCACGTAGCTGCCCGGTCGCGCGGTTTCACCGCTTTCCACCACGTTGTTGCCTCTTTGGCGAGGAAGTACTGAGCGATGGGTACCTTCCTCTCCTCAGAGCAGTTAGCAGCCTCGAATACCTTCTCCATCTCAAATAGCCAATTCTCCCAACCAGAGGGGTCAGAAGCACCATCAAACTGCAGAGGACGCATACGAATCACGTCCTGAAGTAACTTATCATTGTCGGATCCAGTAGGCGGAACTGGGTTGGCATTAGCTTGGCCGACTAGAACGGCCTGAGTCAGTAGCGTCATCTGGTTCGCTACTTGCTGCAAAATGTTGGCCACTCCAACATTCTCATGTGCATTACCGGAACTAGCAGACTGGTCCTGCTGACCTCCGGAACTAGGGGGAATACTATTCGACAAAGAGGGCATCGCCGAATCAGTTCCCGAGTGATCGGACATGGCCGCCCCATCGGCTGCGCCACGTCCCCTACCGCGTCCGCGACCGCGTCCGCGTCCTCTACCAGCAGGAATTCTGAAGAAGTAATGGGTAAGTACAATTCAAACGCAAAACGCAACAAGTTACTAAGACAGGAATAGAACATAACGGTGAAACGAGTCAAGTTAGAAAAAAAAACTTACGAGCACCGGCGTACTGAGATGATGGCATAGCAGTGATACTGTCCCAAAAACGACACTTAACTAGACCCAAATAACCGACAGCCTAGGTATCCATAAACCTAAGCTCCGATACCATATTCTGTAACACCCCCAAGATATTCAGGGCATATTACAGCGCCGTGGACCCCACACTGTGGAATCAACCAGGCTAACGTACCAAACAAGACATTCGACAACGACAAACCATCATAAAGAAAACGACAAGTTAAATAAAAGACTATAACCGACAAATAAAATTCTGACATCAAATCCATTTTCCCAAAATGGGAACACAACATTAACAAATTCAAATCGGAAGTACTCGAGTACTTAAACAAATTTTATAATACAGAATCCCAAAATCAGACATCAATAATAATTGACAGACAAGACACCAATAATCAACTTCTAGACAATATCATGCTTGCCCATCATCCTCATACGGCTCGGGTGCTCGCTTGTCCCCACGGTCAATACCTGAAATACAAAAAGTATTTCCCCCATTTAAGGGGTTAGCGACAACTGCTAGTGCAAGTACAATCCATTTGAACTACATTCTAATCAGATGAATATATGCGCCAAAATCATTTTAGAAAACATTTTATATTCCGGAATATTTACGATGCACAAGTACAAAACACATTTTCTCCAACCAAAACAATTCAAAGTTAACCTTGGTACGTGACTCACGGCCACCGTACCCCGCAGAGCCCCGTCGGACATCCCTGGGTGGTTAACCACAGTTCGCGATACGAAACTCACGGCAACGTATCCCTAGAGGCCCCGTCGGACCGTCCCTAGGTGAACATACACATATCCATCCACAGCAACCACAATACAGCCATAATTCAAATACTAGAACATGTAAACAAACGTAAAGTACTTGCCTTTGTGACATCTTCGAAGAATCGGAAGTGAAAAACGACTACGGATGATCCGAGTGGAAGACGACGGTTCCTAACGAAGAATTAACATAAATCAGTCCCAACGGACATCAATAAACGAAAGGAATACTCCCATAACCCCGATTACAATTCACGACAATAGACGTTCAATCGATACGGGCGAGGGTTTACGCAAAATCTCCCCGTATTGATAATTCACGGATTAAAATCAAGGAAATTGGATTGGGAATCGTCCAATAACAACAATCGGTAAGAAGTTTCGCAACATATATGAACAATTCGGAAACAATCACGAAAAACCCGAAAAACCCCCAATTTATACAAGTTAGGGTTCCTGAAGAAAATACCTCGGATTCGGATGATGGAGGATGATTATGCTGATGGTGATATGCTACTACGATTCTATGGTGATGGAACACGAAAAATTCTTCAATCAAAACTGAAGGAATCGCCTCTGGAATCGCTCCGTGAAGATAAACGAAAGGAAAGATAGAAAATGAGGTCTTGGACCTCTGCCCGCTGTTTTAAAACAGCGGGCTGTTACGGCCGTAACAGGGGACACTTAAGGCCGTAACATGGCCAACTTACGGCCGTAACTTCTGGGTGTTACTGCCGTAACACCCTACCGATAAAGAAGATCGGGCATTCGGCCCAAACGATTCCGGACGACCCCGAAACCCGGACCTGCTATCGAACCAAAAATACGACTACGAAGAATGTTCGATGACGAGTCTAACCAGCACAAGAAAACATCAATCCGACTACCCGGGAATCCGAAATACGACACGAACATGAAATTCCTTAAACTTATAGGAAATTACGAAAATGGCCCAAGTGCCCGAAAAATCACGAAACGACGTCGGATTTACAAACCGAAAGTTTCAACATGACCAACTCAACCATACGAACTTGTACAAGCCAAGAAACAACAAAAACGAACGAGTTTAACGAGAATCGAACGTTCATACGGCAAAACATGTCATAAAATGAAATTACGTGAAAACATCATCAAAACTCGTCCAAATGGAAAAATTCCAAGAACAAAGTAGATTCGAAATGTCGAAACGGTTACAAGCGAGTCGATAAAAATAGACATACACCAAAAATGGAAACTGCTAAAAATAGAAAATTACGGTTATTACAGTAACTGTATTTGTTGTCTCGACCCTTTTCTTGGTCGCGTATGATTAATTATTGCATTATGTTTTCATTTTGGGTCGTTGATGTTGTCTATGAGCTTTTCGTCGTGTTCGTTCCGTACGTTTTCGAAAATCGAGTCGTCAGATCATGGCGGCTGAGCAGCTGGCCGGACAGGTGCGGCACTGTCGGAAGTGCTGGGCACTAGCCGAGCAGGCACTGCAGGAACCGGCCTAGCGCACGCTACGGCTGGATGGCTGCGCGCACTAGCTCGGCAGCTGTAGCGCACGCTGTCGACCGGCCCAGCTTACGCTATCGGGTCTGGGCAGAGGTGTTCTGAGGTTCTGGACTCGGGTAGGATCGGCAGGTAGCGTACGCTACTGTCGGTCGTGGCGCACGCTAACCGGCAGGGGTAGCGCACACTGTCGGCTGACTAGCGTACGTTACCTGGGCGAGCTGTTTAGTCCAGATGTTACTGGACAGGTCGGCTAGCGCGCGCAGGCTTCCGGTCGTAGCGCATGCTAGCGGGGGTCGGGCGGACAGGTCACGGCCGGCAGGTTTGGTCGGTAGTGCCGGGTTGTGCGGGCCCTAGCCAAGGGTGCTGGGCCGATACTGGACGATAGCGCACACTAGTCCGGGAAGGCTAGCGCACGCTAGTTCCGGCCCAGTATATATATGACAGAGCAGCCACTTTTTCACTCGTTTTTCATTTCCTTTCTTTTCTGTCCGCGGATGGAGGTTCGGAGGAGGCGAAGCCATGTTGTTAGACAACGAATCCACGAAGTTCTAGAGGTTATATCATTGATCAATCATCCTATAACATCACTTGATCCAGCGAATCAAGGTGAGATCTTTAGAACCCTACTTTTGGGTAGATTTGAGGGTTTTCGCGTTTTTGTCCGATTCATTCCGTTTTGTTGATTAATTCATGATGAATTGTGGTTATATGTGATAAACTTGGAAATGTGTCTATATTGGTCGATTGTACACTTGGATGTGTACCGTGTTATAGGTATTGATTGTGAGTTATGTGACATCGATTCATCGAGGATTTGGATGATAAGATTGGGCTATATGTGTTTGATTGTGTAAAGCTTGTATTGGTTGTAATGTCGGCTTCGGGCTAAGTATACTAGTTGTGTGAAATTGTAATGGACAAGATGATTGTTTGATTGTGTGCGTGTTGGTGTAATGTGAATGTGAATGTTGTGTGCTGGAACGCTAAGTTCACTCGTGTGGGTTCGACGGGGCCTACGAGGATTCATGGCACAGGTCCATGGGATCAGAACTTAGTATGTGGTGCTGAGGTCCAATCGTGCGGGTCTGACGAGGCCTACGATGATTCATGGCACAGGTCCATCGAATCAGGACACAGTACGTCCAACCGTGCGGGTTCGACGGAACCTACGGTGACACGTGACACAGGTTCACGGGGTCAGGACTAGTAGTTGTGGTCGATGTGTTTGTTTCTTTTCGTGCGGGTTGTCGAACATACGGATAATCGTTGCAGGAGATCATGGGGTCATGAATATGTTTTGATCGTCTAAGTTTTGAAAATGAAGTTTTCTAGAAAGGAATGTTGGGCCGAGCCCCACGAGATTTATGAAAATATTGTCGTACTATAAATTACCGGAATACGAATCGTTTTGGGTTTGAACCCTAAGGTTTTCCTAAAAGGATTACCAAATCAGGACTTGAGGTCTTAAAAGTTTTGAAATTCTAAAAATCCCCGAGATGATGAATTCTTTTTCAATACCTCTTGCTTGAGTTCGAAATTTTAAAACTTCTCGGGAACATTTGATAACTGATTTCTGTATTAAATTCGTAGTTGCTATTTACTGTTGCATTTCGTATCGTATTACACTTACACTAGTAAAACAGTAGAGTTTTACTAACCCCCGAGTAATCGGGGGTGGATGTCTCTTTTGCGTCCAGGTACATGCAGGTTCGGGGGAGCAGTCACAGGATCGGCACAATTGGATGACGAGCTGCGATACTAATCAAGAGTTGAGAGTTGTTTTGATTTTGTTGTGTTGTCAGAGTTGATTACAGTCTTCCGTTGTAATGTGTTTCGACCCCCGTGCGGGTAATGTTATTTTAGTCAGTTTTGTTGATAGAGTTGTGTGACCTCATCGGTCAGTGTATTCTTGTGTAAGTGACCTTAACGGTCTGTATTATTTTATTGTTTGACCCTGGCTGGGCAAACATTTGGTCGTTTTGTAAGGTTTAGCTTGGTAGATCATCGTAAAAACGGGTCTACGGCGTGTAATATTTCCATATGGTTTTGGAGGTGTTATATTTATGGTATCACAGCTTAGGTTTCGGAAACCTAGGCTGTCGGGTCGAGTCAAGTCGTGATTTGTCGAGTAATGTGTTGTCTTGTCGTTCGAGTCGTCAGGTGACAAGTTGAGTTGTGCGTAGTCACAACGTGTCGGTTATGTTGTCGGACGAGATTAGTATCGTGGGCGACCTTCGTCTCCGTGCATCCTGTGGACGTAAGTCTCCTCTTTTATGCGAGGTACCTGTGTATCATGATTTTATCTTAGTGAGTTAATTGCGGTGCATAATTTTATTTGCACGGTGTTGTGTAATATAGTGTATTTAATACTTGTGGCACACAGTATATGTATGGAGCTGGGCGTATTGTTGTTTTACCTTTGAAGCACCGTGTGGGGTGGTATGGAGTGAAAAGGCATAAACCTTGATGGGTTTTGAAAAGGTATCGACGGTAGAGTTTGTCAGAAATTCCGATGAATGATTTTTGTTGTGTGTTTAAACTTGGTACCACGAGATGCATTTGATTGAATTGGCGACCCTGGTTGCCGGTTGAGCATAGGGTTTTAAATCCAATTGTTTTTGGAATGTTGTAATTTTGGCCGCTATGGATAGGTTTGAGAACGTTTTTTTGAAGGATTCTACGATTTGAGTATTTTTGTAAAAATCGATTTTTGGAAAATATTTTGGTGGTGCCGTCAAACCACGGTTTGTATGGATTTAAAAATCGGTTAAATTTTGACAAATGGGCCGTGAATTTTCAAATGACACCATCAGACGGTATTTGGAAAATGTGTTTAGAAGTACTTCGGATATTACAAAATATTACTGTCGTTTTGGTTATGAACCAAAGGATTTTGAAAAAAATTCTGTTTTGCAAAACAACTTTAGATTTCGTAAATTAGAACGTTATGTGTTTATGTATTGAGGTTAAGTCGTGCAGTGAGTTGCTATGTTACTATTCTCGTCAGAAATCTGGGTTGTATGCCCAAGTGGCGGGATACGTTGTTAGGTATCGTTCCCCACTTCAATGACCGAGGTATTAAACGTAGTATTTCAAAATTTCATCCTAGCAAAATCTTTAAAACTCGCAAATTTTTAAATTATTATTATTCGAACAAATACCTCGAAAAACTTGTTTTTAAGAATATTATCTGTGATTGGACCACAATGGTATGCTTAATGTTTTAATCGTGTATGCTGAGGTATAGGACGTACATCCTTGTCTATGTGAACGTGTGAATATTGCATTGTGCTGCTGAATTGTTGGCTTATGTCGATTAGGTGAGGTTTGTTTTATCTTGTTATTCTGATTGGTTGTCCGTTCAGTATGCTAAGGGGTCGAGGCCGAGGCCGTGGCCGTGGCAGGTGGTCGTAATCGGGAGCAGGAGAGGGCGACTCCCTCCTTGCCGAGTACCAATCAGCACGGTACAGATCAGGGACATTCTCATTCAGCCAGTGTTAATGTTGATGATGGCGCCGCCACCATCCTTCATCAGGTGGTTGACCAGTTAGTGCAAATGAATCAGGCCGTACGTCGGAATGAGAACCCAGATGGGGATAACGGAGCTAGTAAGTGGTTACGAGATGTGATGAGATTGCACCCGCCCCGTTTTGTAAGTTCTTCTGACTCATTAGATTGGGAGAACTAGCTCTTCCAGTTGGACAGAATATTTGATGCTGTAGCTTGTCCGGATGAAAGGAGGGTACCCATTGCTCAGTACCTGCTCGACAAAGAAGCTGCAGACTGGTGGCAGACTGTAGTGCTTGCAGATCATACACCTACATGGGCTGAGTTTAAGACCGCTATGGAGGCAGAGTATTGCACGTTGCCTGTTCGTGAACGTAGGATCGTTGAGTTTTTCTCGACTACGCCCCAGGATGTGTCAATATCCCAGGCGATAGTCGATTATAATCGACAGTTGGCTTATGTTCGTGATCAAGTGAGAAGTGAAGCGAACAAGGTCCAATACTTCAATATGCCCATGAAACCCCATATCCGTGAGAGTATAGCTCCGCTTATGTGTACTGCCTTGAAAGATTAGCAGGACCGAGCTCTAGCCATCGAGATGGCTTTTTCCCTGTCAGAAGATAGCTCAGGAGGTAAGAGGCAGAAGACCTCGAGTAACTTTTCAAGAGGCCAGAGAAGTGAGATTCGTGAGCCTATTACCTTGCATTGCCCTTCTGGGAACACTCATCATTCGTTCGATCAGTCTAAGAATCCTACTCACGAGCCGAGTAAGACAAGCGGCGTGAAGTTATGTTTCAATTGTAGTCGTGTGGTCCATACTCGGAAGAATTGTCGCTCGCTGCAAGTTAACTGTTTCAGATGTGGACATGTGGGACATCAGGCGGTACACTGCGGGACCGTCGTTGAGATGTTCGGGAGCCGAGATCCCGCCCCTAGTCGTGGAGAGCTCAGTGGTGCCCAGTAGCGTAGTTACGTGTTGTATTTGTGTTATAATTCGTGTAGAGAATGATATTTGTTGCGTGAACTTTTTGGTTTTGTTTGTATTCTACCATGATGTTTTATTAAGTTTCAGTATGAAACTTATTTTTGATAGGATAGAATGTAATATCCGGTATTCTCGTTTTCTGTTATCTTGAATTGTTTGTGTTCTGACATCGGACATTTTCTTGTTGACAAGAATCAGAGTGATTTCTATCGTAATACTATATTTGTTTCTACCGCATAGTCGTTGTGGTCGGGTGCTGCGACTTGTTGTCGCGTGCGTTTCTTTGATTTAATGTGTGCATGTGATGTGTTGTTAATTACTCGTTGTTGTTTTGAATCATACTCGGTGGCGTTGTGTTAGTCGTCGTGGGGCGTGTTTTCACGCCGTATATTCCTTTGTGTTGCTTGTAACGTTTCGCCGTTGGGCGCGATTTTTTTTTGTTCTTGTGTATCTCGTTGAGTTTTCCTGGCGGGATATTGCTTCTCCATAGTTGATTTAAGTTTTGGGACGAAACTTCTTTTAAGGAGGGTAGAATGTAATATTCGCGTGTGATTAATTATTGCATTATGTTTTCATTTCGGGTCGTTGATGTTGTCCATGAGCTTTTCGTCGTGTTCGTTCCGTATGTTTTCGGAAATCGAGTCGTCGGATCATGGCGGCTGAACAGCTGGCCGGACAAAGTGCGGTAATCGGAAGTCTTGGGCATCGCCGAGCAGTGCACGGCAGAACCGCCTAGCGCACGCCACTGGCCGATGGGCTGCGCGCTAGCTCGGCACTGTAGCGCACGCTGTCGACCGGCCCAGCGTACGCTTATCGGGTTTGGGCAGAGGTGTTCGAGGTTACGGACTCGGGTAGGATCGGCGGTAGCGCACGCCATCGCTTGGCCGTGGCGCACGCTAATCGGCAGGGTAGCGACGCCGTCGGCCGACTAGCGACGTTACTGGCGAGCTGCTTAGTCCGGATGTTCTTGACAGGCCAAGCGCGCGCAGGCTTCCGGTCGTAGCGCACGCTAGCGGGGGTCGGGCGGACAGGTCACGGCCGGCAGGTTTGGTCGGTAGTGCCGGGTCGTGCGGGCCCTGGCCGAGGGTGCTGGGCCGATACTGGCCGATAGCGCACATTAGTTCGGGAAGGCTAGCGCACGCTAGTTCCGGCCCAGTATATATATGACAGAGCAGCCACTTTTTCACTCGTTTTTCATTTCCTTTCTTTTCTATCCGCGACTGGAGGTTCGGAGGAGGCGAAGCCATGTTGTTAGATAACGAATCCACGAAGTTCTAGAGGTTATATCATTGATCAATTATCCTATAACATCACTTGATCCAGCGAATCAAGGTGAGATCTTTAGAACCCTACTTTTGGGTAGATTTGGGAGTTTTCGCATTTTTGTCCGATTCATTCCGTTTTGTTGATTAATTCATGATGAATATGATTAATATTGTTGGTATTCTTAGTTTCCCTATGGATTCATGGTATATTTCGTGGTTTTTACGGAATCGAGAGGGTTTGGTTGTGGTCCGCCCTCGTTGTTGTTTATATACGAATATACATGAATCGTAGGCGGGTTTTCGGGTGTATTCCAATTCCGTATTCGTTTAGAAATGGTTGTGATTGTATTCTTCGAATTGTTAGGTTTGGTTTTGTTGGTTCCTAGCGTTCGACAGTGACTTTTATTTCCGTTCGTTGTGTCGCCAATTGTCCAAGGCAAGTATCTTACTTATACGTTTTGCACCTTGTGAATATGACTACGCGTTGAAATGAATGAATTGTGGTTATATGTGATAAACTTGGAAATGTGTCTATATTGGTCGATTGTACACTTGGATGTGTACCGTGTTATAGGTATTGATTGTGAGTTATGTGACATCGATTCATCGAGGATTTGGATGATAATATTAGGCTATATGTGTTTGATTGTGTAAAGCTTGTATTGGTTGTAATGTCGGCTTCGGGCTAAGTATACTAGTTGTGTGAAATTTTAATGGACAAGATGATTGTTTGATTGTGTGCGTGTTGCTGTAATGTGAATGTGAATGTTGTGTGCTGGAACGCTAAGTTCACTCGTGTGGGTTCGACGGGGCCTATGAGGATTCATGGCACAGGTCCATGGGATCAGAACTTAGTGTGTGGTGCTGAGGTCCAATCATGCGGTCTGACGAGGCCTACGATGATTCATGGAACAGGTCCATCGAATCAGGACACAGTACGTCCAACCGTGCGGGTTCGACGGAACCTACGGTGACATGTGACACAGGTTCACGGGGTCAGGACTAGTTGTTGTGGTCGATGTGTTTGTTTGTTTCCGTGCGGGTTGTCGAACCTATGGAGACTCGTGGTAGGAGATCACGGGGTCATGAATATATTTTGATCATCTATGTTTTGAAAATGAAGTTTTCTAGAAAGGAATGTTGGGCCGAGCCCCACGAGATTTATGGAAATATTGTCGTACTGTAAATTACCGGAATACGAATCGTTTTGGGTTTGAACCCTAAGGTTTTCCTAAAAGGATTACCAAATTAGGACTTGAGGTCTTAAAAGTTTTGAAATTCTAAAAATCCCCGAGATGATGAATTCCTTTTCAATACCTCTTGCTTGAGTTCGAAATTTTAAAACTTCTCGGGAACATTTGATAACTGATTTCCATATTAAATTCGTAGTTGCTATTTACTGTTGCATTTCGTATCGTATTATACTTGCACTAGTAAAACAGTGGAGTTTTACTAACCCCTGAGTAATCGGGGGGTGGATGTCTGTTTTGCGTCCAGGTACATGCAGGTTCGGGGGAGCAGTCACAGGATCGGCACAAGTGGATGACGAGCTGCGATACTAATCAAGAGTTGAGCGTTGTTTTGATTTTGTTGTGTTGTCAGAGTTGATTACAGTCTTCCGCTGTAATGTGTTTCGACCCCCGTGCGGGTAATGTTATTTTAGTCAGTTTTGTTAATAGAGTTGTGTGACCTCATCGGTCAGTGTATTCTTGTGTATGTGACCTTAACGGTCTGTATTATTTTATTTTTTGACCCTGGCTGGGCAAACATTTGGTCGTTTTGTAAGGTTTAGCCTGGTAGATCCTCGAAAAAAGGGGTCTACGGCGTGTAATATTCACATATGGTTTTCGGGGTGTTACATCCCCGCAACAACATATATCTTAAGATAGCCTCTTTACACGTATACAGGTGAGCCTGATTTACAACATGTATCGTCAATTTATAAATATGAATTGAATATCACATATACAGTCCAATTAAAGCAATTAAAGTGATAGTGAAAATTCCCACCTGAATAAATGATGATGTCTGACTTGAAATGAAGATGCTCGACTCACAGTCCTAAGCCCATAAATTCTCAATAAAGTCTACATATAATAATAATAATAATAATAATAATAATAATAATAATAATAATAAAAATCCTTACAATTTATTATTTATATAATAAATGAAAGATACGAATATCACTATATAATAACTGAAAATAAATTATAATTACTTATTAATATCAATCGAAGAGTTAATATTATAGATGACTGAAATTAAAATATTTCTGCAATAATTCAGATTTATTATTAATATTAATTGAAAGTCAACATTTTATTGTTTTGGGTCAAAATAGGACTGGAAGTAAATTTTAAAAGCTGTTGGGGTTGATTGAAGAATATTTGAAATCTATCTGGGGTAAAATCGAAGTAAATAGAAGTCTGGGGCCGAATTGAAAGTTTCTGAAAATAGGGAGGACTAAATTGAGAACCCTAAAATCTCGCCGGTATAAATACCCCTTTTCTCACCTTCAGCCGACACAAACACTGTAACACCCCCAATCCACTCGGGGATATTACACGCCGTAGACCCTCTCCTCGAGGATCTACCAGGCTGGTAACTAAAATCAAACCTCTAAACATCGCCTTTAAGGCTAAAATGACATCAGTAGACCGATTTTGTCTTTCAATGATTACATACAACTCAAACATATTACAAGCCCACGCAGGGGGTCGAATACAAAACACTCCCGTACAACGGGAAAGAATACTGCAGCGGAAATAAAATACAACTAAACAAATGACATCATATGGATCCTCGTGCGATTAGTATCGTTCATCTTTCATCATCCTTCATGCCGACCCTGTGCTATGCTCCAAAACCTGAATGCAATACAGACATCCACCCCCCGAATACTCGGGGGTTAGCAAAACTCCACTGTTTTGCTAGTGCAAGAACAAGTGCAAAAATACGAGCCATACAATATAAGTTCCACGAACAATAATAATCAGGAATCCTCAAAGATTTAAACATAACAAAAATACTTCCCGAGGTAAGAGTTTGGGAAAAACATTCCAAAACCGAAAGATCACCAATCAGGGGAAATAATTTATAAAACGGTTTAAAATGCCATGGGGAGTTTTAATAGAAAATAATTTAGGATTTCAGAATCCTTCTCTTTCCAAAATCAATAGGGGTCACAGCCCAAAGGTTTTTGTTTTCGCAAATAGAAAACCACTAATAATTCACAGGGTCAGAACCCATATCACGTGTCCTCGACGGACATAAATTCAATACAACGTAATCACGTACAAGTATTGCCTAGGACCGAGACGAAGCCACAAATCCCACCCGAGGCCTCTAAGGACCCTCCCGAGCTGGCCACAATCATAAAACAAATCACGCACATGCATCGCCTAGGACCGGGACGAAGCCACAAATCCCACTCGAGGCCTCTAAGGACCCTCCCGAGCTGGCTAACTAAACAAATCACACACCATATCTCACGGTTGGATCAATCACTTGTTGCATCCTGACCCCATGATCACAAGCCATGTGTCACCGTAGATTATCTCAGGCTCTCACGGTTGGATCAATCACTTGTTGCATCCTGACCACATGATCACGTGCCATGTGTCACCGTAGACCTTCAACCATATCCACACATTCACACAAATAACATATCACATAAATAATATCCAAGTATTTCACACCAATGGCAACAAACACAATGCACGACGCAATGGTCAAATCACAACGCACCGATATGAAATAATATACGTCCACACGCAATACCAAGTGCAACATCAACACCAAACATATCCATAGAATTCATATAGTCATTCACAAACCACATCATTCACAAAACACACGCGTTTTGAAAGCAAGCCTTTAACAAGGCTAAACCGAATCTTTTGAAAGTTTGATTCAAACGATCAAACAAATACAGAGACGATCACTAATTATCATATCCACAAAACAAGAATTGTATGGACAAGGTACTTACCTCGAATAACCACAATTGCGGAGAATCGACCGAAGTGGGTTGGCACGAACCGACTACGAACCCGCCGACTCCGCCGAACGCTAACCCGCGTCAAAAAGCTACGAACAACAATAACAACAACGAAAATGAATTCCATAGCACAACCAAAAGTCGCTGAATTCAAAGAACAAACGACGAAAGTTCAAGGGTTTCCCCCAAAACGGCCAAGAACGCAAATCGACCGACCAAACATGAAAATGGAATTCCAAACCGACATATGGATATACAATCCATAGGATATATTTAACAACATCATTTGACAGCAATTGGTTCATCAAAAATGGATAGAAAACGAAATCAAGAACAAAACTCCCAAAAAGTCAACTCTAGGGATTCAAGAAAAATACCTTGATTCGGCGAAGAACAATGGACTAGATGATGTTATAATCACCTAGGAGGCTCTAAAACACCTTGGAATGGACGAAAATTAGCCCAGGTCGCGAACCCTAGTCACCACGTCTCAAACCCGCGGAGGAAGAAGAAGAAATGAAGAAAATGAAGATTAAAGACTGCTGTCCAGTTTTTATACTGGACAGCTTAGCGTGCACTAATCTTACCTGATTAGCGTGCGCTATCGAGACGTCAGAACAATCGTTCTGCCAAAAATGCACAGTTAGCGTGCGCTAACCATCAAGAGTTAGCGTGCGCTAACGAATCCTCCAGACCCAGTCCAGTAGCCACTGGACTCCCTCGAACTACTAGTTAGCGTGCGCTACCAAACCCGTAGCGTGCGCTAACCACAGCACTGTAGCGCGCGCTAATGACCTGCCCTTAGCGTGCGCTAACGGCCTGATTCCAGCTACTGACTTCAGACCCTGCTGTTCGATAGCGTGCGCTAAGGATATCCCTTAGCGTGCGCTAATGTACCCAGAACTACAGCAGTAGTACTCTCAAAGATGGTTACAACAACGGACCCCTCCGATCGAAATACCAAGATCAAGATACGCACGGAAAACTCCAGAATAAGATCACACCAAGAGTTTGAGTTACAATCAAACTCACACGCGACCATAAAAAGGGTCGAGATAACAAATACGTATACGGATACCCACAACTTTAGGAAAATTACAAAATGGCCCAAAACGCCCGAAAATCACGATACGTGATAGAATAACCAAACCGAAGTTCAAAACACATCTAACAAAGTTAAACGGACTTACGGGAAACTCGAAACAGTAGTTTCGAACGAGATTCGCAAGAATCGAACTCAAGTGCGGAAAAGTAGCCAAAAAGCACGGAACTCAACAAATCGACACCGAAACGAACCCGGATACCAAAAGGCTCCACAACCGATTGATGCGAGGGTTGAGTTTTAGGAATCCCGGTTCTCTTACTTCCCAATGAATCACCAGAAATCTTCTGTTTCTTTGTCACAGTTGTAGTCTCTGTCGACAATAAAGTCATCTCAAAATCCAAGGCTCGATCTTGATAATCCTTCAAAGTGGTACATATAAAAGGAGCCATACACTGCCAAACACGAGTTTTCATATGCATATCAAAATAACAAACTTTATCCGCTTCAGTTTTCACTTGATCCCAAACATAACACAACTGCTGACTATAGTCGACTATATCCTGAGATATCGACACCTATTGGGGCGTAGCCGAGAAAAAATCAACAATCCTGCGCTCTCGAATAGGCGGCGAACAATATTTGGCCTCCATGGCAGTCTTGAATTCAACACAAGTAGCTGTACCATCATTAGGCGCTACGGCCTCCCACTAGTCTGCATCTTCTTTGTCGAGGAGGTACTGAGCAACAAACACAACTTTGGAACACCAAATGCAAACATACGTCAAAACCATCTGTCTGAGTTTCTCAACGACCTCTACCATCGATACATTTTCCGAAACATATCAATGTTCAAAGTTTCATAACACACTACACCACATGGTGTCCTATCCATTAATATATCTAGCTCAGTACACACATAATATACCACAAGTATTAAATATGAATTCCATCTTATAACACACATATAAACAAGGTTACTAAACACGAGATATAAAAGAGGAGGCTTACATCCACAAGTCACACGAAAATGATGGTTGCACCATCGAACTAATCACGACCGACACCTCGGACGACGCATCGCAACACGACTCTGTCAGACACAATCCGAAAAGACAAGACTCGACAATACACGACTTGATCCGACAGTCTAGATTTACACAACCTAAGCTCTGATACCATAAATGTAACATCCCCATAAGTCACCCGGGAATATCACACGCCATAGACCCTTCTCACAAGGATCTGCCTGGCTAAATACTACAAAATAAGATATCACATCAAATACCAACATGGCTACATACGAAATATTAGAACTATTTGGTCTGTCATCAATAACATACAACTTAAAATTCATATATATATATATATCTATTTCAAAACTCATACCTGCACAGGGGTCAAAAAACACTCTCCTACAACGGAAAAACACTACAGCGGAAAAAAATAATACAATTCGACCAATAGTACCAAGTATTGTCCTTCCTGTGATTAGTATCATTTGTCTTCCATCATCCTTCGTACCGATCCTGCTTTTTTTGCTCCTCAAGAACCTTCACGTACCTGAATGCAATAATAGGCATTCATGCCCCGATTACTCGAGGGTTAGCAAACTGGAATTTTGCTAGTGCAAGTATAAAGTGCAATTACGAGCCATACACATCATATTCCAGGAGTATAATAATCCTGAATGATCAACTAATCAAACACAACGAAGGACTTCCCAAGATATTTTATTCGAGCAAAATAATGCGAAACCATGAAAGGCAGTAATAAAGCAAGTAAACGAATTGTAAAGCGTTTTACATATCTTGGGAGTTTTTACAGGAAAAACATTTAGGATTAAAGAGTCCTTATCTTACCAAAAATCACCTAGGGCCACAGCCCAAAGATTTATTCTCTTCTCGACAATTAGCATATAATCACGGGTCATGCAATCCGACAACAAAATATTATTCGTACTCATCAAAGTAACGAATTCCAGAGGCCCCACCCGCCCTACCTGGTATCACACAAGGACGGTTCGTACTCATCAAGTAACGAACTCCAGAGGCCCCATCCGACCCTACCTGGCATCAAAAAAATACGGTTTGTACTCATCAAGTAACGAACTCCAAAGGCCCTGTTGGACCCTACCTGGCATCACACAAATACAGTTCGTACTCATCAAGTAACAAACTCCAAAGGCCCCGTCGGACCCTACCTAGCATCACACAAATAAGATTCGTACTCATCAAGCAACGAACTCTAGAGGCCCCATCGAACCCTACCTGGCACACACATATACTGTCCGTACTCATCAAGTAACGGACTCTAGAGGCTCCGCCGGACCGTACCTGATTCCACAGAACAACACAACAAATCCACCACGCATATCAACAACACCACATTCACATACCACGAGAAGATATACTTCTCGAACAACACCGAATAGCACCACCAACTTACAAAAGAGTCAGCAAACAATACAACACAACGTTACGCACTCACCGAACAAATACACACTCTAACATACAACCCTTAACAAGGGAAGCTTTTATAACCACACAACATGAAGTAAATGTATTTCAAATTACAACCACAATATAACGTATTCGTAAAACTCATTTATTCACAAAGCACTCAAGCATTTTGAAAGAAGTCGTTAATGAGATTATATCAATCCTTCTGAAAGTTCATTATGAGTACTCAAATATAAAACATAGTCGATTACCAATTTTTACATCTACGAAATACGAAATGTATGAGCATGATACTTGCCTCGATAATCGTCCGCGAATATTCCGAAGAACGCGGTCGATCGGAAAGCTTTGAAACCCTTGATGTTGGAAAATGAAGACGATGACGAACAGAAGGGTTCAATACGAGTTATTCGTAAGGAATTCAACCCTAACATCATATCATCAATAAATCAACGATCGTATGAGGAAGAATAATCTTAGAACGCCCGAATCCCCTGTATGACATTCTACCGGACACCTTGAAGGCGTCAATTAGGAACTCAATAAAATGACGAATCCTTAGAAATCAAACCATGGAACAACAAGGAAATTGGTAGAATACAACTTAATAATCAATAATCCATCACTAATCTAGGTTAATTCAGATTAAATAGATGAAATCAATCGAAATCTCCAATTTCCCCAAAACTAGATTTTTAGGAAATCTAACCTTGATTCGATCGATCAGAGGAGGTTATGGGATGATTAATCGATGTTAGAAACTCAAGAACCTCATGGATTCATAGATTTACACCATGTCTTCGTGTTCTCCAAGTCTTGGCCGCGGTGAAGATGAGTTGGGTGAGAAAATGAGCGAAGGATTCCACTACCCAATCATATTTATACTGACGGGCGACACACGAGCAGACACGCGTGAGCAGCCAGCCGTGCGCGTCCACTGTCTGGACTCTATCGCGTCGCAAGAGCACCGCACACAAGCGTCCACTCGTGCGCGTCGGCTCTAGGCAGTTAGTGTCGTACGAGCGCCAGCATGTGCGCCTTGTTCGTGCACACCTGGCCGGTTCCTGCCCGACCTAGCCGGCTAGTGCCATACCGCCATGACTCGACGACTCTATTTTCCAAAAACGCACGGAACGAACATGATGAAACGCTCGCGGACAACATCATCAATTCGAAATGAAAACAATATGAAACAAATCACCACATACGACCACATAAACATAAAATCGGTTAACGAGAAAATAATACCAACACTCGACAACCGAGAAATATCCGGTCTAAAAAAAATATTTCAAAATAACCAGAACGAAAACCTCGGGTATTACAACCCACACGCCTGTAGTGTATGGGATAGGCTAGTTGCCCCGAACATGTTGGGTGATTTCTATGATCCATCCATTGGATTTCAGGAGTGGTTTTCAAAAAACCTAGCCTGTAAGAGGATTTGTGGAGATACTTCTTGTTAGGCTACTGTTTTCAGGGTGTCATGTTGGTACATTTAGAAGAACATATGCAAGAAAGTCTTCGAATCCACGCAAGATCCTCCGTACGTGTTGACTAGAAAGATTTCGAGCATGGTTAGATCTGTCAAGGAAAGGGAAAGGAGGCGGCGGTGAGGGGAGATGCTGGCGGTGGCTGTAGCTGTGGAGGGTAAGGGGAGGTGGTGGAGGAGTAGAGGTGTTCGGCGGTTCAAAACCGTCGGTTTTTTGAACCGCCAGTTCCGAACCGAACCGGAACTGACGGTTCACGATTTTTTTTTTGAATTTTAAATTTTAATTTAAAAAAAAATGTTGGGAAACTGGTACCCCACTTAGAATGCTACGGAGTAGTAGAGTTTTCAAAACTCTTTGCATTCGCGGAAGCGTAATTAAATTGCGGAAGATAAATGACACAAAATTTATAGAAGTTTGGCCACACGTGCCTACGTCCTCTCTCAGTATCTTTTTCTATAGGCTCAAGATAAACCTTTTCTGCCTTGTCTTCTATCAGTCCGAGGTAAACCATTACAATCTCATCTTTCGGTCTGAGATAAACCGTTACACTCTTATATTTATGTCGGTCCAAGATAAACCATTTTCCTTTTCTATCGGACAAGAAATCAACCTATCTAGCTTTCTATTTGTACTAGACAAACCTCTCTTGGATTTAGATATGATTCTAATAATGCCGGATCAATGATCCTAATAACACCAAGTCAATCTACAATTCGTATCTTTCCTCTCGTGTATGAACACTCAAACACTTATCAATTAAGCACAAATACAACAACGATAGTGTATACAATGATATCAAATATATATGATTATCTCAGAGTTGTATGTTGAATACGATTAGAAGTGGTATTTATAGGCTCCAAAGCCTCAACTAGACGTTAGCATCTTTTACCTTAATTATGTACATTATAGCACTTCTGTTAAGTACGTTAAGCTCATTACGTTCGCTGATACTTCCTGTTACGTACGTTATGCACTATGAAAATCAGTCCAATGACTTCTGTGTTCTTCTTTACGTACGTTTTATAAAACGCATTACATACGTTAAGTACTCATCGTAATGTACGTTAACCTGGCTTCGTAGCGTACGTTAAACACATGTATTCGTTGCCTAACTTTTTGACTTTACTCTATGACGTCATCTTCCCGTTCAACGGTTCCAATATTTGAATTCAGATTCAAATCATTATGTACGTTAACTGACATTCTTTACGTATGTTAAGCTTGAAACATTGCATACGTTATACTGCTTGTGTTGCGTACGTTAAGTCATGTCAGCTGCACTCGTCTACCTTCAGGTGAGTTTCCATTACGTACATTATATCATGTATATTACGTACGTTAGATTTGTTGAACATCACTTGTTTGCTTTTTTGTCCGTTTCGAGCGTCTTCGACTTCTTTGTTGATTTGGTTTATTCTATTGTTGTTTTCTTTGATTGACAACATCATCAACTCATCAGTAGCATCATTAACTTATCATCAAAACCAATTTATAATTATGTGGAATAGGATATTCCAACAATCTCCCCCTTTTTGATGATGACAAAACAATAACCTTTTAATGTGATTTTATACCTGCAAAATTAAAGCAATTACAGATCAAAGTTTTCGGCTTTGTCCATTTCGTTAGTTTTCATCTCCCCATCTTTTCTTTTCTTCTTTTCAACTTCTTCATATTATTTTCTTTTTCAACTTTCTTCTTCGTTTTCTCGATTTTCTTCTCCTTCGTCTTTTCTCCCCCTTTCATGATCGGGATATTATTTTTATTTTTCTCGTCATTAATCCATGACTAGTATTCTCCTTCTCCCATTATTTTTCTCGACTTTCTCTCCCCTTTTTGTCATAATAAGAAAGTGCATAATAAATTTAAAAAATTGATATATTAAATATGACAATTAACCGGAAAAACTCCCCCTGAAAAATAGATCTCCCCATTAAAAACAGTAACTCCCCTGAGTTAAATACCAATTGTTAAAATATAAATTATGAAAATACCAATTGATGGAAATATATTATTTTTGTTTTTGGAGGATCCAACCGAGAGTTGGTTTTTCTTTTAAAACATAGACGATATTCGGTAGAATGGTTCCTTTTGGAATCCAAATTTTTTTAATTTTGATCGTCCGTCTTGGGCTTTTGCAAATCGAAATATGATGCCCAAGTGTTAAATATTTCTCACATCAGGGTATTTTAAAATTTAAAAATTCGGTTTTATTATTCGGTTTGAATCCTAACCCCTGTTTATTTAATGAAAATTTTTGAACGGAAAGCAATTGTCCAAATTTGTCATTTCCGCAAGAAAATTTGTTCGTTAAATTTTTAAGTTCGGTTTGAACTTTCAAAAGATCATCCTTTAATTTATTTTCAGTTTCAATACATTTAGAATGATCGGTTTCTATAAATTTCCCTTTTTCATTTAATTTGGAGATTTCGATTTCCAATAATTTATTTTTCGATTTGAGAGATTTAATTTCAATTAAAGCATTTTGAAAATCAGTATGTAAAAGTTCGAATGCTTCAAAAAGTTCATCTTGAGACGAGGTACTAACCTGGCTTTCGACGTCGCTATCGTCGAATGAACTTCTTGCCATGAGTGCGAGGTTATTTTGAATAAATTCATCGTCATCCTCTTCGTCACTCCATGTTGCTACAAGCACTTCCTTCTTGGAAGTTGATGCTCGGCAATTTCTTGCAAAGTGGTCTCGTTTACCACAGTTTCGACAGTTATTGTCGAATTTCTTTCTCGCTTGATTTGATGCCTTTCCTTCGCCGGTCTAATAAGTTTTGGAACTTATTTATATTCTTGGTATAATATGCTGATTCTTCACCATCTTCGTCCAATGGGATGATTTCTTCTCTAGACTTCTTAGCTTTCATAGCTATGGTTCTTTCTTTCGGTTTCGGCTTGGCGTTCCGAGATTTAAGAACTATCTCGTAATTTATTAGCGATCCGACGAGAGCGATAAAATCAAGATTATTTAAATCTTTCGATTCCATAATTGCCGAAACCGTCCCGTCCCATTCAACATGTAGTGATCATAAGATTTTCATCACTTTTTCACTACTTGATAATGGTTTCCCAAAACAAGCTAGTCTATTAGTAATGACCGAAAATTGGTCGAGCATGTTTGTTATAGACTCGTCACTTTTCATCATAAATAGCTCATACTCGTGGAGAAGCATATTGATCTTCGTCTCCTTGACTTGTGTTGTTCCTTCATGAGTTACCTCAAGCATTTTCCAAATCTCTTTGGCACTATCACATGATGATATCCAGTTGTGTTCTTCCGGATTTAAAGCATAATAAAGCAATTGCATTGCTTTACAATTGTAATGGTCATTTTTCCAATCCGCATCATCATATTCTTCAAAGTTTTTGAGAGTTCCGTTGGGTTCGTCGGAATTTTCGGACCAAGACAGATTACTTTCCAATGCTCGATATCATAGGCTCGGATGAATATCGACATTTTCTTCTTCCACGTCATGAAATTCGATCCATCAAATAATGTAGGTCGGTTTAAGGCAAGACCTTCGACCGGGGCGAATTGAAGTGCCATAAGATCGTTTTATCCTCGGATGTTAAGCCGACTTATATGGATACCCACTCTGATACCAATTGATGGGAAATTGGTATCCCACTTAGAATGGTGCGGAGTAGTAGATTTTTCAAAACTCTTTGCGTTTGCGGAAGCGTAATTAAATTGCGGAAGATAAATGACACAAGATTTATAGAGGTTCGGCCAAACGTGCCTACGTCCTCTCTCAGTATCTTTTTCTATAGGCTCAAGATCAACCTTTTCTGCCTTGTCTTATATCGGTGTGAGGTAAACTGTTACAATCTCGTCTTGTATCGGTCCGAGATAAACAGTTACACTCTTGTCTTTATGTTAGTCCAAGATAAACCATTTTCATTTTCTAGCGGACAAGGAAGCAACATATCTAGCTTTCTATTGGTACTAGACAAATCTCTCTTGGATTTATATATGATTCTAATAATGCCGGATCAACAATCCTAATAACACTGAATCAATCTACAATATGTATCTTTCCTCTCGTGTATATTTTCGTGTGTGAACACTCAAACACTTATCAGTTAATACAACAACGATAGTGTATACAATGATACCAAACATATATATGATTTTCTCAGAGTTGTTGTATGTTGAATACCATTAGAAGTGGTAGTTATAGGATCCAGAGCCTCAACTAGCCATTAGCATCTTTTACCTTCATTATGTACGCTATAGCACTTCCGTTACGTACGTTAAGCTCATTACGTACGTTGACACTTCCTGTTACGTACGTTATGCTCTATGCAAATCAGTCCAGTGGCTTCTGTGTTCTTCTTTACATATGTTATATAGAACGCATTACGTACGTTAAGTACTCATCATAGCGTACGCTAACCTGGATTCGTAGCGTACGTTAAACACATGTATCTGTTGCCTGCCTTTTTGACTTTACTCCATGACGTCATCTTCCCGTTCAACGGTTCCAATATTTGAATTCAAACAGTTACGTATGTTAACTCACATTCTTTACGTACGTTAAGCTTGCAACATTGCGTACGTTATACTGCTTGTGTTGCGTACGTTATGTCATGTCAGCTACACTCGTCTGCCTTCAGGTGAGTTTCCATTACGTACGTTATATCATGTATATTACGTACGTTAGCTTTGTGAAACATCACTTGTTTGCTTTTCTGTCCGTTTCGAGCATCTTCAACTTCTTTGTTGATTTGGTTTGTTCTATTGTTGTTTTCTTTGATTTAAAACATCATCAACTCATCATTAGCATAATTAACTCATCATCAAAACTAATTTATGATTATGTGGAATATGTTATTCTAACAAAAATATGGTGTAAAAATTGGATTTGAGCTTAATTCAAATAGTAAAGTTTAAACTTGAATTTTGTAATTTTAAATCTTTGAAAACTTTAGACTTTAAGAATCAAAATTAAGTCCCCGTAGTTTATTTTTAAATTGGGGGGGGGGGGGAATGGACTTGAGCTTAATTCAAATATTTAAAGTTAAAATTAAGAATTTCAACTTTGAATATTTGGATTAAGTTGCCTACGTATCCCCTTAACTTAGGAATCAAAGTCCTCGTTGTTCACTTACCTTATACTTACCTTAGGGAGCGGAGCGGCGGAGAGGAGATGGTTCAATCACCCAAGTCAACCGAATCATTGCTAGATCCGGAATCATATGTATCACTGTCTTCTTGTTCATTATAATTCGGTTCTTGTTGGCGTAACTCAGCTTTCACTCAATCATTCAATAATGCTTGGGCTTCAAGATTTTGAGGCGTCAATCGAGATCGTCGTTCATACATAATGTATCCTCCTAAACTGAAGGCTTGTTCAACAGAAGCTGTTGAGGCGGGGACAGCTAGTATCTCCTCGCGATCGTGGCAACTAGAGGAAAGATTTTAGACTTTTTTGCCCACCACTTAAAAAGATTGTTATTACCATCCGCTCCACGTTCTAAAGCTCCCAATTCACAAGTAGTTAAATAATTTTCAAGTTCTTGATAAGCATTACTTTGGTACCTTGTTCGTTTTCGGGATAAATCTTCTTGATAGGCATTCCATTCACTAAGATCCGGGATAGTAAAACCAAAAGAAGATATACTATTACTACTAGAAGGAATGTGAACAGGAGAAGAAGAACCCGTACCAAGATCAAGACTACCACTATAACTACAAGCATATTCGCGATAAAGAGTAGATAAAGAATTCTTTGGACTTTGAACTAAATCACTGGGATTTGGAGGAATAAAATTAGCAATAGGATTAGGAAATAAAGCATTATAGTAAAGTGTAAGTAATTTTAGCAAACCTTCCTCTCTAACTTGAGGATCTAAAAGTTTAGCAACTAAAAAAGCGGGAGGAATATAAGCAAAATATTTAATCCATTTGTCTCTCATTTCTTTTATACAATTAAATAAATCGGGAATTTTAACTAAAGACTTGAATACAAGTACAATTTTAACACAATATTCAACAACAAGTGTAGAAGTGGGATAATAAATATCGAACAAAGACTCGATTGCCTCTTTAAAAAATTTTAAAAGTGCCATTAAACTAGAGCACTTCTCCCATTGACTTGGCAATAAGCAAACGGGTACTTGTTCTTCATTATAAAAATTGCACGATGCAATACGATATTTATAACTATCATTTAACAAATTGTAAGTAGAATTCCAACGATTTTGGCACATCTTTTGAAAATTTCTTTGGATGCATATTATTTTTATGCAATATCCCCTCCATTTTTTATCTAGAGAAGAATGTCTAATTAAATACATTATTGCTTCACGGATAGGAGCATATGCTTCTTGTAAAACAGCTAAACCATCTTGAACACATAAATTAAGAACATGACAAATGCACCTAATATGAAAAAATTACCACCAAGAGATGGCTCACATATTGCAATAAGTGATTCTAAACTAGCTGTATTGGAGCTAGCATTATCAAAAGAAATTAGAAAGAAATTTTGTACTAAATTATATTCAGATAAAATTGTATGAATTTTATGCGAAATATTTTGGCGGTATGTGTGGTATCAAACTCTCTAAAACCAATTAGACACTTTTGCATAGTCCAAGAATAATCAATCCATATACAAGTAATTCTCATATATGAATTTGTTTCCCAATGATCACTCCAAGTATTGGAGCATACAAACTTTATGATCTAGCTTTAAAAACATATTAGCTAAAATTAATTTTGCCTCACTAGTAGTTTTTCAAACATTACGAGTTCTGGTAGAGCATGAAATTTTTTTACTAGCAGGATTAAAACTTAGTTGAGTAAAATTTTCATACATTTGGTCATCGGCAAAGTTAAAAGGAAGAGATTTACCACAAACAAATCTAATTGAATTCTTTTCTAGTGGTAATTAGATTAGATCTAAATAAAGAACTAGTACCTTGATTGGGGGCATTAGACGACGTCGCCGTGCCTCGGAGTTGGGTTTGATTAGACTCTATGCCAACTTTGTCGGGATGTCGTCTTTGTATATGGACATTTAATGTCCCGTAGCCTCCTCCTTTTTGAAACTTGTATACTTTCTCGCAATAGTTGCACTTGGCCAAGAAATGACCGGGACCGGAGGCAACGTTGTCCATTTTTGTATAATGCACCGCAAATAATGGAGATTTGAGCTCGGATGGTTTCCTTTGTTTTGATTTTGTTGGTTGCTCATCATCTTTATTATCTTCAATATTATGAATCGATTTTGAGGCTTCAAACATTTCGTTGATTTGTTCCTCAGTTAATTCACTCGTAACATAATCTCCAAAATTTGGACTTGGAATTGAATTAGAACTCTGAGTATGATGAGTAGGAGTACCACTACCACTAGCACCACCTCTTCCTCGTCGAGGAATGCCGGTGATAGCCTTTTCCTTTCCCCGGTTGAATTGGCCACTTGACATATTTTTCAATTAAAAAGTGTAATACTTGAGAGTTGAGGGAATAGAAATTAGAATAAATGTAGAGATAAAGTAGATAGATAATTAGAGTTGGTGTGAGAAAAATGGAGGATCATAGGGGGTATTTATAGGTGTAAAAATATATTAAAAAAATTGGTTTGTGACCGTTGGGAACCGCCGGTTCCGGTTCGAACCGGCGGTTGAGCAACGGATAAAAAATTCAAAATTTGAATTTTTTTTAAAAAAAGAAAAACCGACGGTACCGAATCGTCTTAACCAGTTGACGGTTCCGGTTTTGAACCGAACCGCGGTCAACGATTAACTGAACCATGGTCCACGGTTCAAAACCGACGGTTCTAATCGGACCCGTGAACACCTCTACGGAGGAGGTGGTAGTAGGTGGAAATATAAGGGTTTCCATTTGATATATTTAAACAAACAACTTCGAAAAACAAAGGGAAAATCTTCCCATTCTCCTTGTAACCCTTTATCAAATCCTTTCTCATTCCTCTTAACAAACCAAACGCGCCATTAGTCATTTATAATAATACTCCATTCGTCCCTTAATATTAATTCTGTTTCAAAATTACACAAATATTAATTAAATTTAATGATAATTAACTAATTACATATTTGTCCTTATTAATTATATTAATTTAATAAACCAGATATATCGATTAATGTGTTTCTACATGTTGAAGTTGAAGAGCCCATAATAAATTAAGAGTATTGTTGGATATTTTTTTTACAAATTTGCATGAAAAATAGAAAATGACATATATTATGGGATAAATTTTATTTTCCAAACAGGACTACTATTAAGGGACGGAGGGAGTATACAATTTTTTAAAATCTTGATTTTTCATTTTTAAAACTACATTCATTCAGTGTTTATTATAAGTAGTCAACCTCTCTTCTGTTAGAGCAGCGTTCATCAGGAGTGAAGTAGTCAAATTCCGCTTAGGTAAGTCCCATGTGGATTAAGCCATGGGCTCAGGTATGATATCGAGCTTTTTAGAATCATTTTTTTTTATCACTCAATATTTTCTTTGTCTTCATTTGAAGTCTTGAAAGCAGTATCTCTAAGTAATAAGTAGGGCGTGATCTGCGTCATCTTACATCCCAGATCCTGCTCTGAGCGGGATATACTGAATATGTTTAGTTTGATTTTTTTTTTAGATCTATAAGTTGAGTCACGGATATTGTCCACTAATTACCCACGATTGAGCACTCGAAATTTTGCCAAGCACCACCAATATCAAGAAACCACCAGTCTACATCTGTTTATGGACTCGATTGTTGAAACGTTAATCATACATGGGCTAAATATAAATCTTGGTCATTGTCAATTGTTTTTTTGGTTCGAATCCATATTTTAATATGACATATCTATTATATATAAAGCTTATTCCCCTTAATTTAATATGCAAGGGAGGTCATTTAACTCTATAGATAATAATTTCATACATTTATTGTCTCTACAACAAATAATACACTTCATAAATAAAATAATAATTTTATCACAAATTCTCAAATCACGGATTAGTGCACCTATTTGGCAAACTTTTTTTTGATGAACCTATTTGTTATCCCTCCTTCAATACGCATCAAATAAATATCACAGATTAAACTCACGAATTTACATGTACATATTAAACTCCAAGAATACAAACAATCGTGTAATCATGGAGTGAACACAAAAGGGTTCCTGGAACCGTGCTCTCATAATTGATGAATATGAAGTATTGCTGAAGTATTAATGCTTGAAGCACTATATCAACCATCCAAAGACAAGAAACAATATAGCAAAAAACCACACAAGGTTTGCAGTTTGCCATATAAGCCTCCTGTTACGTTTTCTATTTATATGTAGATAAGAGGTTGTCACTATTTTTTAATCTTGGCCTACCTTTTCGAATATGGAGTTAAAGAATTATTGTGGTATTCTTTAAAGATGTTTGTGTGTGCTTCTGACATTAGAGGGTTTGATGTTTGTATGGAGGTAAAGACTTGTTGTGGTATTCTTTCGAATATGGAGATCTGTGATTTGATGCTACTTTCTTTTCTTTGTTCGTTAAAAAACACAGAAACTAAATCGAATAATTTTGAACATAAACATTAAAGGGTTTGATGTTGTGTTTGATTACTTCGGGTAAGGAGTTACAACGACGGTAGTTTGTGTGTGAAGCTGTGTTCGTGTTTGGTGGTTGATCTGCAAAACCAAAGAAAAAGATGGATGGGAGGCGGATGTTTTTAGGATAGTGATAAAAAATTAGATGTATATCTTGGAATGGATTGGATCCCATCTTACCCGAATTTTTTTACCCCATTGGTTTTGGGTTTTAATCATTGGGTGGATCCAACCGTAGCAAAACAATCTCAAAACACAATGAATTGATGTCAATAATCAACCGGTTGGTGTTTGCTAAAAGAAATGAAACAAAATGGATTGAAATAAAATGATTGTTTTAAAGTGTACAACTCATGAAAAGCTAATGAATGAATATATGCATGTAATAATGGAAAGCTTATGTGAATACTGAGTCGGACCTCCAAAGGTTGGTAAATTTGACACATACATACATTCATCAATGCATACATAAGTACGTATCACGTATGTATGCGAACACATATACGATATTGGTATACATTGAATAAAGAAGGTGAAAAATATTATAGATCTGGCATTGCATTTACATGGGTATTTTCTTTATAGGTGGCATTCTTTATTGGAAATTTACCTCATATTAATGATTTACATAATTAATATGCACGCTTGCTCTCTATCTCATGATGATCTTCTTAATAGTCTCTACAAGGTATAATGGAGACTCTTCATGTCCATTCATACGTATTATTCACTTTTACTTTTTCTTGGTGGGGATGGTAAGTTGGTAGTTGTGAATTAAAAACGAAATCATATCGTAGTTTCAAGATTGCATAAAATTGTAGAATGTTAAAACAAAAGTTTGTAGTATTTAAAGATCACATGTGAAGAGACTCTTTTAAATGTAACATCTTAGAAAAAGTCTTTTACATGTACTCTTTTAATGTGAATAAACTATTTTAAGATCTTGGAAACCTAATTAGAAATCGACCATTACACTATGAATATTTAGATGCAATGGGTGCAACGCACGGGTTGATAAAACATTACACTATGAACATTTAAAATAAATACAATACATTACATATAACTAATTACATAGACTAAAAGAATTCTACACGGAAAGAGCGTTACGGATGAGTCATTATTCATATTAAAAGACTACATGTGAAAAGACTATTTTAATTATAGCTTTTAATATAAATAAACTAATTTAAATACAAAAGTTATGATAACATCATAATTAAATCCTCTAAAATAAATACAATACAAATTCTCTAATAGGCATCTAAATACCGTCATATGTCATTCAAGCGTCTGCAACCAATACTCATTCAAGCGTCTGCAACCAAAGACCGTGCATCGCACGGGTTGGATCAAGCCTCGTCAGAACATACTCTTTAGACATGCAAGTTCAACAATTCACGATGATCTGACTCTACACCAACGAATAACAGAAATGAGAAAACGCAATATGCTGGCAAACGTCGCTCAAATTTGAATATAAACCACACTTTTCAGATTACCTAGCAAGGTGCTTACATCGGGACATAAACAAAAAGTGATATATACACTTTTACGGTTTATGACATGATATATGTTTACCATAACAGATTGTGATTCGTTTTGGAGTTGATTTTTCCTTTCAGCTCATGGACGAGCATTGGTTTTTCGAAATTATTATCATGTGCTCTCTCGGTCCACCAATTAAATTAACATTGTGTTTTTTAGTCCTCCAACAATTTATTCTTACTTTATTGAAGCTCATGTCGAACTCGTCTTAATTCACCCCAACTGGGTAACTTTTATCAAAATTCATGTTGAAAATATATTAAATAATATTAATTAATTTAACACATCATATTCATAGGAGAATATTTATTAGGTGCTCTGGATGCGGGGTAAATTTTTCCCACATAGTGGCACTGGCAGTGAGGGTCGGGTGTGGGGTTGGTCTGGCGCCTTTCATTAATTAGTCTCATGAATTTCAGCGTTATTTATTTATTTCTTTTGAGTTTTATCTTTTTTCGGTTCTTTTTCAAACTCCCTTCTTCATGCCCGCGCCCAAAAAGCAAGAATCCGTTGATTATTTTTTCAAATATAAAAATCAAAGAACCCATCCCATATTCTCCATTTCTTCTTTTAGAGAGAGAAAGCTCCCACTTTTGGACAGCAAGAAAGCAACCCTCATTTTTTGAAGCCCACACACACAGAGACAGACACACACACATATATATATATATATAAACACAATCCCATGTTTTATTTTTGCTTTTTTCCTATACTCTTTCCTTTTCACATCTCGAGGCAGGTATTTAGATACATTTAACATAGTAGTAATAATTAGGCCTATTAATTAGTATTAGGATAATTTGATTTTCTTGTCCTAGAATCTTAGGTAGAAAGAAATGGCTAAAAAGACCCACATATTGATTTTTGTGTTTTGAGAGCTAAACAGTTTGTGTAAAAGATAAAAGGGGGGGGGGGGGGGGGGTAAAAGACTTGATCTTTTTCCCTGGGGTCTTTGTTTCCCTTTTTATTCTTTTTTTTTTGGTTATTAAATAATAATAATAATAATAATAATAATAATAATAATCCCAATAAAAAAGTTTGGGTCTTGAGCATGCAAGAGGGTGAGGGAATTTACAAGTTACAGAGAATATGAAGAAGAAGAAAGTAAGTATTAGCAGTGATGTGAATAATATTGAAGTGCCAAAGCAGAAGGAAAGGCATATTGTTTCTTGGTCTCAGGAGGTGAGAGTGATTCTGATTTTTTATTTATATATTTATTTATTTATTTATTTATTTTGTTTTTGAAAACTTCCACTTCTGTTAGCTGGTCCAAGAATATGGATTGCTTTGTTCTCAGGAGTTGACATTCTTAATATTATAATAAAAATAATACTAATTATTTTTATTATGGGTTTTTATTAGTTTCTTGAGATTTTCATTCATTTTCAGTAGCTGTTTGATATCAATTATTATTATCTGGCAAATATGTTTGGTTTTCTAATTTCAGGAGGATGATGTTTTGCGGGAGCAAATCGGAGTCCATGGAACTGAAAAGTATATTTAAAAAAAAAATCTGGATTCCTTAGCTTTTGTAGGATTTTTGTTGGTGTAATAAGTTTGATTATTGGGTGTGTCTGTTTTGGTGTAATAGTTGGGGAATTATCGCATCGAAGTTTAAGGATAAAACGACAAGACAATGTCGAAGAAGGTTAGTAATTAACATCATCCGATCCGATGGCGGTTTGTTTGCTTTTTTTATCATCCTTTTGGTCTATTTAAATTCTTTTAATGTTTTTCTAGTTTTTATTATCCTGTTTGATTTGAATGTGTGTACAGATGGTTCACTTATTTGAATTCTGATTTCAAGAAAGGAGGATGGTCCCCGGAGGAGGATATGCTCTTATGTGAGGTGAAGATCCGCACCTCTTTGTTTTCGACATTCTTTTGAATCATGTAAATGGAATTTTTTTACCAATATTATTATGCTACGAGACACACTGTTGTAAGATCGTCTGTATCATATGGTTTGACATGACAATGATAATTTTCAGTATTAAAAGTTACTACTTATAATTTATAAGTTGTAAAGTGTCATTTCGAATACTGAAAAGTATTACTGTCAGACCGTCTGATACAATCAGATGGTGTGATGCAAGTATCTCTTATTTTTGCAACTGTAGCCGTGGCTCATCTATCTCTACCGATGACTATGTTGTAAGTGCATTTGAAAAAAAAAAAATTAGTACATTTCATATGTCTTAAATATAATCTGATCATCTAAGCGGCACTCACAGGCACAGAAGATATTCGGAAACAGGTGGACCGAGATTGCAAAGGTGGTCACAGGAAGGTTAGTTATTCGATTACTAAGAATTTTAACTAAAAAAAGGAAAAGAAGACCATTAGTTGGGTAAGACAAAAAGAAGTATCTTTTGTTTCTCAGAACCGACAATGCTGTGAAGAATCGATTCACCACACTTTGCAAGAAGAGAGCAAAACGTGAAGTTTTAGCTAAAGAAAAGAACACTACTTCTTCTTACATCAACTTAAACAACAAAAGGGTTATATTCCCCAGCGGGCTTAGTACAGATGGAGGATCCGAAACCGGTGCCCCTCTTAAAAAGATGAGGTATATTATGTTTCGAGCTTTCTCAATTCGAAAAAATGTTAATGGGTTCAACGTACTTGTAGAATAACATTTATTTATTTTGCGTTATTTTTAGGACGCGTGTTTCGAATACAAGTGAAAGCCAAGAAGAAAAATTAGCCGGTGACAATGTCCATATTTGTAAGTTTGAGTGACTTGAAACTTTATTAGGTGGACTGAGAGTAAGTAGACTCCCCAAGGCGAAATTGCAAAAACTACCATTGAGGTTTAGCCTAATTACGAGAAGACCCCAGTTATCTTTCAAAATTACGAGCAACCTCTTAGAGACGAAACAAATACCGGGGGTTTTCTTACTATTTTCTGTAATTAGGCTACACCTACGGAGTAGTCTTTGTAATTAACCGACAGGCTAATTATTTAAAACTGACATAACTGCAATCTGTTTTTATTCAAAAATGAAGGTGATATGATCTTTTTTTTACTCATGCAGCTGAAAACAAAAAAATTCAAGGAACATTCCTTAGGAAGGACGATCCGAAAATGCTTGCATTAATGCAACAAGCAGAACTACTTAGTTCACTTGCAATCAAAGTTAACTTGGAATATAAGACAGACCAGAGTCTTGAAAGCGCCTGGACGGTAAGTAGGAAAATATCAGAACATGTCAAAATTCTCATCTACAGATAGAAATATTGCTATGACAAAAATTTATGGTGTCCTAGGATGAACTTCTCTCCCTTTTTAAGCCAACTTTCGACATTTTCACGACAACGGCTGCATTTTTTCTCTTCAATAAGTTTCTAATTTATGCGGATAAACCTCGTCCAGGCCCTTCAAGATTTTCTGAGACAAAATAAAGAAAGTGAGTTGCTCGCATTTGGGAATGCCGGTACTCTCGAAAAGTTGAAGGAGTCGGTGGAGGATTTAAGGAGCAGTAACGAAGGAAGTAGACCTTCTTGGAGGTAACTTATGAGGCAGATTATATTTTAACTTCCTTTTTTATTATTTATTTTTAGCGTCCACGATATGTAACTAATAGTTTTGCAGGGAACATGATAATGCATGTGAGTCATCACCAGCCAGCTCTGAGTACAGTACAGGATCAACTCTGCTGCCATACTTGCCGAATGATAAAACGGAGGAAAATGGAAACGAATTGCATTCGGATCAATTAGATGATCAGCGTCGTCTTGCTGAGGAAAGTCGCATTTGGCCCTCTGAAAGCACAAATCAAGGTACAAGATACAGACAATTAAATAAAAATCAAAAACTATCCCTGACAAATAGCTTAGTTATTAAAAAAAAAAAAGCTGTCTTTTGAGAATACAAATACCCCCCTTGAGGTACTTGTAATTTCGAAAGATAACTGCGCCTTTGTTTTTTGTGTAATTGTGTTAAATGTCAAGGGTAGTATTTGTAATTATGCCTATGACATATAGCATCCTTCCATGAAGGTTCATTAGCTATTGTGTCTCATCTTTGTTACAAGCTGAGACAATAAGTTTCTTTTATTGCAGTGAACATATTAACATGTGATGGCATCAAGAATAATAATAATGATAATGAGGAAGCGGCAGTATGTGAATATTCGAATGTGGAATTCGATTCCCCTGTTCACATGATTCCATTGTTCAGAGCAGTGGCAGCAGCAATTCCCACCCCAGAATTTTCCGAAAGCGTAAGAATTTTCAAAGCTTTTAATGTATTCGGGATTAATCCGAAGTACTAAAGCATTATCATCCTGATGACATGTCGACTCTATTACATATCTAGACAGATTACCATTATGTCAGCTATAAAGATTATTTGTACAACATTTAGCAATATATACGGTAAAGGTAAAGCTATGAATATGAAACTGTCATTGTAGTTGAAAGAAAGAATGAAGTGCATATAACATGTCGTCTCTATTATATATCTTGAGATATGACCAATATGCCAGCTAGAAAGATTCTCGTATAATATTTAGTTCAAACTTCAAAGTAAGAATGAAGTGCATATATGGCCTTTTTCTTTTGCTGGAATAAGGACATTACCGAAACACGGCCTTTTGTCATTCTAGAACATATATAAGTGTCTAGAATCGATAATGGGACTGTTTGTAAACTCTAAAATAAAAAAGAAAAAGTAATTCTCAATATTTCCGTCTTTTTTAGAGTTTGTAAAAACTCTCATGACGCCTGTATAAATATAAATATACTGTTACTTAGTATTTGAGATCTTTAAACAGAGAATGGCGGAGATTCTTGGTCTAAAACCTGTGAGCAAAAGTTATTATCTTTTCGTGTTGATTGTTTTTACAATCCATTCTGCAGGAAAAGCACTTCTTAATGAAAACACTGGGGATGGATTCAGCTTCTCCAAGCACAATCACTAATCCTTCTCGATATCGAGCATGCAAGAGGTCCCTCCTTCATTGCCTGTGACCACATCCCATGCACGAGTTCGAACTCGTCGATTTCGGGAGTTCTTCATGAAGTGTAGAGCTGTTTAAATATTTTCTTCTTTGTTTGAGGGTGAGTTATTTGCTCTTGGATTGCAGCCATCTTGACCTGAGTTTTTTTTTTTCAAGTGGGCCGGCGAAGATCTCGTTTGGAATCCTGGGGTGCTATAGGGAGCATCCTGACTTTTTTCTTCCGAAGATCAACTGCCTATGATCTGCATCCTGTGTGCTTTCTTATGGTGTGTCTTTTTCTTTTATTTTTTTTTTTATTTTTTTGTTCTTTGTTTCTTTGGAACGTGGATAGGATATCCATGGTTTCGATAAGTTTTCTTTGGCTAGATAAGCCATTGTACAGAGAGAGGGAGGAAGAGAAAAACACTAAAAACTCTTTAGTGATTTAAGTGTAACTATACCGGGGCGTCTACAGATTGCCCTTTTAGAGAGATAAATATAGGAAATCGAAATGATTTTTTAAAAACAAATCGAGTCAGAGAGAGCAAAAGATGTATCGTGTGGTGGGTCACGTGATACATCTTATGATGTGTTGATGGTGTGCAGATTACTACTATGTAATAAGTGTTTCCATGGTGTTGGAACACTTCTTTTTTTTTTAATGAGATTTACATGACTGTGGTAATGTAATATTACATACTTCTTGGAGTGGAGAATGTAATAGAGTTTTGGTGGTGTGCATAAATGTTTTCCTTCATGTCTAGTCTAGTTCTTGTTTGCTGATCATTTATGATAATAAACTACCAAAACAATTGATGCACAGATAAGTTGAATTATGAAGCTAAGCACTGGTGGTGATGGGTGGGGGGGGGGGGTGGGGGTGGGGGGGCTTGCCTTCTTGATTCTTGCTCAATGTGTAAGCTGGGGAAGAAGAAGGGTTTCTGATACTGTGTTGTGTGAGTTCGACAACAAAAAGGGGAAAGAGGAAGTAATGGCAAAAGGAAATGGAGGGAATTATATACAAAATAAAGTTTGCCAGTTGAATTTATTAGAAAATTTTGATTGATAGGGAAGGGTAAAGCTTTCAATTGATTGAATCTAGGGGAAAAATTGTAATTCGAACAATAACCAATATGGGACCTCAATATTCTTAGATTGTTATGAAACTAATATTAAGCAAGACTATTATTGAAGATAATAATAGCATAAAATAGAAAATAACAAGGGAGCAAGTAGGAAGGAAATGAGATGAAGTTTTATTATTCTTCCTCTTTTGTGTGTATCATTTCTTCATTTTCATAACCACACATTTATAGTCTTGTTAATATTACATCACAAGATTTGTTATTATTTGTCTTGTGATAACAATTAGTGCTAAAGTCCAAAATCACATTATATATTATAACACTCCCCCTTGGACGTAGCATTATAGCAAGCTGGATGAGTATGCCTCGTTAAAAAACTTAAGCCGTAAAATCTAGTGGGGCAAAACCCGACAGAAGGGAAAAAGAGTACATTCTCATATCCGGACCTTGTGCATAAGCTGGCTCGTTAAAAACCTTAAGCCGGAAAAACCCAGTAGGATAAAAACCAGTCATAAGGAAAAGAGTACAGCGCACGTATTTGATTTCGCTCCCCTGAAATAAAGAGTTTCCAAATTGATTCACCAATCTTGGTTCTTGTTAGCTCTTCTCATGCCTATGTCGTATACCAGTTTCTCGAATATTGATGTCGGCAGTGATTTTGTAAATATATCAGCAAGATTGTGGCAGGAGCGAATTTGTTGAACATTTATTTCTCCATTTTTCTGAAGTTCATGCGTGTAGAAAAACTTCGGTGAAATATTCTTCGTCCGATCACCTTTTATATATCCACCCTTGACGTGTGCTATGAATGCTGCATTGTCTTCATAAATGATTGTGGAAGTATCTGTCACAAGCTTCAATCGACAATCATTTAGTATATGAGCTATAACTGATCTTAGCCAAACACTTTCTCTGCCAGTTTCATAGAGAGCAATTATCTCAGAATGGTTGGAAGATGTAGCTACTAATGTTTGTTTGGTCGATCTCCATGATATAGTTGTACCATTATAGCAGAATAAATAACCGGTCTCTGAGCGAGCTTTATGTGGATCGGATTTGTATCCGCATCAGCATAACCAACTAACCCAGAGTTAGTGGCCTCTTTTGAATAAGATAAACCCAGGTCAATGGTACCACTGAGATAACAAAAAATGTGTTTGATACCATTCCAATGTCTTCGAGTTGGTTCAGAATTGTATCTTGCAAGTAAATTTACTACAAAAGAAATATCGGGTCTCGTGCATTGTGCTAAATACATCAGTGCTCCAATATCATTGAGATAAGGCACTTCAGGACCCAAAATTTCCTTATTTGGTTCCTTAGGTCGGAAAGGATCTTTCTTACGATCTAAATTCCGTACGATCGTAGGAGTACTCAGAGGATGAGCCTTGTCCATATTAAATCATTTGAGCAATCTCTTGGTATAAGCAGATTGGTGGACAAGTATTCCATTATCTTTATGCTCGAGCTCAAGACCAAGACAGAGTTTTGTTATTCCAAGGTCTTTAACCTCAAATTCTTTCTTCAGATATTCAGCAGCATCGGATAACTCTTTAGGAGTTCCGATTAATATATGTCATCCACATAGAATGCAATTATAGCAAATCCAGTATTGGATCTTTTAATAAAAACCCATGGGCATTTAAGATCATTTTTATAACCTTCCTTAGAAAGGTATTCATTCAGTCTATGATACCACATGCGACCGGATTGCTTTAATCTATACAGTGATTTTTGTAGTTTGATCGAGTATAGCTCACGAGGAGCAGCAGATTTTGGCATTTTATATCCATCAGGAATTTTCATATAGATATCAGAATCTAATGAACCATATAGATATGCTGTAAATACATCCATTAGTCGCATGTCCAAATACTCATGGACAGCCACACTAATAAAAAAACAGAAAGTGATTATATCCATCACTTATGAATACATTTCGTCATAGTCAATCCCAGGCCGTTGGGAGAATCCTTGGGCTACGATTCGGGCTTTATATCTCGCAATCTCGTTTTTCTCATTTCTTTTTTGAGCAAACACCAATTTATAACCAATTGGTTTTATATTACTCGGTGTTCGAGTTGTAATACCCGGTTGTAATTCAGTCATTATCATTCAGTAATTTCATTCGATGATTGTCACTCAGTGTATATTCACTCGATTATAATCATTCACCAATCATATTCATTCACCGTGTTCACCGTTCGGAAAAACTTCGAGTGGTGTATCGTTATTGTTCATTGTTTCAACTTTCCTCATATGAGTTCGACTTTGTTAGATCACCATTAATTTTTGGTAACTCCAAAAATTCTAAATCTTTGCAATATTATAGAGCATTGAGTTAGCTTTCCAATGGTTCAAACGGTGAGTCAATCGGAGTCCGGACGAGAGAGTTATGGTCGTTTTAGCTCAACCGCTCATTTTTCAGCTTTGGCCGATCACTGCCGAACGAACTCGGCCGTGTCGTCCGACACGGCCCGTGCCGTACTCGTCCGGAAAGTGCCGAAGTTCGCCTCGGGACCCGACCGTGTCGTGCAGCACGGCCGAGTCGAACCCTTCCGGATAAGCCGAGCGGCTGACACGCCCGGCCGTGTCGTGCAGCGCACGGCCGAGTCATGCCGAGTCAGTCGGACGGGTCATCGTCGGGAGGCCCTCACGCGCGCGACCGTGTCAAGCGGGACACGGTCGAGTCCTGTCGGCCAACTGTCGGCCAGCTGTGCGACACGACCGTTCCGCTCGGCACGGGCCGTGTCCGGCAGGTAGTCAACCCCTATAAATTCATTTTTTCAAGATTTCAGCCCATTTTTCTTCCTTTTCTTCACCTTAAACCGAGAGAGAAGGCTTGAGGGAGGGTTTTTCCTTCACAAATCATTTGGGTGTTTGATTTTCTTCATCTCCTTTCGATCGTGAAGCCGGATAATCAATCTAACGCGTGTTCTTCGGATTAAAGTACTTGTATCTTCAAGAGGTAATTCTTTCAACACTTTGGACTTCGATTTTGTGTTGAGATATGATGTTTTGGACGTTATAATCATGTTATATGAAGGGATATGTATATGATTATGAGTTTGTATAAGTATTCATTGGATTATTGAGGATTATTCAAGAACACCTTGAATATCGAGTTGGAATTGGGGATTTTCGACTAATTGTTGTTATAATCACGTTTTGGATATTCATAACGTATTATTGATCGTATTGGAGATGTTTTATTGGTTTGAAACACTTCTTGGGGATTTGATATTGGTATATTGAAGTTTGATTGTAAACAATCGGAGTTTGGACGCAACGTGTTTGTTTTAATGACTCAATGGACTTAGTTTTATCGTATCGACGTTTTGAGTTCGTTATATTCGTGTTTGATTCGTATATTGATCGGATTGTCGGTAATTGTATTGAATTAAGGTTGTTCGTGCGACCGACACTTCATTTAGGACATTTGTTCGTGGAAGGACTTTCTTCATCGGTATTTAGTAAGTTAATTCTTACTCGGTTAAAAGGATATTCATACCTTTTGTTGTTGTTCATTCATAATCATAACTCATTCATCATTATATTAATCATATCAAAACTTGTTGTTATCAATTAATCGTTTCAGTCATAAGGAACGACGGTTCCAATCTTTTCATTGAGCTGTCATTTATTTCGTTACCATTCCACCTCGGTGAGTCATTATTCATTTTCGATGTCACTTTTGTTATATCGTGGCATTCCGGGTCATACTGGCGTGCCGGTTGGTATGTGTAGGATTTTCATGTCGGGCACATTATAGTCGTGTGTTGGTTGGTGGCCTCACATTGGACTGTGCACACGAGTTGATGGCTTCGTGAGACTGATTAGGTACAAGACCACACGTGTATTCGATCGATACTCGTTAGTGGCTTGTGCACGGACACATTTACATCCCGGACGTAGTGTGGCGCCATTCCTTTGAGCCGTACTGATAGTCGATTCATATAGCATGTTTGATTGCGTATGTTTCGACAGGATAATTCATAATTTCAGATATATCATGATTGTGTATTTTCAACCCTTGAGGATTGTTGTTCTTTATGGCGGCCCGTTTGGGGATTTTGTTTTTCGTGTCATGGCAAGGCAAACGCACGGGAATAGCATGTTGATGTCGAGGAGTCCTAGTGATACTAGTAGGGGCCCCGATCTTTCGATTATTCATGTTATTGTCCTTTATTTTCCAGCAGACTTTCATTTGAATACTCCGTTTCATTCGGTGTTGTGTATTTTATCTTCATATAAAATACACTAGTATTCGTATTATCCTGGTGTGTTGTAACTAAACTCCTCATCGGAGTAATTATTGTTGTAATGTAGTTCGGTACTACATTTATCTTGTGTAATTCATTCATTTTCATTTGCCTGGTGGGTCCCAGTTGGGGATCTATGGCACTGTAATATCCGCCTAGTTTGGGGTGTTACAGAGTTGGTATCGGAGCGTGGTTTTGAATACTACCCTCCAAGTCATGTCTCATTTGAAATCATCGTCATCGGACTAGTATCATTGGACTTTCACGTCACGTGTGACCTGTGCAGATGCCGAGCCAATCAGACCGAAAGAACTGTAAGACTTCTAACGCCATGGTATAATTTCTGGGAATAGTCATTCATTCATCATTCATCATTTAACAATCCTCAAACATCATCATTCATTATGATCGGCACGATCATATTAACTCATCAATCACTCAATTCATTTCATTACTCGATTAATAATCAGACGATCATATTAACTCATCAATCACTCAATTCATTTCATTACTCGATTAATAATCGGGACGATCATATTAACTCATCAATCACTCAATTCATTTCATTACTCGATTAATAATCGGACGATCATATTAACTCATCAATCACTCAATTCATTTCATTACTCGATTAATAATCAGGACGATCATGTTAACTCGTTAATTACTCAATTCATTTCATTACTCAGTTGTCAATCTGGATGATCATATTATCAATCTTGTTAAGTTATTCAAGATAATCATTTCAAGAATTTCATCAGATAATCATGTAACTTCAGTAAATCATTCATATAATCACTAAGTTAGAGCATGTATACTCATTTTCATCATCTCATGACATAATCATAACGTGCTAATCATGCGGGAAATATAATCATTATGCGACCTTCCTACTTTAGTATGGAGAGAGCTGTCAGGGGATGTACGGGGAGAGGCCGCGGTGCGGACCGAAACCCGAGAAATAATCACTCATTCCGGAAATCGTGCGGGACTCGGCTCGATCGAGAAGATGTTCGGGTTGATCCACTCACTTTTATGTGCCATGATGACCCATGTGCGCTTGCTCAATCATCATTGCGCCACTGACCGGATTAATCGAGAGAACTCTCCCGTATGAGACGGCCGCTAAGGAAAGTCTTGAACAACAACCTTCATCTTTCAAAAGAAATCAACGGCGTAATCTATCCGAAGGCGGTCACCAACTCGCAAGAAGCCTCGTGTGAGTCCTATCGTTTCGAGCGACCTCCTACGGCGCATAATCGTGCGGATCTCATTCCCGAGCGGCCGATTCGGCCATCACTGTTTCAATTGTGGAACGCAGGTCATTTCAGACCGAGTGTCAAACCGTCTATCACGTGCTATAATTGTGGGAATTTTGGGCATAAGGCCCGTTTTTGTCGAAAGGACTCCAAGTCGGCTCCGGCGGCATCTCGAGCCCCGAAGCAATCGGCCTTTCGAATCGATCGCTTTGTCAATGTCGTTTAAGACACTGGAAGCAAATAGAGTTGGAGCTCGTATTTATCGACGGAGCGTCCGGTTCGGGGCCAAGTCCTGCATTTATATGATGAGGAGGATCGACGATCCGGTGGCCCGAATGATTTCAGGTATACTCGTAATTTTATTTCAACTTGTGTGTACCTTTTGATGCTGGTACACCACATTCATTCATTTTCGATTCATGCTTGAATAGACGTATTTCGGGATAGTCCTATTGCTTGTGGATCTCATACCATCGGTCTACCTGACGATGGAAGAATTTTCGGAATCATACCTAATTAAGCTTAACGACCGCGATTGATTGATGGATCTAATCGTGGTGAATTTATCTTAGGACGACTTAATTTTCGGTATTAGTTGGTTTAACCGTCTTGATACTATCCTCAGTGCTTGTTAGCGTTTGGTCGCTATCTTTCCGTCGTTGGTTGTCGAATGTGTGCTTCAGGGAAGTAATCCCCGTTGTTCCAAAGAGAAATTTTATTATGGCGAAAGCAGAGAAATTCCGCAATCGAACTATCCAATCATTCATTGTATCATTTTCATCGATTGACCTTTCTAAGGCAATCGAGTTATTCAATCATTTCTTGTATCATTTCCATCGATTGGCTTTTCTAAGAAAATCGAGTCATTCAATCATTCATTGTATCATTTTCATCGATTGGCCTTTCAAAGGCAATCGAGCTATTCAAACATTCCTTGTATCATCTTCATCGATTGGCCTTTCTAAGGCAATCGAGTTGTTCAATCATTATTGGTATCTCTTTTTATCGATTGACCATTCTAGGGCAATCGAAATGTTCAATCATTCGTGGTATCATTGTCATCGATTGACGATGTATTTCCAGACGAGTTATCTGGTTGCCTTCACATAGAGTAAGGGAATTCGGGAGTGAGTTGAGCCAGACGTCCCCTTTATCGAAGGCACCGTATCGGATGGCCCCGACCAGAATGCAGGAGTTGAAGATTCAACTTGAGGAATAGTTCGAGAAAGGTTATATCCAACCGAGTACGTCCCGTGGGAGCACCAGTCTTTGTTTGTCAAGAAGAATGATAGTTCTTTTCGCTTGTGTATCGATTACCGTGAGTTGAGCAGGTGATGATCAAGAGTAGTATCCTTTACCTCGTATTGATGATCTTTTAGATCAACTTCAGGAGCTTCAGATTTTCCAAGATCGACTTAAGATCCGGATATCACCGATTGCGGATTCGAGAGTCGGATATCGAGGACGGCGTTTCGTACACGCTATGGTCATTATGAGTTCGTAGTTAGGCCGTTCGAGCTAACTATTGCACTGCGGTATTCATGGAGTTAATGAATCGGGTTTTCATCGACTTTTTAGATCAGTTTGTTGTTGTCTTCATCGATGACATTTTGATTTTTTCTCGTAGCCAAGAGGAACACGAGGTACGTCTTCATCAGGTTCTCGACGTGTTGAGACGAGAACAACCTTATGGAAAGTTTTCCAAATGTGAGTTCTGGAGGTCCGTGGTGACTTTCTCGGACATGTAATTTCATCTGACAGAATTCGTGTCGACCCTCAGAAGACGGAGACTATCCGAGATTGGCAATCTCCGTAAGATATTAAGTAAATCCGATGTTTCCTCGGAATAGTTGGTCAATTATCCAACCCACGACCTGGAGCTAGCAGCCGTGGTTTTCGCGTTGGGGATTTGGCGTCGTTACCTTTATGGCGTCACCTTTCAGTTATTCACCAATCACAAGAGTTGAAGGTTATATTTACTCACAAGGAGTTAAATATGCGACAGAGGCGGTGGTTAGAACTAATCAAAGATTTTGATATCGAGATCCTTTACCACAGGCAAGGCGAACGTTGTCGCCGACGCCTTGAGTCGTAAGTCCGTTCAGAGCAGATGCTTGCTCGTTTAACGATTCGAAGGAGCTTGGCGGGAATTCCTTAGACCCGAGATCGAGGTCCTGCAGCCCGAGTTCACGGACATCTTTGTATGTTAGAGATTTCATCGTCACTTGAGGAGGTAATCAGAGAGAATCAGAGTTCAGACCCTTCATTGTTGCGCATCCGTGAAGATATGGCTCAGGGGAAAGCCCCTGGATTCGTGGTCTACGAGGATGGACTTCTGAGGTTTAAGAACCGGTTGTGTACCGGCAAATGACGAGTTGAAAAACTTTATTTTGAGAGAAGCTCATGCTACCCCTTATTCTGTTCATCCGGGGTCCAGCAAGATGTACAAGGACTTGAAACAAAATTACTGGTGGAGTAATATGAAGCGAGAAGTCGCGGAATTTGTTTCGAGATGCTTAACTTGCCAACAAGTCAAGATTGAACATCAGCGACCGGCGGTTATGCTGAAAACCTCTCCCTATTCCGGAATGGAAGTGGGAAGACATTTCTATGGATTTCATCACGAGTTTACCGACGAGTCGTCGTGGCATGAATGCGATCTGGGTGATTGTGGACCGCTCAACTAAATCAGCTCATTTCCTTGAGATCAAGGATACGTGGGGTCCCGAGAGACTGGATCAGTTATTCATCAAGGAGATAGTAAGACTGCACGGTACTCCTAAGAGTATCGTTTCCGATCGTGACGGACGATTTGTGTCTCATTTTTGGAAATCAGTTCATCGTGCTATGGGAACTCAGCTTAATCTCAGTACTGCCTTTCATCCTCAGTCCGACGGACAATCAGAGAGAACTATTCAGACATTAGAGGACATGTTGAGGGCATGCGTCCTCGATTGGAAGGACGATTGTGAAGCCCAACTACCGTTGATCGAGTTCACGTATAATAATAGTTGGCATGCTTCCATTAAGATGGCACCTTTCAAGGCCTTGTACGGTCGTCGTTGTCGCTCTCCTTTGTGTTGAGATGACTTGTCAGAATCAATCGACACCGAACCCGACATGCTTATAGCCGCCCGGGAGAAGGTAGCTTTGATCAAGAGTCGTATGTTGACAGCTCAGAGTCGACAGAAATCATATGCAGTAAATCGTCGTCGACCACTAGAGTTCGAGACGGGTGACCATGTTTTGGTCAAGGTATCCCAGAGTCGAGGTATTTTCCGTTTCGGAAAACGGGGGAAGTTGAGTCCGAGATTCATTGGACCGTTTAAAATTTTGGATCGAGTAGGCGAGTTAGCTTATCGATTGGCTTTACCTCCGGCTTTGAGCAGGATTCATAATGTGTTTCACGTCTCTCAGTTGCAGAAGTATGTTGCCGACCCGAGTCACATACTTCAGTTCGACGAAATCGAGATCGCAGATGATCATTCGTACGAGGAGCGTCCTGTACGAGTGTTAGAGCGGCGAATCAAACAGTTGAGGAACAAGACGATCCCTTTGGTCAAGATTCAGTGGTCTAGACACGGAGTCGAAGAGGCCACTGGGGAAACCGAGGAGAATATGCGGGAGAGTTATCCCGAGTTGTTTGACCCTTAGTTTCGGGGACGAAACTCTTTTAAGGGGGGGTGTATGTAATACCCGGTTGTAATTCAGTCATTATCATTCAGTAATTTCATTCGATGATTGTCACTCAGTGTATATTCACTCGATTATAATCATTCACCAATCATATTCATTCACCGTGTTCACCGTTCGGAAAAACTTCGAGTGGTGTATCGTTATTGTTCATTGTTTCAACTTTCCTCATATGAGTTCGACTTTGTTAGATCACCATTAATTTTTGGTAACTCCAAAAATTCTAAATCTTTGCAATATTATAGAGCATCGAGTTAGCTTTCCAATGGTTCAAACGGTGAGTCAATCGGAGTCCGGACGAGAGAGTTATGGTCGTTTTAGCTCAACCGCTCATTTTTCAGTTTTGGCCGATCACTGCCGAACGAACTCGGCCGTGTCGTCCGACACGGCCCGTGCCGTACTCGTCCGGAAAGTGCCGAAGTGTCTGCCTCAGGACCCGACCGTGTCGTCTGGCACGGCCGAGTCGAACCCTTCCGGATAAGCCGAGCGGCTGCCGCTGCCCGGCCGTGTCGCAGCACGGCGATCGAGTCATGCCGAAGTCAGTCGGACGGGTCACTGTCGGGAGGCCCTCCGCGCCGCGACCGTGTCAAGCAGGACACGGTCGAGTCCCTGTCGGCCAGCTGTCGGCCAACTGTGCGACACGACCGTGCCGATCGGCACGGGCCGTGTCCGGCAGGGTAGTCAACCCCTATAAATTCATTTTTTCAGCATTTCAGCCCATTTTTCTTCCTTTTCTTCACCTTAAACCGAGAGAGAAGGCTTGAGGGAGGGTTTTTCCTTCACAAATCATTTGGGTGTTTGATTTTCTTCATCTCCTTTCGATCGTGAAGCCCGGATAATCAATCTAACGCGTGTTCTTCGGATTAAAGTACTTGTATCTTCAAGAGGTAATTCTTTCAACACTTTGGACTTCGATTTTGTGTTGAGATATGATGTTTTGGACGTTATAATCATGTTATATGAAGGGATATGTATATGATTATGAGTTTGTATAAGGATTCATTGGATTATTGAGGGATTATTCAAGAACACCTTGAATATCGAGTTGGAATTGGGGATTTTCGACTAATTGTTGTTATAATCACGTTTTGGATATTCATATCGGATTATTGATCGTATTGGAGATGTTTTATTGGTTTGAAACACTTCTTGGGGATTTGATATTGGTATATTGAAGTTTGATTGTAAACAATCGGAGTTTGGGCCGCGTGTTTGTTTTAATGACTCAATGGACTTAGTTTTATCGTATCGACGCTTTGAGTTCGTTATATTCGTGTTTGATTCGTATATTGATCGGATTGTCGGTAATTGTATTGAATTAAGGTTGTTCGTGCGACCGACACTTCATTTAGGACATTTGTTCGTGGAAGGACTTTCTTCATCGGTATTTAGTAAGTTAATTCTTACTCGGTTAAAAGGATATTCATACCTTTTGTTGTTGTTCATTCATAATCATAACTCATTCATCATTATATTAATCATATCAAAACTTGTTGTTATCAATTAATCGTTTCAGTCATAAGGAGCAGCGGTTCCAATCTTTTCATTGAGCTGTCATTTATTTCGTTACCATTCCACCTCGGTGAGTCATTATTCATTTTCGATGTCACTTTTGTTATATCGTGGCATTCCGGGTCATACTGGCGTGCCGGTTGGTATGTGTAGGATTTTCATGTCGGGCACATTATAGTCGTGTGTTGGTTGGTGGCCTCACATTGGACTGTGCACACGAGTTGATGGCTTCGTGAGACTGATTAGGTACAAGACCACACGTGTATTCGATCGATACTCGTTAGTGGCTTGTGCACGGACACATTTCCATCCCGGACGTAGTGTGGCGCCATTCCTTTGAGCCGTACTGATAGTCGATTCATATAGCATGTTTGATTGCGTATGTTTCGACAGGATAATTCATAATTTCAGATATATCATGATTGTGTATTTTCAACCCTTGAGGATTGTTGTTCTTTGTAACTGACCCCGTTTGGGGATTTTGTTTTTCAGGTCATGGCAAGGCAAACGCACGGGAATAGCATGTTGATGTCGAGGAGTCCTAGTGATACTAGTAGGGGCCCCCGATCTTTCAGTTATTCATGTTATTGTCCTTTATTTTCCGCTGCAGACTTTCATTTGAATACTCCGTTTCATTCAGTGTTGTGTATTTTATCTTCATATAAAATACACTAGTATTCGGTATTATCCTGGTGTGTTGTAACTAAACTCCTCATCGGAGTAATTATTGTTGTAATGTAGTTCGGTACTACATTTATCTTGTGTAATTCATTCATTTTCATTTGCCTGGTGGGTCCCAGTTGGGGATCTACAGCACTGTAATATCCGCCTAGTTTGGGGTGTTACACGAGTAATTTGCCCAAATACCATCCGTTTTTCTAGGGAAGCTAATTCAGATTTTATTGCTTCCTCTCATTTAGGCCAGTCCGATCTTTGACGGCATTCAATTATTGAATGCGGTTCATTATCGTAGTCATCATTCATAATTTCTTGTGCAACCGAGAAAGAAAATAAATTATCGATTATCATGTTTTTTCGATCCCATATCTCATTGTAATGATTTATGGCATTCTCGGTGTTTTCAGAATCCATGATCCCTTCATTATTTGCAGTATTACGCTCTACAGATTCATCTGCAGCATGCTCATTAGGATGATCTTGGTTTCTGATCCCATTACTTCTCCCCTTTCTTTTTCGAGGAACAATGTCCTTCGAACCAACAGGTGTACCACGCTTTTGTCATGGGGCATCATCATCCATTTTTGTGTGTTCATTAGGAACAACAATCCTAGCTGGAGCATTCACAGCTGGAATGTAAGACTTTGTTACTTTATAACTTGCATCATTAAATGCATCAGGAAGTCTATTAGCAATATTTTATAAATGGATGATTCTCTTCACCTCATTTTCACATTCTGTAATACGTGGGTCTAAATGGGATAGGCTTAGTACAATCCAAGAGATATTCTCAACTGGTTTCTATTTATCTTTATTCAAAACAACCTTGTCCTCACCAATCGATGGGAACACTGTCTCATCGAAATGACTATATGCAAATCGTGCGGTAAATAAATCACCCGTTATTGGTTCCAAATACCGAATTATTGATGGGGAATCAAATCCGACGTATATGCCAAGTCGGCGTTGAGGACCCATTTTCATCCTTTGATGAGGTGGAATTGGCACTTGAACAGCACATCCGAATGTGCGAAGGTGCAAAATATTTGGTTCAAAGCTTAAAGTTAATTGCATCGGGGAGTGCATATGATAAGCAGTGGGGCGTAATCTGATGAGTGCTGATGCATGTAATACTGCATGACCCCACGCTGCACTGGTGAGCTTTGATCTCATTAATAATGTACGGGCAATAATTTGAACTCATTTGATCAAGGATTCAGCAAATTCATTCTCAGTGTGAACATGTGCTACTGGTTGCTCAACATTTATTCCTAGTGCTGCATAATATTCATCGAAACCTTTTGATGTGAATTCTCCGGCATTGTCCATTCTTATATTTTTTATAGGATATTCAGGAAAATGTGCTCGGATTTTAATAATTTGGGACAAGAGTCGTGCAAAAGCAATATTTCTGGTAGATAATAAAGATATGTGGGACCATCTGGATGATGCATTTCTTAAGACCATAAAATATCGGAATGCTCCACTTGCTGGATGTATTGGTCCACAAATATCACCATGAATGCATTGTAAAAATGATGGTGATTCATAACCAACCTTTTCCATAGAAAGTTTAGTAATAAGTTTTCCACGTGAACATGATTCACAGAAATAATCTTTGGACATTAGCATTTTTGTGCCCTTTAATGGATGTCGATGAGTATTTTCAATAATCCTACGTAACATAGAAGTTCCTGGGTAACCAAGGCGATCATGCCATAACCCAAATATATCAAGATTCACCAGCTTCCAAGCAATGGTGGCATAGGTTTCAAAAGCTCGAATAGAGACATAATACAGTCCAGAAGTTGTTGCTTCAATTTTCTCGTGGACAAGTCAAGTGTCCATTTTATAGGATGTAATATAGAGATGTTCTTTATTATTTTCAATCACTGTTTCCAAGTGATAGCCATTTCGGCGTACATTCTCAAAACTCAGCAAATTTTTTCTTGATCTACCAGGTAATAGTGCATTTTCAATGTGTAAAATTGTTCTATTAGGCAACATCACAGTTGCATCCCGGAGCCATCAATAATCTCTACGGGACCGGATATAGTTGTAACGTGCATCTTGCATAATTTCATGCTCGAGAAATATGCTTTATTTATAAATATTGAGTGCGTTGTTGCACTATCAACAAGACAATTGTGTATCTGTTCGATATTTTCTATTTGTATTCCTGTTCAATCAAATCATCACATAATAAATATTTAAGACCTGAAAGAGATTTTTTTTATTATTGATAATGGAAATGTAAACATACATAATTTTTTTTAATAATACATTTTTGTATGTATCATTATTGCCGATACAAGACCAACAATATAAACAAGAAGTGAAACAGCAATCCAGAATAATTCTGGAGGAAAGTCTTCGCAAAATATTAGCACGATGCACATGAAGATCGATGTGAAAATAAAGACGAGAGATCTATTAAGCATTTTGAATAAAATCGGATGAAGGTATTTGAGAATTTTGTAAGAAGGTTGAGTGAATTATTGAATGAAGTGTGTGTATATTTATATAATCTAAAAACACTATTACTAGGCGTTTATGACCGTTGATTAGTGAAAAATTAATGGAAAAACATAAATTATTTAATTGATATTTATATAAAGAAATACACACAAAAAAACAGGGCATTCCAAACCATAAAGTAAATATATAATATATAATCACATAAAGATTTTATTTCATCCATTCATCGTCATGCCCCACTGACCCAGGATCTTCAAGAAAATCTGCTAGTTCAAGTGATTTCCAGTCGTGGTCAGAATTTTCATCAAATATGTTCCCAGATGTGTTGGCCTTAATAACTTTGGATGGCTCGACTGTTTCGGTTGTATGAGCCTGGACATCTTTACCTTTATCTTTTATTGATGCCAGATATGAATCCACACGGTATTGGGCAGTACGACAATATTTATCCCAATGTTCAGTTATACCACATCTACGACATGGATCATCACCAAAATTTTCCATAGGCATTTTTCCTTCATCACGGCACCTGTGAATTGACTGCCTTGGTCTGACAGAATAGTTATTTTGACGGGAATAATGATAATTATCACGATTATTACGTCTGTCGCGGTCATTTCTGTAATTATTTTGACGGTAGCCACCACGTCCACCACTTCCCGGGGTTCCGTGCCTGGGTCTATTTTCACGCCTCTTGAATCGGCCGACAACTCTACCAGAGCTGGTATGTGCTTCAGGTTCGGCACGAGACCCAGAGGGTCGTAGTTCATAATTTTTAAATAATAACTCATTTGTCTTCTCAGCCGTGAGAATAACTGAAATTAGCTCAGAATATGTTTGAAATTGTCGTTGCATGCATTGTTGTTGAAGCACCATATTTGAGGAATGCATCATGGTGAATGTTTTTTCCAGCTTATTAGTCTCAGATAGCTGTGTACCGCACAAGGCCAGTCGAGACTCAATTTTGAATAAGGCTGAATTATAATCAGCAACAGATTTAAAATCTTGCAATCTCAGTAGTTGCCATTCATATTGAGCCGGTAGCAATATTACAGTTCTGGTGTGATCAAATCTGTCTCTGAGCTTCTTCCAGAGCTCAAAAGGCCTTCAATTTGTATATATTCATTCTTCAAATCCTCGGATAAATGATGGCGCATGAATATCATTGAATTTGCCTCATTTTTAATATCGGCATTAGCAAGTTCCACAAATTCCAGGGTAATAGACAATCCCATACCTTGGAGGTGCAATTTAATATCAAGGCACCATGATAAATAGTTATTGCCAAAGACATCGAGGATCTGAAATTTTTTATTTTCAATTCCGGCCATTTTTCTCTACAAGACAGAATAAAAATGAGCTAGTATAAATAAATTCAAGCCCGAATAATACTAACCTTTTCCCGAGCAATAACTCATGCTGATAATGTGTTATGAAACTAATATTAAGCAAGACTATTATTGAAGATAATAATAGCATAAAATAGAAAAATAACAAGGGAACAAGTAGGGAGAAAATGAGATGAAGTTTTATTACTTCTTTATTTTTTTGTGTGTATCATTTCTTCATTTTCATAACCACACATTTATAGCAAAAAATATGGCACTATTACAATCACAAGTCTTGTTACTATTACATCACAAGATTTGTTATTGTTTTTCTTGTGATAACAATTAGTTCTAAAGTCCAAAATCACATTATATATTATAACATAGATAACTTTTTTAAGAGGATTTATTGCTGATGTTCCACTTCTTCAACACTTAACAAATGTTTACAAATGATTTTTTAGCTGTTGAAAATCTAACTTTTGCTACCGATTTTTTATCTATAATATAAAGAATAATGGTGTTTTTTTGATAGAGTGCACCTACAAATATCATTCTATCCCTCCTTTCTCCTTCTTTTCTCTTTGTGTCGAATTTAATAATAATAATAATATAAAAAAATCATCAATAATAAATTTTAAAAAAGTACACTTAGAATATTAAATTAAATTAGAGAGACAATTAAACTTCATAAAAATATTTTTTACGGAATCTCCGACCGACCTCCGGCCGTCCAACTTTTCTGGTCGGGCCGTTGCTGTAATATCCGCAATTTTCGATTTTCGGTAAATTTCTTTTTTTGGCCGGAGTCCGTTTTGACGACTCGCTCATGACCGTTTCATCATTTCGAGAATGATTAATTCTGCACTTTTTGTCATCCGAGTTCGTTTCGGTATCGTTTTGTTGAGCTCTGAGCTTTTTAGCGACTTTTCCGCACTTGAGCCCGATTCTTGCGAATCTCGTCCGAAACTATTGTTTCGAGTTTCTCGTAAGTTCATTTGATATTATTATTCATGTTGCGAGCTTTGGTTTGGTGTTTCGATCGAGTATCGTGATTTTCGGACGTTTTGGGCCATTTTCGTAATTTCCCAAAGTTTTGGGTAATTACTTCCATTGTTGAATTCGAGCCTTGGGTGGTCGGAATTGTGTGTTCTCTTAGCTCTTAGATTCGTCTTTGCGATACGTTGTAACCGTATCATCGATTCGTATTCGTGTTCGGATTTGGTCGTTCGAGCCGTCGGAGTTAGCCCGGCCGAGTCATGGCCGCAACCTGGGCGGGCCGGCCTTCGCCGAGTCACGGCGGTAGTGCTCGGCAGCTTCTGGCCGAGTCACGGCCGGCGGTGCTCAGCGATTCTGGCCGAGCGGTCAAGTGGCGCGCGCGCCAGTGGCGAGGCCGCGGCACACTCTGTGGCATTTTTCGCCAAACCGATCAGCACGGTGCCGCGGCACACTCCGGCCGAGCCGCTGCACCGCCGACCAGGAGCCATTTTTGGGCTGCCGCGGCACACTCCCCGAGCCGCGGCACCGTGCGATCTATTTATGGCCCTGCAGACGTTTTCTTCAGCAATTTTTCACTCGGTTTTCTTCTCTTCCGCGGCTGGAGCTTGGTAAATCATGGAGAGATGTTGTTGGACAATCAATCCATGAAGTTTTGGAGTTCATATAATCAATCATCCATCCTATAACACCCTCCGATCTACCGAATCAGGTCAGATTTTCTAGAAATCTAGTTTTGGGGGTTTTAGTTGATTTTGTCCGATTTGATCGTTTTAACTCATATTTCTGATGGGTAATTGTAGATTAAGTAGTATTCTATCATTTTCATCATCTTTCCACGGTTTTACCATTTCCGATTCGTCGTTTATATGAACTTTCGTTTGACGCCTTCAAGGTGTCCGGGAAAATGCCGCAGAGAGAAAATTGGTCGTTTTGCGATGTTTTCCTCGTGTGATTTGTTGTTTATTTGATGATAGGATACTAGGGACGAATTCCCCACAAAAATCTAGTGTTGAGCCTTTCCGATCGCCGTTTTCATTGGAGTTCCGGATTTCTCCAATCAACCGCATTTTCTGAAGTATTCGTGAGAGATTTCCAAGGCAAGTACCTTGATATACGAATTGTAACTGCGTGAAATCATTGTTGTCGAAGTGTATGAATTTATACGGATGTATAAATGTGTGTATATATATGTGTGTATGTATATATATATATCTAGTTTTATATATGTATATATATTTATATGTTAAATATATGTATGTATATACATATATCGATATAAGCGCCTATATTGGTGAATGACGAGTGATGAATACTAACGCTAGATGACGTACTCGACTTGGATTGATGGGTAAACTATATTTACTCTTATAATATAGTAAGGTTATATATATATATATATATTCAGTTGAGTCGCAATATAGGGATATATGTGCGGTGTTGGTTGGTTATGCTTGAAGGCTTATTGTGATTGAGTTTGATTGATAACGTGCGTGTTATTGTTTATTTGTGTGGTTATGGTCATGGAGAAAATTGTGTAACTTGATGTACCGAGTTGAAAATTGTTGTGACGTTTGTCCATGTGCTTGATGTTTGTGATAATGTGGATACTTGTTGTGAGAAACGTCGTATCCGGAACCTCTGAGGGCGGGGTGTGCACTCCGGCACAGTGTATCTTTGCAATGTGCGGCTCCATATGGGTGGTGAACGCCGATGTCACCTAATGCGCGCGCAAGGGGCGGCTCTTGCGGGAGTGACGCCGGTGCGGTGACATGTTCAATGAGCGGCCAACATGATGGAAGTGAGCAGCGGTACAGTGCGCAAGGAGGCGCGCTGGCGAGCTTATTGGTTACGGGTATTTGAGTGATAGCTAAGACCCCGTTACCGAACGATGTTCGTATCTAAAATCTTTCAAACTCTCTCTTAAATGTTTGTCTTGATATAGACCGCGATTCACGTTTTTGAAAAGTTTGTTTCAACTTGTTTTTGAAGCGTTGGTATCAGGGTTAATTAACCAAGGAGGTTTGACGAAATCTCCGAGGGTTAATTAATCGGGGGTCTTGAGCAGGATATGTCGAATGAGAGCTTGTGCCTTCGATTGTATTGTGGTGCTATTCTGTGATTTGGGTCGAGGACCCTGTGAAATGTTGAGATGATTGATCTCGTGATGATGTTATTTGGATTGGTTTGAGAACCCCGTGAGATGTTGTAATGATTTCGTTTGTGACAGTGTTCTATAAATTGGGTCGAGGACCCGAGAGCTTTTGAAATTATTTTCTAAAGGTATTCCCATTCAATTTCCAAAATCCCAAGACGGCCCGAGTCATTAATAATATTTTTAAACTATCTTATCAAAATACTTTTCCTTTTATAAAAATGGATTGTCGAACTTAATCTTTTGACTCCTTGGGCTCGTCCAAAGTTTGATTGGCGTTATGTTCCATATAGAGAATATGACTATGTGATTATTTTTCACCTTGTGTATACGAGTGCTATACTGGGTTGACTTTGGGAATGTATGGTTTGTGTTAAGGCTTCACGATGGGTGAATTTTGTGTTGTTATTGTTCGTATATCTTGTATATTATGTACTTGCACTAGCAAAATTCCAGTTTGCTAACCCCCGAGTTTTCGGGGGGTGGGTGCCTGTTATGCGCTCAGGTTTTGGCAAAGAGCGATACGGGATTAGCTTGGAAGGAGATGGAAGGCACGATGCTAATCACACAAGAGTCGAGTCTTTGCATTTATTCCATCGGGGTCGGTATTTTCCATTTGGTTGAGTACTCACCCTTGCACGGGTGTAGGTTTTCCTTTATTAAATGGAGTTGTCATCCCTTTTTGTGTGAAAGTTTATTCTTTGTCATGGAGATATTAAATTTATTAGTTTCTGAATTGTTTAATGACCTTGTCGGTCTGCGTTGTATTTAGATTGACCCCGGTCGGTCGATCATTGTGTAGTCTAGTGGAGTTTAGCCTGGTAGATCCTTGTGAGAAGGGCCTACGGCGTGTAACATTTCCGGACGTATTCTGGGGGTGTTACATTTGCCAGTCGCCGACAGAGCTCCGGCAGCCGGCTAAATATTTATCTGTTCTTTGTTTTCTGCCAGGACCGCCTTCGGGCGGCCATTTTTTTTTCTTAACAACAGGTCGACGGCCTGCTTTCCGATGAGCCATCTCTGGCGGCCGGCTTTTTTTTTACGCCAAACCGCCGGCCTACTTTCGGGCCAGTGAATGATTCCATCATCAAAGATTTGACCCCCCTATGTCTGTAACTCACTAGAGGCGACCCATCATTCTTCCCTAAGTTGTCAGGGTCCTCACGGACCCTCTTTTCCTAGCACCAGTTGTTAAAGACATAAAATTCGGCGGACCTTGGGCATCCAACCATTTTATTTTACGCAGGCCGTCGAGATCTTTTTTTTTTACGCCAGGCTACCGCCCAACAGCGGACTTCGACGAGCGGACATTTTTTTTTTTTTTAACGTCAGGCCGCCAGCCTGCTTTCCGGTGGGCCAATTTTTTTATTTTTAACGCCAGGTCCACCTTCTGACCTTATTTTTTTTCCTTTTCTTTTACGGTAGGCCCGTCGGCCGCATATAGAATTTAGGGAACCAACATATTTTTTCTCTAGCATGTAATTCAGTAATTTAATTTATTTTAATTTAATTATATAACTGTCATTGATTATGTCATTGGACATATTATACATATGATATATGAGAAGGGAATTATGTTTAAGAAACTGCAGAATTTGTGTTTTACATTACAGAATGCAGTTTATACTGGATAGCTTGTTTGTATAGGAAACTGCTTAGTTTTTGAGATTGTATACCTGAATCCTGTGTGGATTGATTTTGTACTGAACTGTTTTGGATAATAAGAAAGTGATTTTTTTGTTCAAAAAAAAAAAATTATTTAACCGTCACCGTGCCATTATGGCACGAATTACCTCTAGTCTATAATATAGAGGCCAACGATATTTTTTGATTGTGTATACTTGAAACGACTATTTTACCATCCCCTCCCCTCCTCTTTGTGTTGAATCTACGATATAAAAGACAATAATATTTTTTGGTCGATGTAGGCCACACCAAAAAAGACAATTGTACCTCTCCCCTCTTCTTCTCTTCCTTTTCTTTTGAATTAATGATGATAATAATAATAATATCAAATGTTAAAGAACAATTATATTAAAAATGTCATTAGAATATTAAATTAAATAAATAGGACAATTAATTTTTGAAAAGAAAAAAATTCTTTTGTTACGAGGATCTCCGACGGACCTCCGACCAACTAGTTTTTCCAGCAGGGATGCGGCGATCGCCCAATTTTTTTTTGCCAAGCCCGCAGCCTGCTTTCCGGTTGGCCACAGTCGGTGGCTGGCTTTTTTTTAACGTCAGGCCGCCGGTCTGGCGTCTTTTTTTCAACGCCAGGCCGGCGGCCTGGCATCTTTTTCTTTTTTTACGTCGGTCTGCTTTCCGACAGGCCACCGCCGTCGGTCGAAGGACCTCCGGCAGCCAGCTATTTTTTTAAATGCCAAGACGTCGGCCTGCTTTCAAGTGGACAACCATTTTAATTTTTCTTATTCCAGGACGTCGGCCTCCTCTCCTATGGACCTCATGTAATATTCGAAATTTCTACTACTGTTATTTAATGTTATTTTATCCGAGTTATGTTGTATAGCATGGAATCTGTGCAGTATGGATAAAATAAATGAAAGACTGAGACAGCTATATTTGTATAATGGTCGTACTTGGTCGACAATTCTATATATGAGGATATCGTGTATTAGATGCATCACATGAGAATATATTCGGAAGGAGTATGTGTATTCAGTATGCCATATGTTCGTATCTAGTATGTTGAGACGTTGGACAAGTATAGCTGAAAATGGCTAAGTACAGCCACATTAGCACACGCTACGATGTATACTTAGCGTACGCTAAGGCACAAGGATTACATACGTTAAGGAGTATAGTTAACGTACGTTAAGATGCTTCGAGTTACGTATGCTATGCATAAGGTATTACGTACGTAACGAGAGGAATCGGACAGCTCAGCCTATGGCCGACAGGTGGGACCCGTGGTCGGCAGCTTTCGGCGAAGAGCATGCTTGGTCGAATCAACTCTAGGTTAACGTACGTTAAATGAGGATTTAATGTAGCAAGTCAACGTACGTATTACGTACGCTATGAAGGAAATATTACATACGTAAGCAAGTGAATGAAACAGGTCAGTGAGTTCTGGAATGATGTTATGTACGCTATGTTGGATGTGTAGCTTACGCTAGAGAGCATTACCCACGTTAATGTTGAGTGCTAACGTACGTAATGAACAATGCAGTTTATAATAAAGTTGGTTCTCTCATTTCTTCACGAGAGAAAAACCTTTCCTCCTCCAACCTTCGTCCCTATGAGTGTGTTAGTGAATAAACCTCTTCCAACTTGATTATAAGCTTGGAAACATGGATCTGAGGCTTGGATATGAAGACATTTATGATTCTTGAAGAGTTTGATTGTGTTATTCATGTTATTGAGGTATGTTAGATGAACTTTACACCTTGAATTTGGATTTTGATGTTATTATTAATGAATAATTCGTATGGAGATGATTATGGTATCGTCGTTATGATTCTTGAGGTTATATGAATTGTATATTGGAAGATACAATCACTACAAAAAAAACAGTTTTTACCGACGCCATTTACCGACGCCCGTACCGCCGTTGTTAAACTTATAATTTACCGACGCCATTTACCGACGCCCGTACCGCCGTTGTTAAACTTATAATTTACCGACGCCATTGCCGACGACCGGTTCGCAGACTTATTTTTTTTACAATTAACGACGCCTTTTACCGACGCCTTTTACCGACGCCATTACCGACGCCATTTTGGCGTTGGTAAAATTTTTTTTTTTTTTAATTTACCGACGCCGTTTACGCCATTACCGACGCCATTTCGGCGTCGGTAATTTATTAACACAATCCCACATCGAAAAAACATCAATGTTTTTGGTGGTTTATAAACCAAAATCCTTCTCAACCATTTGAAATTGAATGGAGCCCGAACCTGATCCGCCCGGACCCGCACCCGACCCGCCCGGACCCCGACCTGGACCTGACCGAACCCTCCCGCCTGAGCCCGGACCTAACCCGCCTGAGCCCCGCCTGAGTCCTGACCTGACTTTTTTTTTTTTTTTTAATTTAACGATGCCAAAAATGGCGTCGGTAAATGGCGGCGTCGGAAAATGGCATCGGTAAAAAATTACCGTCGAGCGTTTTTCCAACGGCGGGTTGTCGTCGGTAATGGCGTCGGTAATTTTTTTACCAACGCCATTTTCTGTTTTACCAACGCCATTTTGGCGTCGGTAAAAACTGTTTTTTTTTGTAGTGAATGAAATATGTCTTCGATTATGTTATTTGTGTTAGGTGTATGCCCTCGAATGCCACTCAGATGATGTTGAGTGAGGGCATTGTACTTGTAATTATGTAAATCATTAATAAAAGGCATTGGATGTTTCTTTATTTACTGGTAGTTACTGGCATTCCTAACTCGTAAATATACATATATAAACTAGTCCGTGTATTTGAGTGCAAAACGTTCCACTCCTTATTGGATAAGGGGGTCGGCACTGGATAGGTTTATAGCTCAAATACTTAATCGTTCGCAAGTCGATGAAACTTGACTTGGCGTTAAGTTTATGTGAAGACTTGTATGACGTGTTCTTTGACATGGAGAGTGCCTGTCGAACACTAATAGCTCGTGGGAGCACACGTTATAGGTATGCTAATTGGATTAGTATACTCGAACCGACTCACCCTCGATTCGTCACACGGATTTCACTCCGGGACAGTCAATGACAGAATCGAAAGGTTGTGATAGGTATTTGTGAACCTTCGACTTGAGGATTTAGTAGGGATGTGCTTGTGACGTCAAGATTTTCATTAGAGTAGCTCGACCCTATAAACCGAGAGGTGGGGGTCAACCTCGACGTGCGTCTTGACGGGAAAGTAGCAGGTCCTACTGAATACTAAGATAGAATTCTTTCTCCCGTTAGTGAGCGGGTTATATGTCCTATGCGGTTATTGGCAGATGAGATCATAAGTCTTTGGCCAAAGCATTGGAGCTAGTTGTATTCGATGAACTCGATTTTCATTAACGCATGCATAACATCAAGTACAGATAGGGTTTGACTGACTGTGACCCTATAACTTGATCGGGACATTTGAAAGAAGGGTTTATACGTTTATTGGTATTCACGACAGAATGGTTCTTGAATGATCCCAATCATTCGTTCTCAGTTGGGGTACGGTGTAGGCCATCAGGCTGGCTAGGTGGTGCTACTACTCTTTGGTTCCTCCCATTGCTGATTGAGATGAACCTACCGAGTCGCGCAATAGGATTGACGACGGAATGAATCGAGCTTATTCTCTCATTATAAATATTAGATATTTTAGACATTGGATGTCTAATTGATTTTGGGACATTGGAAGTATAAATTAAATTATTAGATAAATTAATTTACGGCCTAATGAATTAAAAAAAATTATTGGGTGATTAATTTAATTTATAAATATAATTATTTCTTGGAGAAATTAATTATGTTATTATGTATTTGATATGATTAATTAATTGAATTAATTAATCGATATAAATACATTGAAATGGAATCGGAGTTTATCTGTTTAGACTCACAGGAGTTCGAAACGGACCAAACTCGTCCGATACCTTCTAGAGGCCGGCCCCACTTTGATACTTTGCCTTTGGTCTTAGTCTTCTTTTGGTTGGTAAAAGACTTATGACCATAGAGATATGAAATCTCTTAAAATAAGGAAAAGGAGAATAAGTGGGATAGAAAAGAAGAATAAAAGAGAAGACTTGCTCTCATCTTTTTGAGTAACATTCCAGCCGTGAGTTTGGTTTTGAGTGAGAGAAATTTGTTTTCACTTTAGTCTTCATCTTCTTCTTCTTTTGTTCTTGGTTGTTCTTGAAGAAAAATCAAGAAATTGAAGAGAGATAGTGAGTTATACACTTATAGTGTTATAATCACAATAGAAAGCTTCATCATCCTAGCACTAGCCGTATCCTTGGAGGATAGAAAGGTGATCGTCGTTCCGTTCATTTCTCCGGCGCGTGACTAGTAGAGACGCGGTGTTTTCGGTGTTGGATCATCCAAGATCTTGGAACGGATTGGATCGTAGAGAAAGCAATCTAAAGCTTGGGGAATAGCTCAAGAGAAGGATACTATTTAATCAACGGACTTCAAGGGTGAGTTTCTTACAACTATTGTTTTTCGTTTATATATTCGTATATACGTAGCTCGATCAATCCTCGTAGGGATTCAGATCGAATTGATTTTCATTTTACCGCTTCCGTTGGGCCTTCGTTTTAGGCACCGAATCCCAATAGTGGTATCGGAGCGTAGGTTTTGCGATCGTATATACGATATATTGCATTTGGAATGCATGATTAAATGATTAGTGATTTGGAATCACAACCGTTTAATTCGTTGTTTTAATTGTTCGTCGAAAATTTAATTTTTTCATGTTTTTATGTTACTATATATGTAATATCCGGATTTATTACAGTGTATTTCATCTATATTCAAACCATGTATTATTTCGGATTGGTGATTTTGATTATTGGAGTATGATATTTAGTGCATTGATATCATTATACATAAGTATAGAAACTTGCAAAATTGCTCAAGCAACCTCGTGATAGCGCACGCTAAGAATGTATCTTAACGCGCGCTATCGGGCCATTATTAGCGCACGCTATAAGGATAGGAGTTGCGTGTGCTAAGAACTCAATTATTGAGCGGGACGGCTAACACATGCGCCAGCCGGGACATGGGTCCGGATAAGATTCCCGGCCTTTTGACGACGGTCAAGTCAACCATTATTAGCGCACGCTAAGGGATGCTTAGTAGCGTGCGCTAACTTGTTAATAATGCAGAATATTATAAATGGGACATCAATCGTTTTGGCTTTCATTTCTTTCGCCCATTCCTCAACCTTGAGAGTTCAGAGAGCTGTAGTAATACTCCTATACACTTAGAACACATATTGTTGGTGTTATACATCGGTTATCACTTGGGAATGTTTATGGAAATGGAATAGCACCTTGGAGTGGCATACAACCAACCGGAGTGGGATTCTACCTTACGGTTCAGTGATTTTCGTCATTTTAAGGTATGTTCAATCTATCTCCAGACTTAGAGTTGGATTCTAACGATTTGGATGATCATGTTAACAAGATATGGATTTTCATAGATGAATTATCCAAGTATATCATGTTTGGAATAGTGAGATGAATAAGCCTTAAATACCTTGATTATAATCATCATGATTCGAATCTTAGTACCTTTGAATATGTGAAGAGAAGCTTCTATCATTGGTAAACCGAATCTAATAGATGATTTCATAGTAATCTTGGACTAGACGTTAACATCCTTATTGTTAGATAAATCTAAAGGTTTGATCATGGAAGGATTTATCTAGTATATATAGGACGCTTATCAACTTCAGTATGATAATATGGATTGATATAGAGGTGTTGATATCAACCGTTAAGCTTTTCGAATTGTCGTATGAAGATTTGAAGTCGGAATGGAATATGGTTTTATATTGGTATGCATATCCTTGAATCCGAAGTTGTCTTTATCCGTAAAATCATTCATAAGGGTATGAACATGGTATTCATGGAAGTAACATAAATTATCACGCAAGATTTCATTGTTTCGATCATGGCAAGAACAGTTTACTGCTCAGCAGTAAACTGCCATGCAGAGATAGCGCACGCCATGCTATGCAGTTTAACGTGCGCTATCGAGTACTAGTTAGCGTGCGCTACGTTTGGTACGTAACGTACGCTAGACCATCAGACGAGTCAGTTGGCTGGTCAGTGAAGTACTGACCATGCATAGTTAGCGTACGCTAGTCTTTATTGTTTGCGTGCGCTATCGGGCAGACTTAACGCACGCTACACAGAGTACTTAGCGTGCGCTAAGCAGTTCGGGCAGAATGCATTTTATGAACTTTTGGTCGTGAATCGAATTGTTAAACATTCATACGACGTGAGATAAATCCTATATCATTTATTTTGTTAAGGTTTGGTCTCGTTACGTGATTGATTGAGGAGGACGATCTTCGAGTGGTCATTTTCGTGGAAGTGTTGTTATTGTCTTCAAAATCGAGGCAAGTACCTTAATTGTTTTATGTATTGTTGTTATACATATTGTCGTGCATGTATGTCGTTATTGTATGTCCACCTCGTGTTGGTCCGACGGGATCATCGGGGGATCTATGCTAGCGTGCGCTGGATCATCGGACGGGTTTTTCCACCACGGGTTGGTCTGACGGGATCATCGTGGGTTCTAGGCAGTGAACGCTGGATCGATGGAATTACCATGTGTATGTATTGATATCATGTTGTGATTATCAGTTGTGTTTGTTATGTTTGAGTTTCTCGTAGGAGAAGACTCGTTGGTATTTTGTCGTTTACGTTATTATTATTCTTTGTGAGATATGAATAATATGTTGTGGTACTTGTACTAGCATCGTTGTGCTAACCCCTTCGGGGGTGAACATTTTGTTTGTGTTCAGGATTCAGGAGAGCGGGAAACAACCACCGGAACCGTATGACGACGAGGGTGCGAGTGATGTCCCGACCGGGTTTATTTATCTGTTGTTTATTCGTTATTTCAATAAGTACTCGAGTACGAAGTCGTTTGTGATGATTTGAATTTGGTGATGTATTATTGAGTTCTGTTGAACAATTGTACTATTTCTGTATTTGGTCAGAACTGATGTACTGTAATTCCGTTATTTCCATTCGTCAGTACCCTTTTATACTTGTTCAATTCTTCAGCCTTATAAATCCTTATGTAAAGGATTTACGGCGCTGTAATATTCCCGAATATATTGGGGGTGTTACAGAATATGGTATCAGAGCTAAGATTATGGATATCTTGGCCGTTGGGTTAAAATAGGGGTCATTTATGTCTTTTGAGGTAACCGGCCGTGAATGACATCACTGCACTGCCTACGTCTTCATGCGGACAGTGGTTGTAAGTTCCTAAACTCTATCTTGTTCTTTACATGTTGTGTCTCTTTATACTCGAATATTAGAACGATGTTGTTTCCTGTATATTGAGTATTTATGCTTACAGTATGTTGAGAGGCGGACGCGGACGTGGTCGCGGTCGTGGACGCGGATGGAGAAATGCCGAAAGGGAAGCGTCGCCTTCTAACCAGGCCAGTCATAGCTCAGGCGAGCCACAACAATATATTAATAATGAACCAGATCTCATCAGAGAGATCCTTCGTCAAGTGGTGAACCAGATGACTCGGGCCGCCTGTGTCGTGGACCGAATGCAAGTGGCGGTGGGACTACAGCAGGGAGAGAGACAGCAAGGGATCCCAGACATGGGAAATCGAGGTGACCGGTGGCTGCAAGAGGTGGCAAAGATGCAACCACCCAAATTCGACGGTATTTCTGAGAGTCCCACCTGGGATCATTGGTTGAAAGAACTGGAGAAAATCTTTGCCGGAATTAACTGCCCAGACGACCGGAGAGCCTCTATCGCTCAATATTTTCTGATAGGGGAAGCGTCCGAATGGTGGGAAGCCATCCGGCCTGTAGACCATGATGCCGATTGGACAGAGTTTAGATTGATGATGGAAGCTCGATTGCCTCGTCCCGTGAGGGAAGCCAAAGTTCGGGAGTTTTTCTCCGTCGCCTTTCCGATGCGCCAAGATCCCGTGCGATCAAGACGTTTAACCAACAGTGGCATTTGTTCGACATCCGGTCGTAATGTATGCGAAATGATGATCCATTTCGATATGAGAATGAAACCAGAAGTTCAGAGGTACATGTCCGGATTCGAATGTACCACACTCCGCCAATATCAGGATAAGGCGTTGGCATATGAGATCAAGGAAGCAGCCATGGAGAAATTTGCGGAAAACAAGAAACAGAAAGTCTCTGGTACTTTTACAGAGCACAAGAACAGTGGGGCCCGTAAGGCCCAGTCATCCTTTCACTCTTTCAAGAAACCTCCGCACCCAGCTAGGAGCGGAAAGAACTTCGGAGCGACATCGACTATTACTGATATTACCAGGAAATGCTTTAATCGCGCCAGACGGGGCACTATCGACGGAATTGCCCCTTCCCGCCGTGACTTGTTTTGATTGTGGACGAGAGGGACATCGGGTGGTGTTTTTGAAGAGGCCGCAAAGTCTTTTAGAGCCCGTACACCACAAACACCCGTAAGGAGGCCAAGATTCCACGACGCAAAGAAAGTGTTCGGATGCCTCGGAATTTTGGCCGCGGGCGAGGCAGAGGACAATGGGACCGAAAGGGGACATCAAGTGCCGGATCTCCTCCCCCACGTCTGTACGAGATGAGGAGGACAGACGATCGTGATGTCTTTGCCGCATCGTGCAGTCGTCCATATCCTTTCCCGGCCGATTAGCGTTTTATTCGATACAGAGCTACACATTCTTTCATATCTTTGTCTTGTGTAAATCGTTTGAATATTTCCGGTTTTCATGCTTGTGAACCTTATGTTGTTGGTTTACCGAGTGGAGAGAGGATTGTCGGAAATTTAGAAACTAGAAATTTCCCTGTATCATTTGGAGGCAGAGAATGGCTCTCAAATCTGATCGTGATAGAAATGCAAGGAGATGACCTGATACTCGGAGACGATTGGCTTAATCGGTATGGAGCAATTGTGAACTACCGAAGGAGGAATATCTCGCTGATCGCTGACGATGGTTCCGAGATTCTGTTTGAGGGATGGAAACCGGGAAGCTCAGGAAAATTGATCAAGGCGATGAAAGCTGTCAAATTGCTGAAACAGGGCTGTACCGGGTACTGGTGTTACGCGATGAAGAAAGAAGACGAAATTGTGGAACTTTCATCCATTCCTGTTGTGAACGAATTTCCAGATGTATTTCCTGACGAGTTACCTGGACTACCTCCACGAAGGGATGTGGAATTTACTATTGAACTGGAACTCGGAGCTACACCGATTTCCAAGGCGCCGTATCGTATGGCACCTACTGAGATGTACGAACTGAAGAAGCAGCTAGAGGAGTTACTGGATAAGGGCTATATTCAGCCAAGCGTTTCACCCTAGGGAGCGCCAGTTCTTTTTGTCCGAAAGAAGAATGGATCACTCCGACTGTGTATTGACTATCGAGAGCTGAACAAAATGACGATTAAGAACAAGTATCCGTTGCCACGGATTGATGATCTGTTTGACCAGCTGCAAGGGGCAACGGTATTTTCTAAAATTGACCTGAGATCAGGATACCATCAGCTGAGGATTAAGGAGTCTGATGTTCCGAAATCAGCGTTCAGAACTCGCTACGGGCATTATGAGTTTGTAGTGATGCCGTTTGGTCTCACTAACGCACCTGCTGTATTTATGCAATTGATGAACAGAGTGTTCATTGAATTTTTGGACAAATTTGTGGTCGTGTTTATTGAAGACATCCTGGTGTATTCTAAGAGTCCTAAGAACATGCGCGGATTTGCGGATTGTATTGGAGCTTTTGAGAAACGAGCAATTGTACGCCAAACTTTCTAAGTGTGAATTCTGGCTAAAGGAAGTAATGTTCCTCGGCCATGTGGTGTCAGCTAGAGGAGTTCGAGTAGATCCTCAGAAGATCGAAGCAATATTGGATTGGAAGCCTCCAAAGAACGTGAAAGAGGTCCGAAGCTTCTTAGGACTTGCTGGATACTATCTTCGATTCGTGGAAGGGTTTTCTAAAGTCTCCCGCCCACTTACTCGACTCCTGCAGAAAACTCAAAAGTTTGAGTGGAATGAATTATGTCAGATTAGCTTTGATGAATTGAAGAAGAGATTGACGACGGCACCGATTTTATCACTTCCGCAGGAACAAGGATTCATAGTTTACTGATGATGCTTGAACCAAGGACTTGGGTGCGTGTTGATGCGTAATGATAAGGTGATCGCTTATGCGTCGCGACAACCGAAACCGTATGAAGTGAATTACCCGACACATGATTTGGAGCTAGCGGCAGTGGTTTTTGCCTTGAAGATCTGGAGGCATTATCTCATGCGGACTCACCGCCGATCTTTACGGATCATAAGAGTCTCAAGTACATATTTAGTCGAAAGAGTTGAATATGCGGCAAAGAAGATGGTTGGAACCGATTAAGGACTATGACTTGGAGATTTTATATCATCCAGCAAAGCGAATGTAGTGGCCGATGCACTTAGCCGCAAGCCCGTCTCTATTCGGATCCGGAGACGCTGACCTCCCAACTTAGCCTTCAGCGAGAGATGATTCGTGAAGGAATTGAAGTATGGTTACAAAGAGTCCAGGACAACATGCGTGATGGAGATAACTTCATCATTAACCGAAGAAATCAAATCTAGACAGGCAGATGATCCTCTCGATGATTCGGTTACATGATGAAGTGATCAAAGGAAAGGCCCCGGATTCATAATTCATGACGATGGAGTTTTGAGATTTCGTAACCGACTCTGCTCCCGATGTTGATGTTCTCAAACAGACGATTATGAAGGAAGCTCATAGTTCGCCCTATTCTATCCACCCCAAAGACTAAAGAAATGTATAAGGACTTGAAGCGGAATTTACGGTGGGGCAACATGAAGAAAGACGTAGCGGACTATGTTTCAAATGCTTGACTTGTCGAGGTTAAGATCGAGCATCAACGGCTCTTCAGTAATGTTGAAGCCGCTCCCGATTCTGAATGGAAGTGGGAGGACATATCGATGGACTTTATCACTAATATGCCGAAAACCTGTGACAGAATGAACATGATTTGGGTGATAGTTGATCGTTTAACCAAATCGGCTCATTTTCTAGGCATTAAGGATACGTGGGGACCAGAGAGGTTGGCACGAGTATTTATTTCGGAGATAGTTCAATTGCATGGTACGCCAAAAACCATTGTTTCTGATCGAGACGGCCGTTTTGTGTCTCACTTTTGGAAAGCAGTTCATAAGGCCTTGGGGACCGAATTGAACTTGATGCCTTATCACCCGCAGACTGACGGACAATCTGAGAGAACTATACAAACGGTGGAAGACATGCTAAGGGCCTGTGCCTTAGATTGGTCAAACGATTAGGAAGTTCATCTACCGTTGATTGAATTTACCTACAACAATAGTTGGCATACTTCCATTAAGATGGCACCGTTTGAGGCATTATACGGAGGAGGTGCAGTCGCCTATCTTGGGACGATTCGCCGACTTGATCGAACAGAACCAGAGTTGATCGTATGCACTCGAGAGAAGATAGCCTTGATTCGTGAAAGGTCTGACCGCCTGCAGTCGCGAAATCCTATGCGGACGTACGTCGTCGTCCATTGGAGTTCAATCTGGAGACCATGTACTTTTGAAGGTTTCTCCTACTCGGGAATCTTTTGTTTCTAAGGAAAGGGAAAGCCGAGTCCGAGATATATCGACCATTTGAGATCATCGAGAGAGTTGGGAGTTGACATACGATTAGCATTGCCGCCGTCATTGTGCCATGTTCATAACGTGTTCCACGTATCCCGCCATGAGGTATATACCAGATCCCAGTCATATCATTGATTTCGGAGAGATCGAAGTCGAGCAGGATGGGACGTTTGAAGAAAGACCAGTCAAGATACTCGAGAGTCGAGTTAAGCAACTGAGGAACAAGTCAATCGTTTTGGTCAGAGTTCAGTGGTCATGTCACGGAATGGAAGAAGCCACCTGGGAAACGAAAGCTGATATGAAGTCTAGATATCCCAAGTTATTTTCGTCTTGAGTTTCGGGACGAAACTCCTTTTTAGTAGGAGAGTATGTAATATCCGGATTTATTACAGTGTATTTCATCTGTATTCAAACCATGTATTATTTCGGATTGGTGATTTTGATTATTGGAGTATGATATTTAGTGCATTGATATCATTATACATAAGTATAGAAACTTGCAAAATTGCTCAAGCAACCTCATGATAGCGCACGCTAAGAATGTATCTTAACGCGCGCTATCGGGCCATTATTAGCGCACGCTATAAGGATAGGAGTTGCGTGCGCTAAGAACTCAATTATTGAGCGGGACGGCTAACACATGCGCCATCCGGGACAAGGGTCCAGATAAGATTCCCGCTGACGCACCTGGACAAATTCTGAAGTCAACCATTATTAGCGCACGCTAAGGGATGCTTAGTAGCGTGGGCTAACTTGTTAATAATGCAGAATATTATAAATGGGACATCAATCGTTTTGGCTTTCATTTCTTTCGCCCATTCCTCAACCTTGAGAGTTCAGAGAGCTGTAGTAATACTCCTATACACTTAGAACACATATTGTTGGTGTTATACATCGGTTATCACTTGGGAATGTTCATGGAAATGGAATAGCACCTTGGAGTGGCATACAACCAACCAGAGTGGGATTCTACTTTACGGTTCAGTGATTTTCGTCATTTTAAGGTATGTTCAATCTATCTCCAGACTTAGAGTTGGATTCTAACGATTTGGATGATCATGTTAACAAGATATGGATTTTCATAGATGAATTATCCAAGTATATCATGTTTGGAATAGTGAGATGAATAAGCCTTAAATACCTTGATTATAATCATCATGATTCGAATCTTAGTACACTGAATATGTGAAGAGAAGCTTCTATCATTGGTAAACCGAATCTAATAGATGATTTCATAGTAATCTTGGACTAGACGTTAACATCCTTATTGTTAGATAAATCTAAAGGTTTGATCATGGAAGGATTTATCTAGTATATATAGGACGCTTATCAACTTCAGTATGATAATATGGATTGATATAGAGGTGTTGATATCAACCGTTAAGCTTTTCGAATTGTCGTATGAAGATTTGAAGTCGGAATGGAATATGGTTTTATATTGGTATGCATATCCTTGAATCCGAAGTTGTCTTTATCCGTAAAATCATTCATAAGGGTATGAACATGGTATTCATGGAAGTAACATGAATTATCACGCAAGATTTCATTGTTTCGATCATGGCAAGAACAGTTTACTGCTCAGCAGTAAACTGCCATGCAGAGATAGCGCACGCCATGCTATGCAGTTTAACGTGCGCTATCGAGTACTAGTTTGCGTGCGCTACGTTTGGTACGTAACGTACGCTAGACCATCAGACGAGTCAGTGGCTGGTCAGTGAAGTACTGACCATGCATAGTTAGCGTACGCTAGTCTTTGTTGTTTGCGTGCGCTATCGGGCAGACTTAACGCACGCTACACAGAGTACTTAGCGTGCGCTAAGCGCTCGCGTAATGCATTTTATGAACTTTTGGCCGTGAATCGAATTGTTAAACATTCATACGACGTGAGATAAATCCTATATCATTTCTTTTGTTAAGGTTTGGTCTCGTTACGTGATTGATTGAGGAGGACGATCTTCGAGTGGTCATTTTCGTGGAAGTGTTGTTATTGTCTTCAAAATCGAGGCAAGTACCTTAATTGTTTTATGTATTGTTGTTATACATATTGTCGTGCATGTATGTCGTTATTGTATGTCCACCTCGTGTTGGTCCGACGGGATCATCGGAGGATCTATGCTAGCGTCTACCGGATCATCGGACGGGTTTTTCCACCACGGGTTGGTCTGACGATCATCGTGGGTTCTAGGCAGTGAACGCTGGATCGATGGAATTACCATGTGTATGTATTGATATCATGTTGTGATTATCAGTTGTGTTTGTTATGTTTGAGTTTCTCGTAGGAGAAGACTCGTTGGTATTTTGTCGTTTACGTTATTATTATTCTTTGTGAGATATGAATAATATGTTGTGGTACTTGTACTAGCATCGTTGTGCTAACCCCTTCGGGGGTGAACATTTTGTTTGTGTTCGGGATCCGAGAGAGCGGAAACAACCACTGGAACTGTATGACGACGAGGGTGCAGAGTGATGTCCCGACCGGGTTTATTTATCTGTTGTTTATTCGTTATTTCAATAAGTACTCGAGTACGAAGTCGTTTGTGATGATTTGAATTTGGTGATGTATTATTGAGTTCTGTTGAACAATTGTACTATTTCTGTATTTGGTCAGAACTGATGTACTGTAATTCCGTTATTTCCATTGGTCAATACCCTTTTATACTTGTTCAATTCTTCAGCCTTGTAAATCCTTATGTAAAGGATTTACAGCGCTGTAATATTCCCGAATATATTGGGGGTGTTACAATATAAATCGGTTTTATTTATTAAAACTAAATTATATGGGTAATATTAAAATTAAAAAAATATAATTTTTGAAATCGGGACAAAAAAGAGTCGGAAAATCGCCTGCCCGGGGGACTGCCGGGCTGTCCGGGGCTGCCCAAGGGTGCTGGACCGCTGCCGGGCAGCTTGTTTCTCGTGACCTTGCGATCAGCCCCTCGGCTAAGGACCGGCTGTGATTCCGGACCACGGGCTAGGCCCGGGCGATTTTATTTCGATTCCGTTTTGTTTTTATGTTTCGTTATAATAATTTCCGGAAATTAAATTAGATTTAATTTGACTAAACAAAATACTTGGTGTTTTATTTTGAGGAAATTTATTATTGTGAAATATTTATCGTCCGGTTTATACGAACGAATTAAAACTACCATGCTTGTGAATTAATTGGATTAATTCTAATAGATGGTTATTTTTTTTATATTGGTTGGATCTGTTGTAAAATCGGAATATTATAGAGAGAGAATTTAGAGAGAGAATAGAGAGAATGATTCTCAGGTATATATTTTTCATTTATAACTGAAGTCCTATTTATAGGAAAACTTCAGATGGCACAATCGTAATTACATATTTACATCAGGGGTATAATAGTCATTCACACTATATAAAAACAAAAGGGTAATTGAAATGTCACTTTCAAGGCTTATTATAACACTCCCCTTGAATGACTATTTATATAAATATCTGCTGAACTAGTTTGAAGAAAAACCCAATGGGAGAAAAACTTTCAAACTGTTTGTATTGGAGCTTGTGGCAATCATATCATGTTGCATCATAATGTTGGTAGGAAATCTCCGTGGGATAAAACTTCAGCAATCTGTAATCTCGTAAATTTGCTCCCCCTTATCTCAATAGTTCTTGTATGAGTATTCTTGTGCCGTCTCAGTAAAACCTCGTGGGATAAAAACTGAGTGAATCTGTCATGTATATCATTCGTTGGAGTATCCATGTGTTGCCTCATTAAAACCTTGTCAAGAAAACCCAGTGGGAAAAACTTGATCGAAGGAAAAAGAGTACAACTACTCCTTCCGTTTTCAAACTTTGAGGAATAATCTTGATCTTTGTAGTGTTCCTCATTATGCCATGAATATGCCTCTTTAAAACCTTATTTGGAAAAACCCAATGGGAAAAATCCTAATGAAGGAAAAAGAGTACATTATTCATACTAATACGCCATTCCAGTTGCCTCGTTAAAAACCTTGCTAGGAAAACCCAATGGGACAAAACCTCAGTCAAGGGAAAAAGAGTGCAACGCGTATTTTATACAAATATGCCCCAGGCATTTCAATGATCATCCAGGGATGAGTATCATCTATAGTGCAATTTGTAATATCGAACTCATATTCTTTGCAATATATTCCAAATTTCTTTTGGAGATTCCATATTTGTTGTGATTAGGCTGCCTCGTTAAAAACCTTGCTGGGAAAACCCAGTGGAATAAAACCTCAGTCAAGGAAAAGAGTACAGCATATAATCAACGTTTTGAGTGACTGCACGTACTAATAATATGTTCAAAATCTCCTTACGAGTCACTTTCAGTAAGCCCATATATTTCATTTTATTATAAGGGCATATATTTCAATTTCGATGGATTTCAATATCCTCATTTTCACAAATCATGGATTTTAATATCCTCATTTCCAATATCCATATTTCACAGTCATGGATATCCTCATATCATTTATCGATATCCTCTTTCCAATCATTGATATCCTCATTTTCACAAATCATGGATTTTAATATCCTCATTTCCAATATCCATATTTCACAGTCATGGATATCCTCATATCATTTATCGATATCCTCTTTCCAATCATTGATATCCTCATTTTATTCATAGCGCTATATTGTGTCGACACTTTTTAATATTTATTTCCCCATGGCAACATAACTTGCCGAGATATCTCATTATCAATTCACCCATTGGGATTATGTCTATATACTTCTCAAAAGTATATGCCTCATTTTATCATCTGCTTTGATTCATATTCGGGGAATTATTATGTATTTATCAAAGTAATTGTAGTTGGTACCAAAGATTAATAATCTGTCATGCATCTTTGAACTTCAAGTTCATATTTGAGTTGTGAGGATATATTATGATGCATTTCACATATTTCCAACTACCAATACTCCCCCTCATGCTGAGAGATTTCTTGAGCACCAAACTCATATGCCAGTATCTCAGTATTCATCTTCAGTCATGGGAGTTTATATAATATGTTCTCGATATTGGCTGGAGGACTTCAAATAGTATGCCAATTGATATCCCACTTGTATGTGCATATCTTGATCCTCTCTGGGATCTATTCAAGTTTATTTGGGATATATTACTAGCTCAATCTGATATGGAATATATGCTCAAACCGTGAGCAAATCATCTCGTAAATTTCTGATTACGAGTCATATAAACATGTGACTATCTAGTGGATCCATAATATCTAGTAGTTCACATGTAGAGGAAGTGGGCCCATATTCCCCCTTAATATATTCCAAATTTATTAGGAATTCATTCCCAATATTGGCTAGTAGTGATATTAATCGAGAACAAATATTTGAAGACGATGTGTCTATATCACCATATAGATATTTTATCGGCATATCACATCATTTTTTGGTGCCATTATTGCACATCATTTTCAACATGGAGTCGCCGCTCCCACATGTCATATTATGTTAATTATTCAAATATATAGAGCCGTAGTTCATACGTTTCATGGCGCGGAGTCAAATCTCATACGCGTAATTCCAATCTATAAATATATTATCATTGTATTCACAAAATTCACCCATACCGAGGGTCTGAATATCATAATGGATTCAATGCTTTCGAATCTTCGTAAATATTATCCATATCTTCCAGTGAATATCATAAAAAGAATTTATCGAGCTCGACTCGAAAGATTAAGGGTGCTAATGAGAAATGGCATCCCAGAAGATATTCGATGGTTGATCGAAGCACAAGTTCGACTATCTGGCGAATTTTCAAATTCATTTAAGTACATGCCAGGTACAGGTAAGAGTAGTTTTTCAAAGAAACGGAGAGCAAAAAGATTAGGTGGGTGCTATAAATGTGCTCGATGGACATGTGACACACGATGCAAATCTGTGGGGTTTGTATCCAAAAATCGAGAAGATAAAATAGCATTTATCAAGGATGGATTGAGTAAGGAATCTATGGATCATGATATCCAACAGATTCTTGATGCACATCCCAGTGGATACGTTCATCGTGAACTAATGGCTTTGTGGATACAATTTAAGGATGAACGGAAACGTTATAGTCATGAAAAATTAATCTCAAAAGATCCAGTTTGTAAGTCCGTTCTGTCAAAATTGGTATAAGGTAAATAGCAAAATAATGCAAGTTGTTGAATATTATTTTCTAATATTTAAATTTCTCAGTTGCCGATTGGTAACGTCATTTTCATTGAAAAATATAATATCATATCTTTCGTTTTCTTTTGCAATTTTGTCAAAAGTAATGACTTATCTGCCGCTCCATTTTCAATGAAAAATAGTGAAGTCATTTGTCGTTTAGAAAAAAGTTTCTTCTTTAAATTTGGGATCCACAAATCAGAAAATGTATCTCTCATAAAAGTCTAGTGTAGAAAAATGGAGTTCTCAGGATCCTCATATAGATCTCATCGATTTAAAACTATATGTATTTTAGGTGGATCCAAACTGATAGGTCATATCCAGCATGTAGATATGGCATATCAATTCGTAAAAGAATTAGGAAAGCACAAAATCAATATATTGTATGGTGGGAGTAATCATAGATTTTTGGGTTATCTTTTAGATGCTGCACAAAATGAGAGAATAAGTGTAACAAGTGCCTTACACTTTCCCACAGTCAGAACCAGTAGTATAGGAGGTTCAACTGGGATGATGCTTCAAGCACAGTCTGTTCATAATAGTTTGATGTATGTGGTGAATAATAGTGATGCCTTTATTGTTCTTCCAGGTGGCTATGGCACACTCAATGAGATATTCAACATCACGTCATGGGCTGAGCGGGACTTCCATACCAAACCTATAGGTTTGTTGAATATTAATAATTTCTTCAATGATTTGCTTGCCTCGGATCAAGGAGTAGATCACAAGTTTATATCTCAGCCATCACGAGATATAATACTATGTGCTGATACTGTTGCTGATCTACTTATAAAGTTTGAAGCATATATTTCAGTTAAGAATTTGGAAGTCAAAGCTCATCAGCCACAGGCTATTGGCGCCAAACGGAAAAGAAGTTTAGATCATTTAGATCTTTCATTATAAACCCTTATGCCAGGGGGTGGCAGAGTTACGGAGTTTTATACTCTCGAGACGTACCCCTTTTCTTTTTATGGGTTTCATATGTATTTTTTTTCGCGTTTCATATTGTCGAGTGTTTACTGTCTTTCAGCTAGTTTCGATATTTCACTTCGACTGTTGTGTGCTTCTTCAGCAATAATAAGACCATCTTTTGCTTTTATGCAAATACAATATTTTCACAAATATGTGATATATGTTTCCCCATGAATATTGTCAATCAATATAATTTCAATGATCCAATCATGTGATATAATCAACATGAGATTTATTGAGCAATTATTTTCCAGTGATAGTTTTCCATATCACTTGTCAATATCCCACCATGCATTTTGCATGGAATTTTCTTTAATTAATCGGTGATAGCTTATGGTATCACTTGCTCAATTTTCTCCATTCATATTTAATAATTATGGAGATCGGATATTATTTCCATCAACTGCTTCTTCTTCGAGAGCAGGATAATTGATCAACTACTTCAGAGTAGGATTTATTTCTTTCAACTGCTTCTTCAGAGCAGAATTTAGATAATCGATCAACTACTTCTCCAGAGTAGGATTATTTTATCAACTGCTTCTTCTTTGAGAGCAGGATTTAGATAATCGATCAACTACTTCTCCAGAGTAGGATTTATTTTTATCAACTGCTTCTTCTTTGAGAGCAGGATTTAGATAATCGATCAACTACTTCTCCAGAGTAGGATTTATTTTTATCAACTGCTTCTTCTTTGAGAGCAGGATTTATGAACCATTCATGTGGTATAACCAACCACGATGGTGATATATAATATATAAATTACGTACATGTAAAACCATCCGTCTTGTGACAATTGAACTCATCACATGGGAGGTATTATAATTATATAAAATAAACGTAATAAATATGTGGTTTTAAACCACCACTTTGAGATAAGTAAGAGACATAATTTAAACTGCAAAATAATTAACTGCTTCTACCAAAGCAGGATCGTCCAATCAATTCCTCAAAATAGTCATCGTCAAGGTATAGGTCGAAATATTGACTGCCGTTAATAGCAAGTGTAATGGTATGTATAACTTTTTGCGATTTCCGGAATTAGATATTAATTCGCACATTTAATAAATTTAATAATGACATATATGAAAAGAGTTAATACCCATATCAATATTAGTGTCAAATTGAAGCTCTCGTAAAATGGGTCACGATGGTATCAAGAAAAATTAATTCCGATATCATATGTATCTTATATGTAAGAAAAACGAATATATAATTCAATAAATTAAAAGAATATTTTATTTTTTACTATTTTATCAATTTTCCTGTCCAATGATTTCAATATGACGGCATGTGAGTTGTCATTTTATTTATTTAATAATTTTCTCTTTTGTTTATGTTTCTTCTCTTCTTCTCCCAACTTTTTCTTCCCGTGAATCCAGCTCTCTCCATTATTCCCTTTTTTTTTTTTTTGTAGTCATCTCCTCTCTGTCTTTCCTTTTCTCCATTTCCGTTTCACATGAGTTGTCCCCCATTTATTTTCTATTTTCTTCCCACCATCTTCTACCTTTCGGCTTTCCCTTTCTCTCTAGTTTTTTTTTTAATAATACCAGATTGAAAGTGATATTGACAGAAATCAAACATACCGCAAGGGGATACCGTTGACATCTCATCTGTATAGATTATCGAGCTATCATCAACGCGTAGTCAACGTAGAGTCCACCCACGAACCTCTTCCCCATCAGCAACATGTAATTGTTGACAAGGCCTGCGACAATAGCTGCAGCATGTAGGTAACGGTCTCGAATCCTCTATGTGGGTGATCAGGAAATCCAGCAGGAGCAGAAACATCAGTTTGAGGCCACGCCATGAATTTTCTCACAATAGGACGTGGCTCTGTTACAACATGGGACATGTCTGTTTTCCTGTTGTTTTTTTTTTCTCTAGAAAAAGAAAATTATACAGAGTAAAGAGAGATCTGTGATTTTGTAATAATTGGATTTCTGATACAGAGGATCATCTATAAGATGCAACTGTAGAGCATACTCTCGTCATATTACTCATTTGGTTAGAGTCGTGCTGATAACGTGTTGTAAAATCGGAATATTATAGAGAGAGAATTTAGAGAGAGAATAGAGAGAATGATTCTCAGGTATATATTTTTCATTTATAACTGAAGTCCTATTTATAGGAAAACTTCAGATGGCACAATCGTAATTACATATTTACATCAGGGGTATAATAGTCATTCACACTATATAAAAACAAAAGGGTAATTGAAATGTCACTTTCAAGGCTTATTATAACAGGATCAATATATTTAATGTGTAATCCATTTATTTAGTATTTATTGGATGAATGCTTTTGAATGGGGATGTGGTTCATGGACTTAGTTTTGAATCGTTCGGTTTTTATTCGATTGGGTTGTAAAGGCTGTTTTGAGCCTATTTATTTTACTAGAAATATTTGTATCTAGGAAGCAATTTTTAATGTAAAATTTATATGTAATGACGAAGACCGGAGGAAGATCCGTTTCGAGAAGACGAAGATTCAAGACGAAGACTTGTAATTAGATTACGGAGTTTTTGTTTTCTAGGAACGGTCCATGAACCACATGCTGGTAGCAACTAGGTTGTGAATCGTTGTTTCATATTGTATGAATGCCACAAACGCGCTTAAATGATTAATGTGCAAAGTGTAACGTTAATCGTGAAAATTCTCCCACGATAAATAATTAAGTTTATAAGGTTTCAAGGTTTTCCTTCCCTCCATCGAGCTTTCGGGAAATTGAAATCCAAACCAGATGTGTTATGCTTCCGAGTTATCGGGGTAGTCGTTCAGGGAGGATGGATAAATTACCGGGAGCGCATTGGATGCCTTCGGTTGGAGCAAATTTTATCCCTAGAAACCTGATAGGTTACCGGATAAGATTTAATTGTGAAATTGATTTGCGTCGATGGTATAAACTTAACTTGTTCATAAACCATAGAAACTGTATAGGTTGAGGGGAGTGAACAAGGGGAAAAAGAAGATAGAATCATCCATTAGATGGGTTGGTGTTGGACACCACTTTATGAAAATTAATAGACTAGAAGCCTGTTCGGTTGCCCTCTATTAAGATTTATAAAGAACTCAATCACCACTATGAAGTAGAGCTACGATACTTCCGGATTCCACATGGGAGTGTGTTATTCCGATAAAAACAGTGAGAGCTGGGTAACAAGAATAGAAAAGACCTTAATTCTATACTCGGATCATAATATAACAAGTCATTAATTAATCTGTTATACTTAATGCAGACATAATTCTCAATATGACAATGAATCCACTCGCAATTCTACTCGAAAAAAACACCCTGATTGGACCTAACTTTGTGGACTGGCTCCGCAATCTGATGATTGTCCTCAGTATAGAGGCACTGGGATACGTCTTGGAGACGGACATTCTGGCGCCTCCTGTGCGGACCAGAGCCAATCAGGAAGAGATTGAAAACCACGAAAAATGGGTTAATGATGACGTAAGAGTCCGTGCTTACATGATGGCTTCTATATCAAATGAGCTTCAGAGAGCTCATGAGAAAATGACTTCTGCTAGGCAGATTTTATCTCACTTAACCGAGCTTTATGGTGAGCACAACAGAACTGCTAGATATGAGATATCCAAGCAACTGTTCGGTGCAAGGATGAAGGAAGGTGAGAAGGTTGGGGAACACGTCCTCAAAATGATATCCATGATCGAGAGATTGGAGGCTCTTGATTTTAAAATGGATACTTCTCTCCAAACCGACCTTATCCTACAGTCTCTCCCTGATTCCTTCTCACAGTTTGTTATGAACTTCAACTGCAATGAGATTGCATGTAATTTAGCTGGGCTAATGAACAAACTTGCGACCGCTCAGTCTCAAATAAAGACTCCGCAGATGAAGGAGTCTGCTCTTGTGATTTCTTCTGGACCTCGGAGGTCTAAGAATAAGAAGAAAAAGACCAAGAAGCAGAATAGACCACAAGTTAAGGACCTTAGGGGTAAGGGCAAGGCCTCGACAGTTCCAAAGAACAAGAAGAAGAAGGATGTCTGTCTCAAGTGCGGTGATCTGGGCCACTGGGCTAGAGACTGTCCGATTCTTCATGGCACTTCAGGTACAGAACTTTTAGTTTTGGAAACAAATTGTTCGCATCGTATTTTCTACTTCTGATAATCGGATTCTGGTGCTAGTTCTCATATTTGTACCGTGAATCAGGATCTGGAACAAAGTAGGAAGCTTGGAGTTGGAGAAGTTATGATCACAGTCGGAAGCGGGCATAGTGTCGAGGCGACCGACATAGAATCACTTCTTTTGGGATTAGAATCCGGCTTTGTTTTGACTTTAGAAGATGTACTTGTTTTGCCCAAGGGGCACAAAAACATTGTATCCATTCCGGTCATGGACCGAAAAGGCTTTTCATTTTTCATTAGTGATGGTTCCTGCAAAATTTATTTCAGAAATAAACTAGTGGGTACTGCTACATTGTTGAATGGATTGTATCATCTAAATCTCACCAACAAAGTAGTTGTGAATACTATGACTAGAAAACGTGGTAGGGATGAAACTAATCAAGTTTTGAAATGGCATCTTACACTTGGTCATGTTGGTCAGACCAAGGTTTACAAAATGGAAAAAGATGGACTTATGGGTCCATTGGGATCGGATCCCTTTCCTACTTGAGAATCTTGCCTTAAAGGAAAAATGACTAAGTCCCCCTTCACAGGGACTTTTGAAAGAGCCGCTGACAAACTGGGATTAATCCATACCAACGTATGTGGTGCTTTGGAAGCAGCACGTGATGGATATCAATATTTCATTACGTTTACAGATGATCATACTAGGTATGGTTATGTATACTTAATGAAACATAAATCCGAGGCCTTTGAGAAATTCCAGGAATTCAAGGCCCTAGTCGAGAAACAAACTGGTAATCATATCAAAGCACTTCGGTCGGACCGAGGTGACGAGCATATGAGTATGGAGTTTGACGAGTTCCTCAAGGAACATGGAATAGTTTCACAACTAACACCTCCAGGTACTCCTCAGTTAAATGGTGTGTCAGAAATAAGGAACCGGACCCTGTTGAATATGGTCCGTTCCATGCTGGGCTATACTGACTTACCTATTTACCTGTGGGGGTATGCACTCCTGAATACCGCTTACATTTTGAACAGATGTCCTTCCAAATCTGTTCCTAAAACTCCACATGAGATGTGGGAGGGCAGGAAACCAAGTCTTAATCATATTAGGATTTGAGGATGTCCCGCCTATGTCAATAAGACTAAGGTGGAGAAGTTGGAAGCTAGGTCCGCGAAGGGACGTTTCATTGGATTCCCATCTGGGACGGTGGGATATCTATTCTACATGCCTGAAGATCAAAAGATCGTTTTTGCTTTACAAGCACACTTCATGGAAGATGAGTTCATTCAAGAAGGCGGAGCAGGTAGAAGTATTTCTTTAGAAGAATACAATGAAACTCCTCGGGAGACCTGTGCAAGAAACTGGAACTGAACCTTCTGAAACACAAGTACAACCACATCGTAGGTCTAGTAGGGTGTCTCATTTATCTGAGAGGTATGGGCTTATACACTTGGAGGAGCTGGGTCTCCATGAGGTTCCAAGTAATAGCCAATAGACCGACCCAACGACCTATGACCAAGCGATGGTGGATGTAGACTCCGCGAAATGGCGTGAAGCTATGGAAGCTGAGATAGACTCTATGCATGTCAATCAGGTCTAGACTCTAGTAGACCGCCCCAAGGGCATAGTGTCTATTGGGAACAAGTGGATCTACAAGAAAAATACCGATGGGGATGGCAAGGTTGACGCTTATAAGGCCAGGCTTGTGGCAAAGGGTTATACCCAGAAAGAAGGGATCGACTACCACGATACCTTCTCGCCCGTAGCTATGATCAAGTCTATTCGCATGATGCTTTCTATAGCTGCCTACCACGATTATGAGATATGGCAAATGGACGTAAAGACGGCTTTCCTTAATGGATTCCTCGAGGAGGAAATCTATATGGAGCAGCCTAAAGGCTTTGTGTCCGAAGTCGATATTCAGAAAGTGTGCAAGCTTCAGCGTTCCATTTATGGACTGAAGCAAGCATCGCGTAGTTGGAACCTTCATTTTGATGAGGCAGTCAAAGAGTTTGACTTCGTGCAAAACGAGGAGGAACCTTGTGTATACAAGAGGGTTAGTGGGAGAAAGATCGCATTCTTACTACTATATGTGGATGATATTCTACTAATAGGAAATGATGTGGGAATGCTCAGTTCTGTGAAAGCTTGGCTTTCGAGTAATTTCTCTATAAAAGACTTGGGAGAAGCAACCTATATTCTTGGAATTCGACTCTACCGGGATAGAGCGAAGAGAACAATAGGTCTTTCCCACTCTATATAGATAAAATCTTAAAGCGATTTAAGATGGATGATTCTAAAAGAGGGTTCCTACCGATGCGATATGGAATGAAACTCTCCTTGAAGATGTGTCCTCAAAGTGAGGAATAACGAAAGGAAATGAGTAATATACCATATGCTTCAGCCGTGGGTAGCCTTATGTATGCTATGTTGTGTACGAGACCTGACATTGCGCATGTTGTAAGCGTGGTGAGTAGGTTTCAGGCAAACCCAGGTAGGGAACATTGGACTGTCGTAAAGAACATTCTCAAGTACTTAAGAAGGACTAGCGATATGGTTCTGATGTATGGCGGTGGAGAATTGGATGTGGTGGGATTCACTGATTCGGACTTCCAAGGACTGAAGGACGACTCAATGTCTACTTCTGGCCGACTCACCCTCGATTCGTCACACGAATTTCACTCCGGGACAGTCAATGACAGAATCCAAAGGTTGTGATAGGTATTCGTGAACCTTCGACTTGAGGATTTAGTAGGGATGTGCTTGTGACGTCAAGATTTTCATTAGAGTAGTTCGATCCTATAAACCGGGAGGTGGGGGTCAACCTCAACGTGCGTCTTGACGTGCAAGTAGCAGGTCCTACTGAAAACCAAGATAGAATTCTTTCTCCCGTTAGTGAGCGGGTTATATGTCCTATGCGGTCATTGGCAGATGAGATCATAAGTCTTTGGCCAAAATATTGGAGCTAGTTGTAATGGATACACGAGAGCTCGATGAACTCAATTTGCATTAACGCATGCATAGGATCAAGTACAGATAGGGTTTGACTGACCATGACCCTATAACTTGATCGGGACATTTGAAAGAAGGGTTTATATGTTTACTAGTATTCACGACAGAATGGTTCTTGAATGATCCCAATCATTCGTTCTCAGTTGGGATATGGTGTAGGCCACCAGGCTGGCTAGGTGGTGCTACTACTCTTTGGTTCCTCCCATTGCTGACTGAGACGAACCTACCGATTCGCGCAATAGGATTGACGACGGAATGAATCGAGCTTATTCTCTCATTATAAATATTAAATATTGGATATCTAATTTATTGGACATTGGATGTCTAATTGATTTTGGGACATTGGAAGTCTAAATTAATTTATTGGATAAATTAATTTACGGCCTAATGAATTAAATAAATTACTGGGTGATTAATTTAATTCATAAATATAATTATTTCTTGGAGAAATTAATTATGTTATTATGTATTTAATATGATTAATTAATTGGATTAATTAATCAATATAAATACATTGGAACAGAATCGGAGTTTATCTGTTTAGACTCACAGGAGTTCGAAACGGACCAAACTCGTCTGATACCTTCTAGAGGCCGACCCCACTTTTATGTTTTTCCTTTGGTCTTAGTCTTCTTTTGGTTGGTAAAAGACTTATGACCATAGAGATATGAAATCTCTTAAAATAAGGAAAAGGAGAATAAGTGGGATGAAAAAGAAGAATAAAAGAGAAGACTTGCTCTCACCTTTTTGAGTAATATTCCAACCGTGAGTTTGGTTTTTAGAGAGAGAAAATTGTTTTCACTTTAGTCTTCATCTTCTTCTTCTTTTGTTCTTGGTAGTTCTTGAAGAAAAATCAAGAAATCAAAGAGAGATAGTGAGTTATACACTTAGAGTGTTATAATCACAATAGAAAGCTTCATCATCCTAGATCTAGCCATATCCTTGGAGGATAGCAAGGTGATCGTCGTTCCGGTCATTTCTCCGGCGCGTGAATAGTAGAGACGCGGTGTTTTCGGCGTTGGATCATCCAAGAGCTTGAAACGGATTGGATCGCTTGGATCGTAGAGAAAGCAATCTAAAGCTTGGGGAATAGCTCAAGAGAAGGATACCATTTAATCAACGGACTTCAAGTGTGAGTTTCTTACAACTCTTGTTTTTTGTTTATATATTCGTATATACGTAGCTCGATCAATCCTCGTATGGATTTGGATCGAATTGATTTTCGTTTTACCGCTTCTGCTAGGCCTTCATTTTAGGCACCGAATCCCAATAATTTGTTATAATCATGATTATGGAATCATGGTGTTCTTGATGTTCCTGATGTTCTCGGTATATATATCACATCAAAGAGGGAAAATTGATAATACATGATGGTTTTTAAGTATAATCATGGAATTGATGATTTAGAACAACGCTATGTTGATCGTAGTGGTAGAATTCATATGTTCTTGAGAAATACGAATCATGATAACAATTCTGAATCTGGATAGATGATAGTTAATCTTATAACAAGATTCTCAAAGGTATTGAACTCGTTGGGTAGTTCGGATTGCCGATTATGCCGATAGTATTGTCCTACTATGAAATTTCTAATTAAACAAGGAGGAATCGTGTTAATTCGTATGAATTTGGAATAGAGTCTGTTATGTAATCCTTGTTATCGAGATGAATTGATCGTTGATATGATTATCGGATTATGGAAACGTATCGTGGTTATGAGTTCATGACTAATTGATTCGGGTTGTTCGGGTTTATGTTTAATCTGGATATTGTGGAACCGTTGGGTTTATTGATCGGTTGTATTGATTGTTAAGTATGATCATCGATTTGTGGTTTGAATTGTAGATATGAGTTCGTATTTGTTGAGTTGGATTATTTGGTTTCGTATATGATAATGGAATTCTTAAGCCGTTGAGTTTGATTGATTGGTTATAACGGGAATTGATTATTATCGAATATGTGTTAATTGATTACTTCAATAGGTTGTGGTCATTGATCGTTGGTAATAATCGTCGACTAGAAAGTGTGTTGCGGTCGTGTTCGAGTACATTCGTGAATCGCTTTGACCGGGAGCTGAGGAGCTTGTAGACGACGACAAGGAAGTGGTAACGGCTTCATCATCGTCATGTTGGTATCGAGGCAAGTTATTACTTGCATAGTTTATAATATTTGATGAATGATTTCAGTTTCATTCGTTTATAATTCGTATAGCAATGATTATTATTGTGAACCCTGGAGATTTAGACTTTATGTTGTTTTCCGATCTTGGGAGTTAAATCATAATGTAAATGATTTATTTCGATTATTGGCTTATTCGGGTATCGAGGATACATTATGATAAAGACGAGGATATGAGTATCTATAGTCTATGGTACGTTTGGATCGCCGAGCATTGCAGATAATCGTCGGTGGTGATTTAACATCGAGATTGCTCCCGAAGGACTCGGGGCAAGTATTCTATATGGATTGTGTTTTAGTTTTAATGATTTTGGTCATGCATATTGTCATTCATGTTGTTGAACATGGGGTCGTCCTAGTGATCTGTCATAATGTCGTGCATGTTATGTTGTTCATGTTTATGAACATGTTGATTTGCATATGTGTATGCATAATTGTATTGTTTATGTTGTGTTGATCCATTGGGATCATGTGATCTATGTTGAGGGCGCTGGACCAGATGTCCACCTCGTTATGGTCCGATGGGATCATCTTGGGATCTATGCTGAGGGGGCTGGATCATTGGACGAGTTCTTCCACCTCGTTATGGTTCGACGGGATCATCTTGGGATCTATGCTGTGGGCGCTGGATCGTTGGATTACCCAGTGTTGTGTTGATGGAATCATGTGGATTCGCATCGTTAGTTTTACCATGTGTTGTTTTGTGTATATGTATATTGTTGGTTATCCACCTCGTGTTGATCTAGTAGGATCATCTTGGGATCTATGCTGAGGGCGCTGGATCATGGGATTTCCATTGAGTATACACTGTTGTTATTGTTTTGAGCATATTAACGTTGTCATATGAGTATGCATTTGTAAGTCTTGTGTTAAGACCGTATCCGTATGATGTATTGATCTGATCTCGGATTAGACTGACGTGATTGTCGTGGTATTGTGCATCTCGAGGTATGTTCCGTATTTCCCTTGGTATTTGACTTTGATGGATAATTGTTTATCGTGTTGGGATTTGATGATGATATTCGATGGATCGAATTGGTCAGAGTTTGAATATTACATATCAGTGAGTCATGATGATGTTTTGAGAACCATGGGTATTGTTTGTGGTACGATATAGATGTTTTCTATGAATTCATTGTTAATGGAGAATATGAAATGTGGAACATGGTAAGGATTATCTTGACAAGGATAATCATGAGCTGGTAAAGTTATGACGATAAGATTATATTGGTTGTATTCTTATTTTGCATTCTCATTGGTATGTAATTATTGGTGTGATGTAACGGTTATCATTGTTGGATATTATGGCTGACCCCGTCGTGGGCTTTCTTTTTTAGGTTATTGGATATCCAGCTTGTAGCGGTCGCGAAGAGATGAGCTTTTCGGAGGATACTGGCCATGGCATGTGTTTTTTGAATCGAGTATTTTGATTATATGTTGTATTCCGCTGCTAGAGTATTTTAATTATTGTCCTTTCCGCTGCGTGAGTATTTCTTAAATGCCCATTTGGTTTCTGGCAACTTGAGTTGCTTGGGATATGGTTTCCTAAACTATTTTGTAGGTACGTGTAAGCGATAGCTTAATGTATGTTTTTAAACTGTTGAGTTTTGGGCATTTCGGGCCTTATAGTTTCAAATGTGATTTCACGCCGGTTTTGATAAATGAATTTTATATAGTTGTCAAACGTTTTAAAAGATAGTACCGTCGTTAGCCTCTTGGGCGTTTGTAAATATTTGCAAAAATGTCTTTTAGCCTTGTGGGTTCCGTCTCGGGGCCCACGGCGCTGTAATATTCCCGGTCGGATCTGGGGGTGTTACAGAATATGGTGTCGGAGCTCAGGTTGAGAAAACCTAGGCAGTCGGGTCAAGTTGGATCGTGTTTTGTCACGCCATTCGAGTACTCGATTGACTAATACTAGAGCCCTAGATTTTTGTTGTTCACTTGGACTTATGTGTTATGTGAATTACCAGTGTGATATTGGGATTGTTTTAAACTTTTCCAAATGGTGTTAACGTGTTTCTTCTAATAGAGCTGTGTTGTGTTCTCGAGTTGAACTGATTTGCAAAACGTGTGTTTTGAAAATATCTATGTCGAGTATTTTCTAGAGTTGAGACATGTGCCCGTATCACGGGGAATCGTCGACTTCACGATCTGTAAGTATTTAGATTTTTGAATTGCATTGATATTTATTGCCATTCTAAGTTGATATGCTTTGAGATTCCGAAAGATATTATGCGTCATAGTATGAGGTGATAGAGTTGAGACGGGATTGATGATCTTGAGAAACTATGATTTTTGGAAATCAATATGTCGGTTAGTATTTGAAATTGATATTTTTTCAAACTGAATATTTCACGGATGTTTTACAGAAAATGATTTTTGGGCCGAGACCCAATCGATTTTGAAATAGTTTTATAACTCAGGACTTGAGGTCCAGAAAGGTTTCCTATTTTTAAACTTCTTGTAATGTGGAACGGGATACGGGCTGAGACCCTAATGTTTCAAAAAGGCTTTCAGTTTTTCTAAAAACTCCCGAGATTTGTAAAACGCTTTACCAATCATTTATCTATTTCATTACTGCCTTTCGGGGTTTTGATTTACTTGTTCAAATAAAACTTCCGGGTAGTCTTTCGCTATTTTTAATTTATTGCATTATCCAATATTTTGTCATAGCATGGTTGAGGTGATTCAGGATGGGTTAATGGTTGACATTGTGAGTCATATGTGGAAAATGAGTTTGTATCGGAGTATATATATTGAGATTTTAGAACTCTATCGTGTGGATTTCCGATGGAATATCTTTTGATTTTGGTGACGAGCCGAAGTGGTATACAGAAGTATGGATGTAGTCAATCATTTGCATAATTTCATTTTATTTAGTCGTGTGTATTCGAAAGGAATTGCCATCGAGAACTTGACGTAAGCAAGTCGATTTAATTTTTTCGAAAATTGATTTCGTGTTCTTAGGAAAATTTATGTTTTGAGTTTTGAAATTTTTGAAAGAACTTTCGAAAATTTGTCTTCTTGACAAGATTATATGATTTCAAACTAGTTTTGAAAATGTGATTGATATACATGCGCATTTAGTGCATAGTGCATATTATCGTAAAGTTCTGAGTGAGACTCACGAACTGGATAATACATCAGTATGATTCGATGAAAAGAGATTTGAACTTTAGTATGGTAGTTTGGTTATCCAGGGATGATCGGTTGATTGATCGGATAAGAGAGATATGCTGCGTGTTGTAGATTCATGCACAGAATATGATTTTGGAAACTTTGGATTTTGTAAAACCAGGACATTTATGCTATGTGATTCCATTGGTATGGGAGTAGCGCGATTTTACCATAGTGATAATTTCTTTGTAAGTGTAGATGTAGGAATGGTGACCCCAGGATGGTTGCTTTGGATATTGATTGGTCATTCCCACTCCATGTATGATTTGGTATGTTCGCCGATTTGCGACTGGTTGTTCGTATGCCGAGGGGTATGTTCACCAGTCGGTTGTGTTTATTGAGATCTACTGTATGTGATTGGTGTGTCTTTTTGAGAACTTTATTCGTTCGTATATCGGTTCATGTGGTCCTGTGTTGATCGTGTTGAAGTTTACCGTGTGAAGGTATTCTCGATTATCACTGATCGTTCGTTGGTAATATCGGATTTTATCATAATGATGATATTCTCGATTGTGTTTTGACCTCTGGTTAATCATATTGAAGTTTATCATGTTGATGATATTCTCAGTTGCGTGTTGACCTTTGGATTGGTCTTATTAGAGTTTATCATGTCGATGATATTCTCGATTAATTCATTGGTTGATCATTGTTGGTGATCATCTGAGCGTTCGGATTATGTGTCGATGTTTCGGGACTTGTTGCCATTGTTTTGGGTAGTTGTTTCCCAGATGTATCGTGCACCGTTGGTTATACAGTAGATTATGACTTGATTGTATAATCATGCAGACGAGATTTAGCATGGATAGATTATTTCATCCGAAGAGGATATATTTTGTTAAGACTCATGGAAATGTGATTGTAAGCGTGTTGAGGCTTTACACTGAAGTCACTTGCTAGTATCTTAGGAGATCGTCGACTTTACACAGTTGTAAGAATGCTAGTTTGGTTATTCGGTAATGATGATGATTGATCGTTGTCGTGATTATTTCGGGATATCTTGGTCTAACGGGTTGTTTCTTTTTATGACGGATTGCCAGTTTCGAGGCCGAAACTTATTTTAAGTGGGGTAGAATGTAATATCCGGAATTTCTACTACTGTTGTTTATTGTTATTTTATCCGAGTTATGTTGTACGGCGTGGAATCTGTGCAGTATGAATAAAATAAATGAAATACTGATACAGCTGTATTTGTATAATTGTCGTACTTGGTCGACAATTGTATATATGAGGATATCGTGTATTAGATGTATTGCATGAGAATATATTCGGAAGGAGTATGTGTATTCAGTATGCCATATGTTCGTATCTAGTATGTTGAGACATTGGACAAGTATAGCTGAAAATGGCTAAGTACAGCCACATTAGCACACGATATGATGTATACTTAGTGTATGCTAAGGCACAAGGATTACGTATGTTAAGGAGTATAGTTAACGTACGTTAAGATGCTAAGAGTTACATATTCTATGTATAAGGCATTACGTTCATAACGAGAGGAATCGGACAACTCAGGCTATGGCCGAGAGGTGGGACCCGTGTCGGCAGCTTTAGGCGACGAGCGTGCTTGGTCAAGTCAACTCTAGGTTAGTGTACGCTACGGATAGCGCATTACGTACGTTAAATGAGGATTTACTGTAGCAAGTCAACATACGTATTACGTACGATATGAAGGAAATATTATGTACGTAAGCAAGTGAACGAAATAAGTCAGTGAGTTCTGGAATGATGTCACGTACGCTATGTTGGATGTGTAGCGTACACTAGAGAGGATTACATACGTTAATGTTGAGTGCTAACGTACGTAATGAACAATGCAGTCTATAATGAAGTTCGTTCTTTCATTTCTTCACGAGAGAAAGACCTTTCCTTCTCCAACCTTCATCCCTATTAGTGTGTTAGTGAGAATAAACCTCTTCCAACTTGATTATAAGCTTGGAAACATGGATTTGAGGCTTCGATATGAAGACATTGATGATTCTTGAAGAGTTTGATTGTGTTATTTATGTTCTTGAGGTATGTTGATGAACTCTACAACTTGAATTCGGATTTTAATGTTATTATTGATGAATAATTCGTATGGAGATGATTATGGTATCGTCGTTATGATTCTTGAGGTTATATGAATTGTATATTGGAAGATACAATGATATATGTCTTCGATTATGTCATTTGTTATAATCATGATTATGGAATCATGGTGTTCTTGATGTTCCTGATGTTCTCGGTATATATATCACATCAAAGAGGGAAATTTGATAATATATATGATGGTTTTTAAGTATAATCATGGAATTGATGATTTAGACCAACGCTATGTTGATCGTAGTGGTAGAATTCGTATGTTCTTGACGAAATACGAATCATGATAACAATTCTGAATCCGGATAGATGATAGTTAATCTTATAACAAGATTCTCAAAGGTATTGAACTCGTTGGGTAGTTCGGATTGCCGATTATGCCGATAGTATTGTCCTACTATGAAATTTATAAATAAACAAGAAGGAATCGTGTTACTTCGTATGAATTCGGAATAGAGTCTGTTATGTAATACTTGTTATCGAGATGAATTGATCGTTGATATGATTATCGGATTATGGAAATATATCGTGGTTATGAGTTCATGATTAATTGATTCGGGTTGTTCGAATTTATGTTTAATCGGGATATTGTTGAACCGTTGGGTTTATTGATCGGTTGTATTGATTGTTAAGTATGATCATCGATTTGCGGTTTTAATTGTAGATATGAGTTCGTATTTGTTGAGTTGGATTATTTAGTTTCGTATATGATCGAGGAATTCTTAAGCCGTTGAGTTTGATTGATTGGTTATAACGGGAATTGATTATTATTGAATATGTGTTAATTGATTACTTCAATAGGTTGTGGTCATTGATCGTTGGTAATAATCATCGACTAGAAAGTGTGTTGTGGTCGTGTTCGAGTACGTTCGTGAATCGCTTTGACCGGGAGCTGAGGAGCTTGTAGAAGACGACAAGGAAGTGGTAACGGCTTCATCATCGTCGTGTTGGTATCGAGGCAAGTTATTACTTGCACAATTTATAATATTTGATGAATGATTTCAGTTTCATTCGTTTGTAATTCGTATAGCAATGATTATTATTGTGAACCCTCGAGATTTAGATTTTATGTTGTTTGCCGATCTTGGGAGTTCAATCATAATGTATATGATTTATTTAGGTTACTGGCTTATTCGGGTATCGAGGATACATTATGATGAAGACGAGGATATGAGTATCTATAGTCCATGATACGTTTGGATCGCTGAGCATTGCAGATAATCGTCGGTAATGATTTGACATCGAGATTGCTCCCGAAGGACTCGGGGCAAGTATTCTATATGGATTGTGTTTTAGTGTTAATGATTTTGGTCATGCATATTGTCATTCATGTTGTTGAACATGGAGTCGTCCTAGTGATCTGTCATAATGTCGTGCATGTTATGTTGTTCATGTTGATGACCATGTTGATTTGCATATGTGTATGCATAATTGTATTGTTTATGTTGTGTTGATCCGTTGGGATCGTGTGATCTATGCTGAGGGCGCTAGATCAGATGTCCACCTCGTTATGGTCCGACGGGATCATCTTGGGATCTACTGAGGGCGCTCGATCATTGGACGGGTTCTTCCACCTCGTTATGGTCCGACGGGATCATCTTGGGATCTATGCTGAGGGCGCTAGATCGTTGGATTACCTAGTATTGTGTTGACGGAATCATGTGGATTCGCATCGTTGGTTTTACCATGTGTTGTTTTGTGTATATGTATATTGTTGGTTATCCACCTCGTGTTGATCTAGTAGGATCATCTTGGGATCTATGCTGAGGGCGCTGGATCATGGGATTTCCATTGAGTATACACTGTTGTTATTGTTTTGAGCATATTGACGTTGTCATATGAGTATGCATTTGTAGGTCTTGTGTTAAGACCGTGTCCGTATGATGTATTGATCTGATCTAGGATTAGACTGACGTGATTGTCGTGGTATTGTGCATCTCGAGGTATGTTCCGTATTTCCCTTGGTATTTGTCTTTGATGGACAATCGATTATTGTGTTGGGATTTGATGATGATATTCGATGGATCGAATTGGTCAGAGTTGGTATATTACGTATTAGTGAGTCCTGATGATGTTTTGAGAACCTTGGGTATTGTTTGTGGTACGATATAGATGTTGTCTATGAATTCATTATTAATGGAGAATACGAAATGTGGAACATGGTAAGGATTATCTTGATTAGGATAATCATGAGCTGGTAAAGTTATGACGATAAGATTATATTGGTTGTGTTCTTATTTTGCATTCTCATTGGTATATAATTATTGATGTGATGTAACGGCTATCATTGTTGGATATTATGGTTGACCCAGTCGTGGGCTTTCTTTTTTAGGTTATTGGATATAGAGCTTGTAGCGGTCGTGAAGAGATGAGCTTCCCAAAGGATACTGGCCATGGCATGTGTTTTTTTAATCGAGTATTTTGATTATATGTTGTATTCCGCTGGTAGAGTATTTTAATTGTTGTCCTTTCCGCTGCATGAGTATTTCTTAAATGCCCATTTGGTTTTTGGCAACTTGAGTTGCTTGGGATATGGTTTTCTAAACTATTTTGTCGGAACGTGTAAGCGATAGCTTAACGTATGTTTTTAAACTGTTGAGTTTTGGGCATTTCGAGCCTTATAGTTTCAAATGAGATTTCACGACGGTTTTGATAAACGAATTTTATATAGTTGTCAAACGTTTTAAAAGATAGTACTGTCGTTAGCCTCTTGGGCGTTCGTAAATGTTTGTAAAAATGTCTTTTAGACTTGTGGGTTCCGTCTCGGGGCCCACGACGCTGTAATATTCCCGGTAAGATCTGGGGGTGTTATAGAATATGGTGTGGGAGCTTAGGTTGAGAAAACCTAGGCAGTCGGGTCAAGTTGGGTCGTGTTTTGTCGCGCCATTTGAGTAGTCGATTGACTAATACTAGAGCCCTAGATTTTTGTTGTTCACTTGGGCTTGTGTGTTATGTGAATTACCAGTGTGGTACTGGGATTGTTGTAAACTTTTCCAAATGGTGTTAACGTGTTTCTTCGGATAGAGTTGTATTGTGTTCTCGAGTTGAACTGATTTTCAAAACATGTGTTTTGAAAATATCTGTGTCGAGTATTTTCTAGAGTTGAGACATGTGCCAGTATCACGGGGAATCGTCGACTTCACGATCTGTAAGTATTTGGATTTTTGAATTGCATTGATATTTAATGCCATTCTAAGTTGATATGCTTTGAGATTCCGAAAGATATTATGCGTCACAGTATGAGGTGACAGAGTTGAGACAGGATTGATGATCTTGATAAACTATGATTTTGGAAATCAATATGTCGGTTAGATTTCGGAATAGAGTTGTGCATTTGGGAGAAAAGATTGTGGATTGATGAGGAGAACATGTAGTCATGTTCGTTCATTTTGAGATATATGCTGTTTTTTTTAAGTATTTGAAATTGATATTTTTTTCAAAATGAATATTTCACGGATGTTTTACAGAAAATGATTTTTGGGCCGAGACCCAATCGATTTTGAAATAGTTTTATAACTCAGGACTTGAGGTCCATAAAGGTTTCCTATTTTTAAACTTCTTGTAATGTGGAAGGGGATACGGGCTGAGACCCTAATGTTTCAAAAAGGTTTTCAGTTTTTCTAAAAACTCCCGAGATTTGTAAGATGCTTTACCAATCATTTATCTATTTCATTACTGCCTTTCGGGGTTTTGATTTACTTGTTCAAATGAAACTTCTCGGGTAGTCTTTCGCTATTTTTTGATTTATTGCATTATCCAATGTTTTGTCATAGTATGGTTGAGGTGATTCATGATGGGTTAATGGTTGACATTGCGAGTCATATGTGGAAAATCAGTTTGTATCGGAGTCTATATATTGAGATTTTAGAACTCTATCGTGTGGATTTCCGATGGAATATCAATGTATTTTGGTGACAAGCCGAAGTGGTATACAGGAGTATGGATGTAGTCAATCATTTGCATAATTTCATTTTATTTAATCGTGTTTATTCGAAAGGAATTGCCATCGAGAACTTGACGTAAGCAAGCCGATTTAATTTTTTCGAAAATTGATTTCGTGTTCTTACGAAAATTTATGTTTTGAGTTTTGAAATTTTTGAAAGAACTTTGGAAAATTTGTCTTCTTGACAAGAACCAAACCAAACCAAACATACCTAGTGTTGCTACCCAAAATATTATCCGGAGATAGATATTGTTGGAATGGATGGATAGCAAACAAATGCGAGAACACTTCCGTGGGAAAAGTAAATAACACAAGATTTGCCGGGGTTGTTAGTCCCGGGCTTGAATGCTCTCGCGAGATATTATTAATACAAATATTCGGGGATACAAGTATTAATGTAAGAGTTCAATTACAATGAGTGCAAATGCCCTTGTTATCTTAGCTAGTGAGCGTGTAGATTGCCGGAAGAACCAGATATGATGCTCTGTGAGTTCTTGTAACAACGTTGGTGAGCTGTAACAACCGTGAGAAATCGACAGTCTCTCACGGTGTGTAGCTGCTAAATGTTTGAGCTCCTGGGCTTGTGAGTCTATTTGAATCTGCACTGTGGAGACTTCTTGTCTCTGCCTGTATATACCACTCTATACTTTGCTGTGCACTAAGCTGAGGGTCTTCACGGAAACAGCCTCCCTACCGTAAAAAGTAGGGGCATGGACTGCGTACATCTTACCTTTCCCAGACCCTGCTCTGAGCGGGATATACTGGGTTTTGTGTCGAGATTTATTCGCCTCGACAGGCGATCGACTGCAAAGCCGAGCGACCGAGTCCACAACCAATCAAGCTATGGTGAACTCGCCTAAACAAAGATACCAGACCACCTTCAGGTATCTGGCGATCGACTCCTAAGGCGATCCCCTTTTGGCACCTAGCGATCGACTCTGGTGCTCGGATAAGGACGACCGTCCTACGCCCCGAACAGGGACCATCGTCCGTCAAAGTCCACGAAGACTGGACCTCAAAGTAGCGCCCATGTGCAGATCCGCGACAGGCGCCGCATTACATGGGTCATTGACCACCAACAGCTGTCTCTGACAAGGACGGCTTCACCTACCGAAAAACCCGCCGAAAGGTACAAGGTGGGACCGCCCGTGACAACGACTCAGACGCGTGCAGGCTTCTCATTGGACCGCACAGCTGGCTGCCAGCAACTCCTGCGGACTTTAAGGGAACCAGCCCTTGTGCTAAAGACGATCGCCCACTTATTATAATGCAGCGGAGGCGATCGCCCGGCAGATCCAAGTCCTATAAATAGAGAACCTCCAGGAACTGGAAAAAGGTTCCGAATTCATTCACGGAAATACATACAAACATACATACTTTCAAGCTCCCAACTTCCTCTCCCGAATCTACCTCAGGATTTCTCTCTTAGCACATCTCAACCAGAAGATGGTCGGCAGAGACAAGAAGTCTCCACAGTGCAGATTCAAAGATACTCACAAGCCCAGGAGCTCAAACATTCAGCAGCTACACACCGTGAGAGACTGTCGATTTCTCACGGTTGTTACAGCTTATCAACGTTGTTACAAGAACTCACAGAGCATCATATCTGGTTCTTCCGGCAATATACACGCTCACTAGCTAAGATAACAAGGGTCTTTGCACTCATTGTAATTGAACTCTTACATTAATACTTGTATCCCCGAATATTTGTATTAATAATATCTCGTGAGAGCATTCAAGCCCGGGACTAACAACCCCGGCGAATCTTGTGTTATTTACTTTTCCCACGGAAGTGTTCTCGCATTTGTTTGCTATCCATCCATTCTAGCAATATCTATCTCCGGATAATATTTTGGGTAGCAACAATTGGCGTTAGAGGAAGGGGCATCGACACCTTCGTTTTTATTCCTACCGTCCTGAAGAACACTCACTGTTCTCGGGGCATATACTTGAAGTGACACTCACTGCTCTTCAAAGAAAACCTTCAGAATCATGACGTCCGCCACCACATCGAAGAGAGCCGCTCTCCGAACCGCCGGACACCATATCCCGGCTCAATCCGAGCCCCAGCCGACGATGGGAGGAAGCCGCGGCAATGCGATACTCTCGATCCCGCTCCTGAGGGATGTCCCCAACCTCTCACTCGACCAGTTCCAAACCGAGGAACAGATCGAGGAGGCTATGGCCATCCTAAAGGAGCGACGGAGAGCATGCGCGTCGCCAGAAATAACTCCCTCGGCCATCCGCCGCATGGGCAAACGGATATTCAAAGGGCTACAGGGCGAGTGATCGTTAGAAAGCCCCGATTCGCGAGGAAAGGCTCTCGCATGGCCTGGGGGTTCCGTATTCAATCGCTTGGGACGCGACCCATCATGGCGATTGGGGCATTCTAGTCCCAACCACGAAACGACGGAATTCGAGTCCGTCACCAGGAGTTCGGCCTACCCAACTCCCAACCGAACACAAGACAACCGTTTGGATCCCACTCCGAACGCCAGGGGGTCAGTACTTGATCGCCTCGGCTCCCGCTCCGAATGTCTGGCCGCGAGCAGCTAGGCCACGGCGATGGCCGTTATCCTCGACGAGATGAAAGCACTCTTGGACACTAGGGCAAGCACCAGCAGAAAGATCATCGGGCCGACCGAGCCACTCGCGGTCCACATCGAGCTCGCCCCCGTGCAACCAAGGATCACTCCTCCCAAAACACCTTTATATGAAGGGAGATCGGACCCCGAGACCCGCCTAAGTAAATTCCGAATTTACATGACCGGGTGTGGGGCAACAGATGCAACCAAGTGCTGAATCTTCCCATTGACATTGGGCGAGCTGGCCCATAGGTGGTACATCTCGCTACCACCACGATCGATCATCTCTTTTGAGAAACTGGCGAATGACTTCACGTCACACTTCGCCGCCAAGGTCAACATACCCGAAGGCCCCCACCGCGTGATGAAAATCAGGCAGGGGAAAGACAAAACCGACGCAGATTACATCGACCGAGTAGACGAAATCATCCTCACCGGTGAGCCCATCAGTGACGAGCTCGCTCTCTACTCGGTCCTGGGGGGATTCTACGGTCATTCACCCATGTTTAGGCATCTCACCAAGGATATCCCCCCAACCTACGCGATCTTCCGCGCTAAGGCTGTCGACTTTCTGGCCAGGCAAATGCTACTCACCCTCCGCCTAGGCGAGGAAACGCCTCCTCCTGTCCGAAAGACGGCGATCGCTGATACCAAAAAGACGGTCGCCAAGTCATCCGGCGACCACAAGGCCTTCAAGGATATGGAAGCCCATCTCCTCCACAAGTTCAACCAAACTCCGGCCCACATTTTGTACGCCATGAAGGGGCGCGAACCGCTGAACAAGCCAAAGGTGATAAGGGACCACGGTCATCTGGACCACAATCAATATTGTGCTTACCACAAGAGTCCCGTCCACAACACCAACCAATGCCGCAACCTCCTCAAATGGCTCTGGAGATTGTTCGAGGAGGGCAAGTTGGACAGTTTATTGTCTTAGCCGGAACCCCACCAATCTCCCAACACGGTCGCCCGAGTCGAACGCGAGTAGGCCAGAAAGCTCATATGAGCCGACCCCTCGATCAACCTTGGCGACCGTATCTACATGCTTCAATCAAGAGAAGGGAGATTCAGAAGTCTCTCCCCGATTTCCCACCTCATTGAACCAAAGGCTAATGCCTGAGCAGATGCTTCAAAAAAGAGGATGACTCGCTCGCCATCTACAGTTCATCATCTAACATGATGGACTAAGGCACGAGATCGCCTCCCCCGCACAACGTACACCATCGAAGGTCGTCATCTAACATGACGATCCAAGGTAGAAGAGTGCAGCCATGGTCCTGGTGGTCGATGGAACCGACTGCTTAGGCTATGTAAGGTTCCTTTGGGCTGAGATCACCCGCCCTTCGTTTAAATACGAGGCGGGCGTAGTCGAAGGACTCTCCAAGCAAATCAGTGGACACGATCGCCCGCCCTCGAAGGTCCATCACTCAACATGGTGGATCCATCACGGACAATGCGATGCGTCCCTACCCCCGTCTCAACGTATACCGTCGAGGATTGCCATTTAACATGACGATCTGAGGTAGAAAAGAGCTAACAAGCCGCGGACGTGGAGTCGATTAATCCGACGATGCCCCGCGCAAGGACTCCTCCAGACCAAGACCGCACGCCCTTCGTTTAAATACGAGGCGAGGCGCAGCCTAACGGAGGACCCTCACAATAAAATGAGTCACGAGGCAGACAATGTCGCTCGCGCACAAGACGTGGTCGTGGAGATCGGTCCATCGAACTCCGTGATCGTGCACGGTTCCTCAAGATGGATGGCTTTCCTCGAGGATTCGACAAAATTAAAGACCGCTCACTCAACGATTTATTTTCGTCCCATTACTTTCACTAAGTGAACAAAAACAAGGGGGAAGTGCGGAGCTATATTTACGACGATCGTCCCTATTCAATCACATACGGAGATCGACAATTAACAGATGCTTGTGCAGCGATCGAATGTGTTGTAAAAGTTATCTATATGAGTTTATCAATTCACTTAGACATACTACACACGCAACAATCTCTCCTCACACATTTGTACAAAGTCAAGCAAAAGAATCAAAAAACAATCATTCGAGTGATAAATAGAAGAATCAAACATTCATTACATTACTTGAAATTTTAGTACATACACGGTCGCCCGAAGGCCTAAGTACTACAAAGAAAAGCTACAAAATTACAAGGCAAAAGAGCTGAAACAGTAAAAGAGAAAAGCCTCAGGCCCCTATATGGCCTTCGCCTTCAACCTCCAGATTGGCCCGCGACCCTCCGTCAGCCTCCGGAGCGGCCTCCACGTCCTCCAGAGTGTCAGGATGAACAAGGTTCGCCAGAGTCGGATACCAGCTCAAGTCCACACCGATATCCGTGAGATCCAAGATCGGCAAGGAGAAAGCAGGATAGAGAGGATGCTCCAACGCATACGCCTTGAAGTTCTCAGCAAGAGGGCCGACCTCCAACCCTCCCTTCTTAGCAGCTCGGATCGAGTCAGCGAACGCCATATAATAGGAAAACTCGCTGACAAACTCCAAGTTAAGAAAGGGATTGGCCTTGGTCGCCTCTACCTCCCCTTTCAGCTCTGCCATCGCCTATTGCGCACCTTGGAGCTCGGCCTCCCTTGCAGCCGTCTTTTCCCTCGACTCCGCCAGCTCACTAGTCAGCCGAGCGATAGTCACCTTCAGTCGATCAGACTCCTTCTCAGCGGCCGTCTGCGAGTGTACGGCATCTGTCATTCGGTCCCGAAATTGGTCAACAGTCACCCGAGCCATCTCGGCATCCCGTCTCGCCAGCTCAAGCTCTTGGCTCGCCCGCTTAGCTGCATCCAAGGAGTCCTTCTCCATTGTCACAATCTTGTCGGCGAACTCGGCATTCTCTTTCCGAGCTGCCTCGAGATCCGCCTGCAGACGAGTAGTGGAAGGACGCCCCTCAAACTCCTGCACAGCCTGGGCAGCCATGGTCGTCGCCTGGAGAGAAAGGGCGAAAGCAGCCTGCATTGTACTCCCAGATCGCTGACTAGCGATCGCATCTAGATCGGTCGTCCAGGCCTTCGGTAAAGCAGGAACGGCCCGATTGACGTATAGCGGGACATCGCAGGTCTGGCGAGGAGACCGGCTTGCCAGAAAATCCCGCACCATCGGTGGACAGGATGGATCTGTGCTACGGATCCTGCATCAAAACAAAAAAGTTAACACATCTCCTACGCAAATAACCAGTTTCAAACTCATCAAGCAAAGCTTACCTCTCGGCTCTCTCGGGATCGCAACCAAAGTATGGTTTCCCACGAGGGGTCTCAGCATCGGCGATCGCCATCTCCCGTGAAAAAGCCGCGTAGGGCGTAGGCTCATTCTCCGGAGGAACAATAGTGATCGGAGGCGCGGCGATCGGCACGTCGCTGGTAGGGGCAGAAACTGGAGTTTCTCCCGACCTCTGCCGTTTGCGATTCGTCCGAAGCCCCTCCTCCTGAACTTCCTCCTCAGCCACGATCGGCTCTACGCGAGGCTCCACCTCCGGAATGATAGGTAACGCCACAAGAGGAGCTCGAGAGGACTTCGTCTGGCGAAGACGGCCCAAAACTCCAGGGTTCGACATAGCTATCTCCAGTGGGGGCTCCAGAAAGTGAGGAAAGCAGACTTCTGCAATAGAGAACAATCCAACAACAGTTAGACCTATTCCTCCAATAGGACTATCGCCCAACAAATGGAGATCGTAGAAATTCGTACCTGAGACCGAAAGATGTCTCGAGAAACGGAATAGCCGAGCGGACAGCCAACGACTCTCCTTGTTGATCCGTTGAGCGTCTAAGTCGTCGTTCGGCAAACTCCGTATCCACTCCCAGACGACCAAGAAATCAAAAGGAAGCTCCTCGATCGCCGGAATATGGAAACCTGCAAAAACGAAATCAAATTAGATCAGTTCAGAATATATCCGAACAAAGGGAGAGTCTGAACCCTTACCGGGATTCCTCTCCCGAAAGCTAGTGGGGATCTCCAGCTCGCCCATAGGATTGTCGCTCGCAGAAGCCTTCCACGCCCCGGCGACCTAGAACCACTTCACCGGGTCACCTCGCACCTTGTTCGGGACTCCAAGGATCACCCGACCAGATCGGCCTTGAATATGATAGCCTCCGACTGACCCTTTCTGAGCCTTCAGCTTGAACAGGTGGTTCATCTCCAACGGCGAAGGAAGGCAGTACAGTCGGTGATCGCCGAACAGGATGAGAGTGAAAATTATCTGGAGCCAAGCATTTGGCGTCAGCTGGAGTGGCGCCACGTTCCAAGCAGCCAGCAGATGGGAGATGGAGAACGGCAAAGGAAATCGCAACCCTGCCTCCATGATCGCTTCGTTCACAGCGACCATCCCCTCCAGAGGCTGATCGACTCTCTCATTCTCAGCCGGCACAAAGAGATCCACATCTGAAGGGATATGAAACCTCGTCCTCCAAACGGCCAAGTCCTTCCTGGTCGCCGAGCTCCTTATCTGACCGAGGGACCACAGAGATCACTGAGCAGCCCGAAATAGTGATCGCTTGGGAGGTTGATAAGGATGAGTAATCGAATACTCCCGATCATTGAACTTAGGAGATGGGCCGGCCAACCTCTCCATAATTTCAGCAAAAGCCAGATAGGCCTGGCCAAAAGCACTGTGCTGCTCCCAGTAGGCCCTAACCGCCAGATCTCTATCCATCGGCGAGCGTCTCTGCTCGACCGCCGCCTTCTTGGCGACGTCGGCTTCATTGAACAACGCCTCGACCTCCGCAGGGTTAATTCCGGCCCGAATAGCCTCGGCGGCCGTCTCCAGATGGAAATCCGCGGAGGATTACGCCTGACGATCGATGCCCGTGAATGAGCTGGTGCCCACTCCGTGTGAAGAAGATGTTCCAGTCATTCTCGAAGAAATAAGGAGAAGAGGAGTGTTTTTCTTACCCAAGATTGAATCGATCGACGATCGGCAGCAAAGTCTCCAGAAAAATCTTCAGCAAAATCCTTCTTTCTCCGGTAAAAGCGCGTAAGGATGAACACTACAACCCTGCCCCCTTGTATAAGAGAAAGTAGGGGCTCGTGTGCAATTAAGGAGAATCTCAGGGGCCGAAAGTGCAACCGTCGCTATTAATGACTCCCTTGAAACCCGCGTATCCATCTCTTCAAGGACGCGTCGGACGAGGAGTCATAAATGACCGTCGGTCTCCCCCAACAGGAACCCGACACGTGTCCCAGAGACTTTTCCGCATCCGTTGCCATTTCTCGCTCGTTTCAGCGACCTACCATGTCGTCCAAATTCAGAATTAATCAGCTCAAAGACGATCACCAGTTCAGTAAAATACAGAGTCACTCGTCATAACTCAGCGATCGCCAGCAGAACCACCTCACCCCACGTTTCCAAGATAGGAGCGAACTGGGGGACAATTGTTGTGTCGACATTTATTCGCCTCGACAAGCGATCGACTGCAAAGCCAGGCGACTAAGTCCACAACCAATCAAGCTATGGCGAACTCATCTAAACAAAGATACCAGACCACCTTCAGGTATCTGGCGATTGACTCCCAAAGCGATCGCCTTTTGGCACCTAGCGATCGACTCTGGTGCCCGGCTAAGGACGACCGTCCTACGCCCCGAACAGGGACCATCGTCCGTCAAAGTCCACGAAGACTGGACCTCAAAGCAGCGCCCATGTGCAGATCCGTGACAGGCGCCGCGTTACATGGATCATTGACCACCAACAGCTGTCTCTGACAAGGACGGCTTCACCTTCCGACAAACCCGCCAAAAGGTACAAGGTGGGACCGCCCGTGACTACGACTCAGACGCGTGCAGGCTTCTCATTGGACCGCACAGCTGGCTGCCAGCAACTCCTGTGGACTTTAAGGGAACCATCCCATGTGCTAAAGACGATCGCCCGCTTATTATAATGCAACGGAGGTGATCGCCCGGCAGATCCAAGTCCTATAAATAGAGAACCTCCAGGAACTGGAAAAAGGTTCCGAATTCATTCACGGAAATACATACAAACATACATACTTTCAAGCTCCAAGCTTCCTCTCCCTAATCTACCTCAGGATTTCTCTCTCAGCACCTCTCAACCAGAAGATGGTCTACAAAGAAGCATATGGTACAAAATAGCTCATGACCATACCTGAGCCCATGGTTTAATTCACATGAGACTTACCTAAGGGGACTTTGTCAACTGCACTCTCGATGAACGCTGCTTTAACCGAACAGAGGTTGACTCTGCGCATAGCTCCCTATCAAAAAAAAAGGATCAAATATACAGTAAAAGTAAAAAGTATAATGCTCTAAGTCAAAGCTAACCGAGACAACCCAACCCTGACACTCTCAACTACAGAACCGCTCCCTACAAATGAATCCACAACTCTGATCTGGCGCCTCCAAGAGCACCTATCAATAGTCATGGTCTCGAAAAGGGTTAAGGCCTTCAAATCTAATCTCAGATGCTCATCCCACGTCCTCCTCGGTCTGCCTCTCCTCCTCTCCCCAGCAACCAATAAACTCTCGACCCTCCTCACCGGAGCAGATGCCTGCCTCATGCGGACGTGGCCAAACCATCTCAATCTCCCTTCCCTAACTTTCGCTGAAATGGGAGCCATTCAAGCACGTTCCTGAAAACCCCATTTGAGATTCTATCCAACATTGTGCGACCACACGACCAACGTATAATTCTCATTTCAGCTGCTTCCAACTTGCTCTCAAGCGAATTCTTCATCGCCCAACATTCGGAGCCATACAACATTGCAGGTCTGATTGCCGCTCTATAGAATTTACCCTTCAACTGAAGAGGGACTTTCTTGTCGCACAGGACCCCAGTCGCTGCTCTCCACCTTAGCCACCCCGCCTTGATACGATGAGTGACATCATCTTCATACTCACCTTCCTTCTGAATGATCGAACCCAAATACTTGAACTTATCCGTACGGGGTACGATCTGATCCGCAATATTTACCTCTACTTCTTCCTCGTTGGCTGCAACACTAAAGTTACACCATAGATACTCGGTTTTAAACCATCTAACACGCAAGCTCTGGGATTCTAACTTAGACCTCCACAGCTCCAACTTTGCGTTCACCTCCCTCCTCGACTCCGCCACTAACACAATGTCGTCAGCAAAAAGCATGCACCACGGGACGCCATGCTGAATCCCCCGCGAAATGACGTCAAGGATTAGAGTGAAGACAAGAGGTCTTAGCGCCGACCCCTGGTGTAGTCCTATCTCAACCGGGAAATAATGGGTGTCACCAACTGGGGTCCTAACGCAAGTCCTTATATGATTTCAAACTAGTTTTGAAAATGTGATTGATATACATGCGCATTTAGTGCATAGTGCATATTATAGTAAAGTTCTGAGTGAGACTCATGAACTGGATAATACATCAGTATGATTCGATGAAAAGAGATTCGAACTTTAGTATGGTAGTTTGGTTATCTAGGGATGATCGGTTGATTGATCGGATAAGAGAAATATGCTGCGTGTTGTAGATTCATGCACAGAATATGATTTTGGAAACTTTGGATTTTATAAATGCGGGACATTTATGCTATGTGATTCCATTGGTATGGGAGTAGCGTGATTTTACCATGGTGATGATTTCTTTGTAAGTGTAGATGTAGGAATGGTGACCCCAGGATGGTTGTTTTGGATATTGATTGGTCATTCCCACTCCATGTATGATTTGGTATGTTCGCCGATTTGCGATTGGTTGTTCGTATGCCGAGGGGTATGTTCACCAGTCGGTTGTGTTTATTGAGATCCACTGTATGTGATTGGTGTGTCGTTTTGAGAACTTTATTCGTTCGTATATCGGTTCCTGTGGTCCTGTGTTGATCGTGTTGAAGTTTACCGTGTGAAGGTATTCTCGATTATCACAGATCATTCGTTGGTAATATCGGATTTTATCATAATGATGATATTCTCGATTGTGTTTTGACCTCTGGTTGGTCATATTGAAGTTTATCATGTTGATGATATTCTCAGCTGCGTGTTGACCTTTGGATTGGTCGTATTAGAGTTTATCATGTTGATGATATTCTCGATTAATTCATTGGTTGATCATTGATGGTGATCATCTGAGCATTTGGATTATGTGTCGATGTTTCGGGACTTGTTGCCATTGTTTTGGGCAGTTGTTTCATAGATGTATCGTGCACCGTTGGTTTTACAGCAGATTGGGACTTGATTGTATAATCAGGCAGACGAGATTTAGCATGGATAGATTATTTCATTCAAAGAGGATATATTTTGTTAAGACTCATGGAATTGTGATTGTAAGCGTGTTGAGGCTTTACAGTGAAGTCACTTGCTAGTATCTCAGGAGATCGTCGAATTTGCGCAGTTGTAAGAATGCTAGTTTGGTTATTCGGTAATGATGATGATTGATCGTTGTCGTGATGATTTCGGGATATCTTGGTCGAACGGGTTGTTTCTTTTTATGACGGATTGCCAGTTTCGAGGCCGAAATTTATTTTAAGTGGGGTAGAATGTAATATCCGGAATTTCTACTACTGTTGTTTATGTAATATCCGCAATTTTGATTTTCGGTAATTTTATTTTTTTGGCAGGGGTCCGTTTCGACGACTCGCTTATGACCGTTTCGTCATTCTGAGAATATTTAATTATGCACTTTTTGTCATCCGAGTTCGTTTCAGTATCGTTTTGTTGAGTTCCGTGTTCTTAAGCGGCTTTTCCGTACTCGAGTTCGATTTTTGGTTGTGAACCTCAGACCGTCTCGGGTTATTGGATATTGTTTCTCGTTGCATGTAATTTTCTCGGACTCTTGGGTCGGCATATCGTGTTTTGGTTTATCGTCTCTCTCAGTTTGGTAGCGTCGTCTTGTGTCTAGAGGCTGTCTGGCCTGACCTGTGCAAAACGGCGCAAGACCCGCGGCATTCTGCGCCGTGTCGCACAGGGGTCGCCCGCTGACCTGCAATACGGCGCTGAACATGACGCCATTTGGGCCATTTGTTGCGCCGTGTTCTGTCCACTATAAATAGGACAGACACGGGTTTTAACCCCATTTTTCTCTTTTCCTCTCGCTCTCCACTCCTTCATCACGATCTTGGGCGATTTCATCCGGATGTTTCATTCTATCATTGTATAACTCGGAATTGGATTTTGTAGCACGAATCAATCATCTTCCTTCCACCATTCCATCGTTGAATCGAGGTATTTTGGCTTGAACCCTTGTTTTTGAAGATTTTAGGGATTTTCCTTTTGAGTTCGATTCCAATCCATTTTTGATCAACTGATTGTTGTGTAAACGTTGTTTTGGACGTGTTCTATGGAATGTATATCCGTATTTCGAGTTCGTTGGAACCCAATCGGGATTTTTGGTTTTCTAAGGAATCTTGAACATTTAGTATCCGATTAAATGTCTCAAAGGGTTCCCTTCGATTCTTGACCGTGTTTTTCTTTGTTTTCAATTGTTATTCTCGTAGTAACCGTGTTTTCGTTGGATTTCATGGAGGATTGTAGGTGTTTGGGGTTTTCCGGGTTGTGCCGTATTCGTAGGAATATTCAGGTGCCGACTATCGAGTCAAGTATCTTACTTATACGTTTTGTACCTTGTGAATATGATTACGCGTTGAAATGAATGGATTGTTGTTATTTGTGATAAACTTGGAAATGTCTCTATATTGGTCGATTGTACACTTAGATGTGTACCATGTTATAGGTATTGATTGTGAGTTATGTGACATCGATTCATCGAGGATTTGGATGATAATATTGGATTATATGTGTTTTATTGTGTAAAGCTTGTATTGGTTGTAATGTCGGCTTCGGGCTAAGTATACTAGTTGTGTGAAATTGTAATGGACAAGATGATTGTTTGATTGTGTGTGTGTTGGTGTAATGTGAATGTGAATGTGAATGTTGTGTGCTGGAATGCTAAGTTCACTCGTGTGGGTTCGACGGGGCCTACGAGGATTCATGACACAGGTCCATGGGATCAGAACTTAGTGTGTGGTGCTGAGGTCCAATCGTGCGGGTCTGACGAGGCCTACGATGATTCATGGCACAGGTCCATCGAATCAGGACACAGTACGTCCAACCGTGCGGGTTCGACGGAACCTACGGTGACACGTGACACAGGTTCACGGGGTCAGGACTAGTTGTTGTGATTGATGTGTTTGTTTTTTTCCATGCGGGTTGTTGAGCCTACGGAGACACGTGACAGTGGATCACGGTGTCGGAATTGTTTATGTCTGGTTAATAGTCTGTACGGGTTGTTGAACCTACGGAGACACGTGACAGTGGATCACGGTGTCGGAATTGATTATGTTTGTTTAATTGTGCGTGGTATAGTCCGTGCGGGTTGTTGAACCTACGGAGACACGTGACAGTGGATCACGGTGTCATGAACATGTTTATTTTCAAATCAAAGTTTTGAAAGGAAAAGTTTTATGAAAATGAATATTGGACCGAGTCCTAAGCTTGAGTAAATGTTTTCCATATTGTGAACGGTTGGTTTATGAAACAAGATTTGAGTTAAAGCCCTCAACCCTTCTTTTGAAAGGCTTGGTTAACCAGGACTCAGAGTTTTAAAGGTTTTGAAATTCCAAAATTCCGAGGTGATGAACTTATTTTCGAAATGCTTCATAGCTTAAATTCCCTTATTAAAACCCTCGGGAATAATTTGATACTTGAATATTGTGTTTGATTCTTGATTAATGTTTGCTCATTACTTTTTGTATGATTTGATACTTTCACTAGTAAAACAGTGGAGTTTTACTAACCCCCGAGAAATCGGGGGGTGGATGTCTTTTTTGCGTCCAGGTACATATAGGTTCGGAGGAGCTGTCACAGGATCGGCACAAGTGGATGACGATCTGCGATACTAATCAAGAGTCGAGAGTTGTTTTGATTTTTGTTGTGTGGCCAGAGTTGATTTCAGTCTTCCGCTGTATTGTATTTCGACCCCTGTGTGGGTAATGTTGTTTAATTCATTTTGTTGATTGAGTTGTGTGACCTCATCGGTCCGTGTAATCATGTGTAAGTGACCATAACGGTCTGTAATATTTTATTGTTTGACCCTGGCCGGGCAAGCATTTGGTCGTTTTGTAAGGTATAGCCTGGTAGATCCTCGTGAAAAGGGGTCTACGATTCCCATATGGTTTTGGGGGTGTTACATTTATGGTATCGGAGCTTAGGTTGCGGAAACCTAGGCTGTTGGGTCAAGTCGAGTCGTGATTTGTCGAGTATTGTGTGGTTTTGTCATTCCAGATGTCGGGTGACAAGTTGAGTTGTGCGTAGTCACAACGTGTCGGATAGTATCGTGGGCGACCGTCATCTCCGTGCGGCCTGTGGACGTAAGACTCCTTTTTTATGCGAGGTACCTGTGTATCATGATTTTATCTTAGTAAGTTAATTGCGGTGAATAATTTTATTTGCACGGTGTTGTGTAATATAGTGTATTTAATACTTGTGGCACATAGTATATGTATAAAGCTGGGCGTATTGTTATTTTACCTTTGAACCACCGTGTGGGGTGGTATGGGGTGAGATTTGTAAACCTTGATGGGTTTCGAATAAGGTATCGACGATTGAGTTCGTGAGAGACTCCGAGGAATGGTTTTGTTGCATGTTTAAACTTGATGCTGTGAGATGTATTCAATTGGATTGACGACCCTATTTGCCGATTGGGCATATGATTTTTAGTTTGATTGTTTTTAGATTGTTATGTTTATGCCGTTACGGGTAGGTTTTAGAATGTTCTTCCCGAAGGACTTTACGAGTTTAAACATTTGTTTGGAAATCGTTTGTTACTATTTAAAATATTTTGATGGTGCGGTTAAAACCACGGTTTATATGGATTTTAAAATCGGTTAAATTTTGACAAATGGGATGTGTATTTTCAAATGACACCATCAGACGTTATTTGGAAAATGTGTTTTGCAGTACTTTGGATATTGCGAAATATTACTGTCGTTTTGGTTTTGAACCAAGGATTTTTGAAAATTTCTGTTTTGCAAAACAACTTTGGCTTTCGTAAATTAGAACGTTATGTGTTTATGTATTGAGGTAAAGTCGTGCACCTCTGTTGGTGTAACCGTGCGAATTACTTATAAATTTAAGTCTATTATTGCATTGTTAGTCCGTGTACTCGTGTGATGACTTGGAGTGAATACTTTATTGTGCTGCTGGTTGTGCCCTATATTGATTATGTGGTATTTATTTTGTTGTTCTAAATGGTTGCCCGTTCAGTATGCTGAGGGGTCGAGGCCGAGGCCGGGGTCGTGGTGGTGGTCGTAATCAGGAGCGTGAGAGGGTGACTCATTCCTTGCCGAGTACTAATCAGCTCGGTACAGATCAGGGACATTCTCATTCAGCCAGCGTTAACGTTGACGTTGATGCCGCCACCATCCTTCGCCAGGTGGTTTACCAGTTAGTGCAGATGAATCAGGCCGTACGTCGGAATGAGAACCCAAATGGGGATAACGGAGCTAGTAAGTGGTTACGAGATGTGATGAGAATGCACCCGCCCCGTTTTGTGGGTTCGTCTGACTCGTTAGGTTGGGAAAACTGGCTCTTCCATTTGGATAGAACATTTGATGTTGTAGCTTGTCCGGATGAAAGGAGGGTACCCATTGCTCAGTACTTGCTCGACAAAGAAGCTGCAGACTGGTGGCAGGCTGTAATGCCTGCAGATCGTATACCTATATGGGCTGAGTTTAAGACCGCCATAGAGGCAGAGTATTGCCCGTTGCCTGTTCGTGAACGCAGGATCGTTGAGTTTTTCTCGGCTATGCCCCAGGATGTGTCAATATCCTAGGCGATAGTCGATTATAATCGACAGTTGGCTTATGTTCGTGATCAAGTGAGAAGTGAAGCGGACAAGGTCCGATACTTCAATATGCGCATGAAACCCCATATCCGTGAGAGTATGGCTCCGCTCATGTGTACCACTCTGAAGGAATATCAGGACCGAGCTTTAGCCATTGAGATGGCCGTTTCTGTGACGGAATCTGGTTCAGGAGGTAAGAGGCAGAAGACCTCGAGTAACTTTTCAAGAGGCCAGAGAAGTGAGATTCGTGAGCCTATTACTTTGCATTGCCCTTCTGGGAACACTCATCGTTCGTTCGACCAGTCTAGGAATCCTGCTCACGAGCCGAGTAAGACAAGCGGCGTGAAGTTATGTTTCAATTGTAGCCGTGTGGGCCATACTCGGAAGAATTGTCGCTCGCCGCAAGTTAACTGTTTCAAATGTAGACATGTGGGACATCAGGCGGTACACTGCGAGACCGTCGTTGAGATGTTCAGGAGCCGAGATCCCGCCCCTACTTGTGGAGATCTCAGTGGTGCCCAGTAGCGTAGTTGCGTGTTGTATTTGTGTTGTAATTCGTGTAGAGATTGATATTTGTTGCGTGAACTTTTTGGTTTTGTTTGTATTATACCCTGATGTTTTATTTTAAGTTTCGGGACGAAACTTATTTTTAGTGAGATTGAATGTAATATCCGGTATCCTCGTTTTCCGTTATCTTGAATTGCTTGTGTTTTGACGTCGGACATTTTCTTGTTGATGAGAATCGGAGTGACTTCTATCGTAATACTATATTTGTTTCTACCGCATAGTCGTTGTGGTCGGGTGCGACTTGTCGTCGCATGCGTTTCTTTGATTAAATGTGTGCATTTGATGTGTTGTTAATTACTCCTTGTTGTTTTGAATCATAGTCGGTGGTGTTGTGTTAGTCGTCGTGGGGCGCGTTTTCACGCTGTATATTCTTTTGCGTTGCTTGTAACCTTTTGCCAATGGGCGAAAGTTACGCATTTCTGGTGTATCTCGTTAAGTTTTCCTGTCGGGATATTGCTTCTCCCTACTTGTATTAAGTTTCGGGACGAAACTTCTTTTAAGGAGGGTAGTATGTAAGATCCGCAATTTCGATTTTTGGCAATTTTCTTTTTTTGGCGGGGGTCCATTTCGACGACTCGCTTATGACCGTTTCGTCATTCTGAGAATATTTAATTCTGCACTTTTTGTCATCCGAGTTTGTTTCGGTATCATTTTGTTGAGTTCCATGTTCTTAAGCGACTTTTCCGTACTCGAGTTCGATTTTTGGTTGCGCACCTCGGATCGTCTCGGGTTATTGGATATTGTTTCTCATTGCATGTAATTTTCTCGGACCGTTGGGTCGGCATATCGTGTTTTGGTTTATCGTCTCTCTCGGTTTGGTAGCGTCGTCTTGTGTCTAGAGGCTGTCTAGCCTGACCTGTGCAAAACGGCGCAAGACTCGCGGCATTCTGCGCCGTGTCGCACAGGGGTCGCCCGCTGACCTGCAATACGGCGCTGAACACGGCGCCATTTGGGCCGTTTGTTGCGTCGTGTTCTGTCCAGTATAAATAGTACAGACACGGGTTTTAACCCCATTTTTCTCTTTTCCTCTCGGCTCTCCACTCCATCACGATCTTGGGCGATTTCATCCGGATGTTTCATTCTATCATCGTATAACTCGGAATTGGAGTTTGTAGCACGAATCAATCATCTTCCTTCCACCATTCCATCGTTGAATCGAGGTATTTTGGTTTGAACCCTTGTTTTTTAAGATTTTAGGGATTTTCCTTTTGATTTCGATTCTAATCCATTTTTGATCAATTGATTGTTATATAAATGTTGTTTTGGATGTGTTCTACGGATTGTATATCTGTATTTCGAGTTCGATGGAACCCAATCGGGATTTTTGGTTTTCTAAGGAACCTTGAACATTTAGTATCCGATTAATTGTCTCAAAGGGTTCCCTTCGATTCTTGATCGTGTTTTCCTTTGTTTTCAATTGTTATTCTCGTAGTAACCGTGTTTCCGTTGGATTTCAGTCTTCCGCTGTATTGTATTTTGACCCCTGTGTGGGTAATGTTGTTTAAGTCATTTTGTTGATTGAGTTGTGTGACCTCATCAGTTCGTGTAATCATGTGTAAGTGACCGTAACGGTCTGTAATATTTTATTGTTTGACCCTGGCCGGGCAAGCATTTGGTCATTTTGTAAGGTATAGCCTGGTAGATCCTCGTGAAAAGGGGTCTACGGCGTGTAATATTCCCATATGGTTTTGGGGGTGTTACAGTTTAATGTTATTTTGTCCGAGTTATGTTGTACATCGTGGAATCTGTGCAGTATGGATAAAATAAATAAAAGACTGAGACAGCTGTATTTGTATAATTGTCGTACTTGGTCGACAATTGTATATATGGGGATATCGTGAATCAGATGTATCGCATGAGAATATATTCGGAAGGAGTATGTGTATTCAGTATGCCATATGTTCGTATCTAGTATGTTGAGACGTTGGACAAGTATAGCTGAAAATGGCTAAGTACAGCCACATTAGCGCACGCTACGATGTATCCTTAGCGTACGCTAAGGCACAAGGATTACATACGTTAAGGAGTATAGTTAACGTATGTTAAGATGCTAAGAGTTATGTACGCTATGTATAAGGCATTACGTACGTAACGAGAGGAATCGGATAGCTCAGGCTATGGCCGACAGGTGGGACCCGTGGTCGGCAGCTTTCGGCGAAGAGCGTGCTTGGTCGAGTCAACTCTAGGTTAATGTACGCTACGGGTAGCGCATTACGTACGTTAAATGAGGATTTATTGTAGCAAGTCAAACTACGTATTACGTACGCTATGAAGGAAATATTACGTACGTAAGCAAGTGAACGAAACAGGTCAGTGAGTTCTGGAATGATGTTACGTACGCTATGTTGGATGTGTAGCGTATGCTAGAGAGCATTACGTACATTAATGTTGAGTGGTAACATACGTAATGAACAATGCAGTTTATAAAATGAAGTTCGTTCTTTCATTTCTTCACGAGAGAAAAACCTTTCCCCCTCCAACCTTCGTCCCTATCAGTGTGTTAGTGAGAATAAACCTCTTCCAACTTGATTATAAACTTGGAAACATGGAATTGAGGCTTGGATATGAAGACATTGATGATTCTTGAAGAGTCTGATTGTGTTATTCATGTTCTTGAGGTATGTTGATGAACTCTACACCTTAAATTCGGATTTTGATGTTATTATTGATGAATAATTCGTATGGAGATGAGTATGGTATCGTCGTTATGATTCTTGAGGTTATATGAATTGTATATCGGAAGATACAATGATATATGTCTTCGATTATGTCATTTGTTATAATCATGATTAAGGAATCATGGTGTTCTTGATGTTCCTGATGTTCTCGGTATATATATCACATCAAAGAGGGAAATTTGATAAGATAAATGATGGTTTTTAAGTATAATCATGGAATTGATGATTTAGACCAACGCTATGTTGATCGTAGTAGTAGAATTCGTATGTTCTTGACGAAATACGAATCATGATAACAATTCTGAATCTGGATAGATGATAGTTAATCTTATAACAAGATTCTCAAAGGTATTGAACTCGTTGGGTAGTTCGGATTACCGACTATGCCGATAGTATTGTCCTACTATGAAATTTATAATTAAACAAGGAGGAATCATGTTAATTCGTATGAATTCGGAATAGAGTCTGTTATGTAATCCTTGTTATCGAGATGAATTGATCGTTGATATGATTATCGGATTATGGAAACGTATCGTGGTTATGAGTTCATGATTAATTGATTCGGGTTGTTCGGATTTATGTTTAATCGGGATGCTGTGGAACCGTTGGGTGTATTGATCGCTTGTATTGATTGTTAAGTATGATAATCAAGTTGCGGTTTGTATTATAGATATGAGTTCGTATTTGTTGAGTTGGATTATTTGGTTTCATATATGATCGAGGAATTGTTAAGCCGTTGAGTTTGATTGATTGGTTATAACGGGAATTGATTATTATCGAATATGTGTTAATTGATTACTTCAATAGGTTGTGGTCATTGATCATTGGTAATAATCATCGACTAGAAAGTGTGTTGCGGTCGTGTTCGAGTACATTCATGAATCGCTTTGACCGGGAGCTGAGGAGCTTGTAGACGACGACAAGGAAGTGGTAACGGCTTCATCATCATCGTGTTGGTATCGAGGCAAGTTATTACTTGCATAGTTTATAATATTTGATGAATGATTTCAGTTTCATTCGTTTATAATTCTTATAGCAATGATTATTATTGTGAACCCTGGAGATTTAGATTTTATGTTGTTTTTCGATCTTGGGAGTTAAATCATAATGTATATGATTTATTTCGGTTATTGGCTTATTCGGGTATTGAGGATACATTATGATAAATACGAGGATATGAGTATCTATAGTCCATGGTACGTTTGGATCGTCGAGCATTGCGGATAATCGTCGGTGATGATTTGACATGGAGATTGCCCCCGAAGGACTCGGGGCAAGTATTCTATATGGATTGTGGTTTAGTGTTAATGATTTTGGTCATGCATATTGTCATTCATGTTGTTGAACATGGGGTCGTCCTAGTGATCTGTCATAATGTCGTGCATGTTATGTTGTTCATATTGATGAACATGTTGATTTGCATATGTGTATGCATAATTGTATTGTTTATGTTGTGTTGATCTGTTGGGATCGTGTGATCTATGATGAGGGTGCTGGATCAGATGTCCACCTCGTTATGGTCCGACGAGATCATCTTAGGATCTATGCTGAGGGCGCTGGATCATTGGACGGGTTCTTCCACCTCGTTATGATCCGACTTGATCATCTTGGGATCTATGCTGAGGGCGCTGGATCGTTGGATTACCCAGTGTTGTGTTGATGGAATCATGTGGATTCGCATCGTTGGTTTTACCATGTGTTGTTTTGTGTATATGTATATTGTTGGTTATCCACCTCGTGTTGATCTAGTAGGATCATCTTGGGATCTATGCTGATGGCGCTGGATCATGGGATTTCCATTGAGTATACACTTGATAAGTGTCAGTTTTATACACTTATCCATGGTTTGTATCGATAAATTTCACCCATAATTGAGCTAGTCTACTCGTTTTTGCTTTTAATTAATTAGTTTTTAATAATTTTATTTTTATCGGATGAAGATGTAAATCTAGTCTTAATCGGATTGAATTACTAATTTACTCAAGAAATAACATATTTATAAAATATTCTCTTTGTTGAATTTTTATGTATTCATGTTGTAGGGCTTTCCGAGATGAGTTCGGCAGTCTTTCCGGATTCAAAATCAGAGTTATATATCAAAAGTTATCATCCGAAGAAGATTTGGGGCAAAAACGCAAAGTCTAAGAAATTTTGGGCTGAAAATGAAGTCTGAAACTCCATACGGGCGTAACATCATAAAGTATGGGCGTAATTCACAAAGCAAAAAGCTGTAGCCATGTTACGGCCATAACTTCTCAATGTTACGGCCGTAAGTCATCATAGTTACGGCCGTAACTCCTCAATGTTATGGCCGTAACTCTTGGCAGATTATTGATCATTGCCTAATTTTTTATACTTTTGGTCTATTATTGAGGGGATGGCTGGCATTGATCCGGTCTAATGTAATAATGCTGGAATTTTGGAGCTATTAGATGACTTTAGGTGTGTAAATAAACCCCTTAGATCCATCATCATTAATCATTCATCTTATTATTTTCACTTTGTAATACTTTTTCTTTTTGTGTGAAGAACACACTTGTGTTCTTGAGTAATTTGTATAAGTGTGGTTTAGCTTATGTTGTTGAGGGAGTTTATTGTTTCTTTCTCCTTTATCTACTAAGTGAGTTAGGATCAATTCTTTCCCTTTTTCAACTATTAATGACCACTCAAGCTTGTAATATGTTGAATAAACCCTTAATGGGCTAAGTTACCTTAGTTGGGATTATAAACAAGGTTAGTCATGTTATTTAAGTTTGTATAAAGATCTATTATGAATTACTTATTATTGTGTGTGATTTTTATTGTTTTACCAATCTTTATTTATTTGGCCAATAAATGACGATATTTATGGTCTTCATATGTTTCGAAAGAAAATATGTTTGATTAGATCAAATGATCTTCACTCTAAGTTGTTCTAGGGGATGGAAACAGACCTCTAGACCTTAGATGATTCTTTGAGTTATTTTCATAAAACCTAATGCTATGTATTGAAGCCAATCAACATAGAAATATAGTGGATTGATTCAATATATAAGGGGCGTTTTATAGTTCGAAAGAGAAACCGTCTTTTTAAGGAAAATCGAATCTACACAACATAATAAGTAAATTCATCTTATGATCTCCTATACATCTTCTATAACTAATGATGAACTAAGTTTGTAATCCCAACTATTTTATTTTATCTTTTATTAATCTATTATTAGTGCAATCTTTCATTTCCTTGAATATTAGAACTATTATTGCATTTTATTTGCAATTGTCAAACCAAACTCTTAAATTGTGTGTTTCAATCATATAAATCTCTATAAAAAATAGTTAAATAGTGTATAATTCAATATATAACCTAACTTCCTCGTGGGATCGATAAACCGGACTCAAAAAATCCACTTACTACTTGATACGATATCGTGCACTTGCGATAGTTACACTAAAGACGTGTCAAGTTTTTGGCGCCGTTGCCGGGGCAGTATAAGTGTTATTTTTGAAATCTTACATTGTAAATTATTTTTATAGATACAATTTCTCGACGTTGTAACTTAGTACTCAATTTTGTTTGTCCGGTCAAGTGGCGGATAACGGTAGTCCGTGACTATTGAAGTCGGAATTTTCAGTTTCCCACAACAACTGATATTTGTAGATATTTTCTCCTATTATTTTCCTTTTATTTTTTTTTATCACGGAAGAAACTTTGAATAAAATTGAAAAAAGATTTCCCTTTCTTAGCAAAAATGTCATTTTAAAAATTTACAAGACAAGACTTGAAAGGATGAGGTTGCTTATGAATAAAAGCATACCTTTTGACATTAGATTCATAATTGAAGCCAAAGTGAAAATAGTAGGTGAATTCACAGAAATACCTACAAGATTTTTACCAGGGCTAGGAAAAAGTTCATATGCCAAGAATGTAATACCCAGTTGTAATTCAGTAATTATCATTCAGTATTTATCATTCAGTAATTGATACTCAGTAATTTCATTCATCATTGATCATTTGTCACTCATATTCAGTCATGGTATTTATCATTCAGAGTAATTGTATCGTGTATCAATCGTCATTCATCACTAATCTGATTGGAGTTTCGTGCCGTGTTTATCATCATTGTCATTTTCGTTGCAAGCTGTGCTTGAGGAGTAGCGCATGCTACATACTCCTTTTAGCGTACGCTAATTGGGTATAGGTAGCGCACGCTACCGCTCAGCTTTAGCGCACGCTAAGGCTACCTTGGCTGCGATCCGAAGGTACCGGATCTGCAGTGAGAATATTTGTAGCGCACGCTACGAGTGGTAAGTAGCGCGCGCTAACGGGTTGTAGTAGCGCACGCTATATGTGTGGAGTAGCGCGCGCTAGGGACGGATCAGGTTGAGTCCAGTGGCTACTGGACTGCACCGGGTTAATTCATAGAGTACGCTATGCATTGTTGTTAGCGTACGCAACTGATATATTAGCGCACGCTAAACAATGGTTGTAGCGCACGCTATCGGGCCGACCGAGGTCGATAGCTTTTCTCGACTCGATCAAGGCGTCAAATATTTCGCTAGCGCACGCTAACAATGGATATTAGCGCACGCTAGTAGTATGGTCGTAGCGCACGCTACAAATAGGTACGTAGCGCGCGCTACCGTGTTCGGACAGTGGGTACTGGACTACCCAAATTACACGTTAGCGCACGCTATGCACAAGGGCTAGCGCACGCTAACCTGGACTGAGTATAAATTGGACAGTTTAGTCAGAGTTCGTCATTTTTTCATCTCATTTCATTCCTTCGGTAGTTTTGGGCGATTTCGAGCGATTCGGAGAGGATTCTTCGAGGTGTAATCATCAATCATCATCTTCAAGCTCATCTTTCGGATTGATCATCATTTCATCATCTTCATCACATCGAATCAAAGGTATTAATCTCTTGGATCTAGAATTTGATTTTGGGGTTTTCCTTCCGATTTCTTCGTGTAAGCTTGGATTATCATTGGAATATGTTAGTTATGGATTATCTAACTTGTATAAACATATTCCTACGGGTTTAATGGTTATTTTCGAATTATTTCAAGAACCCTTGGGGTTGACTTGATTAATTGGGGATTTTCCGATTGATGTTGTTGTAATCATGAGTTATGGATTCCTAATGGATTATTGATATCCTTGAAAGTGTTTTGATGGTTTGAAATACTCATCTTGGAGTTGGTTTCGATTCATTCGAGCTCGGATATCGTTGTGTCGACGTTGAGTCGATTATGATCGTTTTTGATTTGCGTAATGATCGGATTATTGGTAATTGTGTTATTCAAGGTTGTTCGGCGACCGATATTTCATTTAGGGCGTTGTTCGTGGACGGACATTCATCATCGGTATTGAGTAAGTTAATTCTTACTCGGTTAAAAGGATATTCATTCCTTTTGTCGTTGTTCATTCATAATCATAACTCATTCATCATTGTATTAATCGTATCAAAACTCGTCATTGTCAATTAATCACCTCGGTCATAAGGAACGGTTTCCGATCATTTCATTGAGCTATCATTCATTTCACCATCATTCAATCTTGGTGAGTCATTATTCATTTTCATTGTCACTTTTGTCATATTGTGGCATTCCGGTCATCTTGGCGTGCGGTTGGTATGTGTAGGATTTTCATGTCGGGCACATTATAGTCGTGTGTTGGTTGGTGGCCTCACATTGGGTGTGCACACGAGTCGATTGCTCGTGAGACGATTAGGTACAAGACCACGCGTGTTTGATCGTTGGTGGCTTGTGCACGGACACATTTCCATCCCGGACGTAGTGTGGCGCCATTCCTTTGAGCCGTCGATTAGTCGATTCATATAGCATGTTTGATTGCGTATGTTTCGGCTGAATAATTCATAATTTCGTATATATCATGATTGTGTATTTTCAACCCTTGAGGATTGTTGTTACGTATGGCCGATTTCGTTGGGGATATTGTTTTTCGTGTCATGGCAAGGCTAAAGACGGGAGATCACGGTGACGGCGAGGAGTCCAGTGATACTAGTAGGGGGCCCGATGCATTCGATCATTTATTCACCATTTATGTTTCCTTTATTTATTCCGCCGCAGACATTCCGTTTGAATGCTCATTTCATTCGATGTTGTGTATTTTATCGTCACATAAAATACACATGTATTCTATTTTTATCCTAGGTGTGTTGTATAAAACTCCTCATCGGAGTAATTGATGTTGTAATGTGGTTCGGTACTACATTTACTCGTAATTCATTCATCTTCATTCGCCCGGTGGGTCCCAGTCGGGGTCCACAGACCGTAATATCCGCCTAGTTTGGGGTGTTACGAGTTGGTATCGAGCGTGGTTTTGAATACTACCCTCCAAGTCATGTCTCATTTGAAATCATCGTCATCGGACTAGTATCATTGGACTTTCGGCCACGTGTGACTGTGCAAATGCCGAGCCAATCGGACCAAGAACTGTAAGATTTCGATGCCATGGTATAATTTCTCGCAATAATCATTCATTCATAATTCATCGATTAACAATCCTCATTCATCAATTTCAATTGTGATCAAGTCGATAATGTTAACTCATTAATCACTCAATTCATTTCATTACTCGGTTGTTGATCTTGAAGATCATATCATCAATCTTGTTAAATTGTTCAAGATAATCATTTGAATTTTATCAGATAATCATGTCACGTCAATTAATCATTCATGTAATCGCTGTATGTGAGCGCGTATGCTCATTTTCATCATTTCATAATGTAATCATAATGTGATACTCATGCGAGATATATAATCATCATATGACTTTCCACTTCAGTATGGAAAGGGCTGGCAGAGGACGTGGAGGACGAGGCCGTGGAGCGGGCCGAATCCCGAGAACTCGTGCGAATACACGTGCAAATGCCAGAATAATGCTAACTCATCGAGCAGCCGACGCCACTCACTCACCTCGGACGCGATCATTCATCGCCGTGAGTCGTGCCGGACACGGCTCGGTCGAGGGTGTTCGGGTCGACCCACTCGCATTTATGCGTGGCATGATGGCCCAAATGACCGAGATGGCTCGGTTGATGGAGACGATGCATAACTCCGTCAATCAAAATCAGCAGCTCCTCCGCCGCCACCTCGAGGCAAGAGAGGGGTGTAAGCAATATCATTAGCGATATCTCGCCGACCACCTACTTTTGAGGGCTCATCCGAGCCATGGATATTGTTCACCGGCTTGAGCATTTTGAGAAGTTATTTGCTATGGTGGATTGCCCCGAAGGGCATAAAGTTTCGATTGCGGCTTACTATCTCGGTAAGAGCGCTCATTCATGGTGGTTATCGTTGAAGCCCACAGACGGAACATGTACTTGGGATCGATTCAAGACTCTTATGATGGAGAGGTACTATCCGGCCCCACTCGGGAGGCCAAGTTGTCGGAATTACTCACTCCCGACCTTTCGGCGGATGATGATGTTCTCGCCATCGCCGAAAAATTTCAGAACTTCTTCCGTTCGCCTCATCTATCATTCACTCGAAGCGGACAAGATCAAGTATTTCAGCAAGAGGTCAAAACCCCGTATGAGACTTCGCCATTTAATCATAATTGCACCACGTTGGCGAGTTCATTGAGAAGGCTCTTACTTACGAGCTTACGGCTAAGGAAATTGCTAAGCGGCAACCTTCGTGCGCTAGCAAGAAGTCCAAGAACCGTAATCGGTCGGCGGAGTCGTGCCACTTTCAAGAAACCACGTGCGGGCTCTACTTTTTCGAGCGACCTTCCCGGCGTCTAAACCCGCGGAATCTCGATCGCGAGCGGCGATTCGGCCATCACTTGTTTCAATCATGAGGAACAGGGTCATTTCGGCACCAAGTGTCAAAGCGATCATCACGTGCCACAATCGTGGGATTGCTGGGCATAGGGCCCGTTTTGCCGTAGGGACTCTAAACCCACTCCGGCGTCATCTCGGGCCCTGTGTCATTCGGGCGGTGCGTAATCAGGCTACTCGGCTGCTCAAGACGACAGGAGCTAAAGGCGGAGCCAAGAGCTATCAGACGGGAGCGTCCGGTTCGGGGGCCGGCAAGCCCCGAATTTATGAGATGAAGAAGACCGATGATCCCGAGGCCCGAATGATCTCAGGTACACTCGATATTCTATCTCAACCTGTGTGTACCCTTTTTGATACTGGTGCATCTCATTCATTCATTTCCGAGTCATGTTTGAGTAGACTACGCCTGGGTAGTGCTACTAGTTGTGAGCCTTATGTCATTGGCCTACCTGATGGTAGACGAATTGTCGGAAGTCGTGAGATTCAGAATTGTCCGATTCAGTTTCATGGTCGTGTATGGCCAGCGGACCTAATCGTAGTAGATTTGCCGAGGGACGACGTCATCTTGGGTATTGATTGGATGGATCGTCACGATGCCATCATTAGTGTCCAGCGTTTGGTCACTATCATTTCGCATTTATGGAGTCGAATGTGTGTTTCAGGAGGTAATCCCACTGCTCGTAAAGTCATTAATTTGATGAAAGCGGTAAGGTTACTCAATCGGGGATGTCGGTTATTGGTGCTATATGGCCAAAACCGAGAAATCATCGATAATGTTAACGGATATTCCGGTGGTGAGGAATATGCCGATGTTTTTCCGCACGAGTTACGGTTTGCCTCCACGAGAGGGATGTGGAATTCACGATTGAGTTGGAGCACTGTACGCCCCCGATATCGATGGCACCGTTTCGATGGCCCCGACCGAAATGCATGAACTAAAGCACCAACTTGAGGTGTTGTTCGAGAAAGGTTATATCCGACCGAGTGCGTCCCCGTGGGGAGCACCGGTTTTTTGTCAAGAAGAAGGATGGTTCATTCCGCTTATGTATTGATTATCGGAGTTGAACAGGTGACGATCAAGAATAAGTATCCCTTACCCCGTATTGACGATCTCTTAGATCAACTTCAGGAGCTTGATTTTCCAAGATCGACTTAAAATCTGGATATCATCAGTTGCGGATTCGAGAGTCGGATATCGCGAGGACGGCGTTTCGAACACGCTATGGTCATTATGAGTTTGTGGTTATGCCGTTCGGTTTGACTAATGCACCTGCGGTATTTATGGAGTTAATGAATCGGGTCTTCATCGCCTTTTTGGATCGGTTTGTTGTTGTCTTCATCGATGACATTTTGATTTATTCTCGTGACCGGGAGGAACACGAGTTTCACCTTCATCTAGTGCTCGACGTGTTGAGACGAGAACAACTTTATGGGAAATTTTCTAAATGTGAGTTCTGGATGTCCGAAGTGACTTTTCTCGGACATGTAATTTCATCAGACGGAGTTCGTGTCGATCCTCAGAAGACGGAGGCTATTCGAGATTGGCTACCTCCGAAAAACGTTAAGGAAATCCGAAGTTTCCTCGGATTAGCGGGTTATTATCGGCGATTTGTAGAGGGATTTTCTCGAATCGCTCAACCCTTAACGAACCTTTTGCGGAAGGATAAGAAATACACGTGGTCCGATGCGTGTCAACGGAGCTTTGAGGAACTCAAGAGCCGGTTAATGTCAGCACCTGTACTCTCCTTGCCACAGGGGACGGAAGGATTTGTGGTCTATAGTGATGCGTCCGGACAGGGTCTCGGATGTGTACTCATGCAGAACGGGAAGGTTATTGCCTATGCTTCACGGCAATTGAGACCTTACGAGATTAATTATCCGACCCACGACCTGGAGCTAGCAGCCGTGGTGTTCACTTTGAAAATTTGGCGTCATTATCTTTATGGCGTTACCTGTCAGATATTCACCGATCATAAGAGCTTAAAGTATATATTTACTCAGAAGGAGTTAAATATGCGCCAGAGACGGTGGTTGGAATTAATCAAAGATTATGATATCGAGATCCTTTACCACCCGGGCAAGGCGAATGTTGTCGCCGACGCCTTGAGTCGTAAGTCCGTCGGGAGAGATGCTTGCCCGTTTAATAGTTCGAAGGAGCTTCATAGGAATTCCTTAGACCCGAGATCGAGGTCCGTCACGAGTTCGAGGGGCTTTGTATGTTAGAGATTTCATCGTCACTCGAGGAGGAAATCCGAGAGAATCGGGGTTCGGACCCATCATTGTTGCGCATCCGAGAGGATGTGGCTCGGAAAGCCTGGATTTGTGGTCCACGAGGATGGACTTTTGAGGTTTAAGAATCGGTTGTGCGTGCCGTGAAGCGAGTTGAAAAACTCTATTTTGAGAGAAGCTCATGCTACCCTTATTCTCGTTCATCCGGGGTCTAGCAAGATGTACAAGGACTTGAAACAAAATTAATGTGGAGTAATATGAAGCGAGAAGTCGTAGAATTTGTTTCGAGATGCTTAACTCACAACAAGTTAAGATTGAACATCGCCGATCGGCGGTATGTGAAACCTCTTCCTATTCCCGAGTGGAAGTGGGAAGACATTTCTATGGATTTCATCACGAGTTTGCCGACGAGTCGTCAGGCATGAACACGATCTGGGTGATCGTGGACCGCTTAACCAAATCAGCTCATTTCCTTGAGATCAAGGAAACGTGGGGTCCCGAGAGACTTGCTCAACTGTTCATCAAAGAGATAGTCGACTCACGGTACTCTAAAAGTATCGTTCCGATCGTGACGGACGATTTGTGTCGCACTTTTGGAAATCGATTCATCGCGCTATGGGAACCCAGCTTAATCTCAGTACCGCTTTTCACCCTCAGTCCGACGGACAATCAGAGAGGACGATTCATACCTTAGAGGACATGTTGAGGGCATGCGTCCTCGATTGGAAAGACGATTGGGAAGCCCAACTACCATTGATCGAGTTCACGTATAATAATAGTTGGCATGCTTCGATCAAGATGGCACCTTACGAGGCCTTGTATGGTCGTCGTTGTCGATCTCCGTTGTGTTGGGACGACTTATCAGAATCATTGGGCACCGAGCCCGATATGCTTATAGCCGCCCGTGAGAAGGTAGCTTTGATCGAGTCGTTTGTTGGCGATCAGTCGAGTCGGCCAATCATATGCAGATAACCGTCGTCGACCATTAGAGTTCGAGGCTGGTGACCACGTGTTGGTCAAGGTATCCCCGAGTCGTGGTATCTTCCGTTTTGGGAAGAGGGGGAAGTTGAGTCCGAGATTCATTGGACCGTTTGAGATTTTGGATCGAGTAGGCGAGTTAGCTTATCGATTGGCTTTACCTCCGGCGTTGAGCCGAATTCATAATGTGTTTCATGTCTCTCAGCTGCGGAAGTATGTTGCCGACCCGAGTCACATACTTCGATTCTAAATCGAGATCGCCGACGATCATTCATATGAGGAGCGTCCTATACGAGTTTTAGAGTGGCGAATCAAACAATTGAGGAATAAGACGATTCCTTTGGTTAAAATTCAGTGGTCTAGACACGGAGTCGAAGAGGCTACTTGGGAAACCGAGGATAGTATGCGGGAGAGTTATCCCGAGTTGTTTGACCCTTAGTTTCGGGGACGAAACTCTTTTAAGGGGGGGTGTATTAATACCCAGTTGTAATTCAGTAATTATCATTCAGTATTTATCATTCAGTAATTGATACTCAGTAATTTCATTCATCATTGATCATTTGTCACTCATATTCAGTCATGGTATTTATCATTCAGAGTAATTGTATCGTGTATCAATCGTCATTCATCACTAATCTGATTGGAGTTTCGTGCCGTGTTTATCATCATTGTCATTTTCGTTGCAAGCTGTGCTTGAGGAGTAGCGCACGCTACATACTCCTTTTAGCGTACGCTAATTGGGTATAGGTAGCGCACGCTACCGCTCAGCTTTAGCGCACGCTAAGGCTATTGGCGCATCGTAAGGTACCGACCGCAGTGAGAATATTTGTAGCGCACGCCACGAGTGGTAAGTAGCGCGCGCTAACGGGTTGTAGTAGCGCACGCTATATGTGTGGAGTAGCGCTAGGGACGGATCGGTTGAGTCCGGTGGCTACCGGATCGCATCGTTAATTCATAGCGTCGCTATGCATTGTTGTTAGCGTCTGCAATCGATATATTAGCGCACGCTAAACAATGGTTGTAGCGCACGCTATCGGGCCGATCGAGGTCGAGGCTTTATGGACTCCGATCAAGCGTCAAATATTTCGCTAGCGCACGCTAACAATGGATATTAGCGCACGCTAGTAGTATGGCCGTAGCGCACGCTACAAATAGGTACGTAGCGCGCGCTTACCGTGTTCGGACAAAGGTACCGGACTACCCAAATTACACGTTAGCGCACGCTATGCACAGAGCTAGCGCACGCTAACTGGACCGAGTATAAATTGGGACGCTTTAGTCAGAGTTCGTCATTTTTTCATCTCATTTCATTTCTTCGGTAGTTTTGGGCGATTTCGAGCGATTCGGAGAGGATTCTTCGAGGTGTAATCATCAATCATCATCTTCAAGCTCATCTTTCGGATTGATCATCATTTCATCATCTTCATCACATCGAATCAAAGGTATTAATCTCTTGGATCTAGAATTTGGATTTTGGGGTTTTCCTTCCGATTTCTTCGTGTAAGCTTGGATTATCATTGGAATATGTTAGTTATGGATTATCTAACTTGTATAAACATATTCCTACGGGTTTAATGGTTATTTTCGGAATTATTTCAAGAACCCTTGGGGTTGACTTCGGTTAATTGGGGATTTTCCGATTGATGTTGTTGTAATCATGAGTTATGGATTCCTAATGGATTATTGATATCCTTGAAAGTGTTTTGATGGTTTGAAATACTCATCTTGGAGTTGGTTTCGATTCATTCGAGCTCGGATATCGTTGTGTCGACGTTGAGTCGATTATGATCGTTTTTGATTTGCGTAATGATCGGATTATTAGTAATTGTGTTATTCAAGGTTGTTCGAGCGACCGATATTTCATTTAGGACGTTGTTCGTGGACGGACATTCATCATCGGTATTGAGTAAGTTAATTCTTACTCGGTTAAAAGGATATTCATTCCTTTTGTCGTTGTTCATTCATAATCATAACTCATTCATCATTGTATTAATCGTATCAAAACTCGTCATTGTCAATTAATCACCTCAGTCATAAGGAACGACGGTTCCGATCATTTCATTGAGCTATCATTCATTTCACCATCATTCAATCTTGGTGAGTCATTATTCATTTTCATTGTCACTTTTGTCATATTGTGGCATTAGGGTCATCTTGGCGTGCGGTTGGTATGTGTAGGATTTTCATGTCGGGCACATTATAGTCGTGTGTTGGTTGGTGGCCTCACATTTGATCGTGCACACGAGTCGATTGCTCGTGAGATCGACAGGTACAAGACCACGCGTGTTTGATCGTTGGTGGCTTGTGCATGGACACATTTCCATCCCGGACGTAGTGTGGCGCCATTCCTTTGAGCCGTCTCGATTAGTCCATTCATATAGCATGTTTGATTGCGTATGTTTCTACTGAATAATTCATAATTTCATATATCATGATTGTGTATTTTCAACCCTTGAGGATTGTTGTTCGTATCGATTTCGTTGGGGATATTGTTTTTCGTGTCATGGCAAGGCTAAAGCACGGGAGAGCACGGTGACGGCGAGAGTCAGTGATACTAGTATGGGGCCCCAAATTGCAGTCATTTATTCACCATTTATGTTTCCTTTATTTATTCCGCTGCAGACATTCCGTTTGAATGCTCATTTCATTCAGTGTTGTGTATTTTATCGTCACATAAAATACACATGTATTCTATTTTTATCCTGGGTTTGTTGTATAAAACTCCTCATCGGAGTAATTGATGTTGTAATGTGGTTCGGTACTACATTTACCTGTGTAATTCATTCATCTTCATTCGCCTGGTGGGTCCCAGTCGGGGGTCCACGGCACTGTAATATCCGCCTAGTTTGGGGTGTTACAAAGAAACGACGAGCAAAGATAATAGCCGTTTGCTATAAATGTGCTAGATGGAACTGTAATTTAAAATGTCGATCGTTAGGAATTCCATCTACAGACAGAGAAGATAAAATTCAGTTCATTAAGAATGGTCTGAATAAAGAGAATTTAGATAATATCGAAATTTCTCTTGACACGCATCCTAGTGGACTCGTACATTACGGAATTCGATGTTTGTGGAATAAATTCAAACAAGAATATGAACAACGTCTTGGGAATCTGACGTTAAAAGACCCTGTTTGCCAATTTGTAAGAAAATTGGATGGGAAGCTTCTCCCCGACTCATAGAAGGCGTTTAGGCCGTTTCTAAACGTAAAATCAGAGGAAGATGTGAGCCACAATCACAACTAATGTACATACACGTGAGTATCTTTAATTTTTGTCGTATAGTGAGATTTTCTGAATAAAAAAGGTGATACGCAATAAATGCATTCATTATTCTATTGAGTAGTTAGAAGCGCAACCAACGCAATCACAAACTTGTTAAACAATTTTACCTCATTTTTTTCTATAAATAAACATTGTGCTTGTTTCTTTTATTCATCCCTCAAACTTGTACTTTTCTCTTTTTCTCTCAAATAAATTTCTTTTCAAAAATGGAGTCATCATCTTCCACAAAAAATTTTAGCACAGTCTGCATTTTTGGTGGAGCTAGTTATGGAAAAGAGGCATGCTTTACTGAAGCAGCCCACAACTTGGGTCGTACCTTAGGAGAAAAATGCATTCATGTAGTTTACGAAGGAGGAAGTCTAGGATTAATGGGACGAACTGCTGCTTCTGCCTATATGGAAGGAGTAAGAGTGTTGGGAATAATTCCAAAATCTCTGGCTGAAAGTAAAATCACCGAGGCAACTATTGGAGATGAGTTTAGATCTGTAAATATGCAAGATCGCATAACTCACATGATAAATAATTCTGGCGCCTTTATCACCCTTCCCGGTGGTTTTGGCACTCTTGAGAAACTTTTTCATGTGGTTACCAGAGCCCAGCTAAATGTTCATCAAAAACCAATAGGTCTGCTTAATGTCAATGGTTTCTTTGATGGTTTACTATCTTTCATCGACTACTCTGCTGAAAAGGGTTTTATTTCCGAGCGTGCTAAACGAATCATAGTCGTTGCAACAACACCAGAAGAACTAATCAAAAAACTCAATGAATTTGTTCTCAACCAGATCCAGCTCTAGCTAAAATTGTCTGGATGGAAGATTTTACCGTGAAAAAACGAAAAATGGATTCATTCCTCTCCCTTTGATAACCCATGTCAGACCTCTTGTATTTTTACTTTCTGTTGTGTGTAAAAATCGTGCTAAATGATGGCAGCTTAAGGAGTTTCTTTTTGAACTCTTGATGCGCATCTATTCGCGATTTATGTATTGTTATTTTATTGCTGTAATTTTTATTGTTTGTTTTTTATAAAAGCATTGATGGCAGCGTAAGGCGACTCTTCGGACTTTCTTGAAGCGCATCTTAAAAATTGTGTTATACTTACGAGTATATTTTATTTTCGTTTGTTGTTTGCCTCGTATATTTATTCTCTTGCAGATTCTAAAAGGCGTTAGCTCAAGCATCAACTTCCATATCAGGGAGTATTCTGTTTTTCTCCTTGCTTTTTATTTTATTTTTTTTATTTTTTTTTAAAACTGAGGACAGTTTTATTTTCAAGTTTGGGGGTGGTATGTTTTAATTATTTTGGTGTGTTGGTATTTTGGTCTGTTTTGATTAATTTGGTTATTTGCCTTAATTTTTTTTAATATATATATATATATATATATATATTTTGATTTGTGAGATTTCTAGATCTGGCCATAACACCAATAAATTTAGCTATATACAAGCTTCTAAAATCGTTTTAACCGGTAAAAAAAATTCTATATTCCAAAATTTTTGAGCTTTAATCTCTCTTTCCAAGCCTTGTAGTTATCATATAAAATCGAGTCATTCGTTATCTTGAGAAAAGAAGAATCAGTCGGTTGCTGAAAAATAGAACTGAAATTTACTTAATTGGTGGAGTTTTTGATTTTTCATGCTTAGCTAATAAACGATTTTCTGCAAAAATTCTATTCCCTAAAAAAAGGAGTCATTGGTGAAAAGAGCTACACGTTAGCAAATAACGGTGTGAAAGATATCACCTAAAAAAATGACGAAAAGGAGAAGTGTTGAGCAGCAACTATAACACCCCCAGATTTAACCGGGAATATTACAGCGTCATGGGCCCCGAGATGAAACCCACGAGGTTGAAGGGAATTTTCGCAAATATTAACAAATGCCCAAGAGGCCAACGACGGTACTATCTTTAAAAATTCACAAAGACTTATAAAATCCATTTATTGAAAATCGTCGTAAAAACTCATTTGAAATCGCAAGTCCAAACTGCCGACACTCAAAAGTTTAGAAAATGATTTCCAAAGTAACCTCAGTTACCAGATACCAAAAGAGCGTTTCAGAATACTCACGCAGCGTAAAAAGACCAACCATAAAGGTACTCTAGAAGCGGAATACAAGAACCAATCAAGAAACTCAATGCACAAACATGTCCTAGCCAGTATCCTCCGGGAAGCTCATCTCTTCACGACCGCTACAAGCTTGATACTCCAAGAACCTAAAAGAAATCCCACGACAGGGTCAGCCATAATATCCAACAATGATATCAATCACATCACATCAATAATTACATACCAATGAGAATACCGAATAAGAATACGACCAATGTAACCTTATCGTTATAACTTTACCAAAATTCACATTTCGTATCCTCAACACCACGACAATCTCATATATAATCAACTGAGCTGTATCTCAGACGGAACCCAAGGTTCTCAAAACGTCTTCATAACTCACTGTTACGAAAACTACTAACTCGGTCCAACCCCAATCCATCGGGTGACATCATCACATCTCAAGACAATAATCGATTGTCCATCAAAAGACAATAACCAAAGGAAATACGGAACATACCTCGAGATGCACAATACCACGACAATCATATCAGTCTAATCCAAGATCAGATCAAAGCAACATATGAACACGGTCCTAACACAAGACCTACAAATGCATACTCATGTGACAACGTCAATATGCTCAAAACAATAACAATGTATACTCAATGGCAATCCCATGATCTAGCGCCCTCAGCATAGATCCCAAGATGATCCTACAAGATCAACACGAGGTGGATAACCAATAATATATATACAACACCACATATAAAACCAACGATGCGGATCCACAAGATTCCATCAACACGACACTGGGTAATCCAATGATCCAGCGCCCTTAGCATAGATCCCAAGATGATCCCGTCGGACCAACACGAGGAGGAAAAACCCATCCAATGATCCAGCGCCCTCAGCATAGATCCCAATATGATCCCGTCAGACTAACACAACACAAACAATGCAATTATGCATACACATATGCAAATCAGAATGTTCATTAACATGAACAACAGAACATGAACGGCAATATGACAAATCAACTAAGACGACCTCATGTTCAACAACATGAAGGACAATATGCATGATCAAATCACTAATATTAACCGAACTGATATAAGATACTTGCCCCGAGTCCTTCGGTAGAAATCTCGATGTCAAACCATCACTGACGAGTATCTGCAATGCTCGGCGATCCAAACGTACCATGGACTACAGATACTTATATCCTTGTCTTTACCATAATGTATCCTCGATACCCAAAATTCCAATAACCGAAATGAATCTTAAACCTTATGATTTAACTCCCAGAATCGGAATGACAACATATAATCATTGCTATATGCATTATAAACGAAATGAAACTGAAATCATTCATTAAATATTATAACTGAGCAAGTAATAACTTGCCTCGATACCGATACCGCGAAGCTGCTACCGAACACATTGCCTTTGTCTACGAGCTCCTCAGCCCCGATCCAAAGCAACACAACAGTCGTAATCCACGATCAATTATCGCAACCTAATGCAATAATCAAATGACAACACATCCGATAATAATCAACAACCGGAAAAACCAACTAATCGAACTCAACGGTTCAACAAAAAACCTTGAATAAACGCCGTCTGAAAAAACCAAATCAAACCATCACGAATTCATAATCACAACACGAAAATACTGCACTGACTGCCTATTTAGTGCACGTTAAACGCATAACGTAGCGTGTGCTAAGTTGCTCCCGTTAGCGTGCGCTAGCCAGTAAGCTTAGCGTGCGCTAATGTTGTGTAATGGCATGCATTTCAAGCATCGTGTAACACTTCCATCATGTCAATGATCAACTCATCTCGATATTAAGGATTTCATAACAATCATGACATATAATTCAATAGTTCTTCAAGAACACGAATTATCCGAATTTACGTTCATGATCCATAAAATGACAAAATCCGATGTGTTCTAACATCTAAAAATCCTTGTTCATCATGTTCTTCGAAATAAAATTCATATAACTTCAAGAATCACAACAGCACCACCATAATCGTTACCATACGAAGTAACCAACAAAACATGAAAAATCCGAATTGAAGAAGGGAATTACATCAACATATCTCTTGAATTCCATCCAAAACCATACGAAACATATCAATACTCATATATTGATAACAACACTAACTTAGTACGGTAATCCAACTCGTTATCATGCTCATCCACTCGAATATATGATAATCATTGACTCAAGAACATCAATAATCAATCCAAACGACATCCAAAAGTGAAGAACTATTACCTTGTATAGACGAACCATGAAGTAGAACAATCAACTTCATTCCATGAATCATCAATAATTTCAAGAACAAGACTTTAATCCATGTTCCTCAGCTTAATCTTTGTTAAAGATTATCATATCTCAGTGTTTGGGACCTCAAACTTCTCTCTAAAACTCTCTCTCTCTCGGTTGCAAGGAAGGAATGGACGAAATGCTTCATAACACCCCTCTGTCCCTTTTTATAAAGTATATTACTAGCGTGCGCAACAGCCTTAGCGTGCGCTAACTGACTTTGTTAGCGTGCGCTATCGCAGTCCAGAGGCTACTGTCTGGCTTCGTACATGTGCTTACGTACGTAATGCCCATGCATTAGCGTACGTAACTTACACTGTTTAGCGTACGCAAGTCCTTTGCCCTTAGCGTGCGCTATCCGAAGTTGACTTGCTACAGTATACACCTACCACGAAGATGCTCGTGACCCCACATGCCGAAAGCAACCAATAAAGCCAAGATTTCATGTTGACCGATATACAGTTAGCGTGCGCTAATCAACATGCATTAGCGTGCGCTAACACTACATTACAACATCCGTTGACTTATCAGAACGTGCGCCGAAAGTGGCCTGGTCCACGCGTAGATTCCTCCAGATCGGACTGCATTAGCGTGCGTTATCTTATATCCGTAGCGTGCGCTAAACCTGCACGATAGCGTGCGCTACTCATGATTATTAGCGTGCGCTAATAATGTTACACTTAGCCAATTTCAGCTATTCTTGTCCAACGTCTCGACATACCAAAAACGAACATAAGACACACTGAACACAAACACTGAATCCAATAATATTCTTAAATACAATTGTCGACCAAATACAACAATTATACTAATACTGACATCTCAGTCCTTCATTATTTTATCCATACTGTACAAATTCCACGCTGTACAACAAAACCCGTATAAAATAATATTAAACATCAGTAGTAGAAATTCCGGATATTACATTTCTACACCACTTAAAATAAGTTTCGTCCTCGAAACTTGCAATCCGTCATAAAACAAACAAACATACCGTTCAACCCAAAATATCCCAAAACCATCACGACAATGATCAAACATCATCACTATAGAATAACCACAACAGCATACTTACCAATGTGCAAAGTCTAGGATCTCCTGAGATACTAGCTAGTGACCTCACTGTAAAGTCTCAATACACTTTACAATCACAATTCCTTGAGTCTCAACAAAATATATCATCTTAGGATGAAGCAATATGCCTGAATCAAATTCTGTCTGCCTGATTACATAATCAGGTCTCAATTCCGATAAGACGAATAATATACAATACATCTGCGAAACAACTGCCCAAAACAACGATACGAATCCCGAAACGTTGACAAAAAATCCGAATGCTCAGATGATCACCAACAATGATCAACAATCAACCGAATTTATCATCGACATGATAAATTCCAATATGACCAACCAGAGGTCAAAACACAATCGAGAATATCATCAACGTGATAAACTCCAACACGATCAACACAGTACCACAAAAACAGATATACGAAAGAATAACATTCTCAAAATGACACACCAATCACCTACAGTGTATCTCAATAAACATACCCGACTGGTGAGCATACCCCTCAGCGTATGAACAACCAATCACAACCCGTCGAACATATCCAAATTATACATGGAGTGGGAACGACCAATCGATACTCAAAACAACCAGCATGAGGTCAACAACCCCAAATCTACACTTACAAAGAAATCATTCGAGGATTACTATGGTAAAGTCGAGCTACTACCATACCAATGGAATCACATGGCACATATGCCCCGGTTTCACAAAACTCGAAATTTCCAAGATCACATTCTGTACATGAGACTACAAAATGCAGTATTTCTCTGATCAGATAAATGAACCGATCATCCTTGGATAATCAAACTACCAATCAAAACTCGAATCCCCATTCATCGTTCCACACTGATATATTATCCAGTTCGTGAGTAATACTCACAACTTCACCATGATATGTAATATACACTAAATGCGTATGGTTATCAATCACATTTTCAAAACCAGTTTGAAATCATATAATCTCGTCAAGAAGACAAATTTTCGAAAATTCTTTCAAGAGTTTGAAAACTCAAAACATAAATTTTGGTAAGACCACGAAATAAATTTTTGAACCCACCGGCTCGCTCGTGTCAAGTTCTCGATAAAAATTCTTTTCAAATACACACGATTAAATAAAATGGGATTTGTGCAAATGCTTGACCATATCCATACTCTTGTTTATCAGTTCAGCTCGTCACCAATATCCACCGATATTCCATCAGGAAAACCACACGATAGAGTTCCAAAATCTCAATATATAAAAATTCTGTTAAAACTCCTTTTTCCTCACATATGACTCGCAACGTCAAGTATTAATCCATCCTGGATCACCTCAAATATGTTATGACAAATCATTGAATAATCGACAAATCAAATACAGCGAAAGACAACCCGAGAAGTTTCATTTGAACAAGTAAACCAAAACCTCAAAAGGTAGGAACGAAATAAATAAACGATTGATAAAGAGTTTTACAAATCTCGGGAGTTTTAGAAAACAGAAAAGCTTTCTTTTGAAATATTAGGGTCTTAGCCCATATCTTGTTCCGTATTACAAGAAGTAGAAAAATCCTTTCGGACCCTAAGTCCTGAGTTGTAAAACTATTTCAAATTCAATTGGGTCTCGGCCCAGAAATCATTTTCCGTAAAACATTCATGAAACGTTCATTTTGAAAAGTATATTTGCAGATCCTCAAAAGTAGTTCATATATCAAAATGAATTAGCATGACTACATGTTCTTCTCAACAATTCACAGCCCTTCTCCCGAATATACAATTCCGTTCCAAAATCTAACCAACATACTGATTTCCAAAATCACAGTTTCTCAAGATCATCAATCATGTCCCACTCTGACATCTCATACTGTAATGCATGATATCTGCTGAATCTCAAAACGTATAACTTAGAACGGCAATAAATCTCAATGAAATTCAAAAATCCAAATACTTACAGATCATGAAGCCGACGATTCCCCGTGATACTGGCACATGTCTCGACTCAAGGAAATACTCGACATAGATATTTCAAAACACACGTTTTGCCAAATCAGTTCGACTCAAGAACACAATACATCTCATTCCAGAGAATCTCGTTAACACCATTTGGAAAAGTTTACAACAAACCCAGTACCACACTGGTAAATCACATAACGCACAAGCCTGAGTGAATGCAAAAACTCACGGCTCTAGTATTAGTCAATTGACAACTCGAATGACGCGACAAAACACGACCCAACTCGACCCAAATGCCTAGGTTTTCTCAACCTAAGCTCCGATACCATATTCTGTAACACCCCCAGATTTAACCGGGAATATTACAGCGCCGTGGGCCCCGAGATGGAACCCACAAGGCTGAAGGGAATTTTCGCAAACATTAACAAATGACCAAGAGGCCAACGACGGTACTATCTTTAAAAATTCACAAAGACTTATAAAATCCATTTATCGAAAACCGTCGTAAAAACTCATTTGAAATCGCAAGGCAAAACTGCCGACACTCAAAAGTTTAGAAAATGATATCCAAAGTAACCTCAGTTACCAGATACCAAAAGAGCGTTTCAGAATACTTACGCAGCGAAAAAAGACCAACCATAAAGGTACTCTAGCAGCAGAATACAAGAACCAATCAAGAAACTCAATGCACAAACATGTCCTAGCCAGTATCCTCCGGGAAGCTCATCTCTTCACGACCGCTACAAGCTTGATACTCCAAGAACCTAAAAGAAATCCCACGACAGGGTCAGCCATAATATCCAACAATGATATCAATCACATCACATCAATAATTACATACCAATGAGAATACCGAATAAGAATACGACCAATGTAACCTTATCGTTATAACTTTACCAAAATTCACATTTCGTATCCTCAACACCACGACAATCTCATATATAATCAATTGAGCTGTATCTCAGACGGAACCCAAGGTTCTCAAAACGTCTTCATAACTCACTGTTACGAAAACTAATAACTCGGTCCAACCCCAATCCATCGGGTGACATCATCACATCTCAAGACAATAATCGATTGTCCATCAAAAGATAATAACCAAAGGAAATACGGAACATACCTCGAGATGCACAATACCACGACAATCATATCAGTCTAATCCAAGATCAGATCAAAGCAACATACGAACATGGTCCTAACACAAGACCTACAAATGCATACTCATGTGACAAAGACAATATGCTCAAAACAATAACAATGTATACTCAATGGCAATCCCATGATCTAGCGCCCTCAGCATAGATCCCAAGATGATCCTACAAGATCAACACGAGGTGGATAACCAATAATATACATACAACAACACATATAAAACCAACGATGCGAATCCACAAGATTCCATCAACACGACACTGGGTAATCCAATGATCCAGCGCCCTCACCATAGATCCCAAGATGATCCCGTCGGACCAACATGAGGTGGAAAAACCCGTCCAATGATCTAGCGCCCTCAGCATAGATCCGAAGATGATCCCGTCGGACCAACACGAGGTGGACATATGATCCAGCGCCCTCAGCATAGATCACACGATTCCATCGGATCAACATAACACAAACAACACAATTATGCATACACATATGCAAATCAAAATGTTCATTAACATGAACAACAGAACATGAATGACAATATGACAAATCAACTAAGACGACCTCATGTTCAACAACATGAAGGACAATATGCATGATCAAATCACTAATACTAACTGAACTGATATAAGATACTTGCCCCGAGTCCTTCGGTAGAAATCTCGATGTCAAACCATCACTGACGAGTATCCGCAATGCTCGGCGATCCGAACGTACCATGGACTACAGATACTTATATCCTCGTCTTTACCATAATGTATCCTCGACACCCAAAATTCCAATAACCGAAATGAATCTTAAACCTTATGATTTAACTCCCAGAATCGGAATGACAACATATAATCATTGCTATATGCATTATAAATGAAATGAAACTGAAACCATTCATTAAATATTATAACTGAGCAAGTAATAACTTGCCTCGATACCGATACCGCGAAGCTGCTACCGAACACATTGCCTTTGTCTACGAGCTCCTCAGCGCCGATCCAAAGCAACACAACAGTCATAATCCACGATCAATTATCGCAACCTAATGCAATAATCAAATGACAACACATCCGATAATAATCAACAACCGGCAAAACCAACTAATCGAACTCAACGGTTCAACAAAAAACCTTGAATAAACGCCGTTTGAACAAACCAAATCAAACCATCACGAATTCATAATCACAACACGAAAATACTGCACTGACTGCCTATTTAGCGCACGTTAAACGCATAACGTAGCGTGCGCTAAGTTGCTCCCGTTAGCGTGCGCTAGCCAGTAAGCTTAGCGTGCGCTAATGCTGTGCAGTGGCATGCATTTCAAGCATCGTCTAACACTTCAAGAACATGAATTATCCGAATTCACGTTCATGATCCATAAAATGATAAAATCCGATGTGTTCTAACATCTAAAAATCCTTATTCATCATGTTCTTCGACATACAATTAATATAACTTCAAGAATCACAACAGCAACACCATAATCGTTACCATACGAAGTAACCAACAAAACATCAAAAATCCGAATTGAAGAAGGGAATTACATCAACATATCTCTTGAATTCCATCCAAAACCATACGAAACATATCAATACTCATATATTGATAACAACACTAACTTAGTACGGTAATCCAACTCGTTATCATGCTCATCAACTCGAATATATGATAATCATCGACTCAAGAACATCAATAATCAATCCAAACGACATCCAAAAGTGAAGAACTATTACCTTGTATAGACGAACCATGAAGGAAAACAATCAACTTCATTCCATGAATCATCAATAATTTCAAGAACAAGACTTTAATCCATGTTCCTCAGCTTAATCTTTGTTAAAGATTATCATCTCTCAGTGTTTGGACCTCAAACTTCTCTCTAAAAACTCTCTCTCTCGGTTGCAAGGAAGGAATGGACGAAATGCTTCATAACACCCATCTGTCCCTTTTTATAAAGTATATTACTAGCGTGCGCAACAGCATTAGCGTGCGCTAACTGACTTTGTTAGCGTGCGCTATCGCAGTCCAGAGGCTACTGTCTGGCTTCGTACATGTGCTTACGTACGTAATGCCCATGCATTAGCGTATGTAACTTACACTGTTTAGCGTACGCAAGTCCTTTGCCCTTAGCGTGCGCTATCGAAGTTGACTTGCTACAGTCTACACCTACCACGAAGATGCTCGTGACCCCACATGCCGAAAGCAACCAATAAAGCCAAGATTCCTTGTTGACCGATATACAGTTAGCGTGCGCTAATCAACATGTATTAGCGTGTGCTAACACTACATTACAACATCCGTTGACTTATCAGAACGTGCGCCGAAAGTGGCCTGGTCCACGCGTAGATTCCTCCAGATCGGACTGCATTAACGTGCGTTATCTTATATCCGTAGCGTGCGCTAAACCTGCACGATAGCGTGCACTACTCATGATTATTAGCGTGCGCTAATAATGTTACACTGAGCCAATTTCAGCTATTCTTGTCCAACGTCTCGACATACCAAAAACGAACATAAGACACACTGAACACAAACACTGAATCCAATAATATTCTTAAATACAATTGTCGACCAAATACAACAATTATACTAATACTGACATCTCAGTCCTTCATTATTTTATCCATACTGTACAGATTCCACGCTATACAACATAACCCGTATAAAATAATATTAAACATCAGTAGTAGAAATTCCGGATATTACAGCAATAGCTGCCTAATTTTGGGGGTCTTAAAATTTTGTGAAAAATTAAGGACTAACCATTATTGGTGTGTAGCTGCCGTCTCACAAAAAAAATGGAAATTGTGTTGGTGAAAAGAGCTACACGTAAGCAAATAACGGTGTGAAAGCTATTACCTAAAAAAAGATAGAAATTGTGTTGGTGAAAAGAGCTACACATTAGCAAATAACGGTGTGAAAGCTATCACTAAGGGATGTAGTTTATGAGCATATCTGAATTAATTAGCGACTGAATTTCAATACACTCAATTTCGTGAACAGTCACAATATTTGATGACGCCGATGAAATTCTTCTTCATATTGACTCGAAAAATAAACGAGTGATCGAGAGTAACCATTAAAGAGAGTCGTGTGTATCACGAGTGGGAAAGAAATAATCAACCTTTGCATTTTGGAATTACAAAATAAAGCCATGTTTTAACTTTAAACTCATTAGTAGATTTATTTTGAATCTTAATTCATTTCTATCTATTGTATTGCAATATCCGCAATTTTCGATTTCCGGTAATTTCTTTATTTTTTTTTCTTTTTTTTCAGCGGAAGTCCGTTTTTATGATTCGCTCATGACCGTTTCATTATTATGAGAATGATTAATTCTACACTTTTTGACATCCGAGTTCGTTTCGGTGTCGTTTTGTTGAGTTCCATGCTTTTTAGCGACTTTTCCGCACTTGAGTTCGATTCTTGCGAATCTCGGTCGAAACTACTGTTTCGAGTTTCCCGTAAGTTCGTTTAACTTTGTTATACGTTTTGTGAACTTCAGTTTGGTTATTCGATCAAGTATCGTGATTTTTGGGCGTTTTGGGCCATTTTGTAATTTACCCAAAGTTACGGGTATCCGTATCTGTAATTGTTGTCTCGACCCATTTCTTGGTCGCATATGATTAATTATGGTATTATGTTTTCATTTTGGGTCGTTGATGTTGTCCGCGAACTTTTCGTCGTGTTCGTTCCGTACGTTTTCGGAAATCGAGTCGTCGGGCCATGTCGGCTAGGAAGCTGGCCGGACGGTGGCGGTGTAATATCCACAATTTTCGATTTCCGGTAATTTCTTTTTTTCGGCGGAAGTCTGTTTTGACGACTCGCTCATGTCCGTTTCGTCATTCTGAGAATGATTAATTCTACACTTTTTGACATCCGAGTTCGTTTCGGTGTCGTTTTGTTGAGTTCCGTGCTTTTTAGCGACTTTTCCGCACTTGAGTTCGATTCTTGCGAATCTCGTCCGAAACTGTTGTTTCGAGTTTCCCGCAAGTCCGTTTAACTTTGTTAGACGTGTTGTGAACTTCGGATTGGTTATTCGATCACGTATCGTGATTTCCGGGCGTTTTGGGCCATTTTGTAATTTCTTGAAAGTTACGGGTATCCGTATCTGTAATTGTTGTCTCGACCCGTTTCTTGGTCGCGTATGACTAATTATGGTATTACGCTTTCATTTCGAGTCGTTTATGTTGTCCGCGAACTTTTCGTCGTGTTCGCTCCGCACGTTTTAAATCGGTCGCCGAGCCTGGCGGTGGCGGGATGGCCGGACGATTGCGGCACCGGACGGACGGGTGCGGCGAGAACCGGCGTAGCGCACGCTACGGCCGGAAGGCTGCGCGCTAACCGGCAGTGTAGCGCACGCTGCCGGTGGCTAAGCGACGCTATCGCCCGGGCACAGGCGATGGGGTTTCGAGGTTCTCGACTCGGCCAGATCGGGCAGTAGCGACGCCGCCGCTTGGTCGTAGCGCACGCTAACCGGCAGGGGTAGCGCCGCCGCCGGCCGACTAGCGTCGTTACTGGATAAGTTGGTTAGTCCAGTGGCCGCTGGGCCAGCTAAGCCGCGCAGCTTCCGGCCGTAGCGCACGCTAGCGGGAGTCGGCCGAGGTTTGGTGGCAGGGTTGGTTGGTGATGCCGGTCGTTTGGGCCCTGGCCGAGGGTACTCGGCCGATCTGGCCGATAGCGCACGCTAGTCCGGGAAGGCTAGCGCACGCTAGTCTGGCCCGATATAAATATGGTGGCAGTCACATTTCACTTCGTTTTTCATTTCCTTCCTTCTCCGTCCGCGAATGGCGATTCATGGGCGACGAAGCCATGTTGTTTAACAACAAAACCATGAAGTTCTGGAGTCCATAGATCAATCAATCGTCCGTTATCATCCTTTGATCCAAATAATCAAGGTAATCTTCCTTAGAACCCTAATTTCGTGAATTTGGAGATTTTTGCAATTTCGTCCGATTCGTGTTGTTGATTAATTCATGATGGGTATGATTAATCTTGGTAGTATTCTTGTGTTTAACATCATTTAATCCATTGTTCTTCGTCGAATCGAAGTATATTTCTTGATTTCCTTGAGTTGACTTTTGGGGGATTTGTCCCCGATCTCGTTTTCATCCATTTTCGATGGATCGATTATGGTTAAATGATGTTGTTAAACATATTCTATGGATTGTATATCCATATTTCAACTTCAATTCCGTTTCGTGATTTGTGGAGCGAATCGTGTTCTTGGCCGTTTGGGAAATCCTTGAACTTTCGTCATTCGTTCTTTGAATTCAACGGCTTTGAGTCGTGTTATGAAATTCATTTCATTGTTATTATTGTCCTTCGTAGTTTATGACGTGAGTTGGCGATCGGTGGAGTCGGCGGGTTCGTAATCGGTTCGTGTCAACCTACTTTGGTCGATTCTCCGCGTTGTTCTTATTCGAGGCAAGTACCTTGTCCATACTTTTCTTGTTTCGTGGATATGATGATTGGTGATCGTCTTGATTTGTTTGTTTGTTTGAAATGAGTTTTCAAAAGATTTGGTTAGCCTCGTTAAAGGCCCTCTTTCAAAACCGTGTGTGTTTTGTGATTGGTGTGGTTCGTGAATAACTATGTGAATTCTATGTATATGCTTGGTGTTCATGTTGCACTTAGTATTGTGTGTGGACGTATATTATTTCATTTCGGTGCGTTGTGGATTGACGTGGTGTTTTGCTAAGTGTTTGATGCCTCTGGGGGAATTGTTTGAATATCCTTGATGTGATATGTTATTTGTGTGAATGTGTGGATATGGTTGAAGGTCTACGGTGGCACATGGCATGTGATCATGTGGCCAGGATGCAACAAGTGATTGATCCAACCGTGAGAGCCTGAGATAATCTACGGTGGCACATGGCATGTGATCATGTGGCCAGGATGCAACAAGCGATTGATCCAACCGTAAGATGTGTGTGATTTGTTTCGCTAGCCAGCTCGGGAGGGTCCTTCGAGGCCTCGAGTGGGATTTGTGGCTTCGTCCCGATCCTAGGCGATGCGCGTGCGTGATTACGTTGTGTTGATTTTTATGTCCGCCGAGGACACGTGATGTTGGGCTCTGACCCTGTAAATTGTTGGTGATTTCCTATTTGCGAAAACAAAACATTTGGGCTGTGACCCTATTGATTTTTGGAAAGAGAAGGATTCGATAATCCTAAAATTGTTTTCTATTAAAACTCTCGATGGCATTTTAAACGGTTTTATAAATTGTTTCCCTTGATTTATGATCTATCGGTTTTGGAGTGTTTTACCCAAACTCATGCCTCGGGAAGTACTTTTCGTTACGTTTGAATCTTTGAGGATTTCCTAGTTATTGTTATTCGTGGAACTTGAATTATATGGCTCGTATTTGCACTTTGTATTTGCACTAGCAAAACAGTGGAGTTTTGCTAACCCCCGAGTATTCGGGGGGTGGATGTCTGTATTGCATTCAGGTTTTGGAGCAGAGCACAGGGTCGGCATGAAGGATGATGAAAGATGAACGATACTAATCACACGAAGACCCGTTGATGTCGTATTGGTATAGTAGTACTTTATTTTCCACTGCTATATTTTTTCCCGTTGCACGGGTGTGGTTGTATTTTGACCCCTGCGTGGGCATGAGTTGTATTCGAGTTGTATGTATTTATTGAAAGACCAAATCGGTCTACTGAGTCAGTTTTTGCCTTGAAGGCATTGTCGAGATGTTAAATGTTGTTACCAGCCTGGTAGATCCTCGAGGAGAGGGTCTACGGCGTGTAATATCCCTGAGCGGATTGGGGGTGTTACAGAATGGTATCGGAGCTTAGGTTGTGGAAACCTAGGCTGTCGGGTCAGTGGTGTCTATTGAGTTTTTGTCTCGTCGGATTTTATCTGACTGGGTCGTGTCGCGACGCGTCGTCTGAGTTTGTTGGTCGTGATTAGTATCGTGGGCGATCATCATCTTCGTGCGACCTGTGCATGTAAGTCTCCCTTCTTTGTGTTGTGCCTCATGTGACATGAGCTATTTTATGATTATTTGTTAATTGAGGGAATCCTCTTATGGATTTTTACTTCTTGATATGTGGTTATTTGACCCTCATATTTCGTTCATATGAGGAGTAGTGTTGCTCGATTGTGTATGTTGAACCGTATTTCTTTTATCCAATGCGTGAGTTCTTTTGCAATGACTTTCGGTATTTTACCGACCGAGTTTTATTTCGAAAACCGATTCCCTTAACCGAGTTTTTGGCGTTATGGCCTTGATCGCTTTGGCGAAATTCTTATGACGGTATTTAGTATTTTGTAAATGGCTTTCGTGAGTTTTTGAAATATTACCGTCATCGGCCTTTTTGGCGTTTTTGTGAATGGTTTTTAGCCTGGTGGATTCCGGCGCGGGACCCACGGCGCTATATTGTTCCTTGTAATTACCTGAAATTTTTGGGCATTCTAGCCCATTGAATTATTTTTGAAAACCTTGAGTATCTTAGAAAATTAAAATTCGAGACGTACTTTTAAAACGAATTATTTTCTTGCGGTGTTTTCAAGGTGTTTTCTAATGCCGCAATACATTTTAAAAAATTTCCGGTTGAGGACCAAAAATATTTTTGAGATATTTTCAAATGCAGTTGCTTGGACCCAAGGGTCGAATAGTTTTGAAAGTTTTTCACTAAAGGAAAGGTGTCCTCATTTTTGTTCAAACGCAAGATGATTTTCAAAGTCTCGATAATGGTGTTTGTACTACTTTTTGTAAAATGATACTCAAGATCAACTGTTGTTTCCAAACTGTTTTCAAAAGGTGGTTTTTGTTTTTAAAACCTATCATTCCTGTTTGCGGACCGGAAATGCGTGTATGGTTTTCGAACTTTCGTTACGGTGTTAACCCCGAATTGTGATTGAATTGGTGGCGTGAGCGTCGAGCCATTCGCCACGCATATGTTTTGTTGGCCCTCTGTGAGAGGTGTGAACCGTGTGTTCTTGTTTATCGCCTCGTGGTGATTTGCGTGTTGTCGCATTAGTGTGAGTTGTTAAAGCCTGGATTTTTGTGCGTTATACACATGGGTGATTGTTTCATGATGTTTGTGATTGTGTGCTGGCTGTCGTTCGTGATGTTGTAATCGTCGAACGATGCCGTTGTTGTGATTTTTGTATGCGTTGATATGCTATCTTTGAGTTGGCATCTCCGGTATGTTGTTTTGCGGTGTTAGTTCCATTGTATCTAGCATATCTATTTTCGGAATGCAGACCCCAGGCTTTTCAACAGTGATGTGCCGGCGCATGCACGTGTAAATTGACCTTCTCGTCGAACACATTTCAAGTGTGGACTCGAGGACACCAAATTCATTTTGCGAATCGGCTACCGAGACTTTCGGAGTTCGCGCTTCAGCACAGATATCAGAATCGGCTTTGAGAGGCCTTTGAAGGATGTTTCTGTTGATTGCCTGTTGTGTCGTCTCCTTGATTTTGTTGCTGTGAGTTTCGGGGACGACACTTCTTTTAGAAGAGGTCGAATATAATACCCGTATTATTTTTGGCTTCTATATTTTCTCTTTCTCGAGTCTATCGACTCGCTCGTGTTCGTTGATACTTTCTGAACTTGTTCTGTATTTCGGTTTCGTCGTTCGAACGAGCTGTGATCTTGTTTTGGGTCAATCTGGTTATCGCTGTGACTTTTTCGAGTTCGGTTCGATTCTTGTGAACCTTGTTCGGAAGTGACATCATCTGGTTTTACTAGTTCTCTTATTCGAAGTGGATCGGATTTGGAACTTCTGTATTTTCGACTCTGTCGACTCATTTATGTTCATTGACATTTTCTGAGCTTGTCCTGCCCCTTGCTTTTGTTGATCGAACGAGGGTGGTATTATTTCGGAATTACTCGTTCGTCGATGTGACTTTTCAATTGTTATTCCCTTTCCTGTGGATCTTATGCGAGTGTGCATCTTGTTGTTTTCACCGGATCTTGTTTTGTCTCGAGTCGAGATGTGAACCTCGGAGTTGTCGGTTGAATTGTTCTTCGTGATCCGAACATGATCGTTCGATTTTTGTTGTCTCGATCGTTTGTTTGTTCGGTTTTTGTCCTCGTTTCTTGATCGTTGAGCATTCAGGCTCCTTCCTAATTCCCTTAAGTTTGGAAAATTAGTCTCGTTTTTGATCTTTCAACCTTAGGCGGTGGAATTCCGTATTTGTTCAGCGTTTGGCTCGCGTTCTGATCAATGTACCGTTAGGTTGGTCAATCGTATTGATTTTTGTTCATTGTGTTTTGCGATTGTTCGGATAATTGACTTGATTGTATTATCCATTTGATGACACTTGTCACTTGTTGGTTTTATTATATCCCTAACGGCGACGTTGTGTTGGTCGCCGTGAAGCGTGTTTACACGCCGTATACTCTTTTGCGTTGTTTGTAACATTTCGCCGTTGGGCGTTAGTTACGCATTCTTGTGTATCTCGTTGAGTTTTTCCTGGCGGAATATTTCTTCTCCCTACTTGTTTTAAGTTTCGGGACGAAACTTCTTTTAAGGAGGGTAGAATGTAATATCCGCAATTTTCGATTTCGGGTAATTTCTTTTTTTCGGCGGAAGTCTGTTTTGACGACTCGCTCATGTCCATTTCGTCATTCTGAGAATGATTAATTCTACACTTTTTGGCATCCGAGTTCGTTTCGGTGTCGTTTTGTTGAGTTCCGTGCTTTTTAGCGACTTTTCCGCACTTGAGTTCGATTCTTGCGAATCTCGTCCGAAACTGTTGTTTCGAGTTTCCCGCAAGTCCGTTTAACTTTGTTAGATGTGTTGTGAACTTCGGATTGGTTATTCGATCACGTATCGTGATTTCTGGGCGTTTTGGGCCATTTTGTAATTTCTTGTAAGTTACGGGTATCCGTATCTGTAATTGTTGTCTCGACCCGTTTCTTGGTCGCGTATGACTAATTATGGTATTACGCTTTCATTTCGAGTCGTTTATGTTGTCCGTGAACTTTTCGTCGTGTTCGTTCCGTACGTTTTCGGAAATCGGGTCGTCGAGCCCTGGCGGTGGCGGGCCGGACGGCATGGATCGGCCGGACGATTGCGGGCACCGGACGGACCAGGTGCGGCAGAACCGGCGTAGCGCACGCCACGGCGAAGGCTGCGCACGCTAACCGGCAGTGTAGCGCCGCCGCCGGGTGGCCTAGCGTCTGGCTATCGGGCATGGGCGATGGGGTTTCGAGGTTCGGACTCGGTCGGGATCGGCGGGCGCACGCCGCTGCTGGTCGTAGCGCACGCTAATCGGGCAGGTAGCGCCGCCTGGCCGACTAGCGTCGTTACGGATAAGTTGGTTAGTCCGGTGGGCTGGTCGGCTAGCGCGCGCAGGCTTCCGGCCGTAGCGCACGCTAGCGGGAGTCGGGTCGACAGGTTTGGTCGGCAGGGTTGGTTGGTGATGCCGGGTCGTGTGGGCCCTGGCCGAGGGTACTCGGCCGATACTGGCCGATAGCGCACGCTAGTCCGGGAAGGCTAGCGCACGCTAGTCGGCCCGATATAAATATGGTTGAGCAGTCACATTTCACTTCGTTTTCATTTCCTTCCTTCTCCGTCCGCGAATGGCGATTCATGGGCGACGAAGCCATGTTGTTTAACAACAAAACCATGAAGTTCTGGAGTCCATAACATCAATCAATCGTCCGTTATCATCCTTTGATCCAGCGAATCAAGGTAATCTTCCTTAGAACCCTAATTTCGTGAATTTGGGGATTTTTGCAATTTCGTCCGATTCGTTCCGTGTTGTTGATTAATTCATGATGGGTATGATTAATCTTGGTAGTATTCTTGTGTTTAACATCATTTAATCCATTGTTCTTCGTCGAATCGAAGTATATTTCTTGATTTCCTTCGAGTTGACTTTTGGGGGATTTGTCCCGATCTCGTTTTCATCCATTTTCGATGGATCGATTATGGTTAAATGATGTTGTTAAACATATTCTATGGATTGTATATCCATATTTCAAATTCAATTCCGTTTCGTGATTTGTGGAGCGAATCGTGTTCTTGGCCGTTTTGGGGAAATCCTTGAACTTTCGTCATTCGTTCTTTGAATTCAACGGCTTTGAGTCGTGTTATGAAATTCATTTCATTGTTATTATTGTCCTTCGTAGTTTATGACGTGAGTTGGCGATCGGTGGAGTCGGCGGGTTCGTAATCGGTTCGTGTCAACCTACTTTGGTCGATTCTCAGCGTTGTTCTTATTCGAGGCAAGTACCTTGTCCATACTTTTCTTGTTTCGTGGATATGATGATTGGTGATCGTCTTGATTTGTTTGTTTGTTTGAAATGAGTTTTCAAAAGATTTGGTTAGCCTCGTTAAAGGCCCTCTTTCAAAACCGTGTGTGTTTTGTGATTGGTGTGGTTCGTGAATAACTATGTGAATTTTATGTATATGCTTGGTGTTCATGTTGCACTTGGTATTGTGTGTGGACGTATATTATTTCATTTCGGTGCGTTGTGGATTGACGTGGTGTTTTGCTAAGTGTTTGATGCCTCTGGGCGAATTGTTTGAATATCCTTGATGTGATATGTTATTTGTGTGAATGTGTGGATATGGTTGAAGGTCTACGGTGGCACATGGCATGTGATCATGTGGCCAGGATGCAACAAGTGATTGATCCAACTGTGAGAGCCTGAGATAATCTACGGTGGCACATGGCATGTGATCATGTGGCCAGGATGCAACAAGCGATTGATCCAACTGTGAGATGTGTGTGATTTGTTTCGCTAGCCAGCTCGGGAGGGTCCTTCGAGGCCTCGAGTGGGATTTGTGGCTTCGTCCCGGTCCTAGGCGATGCGCGTGCGTGATTACGTTGTGTTGATTTTTATGTCCGCCGAGGACACGTGATGTTGGGCTCTGACCCTGTAAATTGTTGGTGATTTCCTATTTGCGAAAACAAAACATTTGGGCTGTGACCCTATTGATTTTTGGAAAGAGAAGGATTCGATAATCCTAAAATTGTTTTCTATTAAAACTCTCGATGGCATTTTAAACGGTTTTATAAATTGTTTCCCTTGATTTATGATCTATCGGTTTTGGAGTGTTTTACCCAAACTCATGCCTCGGGAAGTACTTTTCACGTTTGAATCTTTGAGGATTTCCTAGTTATTGTTATTCGTGGAACTTGAATTATATGGCTCGTATTTGCACTTTGTATTTGCACTAGCAAAACAGTGGAGTTTTGCTAACCCCCGAGTATTCGGGGGGTGGATGTCTGTATTGCATTCAGGTTTTGGAGCAGAGCACAGGGTCGGCATGAAGGATGATGAAAGATGAACGATACTAATCACACGAAGACCCGTTGATGTCGTATTGGTATAGTTGTACTTTATTTTCCACTGCTATATTTTTTCCCGTTGCACGGGTGTGGTTGTATTTTGACCCCTGCGTGGGCATGAGTTGTATTCGAGTTGTATGTATTTATTGAAAGACCAAATCGGTCTACTGAGTCAGTTTTTGCCTTGAAGGCATTGTCGAGATGTTAAATGTTATTACCAGCCTGGTAGATCCTCGAGGAGAGGGTCTACGGCGTGTAATATCCCTGAGCGGATTGGGGGTGTTACAGGCGGGTCCTGGCCGGACGGTTGCGGGCACTGGCCGGGCTGACGCGGCAGGAACCGGCGTAGCGTACGCTACGGCCGGAAGTCTGCGCGCGCTAGCTCGGTAGGTATAGCGCACGCTAGCTTGGTCGACCAATGCACGCTATCGGACCGGACAATGGGGTTTCTGGGGTTCTGGACTCGGGAAGGATCGACAGGTAGCGCATGCTACGCCGAGCGTAGCGCGCACTAGTCGGCAGGCGTAGCGCATACTGTCGGCCGGCTAGCGTACGTTACCTGGCCGGCGATTCGATCGAGAGGTTACGGGCGGTCGGCTAGCGCACGCTAGCGTCCGCAGCCTTGCGCTTCTCGCGATCGGGCGGCGAGATCCGGCCGGCAGATTGAGTCTTCAGTACAGGGCCTTGCGGGCCCCGGCCGAGGCTGCCCGTTAGCGCGCGCTAGTCCGGAAGGTGTAGCGCACGCTAGGCCGTGCCTGTATAAATATGACACAGTAGCCATATTTTCACCCGTTTTTCATTTCCATCTTTTCCTCTCCGCGGCTGGAGACTTGGCGATCCAGGAGACATGTTGTAAAGCAACTAATCCACGAAGATTGGGAGTTCATATCATCGACTAATCCCTCCATAACCTCCTTTGATCCAGCGAATCAAGGTGAGATTTCCTAGAACCCTATTTTGGGAAAATTTGGGGTTTTTGCGTTTTTGTCCGATTCGTTCCGTGTTGTTGATTAATACACGATGGGTATGATTAATCTTGGTAGTATTCTTGTGTTTAACATCATTTAATCCATTTTTCTTCGTCGAATCGAAGTATATTTCTTGATTTCCTTCGAATCGACTTTTTGGGGGATTTGTTCTCGATCTCGTTTTCCCATCCATTTTTGATTGATCGATTGTGGTTAAATGATGTTGTTAAACATATTCTATGGATTGTATATCCATATTTCGACTTGGAATTCTGTTTTCGTGTTTTGACGGGATGAATCGTGTTCTTGGCCATTTTGGGGAAAACACTTGAACATTCGTCGTTCGTTCTTTGAATTCAACGGCTTTTAGTCATTCTATGGAATTCTTTTTCATTGTTGTTATTGTCCTCCGTAGTTTATTATCGCGAGTTGGCGATCGGTGGAGTCGGCGGGTTCGTAGTCGGTTCGTGTCAACCTATTTCGGTCGATTCTCCGCGTTGTTCTTATTCGAGGCAAGTACCTTGTCCATACTATTCTTGTTTTATGGATATGATAATTAGTGATCGTCTAAATGTGGTTGTTTGGTCGTTTGAATTGAACTTTCAAAAGATTCGGTTTAGTCTTGTTAAAGGCTTGCTTTCAAAACGCGTGTGTTTTGTGAATGGTGTGGTTTGTGAATAACTATATGAATTCTATGGATATGTTTGGTGTTGATGTTGCACTTGGTATTGCGTGTGGACGTATATTATTTCATTTCGGTGCGTTGTGGATTGACGTGGTGTTTTGCTAAGTGTTTGATGCCTCTGGGCGAATTGTTTGAATATCCTTGATGTGATATGTTATTTGTGTGAATGTGTGGATATGGTTGAAGGTCTACGGTGACACATGGCACGTGATCATGTGGTCAGGATGCAACAAGTGATTGATCCAACCGTTTCCTATTTGCGAAAACAAAATATTTGGGCTGTGACCCTATTGATTTTTGGAAAGAGAAGGATTTTATAATCCTAAATTGTTTTCTATTAAAACTCTCGATGGCATTTTAAACTGTTTTATAAATTGTTTCCCTTTATTTGTGATCTTTCGGTTTTGGAAATGTTTACCCAAACTCTTGCCTCGGGAAGTACTTTTCTTTACGTTTGGATCTTTGAGGATTCCTGGTTATTGTTATTCGTGGAATGTGAATTGTATGGCTCGTATTTGCACTTTGTTCTTGCACTAGCAAAACAGTGGAGTTTTGCTAACCCCCGAGTATTCGGGGGGTGGATGTCTATTTTTGCATTCAGGTTTTGGTTCATAGCACAGGGTCGGCACGAAGGATGATGAAAGATGAACGATACTAATCACACGAGGATCCGTTGATGTCGTATTGGTCTAGTTGTATTTTCTTTTCTGCTGCAGTATCTTTTCCCTGTTGTACGGGAGTTTATTGTATTTTGACCCCTGCGTGGGTATGTGTTTGGAATTGAGTTGTATGTTATTATTGAAAGACCAAATCGGTCTACTGAGTCATTTTAGCCTTAAAGGCGATGTTTAGATGTTTGATTTTAGTTATCAGCCTGGTAGATCCTCGAGGAGAGGGTCTACGGCGTGTAATATCCCTGAGCAGATTGGGGGTGTTACATAAATGGTATCGGAGCTTAGGTTGTGGAAACCTAGGCTGTCGGGTCAGTAGTGTCTGTTGAGTTTTGTTTCGTCGGATTTTATCTGACGAAGTCGTGTCACGACGCGTCGTCTGAGTTTGTTGGTCGTGATTAGTATCGTGGGCGATCATCATCTTCGTGCGACCTGTGGATGTAAGTCTCCCTTCTTTGTGTTGTGCCTCGTGTGACACGAGCTATTTTTATGATTATTTGTTAAGTGACGGAATCCTCTTATGGATTTTGATTTCGTGATATGTAGTTATTTGACTCTAATATTTCGTTCATATGAGGAGTAGTGTTGCTGGATTGTGCATGCTTGACTTTATTTCTTTTATCCGCTGCGTGAGTTCCTTTGTAATGGCTTTCGGTATTTTACCGACTGAGTTTTATTTCGATAATCAATTCCATTAACCGAGTTTTTGATATTATGGTCTTGATCATTTTAGCGAAATTCTTATGACGGTATTTAACATGTTGTAAATGGCTTTTGTAAGTTTTTTAAACATTACCGTCATCGGCCTTTTTGGCGTTTTTGTAAATGGTTTTTAGCCTGGTGGGTTCCGACGCGGGACCCATGGCACTATAGAGTTTTGTGTAATTACCTGAAATTTTTGGGCATTCTAGCCCATTGAATTATCCTTGAAAACCTTGAGTATCTTAGAAAATAAATTTCGAGACGTACTTTTAAAATGAATTATTTTCTCGTGGTACATCCAAGGTGCCACAATATGTTTCCAAATCCTTCTACCTCGAGGACCAAAATGCTTTGAGATATTTTCAATGTTTTAGAAACACTTTTATTTAGACCCGAGGGTCAAATATTCTGAAAGTTTTCACTAAGAGAAAGTGTCCTCATTTTTATCAAATGCGAAATGGTTCTACAAAGTTTCGATAACGATGTTTCACGTTTGTACTTTTTTGAAAGGTGATACTCAAGATCAACCGGTGTTCTTCTAAAATTATTTTCAAAATGAGGTTTTCGTTTTTTAGAACCTATCCATTCCCGTTTGAGGGCTGGGTATGTATGTATGATGTTCGCGTTGTCATTTTGATATTTGCTCCCGAGTATGATCGAATTGGCGGTGTGAGCGTTGAGTCGTTTTCCACACATTTGTTGTGTTAGCCCCTTGTGAGAGGCGGGATGTTGGTGTTGAATGTTGTCGCCTCGTGGTGATTTCTGCGTTGTCGCGCATGTACGAGCTGTTAGAGCTTGGTTTGGTATGACCGTGTGCATCGGTGATGGTTCCGTTATGTATCGGTTGTTTAATGTCTTGTTACCTTGCTCCTGTTTTTGTGAATTTCGTGGAGGAGGTCGGAGGTAATGCCCGTACTATTTTGACTTCTGTATTTTCTCTTTCTCCAGCCTATCGATTCGCTCATGTTCGTTGATACTTTATGAATTTTGTTTGTATTTTGGTTTCATCGTCCGAACGAGCTGTGATCTTGTTGTGGGTCGATCTGGTTATCGCTGTGACTTTTTTCGAGTTTGGTTCGATTCTTGTGAACCTTGTTCGGAGGTGACATCATTTGGTTCTATTAGTTCTTTTATTCGAAGTGGATCGGATTTGGAACTCCTGTGTTTTTGACTCTGTCGACTCGTTTATGGTCGTTAACATTTTCCGAACTTTCCCTATCCCTTGCTTTTATTGATCGAACGAGGGTGGTATTGTTTCAGAATAACTCGTTTGTCGTTGTGACTTTTCAATCGCTATTCCCTTTCCTGTGGATCTTATGGGAATGCACGTCTTGTTGTTCTCACCAGATCATCCTAGGAGTTGTTGTTTGAATTTTATTATCCTTCGTGTTTCGGACATGATTGTTCGATCTTTGTTGTCTCGATCGTTTGCTTGTTTAGTTTTTGTTCTCGTTTCGTGATTGTTGAGCATTCAGGCTCCTTCCTAATTCCCTTAAGTTTGGGAAATTAGTCTCTTTTTCGATCTTCCAACCCTTGGGTGGTGGAATTCCGTATTTGTTCAGCGATTGACTCGCGTTTTGATTGATGTACCGTTGGGTTGGTCAATCGTATTGATTTTCGTTCATTGTGTTTTGTGATTGTTCGGATAATTGCCTTGATTGTATTATCCATTTGATGACGCTTGTCACTTGTTGGTTTTATTATATCCCTAACGGCGACGTTGTGTTGGTCGTCGTGGAGCGTGTTTTCACACCATATATTCCGTTGTGTTGTTTGTAACGTTTCGCCGTTGGGCGTTAGTTATGCGTTTCTTGCATATCTCGTTGAGTTTTCGTGGTGTGATATTGCTTCTCCATACTTGTTTTAAGTTTCGGGACGAAACTTCTTTTAAGGAGGGTAGAATGTAATATCCGCAATTTTCGATTTCCGGTAATTTCTTTTTTTTTTCTTTTTCTTTTCAGCGGATGTCCGTTTTGATGACTCGCTCATGACCGTTTCATTATTCTGAGAATGATTAATTCTACACTTTTTGACATCCGAGTTCGTTTCGGTGTCGTTTTGTTGAGTTCCGTGCTTTTTAGCGACTTTTCCGCACTTGAGTTCGATTCTTGCGAATCTCGAATGGCTAACTGTTCGAGTTTCCCGTAAGTTCGTTTAACTTTGTTATACGTGTTGTGAACTTCAGTTTGGTTATTCGATCACGTATCGTGATTTTCGGGCGTTTTGGGCCATTTTGTAATTTACCCAAAGTTACGGGTATCCGTATCTGTAATTGTTGTCTCGACCCGTTTCTTAGTCTCATATGATTAATTATGGTATTATGTTTTCATTTTGGGTCGTTGATGTTGTCCGCGAACTTTTCGTCATGTTCGTTCCGTACGTTTTCGGAAATCGAGTCGTCGGGCCATGTCGGCTGAGCAGCTGGCCGGACGGTTGCGGGTCCTGGCCGGACGGTGGCGGGTCCTGGACGGACGGTTGCGGGCACTGGCCGGGCTGACGTGGCAGGAACCGGCGTAGCGTACGCTACGGCCGGAAGTCTGCGCGCGCTAGCTCGGCAGGTATAGCGCAAGCTAGCTTGGTCGACCAACGCACGCTATCGGACCGGACAGTGGGGTTTCTGGGGTTCTGGACTCGGGAAGGATCGACAGGTAGCGCACGCTACGCCGAGCGTAGCGCGCGCTAGTCGGCAGGCGTAGCGCACGCCGCCGGCTAGCGTCGTTACTGGCCGGCGATTCATCCAGAGGTCTGACAGATCGGCTAGCGCACGCTAGCGCCCGCGCAGCGCGCGCTATCGCGGTCGGGCAGGCAGGATCCGGCCGGCAGATTGAGTCTTCAGTACAGGGCCTTGCGCGCCCCGGCCGAGGGTTATTGGCCGAGGCTGCCCGTTAGCGCGCGCTAGTCCGGAAGGTGTAGCGCACGCTAGGCCGTGCCTGTATAAATATGACACAGTAGCCATATTTTCACCCGTTTTTCCTTTCCATCTTTTCCTCTCCGCGGCTGGAGACTTGGCGATCCAGGAGACATGTTGTCAAGCAACTAATCCACGAAGATTGGGAGTTCATATCATCGACTAATCCCTCCATAACCTCCTTTGATCCAGCGAATCCTATTTTGGGAAAATTTGGGGTTTTTGCGTTTTTGTCCGATTCGTTCCGTGTTGTTGATTAATACACAATGGGTATGATTAATCTTGGTAGTATTCTTGTGTTTAACATCATTTAATCCATTGTTCTTCGTCGAATCGAAGTATATTTCTTGATTTCCTTCGAATCGACTTTTTGGGGGATTTGTTCTCGATCTCGTTTTCCCATCCGTTTTTGATGGATCGATTGTGGTTAAATGATGTTGTTAAACATATTCTATGGATTGTATATCCATATTTCGACTTGGAATTCCGTTTTCGTGTTTTGACGGGACGAATCGTGTTCTTGGCCGTTTTGGGGAAAACACTTGAACATTCGTCCTTCGTTCTTTGAATTCAACGGCTTTTAGTCATTCTATGGAATTCTTTTTCATTGTTGTTATTGTCCTCCGTAGTTTATTATCGTGAGTTGGCGATCGGTGGAGTCGGCGGGTTCGTAGTCGGTTCGTGTCAACCTATTTCGGTCGATTCTCTGCGTTGTTCTTATTCGAGGCAAGTACCTTGTAACGCCCCCAAAACCATCCGGGATATTACAGCGCCGTGGGTCCCGCGCCGGAACCCACCAGGCTAAGAACCACTTCAAAGAAGTTTAAAAATGCCAAGAGGCCACTGACGGTAATATTTTAAATACTCAAATATTTTCAAAAGCATAGTTTTCAAATACCGTCATAAAATACCATTTCAAAATACAAGGCGAAGTGCCAATTCTCGACAGTTCAAAATGTACGTTAAGCTACCACTTAAATGTACCGATAAAATAATTTGGGAAAAAGAGTTTGACGAAAATAACCCAAGTTCGTAAAACGCCCAAAAGGCCATTTTGAAATACGCACACGAGTTGGTAAAATACCAAAGAGTCATTTTGAAATATACACACGCAGCGGATAAAGATACTGAAAAAGCCATTTTGAAATATACACACGCAGCGTATAAAAACACAGTTCAAAATACACATTTGCAGCGGAAATAAATGATCGGAATAGAATACTCAATTCTCCGAAAACAAGCCACAGCCAGTATCACATCGGGAAGCTCATCCCTTCACGACCGCTACTAGCTCGATCTCCGAGTACCTAAAAATAAAGCCCACGACGGGGTCAGCCACAATACTCAATAATGATACCGATCACATCATCATAAATAATTACATACCAATGTAATAATACTGTACGAATACTACCAACGTAATCTTACCGTTATAAACTTACCAATCCATAATAATCCAATCCTTACCATAATCCACATTTCGCATCCTCGAATGACGAAATGAACTTCACAACAATTATCTGTATTGAATTTCAAAAATACCAACAATCCTCAAAACATCATCATAACTCATAATCATGAAATAATACATCCGTGCCAAATCCTGTCCATCGGATTACACAATCAAAACTCAACATGGATAAACCAAGAGTACACAACATATCTGTAGATCAACTACCATATGATAATGATAACAAATCCCGAACATCGACGCACAGTCCGAATGCTTATACGATCAATAACCAGATCAACCAAAACATCACTGAGAATATCATCGTCATGATAACTCTAATACGACCAATAAAGAATCACGATAATTGAGAATACCATCAACAAGGTAAATCTCGAACGCAATCAGTGAAGGATCAACAATAACCGAGAATACCATCAACAAGGTAAACTCCAAATGATCAACAAAGGACCAACAATAACCGAGAATACCATCAACATGGTAAACTCCAAATGATCAACAATAATGGATCTCAAGAAAATAACCTCGACTGTCAAAACATACCCCTCGGGCGTATGAACAACCAGTCGCAAACCGTCGAACATATCCAAGCATAAATGGAGGATGAACGACCAAACAATATGGCTCAAAGATGGAAATCATAGTACGACCGATCCGTAAATGTGTCCGTGCACAAGCCACCCCGGGTATTGATCACATACACGTGTGGTCTTGTACCTAATTAGCCTCACGAACTACGTCTCGTGTGCACGGTTCAATGTGGAAATATCAACACATAACCATCATGTGCCCGGCTAAAAATCCTACACAATAACCAATCGGCATGCAGATATGACTCCAGATATGTCACGATGCAACATGACAATGAAACTCAAAGAAACACATATCCAATAAGGATCAAAAGACTCACCGAAGTGAACAACAACAGACTGACAATGAAAAGTCGACACGACTAATCAATATCCAAAACATCAATCCTGGGATCATCATCCCCAAATGAATGACCAACATGATCTACGATCTCAATACAACAGTCCTGGGATCAACATCCCTCAACGAATAACCGATACGAAACTCATTACACGAAACCTCAACATATACAACAACTCAACATACTAATTATCCACATGACTGAACAAATACTTAGATTACCTCAAAACCGAGGACCATATCCATCAGCGTCCCCCAATGAGACGATCAACACAACCATTAATACCAACAATAGTCCTGGGATCAACATCCCTCAACGAACAACCAGTACGAATCTCAATATACGAAGCCTCAACATACAACATATACAACAACTCAACATAATAATTATCTCATAACTGAACAATACATAAATTACCTCAAATCCGAAGACAACATCCTTTCCACGAACAACATCCCTGAACGAATACACAGTTATACAAATAATCTCAAATAAGGTACCATCCATTCAATACCAATAAACCTTTATCTCGATACTTATGTCATCACGATAACTATCCTCGATATCCGATATTCTATATCCTTGACCAAAGATAACTCATGTATTCCCTGAACACAATTAAATCATATACCTTATGATTTATTACAACCAGAGTACGATATACAAACTATTATCCCGACAACTTACATTTCTAACAACATTGCTATATGAATTATAAATGAAATGAAAACGAAACCATTCATCAAATATTATAAACTGAACAAGTATAAACTTGCCTCGATACCGATACCACGAAGCCGTTACCAAAATACATTGCCTTCGTCCACGAGCTCCTCAGCCCCGAACAAAGCGATCTACGAACTCTTCGACCTCAACCGCAACATAACGGTCACAAACAACGATCAAACATCTCAACCTATTGCAATAATCAATCAACAACAATCCGATAACAATCAATAACCGACATAGCCAACCAAGCGACTCAACGGCTCAACAATACCCTGATCATATACATAAAACCAAATAATCCAACTCAATAAATACGAACTCATATCCACAATACAAGCCGTAACTCGATGATCACAAATAACAAACAATAACCGATCAACAAACACAACGGTTCTACAATACCCCGATTAAACACAAATCCGAACAACCACATCAATTGATCACGAATTTAAAACCATAACATAATTTATAATTCGATAATCATTTCAATAATCAGTTTAAAACAACAAGGGTCTAACATTACCGATTCCAAATTCAATCTTAAATACGGATACAAGTTTCCTCCTTGTAAATTCATAATATAAACCAATTACCGGTTATCATCATCAATCCGGACAATCCGATCAATTCAACATTATAGATAACCATATTCCAAAGGTTTCAAATAATTCCATTATCCGAATTGAACACTTGTTAAATACCTATGAATTCTCAAACTCAAAAGTGAATCATAATCTTATCAAACCCGAAAATTATATTCGTATTCCTATACGAATATTGTACCAAAATACATAACTTAGTTCTAAATGTGAATATTCCATATTCATATCCAAAACACCAACACTTTAAAACGTATTCATAAAATCAATGATCAATTCATCTCGACATTAAAGATTTTATAACATATTCGATTCCAACTTCAACTCCAAATACGAAGACAAAACTCCTTCTTGTTCATACTTGTAAATTCGTAAGAAACAATTTACCAATTATTATCATGAAGAATCACAATCCAATTATCCGAAATCTTCCCAACAATCATGACATGTATAACTCACGAGTTCTTCAAGAACACGAATTATCCAAATTCACGTTCATAATCCATAAAACAACATAACCCGATGTTTTCTAACATCTAAATAACCCTTAATCATAATTCAAGGTGTATATCATCATGTTCTTCAACATACGATCTTCCTAACATCAAAAATCACAACAATACTACCAATAACATCAAGAACTTTAGGATTCCATAATCATAACCAACATAATCAAGATACAAACCATCATATCATCATCTTCCTTCAACATATAATTCATATATCCTCAAGAATCGTAATAACAAGATCATAATCATCTTCATACGAATCATTTATCAATAACAACATCAAAAATCCGAAATGAAAAGGAGGATTATCCAACATACCTCTTAGAAGATGGAATACACAAGAAATCACTTCAAGAATCATCAATAACTCCATATCCAAGCTCTAAATCCAAGCCCTCAAGCTCAAAATCGAATTAGGAGAGCCAAAATATCCCTCTCTCAATGTTTAGAGATGAAAAATGAAGAAAAATGCTGAAGTGAAATGAAATGACGGCCATTCCTTATATAAACTCCCCGCTCGTTACGTACGTAACATTCCCAAGTTAACGTACATAACACCTCTTACGTACGCTATCTTGTCCTGGTTAGCGTACGTAATGCCATCCTGCACTTACTGCCTCAAAACGTGAACTTCCTTACGTACGTAACCCATGCCATATAACGTACGTAATATACCAGTTGACTTGCTACAGTACAATGGTCGTGTTACGTACGTAACGCGTCCTGTATAACGTACGTAACACGTACGTTGACTAACCTGTCAACATCCTCCGCTGAAAGTTGCCGACACTAGGTCCCACCTTCCGACCATGACTCGATCCTGTCCGATGCCTTCGTTACGTACGTAATACCTTAGCCTTAACGTATGTAACCGTGCCAATTTTACGTACGTTAGCTTACCTTGTTAACGTACGTAACAATTCCATAGCCAATTTCAGCAATTCCTGTCCAATGTCACGGCATACCAAACATGAGCATACGGCGAAAAATCAATACATATACTCAATCCAAAAATATTCTCATATGACATACCTGGTATCCGAATCAGTTCAACCTGATACAGCAAATCCTCAATATAACTGGCAATCAAAACGTCAATTACGCAAGTATAACTGTCTCGGTCCTCAATTTCTTTTATCCATACTGTATAGATACCAAACTATACAGTATATCTCAGATAAAATAACGCGAAAAATTTATACTGAAAATCCGGGTATTACATACTACCCCCCCTTAAAATAAGTTTCGTCCTCGAAACTTGCAACGTGTCGCCAACAACAGATAAATCCAAAATTTCCAACTCATCACAAAAACAATCAAGCGTCGCCACAAGCGAATAACCAAACCAATATACTTACAGGTGCGTGAAGCCGATGATCTCCCGTGATACTAGCACACGACTCCCATACGAAGTCTCAACACAACCAACACACACCAATATCACAAATAGCAATTTGAAAAGATCCCAAAAATTTTGGAAATTCCAAAAATCAGTTTGACTCAAAAGTCAGAAAAGCTCATTTTCAAAAATCACGCTACTACCGTACCGGTAGATCCACATAACACACACGCCTGGGTTTCACAAAACCCAAGCTCCGATACCATCTTCTGTAACGCCCCCAAAACCATCCGGGATATTACAGCGCCGTGGGTCCTGCGCCGGAACCCACCAGGCTAAGAACCACTTCAAAGACGTTTAAAAATGCCAAGAGGCCACTGACGGTAATATTTTAAATACTCAAATATTTTCAAAAGCATAGTTTTCAAATACCGTCATAAAATACCATTTCAAAATACAAGGCGAAGTGCCAATTCTCGACAGTTCAAAATGTACGTTAAGCTACCACTTAAACGTACCGATAAAATAATTTGGGAAAAAGAGTTTGACGAAAATAACCCAAGTTCGTAAAACGCCCAAAAGGCCATTTTGAAATACGCACACGAGTTGGTAAAAATACCAAAGAGCCATTTTGAAATATACACACGCAGCGGATAAAGATACCGAAAAAGCCATTTTGAAATATACACACACAGCGTGTAAAAACACAGTTCAAAATACACATTTGCAGCGGAAATAAATGACCGGAATAGAATACTCAATTCTCCGAAAACAAGCCACAACCAGTATCACATCGGGATGCTCATCCCTTCACGACCGCTACTAGCTCGATCTCCGAGTACCTAAAAATAAAGCCCACGACGGGGTCAGCCACAATACTCAATAATGATACCGATCACATCATCATAAATAATTACATACCAATGTAATAATACTGTAAGAATACTACCAACGTAATCTTACCGTTATAACCTTACCAATCCATAATAATCCAATCCTTACCATAATCCACATTTCGCATCCTCGAATGACGAAATGAACTTAACAACAATTATCTGTATTGAATTTCAAAAATACCAACAATCCTCAAAACATCATCATAACTCATAATCATGAAATAATACATCCGTGCCAAATCCTGTCCATCGGATTACACAATCAAAACTCAACATGGATAAACCAACAGTACACAACATATCTGTAGATCAACTACCATATGATAATGATAACAAATCCCGAACATCGACGCACAGTCCGAATGCTTATACGATCAATAACCAGATCAACCAAAACATCACTGAGAATATCATCGTCATGATAACTCCAATACGACCAATAAAGAATCACGATAATTGAGAATACCATCAACAAGGTAAATCTCGAACGCAATCAATGAAGGATCAACAATAACCGAGAATACCATCAACAAGGTAAACTCCAAATGATCAACAAAGGACCAACAATAACCGAGAATACCATCAACATGGTAAACTCCAAATGATCAACAATAATGGATCTCAAGAAAATAACCTCGACTGTCAAAACATACCCCTCGGGCGTATGAACAACCAGTCGCAAACCGTCGAACATATCCAAGCATAAATGGAGGATGAACGACCAAACAATATGGCTCAAAGATGGAAATCATAGTACGCCCGATCCGGAAATGTGTCCGTGCACAAGCCACCCCGGGTATTGATCACATACACGTGTGGTCTTGTACCTAATTAGCCTCACGAACTACGTCTCGTGTGCACGGTTCAATGTGGAAATATCAACACATAACCATCATGTGCCCGGCAAAAAATCCTACACAATAACCAATCGGCATGCAGATATGACTCCAGATATGTCACGATGCAACATGAAAATGAAACTCAAAGAAACACATAATAAGGATCAAAAGACTCACCGAAGTGAACAACAACAGACTGACAATGAAAAGTCGACACGACTAATCAATATCCAAAACATCAATCCTGGGATCATCATCCCCAAATGAATGACCAACATGATCTACGATCTCAATACAACAGTCCTGGGATCAACATCCCTCAACGAATAACCGATACGAAACTCATTACACGAAACCTCAACATATACAACAACTCAACATACTAATTATCCACATGACTGAACAAATACTTAGATTACCTCAAAACCGAGGACCATATCCATCAACGTCCCCCAATGAGACGATCAACACAACCATTAATACCAACAATAGTCCTGGGATCAACATCCCTCAACGAACAACCAGTACGAATCTCAATATACGAAGCCTCAACATACAACATATACAACAACTCAACATAATAATTATCTCATAACTAAACAATACATAAATTACCTCAAATCCGAAGACAACATCCTTTCCACGAACAACATCCCTGAACGAATACACAGTTATACAAATAATCTCAAATAAGGTACCATCCATTCAATACCAATAAACCTTTATCTCGATACTTATGTCATCACGATAACTATCCTCGATATCCGATATTCTATATCCTTGACCAAAGATAACTCATGTATTCCCTGAACACAATTAAATCATATACCTTATGATTTATTACAACCAGAGTACGATATACAAACTATTATCCCGACAACTTACATTTCTAACAACATTGCTATATGAATTATAAATGAAATGAAAACGAAACCATTCATCAAATATTATAAACTGAACAAGTATAAACTTGCCTCGATACCGATACCACGAAGCCGTTACCAAAATACATTGCCTTCGTCCATGAGCTCCTCAGCCCCGAACAAAGCGATCTACGAACTCTTCGACCTCAACCGCAACATAACGGTCACAAACAACGATCAAACATCTCAACCTATTGCAATAATCAATCAACAACAATCCGATAACAATCGATAACCGACATAGCCAACCAAGCGACTCAACGGCTCAACAATACCCTGATCATATACATAAAACCAAATAATCCAACTCAACAAATACGAACTCATATCCACAATACAAGCCGTAACTCGATGATCACAAATAACAAACAATAACCGATCAACAAACACAACGGTTCTACAATACCCCGATTAAACACAAATCCGAACAACCACATCAATCGATCACGAATTTAAAACCATAACATAATTCATAATCCGATAATCATTTCAATAATCAGTTTAAACCAACAAGGGTCTAACATTACCGATTCCAAATTCAATCTTAAATACGGATACAAGTTTCCTCCTTGTAAATTCATAATATAAACCAATTACCGGTTATCATCATCAATCCGGACAATCCGATCAATTCAACATTATAGATAACCATATTCCAAAGGTTTCAAATAATTCCATTATCCGAATTGAACACTTGTTAAATACCTATGAATTCTCAAACTCAAAAGTGAATCATAATCTTATCAAACCCGAAAATCATATTCGTATTCCTATACGAATATTGTATCAAAATACATAACTTAGTTCTAAATGTGAATATTCCATATTCATATCCAAAACACCAACACTTTAAAACGTATTCATCAAATCAATGATCAATTCATCTCGACATTAAGGATTTTATAACATATTCGATTCCAACTTCAACTCCAAATACGAAGACAAAACTCCTTCTTGTTCATACTTGTAAATTCGTAAGAAACAATTTACCAATTATTATCATGAAGAATCACAATCCAATTATCCGAAATCTTCCCAACAATCATGACATGTATAACTCACGAGTTCTTCAAGAACACGAATTATCCAAATTCACGTTCATAATCCATAAAACAACATAACCCGATGTTTTCTAACATCTAAACAACCCTTAATCATAATTCAAGGTGTATATCATCATGTTCTTCAACATACGATCTTCCTAACATCAAAAATCACAACAATACTACCAATAACATCAAGAACTTTAGGATTCCATAATCATAACCAACATAATCAAGATACAAACCATCATATCATCATCTTCCTTCAACATATAATTCATATATCCTCAAGAATCGTAATAACAAGATCATAATCATCTTCATACGAATCATTTATCAATAACAACATCAAAAATCCGAAATGAAAAGGAGGATTATCCAACATACCTCTTAGAAGATGGAATACACAAGAAATCACTTCAAGAATCATCAATAACTCCATATCCAAGCTCCAAATCCAAGCCCTCAAGCTCAAAATCAAATTAGGAGAGCCAAAATATCCCTCTCTCAATGTTTAGAGATGAAAAATGAAGAAAGATGCTGAAGTGAAATGAAATGACGGCCATTCCTTATATAAACTCCCCGCTCGTTACGTACGTAACATTCCCAAGTTAACGTACATAACACCTCTTACGTACGCTATCTTGTCCTGGTTAGCGTACGTAATGCCATCCTGCACTTACGCCTCAAAACGTGAACTTCCTTACGTACGTAACCCATGCCATATAACGTACGTAATATACCAGTTGACTTGCTACAGTACAATGGTCGTGTTACGTACGTAACACGTCCTGTATAACGTACGTAACACGTACGTTGACTCACCTATCAATATCCTCCGCCAAAAGTTGCCGACACTAGGTCCCACCTGCCGACCATGACTCGATCCTGTCTGATGCCTTCGTTACGTACGTAATACCTTAGCCTTAACGTACGTAACCGTGCCAATCTTACGTATGTTAGCTTACCTTGTTAACGTACGTAACAATTCCATAGCCAATTTCAACAATTCCTGTCCAATGTCACGGCATACCAAACACGAGCATACGGCAAAAAATCAATACATATACTAAATCCAAAAATATTCTCATATGATATACCTGGTATCCGAATCAGTTCAACCTGATACAGCAAATCCTCAATATAACTGTCAATCAAAACGTCAATTACGCAAGTATAACTGTCTCGGTCCTCAATTTATTTTATCCATACTGTATAGATACCAAACTATACAGTATATCTCAGATAAAATAACGCGAAAAATTTATACTGAAAATCCGGGTATTACATACCTTGTCCATACTATTCTTGTTTTATGATATAATAATTAGTGATCGTCTAAATGTGGTTGTTTGGTCGTTTGATTTGAACTTTCAAAAGATTCGGTTTAGTCTTGTTAAAGGCTTGCTTTCAAAACGCGTGTGTTTTGTGAATGGTGTGGTTTGTGAATAACTATATGAATTCTATGGATATGTTTGGTGTTTATGTTGCACTTGGTATTGCGTGTGGACGTATATTATTTCATTTCGGTGCGTTGTGGATTGACGTGGTATTTTGCTAAGTGTTTGATGCCTCTGGGCGAATTGTTTGAATATCCTTGATGTGATATGTTATTTGTGTGAATGTGTGGATATGGTTGAAGGTCTACGGTGACACATGGCACGTGATCATGTGGTCAGGATGCAACAAGTGATTGATCCAACCGTGAGAGCCTGAGATAATCTACGGTGGCACATGGCATGCGATCATGTGGCCAGGATGCAACAAGCGATTGATCCAACCGTGAGATGTGTGTGATTTGTTTCGCTAGCCAGCTCGAAAGGGTCCTTCGAGGCCTCGGGTGGGATATCTGTGGTGGCGTCCCGGTCCTAGGAGATGCGCGTGCGTGATTATGTTTCGTTGATTTTATGTCCGTTGAGGACACGTGATGTTGGGCTCTGACCCTGTAAATTGTTGGTGGTTTCCTATTTGCGAAAACAAAACATTTGGGCTGTGACCCTATTGATTTTTGGAAAGAGAAGGATTTTATAATCCTAAATTGTTTTCTATTAAAACTCTCGATGGCATTTTAAACTGTTTTATAAATTGTTTCTCTTTATTTGTGATCTTTCGGTTTTGGAAATGTTTACCCAAACTCAAAGTCTCGGGAAGTACTTTTCTTTACGTTTGGATCTGTGAGGATTCCTGGTTATTGTTATTCGTGGAATGTGAATTGTATGGCTCGTATTTGCACTTTGTTCTTGCACTAGCAAAACAGTGGAGTTTTACTAACCCCCGAGTATTCGGGGGGTGGATGTCTATTTTTGCATTCAGGTTTTGGAGCATAGCACAAGGTCGGCACGAAGGATGATGAAAGATGAACGATACTAATCACACGAGGATCCGTTGATGTCGTATTGGTCTAGTTGTATTTTCTTTTCCGCTGCAGTATCTTTTCCTCGTTGTACGGGAGTTTATTGTATTTTGACCCCTACGTGGGTATGTGTTTGGAATTGAGTTGTATGTTATTATTGAAAGACCAAATCGGTCTACTGAGTCATTTTAGCCTTAAAGGCTATGTTTAGATGTTTGATTTTAGTTATCAGCCTTGTAGATCCTCGAGGAGAGGGTCTACGGCGTGTAATATCCCTGAGCGGATTGGGGGTGTTACATGTATAAAGCTGGTTGTTGTGTATTAATGGAATTTTGATCTCCTTTTCTCTTTTTATATGATTATTTTTCTTAATTTATATGTGTATTATTATTTTTGTGTCTTATTTTTATTTTAATTTTTGGAGTGTGATTAATAAAGAGTCTTGCTCGGGACTAGCAAGAATTCAAGTTTGGGGGTGTGATAAGTGTCAGTTTTATACACTTATCCATGGTTTGTATCGATAAATTTCACCCATAATTGAGCTAGTCTACTCGTTTTTGCTTTTAATTAATTAGTTTTTAATAATTTTATTTTTATCGGATAAAGATGTAAATCTAGTCTTAATCGGATTGAATTACTGATTTACTCAAGAAATAATATGTTTATAAAATATTCTCTTTGTTGAATCTTTATGTATTCATGTTGTATGCTTTTCGAGACGAGTTCGGCAGTCTTTCCGGATTCAAAATCAGAGTTATATATCAAAAGTTATCATCCGAAGATTTGGGGCAAAAACGCAAAGTCTAAGAAATTCTGGGCTGAAAATGAAGTCTGAAACTCCATACGGGCGTAACATCATAAAGTATGGGCATAATTCACAAAGCAAAAAGCCGTAGCCATGTTACGGCCGTAACTTCTCAATGTTACGGCCTTAGGTCATCATAGTTACGGCCGTAACTCCTCAATGTTACGGCCGTAACTCTTGGCAGATTATTGATCATTGCCTAATTTTTTATACTTTTGGTCTATTATTGAGGGGATGGATGGCATTGATCTGATCTAATGTAATAATGCTGGAGTTTTGGAGCTATTAGATGACTTTAGGTGTATAAATAGACCCCTTAGATCCATCATCATTAATCATTCATCTTATTATTTTCTCACTTTGTAATACTTTTTCTTTTTGTGTGAAGAACACACTTGTGTTTTTGAGTGATTTGTGTAAGTATGGTTTAGCTTATATTGTTGAGGGAGTTTATTGCTCTTTCTCCTCTATCTACTAAGGGAGTTAGGATCAATTCTTTCCCTTTTTCAACTATTAATGACCACTCAAGCTTGTAATATGTTGAATAAACCCTTAATGGGCTAAGTTACCTTAGTTGGGATTATAAACAAGGTTAGTCATGTTATTTAAGTTTTTATAATGATCTATTATGAATTACTTATTATTGTGTGTGATTTTCATTGTTTTACCAATCTTTATTTATTTGGCCAATAAATGACGATATTTATGGTCTTCATATGTTTCGAAAGAAAATATGTTTGATTAGATCAAATGATCTTCACTCTAAGTTGTTCTAGGGGATAGAAATATACCTCTAGACCTTAGATGATTTTTTGAGTTATTTTCATAAAACCTAATGCTATGTATTGAAGCCAATCAACATAGAAATATAGTGGATTGATTCAATATATAAGGGGTGTTTTATAGTTCGAAAGAGAAACCGTCTTTTTAAGGAAAATCGAATCTACACTACATAATAAGTAAATTCATCTTATGATCTCCTATACATCTTCTATAACTAATGATGAACTAAGTTTGTAATCCCAACTATTTCATTTTATCTTTTATTAATCTATTATTAGTGCAATCTTTCATTTCCTTGAATATTAGAACTATTATTGCATTTTATTTGCAATTGTCAAACCAAACTCTTAAATTGTGTGTTTCAATCATATAAATCTCTATAACAAATAGTTAAATAGTGTATAATTCAATATATAACCTAACTTCCTCGGGATCGATAAACCGGACTCAAAAATTCCACTTACTACTTGATACGATATTGTGCACTTGCGATAGTTACACTAAAGACGTGTCAAGTTTTTGACGCCGTTGCCGGGGAAGTATAAGTGTTATTTTTGAAATCTTACATTGTAAATTATTTTTATAGATACAATTTCTCGACGTTGTAACTTAGTACTCAATTGTGTTTGTCCGGTCAAGTGGCGGATAATGGTACTCCGTGACTATTGAAGTCGGAATTTTCAGTTTCCCACAACAACTAATATTTGTAGATATTTTCTCCTATTATTTTCATTTTATTTATTTTTTTATCATGGAAGAAACTTTGAATAAAATTGAAAAAAGATTTCCCTTTCTGAGCAAAAATGTCATTTTAAAAATTTATAAGACAAGACTTGAAAGGATGAGGTTGCTTATGAATAAAAGCATACCTTTCGACATTAGATTCATAATTGAAGCCAAAGTGAAAATAGCAGGTGAATTCACATAAATACCTACAAGATTTTTACCAGGGCTAGGAAAAAGTTCATATGCCAAGAAACGACGAGCAAAGATAATAGCCGTTTGCTATAAATGTGCTAGATGGAACTGTAATTTAAAATGTCGATCGTTAGGAATTCTATCTACAAACAGAGAAGATAAAATTCAGTTCATTAAGGATGGTCTGAATAAAGAGAATTTAGATAATATCGAAATTTCTCTTGACACGCATCCTAGTGGGCTCGTACATTATGGAATTCGATGTTTGTGGAATACATTCAAACCAGAATATGAACAACGTCTTGGGAATCTAACGTTAAAAGACCCTGTTTGCCAATTTGTAAGAAAATTGGATGGGAAGCTTCTCCCCGACTCATAGAAGGCGTTTAGGCCGTTTCTGAATGTAAAATCAGAGGAAGATGTGAGCCACAATCACAACTACTGTACATACACGTGAGTATCTTTAATTTTTGTCGTATAGTGAGATTTTCTGAATAAAAAAGGTGATACGCAATAAATGCATTCATTATTCTATTGAGTAGTTGAAGCGCAACCAACGCAATCACAAACTTGTTAAACAATTTTACCTCATTTTTTTCTATAAATAAACATTGTGCTTGTTTCTTTTATTCATCCCTCAAACTTGTACTTTTCTCTTTTTCTCTCAAATAAATTTCTTTTCAAAAATGGAGTCATCATCTTCCACAAAAAAATTTAGCACAGTCTGCATTTTTGGTGGAGCTAGTTATGGAAAAGAGGCATGCTTTACTGAAGCAGCCCACAACTTGGGTCGTACCTTAGGAGAAAAATACATTCATGTAGTTTACGGAGGAGGAAGTCTAGGATTAATGGGACGAGCTGCTGCTTCTGCCTATATGGAAGGAGTAAGAGTGTTGGGAATAATTCCAAAATCTCTGGCTGAAAGTAAAATCATCGGGGCAACTATTGGAGATGAGTTTAGATCTGTAAATATGCAGGATCGCATAACTCACATGATAAATAATTATGGCGCCTTTATCACCCTTCCCGGTGGTTTTGGCACTCTTGAGGAACTTTTTCATGTGGTTACCAGAGCCCAGCTAAATGTTCATCAAAAACCAATAGGTCTGCTTAATGTCAATGGTTTCTTTGATGGTTTACTATCTTTCATCGACTACTCTGCTGAAAAGGGTTTTATTTCCGAGCGTGCTAAACGAATCATAGTCGTTGCAACAACACCAGAAGAACTAATCAAAAAACTCAATGAATTTGTTCCTCAACCAGATCCAGCTCTAACTAAAATTGTCTGGATGGAAGATTTTACCGTGAGAAAACGAAAAATGGATTCATTCCTCTCCCTTTGATAACCCATGTCGGACCTCTTGTATTTTTACTTTCTGTTGTGTGTAAAAATCGTGCTAAATGATGGCAGCTTAAGGAGTTTCTTTTTGAACTCTTGATGCGCATCTATTTGCGATTTATGTATTGTTATTTTATTGCTGTAATTTTTATTGTTTGTTTTTTATAAAAGCATTGATGGCAGCGTAAGGCGACTCTTCGGACTTTCTTGAAGCGCATCTTAAAAATTGTGTTATACTTACGAGTATATTTTATTTTCTTTTGTTGTTTGTCTCGTATATTTATTCTCTTGCAAATTCTAAAAGGCGTTAGCTCAAGCATCAACTTTCATATCAGGGAGTATTCTTTTTTCTCCTTGCTTTTTTTTTAATTTTTTTTATTTTTTTTAAAACTGAGGACAGTTTTATTTTCAAGTTTGGGGTGGTATGTTTTAATTATTTTGGTGTGTTGGTATTTTGGTCTGTTTTGATTATTTTGGTTATTTGCCTTAATTTTTTTTAATATATATATATATATATTTCATTTGTGAGATTTCTAGATCTGGCCATAACACCACCAAATTAGCTATACACAAGCTTCTAAAATCGTTTTAATCGGTAAAAAAATTGTATATTCCAAAAAAATTGATCTTTAATCTCTCTTTCCAAGCCTTGTAGTTATCATGTAAAATCGAGTCATTCGTTACCTTGAGAAAAGAAGAATCAGTCGGTTGCTGAAAAATAGAACTGAAATTTACTTAATTTGTGGAGTTTTTGATTTTTCATGCTTAGCTAATAAACGATTTTCTGCAAAAATTCTATTCCCTAAAAAAAGGAGTCATTGGTGAAAAGATCTACACGTTAGCAAATAACGGTGTAAAAGATATCACCTAAAAAAAATGACGAAAAGGAGAAGTGTTGAGCAGCAACAGCTGCCTGATTTTAGGGGTCTTAAAATTTTGCGAAAAATTAAGGACTAACCATTGTTGGTGTGTAGCTACCGTCTCACAAAAAAATGGAAATTGTGTTGGTGAAAAGAGCTACACGTAAGCAAATAACGGTGTGAAAGCTATCACCTAAAAAAAGATAGAAATTGTGTTGGTGAAAAGAGCTACACGTTAGCAAATAACGGTGTGAAAGCTATCACTAAGGGATGTAGTTTATGAGAATATCTGAATTAATTAGCGACTGAATTTCAATACACTCAATTTCGTGAACAGTCACAATATTTGATGACGCCGATGAAATTCTTCTTCATATTGAGTCGAAAAATAAACGAGTGATCGAGAGTAACCATTAAAGGAACTCGTTTGTATCACGAGTGGGAAAGAAATAATCAACCTTTTGGGGGGAAACCTTGCATTTTGGAATTACAAAATAAAGTCGTGTTTTAACTTTAAACTCATTAGTAGATTTATTTTGAATCTTAATTCATTTCTATCTACTGTATAAAGCTGGTTGTTGTGTATTAATGGAATTTTGATCTCTTTTTCTCTTTTTATATGATTATTTTTCTTAATTTATATGTGTATTATTATTTTTGTGTCTTATTTTTATTTTAATTTTTGGAGTGTGATTAATAAAGAGTCTTGCTCGGGACTAGCAAGAATTCAAGTTTGGGGGTGTGATAAGTGTCAGTTTTATACACTTATCCATGGTTTGTATCGAAAAATTTCATCCATAATTGAGCTAGTCTACTCGTTTTTGCTTTTAATTAATTAGTTTTTAATAATTTTATTTTTATCGGATAAAGATGTAAATCTAGTCTTAATCCGATTGAATTACTGATTTACTCAAGAAATAATATGTTTATAAAATATTCTCTTTGTTGAATCTTTATGTATTCATGTTGTAGGGCTTTTCGAGACGAGTTCGGCAGTCTTTCCGGATTCAAAATCAGAGTTATATATCAAAAGTTATAATCCGAAGAAGATTTGGGGCAAAAACGCAAAGTCTAAGAAATTCTGGGCTGAAAATGAAGTCTGAAACTCCATACGGGCGTAACATCATAAAGTATGGGCATAATTCACAAAGCAAAAAGCCGTAGCCATATTACGGCCGTAACTTCTCAATGTTACGGCCGTAAGTCATCATAATTACGGCCGTAACTCCTCAATGTTACGGCCATAACTCTTGGCAGATTATTGATCATTGCCTAATTTTTTATACTTTTGGTCTATTATTTGTAACACCCCGAGATATTCGGAATAATTACAGCGCCGTAAACCCTTTAGATAAGGATTTACAAGGCTAATTTTAAAAGAAGTGTAGAAACAATTCAATCGAACAACTGAAGTTCAAATACAGATTTGATTCAACCGATCAAATGAGTTTACTTATACAACCATATCGAATAACCTTATTAAAACAGACGTACTCGAGTACTAAACGAACCAAGAAGACAAATCACAACAACAATAACATCAATCACATCACTGAGCCATTTCATCGTCCTGTCGGTACTGTGGTTGCCTTCCCGCTCCTCGGCTACCTGAACATCAAAACAATGTCCACCCCCGAAGGGGTTAGCAAAACAATGCTAGTACAAGTATCATCATACAATAAATCATCAATGCATCATAGTACATGCAAAACGGACTTCCGCCACCGGAATCCAACGATGCGAATCCTCACGATTCCATCAACACAATACAAGGTAATCCAGCGATCCAGCGCCCTCAGCATAGATCCCCATGATGATCCCGTCGGACCAACGCATGGTGGAAAACCCGTCCAACGATCCAGCGCCCTCAGCATAGATCCCCATGATGATCCCGTCGGACCAACGCATGGTGTACATTCGATCCAGCGCCCTCAGCATAGATCCTCATGATCCCCTCGGATCATTTATACCATAAATCAATCAACTATGCATACACATATGCATTTCAATATTTTCATCATTACGAACAAATAACAACGAATATCACGAGAATTTTCAGAAATACATCTCATATTCAACAATATGATCAAAACCACAAGCATGATAAATCGAACTCGACATATGATACTTGCCTCGAAAATGGCAAGGACGAAACACTTCAATGATCTAGACACACTCGAAGACCGCCTCCTTCGATCAATGTAACAAGCTCGAACCTTAACAAAAGGAATGATATACAAATCATCTCAAGTCGAACGATGACCTAACAATTCGGTCTACGGCCCAAAAGCTCAAAACAAACAATCTGCCTGGACTGCTTAGCGTGCGCTACGTACTCTACGTAACGTGCGCTAAGCCGACCTGTTAGCGTACGCTATCGTGTAAGACTAGCGTGCGCTAGCTACGAACTGACAGTTCGAATCGGCTGATACATAACGTACGCTACGTACGTAATGTGCGTTAACTGAACCCCGATAGCGCACGTTAACTCACATATGTTAGCGTGCGCTAACCTTGCATGGCAGAATACTGCTACCGGAAAAACTGGGTTGAAAGATGGTGAATTCACGAATTCTATGTTGATACAACATGTCATCCTCAAGCATGTCATGCTAAAAAGGTTTTGTGGAAGTTCCATGATCATGAGGTACAAAAATACGGATAATCAACTCAACAACAAATCTTATCTTCGATCTTTAAGAAATATACCGAGTTCCGACTATTCCAAGTCCCAAAACATATGATTCCTTACGTAAAACATACAAACTAGGTAATCTTCATATACTGGTCGATTGGTTTGGAAGATACATAACATTCTTAGGAATCCTCATACAAAAGGGTTCAATGGATCATACGATGAATAAGTGTCGAAACGTCGAAAATATCCTTCTAATACATGATGTACGATTAATAACGAATCTAACTAACTAGACGAACATGATCAATCATCCTTTAGAACACAACTAGTATTGGTGAAGAATCACCTACCTCAAGGTAGTGAAGAACACGGAGGAAAATGAAGTAATCCGACACCGAAAGCTTGAACACCAATCTCCAATAATATACGATCTTCAATCACGAACCAGGATGTTGATATGAAGTGTTTAGGATGGAGGAAGTTATGTTCTAAGTGTAAGAATTCGGTTAAAGGGGGAAGAAAGAACTGAAATCACGAATAGGATCTTTGTCCTATTTATAAGAAATGGCTATTAGCGCGCGCTAGACCCTACTCGTAGCGTGCGCTAACGGCTCACTGACTTAACTGTACTCAGCACTTAGCGTGCGCTACGCATATACCTGTAGCGTGCGCTAAGGCGTTGACTCGGCTTTTCCCGGCCGTCTGTATCCCGACACTATCCCGGGGGTCCCGGCCGATCTCACCTACCGCACGTCCCAATCAAATTGACCACGCATAGCGTGCGCTAATGACCCTCAGTAGCGTGCGCTATGAATCCACGTTAGCGCACGCTAAACATAGCCGGTAGCGTGCGCTACATGCACAGATTTACAATCTTTAAATCACAACCACGAAATTAAACGCTCGACAACATCGGATTATGAAATACGGAGAATAGTACTCAGACAAAAGTACAATTATTACAATATCACAAGTTCCAATTACATAACAGAAATCTCGGGTATTACATCCTTCCTCCCTAAAAAAAGTTTCGTCCCGAAACTTAAGATGAAAACAACTCCGGATATCTAGTTTTCATACTGTCCTCCATTTCCCAAGTGGCCTCTTCGACTCCATGTCGTGACCATTGTACTTTAACCAAGTGTATTGGTTTATTCCTCAATTGTTTGATCCGGCTCTCAAGTATCTTGATTGGTCTCTCTTCGAAGGTGCCATCATTGGCTATTTCGATCTCGTCGAAATCAATGACGTGACTGGGGTCCGGTACATACTTCCGCAGTTGGGATACGTGAAACACATTGTGAACGTGACTTAGTGATGGCGGTAAGGCCAGCCTGTATGCTAAATCTCCAACTCTCTCGAGGATCTCGAACGGTCCGATATATCTCGGACTAAGCTTGCCTCTCCTCCCAAAACGGAAAATCCCTCGTGTAGGAGACACCTTCAATAGTACATGGTCCCCAGCGTCGAACTCTAGAGGGCGACGACGTACATCTGCATAAGACTTCTGTCGACTCTGGGCAGTCAACAGTCTCTCTTGAATCAAAGCTATCTTCTCTTGAGTCTGAATAATCAATTCCGGTTCCGTCCCGATCAAATCTGAAGAATCATCCCAACATAGGGGTGATCGGCATCTTCTCCCGTACAAAGCTTCAAATGGTGTCATCTTAATTGAAGCATGCCAACTATTATTGTAGGTGAATTCAACTAATGGCAAATGAACTTCCCAATTAGTTGACCAATCCAAAGCACAAGCTCTAAGCATGTCTTCTAAAGTTTGAATAGTCCTTTCGGACTGACCGTCCGTTTGGGGATGATAAGCTGTGCTAAAGTTGAGCTCAGTCCCCAGAGCCCTGTGAACTGCTTTCCAGAAATGCGACACGAAGCGACCATCTCGATCCGAAATAATGGTCCTCGGCGTCCCATGCAATCTGGCTATCTCTGCAATAAATACTCGTGCCAATCTCTCGGGTCCCCATGTATCTTTAATTCCCAGGAAATGAGCCGACTTGGTTAGTCGATCAACTACAACCCAAATCATGTTCATTCCCGTTCTAGTCCTTGGCATACTAGTGATGAAGTCCATCGAGATATCCTCCCACTTCCACTCAGGGATCGGAAGCGGTTTTAACATTCCGGCAGGTCGTTGATGTTCAATCTTAACCTGCTGACAAGTCAAACACTTCGAAACGTACTCCGCTACGTCCTTCTTCATATTCCCCCACTAGAAGTTTTGCTTTAAATCCTTATACATCTTACTACTGCCTGGGTGAATAGAATAGGGCGCGCTATGAGCTTCCTTCAAAATTGTCCGTCTCAGATCATCATTATCGGGAACGCAAAGTCGACTCTGAAATCTCAGAACTCCATCGTCTTGTAACACGAATCCTTGGGCTTTCCCTTTCTTTGCTTCGTCGCATAATCGAAGGATCAGAGGATCGTCCAACTGCTTAGACTTGATCTTCTCGACTAGTGATGAAGTCAGTTCCATCACATAAAGTTGCCCTTGGATTCCTGGTGCCCATACTTCAATCCCTTCGCGGATCAGTTCTCGTTGAATGCTGGTTTGGGACGTAAGTGCTTCCAACACTCGAAGAGAAACAGGTTTTCGGCTCAAGGCATCGGCTACTACGTTTGCTTTCCCCGGATGATAGAGAATCTCCAAGTCGTAATCCTTGATCAATTCCAGCCACCTTCTCTGCCTCATGTTTAATTCTTTCTGACTGAAAATGTACTTGAGGCTCTTATGATCGGTAAAGATCTGACAATGAGTGCCGTACAAATAATGTCTCCAAATTTTCAGTGCAAAGACTACAGCTGCTAACTCCAGATCATGAGTCGGGTAATTAACCTCATACGGTTTCAATTGCCGAGAAGCATAAGCAATCACTTTATCCTTCTGCATCAATACACAACCCAGACCCTGATTCGAAGCGTCGCTGTATACCATGAATCCATCAGTCCCCTCTGGCAGCGCTAATATGGGTGCTGTCGTCAGTCTCCTCTTAAGTTCGTCAAAACCAGCCTGGCACTTCTCATTCCACGTGAACTTTTGAGTTTTCTGTAACAGCTGAGTGAGCGGACGAGCAATTTTGGAAAATCCCTCTACAAAGCGGCGATAATATCCAGCAAGTCCTAAGAAGCTTCGGACTTCTTTCACGTTATTAGGAGCTTCCCATTCCAAGATTGCTTCGACTTTCTTCGGGTCCACCTGAACTCCGTCAGCTGATATCACATGCCCAAGGAAGGTTACTTCCTTAAGCCAGAACTCGCATTTTGAAAGTTTTGCATACAGCTGCTCCTTCCTCAAGGTGCTCAAAACCACACACAAATGCTCGGCATGCTCCTCTGCGTTCTTCGAATATATCAAGATGTCATCAATGAAGACGACCACAAATTTATCCAAGTATTCCAAGAATACCCGATTCATTAATTGCATGAATACTGCAGGAGCATTGGTAAGTCCAAACGGCATCACTACGAATTCATAATGCCCGTACCGGGATCTCAAAGCAGATTTCGGTATATCCGATTCCTTAATCCTCAACTGGTGGTATCCTGATCGCAAGTCAATCTTCGAGAATACCCTTGCCCTTGCAGTTGATCAAACAAGTCGTCGATCCGAGGTATAGGATACTTATTCTTGATTGTCACCTTGTTGAGCTCCCTATAATCAATACACAATCGGAGGGATCCGTCTTTCTTCCGAACAAAGAGAACGGGCGCTCCCCAAGGAGAAACGCTAGGTTGGATATAGCCCTTCTGTAACAATTCATCCAGTTGCTTCTTGAGTTCATACATCTCGGTTGGCGCCATGCGGTATGGTGCTCTGGAAATAGGAGCTGCTCCAGGCTCTAATTCGATAGTGAATTCCACTTCTCTCTGCGGAGGTAATCCAGGTAGTTCGTCAAGAAATACATCTGAGAACTCATTCACAATTGAAATAGACGAGAGCTCTACTCCTTCCTCTTTCCTCATGGCATAGCACCAAAGTCCCTGACATCCCTGTTTCAGTAATTTCACGGCTTTCATTGCTTTGATCAATTTTCCCGAGCTTCCTGGCCTCCAGCCTCGGAATAAGTGTTCAGATCCGTCAACAGCAATGATAGAAATGACTCTCTCTCGGTAATTCAGAATAGCTCCATAACGGTTGAGACAATCATCTCCAAGAATTAAATCGTCCCCGCAGATGTCAACTACAATAAGATTCGATGGCCAATCTCTTCCTCCTATAGTTACTGGAAAATCTCTAGCCTCTAGGGTTCCCACGATTCTCTCTCCACTCGGAAAACCCACAACATATGGTTCACAATTATACAAGCACGAGATTTTCAAACGATTAACACAGTTCAATGATACAAAAGAATGTGTAGCTCCGGAATCGAATAAAACACTAACTGGTTGCAAAAGGATCTGAATCGTACCTGATGCAACAGCTGTGTTCTGATCATCAGATTTCCTCATTTCGTACAGGCGCGGAGGAACGGACCCAGCACTGGATGTCTCTCTCTTCCCAGCGTTCTGCTGCTGAAATCCACTCTGCTGCGTCTGGTTCACACTCGTCTCCTTCGGAACTGGAGCTGGAGTGCGAGTACCAAAAGATCGGGTCGCATTCCCACAAAATGTTGCGCGATGTCCTTCCTGTCCACACTCGAAACAGGTCACAGCAGGCGCGAAACAATCACGTCGAACATGTCCTGCTTTGCCACAGTTGTAACACTTCTTTCCTGTGTCTGAAACAGTTGGTGCTGCCCGGAACTTCTTTCCACCTCGAGAAGGATGCGGAGGTCTCCTGGATGAATGAAAGGAGGACTGACCCCTGCGAGGCCCGCTGCTCTTATCCTCCGTGAAGTTGCCAGACACCTTCTGTTTCTTTGCTTCCGTCGATTTCTCTACTGCTGCCTCCTTCATATCATAGGTCAGCTCCTTATCCTGATACTGTCGCAAGGTGGTACATTCAAATCCGGACATATACTGCTGAATTTCCGGCTTCATTCGCATGTCAAAATGAAAAATCTTCTCCGCCTCGGTCCTGACCAAGTGGCGCACATAAGTCAGCTGGTGATTAAAGGTCTTAATCACGTCCGTCACAGATGCTTCCGAATTTTGTGGTGAGAAAAACTCCCGAACTCGGGCTTCTCTAACTGGACGAGGACAATACTGCGCCTCCATCATCAATTTGAATTCCGTCCAGTCAACATTGTGCTCCTCCGGTCGAATGGCCTCCCACCAGTCGAAAGCCTCCCCGGTCAAAAGATCTTGGCGGCCAGGAACCTTCCTATCGTTGGGACAGTTAATCCCTGCAAAAATCTTCTCTAATTCCTTCAGCCAGTGATCCCAAGAAAGCATCTCAGCAGAACCGTCAAATTTCGGAGGGTGCAATTTAATCACTTCGGTAAGCCATCTATCTCCTCGATTTTCCACGTTATGCTGCTGTCCCATTGCCGTCTGCATGCGATCCACAACTTGAGCAAACTGGTTTATCTGGGCAACCACCTGCTAAAGCACTCCCGGCACGTTAGGATCTGCATTATTATTTGCCGATTCCTGCTGTCCCCCGGAATGGGAATCCGTTCGACTAGCGGCTATCTCTGGGGTAGATACCGACTCTTCTTGCCTCGCATTTCCACGTCCACGTCCACGACCGCGTCCGCGTCCACGACCTCCTCTCAACATACTGTAAACATAAATACTCAATATCCAGGACAAACTTTCTCAAAGTACATCCATTAATGTTTACAAGACATGAATTAAATAAAACGGTAGTATTCGAGATTAGGAAACTCACAACCACGGTCCACACGACGATGCTGGCTCAGCAGTGATGTTACGAACGACCAATAATCAAATAACGTAAACAGACCCAACTAACCCGACTGCCAAGATATCCATGAATCTTAGCTCCGATACCATATTCTGTAACACCCCGAGATATTCGGAATAATTACAGCGCCGTAAACCCTTTAGATAAGGATTTACAAGGCTAATTTTAAAAGAAGTGTAGAAACAATTCAATCGAACAACTGAAGTTCAAATACAGATTTGATTCAACCGATCAAATGAGTTTACTTATACAACCATATCGAATAACCTTATTAAAACAGACGTACTCGAGTACTAAACGAACCAAGAAGACAATCACAATAACAATAACATCAATCACATCACTGAGCCATTTCATCGTCCTGTCGGTACTGTGGTTGCCTCCCCGCTCCTCGGCTACCTGAACATCAAAACAATGTCCACCCCCGAAGGGGTTAGCAAAACAATGCTAGTACAAGTATCATCATACAATAAATCATCAATGCATCATAGTACATGCAAAACGGACTTCCACCACCGGAATCCAACGATGCGAATCCTCACGATTCCATCAACACAATACAAGGTAATCCAGCGATCCAGCGCCCTCAGCATAGATCCCCATGATGATCTCGTCGGACCAACGCATGGTGGACATTCGATCCAGCGCCCTCAGCATAGATCCTCATGATCCCCTCGGATCATTTATACCATAAATCAATCAACTATGCATACACATATGCATTTCAATATGTTCGTCATTACGAACAAATAACAACGAATATCACGAGAATTTTCAGAAATACATCTCATATTCAACAATATGATCAAAACCACAAGCATGATAAATCGAACTCGACATATGATACTTTCCTCGAAAATGGCAAGGACGAAACACTTCAATGATCTCGACACACTCGAAGACCGCCTCCTTCGATCAACGTAACAAGCTCGAACCTTAACAAAAGGAATGATATACAAATCATCTCAAGTCGAACGATGACCTAACAATTCGGTCTACGGCCGAAAAGCTCAAAACAAACAATCTGCCTGGACTGCTTAGCGTGCGCTACGTACTCTACGTAACGTGCGCTAAGTAAGCTGTTAGCGTGACGCTATCGTGTAAGACTAGCGTGCGCTAGCTACGAATCGACAGTCGAATCGGCTGATACATAACGTACGCTACGTACGTAATGTGCGTTAACTGAACCCCGATAGCGCACGTTAACTCACATATGTTAGCGTGCGCTAACCTTGCATGGCGTAATCGCTACCGGAAAATCAGGTTGAAAGATGGTGAATTCACGAATTCTATGTTGATACAACATGTCATCCTCAAGCATGTCATGCTAAAAAGGTTTTGTGGAAGTTCCATGATCATGAGGTACAAAAATACGGATAATCAACTCAACATCAAATCTTATCCTCGATCTTTAAGAAATATACCGAGTTCCGACTATTCCAAGTCCCAAAACATATGATTCCTTACGTAAAACATACGACTAGGTAATCTTCATATACTGGTCGATTGGTTTGGAAGATAACATGCTTAGGAATCCTCATACAAAAGGGTTCAATGGATCATACGATGAATAAGTGTCGAAACGTCGAAAATATCCTTCTAATACATGATGTTCGATTAATAACGAATCTAACTAACTAGACGAACATGATCAATCATCCTTTAGAACACAACTAGTATTGGTGAAGAATCACCTACCTCAAGGTAGTGAAGAACACGGAGGAAAATGAAGTAATCCGACACCGAAAGCTTGAACACCAATCTCCAATGATATACGATCTTCAATCACGAACCAGGATGTTGATATGAAGTGTTTAGGATGGAGGAAGTTATGTTCTAAGTGTAAGAATTCGGTTAAAGGGGGAAGAAAGAACTGAAATCACGAATAGGATGCTGTCCTATTTATAAGAAATGGCTATTAGCGCGCGCTAGACCCTACTCGTAGCGTGCGCTAACGGCTCACTGACTTAACTGTACTCAGCACTTAGCGTGCGCTACGCATATACCTGTAGCGTGCGCTAAGGCGTTGACTCGGCTTTTCCCGAAAGCCGTCCAGGTACATCCCGACACTATCCGACAGGGGTCCCCCGGCCAGATCTCACCTACCGCACGTCCCAATCAAATTGACCACGCATAGCGTGTGCTAATGACCCTCAGTAGCGTGCGCTATGAATCCATGTTAGCGCACGCTAAACATAGCCGGTAGCGTGCGCTACATGCGCAGATTTACAATCTTTAAATCACAACCACGAAATTAAATGCTCGACAACATCGGATTATGAAATACGGAGAATAGTACTCAGACAAAAGTACAATTATTACAATATCACAAGTTCCAATTACATAACAGAAATCTCGGGTATTACATTATTGAGGGGATGGTTGGCATTGATCCGATATAATGTAATAATGCTGGAGTTTTGGAGCTATTAGATGACTTTAGGTATATAAATAGACCCCTTAGATCCATCATCATTAATCATTCATCTTATTATTTTCTCACTTTGTAATACTTTTTCTTTTTGTGTGAAGAACACACTTGTATTTTTGATTGATTTGTGTAAGTGTGGTTTAGCTTATGTTGTTGAGGGAGTTTATTGCTTCTTTCTCCTCTATCTACTAAGGGAGTTAGGATCAATTCTTTCCCTTTTTCAACTATTAATGACCACTCAAGCTTGTAATATGTTGAATAAACCCTTAATGGGCTAAGTTACCTTAGTTGGGATTATAAACAAGGTTAGTCATGTTATTTAAGTTTATATAAAGATCTATTATGAATTACTTATTATTGTGTGTGATTTTCATTGTTTTACCAATCTTTATTTATTTGGTCAATAAATGACGATATTTATGGTCTTCATATGTTTCGAAAGAAAATATGTTTGATTAGATCAAATGATCTTCACTCTAAGTTGTTCTAGGGGATAGAAATATACCTCTAGACCTTAGATGATTCTTTGAGTTATTTTCATAAAACCTAATGCTATGTATTGAAGCCAATCAACATAGAAATATAGTGGATTGATTCAATATATAAGGGGCGTTTTATAGTTCGAAAGAGAAACCGTCTTTTTAAGGAAAATCGAATCTACACAACATAATAAGTAAATTCATCTTATGATCTCCTATACATCTTCTATAACTAATGATGAACTAAGTTTGTAATCCCAACTATTTCATTTTATCTTTTGTTAATCTATTATTAGTGCAATCTTTCATTTCCTTGAATATTAGAACTATTATTGCATTTTATTTGCAATTGTCAAACCAAACTCTTAAATTGTGTGTTTCAATCATATAAATCTATATAACAAATAGTTAAATAATGTATAATTCAATATATAACCTAACTTCCTCGTGGGATCGATAAACCGGACTCAAAAAGTCCACTTACTACTTGATACGATATCGTGCACTTACGATAGTTACACTAAATACGTGTCAACACTGTTGTTATTGTTTTGAGCATATTGACGTTGTCATATGAGTATGCATTTGTAGGTCTTGTGTTAAGTCCGTGTCCGTATTGTAATACCCTCGCCTTTAATATTGTATTTCATGATTTAAGTTAAGTGTTTTCGCACCATATCTGTGATGTTGTAGCAAGTATCGACGAATTATGTTAAGTTGGATTCATGGTCATTCATACTATATTAGTTGTTGGGTGATATTGGGAGAATTCCATTTATTCTTGTTATAGTACATAACGTACGTTAACCTGTCTTCATAACGTACGCTATGAATGTCGCCTTACGTACGTAACATCAATACATTAACGTACGTAATGCGGAAGATCCTCCAGCAGTCCGCCTTTCGGCGGGTGGGGCCGAGCAGGGGTAGGTGGTCGGGAGTCGATCGCGACAGCCAAGTCAACGGCTATTACGTACGTAATAGCTACATAGTTACGTACGTAACGAATTACGTGTTTTGAGGCAGTGAAATTTGATGAAATTGGTTACGTACGTAATGATCATAAGATTACGTACGTAAAGGCTATAACGTACGTTAACCACGTTCGTTAACGTACGTAATGTCAAGCTCAGATTATAAAAGTATGACTTGCCATTCACTTCCTACTCGACCTTTTTCAATCTCCCAACTGAGGAACGATTCCTTTCCCTTCCAACTTCGTTTCTAAGCCTTTCTAACTTGTGTTGGAGCCTCAACACTTGATTGGTGACTTGGAGAAGCTAGAGATTGAAGTGTATCCCTTGAAGTGTTGGTGTTGTTCTTCATTTTAAGGTTGGTCTTTCTTTAACTCATATCAATTCCATGCTTATGATGATGTTAGTAGATAAATACTTCACATAATGTTAGTTTAAACTAGTGCAAACATGATAAGATAATTGAATCACGCTCAAACTAAGTGAAGATTAACATTGAAGGTATTAGTGTTACTTCTTGTTGTAAATAACTTCATAATGTGATTGTGTTGATAATGATATACTTAAAACCTGATGTATAACATGATAATTGGAAGTTAATTATAGTCTCAACACTAGGAACATGTTAGGGATGATATCCTTAATGATTAAAAGTGAGAGATCTTAAAATTGTCTTGAACATTCTATTGATTCTTAAAGGTAGTATGGAACCATGATTTTTGGCCTCTAAAACCTTTGTAATAAAATTGTTGAAAAGATTATATTAACCCTTCGAAGATGATCTTCGCTAGATGGGTTGAAGTTACTTCCAAAATTTCAAGTATCCAATGATATAACTAGGCTTTTAATAAATTCTTCAAAGTAAATCAATGAATGTTGATAGAAGGAAGTTGTAATCTTCATATGTTCGAATTTATCGATTTCGTTAAAGGGTGTTAATCACTACATTAATAGATTGATAATGTTCTTAAGAGGATTGTGTTGAATATGATGATACAAATGCGGTAGATGAGTAGCCGAATTCCATTTCATTAATCCGGGCGTATTAAGAAACGTAAATTAAGATGATGTTCTTAGTTCACTAAAAACTTAAACTTATGTTTCATATAGTAATCAAGTTCTGAATGTAATCGTTGGTAAAATAATGAAGAACGTAATTAAACACAAACTTATATCGTAATTGAAAGTGTCGATGATTTAAAAAGGTATTTTCACGATATTACATTGATGATAAACTAGACATCAAGTATTTGACATTAAGGTTAGAATATGTGAACAAACATGATAAACATACAATGATTTGTAATAAGAACATTAAAATGATCAATAGGATGATTGATTTATTCAAGTAAAATTACGAATATTATTATCGTACAAATGTGTTGTTGAATGAATTACATTTCATTCAAGGTGCTTGTTCACGTGAGTATTGTTAGACGAGGATACCGTTCGTTTGACCATTCAAAGAAGGATTTTTCATCCACGGAATTGAGGCAAGTTATCTTGCTTGGTTATGATGATATGTGGATTCTTATGATGATTATGCATTTCGTGTATATGAAACACCTATAAATTTGTGTCTTGTGACTTGAGGTTGTTCTTAATGATGTCCCATTTTCATCGTGGAATTGTATTCCCATGTTCGTTACTTTTGGATTCTTGATATTGTTGAGCTTTGTTGACACTTCGGTGAGTTGTTCGATTCATTAGTAAAAGTGTAATTCGTTGAGTTTCGTTGTCATGTTGTATCGTGACATCTCTTGAGTCATATCTGCGCGCCGATTGGTTATGTGTAGGATTTTTATCCGGGCACTTGATGATCATGCGTGGAGGTTTTCCGCATTTAGATCGTGCACACGAGACGTAGTTCGTGAGGCTAATTAGGTACATCGTCCCACGTATATTCTGGATTCCGTATACGGGGTGGACATGTGCACGGACACATTTCCGGATCGGGCGTACTGTGACGTCCGTCTTGGGCCATAGTATATGGTCGTTCGTATATTTGGTTATGTTCGATAGTTGGGACTGATTGTTTATACGCCTTCGGGGTATATTCAGTAGTCGGTGGATTTCTTTGAGATCAGTATATATGAATTGTATAATGTCATGAGAATTATTATCATGTATAGCTGACCCTGTGGTTTGGGGCGAAATACTTGTATTTCAGGGCGAGGAAAGGGCAAGGCACAGGAGGAGCACAATGGCGACGGAGGATTCTGATGTATGCTATTTCGGGGGGCCCGAGTCTTTTGGTTGTTCGGTTCTGTTTTATTGTGACTTTCATTTTTATTTTGTGTCGGATGAATGTACTAAGATTTGTTAGGTACTGCCCATCGTCATATGGTCTGTACCGAATCTGGATCCTGTGTTTGTTTGCCCGTATTTAAAGATATGAATAACTCATGCTCCACACCGGGGTTTTGATAAATGTTGTGGTACGGTGCCACGTTGTCAGATTTAAATGTATATTGTGATATCGCCTGGTGGGTCCCAGTAGGGGTCCACGGCACTGTAATAGCCACTATTTTTGGGCTGTTACAGAAGATGGTATCGGAGAAAGGTTTTATTTTGAGTCATTGTAGAATCGAAATAGCATCAAGAAACCTTCGTGCCACGTGTAACCTGTGCAAGCGCCTGACCCGTCGAATACGGTATGTTCTCATGAACCATAATTTGATTGCTGGCATGATATTAACGATGTATTGGTCTCCTTACTTATCTTGGCATCTTGCTACCATGAGACAAAATTCATCTGTTTGAGGAGAACCTAAATTAATTATGTGATTGGAATTGTTTCGACTTAATGTTGATATGATATTGAATGTGTAGCACTTATAGTGCCAGTGATTCGTTACAACTGCTTTGTTGGATAGGAAATTCCCTGTTGCTATTAACTTAGCATGAATTATGATTGATAAATCGAACTGTACTTGTGACTTGATTCTTTCAGTATGGAAAGGAACCTGAGAGGCCGTGGCATAGGGGGACGAGGCCACGGAAGAGGCCGAATTCCGATACCACGAGCTAACAGACGCGCGAATGTGGAACAGAGTTCCGCAGGCAGTGATTCGCCTTCTAGGGACCAATCACACCACACTGGAGAGAATGCACGTGTCGATCCTTACACCGTGATGCAAGGCATGATGTCCCAAATGACCCAAATGGGTCAGCTGATGGAAACTATGCAGAGGAATACTACTGGTCAACAGCAGGGACAACAGCCTCCGCCTCTGGTGCCTGGCAGGATCGTGAGCCGGATTATTAGCGACATATCACGTCAGCGACCTCCGACTTTTGAAGGCTCATCTGAGCCTGCCGACATTGTACACTGGATAGAGCATTTCGAGAAACTGTTCGAGATGGTGGAGTGCCCAGAGGAAAATCGAGTTCTTTGTGGCGACTACTACCTTAGTAAGAGTGCCCATACTTGGTGGCTTTCGTGAGGCTCGCCGGCGCGAGTACTTGGGAGGAATTCAAGAATCTTATGCTAGATCGTTACTATCCTGCACCCCTCCGTGAAGCCAAACTGTCCGAATTACTAAACCCCACCCATCTAAGACGAGGATGTGTTAGCGATTGCCGAAAAATTCCAAGCACTTCTCCCTTTTGCTACGCGGTTGTCCGTTTGGAAGCCGATAAGATCAAATATTTCCTCAAGAGGCTTAAACCCCGAATGAGGATGCAATTACTCAATCACCACCTGCATTTACCTTACGGAGTTTATTGAGAAGGCTTTGGAGTATGAACTTACCGCGAAGGAGATTTCTAAGAAGCACCTCGCTTTTCCAACAAGAGATCCAGAACTGCACTCCAAGGAGATAGTAACCGGTGGGGTATTCAAGAAACCCCACTGTACTAAATCCTTCCGAGCGGCCACCTATGGCACCGGCGCGGGAACGCACTCTCGGGCAATCACCACCGCCGTGTGTTATAACCGTGGGGACCAGGCATATCAGCTCCAAGTGTCCGGCCGGCCGTTGCCTGTCACACTTGCGGGAAGAACGGCCATCGTGCTCGCTATTGCCGGGTGGACTCGGGCGTGCTCCAGAGCATCTCTTGCTCCATGCAGTCTTCTGCTCAGAACGTGCTCCTCCGTCTGCTTCTTACCGGACTACCGGGCGAACAAAGGGATGGGCCGTGGAAATCAAGTTGGTACACTCGCTTAGGGGTTGCAAAACCCCGAGTCTACGAGATGAAGAAAGCCGATGATCCCGAATCCAAAGATGATTGCAGTACTCTCGAGATCCAGTCTCAGCCCGTTTGTGTTCTTTTTGATACTGGTGCTTCACACTCCTTTTTGTCTAGTTCTTGTTTGAGTCGTTTGCATTTGAATCGTGTTATCGATTGTGAACCTTATGTAATTAGTCTACCCGATGGTAGAAGAATTATTGGGAGTCGTGAAGTACGTAATCGTCTGATTAGCATGAACAACCGTGAGTGGTTGTCCACTTAATTGTGGTTGATTTACCTAAAGATGATGTAATCTTGGGTATCGATCGATGGATCGTCACGATGCCGTCTTTGGCGTCCGTAGCGAATGGTGACCGTCACATCGGATGATGGCGTCGAGTGTATTTTTCGGGTGATAATCCCAATCATTCGGGAGAGTCATCGGCTATGAAGGCTATGAGATTACCGAACCAGGATTCATTGGTTATTGTTGTTACATGACTAAGACAATTGACGGCTACCAAATTGATTGATATTCCAGTAGTTCGAGATTATCCAGATGTATTTCCAGACGAGCTTCCAGGAATACCCCCACAACGAGAGGTAGAATTCACCATTGAGTTGGAGCCAGGGACGTCCCCGCTTTCGAAAGCACCATATCGTATGGCCCCGACTGAGATGCAGGAGTTGAAAAGACAACTCGAAGAATTAACTGAGAAAGGATATGTTCGGCCCAGTGCATCCCCTTGGGGAGCGCCGGTGTTATTCGTACGGAAGAAGGACGGATCGCTGCGTTTGTGTATTGATTACCGGGAGCTGAACAAAGTAACAATTAAGAACAAATATCCTTTACCTCGCATCGATGATCTATTGGATCAGCTCCAAGGAGCCGCTGTATTTTCCAAGATCGACTTGAGGTCCGGGTACCACCAATTGCGGATTCGAGAGTCTGACGTCCCGAAGACAGCTTTTCGCACTCGCTATGGGCATTATGAGTTCGTTGTCATGCCATTTGGACTGACTAATGCACCTGCAGTATTCATGGAATTGATGAATTGGGTTTTTATTAATTATCTAGATCGTTTTGTAGTCATTTTTATTGACGACATCTTGGTCTACTCTCGTGATCATGAGGAGCATGAGTGCCACCTCCGCCAGGTTCTCGACGCATTAAGGCGATAACAACTCTATGGAAAATTTTCTAAGTGTGAATTCTGGATGTCTGAAGTTATTTTTCTGGGTCATGTGATATCAGCAGAGGGAGTAAGAGTAGACCCACAGAAGACGGAAGCTATCCGAGACTGGCTACCCCCGAAGAACGTGAAGGAAGTTCGTAGTTTTCTGGGTCTAGCAGGCTATTACAGATGATTCGTGGAAGGATTTTCCAAAATTGCTCAACCGATGACTAATCTGTTGAGAAAAGATAAGAAGTACTTGTGGTCGGAAGCATGTCAGCAAAGTTTTGACGAACTCAAAGGTCGATTAATTTCAGCACCTGTTTTAGTACTACCTAGAGGAACGGAAGGATTCGTGGTATATAGCGATGCATCGAGGCAGGGCCTTGGCTGCGTGTTAATGCAGGACGGGAAAGTGATCGCCTATGCGTCCCGCATTGCGTCCTTACGAGGTCAACTACCCGACTCATGACTTGGAGTTAGCAGCCGTAGTGTTTGCTTTAAAAATTTGGCGCCACTATCTGTATGGAGTTGCCTGCCAGATTTTTACGGACCACAAGAGCCTGAAGTATATTTTTCCCCAGAAGGAGTTGAATATGAGACAAAGGAGGTGGTTAGAGCTAATCAAAGACTATGATATCGAGATCCTTTATCATCCAGGCAAGGCAAACGTGGTTGCCGATGCCTTGAGCCGCAAGACGGTGCAGAAATGTATACTAGCTCGTTTGACCGCCCGCAGGGAGTTGCAATTAGAGTTCATGAGGCCGAGATTGAGGTCCTGGATACAACGCATTCAGGGACAACTGTGCATGCTTGAGATTTCACCATCCATTGATGAGACGATCAGGACGAAACAGATGACGGACCCATTCCTATCCAGAATTCGAGGAGAAATCGATCAGGGGAAGGCCCCTGGATTTGTGGTTCACGAGGATGGTATTACGCTTTAAAAATCGAGTGTGTGTACCACAGACGAAGAGTTGAGGAATACTATTCAAGGAGGCTCATGCTACCCGTATTCCATACACCCGGATCAAACAAAATGTATAAGGATTTGAAGCCGTATTATTGGTGGGGTAACATGAAACGGGAGGTTGCCGAATTCGTTTGAAATGTTTGACTGTCAAGTAGTCAAGATTGAGCATCAACGACCAGCTGGCATGATGAAACCGCTTCCGATTCCCGAGTGGAAGTGGGAAGACATATCGATGGACTTTATTACTAGTTTGCCGACGAGCCGTCGAGGCATGAATACGATTTGGGTGGTTGTGGATCGATTGACTAAATCAGCCCACTTCTTGGAGATCAAGGATACTTGGGGCCCTGAGAGATTGGCCCAATTATTCATCAAAGAGATTGTGAGACTGCATGGCACCCCTAAGAGTATTGTATCAGATCGGGACGGACGGTTCGTGTCGCACTTCTGGAAGGCGGTTCATCGTGCTATGGGTACACATTTTAACTTCAGTACGGCTTTTCATCCTCAGACTGACGGTCAGTCTGAGAGGACAATTCAAACTCTAGAGGATATTTTGAGGGCATGTGCTCTCGATTGGAAGCCTGACTGGGAAGCCCAACTGTCGTTGGTAGAATTCACATACAATAATAGCTGGCACGCCTCGATCATGATGGCACCTTATGAAGCATTGTATGGTCGTCGTTGTAGGTCCCCTTTGTGCTGGGACGAATTGTCTGAATCTATTGGTACGGAACCTGATATGTTATTGGCATCCCGCGAGTAGATTTCCCTGATCAAGAGCCGTCTATTAACGGCCCAAAGCCGCCAGAAATCATATGCAGATAATCGTCGACGACCACTCGAGTTTGAGGTTGGTGACCATGTACTAGTCAAAGTATCTCCTACTAGAGGTGTTTTCCGATTCGGGAAGAGAGGCAAATTGAGCCCAAGGTACATTGGTCCGTTTGAGATCCTGGAACGAGTAGGCGACCTAGCCTATCGTTTAGCATTACCACCAGCTTTGAGCCGGATTCACAACGTATTCCATGTATCTCAGTTAAGGAAGTATGTTGCTGATCCAAGTCACGTTATTCAATTCGACGAGGTCGAAATAGCCGACGACCATTCGTATGAAGAACGGCCTGTGCAGATACTCGAGAGAAGAATTAAACAGCTGAGGAACAAGACGATTCCCTTATTAAAAATTCAGTGGTCGAGACATGGAATCGAGGAAGCTACGTGGGAGACCGAAGATAGCATGCGAGAGAAATACCCCGAACTGTTTACCCCTTAGTTTCGGGGACGAAACTCCTTTTAAGGGGGGAAGTATGTAATACCCTCGCCTTTAATATTGTATTTCATGATTTAAGTTAAGTGTTTTCGCACCATATCTGTGATGTTGTAGAAAGTATCGACGAATTATGTTAAGTTGGATTCATGGTCATTCATACTATATTAGTTGTTGGGTGATATTGGGAGAATTCCATTTATTCTTGTTATAGTACATAACGTACGTTAACCTGTCCTCATAACGTACGCTATGAATGTCGCCTTACGTACGTAACATCAATACATTAACGTACGTAATGCGGAAGATCCTCCAGCAGTCCGCCTTTCGGCGGGTGGGGCCGAGCAAGGGTAGGTGGTCGGGAGTCGATCCCGACAGCCAAGTCAACGGCTATTACGTACGTAATAGCTACATAGTTACGTACGTAACGAATTAAGTATTTTGAGGCAGTGAAATTTGATGAAATTGGTTACGTACGTAATGATCATAAGATTACGTACGTAAAGGCTATAACGTACGTTAACCACGTTCGTTAACGTACGTAATGTCAAGCTCAGATTATAAAAGTATGACTTGCCATTCACTTCCTACTCGACCTTTTTCAATCTCCCAACTGAGGAACGATTCCTTTCCCTTCCAACTTCGTTTCTAAGCCTTTCTAACTTGTGTTGGAGCCTCAACACTTGATTGGTGACTTGGAGAAGCTAGAGATTGAAGTGTATCCCTTGAAGTGTTGGTGTTGTTCTTCATTTTAAGGTTGGTCTTTCTTTAACTCATATCAATTCCATGCTTATGATGATGTTAGTAGATAAATACTTCACATAATGTTAGTTTAAACTAGTGCAAACATGATAAGATAATTGAATCATGCTCAAACTAAGTGAAGATTTACATTGGAGGTATTAGTGTTACTTCTTGTTGTAAATAACTTCATAATGTGATTGTGTTGATAATGATAAACTTAAAACCTGATGTATAACATGATAATTGGAAGTTAATTATAGTCTCAACACTAGGAACATGTTAGGGATGATATCCTTAATGATTAAAAGTGAGAGATGTTAAAATTGTCTTGAACATTCTATTGATTCTTGAAGGTAGAATGGAACCATGATTTTTGGCCTATAAAACCTTTGTAATAAAATTGTTGAAAAGATTATATTAACCCTTCGAAGATGATCTTCGCTAGATGGGTTGAAGTTACTTCCAAAATTTCAAGTATCCAATGATATAACTAGGCTTTTAATTAATTCTTCAAAGTAAATCAATGAATGTTGATAAAAGGAAGTTGTAATCTTCATATGTTCGAATTTATCGATTTCGTTAAAGGGTGTTAATCACTACATTAATAGATTGATAATGTTCTTAAGAGGATTGTGTTGAATATGATGATACAAATGCGGTAGATGAGTAGCCGAATTTCATTTCATTAATCCGAGCGTATTAAGAAACATAAATTAAGATGATGTTCTTAGTTCACTAAAAACTTAAACTTATGTTTCATATAGTAATCAAGTTTTGAATGTAATCGTTGGTAAAATAATGAATAACGTAATTAAACACAAACTTATATCGTAATTGGAAGTGTCGATGATTTAAAAAGGTATTTTCACGATATTACATTGATGATAAACTAGACATCAAGTATTTGACATTAAGGTTAGAATATGTGAACAAACATGATAAACATACAATGATTTGTAATAAGAACATTAAAATGATCAATAGGATGATTGATTTATTCAAGTAAAATTACGAATATTATTATCGTACAAATGTGTTGTTGAATGAATTACATTTCATTCAAGGTGCTTGTTCATGTGAGTATTGTTAGACGAGGATACCGTTCGTTTGACCATTCAAAGAAGGATTTTTCATCCACGGAATTGAGGTAAGTTATCTTGCTTGGTTATAATGATATGTGGATTCTTATGATGATTATGCATTTCGTGTATATGAAACACCTATAAACTTGTGTCTTGTGACTTGAGGTTGTTCTTAATGATGTCCTGTTTTCATCGTGGGATTGTATTCCCAAGTTCGTTACTTTTGGATCCTTGATATTGTTGAGCTTTGTTGACACTTCGGTGAGTTGTTCGATTCCTTAGTAAAAGTGTAATTCGTTGAGTTTCGTTGTCATGTTGTATCGTGACATCTCTGGAGTCATATCTGCGCGCCGATTGGTTATGTGTAGGATTTTTAGCCGGGCACTTGATGATCATGCATGGAGGTTTTCCGCATTTAGATCGTGCACACGAGACGTAGTTCGTGAGGCTAATTAGGTACATCGTCCCACGTATATTCTGGATTCCGTATACGCTGTGGACATGTGCACGGACACATTTCCGGATCGGGCGTACTGTGACGTCCGTCTTGAGCCATAGTATATGGTCGTTCGTATATTTGGTTATGTTCGACAGTTGGGACTGATTGTTTATACGCCTTCGGGGTATATTCAGTAGTCGGTGGATTTCTTTGAGATCAGTATATATGAATTGTATAATGTCATGAGAATTATTATCATGTATAGCTGACCCTGTGGTTTGGGGCGAAATACTTGTATTTCAGGGCGAGGAAAGGGCAAGGCACAGGAGGAGCACAATGGCGACGGAGGATTCTGATGTATGCTATTTCGGGGGGCCCGAGTCTTTTGGTTGTTCGGTTATGTTTTATTGTGACTTTCATTTTTATTTTGTGTCGGATGAATGTACTAAGATTTGTTAGGTACTGCCCATCGTCATATGGTCTGTACCGAATTTGGATCCTGTGTTTGTTTGCCCGTATTTAAAGATATGAATAACTCATGCTCCACACCGGGGTTTTGATAAATGTTGTGGTACGGTGCCACGTTGTCAGATTTAAATGTATATTGTGATATCGCCTGGTGGGTCCCAGTAGGGGTCCACGGCACTGTAATAGCCACTGTTTTTGGGCTGTTACACGTATGATGCATTGATCTGATCTCGGATTAGACTGACGTGATTGTCATGGTATTGTGCATCTCGAGGTATGTTCCGTACTTCCCTTGGTACTTGTCTTTGATGGAAAATCGATTATCATGTTGGGATTTGATGATGATATTCGATGGATCGAATTGGTCAGAGTTGGTATATTACGTATCAGTGAGTCCTGATGATGTTTTGAGAACCTTGGGTATTGTTTGTGGTATGATATAGATGTTGTCTATGAATTCATTGTTAATGGAGAATACGAAATATGGAACATGGTAAGGATTATCTTGATAAGGATAATCATGAGCTGGTAAAGTTATGACGATAAGATTAATTGGTTGTATTCTTATTTTGCATTCTCATTGGTATGTGATTATTGATGTGATGTAACGGTTATCATTGTTGGATATTATGGCTGACCCCGTCGTGGGCTTTCTTTTTTAAGTTATTGGATATCGAGCTTGTAGCGGTCGTGAGGAGATGAGCTTCCCGGAGGATACTGGCCATGGTATGTGTTTTGTGAATCGAGTATTTTGATTATATGTTGTATTCCGCTGCTAGAGTATTTTAATTGTTGTCCTTTCCGCTGCGTGAGTATTTCTTAAACGCCCATTTGATTTCTGGCAACTTGAGTTGCTTGGGATATGGTTTTCTAAACTATTTTGTCGGTACGTGTAAGCGATAGCTTAACGTATTTTTTAAACTATTGAGTTTTGGTCATTTCGGGCTTTATAGTTTCAAATGAGATTTCACGACGGTTTTGATAAACGGATTTTATATAGTTGTCAAACGTTTTAAAAGATAGTACCGTCGTTACCCTCTTGGGCGTTCGTAAATATTTGTAAAAAAAATTTTTAGCCCTGTGGGTTCTGTCTCGGGGCCCACGGCGCTGTAATATTCCCGTCGAATCTGGAGGTGTTACACCTCCGACAGTCGGCTATCTTTTTTTAAATGCCAAGACGTCGGCCAGCTTACAAGCGGTCAACCATTTTATTTTTTTTACGTCAGGTCGTCGGCCTCCTTTTCGGCTGGCCACCACCTGCGGGTGGCCTTATTTTTTATCTTTTACTAAAACACAGGCCGACTGCCTACTTTCTGTAATATTCAGGAATTTTAAATTAGAATTCTAATGGTATTAATTTTTTAATTGATTTATTTCATTTTTTATTAGCTAGCTAATTAAAATATCGAGTGGAGACATTTAGACTAATATATTGGCGAGTTGGGGTTGGTATTATATGACGCAGTGTATTAATCGGATAATCGAATAAGGATACTGAATAACTAATTTGAGATTCATTCGTTTTAATGAAATAATTATAGCTTTAACTTGGTGAAACTTGGATCAAATAAACCAACTCCCTATTTCTTATATATATATAAATAAAAAGAACATATTTATTGACCCAGTTCGTCAATAATGACTACATCAGAGGGGCATACCAAGCCAGGAGAGTATTCACTACAATTTGTGTGTTTCCGAGTACAAGAATACAATCAAAAGAGATATATTAATACTAATAAATAGGGATGTAACCCTAAAAGCCCACTAGGCATCTTAGCCAATTAAGTGTCTTATCCTGCAAATAATGTCCATAAAATAATATATTTACAATAATATATATATATATATATAGAGAGAGAGAGAGAGAGAAGGGAGAATCTTTTCTTTCACTACTTTCTCCCGTACTCTCTCTCTGTCTCTTCCTTTCATTTTTTTTCTTTCCCACTTACTCCCATCCCCCACGTGGATGAAACACCCACCCCTCTCCCTCTTCTTCTTCAATAGAGACGGGTGAGGGGACACGGCGGAAGCTAGAGGTGGTGGACGACTTGGGCTCGTGATCTCGGGTGAACTATTGGTAGGTGGATCACTGCGGGTTTAGGCAGTGCCAATCGCCAGCGTGGCGAATGGAGCGCGGCGGTGGGGCTGTCGGACTTGTCTTCCATCGGCGAGGGGGATTTCCATATCGGCGGTTGGACTTTAGGTATGTTGAAGTTTGTCGATTGAGGACCGACTGGACAAGGTTCGTCCATGGGGGTGGTCGGGCGGGGTTCCGACGAACAGCGACCGGGGATGCACAAGCTTGGAGGCTCAATCAGATTATGGCGTGGGTCAGCCATGTGGTCGATTTTTCCGGTGAGATTGGAGTGGATGGAAGACGATGGCTGGATCGGGGCGGTTATCCGGCGACAGGATGGGCACTTAGACAGTGGGATTTTTTGGTGAAGGTGTATTTGTGTGTGTATCATATATATATATATATATATATATATATATATATATATGCTGTAATGTGTGTGTATAGTATATATATGATATATATATATTATAAAATATATAAGTGTGTATGTATGTGTGTCGTGTGTGCAGATGTATATATATATATGTGTTGTGTGTGTGGAAATATATATATATATATGTATGATCAAATGAGAATGATTCTTATCCTGCGAATTGCGAATATGCATGAGTTTGGTACTAATTATGCATGAAATACATGCATTTTGTGCATCAAAATTGTAATGCATTAAAATATACATTATATGCATCAAAATATCGATGTATTAAAATATTGCATTATATGCATCAAATTTTTGTGAGAATAAATCTAGGCCATCCATTTATCAAGATCTATGGATGAAATTCATTCTTATTTCTTAACTTAATTTGAATTCTCACCTGAGCCGCCGTTGTAGTAGGGCACCACGTTGCAGCCCCTCCTCTATGCCTACTAAACGCCGTTGTTCATCCATGGAAGATGCTACTCCGAGCAAGAAGCAAACTTTGTCAAGTAAAAGTATGACGTTGAGTTTATATAGATCGGATAATGTTAAATTTGTCGCTTTTCGTTTGTAGGTTGGTCATATAATTATTAATTTGATGATTCTCGTCAAATTTGTCATTTTCCGGTTGTGGGTTGGTGTGTTTGCCTCTATTTGTTTAATGTGAAAGTATTATTTTTAGATTTTGCGTTGAGTCGGACACTGTTCTAAAGTTTAGCACATTCTTGTGAGTAGTTAGCATAATTTTTGTAATTAGTCTGCACAATTGTTCCGTTTCTCTCCTAGCTATTTCCTCTAATGTTAAACCCTCTTGGAGAAAGTAGAGGTATGAGCATGAAGTCTCACTTGAAAAGAAAATTTGGGCTTCACTAGATATGAGGTCCTAGATCCGGTTATGCTTGACGCAATAAAATTTCAGTGCACATGCCGGAAACAAATTCAAATAGTTATTTTCCATTTATTTTTCGTTTGAGATAGTGGGGAGAGGGGCATTGATGAATTGTTCATAGAGAATACGAGTTAGGGAACTGTTACCCTGAGGTATTTGTTTTCAGCACTTTTATGTGATGATTTCTGCACATATTGAAGAACATTTTAGCACCTTTAATAATATTGTTTTGATAATTATTGTGATGTGATTTGTGTGATAGTTAGCACTTAAATCTGTAAATTTTGCATTGTTAACACATTGTTATAGCACTGCATGATTTACATATTTTACATAAATTACTATGTATAATAGTTGATATAAATAGTATTATGTTAATATTCTAATAGTATAATTATGCAGTGAATGGTACTTCTGTTAGGACTTTTTATAGGTATTGCTTGCACATGTAGTTATTGAATCTAATAGTATAATTGTGCAGTAAAATCTTGATCTGATTTTTGCAATGGAGATAGATGTTGTTTTGTGCGTTGCAAGTCTGCTTTGTGGTTCGGGGGAATAACTTTGTACTATATAATGTATGATAAAAGTAGGTGTGGGTGAGTGATGGTGGATAAGTATTCTGTTTATGTGGTGGTCCCTTCTCTTTGAAGAAATTGGTTTGTTGATACAGCTTTGGGAAGTCATTTCTTTTACAATTCCATACCAATTTTGGCAGTGTTCCTCGAGTCTCATTCTTATTCCTGATGCTTTTGGTGACTTTTTTATATTCGAATCGAGAGACGGTGCTGAAATAAGTGACGCCTTTGTAGCGTTATTGAACTAGGGCTCACGGATACGCCGTTGCAGCGCCACCTACTAATCGTCGTTGTTCAACTATGGAATATGCAACTTCGAGCAAGAAGCAAGGTGACGCGGAGTAGATAGCATAATTATGTAGGTCACAAGTCGTCCAGGAATAAGTCTAGAGGGGGGTGAATAGACTTATTGAAACTCTTTTCCACAAAGGATGAGTTTCTCAGTTGATGGTACAGATGACTTAGAGTCTTCTGTAGTCAATATAAGTGCGGAAGTCAGCTGATGACGAATACAGAAATAATCAATAGAACACTTAAGTATGAATGCAACAGTTAAGTATGATGCTAAAAACAGTAAAGTACGCAGGCAATTTATAGTGGTCTTAGAGGTGGGGTAATCCTCTACTAATCCACTTTCTCCAAACCAGTTGGAGATGAATCCACTATAATTCTCAACCGGTGTAAATATTATAGTGTTTCTACAACTTAGCTACAACAACTTTCAACCAGTGGAAATCCTGTCGTTGTAACTCCTTTCTGACTGCCTAGCACCACTCGATTCTTCAAATCCTTGGATGCCTATCAGTCGCGAAACTTCAACCAGTGAAGTACCCCTTACTCAGGTTTTAAGACAAGAGTATTTTCTTCTCCAACTAAGACCTTTCTTCGTATATGAATGAGAATACTGCTCTTTACGATGCTATAGATTTCTGATTGCTTAGATTGCTTTGATCGCTTGAAAGTATAGTTCGCACCGTGTCCTGCTCAACTTCAAATCTTCAGATATATATAGATGTCGATCCTTGAGCATTTCTTCATAGCCGTTGCAAATCTATAACAAATCCATCCGTTGGAGAAAATAGACTTCTTTGTTTTTTTTCTGAATGTTGCAAGGCTGGATTCCATTATTTTAATCTATTTTCGATCGTTGTGAAGACTTCCATGTGATGGCGCCGAATATTTTGAATATAATAAGATTAAAGTCTCCAGTGGTGGGCCTGGATGAATTATTTAATTCATTTCCTTTCCGGGAATCTCTCCAATCTGTCTCTTATCGCCCGTATGTGACTTTCCATAAATATTGACTATTCAACGCATGCTGAGGTGGACTGGAGTACTTGGCTGATCACTTAACTTATCTCTCTGTGGTCAAACTATCTGATGTGCAGTCAACCTTCTCTGATGTCGACTTCTCTGATGTGCCGACTTGACTGAAGTCTTCTGACCTGATTGAACTTGACTGATATTTATGGTCAAGCTTCAGATGACTTGACTTTCCTTCTTGACTGCAGTCTGGTCCAACTTCGCTGATTAAATTGTTGACCAGAACTTCTCTGAAAAGGGTTACCTGATATAGCTCGTCTGTGGTCAACCTTATCCGAACAGTTGAGTTGACCAAGACTCGGCTGATAGATACTTATCTGTGATTTGTACTTAGCCGATTTTTTAAAGCTTAACTTATATGGCCTATAGAAGATACTCATTTGGTTCTTCTTTACATTTTGCCAAGTTTCTAACTTAACACAATTTGGCCTATGGAAGATACTCATCTAGTTCTTCCTTACAGTTTGCCAAGTAATAAACATACATTTGAATAAAAAAATGATGATATCATCAAAATCTAACAAGTATTCCTAACAAATTTCCCCTATTTTGATGATGGCAAAACTTTTAAGCAATTATTCAAATGAATAACAGGTCTGCACATAAGTGCGAGACACAAACTAAAATCAGTCTTTTTTTGAGACAACTAGAGGTTGTCATTCAAATGACTGTTTATATAATTTTCCTGAGTTTGTTTACAAGTACATCAGCTTCGAATGAACAAACAAATACAGAAAAAAAATATTACAAGTACTTCAAAAACAAAAATTACAAAGAAAATCTTGTATGCCTCTGCCTCTTCGGACAGTTTGCTTAGGAGGCCTGAATAACTTAGCTCCAATAGGCCTATTACAGACAGGTGCCAGACCATATTTCCTTTTGATGATCTGGGAGGCGAACTCTTGCTCGTCTGTGGTTGAGAATTTATTTTTCTCACAGAGAGCTCGGATTTCTTTCTGCAGGATTAGCTCATCCAATTCATTGTCCAAACGGGTATGCGCTTCTTCTGCTCTAAATGAAGGGATCATAGGATAAACATCCCATTTGGCTGCATATTTAAGTGTAATCTTCCAAAGAGTAAGCTATTTGGTCTCCATGTAGTTGATGAATGACTGTTGAGGAGAGTATTCTCTGTCCTGGAGTATTTCCCAGAGATAATACTTCTCTATGAACTCCTTCTTGGCGTCTGCCCATCTAGTCAAAAATTCTGAAGGCAGAATTTCTTCAACGTACCACATTTGTTTGCCTTCCCATTCGAACCTTGGCTCTTCTCCTTGCCTTGTTCTCCTCTTCTTCTCTGTAGGCTGATCTTCAGTCTGCTCAGGATCAACTACTTCCTTCCTCTTTTGACTTGAGGTCCCAGCTTCAATTAATAGGATATCTTGCCTCTTCTTCATTCTGAGCTCCTGAACCTGTACTTGACCTGATACTTCTCTTACTTCCCCTGCTTACTTCCTTCCCCCTTTTTGCCAACATCAACCAGTATAGTCAATTGCTGCTCAACCCTGTGCATCCATTCAGACATGCCAAGGGGCATTCTGGAGTTTGTAGAAGGAGGAGGTTGAGGGACATTCCTCTGCAGTAGGGTGTCAATTTTGGCATTTATGGTCTACAGGTCAGGTGAGATTTTTGTGGCAAGCAACTCTTCAACAGATTCTTTGACAATGTTGCGGATCATCTCAACCATCACAGGGGAGATGGGTGATGTCTGAGGAGAGTGTTCACCAGAGCTTTCTGCGCCTGCAGGTAGGTTTGCAGTTGACCTACCTGTGTACAGACTCCTGTCTGCAGGCGGCTGATCAGATGGGGTCTGTTCTGGGATCCCCGATCTGTCTTCTTCTTCTTCATCTAGGCTGGTGTAGCGGGCAAGTGCCCCAGCCTCATCTGCTCTGGCTTTATCTTTGCCTTCTTTTTCTTCTTCTGCCTCATTTTTCTTCTCTTATTCCTCTTTCTTTTCTTCTTCTTTCTCTTCTTCTTTCTCTTCTTCCCTCTCTTCGTCCTTCTCTACTTCCTTCTCTTCTTCATTTTCTCTTTCATCATCCTTCTTTTCATCCTCATCACCTTTATTATCCTCATCATCATCTTCTTTTTCTTCCTGCTCGACTTCTCCTTCATCATCATCTTCTTCTTCCAATTCCTCTGTTTTTTCTTGTTCTTCTTCTCCAAATTGTTTTTCAACTCCATCTTCTTTTTCTTTTTCTTTTTCTTTTCCTTTTTCTTCAACTATAATATTTTCTTCTTTTTCTTCTTTTTCAACTCCTACTTCTTCTTCTTCCACTATCTCTTCGATTCTAATTTCTCTTTCTTTTACTTCTCCATCCTCATTGAGAGAACCATTAAAAACACTTCCCATAATAATATGGATGACTTGGTCCATGTTGGTTTTAAAATTGGACGTGAACCAGTCTTCCTGGAGAATCAAAATTATGTCTGACTCATTGAAAAAATGCATGAGTAGATCCTCCGTAGCCTGGGGATACTCCCAGCTACTCATTTCGATAAAAGCTTGCAGTTGAGTAAATGGAACAGATTTCAAAGTTTTCCATTCCTCAAAAATATCGACAAAAGAATGTTTGAGAGCGTGTTGTTTTACCAGTAGAAGCTACTCTATAGACAGGTTTAGGACGTTGTTCTCGAGTAGGTTGAAGGTGTAGTCTGCTTCAGCAATATGGATAATCAATCCTGCTTCATCTTCTACAGACATGAAATGAGGGGTTAGAATAGGAACCATTTCAGTTTCCAGGCTGGAGGGAGCAGGCTGATCCTCTATGTGATCTGGTGCAGGGGTAGAGTAGTGATCTGGCTGCTCTTCCTCTTCAAATTCTAATCGCCCGGGCCTTTTGGGGGATGGTTCTGGTGAAGAATGAATCACCGATGGCTCTCCAAGGGCTGGTCCCCTTCTCTTGAAATGGAGGGCAATTGGGATATTGTCTGAATCTAAATCAGACTGGTCTGTAGGTTGGTCGTGGGCTGCAATTTGATTTCCATTAGACTCTTCTGAGCTCGATGGATATATGTAGGGAGTTGGCTCTACAAACATTTCCCTTAACAATTGAGCTGCTTTCCTCTCTCCGCCCAATCTTCTTAGAGTTTCTTGGTCCAAGTGACCAAGTCTCTTGTTAATGTGGTGTAATATCCACAATTTCGAATTTCGGTAATTTTCTTTTTTTGGTGTATTTCTCGATCGTAGTGACCCTCGTGTACCTTTCAGTGTGTCCTTCCTGTCAACTGTTGAACTGTATTCTCGTTATTGTTGTGCGGAACCACCGTTTCGGGGTTGCCGCGGATCCATTTCGTGTTATTGGTTCCCAAATATTGATTCCTATCGTTTTATTCTCTTTCCGGATCATTTTCATCATTTTGGGGCCCAAAAGGGGGTGTGGGCCGCGGCACAAGGTGTGTGCGCCGCGGCACACAAATCCCTTCAGTTGTTGGTCGGACAAACTGTACTGTGTGCCGCGGCACACCCATCCGGTGCCGCGGCACAGTGCCAGGCCGGTGCCGCGGCACGCCTGTCTGGTGCCGCGGCACACTCGTGTGTCATCTGCGATCAAAACCCAACTGTACCGGGTGCCGCGGCACACGCAGTATCTTGCGGCACAATGCCGAAACACAGGAGTAAATTTTTGGCTGTGCGCGGCACACCTAAGTGCGCGGCACACGAAGCGGTCAACCGTGCAACTTCGTCTTTATTAGACGAAAATCGACCATTTCTTCTTCATTTCACCTGCATCGCGAGAGAGAGTGAGAGAGAGGGGAAGAGTTCTTCATCTTCATCCACTGGGGGGTTGATTTTCACCATTTTTCTTCGGTAGTGAAGCCCGGGCAATCAATCTAACACGTGTTCTACGGATCTTGGTACTTGAATCTCCTAAGGTAATATTCTAAGACCCTATTTTCGATTAATTTGGGGGTTTTGGGTTTTTCTTCCGATTCGTTCCGTTTTGTTGGTGGATTCATGATGTATACGATTAATATTGTTAGTATCTTTAGTTTTCCTACGGATTCATGGATATTTTGTGGATTTTTCCTAATCGGGAGGGTTTGGTTGTGGTCCGCCCTCGTTGTTATTTTTGGTACGAATATACATGAATCGTAGGCGGGTTTCCGGGTGTATTCCATTCCATAATCGTTTAGAAGTGGTTGTGATTGTGCTATTCGAATCGTTAGGTTCATTTTCGTCGGTTCCTCGCGGTCGTGCCTGATTCTTCCGTTCCGTTCGTTGTCGTATTCCTTTTCATTAACATCGGGCGTTCCGAAGCTTCCCGGTTGAGCCGTATCCGTTCGTGGTTCCGTGCTCGTGGTATCGAGGCAAGTACCTTGCCCATACTTTTCTTATTTTGGGGATATGATGATCGGTGATCGTATTAGTGTGTTTGTTTGTTTGTTTGAAACGAAGTTTCAAAAGATTTCGGTTTGGCCTCGTTAAAGGCTTTCTTTCAAATGCGTGTGTGTTTTGTGAACGGTGTGTTTTGGGAATTGATTATGATTTGATTATTTTGAACGTTGAAGGGTTTGATGATGATACTCCTATTGTTTAAAGTTATGGAATCGTGTATTCCGTATTTAATCTTGTTATTGTGTTTTGAAGAGTTTGATAATGGTGTCGAGTTAATGGCCATCTCTAGTGAGTATTCTTAATGAACTTACATTCTTAGCATCTTAGTATTGCATGAGTAACGTGTGTGTGTATGCTCACTACGGGTTAGATCCGACGGGGTCTCGGTAGGGCTCCACGAAGCTGTGGAACCGCGAGCTTGCTTTTAACCACTGTGGGTTAGATCCGACGGGGTCTCGGCAGGGATCCACGAAGCTGTGGGTCCGCGGTTAATTGTGGTGCATTTTTACAAATGTGGTGTGATCATTGGCATTTCCGGAAATGAGTGCTTTTGAACGGTTTTCATGATTGCATGCATCGACTAAGTGTGTAAGAGGTAAGTGTTCGTTTGGCTTACTTGGCTAGGATGGCACCAGAGTATTTTGTTGTTTGTTTTGAATCCTTTATTTGTGGATTTTGATGTTGGGAGATGAACCTTGTGGTCGTTCTTGTGTACTGTGAGTTGATGAGATTTGGGGCTAAAATCCCAACGGTTTGGTAAAGGTGATTTTACGGAAAGTAAACTTTTGGGGCGGTGACCCCTTTTGTCTTGTGGATTTTGAAAAGTAGGATTTGATAATCCTAAATGGTTTTCTATTAAAACTCTCGATGGCAATCTAAACCGTCTTATAAATTATTTCCATTGATTTATGGTATTTTGATTTTTAAAGGTTTTCTCAAACCCTTGCCTCGAGAAGTACTTTTCGTTTCGTTTGGATCTTTGAGGATTCCTGGTTATTGTTATTCGTGGAATGTGAATTGTATGGCTCGTATTTGCACTTTGTATTTGCACTAGCAAAACGGTGGAGTTTGCTAACCCCAGTATTCGGGGTGGATGTCTATTTTGCATTCGGGTTTTGGAGCATAACACGAGTCGGCACGAAGGATGATGAAAGATGAACGATACTAATCACACGAGGACCCGTTGATGTCGTATTGGTCTAGTTGTATTTTATTTTCCGCGATATCTTTTCCCCGTTGTACGGGAGTTTATTGTATTCTGACCCCTGCGTGGGTATGTGTTGTAATTGAGTTGTATATTTTTATTGAAAGACCAAATCGGTCTACTGAGTCATTTTAGCCTTGAAGGCATTGTAGAGATGTTAAATGTTGTTACCAGCCTGGTAGATCTTCGAGGAGAGGGTTTACGGCGTGGAATATCCCTGAGTGGATTGGGGGTGTTACATAAATGGTATCAGAGCTTAGGTTGAGGAAAACCTAGGCTGTCGGGTCAAGTCGTGTTGTTTAAGTCTTGTTTCGTCGGATTTTATCTGACTGAGTCGTGTCGCGACGCGTCGTTTGAGTTTGTTGGTCGTGATTAGTATCGTGAGGCGATCATCATCTTCGTGCGACCTGTGGAAGTAAGTCTCCCTTCTTTGTGTTGTACCTCGTGTGACACGAGCTATTTTTATGATTATTTGTTAAGTGATGGAGTCCTTATGTGGATTTTGATTTCACGATATGTATTTAATCGACTCTCGTATTTGATTTATACGAGGTGTAAATCGCTTGTGATGTATTTTTATTGTTGTTTTTGTCATTTTTTGATGATTTCGGATCGATTTGCACGTTTTACAAGTTCTCTTGTGGAAGCTTTGTGCTTATACGCGTTCGACTTGTTCACTAGCCAGTGCGTGAGGGTCCTTAGAGGCCTCGAATGGGGCCAGTGGATTTGTTCTGGATGTGGTTATTTGACTCTAATATTTTGTTCTTATGAGGAGTAGTGTTGCTGGATTGTGCATGTTGAACTGTATTTCTTTTATCCGCTGCGTGAGTTCTTTTGTAAGGACTTTCAGTATTTTACCGACCGAGTTTTATTTCGATAACCGCTTCCCTTAACCGAGTTTTTGGCATTATGGCCTTGACCGCTTTGATGAAATTCTTATGACGGTATTTAGTATTTTTTTTTAATGGCTTTTGTGAGTTTTGAAATATTACCGTCATCGGCCTTTTGGCATTTTTGTAAATGGTTTTTAGCCTGGGGTTCCGACGCAGGACCCACAGCGCCATGATGTTCCGTGTGATTACATGAAATTTTTGGGCATTCTAGCCTTTTTGGCATCGTCCTTTTTGGCATTGAATTATTTTCGAAAACTTGAGTATCTTAGAAATAAATTTCGAGACATACTTTTCAAATGAGTTATTTTCTTGTGGTACCTCCAAGGTGCCACAATATATTTCAAAAATTTTCTACTTCGAGGACCAAAATGTTTTGAGATATTTTCAATGTTTTAGAAATATTTTTATTTAGACCCGAGGGTCGAATATTTTGAAAGTTTTCACTAAAAGAAAGTGTCCTCATTTTTATCAAGTGCGAAATGGTTCTCCAAAGTCTCGATAACGATGTTTCACGTTTGTACTTTTTGAAAGGTGATACTCAAGATCAATCGGTGTTCTTCTAAATTATTATTAAAATGAGGTTTTCGTTTTTAAAACCTATCCATTCCCGTTTGAGGGCTGGGTATATATGTATGATGTTCGCGTTGTCATTTTGATGTTTGCTCCCGAGTATGACCGAATTGGCGGTGTGAGCGTTGAGTTGTTTTCCACACATTTGTTGTGTTAGCCCCTTGTGAGAGGTGGGATGTTGGTGTTGAATATTGTCGCCTCGTGGTGATTTCTGCGTTGTCGCGCATGTGCAAGCTATTAGAGCTTGGGTTGGTATGGTCGTGTGCATCGGTGATCGTTCCGTTATGTGTCGGTTGTTTAATGTCTTGTTACCTTGCTCCCGTTTTTGTGAATTTCGTGGACGAGGTCGGAGGTAATGCCCGTACTATTTTGACTTCTGTATTTTCTCTTTCTCCAGTCTATCGATTCGCTCATGTTCGTTGACACATTATGAACTTGCTCTGTATTTCGGTCTCATCGTTTGAACGAACCGTGATCTTGTTGTGGGTCGATCGGGTTATCGCTGTGACTTTTTCGGGTTCGGTTCGACTCTTGTGAACCTTGTTCGGGAGTAACATCATCTGGTTCTATTAGTTCTTTTATTCAAAGTGGATCGGATTTGGAACTCTTGTGTTTTCGACTTTGTCGACTCATCATGTTCATTGACATTTTCTGAGCTTGTCCTGCCCCTTGCTTTTGTTGATCGAACGAGGGTGGTATTTCGGAATTACTCGTTCGTCGTTGTGACCTTTCAATCACTATTCCCTTTCCTGTAGATCTTATGCGAGTGTGCATCTTGTTGTTTTCACCGGACCATGTTTTGTCTCGAGTCGAGGTGTGAACCTCGGAGTTGTCGGTTGAACCTTATTGTTCTTCGTGATCCGAACATGATAGTTCGATTTTTGTTGTCTCGATCTTTTTGGTTCGATCGTTTGATTGTTCGGTTTTTGTTGATCCCGTTTCGTGATTGTTGAACATTCAAACTCCTTCCAAATTTCCTTAAGTTCGGGAAATTAGTCTCGTTTTCGATCTTCCAACCCTGGGCGGTGGAATTCCATATTTGTTCAGCGTGTGGCTCATGTTTTGATTGATGTACCGTTGGGTTGGTCAATCATATTAATTTTCGTTCGTTGTGTTTTGTGATTGTCGGATAATTGACTTGGCTATGTTATCCGTTTGATGACGCTTGTCACTTGTTGGTTTTATTATATCCCTAACGGCGACGTTGTGTTGGTCGCCGTGGAGCGTGTTTTCACGCCGTATATTCCTTTGCGTTGTTTGTGACATTTCGCCGTTGGGCGTTAGTTACGCATTCTTGTGTGCCTCGTTGAGTTTTTCCTGGCGGAATATTTCTTCTCCCTACTTGTTTTAAGTTTCGGGACGAAACTTCTTTTAAGGAGGGTAGAATGTAATATCCGCAATTTCGAATTTCGGTAATTTTCTTTTTTTGGTGTATTTCTCGATCGTAGTGACCCTCGTGTACCTTTCAGTGTGTCCTTCCTGTCAACTGTTGAACTGTATTCTCGTTATTGTTGTGCGGAACCGCCGTTTCGGGGTTGCCGCGGATCCATTTCTTGTTATTGGTTCCCAAATATTGATTCCTATCGTTTTATTCTCTTTCCGGATCATTTTCATCATTTTGGGGCCCAAAAGGGGGTGTGGGCCGCGGCACAAGGTGTGTGCGCCGCGGCACACAAATCCCTTCAGTTGTTGGTCGGACAAACTGTACTGTGTGCCACGGCACACCCATCCGGTGCCGCGGCACAGTGCCAGGCAGTGCGCTGCGCCTGCAGTGCCGCGGCACACTCGTGTGTCATCTGCGATCAAAACCCAATCAGACGGGTGCCGCGGCTGCGCGGTATCTTGCGGCACAATGCCGAAACACAGGAGTAAATTTTTGGCTGTGCGCGGCACACCTAAGGCGTGCGCGGCTGCAAGCGGTCAACCGTGCAACTTCGTCTTTATTAGACGAAAATCGACCATTTCTTCTTCATTTCACCTGCATCGCGAGAGAGAGTGAGAGAGAGGGGAAGAGTTCTTCATCTTCATCCATTGGGGGGTTGATTTTCACCATTTTTCTTCGGTAGTGAAGCCCGGGCAATCAATCTAACACGTGTTCTACGGATCTTGGTACTTGAATCTCCTAAGGTAATATTCTAAAACCCTATTTTCGATTAATTTGGGGGTTTTGGGTTTTTCTTCCGATTCGTTCCGTTTTGTTGGTGGATTCATGATGTATACGATTAATATTGTTAGTATCTTTAGTTTTCCTACGGATTCATGGATATTTTGTGGATTTTTCCGGAATCGGGAGGGTTTGGTTGTGGTCCGCCCTCGTTGTTATTTTTGGTACGAATATACAAATATGGTCGTATGAGATGATTCCTTCATTGGGAGCATTGTGTGGTATTCGAGATAAAACTGTCCAAGTCCCTCGGTGTTTGATGTGGACTACGAGGAAGATGTTTTGTGATTTCACTCATTTCTTCGACGATAAGGTACATAAATTTGTAAACGTATTTTCTCCTGACTTCATCTCTTAAACGTTATGTGATTGCCCATCTAATGGTATTATTTAATGACTAATTTTGCAGCACAGAGTACTTCCCTCTTTACCGCATTTGGAGGAGGATGAGACTGAGTACTACTACCTGAGCTTTGAGAATGGCTCGCCATATGACGTTAAGTTCATTAAGCCTGTAAGAATAGCTGTGAAGAATAAGGAGGATGAGCCTGCGCCGATCCCGAGGAAGAAAGTTATGGATAGGTTGAAGAAGGCTGCTGGAAAATTGATTACATATGAGTCGGCACATAAAGTGTCGAAGCGACGCCGGCAGAGTACCCCACCAGTAGATGGTGCAGAGACATCAGACCGGGAGAGGCAGCCAGAGAGGGTGTGTTGTGTCCATGGACTTCCTTGTCCGGACCACACCCAGGACACGAGTAGGGATGAGTACTTCGATCGCCGTTTGAAGGCGATCTTGTACGACGATTCTGAGTCCGGATTTATTGCTCGAGTTTCTCGCCGGGTGCTTTGTGGGATCGTGGATTTCTTCGGACCTATGCATAGACGTTCTAGGAGCCCGGTACACTACTCAGCTGGGAGCCATGATAGGCCTCGTCATTCTGCATCTGTTAGCAGTGCCTGTAACACCCCCAGATCAAACCGGGAATATTACACGCCGCAGACCCTCTCCGTGAAGATCCACCAGGCTAGACATCAAAACAACACATTACATTACATACCGACGAATCAAAATAACGGACCAATAGACCGATTTGGTCTTTCGTCACAGACTTACAAATCAAAATACATAAACTCATCCAGACTCATACCCACACAAGGGTAAAATACTTGCAACAACGAACAATAAGACAGCGGAAAAGACAATACAATGGACTCGACTAATCGAACCCAAAATCGGCCTTCGTGTGATTAGTATCATTCGTCTTTCATCATCCCTCGTGCCGATCCGTGTCTTGCTCCCGAAAACCCGCATGTACTGGACACAATACAGATATCCACCCCCAGATTACTCGGGGTTAGCAAACTCCACTGTTTCGCTAGTGCAAGTATAAAGTGCAAATACGAGCCATACACAACACATTCCGAGAATATAACGAAAGACTTCCCGAGATATATTTAGTTAAAAATAGTTCAAGTCTTGAAAGCAGAAACAAAGCAAGTAAGCATTTTGAAAACATTTCCAAATCTCGGGAGTTTTGAAAACATCAAAAATTGAAAATGTTCTTAATTCCTCGAAAGCCATTTAGGGTCACAGCCCAAAAAAGTTCATTTTTCAAAATACAAATCCGTTTAACAAAACACGGGGTCCACGACCCAACCATTCCGGTCACAAAACACAGGGTCCACGACCCGATCATCCACTTCAATTCACTTACAAGGACACATTACACATAACACATTAATCCTATGCCATTCTAGCCAAGCACCAAGACTCGATATATAATGTCTATCGACCCCAAGCACAAAGCATTGTGATACTCCGGACAATATCATAATTAACGAAAACATCAACGTCATCCTCAAGATGAAAACCACAACTGGTAACCCGCGGCCGTACCCCTTAGTATCGACCCCCAGACATCCCGTCGGACACTCCGGGTGGGAAACCACTTCCGCGGCCGTACCCCTTAGTATCGACCCCCAGACATCCCGTCGGACACTCCGGGTGGAAGTTCATCCACACACGCACCCAAGTCCACTTCCGTGGCCGTACCCCTTAGTATCGACCCCCAGACATCCCGTCGGACACTCCGGGTGGAAGGAACAACACACACACACACGTTCCAAAATCACAGTTGCAAACCACAAGCCTCGAAGGTCAATCACAGTATATATACTCGAGGTACCTTACTAGAATGGCCAGTTCATCCAACATATACTCACGACCAAGTAATGATACGATTCACAAGGAAGCACAAGATTTCAACAGCACCGAACGACACAACTAATATCACTCAAACTCACATATTCATCCATAAACACGTGACTCCAAGCACATAATTTGACAAAAGAATTACACTTTACATTTACCAACGACATAATCATACGCAATGACATCACAAGAAAGTAAGGTGACTCTATACTCGACACTAGCTCGCATATTCAACTAACCACATTAATTCCCGACACACACGGGTCACCTTTACAAAAAGCATGATGGTAAATATTCCGATTTCTTTGAAAAATGGTTATTAATATTTATTTAGCACATATCGACGATTAACAATCATAATATCCACAAAACACGTAATGTATGGGCAAGATACTTGCCTCGATAATCGATACCGGACACTCCTACAATCACGGCTCAGTCGGGACACCTCGAACACCTACGATTCCCCGGCGAAGGAAAAGAATACACCCACGATCGAGAAGCTTGAAGAAAACGACGAACGGAAGGGTTCCGACTCGAGTTATTCACAAGAATTCGACCCTAACAACATATAATCAATAAATCATCGATCATACGAGGAAGAATAATCGTAGAACGCCCGAAAACCCCTCTATGACATTTTACCGGACACCTTCAAGGCATCGATCAAGAACTCGACCAAATCGACGAATCGATACGATCCAACCATGGAGTAATAAAGGAAATGATATAATATATCTAAATTATCATCAATCCATCAAAATCCTAAGTTAAATCGGATTAAACGGACGAAAACGAACAAAATACCCAAAATCCCCAAAATTAGATTTCTAGAAAATCTGACCTGATTCGGTAGATCGGAGGATGTTATAGGATGGATGATTGATGATATGAACTCCAAAACTTCATGGATTGATTGTCCAATAACATCTCTCCATTATTAACCAAGCTCCAGCCGCGGAAGGGAAGAAAACGAGTGAGAAAAATGGCCAAAAACCCGTTTGCAGGGCCATGAATAGCCGCACAGTGTCTGCGGCCCAATGGGAGTGTGCCGCGGCACAGCCAAAAATGGCTCCCGGTAGTCGGACAGTGTGCCGCGGCTCGGCCGGAGTGTGCCGCGGCACCCAGACACGGTTTGGCGAAAAATGCCACAGTGTGCCGCGGCCCACTGACCGCTTTCGGTCGAAGTCGCTTAGCACTGCCGGCCGTGACTGCCGAGGCGCCGAGCACTACGGCCGTGACTCGGCGATCGGCACAGGCCGTGTTGCCCGGCCATGACTCGGCCGGGGCCAACTCCGACGGCCCGAACGATCCCGAAACCCGAACCTGAATACGAATCGATGATACGGTTACGACGTACTCACAAAGACGAATATAAGAGTTAAGAGAACACAAAATTCCGACCACCCGAAGGCTCGGAATTCAACAACGGAAGTAATTACCCAAAACTTTGGGAAATTACGAAAATGGCCCAAAACGTCCGAAAATCACGATACGCGATCGAGACACCAAACCAAAGCTCGCAACATGAATAATAACATTAAATGAACTTACGAGAAACTCGAAACGGATTTGACGAGATTCGCAAGAATCGCACTCAAGTGCGGAAAAGTCGCTAAAAAGCTCGGAACTCAACAAAACAATACCGAAACGAACTCGGATGACAAAAAGTGCAGAATTAATCATTCTCGAAATGACGAAACGGTCATGAGCGAGTCGTCAAAACGGACTCCGGCTGAAAAAGAAATTTACCGAAAAATCGGAAATTGCGGATATTACATTCTACCCTCCTTAAAAGAAGTTTCGTCCCGAAACTTAAAACAAGTAGGGAGAAGCAATATCCCGCCAGGAAAACTCAACGAGATACGCAAGGAAACTCGTAACTTACGCCCATCGGCGAAACGTTACAAGCAACGCAAAGGAATATACGGCGTGAAAACACGCTCCACGACGACCAACACAACGCCGCCGTTAGGGATATAATAAAACCAACAAGTGACAAGCGTCATCAACTAGATAATACAATCAAGTCAATTATCCGAACAAACACAAAACACAACGGACGAAAATCAATACGATTGACCAACCCAACGGTACATCAATCAAAACGTGAGCCAATCGCTGAACAAATACGGAATTCCACCGCCCAAGGGTTGGAAGATCGAAAACGAGACTAATTTTCCGAACTTGAAAAGGTCACAACGATATATAGATCAATTTGGGACAATATCAGAACTCGCTCGAATGACAAAGGTGAGAAACAACACCAGGTCAGAAGCATCAACGAACACAGTCGAGTCGATACGATTGGACGAAACAGAAGAGAAAGAAAGAAAAATGCGGGTATTACATCATATCACCTTTAAAAGAGGTTTCGTCCCGAAACCTAAACAACGAGAACGAAGTGCTGGAATAGCAACCTTCCCGACCATATCCTCTTGGTCCACATCCGATCTTCATGCCCATTAGTATCGTGGTCACGACTGCGTCCTCTGCCCATCGGCATACTAAGTGGATTCTCACTCAATACGATTGCACAACTTCGCAAAATATTATACTAAGGTACCAACTCAGCACGACATATCACATGAGGTAACCAATAACAACTCGAAAGGAAAATCCACGAGGTATCCTTTTAAAGGAAATCTTTTGAAAATCCTTGGATTTGTATATCTATTTAAAATAAACTTTAAAAGCACTTTTGGTACCTCGGGTTGTTTCATCAAAACTTGCAAACAACATACTTTAACCGTCTCATTTGAAATCATTTGAAGTCATCATGCCTCTACGTATCATCATCGCCGTTAACAACTAACAAGTTAACCATGCAAGATCATCAAATCATTCTTACATACTCTAACATTTCCGAATCCGAGTTTGAACTTTACATCGAGTGAGATTTCTCATCTTTCACTATATATTTTTGAAAATAAAAATCGCATTGGTTTTTGAAATAAAATATTTTTATGGTGTGAAAGATTTTGGAAATCATTCACTCGAATTATTTGAAAATGCAACAATACGTTAAAATCATTTTCGAAAATTCTCCCAACACTTCACAAACATCAACGACGGTAATATTTTACAAAATGTTCAAGGTACTTTAAAACAACTCTTTCAAATACCGTCGAGGTTTTATTTGAGAATCCTAGGCCGGCTCGCAAATTTCAAACAATTTCCAAAGTCCATACGAAGCCGCCGCCTAATCGCACTTGCACAAACTTGTGAAGGCTTTAGAAAAGCGTGTTCGAACACACTCGCAGCAGACATAATTTATCAATTTGCGGAACTCAATCAATTATCACTTAGCGCAACGACAAAAAAATCATAACGCACATTCATACAAAACAGTTGCCATTACTTGACAACACACATAGAATACAGTCCCGGGTGATTGACTGCTAAGGTTAGGCCTAACGGCTAAAAGAAATGTAGTTCCCTAGCCTCTGTCCAGACTGACTAATGCGCGCTACAACACATATTTAGCGTGCGCTACCCATGCTGCATTAGTGCGCGCTAGCCTTACACTTAGCGTGCGCTAACGGTTCTATTTTAGCAACATGATTGCGAACATATATACGACATTACTGGAATCGAAGGTCACAAATAAACAACAACAATATTCGAATCTCAAAGCCATCAATTCACATAATTACAACACATCATGAGCAACCATCAAAAGGCAATTGTCATTCAAAACCGAAAAGTTAAAAGCAAGGGTCACGTTTTGAGTATATTTTGTAGAACTCATTTGAGTTCAAAACTCGTGTTTTGAAAACTTATAGTACACCGTGGAAAAGAATTATCAATAATTCGAGTTTTCAGAACTTTCAGCCTTGTGGTCAACATACGAAAATCAACTTTTTCTTCCCTTGGAGGGCATTTTAAAAATTTTACGTGACTCCCCGAAAGGATTCGAAAACTTAAAATTCCAAGGTTTATACTCTTGCAAGAAAAATGATTTATACAAAGATACATTCAGCAATATCATTCTACATTTTAGCGCAAGACGGGAATCAACAAATATATGTCACTTACTCACGATGCACCTTCAAATATTAACTACATAACACAAAATCACACAGGCTCGTATAGCTCATGGTACAACCTGTAGTAGGGAGACTTACATCCACAGATCGCACGAAGATGATGGCTGCACCCTGATACTAATCACGACCGACATTCCCAACGACGCGTCGTGACACGACATCAGTCAGACTCAATCTGACAAGACAAGACCCAACAATACACGACTGGACCCGACATCCTAGGTTTCCGCAACCTAGGCTCCGATACCATAAATGTAACACCCCCAGATCAAACCGGGAATATTACACGCCGCAGACCCTCTCCGTGAAGATCCACCAGGCGAGACATCAAAACAACACATTACATTACATACCGACGAATCAAAATAACGGACCAATAGACCGATTTGGTCTTTCGTCACAGACTTACAAATCAAAATACATAAACTCATCCAGACTCATACCCACACAAGGGTAAAATACTTGAAACAACGAACAATAAGACAGCGGAAAAGACAATACAATGGACTCCGACTAACTGAACCCAAAACTGGCCTTCGTGTGATTAGTATCATTCGTCTTTCATCATCCCTCGTGCCGATCCTGTGTCTTGCTCCCGAAAACCTGCATGTACCTGGACACAATACAGATATCCACCCCGATTACTCGGGGTTAGCAAACTCCACTGTTTCGCTAGTGCAAGTATAAAGTGCAAATACGAGCCATACACAACACATTCCGAGAATATAACGAAAGACTTCCCGAGATATATTTAGTTAAAAATAGTTCAAGTCTTGAAAGCAGAAACGAAGCAAGTAAGCATTTTGAAAACATTTCCAAATCTCGGGAGTTTTGAAAACATCAAAAATTGAAAATGTTCTTAATTCCTCGAAAGCCATTTAGGGTCACAGCCCCAAAAAGTTCATTTTTCAAAATACAAATCCGTTTAACAAAACACGGGGTCCACGACCCAACCATTCCGGTCACAAAACACAGGGTCCACGACCCGATCATCCACTTCAATTCACTTACAAGGACACATTACACATAACACATTAATCCTATGCCATTCTAGCCAAGCACCAAGACTCGATATATAATGTCTCTCGACCCCAAGTGTAATACCCGGTTGTAATTCAGTAATTATCATTCAGTATTTATCATTCAGTCTTTATCACTCAGTAATTTCACTCATTAATGATCATTTGTCACTCATATTCAATCATTGCGTACACCGTTCAGAGTACTGTATCGTGTATCAATCGTCATTCATCATCAATCTTATTGGAGAATCGTGCGGTGTTTTCCATCATTGTCATTTCTTAGTGTGCTGTGTGTGAGGAGTAGCGCACGCTACGTACTCTTTTTAGCGTGCGCTAATTGAGTATTGGTAGCGCACGCCACCTCTCAACACTAGCGCACGCTAGAGTAGTCGAGCAGGCAGTCCAGAAGGCACTGGACTGCAGTTGGGATTGTAGGTAGCGCACGCTACGAATGGTAAGTAGCGTGCGCTAGTGATCCGAAGTAGCGCACGCTATGCAGTCGGTGTAGCGCGCGCTAAGGTCGGATCAGGTTGAGTCCAGTGGCTACTGGACTGAATTGAATTTATTCCTAGCGCACGCTAGGAGTGGTTTTCAGCGTACGCAAGCGATGTGGTAGCGCACGCTAATCGTGGGTTGTAGCGCACGCTATCGAGATCAGATCAGAGGATAGAAGGTTTCTGGACTCCAGTACTGGGCATCAGATAATTCGTTAGCGCACGTTAACAATGGGTTTTAGCACACGCTAGTAGTATGGTCGTAGCGCACGCTACAAAAAGGTACGTAGCGCGCGCTACCGTGTTCGGACAGTGGGTACTCGACTACCCAAATTACCCGTTAGCGCACGCTACGCTCAAGGGCTAGCGCACGCTAACCTGGACCGGCTATAAATGGACAATTTAGCCCAGATTTCGTCATTTATCTTCTATTCTCATTCTCTCGTCGGTTCTTGGCGATTTGGGCGATTTTGGAGAGTTCTCTTCGGGCTTTTATCATCCATCTTCATCTTCAAGTCTTTGGGTTGGATTATCATCACTTCATCATCTCCTTATCATCGAATCAAAGGTATTAATCTCTTGGATCTAGAATTTCGGATTTTTGGGTTTTTCCTTCCGATTTCTTCGTGTAAGCTTGGATTATCATTGGAATATGTTATATATGGATTATCTACCTTGGATAAGTATATTCTTACGGATTTAATGGTTATTTTCGGAATTATTTCAAGAACCCTTGGGGTTGACTTCGGTTATTTGGGGATTTCCGATTAATGTAGTTGTAATCTCGAATTGTGGATTCCTAATGGATTATTGATATCATTGAAGTGTTTTGTTAGTCGATATACTCATTTTGGTGTTGGTTTCGATATATTCGGGATTGGATATTTTCGAAGACGTGTGGTTGGTTACGTATTCGTTGGAATGCCCCTATGAGTTGATTATCGTTGTTTTCGATCTTTGGGTTAGTCGTGTTTAGTTGCTTGATACATGTATTGAACGGTTGTTGGAAATTATTGTTGTTCAAGGTTGTTCGAGCGACCGGCATTTCATTTAGGATGTTGTTCGTGGACGGACATTCTTCATCAGTATTGTGTAAGTTAATTCTTACTCGGTTAAAAGGATATTCATTCCTTTTGATGTTGTTCATTCATAATCGTAACTCATTCATCATTGTACTAACCGTATCAAAACTTGTCATTGTCAATTAATCACCTCAGTCATAAGGAACGACGGTTCCAATCATTTCATTAAGCTGTCATTCATTTCACCATCATTTAATCTTGATGAGTCACTATTCATTTCGTTGTCACTTTTGTCATATTGTGGCATTCCGGGTCATACTGGCGTGCCGGTTGGTATGTGTAGGATTTTCATGTCGGGCACATTATAGTCGTGTGTTGGTTGGTGGCCTCACATTGGACTGTGCACACGAGTTGATGGCTTCGTGAGACTGATTAGGTACAAGACCACACGTGTATTCTATCGATACTCGTTGGTGGCTTGTGCACGGACACATTTCCATCCCGGACGTAGTGTGGCGCCATTCCTTTGAGCCGTATCATTTGTTGATTCATATAGCATGTTTGATTGCGTATGTTTCGACAGGATATTGTATAACCGTGGATAACTCATGATTGTGTATTTTCAACTCTTGAGGATTGTTGTTACGTAAATCGGCCCGTTGGGGATCTGCTTTTGTGTCATGGCAAGGCTAAAGCACGGGAGAGCACGGTGACGGCGAGTCCCAGTGATACTAGTAGGGGGCCCCAGTCTTTTCATCATTTATGTTTCCTTCATTTATTCCGCTGCACACATTCCGTTTGAATATTCATTTCACTCGGTGTTGTATATTTTATCTCCATATAAAATATACTTGTATTGATATCATCCTGGTGTGTTGTATGAAACTCCTTATCGGAGTAATTAATTGTGTAATGTGGTTCGGTACTACATTTACCTGCGTAATTTACTCATTTTCATTAGCCTCGGTGGGTCCTACTGGGGTCCACAGACCGTAATATCCGCCTAGTTTGGGGTGTTACGAGTTGGTATCGAGCGTGGTTTTGAATACTACCTTCCGAGTCATGTCTCATTTGAAATCATCGTCATCAGACTAGTATCATTGGACTTTCGCGTCACGTGTGACCTGTGCAAATGCCGAGCCAATCAGACCAAGAACTGTAAGATTTCTGATGCCATGGTATAATTTCTGGCAATAATCATTCATTCATAATTCATCAGTTAACAATCCTCATTCATCGTTTTCAACTGTGATTCAGTCGATAATGTTAACTCATTAATCACTCAATTCATTTCATTACTCAGTTGTTGATCTTGAAGATCATATCACCAATCTTGTTAAACTGTTCAAGATAATCATTTCAGTAATTTCATCAGATAATCATGTCACGTCAATTAATCATTCATGTAATCGCTGTATTTGAGCGCGTATGCTCATTTTCATCACTTCATAATATCATCATAATGTGATACTCATGCGAGATATATAATCATCATATGACTTTCCACTTCAGTATGGAAAGGGCTGGCAGAGGACGTGGAGGACGAGGCCGTAGAGCAGGCCGAATCCCGAGAACTCGTGTGAATACACGTGCTAATGCCAGGAATAATGCTAACTCATCGAGCAGTGACGCTGCCACTCATTCACCTGGACGTGATCATTCGCTATCAGGGAGTCGAACCCGGGACACAGCTCAGTCAGAGGGTGTTCGAGTTGACCCACTGGCCTTTATGCAGGGCATGATGGCCCAAATGACTCAGATGGCATAGCTGATGGAGACGATGCATAACTCCGTCAATCAAAATCAACAGGCTCCTCCGCTGCCACCTCAGAGGCAAGAGAGGGGTGTAAGCAATATCATTAGCGATATCTCTCGCCAACGACCACCTACCTTTGAGGGCTCATCTGAGCCGGCGGATATTGTCCATTGGCTTGAGCATTTCGAGAAGTTATTTGCTATGGTGGATTGCCCTGAAGGGCATAAAGTTTCAGTTGCGGCTTACTATCTTGGTAAGAGCGCTCATTCATGGTGGCTATCGTTGAAGCCCACAGACGGATCATGTACTTGGGATCAGTTCAAAACTCTCATGATGGAGAGGTACTATCCGGCCCCACTCAGGGAGTCCAAGTTGTCGGAATTACTCACTCCCGACCTCTCGGCGGATGATGATGTTCTCGCCATCGCCGAAAAATTTCAGGAACTTCTTCCGTTCGCCTCGTCTATCATTCACTCTGAGGCGGACAAAATCAAGTATTTCAGCAAGAGGCTGAAACCCCGTATGAGACTGCAGCTGCTTAATCATAATTGCACCACTCTGGCCGAGTTCATTGAGAAAGCTCTCACTTACGAGCTTACTGCTAAGGAAATTGCTAAGCAACAACCCTCATCAGCTGGCAAGAAGTCTAAGAACCGTAATCAGTCTGACGGGAGTCAGGCCACTTTCAAGAAACCACGTGCGGGCTCTACCTTTTCTGAGCGTCCTCCGGTGACGCCTAAACCCGTGGAATCTCAGTCACGAGCGGCCAGTTCGGCCATCACCTATTTCAACTGTGAGGAACAGGGTCATTTCAGCACCAAATGTCCGGCGATGCATCACGTGCCACAATGTGGGATTCCGGGCATAGGGCCTGCTTTTGCCGAAGGACTCTAAACCCACTCCGGCGTCATCTCGGGCCCAGGACATTCACGGTGCGTAATCAGGCCACTCGGTCGGCGTCGTTCAAGGCAGCAGAGCTAAAGGCGGAGCTAAGAGCTATCAGACGGGAGCGTCCGGTTCGGGGGCCGGCAAGCCCCGAATTTATGAGATGAAGAAGACCGACGATCCGGAGGCCCGGATGATCTCAGGTACACTCGATATTCTATCTCAACCTGTGTGTACCCTTTTTGATACTGGTGCATCGCATTCATTCATTTCCGAGCCATGTTTGAGTAGACTACGTCTGGGTAGTGCTACTAGTTGTGAGCCTTATGTCATTGGTCTACCTTTTGGTAGAAGAATTATCGGAAATCGTGAGATTCAGAATTATCCGATTCAGCTTCATGGTCCTGTATGGCCAGCGGACCTAATCGTAGTAGATTTGCCGAGGGACGACGTCATCTTGGGTATTGATTGGATGGATCGTCATGATACCATCATTAGTGTCCGTAAGCGTATGATCACTATCATTTCAGACGATGGGGTCGAATGTGTGCTTCAGGGAGGTAATCCCGGCTGTTCTGGTAAGGTCATTAATTTGATGAAAGCAGTAAGATTACTCAATCAGGGATGTGTCGGTTATTGGTGCTATATGACCAAAACCGAGGAATCATCAGTAATGTTGACGGATACTCCGCTAGTGAAGGAATATACCGATGTTTTTCCAGACGAGTTACCTGGTTTGCCTCCACAGAGGGATGTGGAATTCACGATTGAGTTGGAGCCTGGTACGTCCCCGATATCGAAGGCACCATACCGGATGGCCCCGACCGAAATGCAGGAATTAAAGAACCAACTTGAGGAATTGTTCGAGAAGGGTTATATTCGACCGAGTGCGTCCCCGTGGGGAGCACCAATGTTATTTGTCAGGAAGAAGGATGGTTCGTTCCGCTTGTGTATTGATTACCGGGAATTGAACCGGGTGACGATCAAGAATAAGTATCCTTTACCCCGTATTGATGACCTCTTAGATCAACTTCAGGGAGCTTCAGTATTTTCCAAGATCGACTTAAGATCTGGATATCATCAGTTGCGGATTCGAGAGTCGGATATCGCAAGGACGGCGTTTCGAACACGCTATGGTCATTGTGAGTTTGTGGTTATGCCGTTTGGTTTAACTAATGCACCTGCGGTATTCATGGAGTTAATGAATCGGGTGTTCATCGACTTTTTGGATCAGTTTGTGGTTGTCTTCATTGATGACATTTTGATTTATTCTCGTGACCGGGAGGAACACGAGTTTCACCTTCATCAGGTCCTCGACGTGTTGAGACGAGAGCAACTTTATGGGAAGTTTTCCAAATGTGAATTCTGGATGTCCGAAGTGACGTTTCTCGGACACGTAATTTCATCAGACGGAGTTCGTGTCGATCCTCAGAAGACGGAGGCTATTCGAGATTGGCTACCTCCGAAGAATGTTAAGGAAATCCGAAGTTTCCTCGGATTAGCGGGTTATTATCGGCGATTTGTGGAGGGATTTTCTAAAATCGCTCAACCCATGACGAACCTTTTACGGAAGGATAAGAAATACACGTGGTCCGACGCGTGTCAACAGAGTTTTGAGGAACTCAAGAGCCGGTTAACTTCAGCACCTGTCCTTTCTTTACCGCAAGGGACGGAGGGATTTGTGGTCTATAGTGATGCGTCCGGACAGGGTCTCGGATGTGTACTCATGCAGAACGGGAAAGTTATCGCTTATGCTTCACGGCAATTGAGACCTTACGAGGTTAATTATCCGACCCACGACCTGGAGCTAGCAGCAGTGGTGTTCGCATTGAAGATTTGGCGTCATTATCTTTATGGCGTTACCTGTCAGATATTCACCGATCATAAGAGTTTAAAGTATATATTTACTCAGAAGGAGTTAAATATGCGACAGAGACGGTGGTTGGAATTACTCAAAGATTATGATATCGAGATCCTTTACCACCCGGGTAAGGCGAACGTTGTCGCCGACGCCTTGAGTCGTAAGTCCGTTCAGGAGCAGAGGCTTGCTCGATTAACAGTTCATAAGGAACTCCAGCAGGAATTTCTGAGACCCGAGATCGAGGTCTGGTTACAGCGAGTACAAGGACAACTTTGTATGTTAGAAATTTCATCGTCACTCGAGGAGGCAATCTGAGAGAATCAGAGTTCAGACTCTTCATTGTTGCGCATCCGTGAGGATGTGATTCAGGGGAAAGCCCCTGGATTTGTGGTCCACGAGGATGGACTTTTGCGGTTTAAGAATCGGTTATGCGTACCGGCGAATGACGAGTTGAAAAACTCGATTTTGAAAGAAGCTCATGCTACCCCTTATTCTGTTCATTCGGGGTCTAGTAAGATGTATAAGAACTTGAAACAAAATTACTAGTGGAGTAATATGAAGCGAGAAGTCGCAGAATTTGTTTCGAGATGCTTAACCTGTCAACAAGTTAAGATTGAACATCAGCGACCGGCGGGTATGCTGAAACCTCTTCCTATTCCCGAATGGAAGTGGGAAGACATTTCTATGGATTTCATCACGAGTCTGTCGACGAGTCGTCGTGGCATGAATACGATCTGGGTGATCGTGGACCGCTTAACCAAATCGGCTCATTTCCTTGAAATCAAGGATACGTGGGGTCCCGAGAGACTGGCCCAGTTGTTCATCAAGGAGATAGTGAGATTGCACGGTACTCCTAAAAGTATCGTTTCCGATCGTGACGGACGATTTGTGTCTCATTTTTGGAAATCAGTTCATCGTGCTATGGGAACTCAGCTTAATCTCAGTACCGCTTTTCATCCTCAGTCCGACGGACAATCAGAGAGGACTATTCAGACCTTAGAGGACATGTTGAGGGCATGCGTCCTCGATTGGAAAGACGATTGGGAAGCCCAACTACCATTGATCGAGTTCACGTATAATAATAGTTGGCATGCTTCGATTAAGATGGCACCTTACGAGGCCTTGTACGGTCGTCGTTGTCGATCTCCTTTGTGTTGGGATGACCTATCAGAATCAATCGGCACCGAGCCCGATATGCTTATAGCCGCCCGTGAGAAGGTAGCTTTGATCAGAAGTCGTTTGTTGACCGCTCAGAGTCGACAGAAATCATATGCAGATAATCATCGTCGACCGTTAGAGTTCGAGGCGGGTGACCATGTTTTGGTCAAGGTCTCCCCGAGTCGTGGCATCTTCCGTTTTGGGAAGAGGGGTAAGTTGAGTCCGAGATTTATTGGACCGTTTGAGATTCTGGATCAAGTAGGCGAGTTAGCTTACCGATTGGCTTTACCTCCGTGTTGAGCCGAATTCATAATGTGTTTCACGTATCTCAGTTGCGGAAGTATATTGCCGACCCGAGTCACATACTTCAGTTCGACGAAATCGAGATTGCCGATGATCATTCATATGAGGAGCGTCCTATACGAGTTTTAGAGCGGCGAGTCAAGCAGTTGAGGAACAAGACGATTCCTTTGGTTAAAATTCAGTGGTCTAGACACGGAGTTGAAGAGGCTACTTGGGAAACCGAGGATAGTATGCGGGAGAGTTATCCCGAATTGTTTGACCCTTAGTTTCGGGGACGAAACTCTTTTAGGGGGGGTGTATGTAATACCCGGTTGTAATTCAGTAATTATCATTCAGTATTTATCATTCAGTCTTTATCACTCAGTAATTTCACTCATTAATGATCATTTGTCACTCATATTCAATCATTGCGTACACCGTTCAGAGTACTGTATCGTGTATCAATCGTCATTCATCATCAATCTTATTGGAGAATCGTGCGGTGTTTTCCATCATTGTCATTTCTTAGTGTGCGGTGTGTGAGGAGTAGCGCACGCTACGTACTCTTTTTAGCGTGCGCTAATTGAGTATTGGTAGCGCACGCCACCTCTCAACACTAGCGCACGCTAGAGTAGTCGAGCAGGCAGTCCAGAAGGCACTAGACTGCAGTTGGGATTGTAGGTAGCGCACGCTACGAATGGTAAGTAGCGCGCGCTAGTGATCCGAAGTAGCACACGCTATGCAGTCGGTGTAGCGCGCGCTAAGGTCGGATCAGGTTGAGTCCAGTGGCTACTGGACTGAATTGAATTTATTCCTAGCGCACGCTAGGAGTGGTTTTCAGCGTACGCAAGCGATGTGGTTGTAACACCCCCAATCCGCTCAAGGATATTACACGCCGTAGAACCTTTCCTCAAGGATCTACCAGGCTGGTAACGACATATAACAACTCAACCATGCCTTTCAGGCTAAAATGACTCAGTAGACCGATTTGGTCTTTCCACAAATACATACAACTCAAATACAACTCATGCCCACGCAGGGGACAAAATACAACCACACCCGCATAACGGAACAATATAGCAATGAAAAATAGAGTACAATCAACCAATAAACAAAGTACGGTTCCTCATGTGATTAGTATCGATCATCTTTCATCATCCTTCGTGCCGACCGTGTTATGCTCCAAAACACGAATGCAAAACAGACATCCACCCCCCGAATACTCGGGGGTTAGCAAAACTCCACTGTTTTGCTAGTGCAAGAACAAAGTGCAAATATGAGCCATACAATTCACATTCCACGAATAACACTAACCAGGATCCTCAAAGATCTAAACGAAACGAAAAGTACTTCCCGAGGCAAGAGTTTGAGAAAACATTTCAAAATCGAAATGTCATAAATCAATGGAAGTAATTTATAAAACGGTTTAGAACGCCATCGAGAGTTTTAATTGAAAACAATTTAGGATTATCAAATCCTACTTTTCGAAATCCAAAGACAAAAGGGGTCACCGCCCCAAAGGTTTACTTTCCGAAAAATGACATTTACCAAACCGTTGGGATTTTAGCCCCAAATCCGTAAAATGACTTTTACAAAACCATTGGGATTTTAGCCCCAAATCTCATCAACTCACAGTACACAAGAACGACCACAAGGTTCGTCTCCCAACATCAAAATCCACAAATAAAGGATTTAAAACAAACAACAAAATACTCTAGTGCCATCCTAGCCAAGTAAGCCAAACGAACAACTTACCTCTTACACACTTAGTCAATGCATGCAAATGAAAACCGTTCAAAATACTCGTTTCTGGAAACGCCAATAATCCAAATCACAGTTGCAAAATGCACCACAATTAACCGTCGATCCACGTCTCTGTGGACCCCTACCGAGACCCCGTCGGATCTAACCCGTAGTGGTTAAAATCAAGCTCGTCGATCCACGTCTCTGTGGACCCCTACCGAGACCCCGTCGGATCTAACCCATAGTGAGCATACACACACACACGTTACTCATGCAATACTAATATGCTAAGAATGTAAGTTCATTAAGAATACTCACTAGAGATGGCCACTTACTCGACGCCGTTATCAAACTCTTCAAAAACACCATAACAAGATTAAATACGGAATACACGATCCCATAACTTTAAACACAGGAGTATCATCATCAAAGACTTCAACGTTCAACGTAATCAAATCATAATCAATTCCCAAAACACATTGTTCACAAAACACACGTGTTTTGAAAGCAAGCCTTTAATGAGGCCAAACCGAAATCTTTTGAAACTTCATTTCAAATAACCAAACAAACACATCAAGACGACCACCGATCATCATATCCATAAAACGAGAAAAGTATGGGCAAGGTACTTGCCTCGAATAAGAACAACGCGGAGAATCGACCGGAGTAGGTTGGCCCGAACCGACTACGAACCCGCCGACTCCACCGAACGCCAACTCACGTTCATAAACTACGAAGGACAAATAATAACAATGAAATGAATTCCATAACACGACTCAAAGCCGTTGAATTCAAAGAACGAGTGACGAAAGTTCACGGATTTCCCCCAAAACGGCCAAGAACACGATTCGTTCCGTCAAATCACGAAGACGGAATTCCAAGTTGAAATATGGATATACAATCCATAGAATATGTTTAACAACATCATTTAACCATAATCGATCCATCGAAAACGGATGAAAAACGAGATCGGGGACAAATCTCCCGAAAAGTCAATTCGAAGGAAATCAAGAAATATACTTCGATTCGACGAAGAACAATGGATTAAATGATGTTAAACACAAGAATACTACCAAGATTAATCATACCCATCATGAATTAATCAACAACACGGAACGAATCGGACGAAAATGCAAAAATCCCCAAATTCACGAAATTAGGGTTCTAAGGAAGATTACCTTGATTCGCTGGATCAAAGGATGATAACGGACGATTGATTGATGTTAAGAACTCAAGAACTTCATGGATTTGTTGTTAAACAACATGGCTTCGTCACCCATGAATCGCCAGCCGCGGACGGAGAAGGAAGGAAATGAAAAACGAAGGGAAATGTGGTGATGCATCATATATATCGGGCGGAACTAGCGTGCGCTAGCCTTACCGGACTAGCGTGCGCTATCGGCCGCACGGCCGAGCACTCTCGGCCATGGCCCGCATGACCCGGCACCACCGACCAGTGCCGACCATGACCGGTCCACCCGAGCTCCCGCTAGCGTGCGCTACGGCCGAAGCTGCGCGCGCTAGCGGCCCGAGAGCCACCGGACTAACAAACTTACCTGTAACGTACGCTAGTCGGCCGGCGTGCGCTACCCCTGCCGGTTAGCGTGCGCTTCGACCGGCGGCGCGTCGCTACGCCGATCTGGCCGAGTCGAACCTCAAAAACCCCACTGTCCGGCCCGATAGCGTCGTTGGTCGACCAGCTAGCGTCGCTACACACTGCCGGTTAGCGCAGCCTTCCGGCGATAGCGTGCGCTACGCCGGTTCTCGCGCATCTGTCCGGCGGTGCTGCAATCGTCCGGCGATCCCGCAACCGTCCGGCCCGATCCCAACCGTCCGGCGATCCCCGCACCGCCGTGGCTCGACGACCCGATTTCCGAAACGCACGCAGGCGAACACGATGAAAAGTTCGCGGACGACATCAATGACCCGAAATGAAAACATAATACCATAATTAGTCATACGCGACCAAGAAACGGGTCGAGACAACCATTACAGATACGGATACCCGTAACTTTCAAGAAATTACAAAATGGCCCAAAACGCCCGGAAATCACGATACATGATCGAATAACCAAACCGAAGTTCACAACACGTCTAACAAAGTTAAACGGACTTACGGGAAACTCGAAACAGCAGTTTCGAACGAGATTCGCAAGAATCGAACTCGAGCGCGGAAAAGTCGCTAAAAAGCACGGAACTCAACAAAACGACTCCGAAACGAACTCGGATGTTAAAAAGTGTAGAATTAATCATTCTCAGAATGACGAAACGGTCATGAGCGAGCCGTCAAAACGGACTCCGATCGAAAAAAAGAAATTTACCGAAAATCGAAAATTGCGGATATTACATTCTACCCTCCTTAAAAGAAGTTTCGTCCCGAAACTTAAAACAAGTAGGGAGAAGAAATATTCCGCCAGGAAAAACTCAACGAGATACACAAGAGTGCGTAACTAACGCCCAACGGCGAAATGTTACAACAACGCAAAGGAATATACGGCGTGTAAACACGCTCCACGGCGACCAACACAACGTCGCCGTTAGGGATATAATAAAACCAACAAGTGACAAGCGTCATGAAATGGATAATACAATCAAGTCAATTATCCGAACAATCGCAAAACACAACGAACAAAAATCAATACGATTGACCAACCTAACCGTACATTGATCAAAACGCGAGCCAAACGCTGAACAAATACGGAATTCCACCGCCTAAGGTTGAAAGATCGAAAACGAGACTAATTTCCCGAACTTAAGGGAATTAGGAAGGAGCTTGAATGCTCAACAATCACGAAACGATAACAAAAACTGAACAAGCAAACGATCGAGACAACAAAGATCGAACAATCATGTCCGAAACACAAAGGATAATAAAATTCAAACAACAACTCCAAGGTTCACATCTCGACTCGAGACAATATATGATCCGGTGAAAACAACAGGATGTGCATTCACATAAGATCCACAGGAAAGGGAATAGCAATTAAAAAGTCACAACGACAAATGAGTTATTCCGAAACAATACCACACTCGTTCGATCAACAAAAGCAAGGGGCAGGACAAGCTCAGAAATGTCAACGAACATAAATGAGTCGACAAAGTCGAAAACACAAGAGTTCCAAATCCGATCCACTTCGAATAAATGAACTAATAGAACCAGATGATGTCACTCCCGAACAAGGTTCACAATAATCGAACTGAACCCGAAAAAGTCACATCGATAACCAAATCGACCCACAACGAGATCACAGCTCGTTCGGACGATGAAACCGAAATACAGAACAAGTTCATAAAGTACTAACGAACATGAGCGAATCGATAGACTGGAGAAAGAGAAAATACAAAAGTCAAAATAGTACGGGCATTAACTCCGACCTCGTCCACGAAATTCACAAAAACGGGAGCAAGGTAACAAGACATTAAACAATCGACACATAACGGAACGATCACCGATGCACACGGTCATACCATACCAAGCTCTAACAGCTCGCACATACACGACAACGCAGAAATCGCCACGAGGCGACAACATTCAATACCAACATTCCGCCTCTCACAGGGGGCTAGCACAACCAATGTGTGGAAAGCGACTCAACGCTCACACCGCCAATTCGATCATACTCGGGAGAAAGTATCAAAATGACAACGCGAACATCACACATACATACCCAGCCCTCAAACGGGAATGGATAGGTTTTAAAAATGAAAAACCTCATTTTGAAAATAATTTGAAGAATACCGGTTGATCTTGAGTATCACCTTTCAAAAAGTACAAACGTGAAACGTCGTTATCGAGACTTTGGGAAAACCATTTCGCATTTGATAAAAATGAGGACACTTTCTCTTAGTGAAAACTTTCAGAATATTCGACCCTCGGGTCTAAATAAAAGTGTTTCTAAAACATTGAAAATATCTCAAAGCATTTTGGTCCTCGAAGTAGAATTTTTTTTTTTTTTTGAAATATATTGTGGCACCTAGGATGTACCACAAGAAAATAACTCATTTGAAAAGTATGTCTCGAAATTTATTTTTCTAAGATACTCAAGGTTTTCAAAAATCCGATAGGCCAGAATGCCCAAAACTCACACATATCGACATTCACTAAAACAACTCTCGAAGACCGCCTAGGATTCAGAACAAAACCACTGACCCCATTCGAGGCCTCTAAGGACCCTCCCGCACTGGCTAGTAAACAAGTCGAATGCGTATAAGCACAAAGCTTCCCCAATAGAACTTGTAAAACGTGCAAATCGATTCGAAAATCATCAACAACGAACAAAAACAACAATAAAAAGACATCACAAGCGACGACACTCCTCGTACAAATCAAATACGAGAGTCGACTAAATACATATCGTGAAATCAAAATTCACATAAGGATTCCACCACTTAACAAATAATCATAAAAATAGCTCGTGTCATACGAGGCACAACACAAAGAAGGGAGACTTACTTCCACAGGTCGCACGAAGATGATGATCGCCCCACGATACTAATCACGACCAACAAACTCAAACGACGCGTCGCGACACGACTCAGTCAGATAAAATCCGACGAAACAAGACTCAAACAACACAACTTGACCCGACAGCCTAGGTTTCCTCAACCTAAGCTCCGATACCATTTATGTAACACCCCCAATCCGCTCAGGGATATTACACGCCGTAGAACCTTTCCTCAAGGATCTACCAGGCTGGTAACGACATATAACAACTCAATCATGCCTTTCAGGCTAAAATGACTCAGTAGACCGATTTGGTCTTTCCACAAATACATACAACTCAAATACAACTCATGCCCACGCAGGGGACAAAATACAACCACACCCGTACAACGGGAACAATATAGCAGCGGAAAAATAGAGTACAACTGAACCAATAAACAAAGTACGGTTCCTCATGTGATTAGTATCGATCATCTTTCATCATCCTTCGTGCCGACCCTGTGTTATGCTCCAAAACCTGAATGCAAAAACAGACATCCACCCCCCGAATACTCGGGGGTTAGCAAAACTCCACTGTTTTGCTAGTGCAAGAACAAAGTGCAAATACGAGCCATATAATTCACATTCCACGAATAACACTAACCAGGATCCTCAAAGATCTAAACGAAACGAAAAGTACTTCCCGAGGCAAGAGTTTGAGAAAACATTTCAAAATCGAAATGTCATAAATCAATGGAAGTAATTTATAAAACGGTTTAGAACGCCATCGAGAGTTTTAATTGAAAACAATTTAGGATTATCAAATCCTACTTTTCGAAATCCAAAGACAAAAGGGGTCACCGCCCCAAAGGTTTACTTTCCGAAAAATGACATTTACCAAACCGTTGGGATTTTAGCCCCAAATCCGTAAAATGACTTTTACAAAACCATTGGGATTTTAGCCCCAAATCTCATCAACTCACAGTACACAAGAACGACCACAAGGTTCGTCTCCCAACATCAAAATCCACAAATAAAGGATTTAAAACAAACAACAAAATACTCTAGTGCCATCTGTTGTTGCCCAAAATATTTATCCGAAGATTAATACTGCTGGAAGACGGACAACAAACAACAATTGCGGGAGCACTTCCGAGAGAAGATAAATAATACAAGATTTGCCGGGTTTGTTAGGCCCGGGCTTGAATGCTCTCGCGAGATGTTATTAATACAAATATTCGTGGATACAAGTATTAATGAGAGAAATCTAAATACAATGAGTGTAAAAGACTCTGTTAATCCGGCTCTTGAGCGAAGCTCGGTGTTCTTCGTCCCTGTCGATAATCTGCTGGATGAGATAGGCCGGGAGAAGCAAGACCGAATGATAGCTGTTGCCAAGAGTTGGAGATAGCCAAGTGTTAAGTATTTTGCTTCTGTATGGTGTGAAATTGCGAGAATGCCGAGAGAGAATACAAATGCAGGAGGCTTTGTATATATAGGGGTAGCCGGGTCCTGTCCTTTAGTGGCCGATCGCCTGTCGGCCATTATCTTAATCTGCCGATCGCCCGCCGGCCAATATAATAATGTGCCGATCTCCTGGGCTGTCGGGCTAAAGTCCAAGTAAGATGCTGGATGTCGGGCTAAAGTCCAAGGAAGAGGCTGCCACACTGGCGGTCCAAGAGGGCAACACGCGTCCGAGTCACCAACATGCGGCCTGCTTGACAAGCTTTCGGCGGCTTGTCGGCCGGTGGAGAGAATCTGCATCAGGGTCAATGGCCCGAGATTCGCGGATCTTGTCTCGGTCCTTGCACGTGGTGTCGGCCTCAAGGTTCGGCCTTCGCCGACTGGATGGCCATCGGTGGAGATCGATATGAGGCGGTCGTCTCTAGCTGATCATCCGAGGTCGCCATCGGCCAGTGGATGGAGGTCGCCAATGATCGGTCACCAAGTGTAGGTCGCCAGGTGCCGAGAGACGGTCGGTCTCCAAGGGTAGGTCGGCAAGTGCCGAAGGATGGTCGTCCGGTTGTCGATCGCCAAGGGTCGGTCGCCGAGTACCGAGAGATGATCGTCCATTAGTAGATCGCCAGGAGTCGGTCGCCGAGTATCGAGAGGCGATCGTATCTGAGGTTGATCGCTCGATACCGGGACTTGTCCTGGGACCTTCGGTTGGTCGATGCAGCTTGTCCGCTGGCCGAGGCTTGGTCGCTGTGTCGCCGATCGCGAGATCCGCCTTGGCCGCTCGCGAGAACTCGGTCGCCAGTCCTCCTAGTAGGTCGCCTGTCGGAAGGTGTTAATTCTTGACACAACAATTGCCCCCCAGCTTGCTCCTATGTTGAAGACATGGGGCGAGGTGGTTCTTGCTGGCGATCGTGTCTGGATGAGGACGGGCGATCTGAGCTGACTTAGGACTCGGACTTGGGCTATCATAGTCGATTGGCTAGCTATCTTTCGGTCTTGTACCTGCAAAAACAACATTGGCCGATCCCCCTCGGAAACTTGGTGGTTTCGCTTTGTTTGAGGAATCGTGCACAGTCGCGGAGATCGATGGACCGACTCCATGACCGTGTCTTGGTGCGCGAAGACAATGAGTGTCTCGTGACTCACTTTATTATGAGGGTCCTCTGTTAGGCTGCGCCTCGCCTCGTATTTAAACGAAGGGCGTGCGGTCTCGGTCTAGAGGAGTCCTTGCGCGGGGCAGCGTCGGATGAATCAACTCCACCTCCGCGGCTTGTTAGCTCTGCTTCCACCTCGGCCAGCCATGGAGATGGCCGACCTCGACGGTGTACGTTGAGACGGGGTTGTGGCATGTGTCCACTGATTAATGTTGGAGAGCCCTCAGACTACGCCGACCTCGTATTTAAACGAAGGGCGGGCGATCTCGGCCGAAAGGGACCTTGCATGGCCGAAGCAGCCGGTTCCATCGACTGCCAGGACCATGGCTTTACGATGTGCGGTGGAGGCGATCTTATGCCTTAGTCTGTCATGTTATGTGCTAGACTGTAGATAGCGATCGTGTCCACCGGGTTGCTGATGATGTAGCGTGATGATCGGCGATCGGGCCGGAAGACTGGCGATCGCCGCTCGGCAGCCGATCGCTTTAATCGTAGGTCGATATCGGCGATCGACGGGAGTTAGTCCCTTATTTAGAATGTTGGACTGTAGGCTGTGAGCGAGTCCTCCGGCTCTGCTGGATAGTAGCGATCGGCCTGGTAGACTGGAGGTCGTCGCGCGGGCGCCGATCGCTCTACTCCTAGGCCAAGAAGAAGCCTTTGCCTGGACAGGAAATCTGCGGCTCTAGCCCGGAAGGCTGTGTAGGTCGTCGGTAGGGTCTTCGTGAGATGCCTGAACATAGGCGAGAAGCCCTGAAAACCTCCTAGGACCGAGTAGAGGGCGGTCTCATCGCTCACGGGCTTGCCGTTGAGGATGATCATGTCAACCCGGTCGATGTAGTCCGAGTCGGACTCCTCTTCCCCTTGCCTGATCCGCCACATGCGATGGGGACCTTCTGGCCGAGCGGCCCTGGTGGCGAAGTATTCCGTGAAGACGTGCGCCAGCTCGTTAAAGGAGCCAATGGACCGAGGTGGCAATGAGGTGTACCACCGGTGGGCGAGGTCGTCCCAGTCAGAGGGAACATTCGGCACCGGGTCGCGTCTGATGCCCCACACCCGGTCATGTAGATGTTGAACTTGTGAAGGTGTGTTTGGGGGTCCGATCGCCCCTGGTACACGGGTGTCTGAGGTGGAACGATCTTGTGCTGCACGGGGGCGAGCTCGATGTCGATCGCGAGCGGCTCGCTTGGCGCGGCGATCGTCTTCACGGCGCCGCCGACCGCAGAGCGCCTTCACGTCGCCGATCCGACGTTGCATTGCGGCAATCGCCGCGGCTCGGCCGCTTGCGGATCGGCTTTGGGAGCGGGGCCGAGGCGATCGTGTACCGACCTCCGGACCCATTCTGCCCGACCTCGGGAATCGCGGCGGGAGCCAGCGGCCGGATCGCCTTGTGGGAGCCGGGTAGGCCGAGCTCCCGGTGACGGACACCAACTCCGTCGCCTCGTAGCCGGGCCGGACGCCCGGCCGCTGTGTCGGGTCACCGCCCGTGCGATCGAAGACAGGTGCCCCAGGCCGCGAGCGCCTCTTCATGCGGGACGGAGCCTCTGGCGATCGCTCGGCGTGCGCCTTGAGCTTCGCTGACTTCGGCGGGAGACCGAGGGGTGATAGCAGGAGGCGCGTCGAGAGCACTCCGTCGTTCTGAAGGCGGCTATGGCCTCTTCGATCTGTTCATTGGTGCGGAACCGATCGAGCGAGAGGCTCGGGCCGCCCGTTCGGACGGATCGAGCGCCTCGATCAAGCGGCCGCCTTCCACCATCGGCTACGGCTCGGGCCGGGACGGAACAGGTCGGCCGGGCGGCGGCTTTCTTCGACGCGGAGGCTAAGACATGTTTTCTCAAGGATTTCTTTGAAGTGCAATAAGTGTCACTTCAAGTATACGCCCAGAAAACATGAGTGTTCTTCGGGACGGTAGGTATAAAAAATTCGAGGGTTGGATCCCCTTCTTCTAGCGCCAATTGTTGTTGCCCAAAATATTTATCCGAAGATTAATACTGCTGGAAGACGGACAACAAACAACAATTGCGGGAGCACTTCCGAGAGAAGATAAATAATACAAGATTTGCCGGGTTTGTTAGGCCCGGGCTTGAATGCTCTCGCGAGATGTTATTAATACAAATATTCGTGGATACAAGTATTAATGAGAGAAATCTAAATACAATGAGTGTAAAAGACTCTGTTAATCCGGCTCTTGAGCGAAGCTCGGTGTTCGTCGTCCCCGCCGATAATCTGCTGGATGAGATAGGCCGGGAGAAGCAAGACCGAATGATAGCTGTTGCCAAGAGTTGGAGATAGCCAAGTGTTAAGTATTTTGCTTCTGTATGGTGTGAAATTGCGAGAATGCCGAGAGAGAATACAAATGCAGGAGGCTTTGTATATATAGGGGTAGCCGGGTCCTGTCCTTTAGTGGCCGATCGCCTGTCGGCCATTATCTTAATCTGCCGATCGCCCGCCGGCCAATATAATAATGTGCCGATCTCCTGGGCTGTCGGGCTAAAGTCCAAGTAAGATGCTGGATGTCGGGCTAAAGTCCAAGGAAGAGGCTTCCACAGCTGGGCGGTCCAGTAAGGGGCCAACACGCGTCCGGAGTCAGTCAACATGCGGCCCTACTGACAAGATTTAGGCGGCTTGTCGGCTGGTGGAGAGAATCTGCCAGACTGTGGTCAATGGCCCGAGATTCGCGGATCTTGTCTCGGTCCTTGCACGTGGTGTCAGTCTCAAGGTTCGGCCTTCGCCGACTGGATGGCCATCGGTGGAGATAGATATGAGGCGGTCGTCTCTAGCTGATCATCCGAGGTCGCCATCGGCCAGTGGATGGAGGTCGCCAATGATCGGTCACCAAGTGTAGGTCGCCAGGTGCCAAGAGACGGTCGGTCTCCAAGGGTAGGTCGGCAAGTGCCGAAGGATGGTCGTCCGGTTGTCGATCGCCAAGGGTCGGTCGCCGAGTACCGAGAGATGATCGTCCATTAGTAGATCGCCAGGAGTCGGTCGCCGAGTATCGAGAGGCGATCGTATCTGAGGTTGATCGCTCGATACCGGGACTTGTCCTGGGACCTTCGGTTGGTCGATGCAGCTTGTCCGCTGGCCGAGGCTCGGTCGCCCAGTCGGCAGATCCGCCTTGGCCGCTCGGCAGTAACTCGGTCGCCAGTCCTCCTAGTAGGTCGCCTGTCGGAAGGTGTTAATTCTTGACACAACACCATCCTAGCCAAGTAAGCCAAACGAACAACTTACCTCTTACACACGTAGTCAATGCATGCAAATGAAAACCGTTCAAAATACTCGTTTCCGGAAACGCCAATAATCCAAATCACAGTTGCAAAATGCACCACAATTAACCGTCGATCCAAGTCTCTGTGGACCCCTACCGAGACCCCGTCGGATCTAACCCGTAGTGGTTAAAAGCAAGCTCGTCGATCCACGTCTCTGTGGACCCCTACCGAGACCCCGTCGGATCTAACCCATAGTGAGCATACACACACACACGTTACTCATGCAATACTAATATGCTAAGAATGTAAGTTCATTAAGAATACTCACTAGAGATGGCCACTTACTCGACGCCGTTATCAAACTCTTCAAAAACACCATAACAAGATTAAATACGGAATACACGATCCCATAACTTTAAACACAGGAGTATTATCATCAAAGACTTCAACGTTCAACGTAATCAAATCATAATCAATTCCCAAAACACATTGTTCACAAAACACACGCGTTTTGAAAGCAAGCCTTTAATGAGGCCAAACCGAAATCTTTTGAAACTTCATTTCAAATAACCAAACAAACACATCAAGACGACCACCGATCATCATATCCATAAAACGAGAAAAGTATGGGCAAGGTACTTGCCTCGAATAAGAACAACGCGGAGAATCGACCGGAGTAGGTTGGCCCGAACCGACTACGAACCCGCCGACTCCACCGAACGCCAACTCACGTTCATAAACTACGAAGGACAAATAATAACAATGAAATGAATTCCATAACACGACTCAAAGCCGTTGAATTCAAAGAACGAGTGACGAAAGTTCACGGATTTCCCCCAAAACGGCCAAGAACACGATTCGTTCCGTCAAATCACGAAGACGGAATTCCAAGTTGAAATATGGATATACAATCCATAGAATATGTTTAACAACATCATTTAACCATAATCGATCCATCGAAAACGGATGAAAAACGAGATCGGGGACAAATCCCCCGAAAAGTCAATTCGAAGGAAATCAAGAAATATACTTCGATTCGACGAAGAACAATGGATTAAATGATGTTAAACACAAGAATACTACCAAGATTAATCATACCCATCATGAATTAATCAACAACACGGAACGAATCGGACGAAAATGCAAAAATCCCCAAATTCACGAAATTAGGGTTCTAAGGAAGATTACCTTGATTCGCTGGATCAAAGGATGATAACGGACGATTGATTGATGTTAAGAACTCAAGAACTTCATGGATTTGTTGTTAAACAACATGGCTTCGTCACCCATGAATCGCCAGCCGCGGACGGAGAAGGAAGGAAATGAAAAACGAAGGGAAATGTGGCTGGTCTGTCATATATATACTGGGCCGGAACTAGCGTGCGCTAGCCTTACCGGACTAGCGTGCGCTATCGGCCAGTACCGGCCGAGCACTCTCGGCCATGGCCCGCATGACCCGGCACCACCGACCAATTCTGCCGACCATGACTGGTCCACCCGACTCCCGCTAGCGTGCGCTACGGCCGGAAGCCTGCGCGCTAATTGGCCCGAGAGCCACCGACTAACAAACTTACCTGTAGCGTCGCTAGTCGGCCGGCGGCGTGCGCTACCCTGCCGGTGCGTGCGCTCGACCGACAAGCGGCGTGCGCTACTCGCCGATCTGGACCGAGTCGTAACCTCGAAACCCCACTGTCCGGCCCGATAGCGTGCGTTGGTCGACCAGCTAGCGTCGCTACACTGCCGGTTAAGCGCAGCCTTCCGGCAGTAGCGTGCGCTACGCCGGTTCCTGCCGCATCTGTCCGGCCGGTGCCCGCAATCGTCCGGCCAGTCCCGCAACCGTCCGGCCAGTCCCGCAACCGCCAGGGCTCGACGACTCGATTTCCGAAAACGCACGGAACGAACACGACGAAAAGTTCGCGGACGACATCAACGACCCGAAATGAAAACATAATACCATAATTAGTCATACGCGACCAAGAAACGGGTCGAGACAACCATTGCAGATACGGATACCCGTAACTTTCAAGAAATTACAAAATGGCCCAAAACGCCCGGAAATCACGATACATGATCGAATAACCAAACCGAAGTTCACAACACGTCTAACAAAGTTAAACGGACTTACGGGAAACTCGAAACAGCAGTTTCGAACGAGATTCGCAAGAATCGAACTCGAGCGCGGAAAAGTCGCTAAAAAGCACGGAACTCAACAAAACGACTCCGAAACGAACTCGGATGTCAAAAAGTGTAGAATTAATCATTCTCAGAATGACGAAACGGTCATGAGCGAGCCGTCAAAACGGACTCCGATCGAAAAAAAGAAATTTACCAAAAATCGAAAATTGCGGGTATTACAGTGGTAGCGCACGCTAATCGTGGGTTGTAGCGCACGCTATCGAGATCAGATCAGAGGATAAAAGGTTTCTGGACTCCAGTACTGGGCATCAGATAATTCGTTAGCGCACGCTAACAATGGGTTTTAGCGCACGCTAGTAGTATGGCCATAGCGCACGCTACAAAAAGGTACGTAGCACGCGCTACCGTGTTCGGACAGTGGGTACTGGACTACCCAAATTACCCGTTAGCGCACGCTACGCTCAAGGGCTAGCGCACGCTAACCTGGACCGGCTATAAATGGACAGTTTAGCCCAGATTTCGTCATTTATCTTCTATTCTCATTCTCTCGTCGGTTCTTGGCGATTTGGGCGATTTTGGAGAGTTCTCTTCGGGCTTTTATCATCCATCTTCATCTTCAAGTATTTGGGTTGGATTATCATCACTTCATCATCTCCTTATCATCGAATCAAAGGTATTAATCTCTTGGATCTAGAATTTCGGATTTTTGGGTTTTTCCTTCCGATTTCTTCGTGTAAGCTTGGATTATCATTGGAATATATTAGATATGGATTATCTACCTTGGATAAGTATATTATTACGGATTTAATGGTTATTTTCGGAATTATTTCAAGAACCCTTGGGGTTGACTTCGGTTATTTGGGGATTTCCGATTAATGTAGTTGTAATCTCGAATTGTGGATTCCTAATGGATTATTGATATCATTGAAGTGTTTTGTTAGTCGATATACTCATTTTGGTGTTGGTTTCGATATATTCGGGATTGGATATTTTCGAAGACGTGTGGTTGGTTACGTATTCGTTGGAATGCCCCTATGAGTTGATTATCGTTGTTTTCGACCTTTGGGTTAGTCGTGTTTAGTTGCTTGATACATGTATTGAACGGTTGTTGGAAATTATTGTTGTTCAAGGTTGTTCGAGCGACCGGCATTTCATTTAGGACGTTGTTCGTGGACGGACATTCTTCATCGGTATTGTGTAAGTTAATTCTTACTCGGTTAAAAGGATATTCATTCCTTTTGATGTTGTTCATTCATAATCGTAACTCATTCATCATTGTACTAACCGTATCAAAACTTGTCATTGTCAATTAATCACCTCAGTCATAAGGAACGACGGTTCCAATCATTTCATTAAGCTGTCATTCATTTCACCATCATTTAATCTTGGTGAGTCACTATTCATTTCATTGTCACTTTTGTCATATTGTGGCATTCCGGGTCATACTGGCATGCCGGTTGGTATGTGTAGGATTTTCATGTCGGGCACATTATAGTCGTGTGTTGGTTGGTGGCCTCACATTGGACTGTGCACACGAGTTGATGGCTTCGTGAGACTGATTAGGTACAAGACCACACGTGTATTCGATCGATACTCGTTGGTGGCTTGTGCACGGACACATTTCCATCCCGGACGTAGTGTGGCGCCATTCCTTTGAGCCGTATCATTTGTTGATTCATATAGCATGTTTGATTGCGTATGTTTCGAGAGGATATTGTATAACTGTGGATAACTCATGATTGTGTATTTTCAACTCTTGAGGATTGTTGTTCTGTGTAACTGACCCCGTTGGGGGGATACTATTTTTCAGGTCATGGCAAGGCTAAAGCACGGGGAGAGCACGGTGACGGCGAGGAGTCCCAGTGATACTAGTAGGGGGCCCCAGTCTTTTCAGTCATTTATGTTTCCTTCATTTATTCCGCTGCAGACATTCCGATTGAATATTCATTTCACTCAGTGTTGTATATTTTATCTCCATATAAAATATACTTGTATTCAGTATCATCCTGGGTGTGTTGTATGAAACTCCTTATCAGAGTAATTAATTGTGTAATGTGGTTCGGTACTACATTTACCCTGCGTAATTTACTCATTTCCATTAGCCTGGTGGGTCCCAGTCGGGGGTCCACGGCACTGTAATATCCGCCTAGTTTGGGGTGTTACACCAAGCACAAAGCATTGTGATACTCCGAACAATATCACAATTAACGAAAACATCAACGTCATCCTCAAGATGAAAACCACAACTGGTAACCCGCGGCCGTACCCCTTAGTATCGACCCCCAGACATCCCGTCGGACACTCCGGGTGGGAAACCACTTCCGCGGCCGTACCCCTTAGTATCGACCCCCAGACATCCCGTTGGACACTCCGGGTGGAAGTTCATCCACACACGCACCCAAGTCCACTTCCGTGGCCGTACCCCTTAGTATCGACCCCCAGACATCCCGTCGGACACTCCGGGTGGAAGGAACAACACACACACACACTTTGCAAAATCACAGTTGCAAACCACAAGCCTCGAAGGTCAGTCACAGTATATATAGTCGAGGTACCTTACTAGAATGGCCAGTTCATCCAACATATACTCACGACCAAGTAATGATACGATTCACAAGGAAGCACAAGATTTCAACAGCACCGAACGACACAACTAATATCACTCAAACTCACATATTCATCCATAAACACGTGACTCCAAGCACATAATTTGACAAAACAATTACACTTTACATTTACCAACGACATAATCATACGCAATGACATCACAAGAAAGTAAGGTGATTCTATACTCGACACTAGCTCGCATATTCAACTAACCACATTAATTCCCGACACACACGGGTCACCTTTACAAAAAGCATGATGGTAAATATTCCGATTTCTTTGAAAAATGGTTATTAATATTTATTTAGCACATATCGACGATTAACAATCATAATATCCACAAAACACGTAATGTATGGGCAAGATACTTGCCTCGATAATCAATACCGGACACTCCTACAATCACGGCTCAGTCGGGACACCTCGAACACCTACGATTCCCCGGCGAAGGAAAAGAATACACTCACGATCGAGAAGCTTGAAGAAAACGACGAACGGAAGGGTTCCGACTCGAGTTCTTCACAAGAATTCGACCCTAACAACATATAATCAATAAATCATCGATCATACGAGGAAGAATAATCATAGAACGCCCGAAAACCCCTCTATGACATTTTACCGGACACCTTCAAGGCATCGATCAAGAACTTGACCAAATCGACGAATCGATACGATCCAACCATGGAGTAATAAAGGAAATGATATAATATATCTAAATTATCATCAATCCATCAAAATCCTAAGTTAAATCGGATTAAACGGACGAAAACGAACAAAATACCCAAAATCCCCAAAATTAGATTTCTAGAAAATCTGACCTGATTCGGTAGATCGGAGGATGTTATAGGATGGATGATTGATGATATGAACTCCAAAACTTCATGGATTGATTTTCCAACAACATCTCTCCATGATTAACCAGGCTCCAGCCGCGGAAGGGAAGAAAACGAGTGAGAAAAATGGCCAAAAACCCGTCTGCAGGGCCATAAATAGTGCCGCAGTATGCCGCGGCCCAATGAGTGTGCCGCGGCACGAGCCCAAAAATGGCTCCCGGTGGTCGGCGGTGCCGCGGCTCGGCGGAGTGTGCCGCGGCACCGTCTGATCGGTTTGGCGAAAAATGCCACAGAGTGTGCCGCGGCCTGCCCGGCATGTGCCGCGGCCCACTTGCTCGGCGAGAGCCGCTGAAACTGCCGGCCGTGACTCGGCCAGAAGCTGCCGAGCACTACCGGCCGTGACTCGGCCAGTGCCGGCCTGGGTTCAGGTTGCCCGACCATGACTCGGCCGGGGCCAACTCCGACGGCCCGAACGACCCCGAAACCCGAACCTGAATACGAATCGATGATACGGTTACGACGTACTCGCAAAGACGAATCTAAGAGCTAAGAGAACACACAATTACGACCACCCGAAGGCTCGGAATTCAACAACGGAAGTAATTACCCAAAACTTTGGGAAATTACGAAAATGGCCCAAAACGTCCAAAATCACGATACGCGATCGAAACACCAAACCAAAGCTCGCAACATGAATAATAACATTAAATCAACTTACAAGAAACTCGAAACGACAGTTTCGGACGAGATTCGCAAGAATCGCACTCAAGTGCGGAAAAGTCGCTAAAAAGCTCGGAACTCAACAAAACGATACCGAAACGAACTCGGATGACAAAAAGTGCAGAATTAATCATTCTCGAAATGACGAAACGGTCATGAGCGAGTCGTCAAAACGGACTCCGGCTGAAAAAGAAATTTACCGAAAAATCGGAAATTGCGGATATTACAGCACCCAGCGGAGGATTCCTGACCCTCCACGTCACTCAGTCTCTGGCGCAGCCCACAGTCACCATTCTCAGCGTCAGCCTAGTCATCATTCTCAGCGTCAGCCGAGTCACCATTCTCAGCGTCAGCCGAGTCACCATTCTCAGCGTCCGTCTACCCACCATTCTGAGGTCCAGCACAGTCACCATTCTCAGATTCATCATTCTGTTGAGCGGACTCAGCAGCCCCTTGATTACGAGCATCAGTATGAGCCATTTGAGGCGCCGTTTCAGCAGTATGGGACGATGTTCGACTGGTTTCAGGACGAGCATCATTACAGTGCGATGTTTCGAAGTGAGGGTGGTGGTCCTGAGCAGCAACCTCCATTTCGAGCGGCCTTTTGAGATCGAGCGGCCTGCATGTACGGCTCTGATCGTTATAGTTGTGAGAGGGATGTTGAGGGTGACGAAGATGGTGAGAGTGCCGGAACGCAGCATTTGGGTGAGCGTAGTCTTCCACCGCGAGTGAGTCGACCATCTGCTGCTCTTCGGGAGCCTTTTGTGGTTGTGCCTCCAAGAGATAGCGAGGCTCTGAAGAAGTTGTACCTACAGTTTAGGAGGGAGCAGCCACGTGATGCTATTGTCCGGTGTTTGGAGACTGGGCATGCTCTCACCCAGGCGTTATTTGACCGGATAGAGTCTAGCCGTGAAGACTTTGATACCGAGGTGATAGACTGTTATGTGCTTGCGACTCGAGCGAGGCTTCGGAGGGGAGTCCGTAGTGTTGGTGTCGGTAGAGTTAGCACTGTACTTGCCGGCTCCCTATTTTACGTAAGTTCTATAACCTACTCGCTTGTATATCATTGGTGTGACATCGATTTTTTTTTAATTTTGTGGTTTGGCTTTTTGTAGTTAGTTTTGGCCAACGAGTTTGCAAGACTCCATCCGGATGATCCACTTGGTATCAAGGTGACGGGGAAGCCGGTTTACAAGGAGTGGAAAATTCCTAAATGCATCGAGGACTACATGACAGGTCTTGATACACCACATGTGATTCCATGGTTAAATTGCAACGAAGTAAGTTTGAAATTTATATTTATAAATAATTGACGATTTATAAATGATTCGCTATGTTTGATGTGATGATCTTATATGATTACATATTTTGTTTCAACAGATCATTGCCATTTGTTGTCTCGACCAGAGCCACTGGGTGACTATCAAGATTGACATCATAACATGGACCGTGGAGTTGTACGATTCCTTGTCACACCACCACGAAGATGGTCGATACCGATTCAACCAACTGCGACCGATTATGCATCTGATGCCTTGTGTGCTAGCTCAATCTGGGTATTGGCTGAACAACCAATCGAAGAAGAAGTATGACACGGAGATGAGTTTCAAAATTATGCCACGAGAGCTACAGTTCATACAAAACGACAATCACAGTTGTGGCCCCTTCGCGTGCATGTACTTGGATCGACTCGTCTCTGCAAACCCAGGAGCAAGGCACCAAATCAAGGAACTTAATGAAAAATATATTAAGAAATATCGATATGGTTTAGCTGTTAAAATCTTTATGTTGTCTTTAGACATGTAGAATGGTTTATGGTGTGTTGTTAAATATTTATGTTGTATTTAGACAGTTTTGGCAATATGAATGTGTCAGTGTTGTTAAATCTTTATGTTTTGGCTATGTGTTACACACGATGGATGAACACGATCGTGACCATCGTGGGTCACGATCGTGTTGTGTTGTTAAATCTTTATGTTTTGGCTATGTGTTACACACGATGGATGAACACGATCGTGACCATCGTGGGTCATGATCGTGTTGTGTTGTTAAATCTTTATGTTTTGGCTCTATGTTACACACGATGGATGCACACGATCTTGGCCATCGTGTGTTACGATCGTGTGCAACCTACCCACGGTCATGGGTTGATGCTGTCGTGTGCGCACGATGGCTGGCATGACCGTGTGCACACGACAGTGAGTACCATCGTGGGCACGGCCGTGCACACGGTCGTGTGACTAATCGTGGGCACGACCGTGTACACGGTCCTGTGCATACGAACTTTTGGTATTTTTGTAAATTTGATTTATTGTGTTATCTAGAATGATGTTTTGTGATTCAAACATCGCTTGTTCAAACATTAATTACTATATATCTTCTTATACAAACTCCTATTTGTCATTTCGTTGTAATTCATTAGTATATGAGATATTTCATCCAGATGATTGAACTTATCCGAGCTAATACACTGAGAACAGATAGACGGCACATGATATGCAATATATTATGTTAATTCAATCAATAACTTTTTAAATAAGTGTATCGTTAAGAAATAATTGTTAATATATAAGTAACAACACCTAAATTAGTATATGAGATAATTCATCCAGATGATTGAACTTATCCGTACGAACTAATACACTGAGAACAGATAGACGACACATGATATGCAATATATTATGTTAATTCAATCAATAACTTTTTAAATAAGTGTATCGTTAACAAATAATTGTTAATATATAAGTAACAACACCTAAATTAGTATATGAGATATTTCATCCAGATGATTGAACTTATCCGTACGAACTAATACACTGAGAACAGATAGACGACACATGATATGCAATATATTATGTTAATTCAATCAATAACTTTTTAAATAAGTGTATCATTAACAAATAATTGTTAATATAAGTAACAACACCTAAATTAGTATATGAGATATTTCATCCAGATGACTGAACTTATCCGTACGAATTAATACACTGAGAACAGATAGATGACACATGATATGCAATATATTATGTTAATTCAATCAATAACTTTTTAAATAAGTGTATCATTAACAAATAATTGTTAATATATAAGTAACAACACCTAAATTAACGAGTAGTTTGAGAAATTGGTGAAAATTCTTGATGTTCTTGTGCACACGATCGTGTGTTCCATCGTGGACACGACCGTGTACACGATCGTGTGCATATGAACTTTTGGTATTTTTTGCAAATTTGATTTATTGTGTTATCTAGAATGATGTTTTGTGATTCAAACATCGCTTGTTCAAACATTAATTACTATATAGCTTCTTATACAAACTCCTATTTGTCATTTCGTTGTAATTCATTAGTATATGAGATATTTCATCCAGATGATTGAACTTATCCGTACGAACTAATACACTAAGAACAGATAGACCACACATGATATGCAATATATTATGTTAATTCAATCAATAACTTTTTAAATAAGTGTATCATTAACAAATAATTGTTAATATATAAGTAACAACACCTAAATTGACGAGTAATTTGAGAAATTGGTGAAAATTCTTGATGTTCTTGTGCACACAATCGTGTGTTCCATCGTGGACACGACCATGTACACGATCGTGTGTTCCATCGTGGACATGACCGTGTACACCTGGTTTGCCAACGTGTCACACGATTGGAACACACGATCGCGGCGATCGTGTGCACAATCGTGTTTACTGCAAAGGTCAACATCAAATTATTTTATTATAAAATCTCATCGTGGGTCGGTCCCCCCACCCTTTTCAATATAAGCTCATCTTCATTGACTGAGAGTGAAATACATGTTCCCTACCGTAGCCCCCCTTTTCACTACAAACCCTAATCAATTAACATCAGTTAAAATCCATTAAAATCAAATACGCGAAATGAGCGGCCGATTACGAGAAAGCGATTTAGGAGGAATCGAAGCACCACCACCAAAAAGAAGAAGGAGGATACCTCCCCCCAACCCACCATACAGAACTAGGCCGAGAGGAAGATACTCAATGCTCAGAGTAAGTTTTTTGATTTTGTTGTATGTGTAGTGACTATCATTGCGAATTAATGTGTTCCATGAAACAGGGCCTATATAAAAACACTGCGAGCACTCCAGTCATACTAGATGGTGATGATGATAATGATTTGGAGATTTCCGAGAAGAAAAGCAAAGAAGTTATTTTAGAAGAGGAAGTTCATGAAGATGGTGATACAAGACTAAAGATACAGCAGCAGATGGGGGAAAAGAGATCCAAGTGATCGTTTTTTTTATGTTAATATTAGATATTTTTGTGTGATGGTGATTAAATTTTTTTTTTGTAAAGTTATATGCTTTGGATATCCCTTTGCTGTAAACTATTGCTCTTTGAAGTGAGCTACTTTGTTATGGTTAATGTTTGGCTCCATAATCACCTTTATTTGCTTTACATAACTGAACACTTAAATTTCAATTCAAAGGTAAAGAAAATAGACACAAAATTATGCATTTCAACTAATAATCAGAATACTGAATCAATACATGGTCCATCGAGGATCAAAATATCATCACATGATTGTTGCTAGTAAGTCACAAAATATAAAAATACATAAGCAATTTAAGTTTCACAGTATGGACATCCCCTTATGTCATGGTCATCATTACGGCAAATGATACACCTCTTCTTCTGCCGGCGCCTTTGCCTCGTTTGTTCATCGATTCCTTGAGTTTCTTCAGGGATATTCAAATCCACACCACCTATTGCTTGAAATAACGACTAACAAAATCATACACGGACAAACCATTGCCGGCGCGCCTGTATAATAAGCAATTATGTCAAGGATGTTGTATAGGATAATGTATTTTTGATATTGATGAGGTGCATGATAAATCCAGACCTGCCCTGTTTTCCACACGATGGCAAAACACGATCGTGCCGATCGTGTGTTACGATCGTGTCGATCGTGGTTTACGATCGTGCCGATCGTGTCCCATCGTAGGTTACGATCACGGCGATCGTTGGTTACGATCATGGTGATCGTGGGGTTACGATCGTGCCCATCGTGGGTTACGATCGTGCCCATCGTGGGTTACGATCGTGCCCATTGGGTTACAATCATGGCGATCGTGGGGTTACGATCGTGCCCATCGTGGGTTACGATCGTGCCCATCGTGGGTTACGATCGTGCCCGTTGGGTTACGATCGTTCCCATCGTGGGTTATGATCGTGCCTATCGTGGGTTACGATCGTAAGCATTCTGCCATGACCGTGTACATGACAACATAGACAAAAACATTGAATGGCCATGACCATGTACACACAACAGCATAGACAATTACCTTATAGCGGCAACGGCATGACGACATGGAATCTGATCCAAATCAAACTCACGACAACAACATGTCCATGTTCGAAGGTCGACCTCATAAGAAACTTTGTTTTCTTCGACTTTATAAACAAGTGGGGTGGTAGCTCGAACGGTAAGAGTCAGACTGGCTTGCACAGAGTTAGAAAGCTTTTCAAAAGTGTGCATTGTTAACTCATGGTCTCTTGACGTAGCTTCTCCCCGCTTCTCATCAAACCAATTCTCTAAAATTAGGCGAAATATCTCAAGTAACGAGCAAACAGGTAAACGCCTCGCCCACAACATACGATTATTAAAGCATTCAACAGCATTGGATGTCAAGAAGTTATAGCGTCGTACCGGACACTTCGACCTAGCCCACCTCTCTGGCCCAATTTGAGAAGGCGCACGTGCGCCCATTAGGGCTTTCGATATGTAGTTTCGAAAAGTAGTTTTCAAAAACTTCTTCTCGATGCGTGTAGGCAGCAGTTCTAAAGAGTCCTATAGCATGCGCACCGTAGGAGGTCAGATTTTTTGCAAGATGGTGATAGAAAAACCCGTGGAATGCATTCGGATAGACGGCTCGAACAACATTCTGAATGCTCTTATGTTGGTCACTCACAATCAGTAAATCTTCCATCGGACTGTAGCATTTGTGCAGGTTATACAGAAAATAAGTCCATGACTTGTCGTTCTCTATCGGACCGAGACCAACAGCAAGAGGAAATACTTGCTCGTTCCCGTCAAATGTGACGGCCGCAAATAGAGTTCCTTTATTCCTTCCCTTCAGGTGGGTCCCATCAACTATAATCACCGGTCGAAGGCACGTATCAAATGCCCTAATACTCTGTCCGAGTGCAACGAACATGTGGTGAAACACTCCCTCACGAGTCGTCTGCAAATCATAAATTGTCCCTGGATTACGCTGTTTTAACAAATACAGATAAGATGGGAGCCTCTGATACGACTCATCAAAGCCGCCATATGTATTCTCTATCGCTATATTCCTCATCCGGAGAGCAAAACTGTATAGCATGTCAATGCCGTACTCCCTACACATCTCTGCAATCATCTCCTTTGGCCTCAAAGTGACCCCCTCACCGGTCAATCTTTTAGCAAAATAATGGGAGGCAACCTCAGAAATGACCGATCGTGCGGCAGCACGGTTCAAATCAGGGTGACAGCTGTGCTCCAATGTCAACTTAGTAATTCTCCAAATAGTTGCACCCTCAATAGCACACAACCTAAACTGACAATTTTTCCGCCCACTCTTACAGACAAACACTATACGTTTATCGGCGGAACGATCAGTGATACACTGTAGCATGTTTTCCAAATGATACATTCCTACAGTTATCCTCAACTCTGTCTTCGAACGAAAGGTGGACCCCACCTCTAGCCGCCGTGCTTAGGTGGAGGCTGCTCGATCCAACCCAAAGTCCCGGCACTACCGGGGTCCGGAAATGGAATGATCCAGTTACGCATTGATTGTAGATGCTCATGCTCGCTCGCAGATTGATGGTCGGATGAGAAGTTCCGACGACTCATAATCCTATCCATTTGGTCCGATTGGCGAACCCAAGCAAGAAATTCCGCAGATAGTGACTCAAGCAAGTCTTTACAACAATCTTCATCTTCGGATGTATGCACCTCCTCATCTTCCTCGTCTTCCTCATCTTCCTCGTATTGATACTCTTTGGAAGGCATGTCATAATTTATGTTTCCGGGCTCTACTCTCGAGCTGCTACATCCTGTATTAACCTCGGGAGTGGAGGAGCTGTTGTTCTCAACATAGACCTCAGGATCCTCCTTGTATTCTACTAGTAATCGAAGTATCTCGGTATCGCCCCGTAATAGGACTTTTACTTTGTTTCCCTTGGCCATGTGTGTCAAGTACCATAATTTGTAATCGGACTCATTTGGACCACCCAAACCCTCTCTGATAACCCCCACGAGGTTTGCACGACTAACTTTGCTCGTGTCGATATAGACAAAAAAGGAGTCCCCGTCTACATATGTCGATCGCTCCCAATGACCACCGTGATGTATCAAAATACGCCACGACATCGATTACAAAAAGATGAATAACTATTCGTAAAAATGAGCGAACAATATTATAAAAGCGGTGCGCCTTTGACACGGCCGATGCACGGCCGTATACTACCGTGTGCGGTGATCGTGTGCAAGTTTCGTCCATGAACACGATCGCGCACGATTGTAGACGATCGTGTTAAACGATCGTGTACACGCGTTAGTGTTGCGCACGATGTTAAGGTCGTTGCGCCGCGATCGTTGCCGCGATCGTTGCACCGCGGTGGCTTCCCATCGTGTGCGGCGATCGTAAGTAAACAGATCTGGAATTTTTTTTCCTCGTTCAAATACTGATGCATACCTTCTTTATGAACTCAGAAGCACGACAAATGAAGTCTTATTTCAACGTCAACTTTTATTTTCGAACAATCTTGTGATTTCTATAAGATTTTTTGAGAGACCCTTTGTCAAAAATAAAATGGTTGTGTTGTTTTGATGTATATGTTTGTAGTTAAATTTTGGTTGTTGGACATTAATATCGATCGGATGAGGAAAGTAAAAAAGAAAAAAGAGAAAAAAGTAGTTTAAATTAAATAAATAAAAAAAAGTGAGAAGTCAACAATACAACAAAAGAGAGGATATTTTAGTCTTTTTAATCAAAATAGTACCAAAAACTTATAATTTTATGAATTAGGATATAGAACTTATCAATTTTATGCTTTGATATTAAAAAATTGATTTCCACTTTTTTATGATTACGCTGTAGTTAGAAAGAGAGAGAGGGCGTCATTCAATCCCTCAACTCGGAGAGCTAAGTTTTTTTTTTTTTTTTTAACTTGGAGAGCTAAGTTGAATAAAATAAGTTGAACATATTGCTTGCCTATGAAAAATAATAATGTGATCAGAATTATCACTATATAACTTATATATATATATATAGTGAGAATCAATTTTTTAATACCAAATCATAAAATTGATAAGTTATATATCCTCATTCATAAAAGTGTAAGTTATTGATACCATTTTGCTTATAAATACTAAAATGTCCTCCAAAAAGGTGTTGATTTTGACTTTCCTTTTTTTACTTTTTAGTGATAGATTTAAGGGTATTAATGTCTTTTGGTATCAAAAACTTATACTCTTATTAATGAAGATATATAACTTGTTACTTTTATGGTTTGGTATTATAAAAGATAGAACCCATATATATATATATATATATATTCATGTTTTTTGTTTACGCTCTAGTTTGGTCCTCTAAACCATGTTTTTATTTTCCATAGAAAAATTTATTTAAATTTCATTTTGAAAAATATCAGGCTATCACACAATTTCTTTGATGACAAAATTACATGTTAGGCTCTGTTCTTTTGAAATGAATAAACTGAACTGAACTGAATTGAACTGAAGTGAATTGAACTGAATAGACCTGAACTAAACTGAATTGAACTGAAATATAAATTAAGAGTAAATAATAATAATAAAATAATAATAACACTAATAATAATATAATAATAAATATTAAAAATAATAGATATAATAAAATAATAATAATAATAAAGTAATAAAAGTAATAAAAATAATAAAAAATAATAATATATAGTATAATAATATAATTAATTATAATCATAATAACAATAATAATACTAATAAATATGACCCAAATGTCCTGAATATCACAAAAGTATTAAATGTCATAAATAATAATAGTAGTAGTAGTAGTAGTAGTAGTAGTAGTAGTAGTAGTAGTAGTAGTAGTAGTAGTAGTAGTAGTAGTAGTAGTAGTAGTAGTAGTAGTAGTAGTAGTAGTAGTAGTAGTAGTAGTAGTAGTAGTAGTAGTAGTAGTAGTAGTAGTAGTAGTAGTAGTAGTAGTAGTAGTAGTAGTAGTAGTAGTAGTAGTAGTAGTGAGAAGATAGCAATGATATATATATATGGGTGGGTGGGTGTGAGAATGCAATTTAAGTTAAGAAATAATAATGAATTTTATCCATAGATCTTGATAAATGGATGACCTACATTTATTCTCACAAAAATTTGATGCATATAATGCAATATTTTAATGCATCGATATTTTGGTGCATATAATGCATATTTTAATGCATTGCAATTTTGATGCACGAAATGCATATATTTTATGCATAATTAGTACAAAACGCATGCATATTCGCAATTCGCAGGATAAGAATCACTCTTATTGGATCATATATATATATATATCTTTGTTAAATTTGTATCAGATCTAAAAAAAATGTCAACTAGGGCTTACAAATTTTGCCCATTTTTTTGTTTTTGTTTTATATTTGTATCAGACATAAAGAGGTGTCATACCAAAGTGAGAGTTAGTTATAGTAACTGGAGCGTAACTGATGAAGGTCGTCCCTACAATTGAATGTGTAAGGCTTTTTTGACATTGCAGACATTGCATCTGAATTTCAAGAGAAGTGTGATTTTATAATAAGTTAGGTGACCTGAGAATTTGTGTAACTAATAATGACGGTGTTTGTGGTAGCACTAGTACCCAATCTAAACCAAATACTATGTCCTGGATTTGGAAAAAAATTCACGGGGGAGCAAAAGTATACTAACTCCATTGGCTGCACGTCGTAAAGGGCGTCCAGCGTTTAAACGGAAGCAATCTAGAGTTAATACAATAGTTCAAAGGAAAAAAAAAGGAAGGAGGTAATATAATTTTTTTGTTAATTTAATTGTATTGTTAATATAGTTTTTTTGTACTAATTGAATTTTCAATTGCATAGAATTCTTCAAATATGTTTTCTCAAAATGTTGCGGATATTATTGGGACACAATGGAGTGCCATTATCAAACATAATGTCACGACTGGAGGTACTTCTAAAACATATTAGCACAATTCAATTCATTCAAAACTTGTTTTTGATTGTTAATATTTTTATATTTTTGTAATCAGGAATGAATATTGATCTTGGTGTTGGAGGAACAACCGGACGAGACTTAAGAATGAATATTGGTGTTGGTGTTGGAGCAACCGGACGAGACTTAGGAATGAATATTGATGTTGGTGTTGAAGGAACAACAGGTAATGTTATGATTTTGGTTTATATGCATTGTAATGTAAGGAATGAATATTGATCATAAGTAACAAATATTATATTATGCAATATTCATTTTAAAACTCGAATTTCGTACATGTTTCAGTACTTCTATATTTTTATGCAATATTCATTTTAAAACTCATATTTCGTTTTTTCATATCGTTAGTTAGTTTATAGTATAAATATTAAATAATAGAGAGTTTCAAGTCAAAAGTAAATAAAATATAGGTGTTAATACCATTTTCGACTTGATATTAGACATTTTTAATATTTTGTCTTCTATCTCAATATATTCCTTAAAATTCTACTGTTTGATTTAAAAAAATTATCAAAAAGATAATAAATAATAACAGAAATTGAGTAGGAGAAGCTTGTGGCACAAGCATCACAACTAGTAATAAAGGAATAAAAACCCCACAAAAAATAAATGAAACAAAATTGTAAGACATTCAAAAAGAAGGAAAAAACGTGTGGGGGAAGTTGTAAGATATTTTCACCAACCTTGATTAACTATGTGGGCCCTACGGATTGTCATCTCATTTTGTAAGAGTTTTTTTGTAAACTTTTTGTGCTAACAGTTATTGATAAACTTGACTCATATATTCCACTTTAGGAATATATATATATATATATATATATATATATATATATATATATATATATTATTGTGAGAACACCCCTTATAGTGTGACTTGAGAATAAATGTTAGCCTTTGATTTATCTGCAATCAATGGTTATGATTAGATGCAGAATTATTAATTAAATAATACCAAAAATCATTGAAAGGGTAATATAGGAAGAACAAATCACAACAAATCTACCCAAACGTGAAATCCGTTGGCTGCCATTTTAAACATCTTTCCCATAAAAAAAAACCTCCCAAAAAGAATACAAATATACTCAAATGCTAAATCCCTAAAAACCGATGCCAAAAAACGATTTGCTCTTCATTCACTCCTCAAGCTCCACAAGATAATTTCAGAATTGAGGAAGAACAACGAGGGAGAAGGACGAGAAGAGGGAGAACCCGGTTTGCTCTGACTCGCCAAATCCCCATGGAAGAAGCACGAAAAGGAGTAAATAAAGCCAAATGATGAAGGTAATTAGCTAATATGCATTGGGTAACTCTCATTTATGCATCGTATTTCGGAACTAAGGGATGAACTAGGGCTTCAATTTGAGGATGAACTAGGGTTCCGAATTTGCGCAAAAAAAATGGAAATTGGCAGTTGATTTAGGTAAATGTATGTGATTTCAGTGAATTTTAAGATTAATTTAAGGTTATGCATCCATTCAATTCTTTGTTCGAAATGGTTGGTTTTGATATGCATTACTATATCTAAGTTTATGCATTCAACTAAATTTTATGGTTTAAAGGTCGGAGGATGTCTCTGGATATTTATTTGTTGCAATCATTATTTTCAAATTAATGGTTATTATGGTGTTCTTTGATGTTATTCCGGTTGAATTCTGCTTTTATTTCATTTCCTTTCTCGTTTTTTATGTATAAATTTTTCATGTTTATGAATATTCATTACTGTTTTGCTCAATTTTGTTTTCTATGCATAAGCTTGAGCAAGTTATGCATCTGGCTTTCACATTTTATGCAGCTGGTTAGGAACAAATTTTTATAATATTTTCGTGATTTTGGGTATTCATAGTTTTTTTCTCGATTTTGTTATCTGTGTGTAAGTTTGCTCAAGTTATGCATTTGACTTTCACAGTTTATGCATTAGATTATAAATAGAGTTATGAATCTCCAAATTAGATAAATTGCATTGTATGCATAGATTCAAATTCTAATATGCATAGAATGCCAAACAACAAAAAAATACACTACGCCATAGATGGCCTACGGCAACTCCTACAAAATATTGCAAGAAGCAAAAAAAACGTTGTTGTAGACAAGAAAATCAAAACGGCAGCACTTTTTTGGTGTTGCACTTTTCACCGCTGTCGTAGGTCCCTATAGCAACACTTATGTCACCTACTGCAACACCACTCCTTTTGTTACCATAAGACTGCAAGGCATCGTTACCTATAGTCTACAGCAACATTAAACAAGTGTTGCAGCAGAGGCCAATTTTCTGTAAAAGTAGGGGCCACATATGGGGCCCACATAGTGGGCCCTATCTGTGGGACCCACATGTGGGGTCCGATGTGGGTCCCAACTCTAGGCCTCATACCTGTTAGGGAACCTGTTGCAACACTTTTTTTGCAACACTTTTTAAGTTTCTGCAACATCTTTTAGTAAGTAACTGCAACGTTCTTTTTGTCTACAGCAACATTTTTTTGTCTACAACAACATTTTTCTTGTCTACAACAACGTCTTTTTTTGTCTATTGCAACACTTTTACAAAAAAAAAATTGATAGGAAATATTTGTTTATATTAATTACAAATTCAAACTCTGCCTGTGGGTGTCTTCTTGACATCCATTGCCGGTCCCAAGCCCGGATAAAAGAGGAGGGTTGCGGTAGGTTAGTGGCAGCCAGCGTAAAACTCGTCACATTCCATGGACATGAATCAAACATTGAAAATCGTTGGGGCGTCTCCTCAGAAGCGACGCGCTGCATTTCATAGGCCCGGGTGCAGTGATAAGTGTGCGAGGGTTGCTAGGTCGTCGCCTAGAAGCGGCGCGCCACCTTTACATCTGAGGGTGGTGTCAAATGAGCAAGGATGCGCTACACTTCATAGGCCCGGGTGTAGTGGAAAATATGCAAGGGTTGCTAGGTCGTCGCCCGGAAGCGGCGCGCCACCTCGAAGTATGGGTGTGGTGTCAAATGTGCAAGAATCCTTGCAGCGTGGACGGGGACAGACAGAGAAGTTAGTTCTTGCGGCTAGTAAGGGTAGTAAGGTGCGGTTTGGAACTTGGAACGTTGGCTCTTTGACGGGGAGATCAGCAGAAGTGGGGGAGGTTATGAAAAGGAGGAGAATTCACATAATGTGTCTACAAGAGACTAAGTGGGTTGGCGAGAAGGCAAGAGTGTTAGCTCCTTGGGGTTACAAGCTTTGGTACTCTGGAAAGGATAGAAGTAGAAATGGAGTGGGTATCGTCATTGATAAAGAATTCATTGATGATGTGGTGGAAGTGTCAAGAAAGAGCGATAGAATAATGAGTATTAAGCTTGTGATAGGGGATGAGTTTCTAACTATCATAAGTGCTTATGCACCACAAGTAGGATTGGATGCATCGATCAAACAAGAATTTTGGGAAGATTTGGAAGAGGTTGTCGAACGAATTCCTATGGGTGAGAAATTGATCATTGGTGGTGACCTCAATGGGCATGTCGGTGTTAGCAGAGATGGCTTTGAGAGCATTCATGGTGGCTTTGGTTTTGGGGACAGAATGAAGCAGAAATGGTATATTGGATTTCGCATTAGCTCATGACTTGGGTATTATGAACACTTGGTTCGAGAAAAGGGAGTCTCATTTGGTGACATATAGAAACGGAGGTAATGCAAGTCAGATTGATTTCTTTTTAGTAAGGAATGTTTGGAGGAAAAGTTTTACTAATTGCAAGGTGATACCCGGTGAGAGTGCTGCAACACAGCATAGGGTTGTGGTGCTTGCCTTTCGAGGTAAGAGGCACTTAAGAAAGAGAAGACCACAAGTTGACCCTCGAATTAAGTGGTGGAAGCTCCTAGGGGAGAGTCGACATACTTTTGTGGCTAAGATTGCTGATAGTGGTATTTAGTCTGATTGCACGGAGATGGATATAGATTCGATGTGGAACTTGTTGGAGCATAACATAAAGGAAGTTGCAAAAGAAGTCCTAGGAGAATCTAAAGGAAACAGACCATCAAGTAAGGACACATCTTGGTGGAATGATGAAGTTAAGCAAGCAATAAAGACCAAACGTGCATGTTATAAGGTACTGGGTAAAAGCTCGAGCGATGAGAATTATGAGAAGTACAAGAAAGCTCGAATAGAAGCTAAAAAGGCAGTGCGAAATGCCCGATCAAAGGTCAATCAAGAATTATATGCAAGATTAGATACTAAAGAAGGGGAAAGAGATATCTATAAACTTGCTCGAATGAGAGAGAAGAAGACGCGAGATATTGGAAAAGTTAAATGTGTAAAAGATACTGACCAAAAAGTTTTGGTTCAAGATAAAGAGATAAAAGAGAGATGGAGGTCATACTTTGATACCCTATTCAATGGCCATCAAGAACAAGATATTGGGAATTTAAACATCCCCTCAAGTATGGTTAACCGAGAGTTTAAGAGAAGAATTCAAAAGGGTGAAGTGACAATTGCATTGAAGAAGATGGGGTCAAAGAAAGCAGAAGGACCAGATGGTATACCTATTGAAGTTTGGAGGTGTTTGGGGGAGAGAGGGATCGAATGGGTAACTACGCTTTTCAATAAGATTTGGAGAAGCAATAAGATGCCATCAGCATGGAGGAAAAGTATTCTCGTCCCTTTGTATAAGAACAAAGGTGATGTTCAAGATTGTTCTAATTATCGCGGAATTAAACTAATGAGTCATACCATGAAGTTGTGGGAACGAGTGATTGAACAAAGGATCAGGAAATGTGTGAAGATAACAGAAAATCAGTTTGGATTTATGCCTGGAAGATCGACTATGGAAGCAATTTATCTTATCCGGCAGTTGATGGAACATTATCGAGATAAAAAGAAAGATTTGCATATGGTTTTTATTGATTTAGAGAAGGCATATGATAAAGTACCAAGAGAAGTACTTTGGTGGGCCTTAGCAAAGAAGGGTGTATCGCGGAAATATATTGACATTATAAAGGACATGTATGAGGGAGCTAGTACAAGTGTACGTACTAATGTTGGGAGGACAAGAATTCCCTATTACGATTGGGGTGCATCAAGGATCTGCTCTTAGTCCTTTTCTCTTTGCCATAGTCATGGATGAATTGACAAGAGAAATTCAAAATGACGTTCCGTGGTGTATGATGTTCGCAGATGATATTGTGTTGATTGATGAAACGAAGGTTGGAGTGCAATGAAATTAGAACTTTGGAGGATACTTTGGAAGCTCGAGGCTTTAGGTGAGCGAAGTAAGACCGAATATATGGAGTGTAGGTTTAGCAGCTTGATGATAGAGAGGCGGGGATGATCACATTTGATGGGAAAGTTGTTCATGGATCCACTTTCTTTCGGTATCTTGGATCTATTATCCAAAAGGATGGAGAGCTAGATGGCGATGTGGCTCACGAGAATAAAGGCAGGTGGTTGAAGTGGAAGAGTGCCACAGGGTTTTATGTGATCCTGGCATGCCTCATAGATTAAAGGGTAAATTTAACCGCACGGCAATTATGCCTGAGCCGTTATATGGCACCGAGTGTTGGGCAGAAACAATTGTCACGTTCAAAAGATAAATGTGGCGTAGATGCGTATGCTACAATGGATGTGTGGTCATACAAAAAGGATCGGCTCAGAAATGAGGTGATCAGAGAGAAGGTAAGAGTTGCGTCTATAGAAGACAAGATGATGGAGAATCGATTACGATGGTTTGGTCATGTGAGAAGAAGACCTATTGATGCCCCAGTGAGGAGGCTAGAAAGTTGGGGAACAAGTAATGTTGTGAAAGGTAGAGGAAGACCCAAGAAAACTTGGATAAAGATGATTGAAAATGATATGCGGTTTCTTGGAATTGGAGAAAGTATGGCGATGGAGAGGCAAATGTGGCGGGAAAGAATACGGATGGTGGATGGAGTCTGATTTTTTTTTTTTTCTTTTTTTTTTTTTCCTTTCTATTTTCTTTTATTTCATGTTATCTTTTATTTTATTTTAATTTTTAATTTTTTTTTTTACATTATTCTCTTCTTTATTTGCTTTTTTCTCTACTTTTTTCCTCTTTTTTTCTTTTATGTTATTTATGTAACGATTATTGACGGTTTCAAAGTTTGATTCATGTTAGCCGACCCCAAATCATTTTGGGACTAAGGCTTAGATGTTGTTGTTGTTGTATTAATTACAAATTCATTATAATTCCGAATCCATCCATTCAAAATACAACCCATCCATCCAAAATATCTAAAAAACAGTACTTAAGGTTTACTTAAAAAACAGTACTTAAGGTTTAATAGAACGACCAAAAGCCATGAAATACGGTACTTAAAAACAAAAAAATCTAAGATGTAGCATCTACTCCGGTAATAGGAGTGCCGTTGTCGTTAATACTTCCACCAAATTGATGTTCAAGCTTGGGTTTACTTCACCTAATTTCTTAAGCACCCAAGTTAGGTTCTCCTGGACCTTCTTATTCACCTGTGCATCTACTTCTTCTTGGACCTTCTTCTCCAGCTTTTCTTCCATTTCGTCAACAACTTCTTGCCTGATTTTGGCCGTCAAGTCACTGATCTGCGAGTTTGTCGTGCCATAAGTGGAGCATTTGTCAGACTTTACACATCTTCCTATAAGCCATGAAGGACCATGTGCTTTTCCATTCAATAGAAGTTCATTGACACCTTCAGTTGGTCCTGATAAATCAGTACCAATAACCTTTTCAATTTTGTCCTACAAAATAAAGCCACGGCTATGTCAAATTAAATAGACTTGAATGGAAGAATACACCTGCATGTGATCAACTAAATAATAGAACACTTACATTATGAACTTAGTTACTTTCCCATCAGTCATGTACTCACGACCCTCTTTTCACTTATGAGTCTTAACAAAAAGTGCTCCATCTGATTCTTTGGCCTGAAAACAAAATTACAAGCATAACGTAAAATAATGCCAGGACTAGCAAGAGAAACCATCTGATTCTTTGGCCTGAACACTAAAAGGTTATATGCTAATTTAAGAGGAACCAGCCAGAATTTAGTAACATCTTATTGACTGAAAATGCTTTAAATGATACATTAAATAAACTGACAATTCACAAAAAAATATTAGGGAAAATAAAAGAGTGCAACTGCACTGCACATTACAGTTGCTACACACTGCAGACTGCAGTTTCTAATTGCCACACTGCACACACTAAACTGCAACAACAATACAGTTACACAACTACACAGTAACACAATAGAACTGCACAAATCTCGGCAAAAAAACGAAATATTGCGTAAAAATCAGGCGTAAGGTGAATAACAAAAAGCGTAAAAATTCAAATTCAACAATCCAACATCCAAGTTCAACAGCAAGTCGCTGAAGTCCAATCAACCTCCTTGCAACGACTGGTCGACTGGTCGCCGACTAGTCACGACTAGTCGACCGACGTAACAACCATGCTGACAATTACGTGTAATACCCGTAATTTTCGATTTCCGATAATTTATTTTTTCGGCGGAAGTCCGTTTTGACGACTCGCTCATGACCGTTTCGTCATTCTGAGAATGATTTATTCTACATTTTTGTCATCCGAGTTCGTTTCGATGTTGTTTTGTTGAGTTCCGTGCTTTTTAGCGACTTTTCCGCACTTGAGTTCGATTCTTGCGAATCTCGTTCGAAACGGCTGTTTCGAGTTTCCTGTAAGTCCGTTTAACTTTGTTAGACGTGTTGTGAACTTCGGTTTGGTTATTCGATCACGTATCGTGATTTCCGGGCGTTTTGGGCCATTTTGTAATTTACCCAAAGTTACGTGTATCCGTATCTGTAATTGTTGTCTCGACCCGTTTCTTGGTCGCGTATGATTAATTAGGGTATTATGTTTTCATTTCGGGCCGTTGATGTTGTCCGCGAACTTTTCGTCGTGTTCGTTCCGTACGTTTTCGGAAATCGGGTCGTCGAGCCCTGGTGGTCGCATCGCCGGACGGCTATGGATCGGGCCGGACGATGCGAGCACCACGGACAAAGCGGCAGAACCGCCAGAAGCGCACGCCACGGCCGAAGGTCAGGCGCGCTAACCGACAGTGTAGCGCACGCTATCTACGGCCTAACGCATGCTATCTGCCCAGCGGTGGGGTTCTCGAGGTTCTCGACTCGGCCAGATCGACAGTAGCGCACGCCATCACAACGTAGCGCACGCTTAACGGCAGGGTAGCGCACGATGTCGGCCGACTAGCGACGTTACAGGTGAGTTTGTTAGTCCGCAGGCTATCGGACAGCCGCTAAGCGCCAAGAAGCTTCCGGCCGTAGCGCACGCTAGCGGGAATCGGGCGGACAGTCATGGTCGGCAGAATTGGTCGGTGGTGCCGGGTCATGCGGGCCATGGCCGAGAGTGCTCGGCCGATACTGGCCGATAGCGCACGCTAGTCCAGGAAGGCTAGCGCACGCTAGTTCCGGCCCAGTATATATATGACATACCAGCCACTTTTTCATTCATTTTTCATTTCCCTTCTCTTCGGTCCGCGACTGGAGCTTTGGAGGGGATGAAGCCATGTTGTTAAACAACAAATCCATGAAGTTTCTGAGTTTATATCACCGATCAATCATCCTATAGCATCCTTCGATCCAACGAATCAAGGTTAGATCTTTAGAACCCTACTTTTGGGTAGATTTGGGGGTTTTCGCGTTTTTGTCCGATTCGTTCCGTTTTGTTGATTAATTCATGATTAATATGATTAATCTTGTTGGTATTCTTAGTTTCCCTACGGATTCATGGTATATTTCGTGGTTTTTACGGAATCGAGAGGGTTTGCTTGTGGTCCGCCCTCGTTGTTGTTTATATACGAATATACATGAATCGTAGGCGGGTTTTCGGGTGTATTCCAATTCCGTATTCATTTAGAAATGGTTGTGATTGTATTCTTCGAATCGTTAGGTTCGGTTTCGTTGGTTCCTAGCGTTCGCTTGTGACTTTCCTTTCCGCTCGCGTCGTCAATAATTCAAGGCAAGTATTTTTGGAAACCTTTATGCTTAACGTGGAATGGTAATGTATTTTGTGTGTGATTTGCTCACCTCGTGTTGGTCCGACGGGATCAAGGAGGGAATCCAAAGGGTTGAGTCCTGGATTCATGAGTTTGTATAGCTAGCCAGTTCGGGAGGGTCCTTAGAGGCCTCGGACGGGATCAATGATATTACTCTGTTCCCAAGGCGATGCATGTGCGTGTTTTGTTTTTATAATGTGGCCAGCTGGGAGGGTCCTTAGAGGCCTCGGGCGGGATCTATGATATTACTCTGTTCCCAAGGCAAATTGTTTGACTGTTTGTTTCCGGAAAGACATGTTTGGTTTTGGCTTTTGAAATTGATATTGGTGCATGTACTATGAAATGTGTAAGCGATTGGTTTGTCTTGAATACTTGTACTAGCGTAATTGCTAACCCCTTTGGGGACCCGTTGTCGGGGAAATTCTTGTTATGGATTTCAGGTTATGTTCAGCCAGACGAGCGGGTGCTGGGATGGTACGAGGATGTCGGCCAAGGTTGTTGACATGTGCAATTGAGTCTTGTTATTTCCTACTGTCTCTTTTGATGTGGATGTTTTTCAAATTGTAAACTTATAGATTGTACTCGCGAGTACTTAGGCTTTTCCTTTCGGATTGTGATTGGTATTCGTTGGAGTTACTGTATTTGTCGGTTGATGTTTATTATGCCGGTTGTACCGGACGTGTTGTTTTATGTTCTTGTTGTTAACAATTGTTTCCTTGCTAACCGAGACGGTTAGTCGAGTGGTGTTTTCTTGTGTTAGCCTGGTGGGTCCCATGTAGGGGTCCACGACGCTGTAATACACCTCGAATATCTTGGGGGTGTTACAAAAAATGGTATCAGAGATCTAGGTTTATGGATACCTAGGCTTGTCGGTTATTTGGGTCTAGTTATGTTTTGTTTTGCACATTGTCACACCGCCGCATCTCAAGACATCCAAAGGCTCGTAAGTTTTCCTTACTCGATCCTCTTGTTTTCTCGTATTGAATTTCCACTTCTTGAATCGTGATTGCCTCTCTTGTACTTATCGCCGAGTTGTTTTTTCGATCCATCCGGTTCGTACTTTTGATTCTAGTATTGGCGATCCTTTATCTCTCTCGGAGTATGTGCGCCGTTCGGGCTTGACCGCTTGTCGTCTTGCGAGCCTTCCATCGCTAAACTTCCTAGTGTTGGTGGGATCGTTGGTGATCGAAAGATCCGAGTTTTGCTCCGTGGTATCGTGAGAGGGCTTGACCCTCTAGTCTTTGTTGTATGATGGAATCGTGTTTGGTAATTGCGATATACTAAATGTATGTTGAGCCGAATGTACCGATGGTTGGACAATCAAGGGTGCGGATGATGTAGAAGTTTTGAACATTGAAATGTTCTGGGAAAGGTATTGATGGCAGAGTTTGTTGAGAAACTCACATAGCTGGTTTCGACATATGTCCAAATCGGTGTTCATTAGTTATGCTGTTAAACTTGAAGAGATAAGTTTGACATATGCTTAGAATTAGTATTTTCGAGTTGCGCTTGTTGAACTGGTGATTTTTGAATGCCGTATATGCGTGTGTTCGGGAATTGATGGTACTTGGCTAATTATTAATATTTACAACCAATGTGTTTCTATTAATAATAATACATGTGGCGTGCATGCTTGAAAATTTCTTAGACTTGATCGTATTGTGGGTTTTTTGAAAAGTGACATGAATTTGGGCGAGCCAGCCTTGTATTTTCAAATAAAACCTTGTGTCGGTATTTAAAGGTCGTGTATAAAAGTGTTTTAGGATATTTTATAAAATGCTACCGCTGTTAAACCCTTGTCGTGTTTGAAAGGGTCTTGAAAACGATTTTTTTTAAACTTATCGGTTTTATTTTCGAATAACTAGAGTATATGATTTTAAAATCAGATTGGCTTGGGAAACCTAGGCTGTCGAGTCAAGTTATGTTTGTTGAGTTTTGTCTCGTCGGATTTTGTCTGACTTAGTCGCATCGCGACGCGTCGTTTGAGATCATTGGTCGTGATTAGTATCGAGGGGCGGTCGTCACTTACGTGCAACCTATGGATGTAAAACTCCCTTTCTTGTGTTGTGCCTCGTGTGACACGAGTTATTTGTATGATTAGTCGTTAAATGATGGAATTCTTCTGTGGATTTTGATTTCACGATATGTCTTTTTTAGACTCTCGTATTTGGTTTATACGAGGAGTGTCGTCACTGCTGATGTATTTTCGAACCGCATTTTATCCGCTGCGTGAGTTCTTTCAAAACGGCTTTCGGCATTTTGCAAACTGAGTTGTATTTCGTAAAACCGATTCCCTGAATCAAGTTTTGACATTTTGGCCTTGAACATTTCATGATGGTTTGACAAATGATTTTGTGAGCTTTGGAAAATATTACCGTCATTGGTCTTTTTAGCATTTTCGAAATGACATGGGAAATTGTGCTTAGCCTGGTAAACCCGTGTGAGAAAGGTTTACGGCATGTAATTTTTCTGATATGTTCTGTTGTTGTCTCTGTGGGTCGTTAGCGCACGCTACGCCTTGCGGCTAGCGCGCGCGAGAGTGCGTTGGTAGCACGCTAAGGGGAGGATTGCGCACGTTACCTGGTAGTTCAGGGCAGTCCAGGAGCTACTGGACTGGGTCTGAAGTTCTCGTTAGCGCACGCTAACACTTGGGGTTAGCGCACGCTAACAGTGTATTTTTGGTCAGGAGTTTTGTTTGGTGTCGTGATAGCGCACGCTAACCTTAATGATTAGCGCACGCTAATTGTGTCGATATAAATACCGGACACCATCTAGAAGTTGCATTTTTCTTCATTTCTTCTTCTTCCTCCATGAGTTTGAGACGTAGCGACTAGGGTTCGCATCTGGGCTGATTTTTCTTCCATCCAAAGGTGTTTTGGAGTATCCTAGATGATTTTTAACATCATCTATTCCATTGTTCTTCGCCGAATCTAGGTATTTTCTTGAATCCCTAGAGTTGACTTTTTGGAGTTTTGTTCTTGATATCGTTTTCCATCCAGTTTTGATAAACCGATTGTTGTTTTAACGATGTTGTTAAACATATCCTAAGGATTGTATATCACTGTCGTGATTTTGAGCGATTTGATGCGTGTGATATGATGTGTTTAAGTGAATGTTGATACGTGCGAATTTTGGTCATTTTGGCCTATTGTACTTCTGAAAAACCTTGGGTATCTTAGAAAATAAACCTCGAGACGTACTTTTAAAAATGAATTATTTTCTCACAGTGTTCTCAAGATGCCTACTAGCGCCACGCTATGTTTTAAGATTATTTTACTTTGAGGATCAAAATATTTTAAGATATTTCTAATGATTTAGAAATGCATTCGCTTAGACCCGAAGGTCGAATATAGCTGATAAGTTTTAATTTAACGAAAGGTGTCTTCATTTTTTTTTTATCAACGCAAGATGATTTTTTTTAAAGTCTCGATGACGATGTTTGTACTACTTTTTGATATATGATACTCAAGATCAACTGGTGCTTGCAAATTATTTTCAAAAGATGGTTTTCGTTTTCAAAACCTATCATTCCTATTTGTGGTCCGGGAATATATGTGTGATGTTCGTACTCTCGTTAGGGTGTTAACCCCCGAGTTGTTGTTGAATTGGTGGTGTGAGCATTGAGTCGTTCGCCACACAGTTGTCGTGGTAGCCTCTGTGAGGGGTGCGATGTTGGTATTGAATGTTGTCGCCTCGTAGCGGTTTATGCGTTATCGCATATATGCGAGCTGTTAGAGCTCGGGTTGGTATGATTGTGTGCATCGGTGATTGTTCCGCGTTGTGTCGGTTGCTTGTTGTATTGTTACCTTGATTCCGTTGTTATGAGTTTCGGGGGCGAGGTCAAGGTAATACCCGTACTATTTTGACTTCTATATTTTCTCTTTCTCCAGTCTATCAATTCGCTCATGTTCATTGATACCTTCTGAACTTGTTCTGTACCTTGCTTTCATCGTTCGAACGAGCTGTAATCTGGTTTTGAGTCGATCTGGTTATCGCTGTGACTTTTCCGAATTCGGTTCGACTATTGTAAACCTTGTCCGGAAGTAACATCTTTTGGTTCTAATAGTTCTTTTATTCGAAGTGGATCGGATTTTGAACTTCTGTATTTTTGGCTCTATCGACTCGTTTATGCTCGTTAACATTTCTGAACTTTCCCTATCCCTTGCTTTTGTTGATCGAACGAGGGTGGTATTGTTTCGGAATAACTCGTTTGTCGTTGTGGCTTTTCAATCGCTATTCCCTTTCCTGTGGATCTTATGGGAATGCATGTCTGGTAGTTCTCACTAGATCATCCTGGGAGTTGTTGTTTGAATTTTATTATCCTTCGTGTTTCGGACATGATTGTTCGATTTTTGTTGTCTCGATCGCTTGTTTGTTCGGTTTTTGTTCTCATTTCGTGATTGTTGAGCGTTCAGGATCCTTCGTAATTCCCTTAAGTTCGTTAAATTACTCTCGTTTTCGATCTTCCAACCTTTAGGCGGTGGAATTCCGTATTTGTTCAGCGTTTGGCTCGCATTTTGATTAATGAACCGTTGGGTTGGTCAATCGTATTGATTTTCGTTCGTTGTGTTTTGTGATTGTTCGGATAATTGACTTGATTGTATTATCCATTTGATGACGCTTGTCATTTGTTGGTTTTATTATATCCCTAACGGCGACGTTGTGTTGGTCGTCGTGGAGCGTGTTTTCACACCGTATATTCTGTTGCGTCGTTTGTAACGTTTCGCCGTTGGGTGTTAGTTAAGCGTTTCTTGCGTATATCGTTGAGTTTTTCTGGCGGGATATTGCTCCTCCCTACTTGTTTTAAGTTTCGGGACGAAACTTCTTTTAAGGAGGGTAGAATATAATACCCGTAATTTTCGATTTCAGGTAATTTCTTTTTTTTTCGGCGGAAGTCCATTTTGACGACTCGCTCATGACTGTTTCGTCATTCTGAGAATGATTAATTCTACACTTTTTGTCATCCGAGTTCGTTTCGGTGTTGTTTTGTTGAGTTCCGTGCTTTTTAGCGACTTTTCCGCACTTGAGTTCGATTCTTGCGAATCTCGTTCGAAACGGCTGTTTTGAGTTTCCTGTAAGTTCGTTTAACTTTGTTAGACGTGTTGTAAACTTCGGTTTGGTTATTCGATCACGTATCGTGATTTCCGGGCGTTTTGGGCCATTTTGTAAATTACCCAAAGTTACGTGTATCCGTATCTGTAATTGTTGTCTCGACCCGTTTCTTGGTCGCGTATGATTAATTATGGTATTATGTTTTCATTTCGGGCCGTTGATGTTGTCCACGAACTTTTCGTCGTGTTCGTTCCGTACGTTTTCGGAAATCGGGTCGTCGAGCCCTGGTGGTCGCATCGCCGGACGGCTATGGATCGCCGGACGATTAGGCACCGCCGGACAAAGTGCAGAACCGCCAGAAGCGCACGCCACGGCCGGAAGGTCGCGCGCACTAACCGGCAGTGTAGCGCACGCTATCGGCCGCCTTAACGACGCCATCGTCCGGGCAGGCGGTGGGGTTCGAGGTTCGGACTCGGCCAGATCGGCAGTAGCGCACGCCATCGCTTGGCCGAGCGCACGCTAATCGGCAGGGTAGCGCACGCCGTCGCCGACTAGCGTACGTTACAGGTGAGTTTGTTAGTCCAAAGGCTATCGGATGAAGCGGCTAGCGCGCGCAGGCTTCCGGCCGTAGCGCACGCTAGCGGGAGTCGAGCGGATAGTCATGGTCGGCAGAATTGGTCGGTGGTGCCGGGTCATGCGGGCCATGGCCGAGAGTGCTCGACCGATACTGGCCGATAGCGCACGCTAGTTCCGGCCCAGTATATATATGACAGACCAGCCACTTTTTCATTCATTTTTCATTTCCCTTCTCTTCGGTCCGCGACTGGAGCTTTGGAGGGGATGAAGCCATGTTGTTAAACAACAAATCCATGAAGTTTCTGAGTTTATATCACCGATCAATCATCATATAACATCCTTCGATCCAGCGAATCAAGGTTAGATCTTTAGAACCCTACTTTTGGGTAGATTTGGGGTTTTTTGCGTTTTTGTCCGATTCGTTCCGTTTTGTTGATTAATTCATGATGAATATGATTAATCTTGTTGGTATTCTTAGTTTCCCTACGGATTCATGGTATATTTCGTGGCTTTTACGGAATCGAGAGGGTTTGGTTGTGGTCCGCCCTCGTTGTTGTTTATATACGAATATACATGAATCGTAGGCGGGTTTTCGGGTGTATTCCAATTCCGTATTCATTTAGAAATGATTGTGATTGTATTCTTCGAATCGTTAGGTTCGGTTTCGTTGGTTCCTCGCGTTCGTCGGTGACTTTCCTTTCCGTTCGTTGTTTTTTAGGCAAACAGGTATCGTGCAAATACATCCTTTTCTGTTCAATGAACTGTTTATTACGCTATTAAGAAAAAAAAAGAACACAAAATGTCACGGGGTTGGGTTTGAGCACTCGAAAGCTCCTCGGACCCGTGCGGCACTAGACTAGAATTGCCTCGATCTAGCTAGTAAGCCTAACTCACTCGGTTGCTAAGTATGAAAGAGGGGTTTAAACACTTGGGAGTTGAGAGTAAAACACTTCACTATTTCACAAACTTTACAAGTACACAAGAATGTTGAGTCTTTGAGGGTTGAGTGCAAATGAGCCAACCTCAAGCCTATTTATACTACTCCTAGGGACCTAGAAACTTCTATCCACCTCCTCATTTGGAGGACTCTAGAACATCCTATACAATCCACACACTTCTATCCTATTCTAGAACCTATCTCTAGAATTATCCACACAAGTCTACACATACAAGGTTTACACACATTCTAGAGTATTCTACAAGTACAATACTAAGTACAAATCTAGAATGCTCTACAATCTTCAAGTAGTACATCCTTCTAGGAGGGTCCTAGAAGGTTCTCCCATCATCCCGAACATCTGGGCCCGTCTCTGTAATGTTCCAGACTCTTCCCGAACCTCCTGGACCAAGCCGGTCCGCTTCTAGTTGCTTCCGGTCGAGTCTTTCCTGCTGAGTGGCTCCTCAGCTTTTCAATGTCTACTGCCCCCACAAGGCTTTTTCCGTCTAAGCCTATTATAGGGGAGGGTCTCCTCGCACCTCGGCGCGCCACAAGACGCCGGCCGCGCCGGCATCCCACGCCGCGTCGGCCGCCCGGCTCGAGTCCTGTTCCCAGACTCGGCCTTGTCCGTCGTGCCTTGTCCCACACGACTGTGCTCGTCCGGCCTTGCCGCGCCCCTGCCGGACAGTCCCGAACATGTCTAGTCCGGAATGCCCCTTGGGCGATCCGCTTCCCATAGCGGCGTCCGTGCTCCTCCCACGGTTTACTCGCGTGATTCTCCGTCCGATCACGCCGTCCTGAAGGCTGGGTATTCCCATGCAGCCCGATGCCATCCATGGCGTCCTGCTCGTGCCGGTCCCTCGGCACCCTGTGCGACCGTCTGCGCACGCATGTCTCGTTGTCGACTGTCGGCCGTGACATTCTCCCCCGCCCATTTCGTCGACGTCCTCGGCGACGTGGCGGTCCCTCGATGAACCGAACTGCTCCAAGGTGGTAACTCGGCTCCTCCTCAAGCTTCCTCACATACTTGAGTGCCGACATAGCTTGTCTCGAAGGCTCTGTTGTCAAGCGTATTTCCTGCAGCTTGGCTTGATCACACACGTACAGTGCCCTCTTATGCGGAACAACGCCAACATTATTCTTCCTCAGGAAGTCCATGCCCAGTATTATGTCCCGATCATCCATGCTCGTCACCTTGAAGTGCACGCGCGGTTCCCACGTGCCTATCTTTAGTCGCACCCCATTGGCGACTTCGTAACTCGAGCGGGTGGTGCATTATTCGACTTCATCCATTTCGTCCCTCGATGACACAAGCCCCAACCTCGTAGCTTCACCGTCAATGTAGTTGTAATCGGCCCTGTGTCGACCAACGCCTTGACGGGTTTCCCATTGATCGCCCGTCGCATACAAAGGGTTTCCCTCCGGCCGAAGTTCAACACCAAGCGCCATCGATGTCCCATCACCCTCGGCATCGTCCGTGCCTTGGTGTACTCCATGGCGGCTACCTCGGAACTTCGAGCATTGCCTCGTCGAATGCTCCGTGCTCCAAAGAAATCTCACATTTCTTCTTCTTCGGACACGGCTACGAGATGGTCTCGCACTCCCGCACCCATGGCAAGTCCGAGCCCATCCTGGCTTGCCGCCTTGGGCACAGCCATCCTCGCGCCCTATCCGTACCACAGTACGACTTGTCCTGCGTACCGATGCCGTCCTCGTCCCTCCTGGACTTAGGCTCTCCCATTGGTTTCAACTCGATCGGCCTTCCGCTATCGCAATTGCCTCGGACACGTTACGTGCCTTGGCCCTCTGCACTTCCAACTTTGCCCACGCTTTAGCCCATCCACGAACGCGAACAAAGCTTCCGCTCACTAAGGCTAGGCAACTCCAAAGACGATCTCCTGGAACTCCTTCACATAGTCCTTGATCGTCTTGTCAAGGCCAACTCCTTCAACCTAGCCCGGACCTCAAACTCAACATTCTCCGGTAAAACCGCCGCTTGAACTCGGCCTTGAAATCCTCCCATGTCTCCATCCGACATGTACCACGCACGATCTCTGTTTCGCGCCTTCTCCACCATAGCAGCGCCACATCTGCTAAGAAGAATGGAGCCGTCTGCAACTTGGTCGCATCATCTACTATCCCCGATGCACCAAAGTAACGCTCCATGTTCCACAGGAAGTCATCCACTTCCCTACCATTCCGCGATCCTTGGAACGAACACGGCCGGGGGATGTCGATTCGATGGGGTGCCGCACCCCGCTGGTCCCGACCGTGGGCCATCGCCCGCTCGTACAATGCTGTCTTTCCCTCGATGGTCTCGATCCTCCCGATGATCTCCTCTCGAAAGGCTGCGATCATGGACCGAACCTCCTTCCTGACAGACTCAAGGATCTCTTCACACAACTCGCGTCGCAACGCGTTAAGGGTGCCCGTCACCCGATTCTCAAGCTCCTCCAACGACTCGCTCATCTCCGTCACCTGGTCGGCCACATTGCTCCATACCTCAAGAGCATCTGCGTGCTTGCCCATGGTTTCCTCCAGCCGAGCCACTCGTGCTTCCATGGCAACACCTCTTTCCACGGACTTGTCCCTAGACCCTTTCCTGGACTTGTCCTTCTCCTGGCCGGGTTGAACTTTGGTGACGCTGGACGTAGTCTCCATCGGTCCTCCTTGCACAAAACCTCTCAGCAACGTCTCAATGCGGAAGCTCCTTGAACCACTAGCGTGGCTCCGATATACAATTATTAGAACTCCTAGATATACACCAAGAGTCAATTCAGTTGACATAGCTGCACTGCAGGACGTGGACTGTGAGCGCAAAAAGTTCATAGCATGTCTACTGCACTTTCTTTCCCCTCCCTTTTCAAAAAAAAAAATAAATAAACTATCTTCTGGAGAAGAAATTATATACCTGGGAATGTAAAACTCTTTCAGGGACGGACTTGTCTTCATCCAATGATTCAAAGTAAACCTCCACCATATCACTTGGTTCGAGACCAGCTTTCTTCCGTAATTTCTGAATTTTGTTAACAATATGTGGACAGGCAATTACATGCCAATAATTTAATACTTGACAAATATGATTTGGATGAAAAATTTGCATAGATAAGTATATAAAACCTTCTAAGAAATGTGCAAAGAGAAAGTCAAGCAGCATATAGTAAATCCTTCATTATTCTTTCCATCCATTTCTTTCCCAATCCTAGAAAGAAGAAAATCAAAGACACTACTGTTTATCTGCTCAAAGGAAAAAAAAAAGTACATAATGATTGCACCTCAAAAGCCTAGCAAAGTACCCAGAGCCTGTTGTTGCTCCACAGAGGGAAATCCTATGCCCAAGCTTACAGGCTTACAGCTTACATCTAACCAAAAAACTACCGTCTTTCCTTCCCTGACATGTTAACCAACACTATAACAATAAACATCAAAGACTTCGGATAATATTTGAAGCAAAAACGTTATAATTACCGAAGTCTATGTACGTGTAGTAAAAGGTATACTTTAGACTTTGCTTTTTATGCGTATTCTAATATCCTAATAACCGAAGTCTATCTCGTTTTTTTTTTCTAATTATGATCCAAATGTAGGGGTAAGTGAAGTAAAATAATGTCTTTAACTTCGCTTATTTTATAATTGACGTAGTAAAAAAAGGACTTTTTACTTCAATTATTGTATTATATATATTAGTATTTTCTGCAGTAATATATATTAATATTTCATATTTTAATTTAAAATTCATTGACAAAATCTAAATTCACCTCTAACTAACCATCAACCACAAGAACGCAATAATATAAGAACCAACAATAAACCGCATTCATTAGCAACTAACAATTTCCAACATAATACATTCATGTACAAAAATGACAAAATATTCATATGCACAACTCACAAGGTTTCATTCTACCTAGTTGTCCATACCCATAAATCTAAATCTGCCAACGGTGATTCATATCAGAACTATCAAAATACATGCTCTGAATTTGAGTCATATAACAAAAAGTTTGATAAGAGTCTCTATCAGCAACACTAAACTGCTTTGCTTGTTCTTGAAAGTGATTTGAGTGGTCTTATCAAAACATGCTGCAGTCTCATTAGGAATAAGTCATGAAGGTTGTTCTAGTAAAGTTCACTGAATTCACAATATAAAGAACTTTTAAGAAACACAAAATAAAACTTGAAAAAATCTATAATAAAGAACTTACAGTCTTTGAACTTATTGAGCTTCAAATGGTAGGGGGTATAATTCCTCCAAGCTGTATGTAAGGTTCAAGTTTCTACCGGAAAACCAATAGAATCTCTAGTAAACTTTGAATTAATCCCACACAAATAAGCACAAAAAGATTAGTGAAAATAATAATAAATAGCAAAATAAAAGAACAATAAACAAATACTTAAAACTAATTACTCTCTGGTCTAGTGGGCGGCATAATATAAACAAATACTTGAAATATATCACACACATACATGAGACCAACATATCATTTACACATATTTTTCCAGTATAACAAACTCTGACCCATAGGTACCATCACATAATTAATCAGCTATTTTAAATTCCACTAACAACATACTTAAAAATTAGATAAATTCCAGCAAACCAGCTTCAGTACATATGGCCTTGATATTTGCTCCAGAAAACTCATCTTTTGTCATTACAAATTCTTCCAGGATGACATCATCAGCCAATGTCATTCTTGATGTGTGTATCAAAACATCAACCAAACAAGATATTTACTTCATGATGCTGACCAGGATGCAGACATCAGTGATAAACTTAATCATCAAGAGAGAAATCATACCTGAAAAATACGCCTCCTTGTCTTGACATCTGGAAGAGGGAACTCAATTTTTCTGTCTATTCTACCTGGTCGAAGAAGAGCAGGATCAAGACTGTCGATTTTAATCGTAGCAAGAATTACTTTCACATCTCCTCTTGAATCAAAACCATCTAGCTGGTTCAGCAATTCCAACATAGTCCTCTGAATTTCACGTTCACCACCTGAGTGCGCGTCATACCTGTAAAGAAAGAATTGTCAATTAAATACCATGTTGCCTATTCTAAAAAACAGTAATAATCCTGACATTACCTTTTTGTACCCAATGCATCAATTTCATCGATAAAGACAATAGATGGTGAGAGATCATCAGCAACTCTAAAAAGTTCTCTGACCAATTTAGGACCATCACCCAGATACAATTAGACGACACTATAATCTTCATGCCACCGACCCCAACATAGTTGGGATTAAGGTGCTGTTGATGATGTTGATGATGACCCAGATACTTCTGAATTAGTTCACTTCCAACAACACGCAAGAAAGTTGCGGATGTAGAATTTGCCACAGCCTAGAGAATTTTATGAAACAATCAGCAACTATAAACTTGCATATACATACTCATACAATGTAATGCAGCTGATATCACGAAAGCAACCAATAGAATAGACTGAAAACAGAAATAACTTGATCCAGAAAAAGTGCTTCCCATAAAGATAAATATTTGTTTCAGCTCTACCTTCTGAGGGAATCAAATATAAGAAAAGAATGCTTAATGGCGTACAAAAAATTATCAGCCTGAAAGAACGAGCTCCGACCATTTCAAGGTCAACATTCTACTTGACCCATATAAATCGCATTTCACTCTAAAATAAAATGTGCGGAGTAATTACTCAATGATTACGGAACTAATGCTAGGATGAGACTTTTTTCCATGAAAAAACAGACAAAACTACATCAAGTATACGGATCAGATACTCTCCATTCTATGCACACACTTGTAAAGATGGAAGAACATAGTTAAACTGGATATTTCTTGCACGGCAAAATATCTACCTCACGAGCAGCACCAGCCTCAAATAAGGACTCATCTGGACGCAAGTCCAACATTACTAAAACATTACCTGGAAAAAAAAGTTTTGGTCAAGGATAAACCAAAATAAATTGATGCTTGACAACATGAAAGCAATCAACACATTATAACATTAGCACTCTTTTCGTAATTGCTACAAAACAAACCAACACCAGGTAGTAAAGGTTCTAACCACCCGCCAATCTCCGCCCTGAACTTTCGTTCGAACCCCACCAAAAATACTCCAGGCCTGAACTCACATCAGCCCGCCAGACCCAACAACCTCCAACGAAAAATCCGAATCACCAAACTCCCGAATCCAGCACAACCAAGTCGAACTCCGCCTCTGCAGAACAAGCTGCCGGAACACAACCCTGGGGTGGAAAACCCAATCTATTCCCGACGCCATCTGACCCCTATTTAAGCTCCAGCCAGAAGCCCTTCAAGGTCTCCAAAACCACCGTCTGTCCATCTCGACGGAAATCGCCTCGATTGGTACCACATACCTCCATCGGTGATCGTCGCCGTGAAGGAGGGGAAGGAGTTGCGGATCGGTCGCCGTAGTGAAGAAGTGCCATCGTCTAACGAAGAGAAGGGTAAGAATAAAAAAACCGGTCATATATATATATAAAAAAACCACTCATATATATATATATATATATATGAGTAGTTGGGTTTTATTCGATCCAACAAGGTTCAACTATAAATTAACTGAGTAAAAACGGATCAATTTGAGATTCATTATTCAGTCCCCTGATTCGATTATCTAATTAATACGCTGCATCACATAACATCAATACTAACTCGCCAATATATTAGTCTAATGTCTCCGCTCGATATTTTAATCATCTGGCTAAACGAAATAAAAATAAAACAAATCAGTAAAAAATATTAATACCATCAAAATTTCAATTTAAAAATTCATGGATATTACACATAATTATTGGCACCTTTTATTCTATCCAGATAATTATTTTAAATATTATAATTTTTTTATTTTTTCATATCAAATCTAATTAAAAAGTATTACTTCTGAATAAATATCATACTCCACTTCAATCAAAATTAATTAGTTCTCAAGTAAAAGATTATTTAATTTTAATTTTACATAAAAAAAAATATGAAGTTTTTTTTTAAATAGTACATCTACGGCAACACTATGTCATAAAATGTTATAGCATGTAACACTTTGCTACTAAGGCAACACTTTGTAAACATGTACAGCAACATCAAAAAAACAATGTTGCAGCAGGTAAAAATTTTAGAGCTACTACAATATTTTTGAGCGCAACACTAACAAAATCTGTTGCCGTAGGCCATCTATGGCGTAGTGATAGTCAAAATGTATTTTGGTTGATTTAAATATTAGGGCAATGCTATGGGTTTGTAGTATATGTGTAATACCCGTGATTTCGATTTCCGGTAATTTTTTTTTTTCGGCGGAAGTCCGTTTTGACGACTCGCTCATGACCGTTTCGTCATTCCGAGAATGATTAATTCTGCACTTTTTGTCATCCGAGCTCGTTTCGGTGTCATTTTGTTGAGTTCCGTGCTTTTTAGCGGTTTTTCCGCACTTGAGTTCGATTCTTGCGAATCTCGTCCGAAACTATTGTTTCGACTTTCTCGTAAGTTCATTTAATGTTATTATTCATGTTGCAAGCTTCGGCTTGGTGTTTCGATCGTGTATCGTGTGTTTCGGGTGTTTTGGGCCATTTTCGTAATTTCCCAAAGTTAGGGGTAATTACTTTCCGTTGTCGAATTTCGAGCCTTCGGGTGGTCGGAATCGTGTGTTCTATTAGTGCACGAATTCATCTTTGCGAGTACTTCGTAACCGTATCTTCGATTCGTACTCAGGTTCGGGTTTTGGGGTCGTTCGGGCCGTCGGAGTTGGTCCCGGCCAAGTCATGGCCGGGCATGCTGGAGCTGTGGCCTGGCCGAGTAACGCACGGTAGTGATCGGCGATTACGACGTAAGGCGATTCGACGTAAGGCCGGTTACGTACGTAAGGCCCTGGCCGGTAACGTACGTAACGTTCCGGCATTTTCCAGGCAGCGACTTCGGCCATGGCCGGTTACGTACGTAAGCCATGGCCGGTTACGTACGTAAGCCATGGCCGGTTACGTACGTAACCCGGCCGGCAGTCGGCCTATTTAAGGCATGCGGACGTTTTTCTTCAGCCATTTCTCCTTCTTTTTCTTCCCGTACGCGGCTGTGGGTGTGTATATCATGGAGAGATGTTGTTGGAAAATCAATCTATGATGTTTTGAGGTTCATATCATCAATCATCCATCCTATAACATCCTCCGATCTACCGAATCAGGTCAGATTTCCTAGAAATCTAGTTTTGGGGAATTTGGGTATTTTGGTTGTTTTCGTCCGATTAATCCGATTTAACTTAGGATTATGATGGATTGATGATTATTTAGATGTTTTATATCATTTCCCTTGTTATTCCATGGTTGGATCGTATCGATTCGTTATTTGGGTCGAGTTCTTGACCGACGCCTTGAAGGTGTCCGGTAAAATGTCTTAGAGGAGTTTTCGGGCGTTCTACGATTGTCCTTCCTCGTATGATTGTTGATTTATGGATTATATGTTGTTAGGGTCGAGTTTCTTGCGAAGAAACCAAGTTGAACCCTTCCGTTCGTTGTCGTTTTCCTTTTCGAAAACATCGGGCGTTTCAAAGCTTTTCGGTTGAGCCGTGTTCGTCGGGATACTTGCGTGCTGATTTTGAGGCAAGTACCTTGTCCATATGATTCTTGTTTTATGGATATGATAATTAGTGATCGTCTCTATGTGTTTATTTGATCGTTTGATTTGAACTTTCAAAAGATTCAGTTTAGCCCTGTTAAAGGCTTGCTTTCAAAACGCGTGTGTTTTGTGAATGGTGTGGTTTGAGAATGACTATTGTGAACTCTATGGATATGTTTGGTGTTGATGTTGCACTTTGTATTGCGTGTGGACGTATAATATTTCATTTTGGTGCGTTGTGGTTTGACGTGGTGTTTGGCTAAGTGTTGATGCCTCTGGATGAATTATTTGGATATCTTTGTTGCATTGTGATATGTTGTGATTCGTTTAGCTAGCCAGTGCGGGAGGGTCCTTCGAGGCCTCGTGCGGGAATCTATGATATGACTCTGTTCCCAAGGCGATGCATATGTTGTGATTTGTTTAGCTAGTCAGTGCGGGAGGGTCCTTCGAGGCCTCGTGCGGGAATCTATGATATGACTCTGTTCCCAAGGCGATGCATATGTTGTGATTTGTTTAGCTAGCCAGTGCGGGAGGGTCCTTCGAGGCCTCGTGCGGGAATCTATGATATGACTCTGTTCCCAAGGCGATGCATATGTTGTGATTGTTTAGCTAGCTAGTGCGGGAGGGTCCTTCGAGGCCTCGTGCGGGAATCTATGATATGACTCTGTTCCCAAAGCGATGCTTGTGCATGATTACATTGTGTTGATTTTATGTCCGTTGAGGACACGTGATGTTGGGCTCTGGCCCTGTGAATTGTTGTTGGTTTTCTATTTGCGAAAACAAAACCTTTGGGTTGTGACCTGTGACCCTGTTGATTTTTTTTGGAAAGATAAGGATTTGATAATCCTAAGTTGTTTTCTATCAAAACTCTCGATGGCATTTAAACGGTTTTATAAATTATTTTCCCTTGATTTGTGACCTTTCGGTTTTAGAATGTTTTACCAAACTCTTGCCTCGGGAAGTACCTTTCGTTACTTTTGGATTTTTGAGGATTCCCGGTTATTGTTATTCTTGGAACTTGAATTATATGGCTCGTATTTGCACTTTGTATTCGCACTAGCAAAACAGTGGAGTTTTGCTAACCCCCGAGTATTCGGGGGGTGGATGTCTATTTTTGCATTCAGGTTTTGGAGCATAGCACAGGGTCGGCACGAAGGATGATGAAAGATGAACGATACTAATCACACGAGGATCCGTTGATGTCGTATTGGTCTAGTTGTATTTTCTTTTCCGCTGCAGTATCTTTGCCTCGTTGTACGGGAGTTTATTGTATTTTGACCCCCTGCGTGGGTAAGTGTTTGGAATTGAGTTGTATGTTATTATTGAAGGACCAAATCGGTCTACTGAGTCATTTTAGCCTTAAAGGCGATGTTTAAATGTTTGATTTTAGTTATCAGCCTGGTAGATCCTTGAGGAGGGGGTCTACGGCGTGTAATATCCCTGAGTGGATTGGGGGTGTTACAATATGCATTTAGTATATGCATATTTTTGCACTCAATCCGCTCAACTAGTATAACAGTTGGAATTATATAGTTATTATGCATTCAACTCTTGTAATATATGCATATCCTTACACTTATGTATGCATTAGCTGGTCATAGTAATATTCAACACGCATAATTTTGAAATGCATGATATAGACGCCTCTGTGAAATGCGTACATTATTAACAGGTGGTTATAACACATTTTTCTTCTAATCATTATTTCAGGGAGGACAAAAGTGATGCATGATATAGATGCCTCTGAGGATCATGATATGACAAGAGATGACGCTGATTTTGAATCTCCTATCCGTGAGCAGGAATGGACAATAAGATCTAAGAAGAGAGAAGTGGACAAGGGAAAAATGTGGAAGCAGGGTCGTAATTACAAGCACACGTCCGCGGCCAAGTTGAAGGTCTATGCAAAACAGCTAATCGAGACATTTGTGGAAGTTGATGAACATATGTTGTTTTTGTTGTTTTTGTGCTCGATTAATTTACATTAAACAGTATTTTTGTTTTTAAAGTTCATGAAAGAGGGTTCCTTATCGATTTAGACTAATTTTACACTTCCTCTAGTTAGATCCCATATCTGTGCATGAAAGTGTGCAATCTAATTTCAGGCATGCATCATTAAGCATTAACATATGCATGGTTCTTTATTTCATAATACATGAATAGACATAAAAAAATGCATCATGTACTGCAAAATATAATTCAAGCATATTAATGAATAATGATACGCATAAAGTATGAAAAAATATATACCGTAATTAACATGTGCTAAGTTTTATATAACCTAATGCATCAACAAACATAAAAAAAAAAATGCATCAAGTTAATGCAAAATAAGTAATGTACTTCGTTTTAAATACAAGTAATGCATGATAATGAATAAATGTATGCACTCACATAATAAATGTTATGCATAAATAATATTATAATATGAGAATGATCTTTAATGGGGGTTAATAAACCATAAATTAGAAATCTAAACCCTAGATGGGGAAATATAAACCCTAATTGAGAAATAAACTCTAATGGTAAAATTTATACCAGTTAGGAATCATACACCATAATTTGGAGAATCTAAGCCCTGATGGGGAATAATAAACCCTATAGGGAATGATAAACCCTAATTGGGGAATCTAAATCCTAACTGGGTGAATGTAAATCCTAATTAAAAATTGTAAACCCGAAATGGGGAATATAGATCCTATTTGGCAAAATAAACCTTAATCTAATTTTGGAGATTCATAACTCTATTTATAATCTTATGCGTACAAAATAAATATGCACACAAAATGAACTATTTCTTGTATACCAAACAAACCTATTATGAATAACCAAATAATCCATAAAACCTTGTTAAAAAAAAAAAAACTTAATTTGTTCCGCACACTAAACCCGAATTCGTGGTATGATAAACCCTAGGTGGCAATGATAAATCTTGACTCATGAAATCTAAACCCTACTCCCTAAATACTAAACCGTAAATACATATGATAAACCATAATTGGTTGAACAATAGACCACAATTATAACCCTAATTGTAATCCTGGTATAATAATGCATTTTTGTTAAAAATATATGCATACATCAACAAGATCATATGCATACAAGTTTCAACCACAACTGTCCGCATGTAGCCTCAGTGCTTTACTGGGTGGCAGATTACATCTGATATGAGCTCGAGTCACGACAATAGCAGTGTGGGAGTTTTATCCTTCCAATGTGGGGATAGGTCATGTGGGCACTGGACATCATTCCTCGCGCTGGTGGTAGTTAGTCATGATTTAATTCCTCCATCAATCTTGTCGGTAGGGGTGGGGGTCCTGAAGCGAGGATTTCGCCTTTTGCTACAAGTTTCAACCACAAATAAAACCTAGTTGGATGCATAAATCCTAATTAGAATTCATATATAAACACAGCAATTAGGATTTATAAATACATTAGACCATAAATGTCGCCTGTAGAAACTCGGTGAATAAAATCTAACTAAGTTTAAAAACATAGTACATATTACACATTTTAATGCATCATAATTTTATATTTCATGCATTAGCAAATAAAATACAAGTATCACTAGATCTGCAATACTTAAGTAACTTGATAACAAATACTTTCAAAAAAAAAGTTGAAATCAGAAATTATAATGGGTATTACTAAACACCGCCCAAAATTATTAGACATCGCCCTATAAGATTACCTTTTTGTTCATTTCAAAATCTTTCATTGTTTCTAAATACCACACCACACCAAAATCTTTCAAGCTCTAGTTTTTCGAATTGAAATTTAGAAACAATTTTTCATTTATTCTACAGAACACACAATCAAATATACATCGTCAATATCATCGACAACTACGAAAATGGACGAGAATTCGCATCTGGAGATAATTTTTTGGAGAAAATAATGCAGGCATCTGAATATTCCGCCTGTTCCATGGTACAGGCGTCCCCAGATTCCGCCTAGACCATGGTACAGGCGTCTGGTGCGGACGCTCCGTCCTAGGTCTAGGCGTCTAAACCAGATGCCTGAACCATGGTCGGGACGTCCGATTCAGACGCCTGTGCCATGGCTAGGCGTCCGATTCAGACGCCTGTACCGTGGCAGCGCCCAAGCGACGCCTGCCATGGTCCAGCGCAATTTTTGGACGCCTGGACCCTTTTTTTTGCCTGATTTTAAATTTTAATAATAATATTCTTGGTATTATTATTAACATTCTGTCAATTAAAAATTTCAGGTTATATTGGAAGAATTTGAAGGTGAGGGTGTTGATGTTCATCCGACGGCTATTGTTACGGATCGCGAGTTGGGATTGATGCGTCCTATTGAAGAGATATTTCCACATAGTGCCCACTTGCTTTGCACATGGCATATTAATAATGATGTTGAAGACAAGGTCTACAGAATTTCTGGAAAAGATAAAGAAATGGGCCAAAGGTTTAAAAATGGGAAATGAAAGAAAATCATGGAAGCGGTGACCGAAGAGGAATACGATCAAGCGGCGCAACTCATGAAGGATACATGGAGATGGAATCCTAAGGTGATATCCTACGTTGAGGGTACATGGCTAAAATACAAGGAGATGTTCGTTGTTGCGTGGACGAATAAAGTGCTTCATTTTGAAAACACAACCACTTGTAGAGTTGAGAGTGCACATGCCGAGTTAAAGCAATGGCTTAATTCTTCCACCGGAGCCCTCGATACCGTCTGGACCTAAGTGAACCAAGAGATTGAATCACAACTTACGCAGATCAGATACACACTTGAACAGTCTAGGTGTCGTACAGGCGTGGTGTATTCTAGTTTTCCGTTCAACTACTTGCGTTTTCGTGTTTCCCATCATTGTCTGCGGTTACTGTCGAATGAATTGACACGTATGAGAGAATTAAGTGATCAAGTGTACCATCGTTGCGGTTGTGCACTCCAAACCACCCATCAGATTCCTTGTGCGTGTGAGCTCAAGAGACTTATGGAATCGCGGACCCCATGCAGTGTTAGTCGTCTTCACATATTTTGGCAAACACTTATTATTAGTGATGGTGTGGACACGACCGAATTTGTCGATCCTTCTACCGGTGCTGAATTGGAGGACCAGCGGTACTTTCAGGCCCTTGTCGATGAGGTCAGACAGAGCGATCCTGCAGTTGTCCGTAATGTACCACTTATGATCCACGATCATCTTCACCCTGATCAAACGCGTTACGTTGAACCACAAGTGAATACGGCAGTTAAGGGTCGACCAAGAGGAAGTTCATCGACTAGACGCAATCCTAGTGGTTGGGAGTATAGCCAAAGGGGTCGTGGTCGTTCCCGCTCATCCAGTGGTCGTGGCCGCAGCTTTTCTGCATCAGTCCACAATGCCTCTTCATCAGGTATGAACAAATTTATTAATACTCGTGATATGCTTTTTAAGTTTGATATTATTTCGATAATATGAAATATATTGAATATGTGTTTTTTTATATTGGACTAGGATACTTATGTATTTTCCAATATATTTATCATAATATTTGATTACAGATCTTGACTAATCTTTTTATATTTATATATTACATGTTAAATAAAAAGATAATTTTTATTAGAAACAAAAATAAAAATAGTCTTCTTGACTAATTTTTTATATTTATATGTTACAGGTTAAATAAAAAACGTTAGGAACAAAAATAAAAAAATCCAGTATGTAAATTGACTTTTGAATTTTTATATTTCTTTTAATATATTGTAGATGTATTATTTTTTGAAGTTTTTCAATGAGTTCTATCTTTTTAAGTTTGATATTATTTCGATAATATGTAATATATTGAATATGTGTTTGCAGATGGACACCACCGAGTGGAGATTGGTAACTATCACCATATCGACAAGATACCGGGAATTATTTTGTTGTTTGTTGAAGGTTATCACGATGTCCCCGGAGACGGTAATTGTGGATTTCGTGTTATCGCCGACTACATATATGGCGACCAAGATAAATGGCGTATTGTACGTGTATGCATTGCAAATGAAATTATGGCTAACTGTACACTCTACCGATCGATCTACTATGATGGGATTGAACCTGAGGTTCGACGTATTACATGGGATGGTAGTGCGTGTGGATCGGATCATTGGATGGCTGTTGCTGAAGATTTATTCCCTATTGCTACTATTTTCAATGCCGCTGTCATACTATTCGGATTCGGAAACGGTAGATCTTTATTTGCATGTCTCACTGTGCTGCCGTTGAAAGCACCCTCAACGGCCACACGGCCTAGCCAAGAGATTGTCATTTGTTATTTAGGAGATACGTACAAATATTTTATTCGTCTAGATTTAATGCTTAATTTTCCTGTACCGCCCAAGCGAGTAACTGGTTTAGATTCCATGATAGTAGTGTTGGTGGCTGGGAGAATTTGTATACAAGCAGGAGAGAAAAATGGAATAGATTAGTCGGTATGATGTAAAAATGAATTTGTTGTACGTTCCTTAATTAATAAAATTTTCGTTTTTGTTGATCTTTATAGTTGATAGTTGATTTTCTTTTATGTTGATCTTGATAGTTGACAGAAAAATTTTCGTTTTTGTAAGCAGAAGAGAAAAAAACAAACAAAAGTACAGTGCCAAACAAAATACCGTCTTATACAAAACAAACAAAATACCATCTTATACAAAACAAACAAAATATAAAATACAAAATCAGTTGGCCAAATGCCAATCCCTCATGTACTCCTCGAGCATCGTCGTCGCTTCTTCCGCCTGGTCTGGGGGAAGGTGTCTGATACAATGCTGGGTAATACCGGCCAATCGACTCACCCACTGTAAAAAATATAGACAATATAATACAATGAGTAATGTATGATGAAATCAAACAAAGTGCAAAGTTAAAGAACATACGTAATCGCTGCTGGAACGAGAAGGGATCACTGATCCAGGTGCTGCACCGTCGTTCAGTAGCTGAGGGTGCGAATACCGATAATACCACTCAATGTAATCATCGGCGCAAGCAGCCTGATCATGAGTAGCAGCCTGATAGTCAGCGAGAGGAAGCCTGTATGCACCCGGAAACATCATCCAAGCATCAGATGACATCCGAATGGGATAGTCAACTCGGCATAACTGCCGACCACGCCCTAACCGCTTTCTCCGGTGTGGTGATCGGGAAAGGGATGGTCTGCACATAACCTAGCTGCCGTAATGCCCGACCAGGCATGTATGGCGATAATATCCCGATATCGTAGCCATACAATGAATGTGGTCCTCGGGACATCCCTCACCGGATCAGGGCCATAAGGCAACCACTGTATCTGCGTACATGTAATCAACAAATTATACAAGTTATTTTTAAATGAATTGTGAGATTGTTAAAAGGAATCGTTATACCTCTGCGGCTGTCAACTGATCAATGCGGCGACGCAAAGACTGGAGTCGGTGCTCGTCCTTACCCTCGGGCTGGACACTCTGTAATACCCGGTTGTGAATTCATTTATTATCATTCAGTAACTGTCACTCAGAATTTTTTTCACTCAGTAATAATCATTCATCATTCATATTCAGTCAATTATGTTCACCATTCGGCGTATTTTGGGATCATCACTGTTTGAGATCGAGCCGAGATTATTGTCATCATCATCATCATGTTTTGATTTTCATTTTGAGAAGTAGCGCACGCTACCCATTGTAGTTAGCGCGCGCTAATGAGGTGCATGTAACGCACGTAATGACTCAGTTTTAGCGCACGCTAGCGCAAGTGAGGCAGACAGTCCAGAAGGTACTGGGCTGATATTGGAAATTCGTAGCGCACGCTACGAGTGGTAAGTAGCGTACGCTAACTATGCTGGTAACGCACGCTAAGACTTCAGAGTAGCGCACGCTAGCGCGCTCAGATCAGAGGACAGTAGGTTCTGGACTCCAGGATTTTGGATACCAACTATCAGGTAGCGCACGCTAACATAAGGTTAACGTACGCTAAGGACAGGCTGTTAGCGCACGCTACCAAAGGTTCTTAGCGCACGCTAACGATTGATCGAAGTCTTGGACTACCGGTACGCGTTAGCGCACGCTAACATCGGGAGTTAGCGCGCGCTAAACCGGGACAGTATATATAGATGATTTGGTCCAACGTTCGTCATTTCTTCATTTCTCAATCATTTCGGACGAGCTCGGGCGATTCAGAAAGGTCTTTTCGAGCTACAATCATCTAGCATCATCTTCAACCTTCTAAGTTGGATTAATCATCATCTAGATCAGTTTCATCACTCCAAATCAAGGTAATGATTCTTGGATCTAGAATTTCGAGTCTTGGGTGTTTTGCCTCCGATCTCTTCGTGTAAATCGATATTATGTTGGAATATGTTAGATATGGATTATCTATCTTGGATACATGTATTTCTACGGATTCATTGGTGTAATTTTCGGAATTTGTGAATAATTGAGGAATTGTTCAAGAACCCTTACGGGTTGACTTTGGAATTTTGGGGGTTTTCGACTAAATGTTGTTGAAATATCGTTCTAAGTATTCCTATTGGATTATTGATAGTATTCATGAGTTTTTGTGGGTTTGAATCATTCATTGGGAGTTGGTTTCGGATGTAATTGAGTTTTGGTTGTAAACAATTGGAGATTGTTTACAACGCGTTTGTGTAAATGCCCCAATGAGTTTCGGGTATTGTTGTATCGACTTTTGAGTTGGTTGTGATTATGCTTGATTCATGTATTAAGAGAATTGTTGGTTTTGTGTTGTTTAAGGTTGTTCAAGCGGCCGGTAATTTCATTAAGGGCGTTGATCGTGGAAGTACCTTCGCCTTCGGTTTGAGGCAAGTTTTATACTTGTCTTGGTCAATGAGCTAATGTCATCATGTATGTGTATGAATGTGTTGTATCATTCCGAGACTTAGTCTCTTCATGAATTCATTGATATCAAGAGATCGTTCGATACGATACCTTTCGGCAATTTTGCCAAATGTTATTGTTGTTCGTTAACGGCCGATTCAAGGCATTGTGATACTCATTATTAATGTCATTGTCGATAGCCGGTTCGCGGTATCGATGTATCGATTGTTGTTAATATAGATGTCAATTTAAGATATCGTTGAGATCATTGTTATTCCTGTTCGGATTGTCATTAAAAGCATGCAGCCGATTTAAGGCATTGGCTTACTCATTTCTCATCTTCGTAAATCGATTAAAGGTGCCGAGGCATCCTTCATATCATTGTTATCGAATTGCCGTTCTCAGGTAAATCGAAATGTTCAATCATTCACTAAATCATTGTTATCGATTGACCTTTCTAAGGCAATCGAGGTATTCACTCATTCATCGTATCATTGTTATCGATTGCCCGTTCTCAGGCAAATCGAAGTGTTCAATCATCCGCTGCATCATTGTTGTCGGTTGGCCGTTCTAAGACAATCGAGGTGTTAATTTGGGACTGTCAAGGACGGTGTCTATCCGTGTGTTACTATCATCGTGTTGGCCGACTCAAGGCAAGACACTATCATTAATTGTGATACGGGTGGATGCCGTGGCTTCGCCCTAATTGTGATACGGCCGATGCCGTGGCTTCGCCCTCATTGTGATACGGCCGTGCCGTGGCTTCGCCCTCATTGTGATACGGCTTCGTGCCGTGGCTTCGCCCTCATTATTACTGACTTGGTGTTTTGACTTCAGTGTTTGTGATATTTGTTAATTTCCATTTGAATGACTTTCGTGCCTTTATTATTGTCTGGTAATTTCATTGGAGCCTTCGGGCATTGTGATTCATAATTAATTCAGTCTGGTTTGGTTCATGTCTTGTAATTCATTGTGGTATTCGTGATTTTGATTCGCCGTCGGGCACTTATATTCTAACCTTT